>CM068754.1:12066352-14466352 GCA_035084275.1 Hydrolagus colliei
GCCAACTGCGCACCAGTGTCCCAGTCTCAGATGGAGTGACTGAAATAATCCTTGCAATTTGATGTTGCACTTTTCACATCTTCCAGACATCTCTAAGCGCTACAGAATATACTGTAGTGTATTGACTATATTTATGAGCAAAATGCAGCAGCCAATTGTGCACAGCATGGCCACTAACTACAGTACAGCCATTATATGACTCACTGAAAATGAATTGTTGTATTAAAATGCAGTATTCAATAAATGGTTCCCCAGACCTACCAATTTTATTTTCTCTATGGAATTACATAGTAACAGCTTATTGCTTTAAGCGCTGAGATGCCATCCGGCGTGGAGGGCGCTATATAAATTTAAGTTGTTGCTGAAGTGAAGCAATCAAATATGTATACCCTATTCATTCTGATTTACTTGTACATCTAAATGACTTTAAAAAATGACACAAGATACCTCCCAATAAGTCAGTTTGAGATTTCAGCAAGTTCCTGGTTACCTACTTGCAAATACCAGCCATATCCCTTCTTAGTTACTCCCATCAGTTCTCCAATTTGAGTTTGAAAATATGAATGAAAAACTTTAGCATCTCATTCCACCTTTATTAAAGTATTATGACTTTTATTGCCTGATCATCTTTAATGTGTCAATTCATGTGGTTATAATTTTATTCCTCAATGCCACAATGTTATGCGTCAGAAAGATGCCTCAGGAACCAATTTTTTTTAAAATTAACCCCCCCCCCCCCGGCATAACCGATATCCCACTCTTGGGATACATCATCAACTGATTACTCATTATCCTGGCTATTTTCCATAAGAAGTTAATTATAACCCTCTTCTAACAAGTCATCTTGGTTATCTTGTAATTCTTCAGGTTTTCACTTTTCATAAAATATTGTATATGAAATACTTCTGATAATTTGTCATTTTATCAGGCCAGTAACAATAATCCTTTCATTTGATGTAGCATTTTTCATGTCTTCTAGATGTCCCAAGGCGCTTCAGGCTATGCTGTACAATGACATGACTGTGTGTGTGTATAATAGTCTTGTATGTATGTTGGCAGTTGTACATTTGTGTGTACCTGGTTGTGTATATAGATGATATAAAGACTTAAGCATGCATTTTGAATATAAGAAACTTAAAAACTTCTGTCCCATGCTGAGTAAAACCGCATATGTTTGGTGGGCAAATGGATTGGTTGATATCTAATTTTATTTTTAATGAAATGTCTTGTGTGGCTGAATTGACTGTTCAAAATGTGTCTGCTAAGAATGCAATAACCGATGGACAGAAACATGATATATATATACCTCATCGAGAATGTCTTGCATTTGAAGTGTCATGAGCATATTCCCCACCCCATCTCTCCTATTGTTGATGAGCAATATTAAAACATGTTCAAAAATGCTTTTAAGCTTACAAATGTTATACAGCAACAAAGTAGAAACAGAGGTCATGTACCCTTCTAGATATATTATCTCCATACTAAACAATGAAATATCTGTCTGACTGATTGACATAGACACCAACAACAACAACAA
Organism: Hydrolagus colliei; assembly: GCA_035084275.1. NCBI lineage: Eukaryota > Metazoa > Chordata > Chondrichthyes > Chimaeriformes > Chimaeridae > Hydrolagus > Hydrolagus colliei. The sequence continues at coordinate 12,067,890 of CM068754.1, forward strand.
ATTACATTTATAGAGCGCCTTTCACATCTGGAGGACGTCCCAAGGCGCTGCACAGGAGGCGTGTGACCCGAGCTGGGAGGGGAGTGTTTGGGAAGGGGTGAAACACGAAGGGGAGGTAAAAGAGTTCGGGGTGGAACAGAAGGCACGATCGAAGAGGAAAGTCTTCAAAACGGCCTTGAAAGAGGAAAGGGAAGAGACGAAACGGAGGGATTGCATTCCAAAGGGTGGGAGCGGAGAAACTGAAGGCCCGGCCTCCGATGGTGGGGCGGTTCGGGCGGGGGGCTTGGAGCAGGCCAAGTCCCGTTGAACGAAGGGTCCGGGTGGGCGCGTAGGGGGAGAGTAGATCGGTTAAATAGGGTGGGGCAAGGCCGTGTAAGGCCTTGTAGGTGAGGACGAGGATCTTGAACTCGATCCTCTGGAGGATGAGGAGCCAGTGGAGACGGGCGAGGGTGTGGGTTATGTGGTCGCGGAGGCGGGTGCGGGATAGTACACGGGCTGCAGAGTTTTGGATGGCCTGCAGCCTGTGAATGCAGGAACTGGGGAGGCCGACGAGGAGAGAATTTCCGTAGTCCAGCCGTGAGGTGATGCATGCACGAGTGTTTTGGCAGCGCGGGGGGTAAAATAGTTGCGGAGCCTGGCAATGTTGCGCAGGTGGAAATAAGCGGTGCCGGTCAAGGCGCGGATGTGGGGGAGGAAGGAAAGTTTTTGATCGAACATAATGGAGCAAACCAATTTTGGGCAAACCAATGGAGTTTGCCCAAAAGGCTATGTGTGCAAATACGTGAACAAGGGATGCTAACGAGTTCAATAGCACATTTTCTTAATCTTAAGGGATAAAGATGCCTAAAGAAGCAAAGATCAAGCCTTAAGGACAAATAAAAAGGCCAGTCAAAAGAAAGAAGGCCGACTGAAAGAAACTGGCTGCAAGGGTAGATGCAACGAACAGGTATAGCCAGTACAGTATATATGCAGATTGCATGCTAAAATAAGTGGTCATGCTAATCATTAAATAAAGCTTTGTGACCTATACACAGTATGGCCAATAGCAATACATCAAATCTGATAATTTGTTATTAGAGCTATCCCACTGCCTTTCACCCGTCGATTCCAACCCCCAGCTCGGATGCAAACCGAGCAAACTTAATTTGTTGCAAAACTCGCAATTTTAATGCAGTTTGCTATTTTCCTTGGGCGTCTTGGGACATCCTCCTGATGTCAAAAGTGCTATACAACTGAAATTTTGTTGTTGTTAACAAGTTATCAAAATTTCACTGTAGGCATTTTATAGTGTTCAGTAATGCATTGAAAAGGCCAGACAGAAAACAAATCTTAAAAACCCTTGCATTTGTTGTAATTAAACAGGATTTTGACTTCTCCGCTCAGCTTCTTTGTTCTTTGATATCCACCTTGTTAACATTCAGACAGTGACCTGGAAAAAACAAATATACTAGTTTAATTCGACTTTCCCTGATGGCTCAGCAAGTGGATGGTTTGCATAGCCAAGGCATACATCATAAATGCTTCAAGTTGATTCACCACATCTTGTTTGCTGAGGCTTCAACTAGGGAACCAGTACGAGTATGATAATTCACTTCAGCTTTGTGAATTGGTTTGGGGTGGGGGGGGAAAAGAGAAAGTGCCGAATTAAAAAAAAACTAAGCCTTGTTCTTCACTGCTATCTAGCAACCCACAGAGGACATGGTTTAGTCATGATGTCCCAATAGTCATATAACTCTGCCAACACTAAAAAGTTTACACACTGAAAATGATTTATTTGGTTGAAATACTGGAAGCCACTTAGGGAGGGAAAACAATTCTAGTTAACACTTTCTGCAGAGGAGAGAAAAGGCTACAATTTAAATTAAACAAAATCTGCTAAACAATGGACAACAGGCCTTCTGCTGCCAGAAGTATGCTTTAGTCACCTTTCTATTGGCAGAACTTATCTGGTCTGGAAAAACTCCTAACTCTTTTCCAGCATTCCACATTTCAAAAAATTTACAACAGTAGTATTAATAAAGCCAAGGTAACAGAGCTGGCGTTTTAATTCCCTGAAGATTTAAGAACTCAAATTGTGGACAAAGGAACCGAAGAAAGATGGGTTAATTTATTCAGATTAACCCAAACTGATTTGAATAGGCAGAACGAATCATATTTAAGTTTCCCAATGTCATTGTAATATAATGGCACCAATCTCGCAAATTAAACTGAAAATAGGAAGTAAAACTGTACCATTTTGAAGGTCACTGTTGAAACTTGTATACTTGGATGCCCAACTTGCGGATCTGTTAAATCTCCCAAAAGCAAACGTTTAACTGCCTCATCCTGCAAAAAACACAAGTCTTAGTTTATACTGATCAAACGGATTTTCTCCAATGTAACATTAATGCTTAAAATGTCTATAATATTTTGACTTTATAATCATTGGCAAAAAGGCATTACATTTTTTTCTGCAGGTCATCCAGTTCTGTTGAAAGTTCATTTGTCCATCAAGGTGCTTGAGAAAGTTTGCTTTGCAAGTAGCTTGTGAGTTTTGATATTGTACAGTATTCCATTGTAATTTTTATTGAAACATGAGGAAGGATATAACTGGTGAACGTTGGGACTTCTTTATGGAAGTTCATTAAGAGACAAATAAAAAAATGTTTTCGCTGCTTACCTACACAATTCCATGGCATATTTTTTTTTAAAACGAGGAAGATTATCTGATGATCGACGTACTTCTTTAAACGGGTTTCATTTAGTTAAGCAACTTAGGTTGTTGCTCACACTTAATTTCTTGTTTTAATCTGAACATGAGGAATGCTATATTTGCTGATCGTTGCGTTTCCTTACGCAAACAGGCTTCATTTAGTAGGTAACATAACAATTATGTTTGCGTTGCTTACCGGACAGTTGTTGTTTTCACATAAAAGCCTCTTTTCAATCGGTTGCGATTGTCCTAGATTCAACTGCCTTGCCTAAGGCTCCGGCCTTTGAAAACTGTCAGGCCATTGCAGGAAGGTTCTTTGTACATCTTTTGATGCTGAATTCTTTAAGCCACAGTGATGTCCTTTTAAGGTGAGATACTACACTTGCAGAAAACTGAGTCACAAAAGTGCTTTAATGACATTTGGGAAATTAAGATTTGTATCCATTAAGTGAGAACTTAAAACAAATCACTTTAAAGATACTCACTGCTGAAGTTTGATTATTTTTTTATCTGCTTGCTTCAGCGTCAGCTGTGACTGGAGCCTTAAAGTTGAATGTTGATCTGTAACTGGACGAGACTGAAACACAACTGGTATATTTTGAAATTGTAAAGGTTTCATTGGGCAGTGTACGAATGCTCATCTCCATTGGTTGCTGTTAGGTGAATTCAGGAGCCTGGACTTTTTTTTCCCCTCATTTTGTAAAGGAAACTAGGCTAAAAGATTTGTTTCGCACTCTCCCCAAAGCAGTTTTGTTAAACAACATACATTTTCACTGAAAACGTTTTAAGTCTTTATTTCACAATAGCACTGGTGCAACAAAGTAAAATCTAGCTCTATGTATCCATATGTACATATGGAAAAAAGCCACAGACAGTAGCACTGTTATACCAACATTAACTTTCAAACATTTATCAGTCTCTGCACCATTCCCATTAGAATGTACAAATGGAGTTTTTAAAAAAAAACAAAACAAAAAACTCTAACAATAAAACAGCAAACCAAAAACTTTGTTGTCCTCTTGCATGACAAGTACTTGGCAGTCCTTTCACCTCAGTTAGTTTGTTGTAATTTCAGTAGGGTAAAACAGCACTAAGAGCAAGGGTGTTTTGGTCCAAGTTTATATCAAGTTCAGCTTTAGTATCGGCTTCTGCCACTGCCCCTGTCAGAGCGGTTTCCTCCACGCCCTGATCCACGAGTCCCCCCGCGGCTGGAGTTGCTGTATGAATCTCGTGGAGGATAGCCTCTATCCATCTGAAGAGCTGGCCCTCTATCTTGTCTGCCAATACGATCACTGCGGCTACTAGAGTAAGTTTCGCTTCTGCTGGAGTAGGTATCGCGGCTTCCACTATATCCATCACGAGAGCTGGTACTGTAGTCATCATAACGACCATTTCCACCGTAAGATGGTGGTGGCCCTCGTGCAGGTGGAGCACCACGTGAATTACCTGCAGGGTCAATTGTCAGGTCACATGGAACGTTTTTAATTATTCCTTACATTTTAAAAGATTTTACTCACTTACTGCAGCTTGGTTGAAATTTGCATTTTTTAAAAAAAAAAATGACTGCAGTTGCAGCATTGAGAGATGTCCCCACCTTTGGAGGGGAAATCGTTCGAGCAAGGAGTGAAGTTTTTTTTTGAAATGCAAGACTTAACTCATTTTGGTAGTGTCTCACATTGCCATTCTTCCAGCAACGATTAGGGAGGTTATGCAGCAATATTTCCAGCCTATAGGTTTTGGTTGTGCACATGTATCTTATTATTTGACTTTAAAGTTGAATAGACATTTTCTTAAATGGCTAGGCATTTCTTTTCAAGGGTGCTGCTCGTCAGCAAGTTTGCTCGATTTTTGAGGTTGATTTGCTTTGCTGTGGAATTCAATTGTCATTTGCATTCAACTGGCTTTATCACTGTAGAAACAACTTTGTGAAATTCAAAAAGCATTCATTGAACATCTTATGCACAGCATTAGAAAAAGTGCATCCTATGGTCTCAATACTTATTTTCTTACCTAGTAAAATAAAATGAATGTGAACGTTGATAAATTAACACAAAACCTGAAACTATATAATTAAGATTTGACTTACCATAGCCGTCGTAAGTTTCTCTGTAGGATCCGCCACTTGGACGATCTCCAGAATAGTCCCGAGCATCCCGCCCCCCACCATATCCATCACGATCACTGAAATTGAAGTCAGCAATTAGTGGTGTACAAGGATTCTAAAATAAATCCATAAATTAGGGCATAGCAGAGCTGCCAACCTTCAAGGAAGATTTTCAGGAAGGTTGTAGTAATTTTTCAGGAAGATCTGTTACATTTTCAGGAAGGATTTTGTTATTGCCTCTATCACTTCAGTATCAGCCAATAGTTAAGCCAGGGCTCGACATCAACAGGCACCCAGGCATCCTGGACACCTTTATTTTGCGCGTCCGCGATTTACATCCGTGGTTTAAATTTTCAAGTTTCACTCCGCCAAACGAAGGACCACATTCATTCGCGTATTGATGTGTATTCATCCGCTCTGCGGTTCCCGCCTATCAGCATCTTTACTACCCCACGTGGTCTAGCTGCACTCATGGATCTACAGGTATGGTGTGTGTGCGAACAGCTAGCATATAGTACTAGGACCCAATTGCTACGTTGCAATCAACCAGCGACAACACTTCTCTCTATAGTATTTCACTCTCTTCTTCATTAAACTGATTTCTTCCATCCCTCCCCCACTGAACAAGGGGGATTTATCTTAAATTATGAAATGGCAAAAAATCAGAAGTTATTTATCTGGGACCGGGAGGGCGGAAGGGAGCTGTAAAAGCAGAAGGCTTCCGCAAAAACCGGGAGGGTTGGCAGCTCTGGCATAGATTAAATCACCACACATACCTATATCCCCGTGATCCATAATCATCACGTCCACTATAGTGGGAATAGTCACGAGAACTGTAGGAATCTCGAGGAGGTGGACCATAATCCCGCGTGTCTCTGGAGCTCGGATAGTCTCTATTTGAGTAACTATAATACGAAAGGAGTAAAGTCACCAATGGAAGTACCACAAATAAGTTTCCCACCATACTTTAATGAGAATTAAATGTTGTGCCTCCCCATACCCCTAAGGGAACTTGGTGACTGTACCCATCTCTGCTGCTGTAGTAATCATCTCTTGGAATATAATCATCTCTCCTAGATGGCATGATATCCCTGCGAGATGGAGGTGACCCATAACTGTCTCTTTCACGTGAGGGAGGTCCTAGAATCAAAAAGTTATGGCCAGTTAAATACCAAAACTGAACAGGTACTCAAAACTGAAAACTATAAATCTTTGAAATAATTATTTTACCTCTTGACCCTCTTCCACCCATTCGCATTAATCCAGAGGGAACAGGTCTTTTAGGTGGTAGGGGCCCATCACTTCGCTCTGGGGGCCCCCTTTTCAATGGTGGTCCTCTGGAGGAGCTTTCTTAAAAAAGATAATAGTTTCTCTAATTATACATTCATTGCAACTGAACACACAAAAATATTTTACGCACATTTTCAAATGAGTAAAAATGTTTTGCGTCATTTCCTGGAGAGGTGCAGCATTTTTTTTAAAGGAATTAGTGTTAAAATATGATAAAATGTGATTTTTGTTAACTCAAATCTAATCATATTCTTTATCTTCTGATTTACTTCTACAACAAAGGATAAAAAATCTCAAATGCTGAGAACATTCAAACTAAATTGAGAGACTATTTTTCGACTATAGCCACCCCCACCCCAGTGTCAGGCTCTGTCAGTTAAGCACTCAAGACACTACCCTGCACGGAGGTTGCTTATACAAGTGCAAGTTGTTGTTGATTTTAAACAGATTATGCTTTCATCATTCAATGGTTTATCAAATTTTACATTTTCATCATAGCATTGCCATCAAGCATAACAATATTTTTTTTTTAAAAAAGCACTTCTTGCCCTCCATCTCGCCCCTTAGTTTAGAATCACAAAACGTGGAAATAGGTGCTATATCACTTGGAATATAATCTTCCCCGATCCCAGGTTCAAATCCAACTATCCAGCACCCCGGGACGTCCTCCCGACTTGAAAGACATTATACAAATGTAATTTTTAAATTCTATATAAATAATCGTTGTGTTTGTACAAAATTCACTTTCCCTCCTTTACCCAAAAGCTAAAACATAGCTCTGGAATTGTGTGTCTTCTGTGACTGCTCAGTTTGCTTCTTATGTCAGTTTCTATTTTTGACAGATCAGTTTCATTTTCCAATGTTCCATAACATGCGTAGGCCCTATATCATTTAATTATCGCCATTTTCGCTCCATGCTTCACCGGTGACAAATTACCAGGGCTTTTTTGTATAATGTATCTAGTATTGAAGTTTAGATAAATAGACACCCATTCGAAGTAGGAAATGACATCCTTTACGAAATAACATTATGCAATATAGTACATAGGTAGTTCGGAACGTGTGTGCAGCCACCAGGAAGATGGAAGGCTAAATGAAACATGGTCTTTTTTCGCCTAGCATTTCTTATGGTCTTATATTGTACTTTGAAGCCTTACAAAAGAGTCAGAATATACCTGCATCAATTCTTCCTACGGCAGTGAAAATCATGCATTAGTTTCCTCCAATAAATATGCAATAAAATCTCTTACAGAATTCCAGTGACTGCAATGAACAATTAACGCAGCTTCCAAAGCTGCCAGAGAATCCAATATATAAACGAAATAGAGTAAAGTACATTGCACTATCAAGAACTAAATGCACAAATTAGTACCAATGTATAAGAAATACAAACTTGAAATATTCTGAACTCAAATCCGTTGACATACTGAATTCCTGGGACTGAACACTATATGTTTACTCCTCTCTCCATGCCCCCCCAACCCCACCTTAGATCAGTGCAATAGGTTCCAAACTCATCCAATCTCTATATTTATTTGCCCAGGGCAGTCATGTGAAGCACCTCAAGATGTCCTCCCAATCTGAAAGGTATTAAATAAATAAGTTTTGTATTGGTACATCATTTCAGACCCTTTCCCTGCCTTCAGCAAAAAATGAAATTCACCAAGATTGCCCCCTGGACTGAAGTCTTCTGTGACTGCTGAGATATAGGGTAGAACAACTTTGCTTCTTTTATGGTAGTTTCAATTTTGACAGACCGGTCAGTTGTTTCAGGCAGTTACCTTTTGGAGGTGGCCCTCTCATCCCTCCACTACTGCCTCTTCCACCTCGAATCCCCCTAGGAGGACCACGGCTTCTTGGGGGTGGGGGTGGTCCACGGCGTCCACTATTTTCAAATGCTGGTTTAGTAGCTTGCTCTACTTTAATAGGCTTTCCATCCAAGGACTTTAAAAAAATTGAGACGGAGTAATAAAAATGTTTGTAGTGAATTGGATTCAACTTCAAGGGCTTGTTATCTTTAGTAATGTTTTACTATCAATTGGATTGAAGGGACAAGATACAAAGAGTCCTAATTTGGATCTCCCTTTTCAAGGTTTCAATAGCGTCATACACATGTACGACATGTCATTTTCCATGCAATTACCTATTTAATTTAAAATACAACCACCAGTGTTAAAATTCCATCACTTATAATAAGCGATACTCGTATAGAATCAAACTCAAAGATGTTTCAGCTTGATAAGCGACTCCGATTCAAAACATTTCAGCAATGAGAAGATCTAAATTTGGGGCACTGTTGCTGTCATATTTTACTAAGATGAGTATCTTCTTCCTGTTCTGAATTGTTGCTATGTTTTTTTTAAAAAAGCATAGCTATACAGTGTAGGAAATCTTGCATCAAAGTGACAAACTCAAAATATTTTTTAAAAAGCCTACAAAAGATGTCAAGCTCAAGTCCAGTTGTATAATAAAAGCTCAGAACTTCTTAGAGGAAAATAAGGCAAGATCAGTTTGAAGGGTCAGTACCATTGAAGTCATCATTGCTTAAAATTACACAAAATGTATTACTGTAATGTTAATGTTCCCTCGATGGATAGATATTATACACATTATATACAGTGCACTTATGTAAAAACTAATTGTAGGCAATGCTCTTTATGTTGCACTGTGATATTAACAGTGTTAGATATTGTAAGAACAGCAGCACAGCTCATAAAATGCCGACTCCTGTTACTACAAAGACAGATTCAGATCTAAAGACTATAATGCTGAGTTCTTGATCACAGCTAAGGAGGTGTAATGGGAAGAGCGGAGAAACAATTGAATACAAGGTATCATCTTCAGTCCATTTACACAGCAAAGACCAGTTATAAAGAACATAGAGGATTCACAACCCTGACCATGCCTCATTGCACTTGGTTGATTATTAAGTCATTCAGGAACAAAAATCTTGTAATTGGGGACAAAGTTATTGTACCAGCTATAAAAAAAAACTTACTATTATCAACATCAGTTAATTTTCTACCCCACCCATAGAAATCTAAAAGGTTTTCTTAAAACAGCCACCTTACCTTCCCATTCATATCCCTGGCAGCATCCCTGGCATCTCCTGGGCTTTCAAATGTAACAAAAGCAAACCCTCTCGATTTGTTTGTTTCTCGATCTTTCATTAGAAGAACTGCCAAAGAGATAAGTGTTTAACAGATGTCCTACCTCAAAATTTATATTCTCTGCAACTTGAAAAATGAGCTCAGAACTTCTTAGAGGACTAAATCATTTTACAAGGATCAATGCCAGCGAAGTCATCACTGCCCAGACCAATTGCATAAAAGATAATCGTACAACATTCCCTCTATGTATATACAATGTGCACAATTTCTGCACATCAATTTGTGACCTAGACTAACCATCACTAATGCTTAGCAAATAGTTGATTCAAGGGAATCGTTAGCACTCTCCCTAAATCACTTATATGACAAGTTCTTTCCTTGTAGGAAACATATTTTCCATTGATGTTTGACTAAATGCTAAGAGGGAATGTTCATCTCCATTACTGTAACATACCTTCTACTATTCTGCCATATTTTCCAAACACTGATTCAAGTGCCTTTTCATTGGTTTCGGTATTTAGTCCGCCGATGAAGAGTTTCCCAGGACGATCTGCTTCCACCATTTTGACTGTGAAATTACCTGCAGGAGTCATATGTGTTAATCTAAATCTTGCATTAAAAGTGTTTATTGCATAGTTTCAAGACATGATACAATACACAAAGTTTTTTTTAAATGACAGTTGTATAGCCCCTTACATCAGGAGGACGTCCCAAGGAGCTGGACACACAGTATATTCTGGACCTGAACTAGAGGTAGCGATTGGAGAGGGTGCGGGGGTAAGTTTATAGATCAAATGAATATTGTAAATGTATCTTTTAAATATGACATTAATATTTGCTCCCTGAAAGCAGAAGAGCCCAGGGTGGAACAATAGACGAATTCCTGATTACTGGAAAAGGAACCAGGGCACCCTCTTGCTAGCAAATTCATCTTAAATTGTTGGGATGGCCATTACTTTTGATTTTTATTTGCAACATTTTAACAATAATTAAGGCAATAACAAAGTTACAACCTGCATAGATGCTTATGTGCTAAAATAATTTTATATTTTAAACTTTTTTTTAAAAAAAAAGCACATTTTAAGCGAGTCCTTGCCATTTTAGTTGGTTTTGTCAAGCCAGATGAGCAGACATAATAATAATAACCCTTGTATTTGATATAGCACTTTTACATCTTAATGACATCTCAAAGCGCTTCACAGAATATACTGTAAAGTGAATTGACTACTTGTGGGCGAACCGCGGCAGCCAATTGCACACAGCAATGTCCCACAAATAGTCGTGGATTGAAATGACCAATTTTATTATTGTGTATCTTTTTGACGGTTTATTATTAGGCATGTGGAGTAAGGAAACTTGCCCAAAGCAAGGCCAATATTTGAAGATTGTAGAAGTCAGTAAAATGCGGTGACTAAATCACAAATTCTATCCACAAGCTTGCAAAAAAATGTGGAAAACAACCTCTGTTCACTTCGACGATTTCTAGCAATTAAGCTCTTGGGACAAAATGGCAAAGCAATTTGGGTCAGCAGTTGCACGTGTAGGCCGGCACAAGTCGCACTTAGTTCACGTTTTATCGTGTTTCGATGCAGTCAATGAATATGAATGACCCTGTGCGTGCGGGGGGAGGGTGGAGGAGAGGAATAAAGGTGGTGTAGGTTACTTGAATTCACAGTAAAATTCAACCTTGAGCTCCATGCTCTCGCACAAATATAAAAATATCGTGTTTCCTTTGGATAAATTCCACTCATTGCCCTATAATTGCCTTGGAAGTCCCGATTTTGCAGCGCTCCTTCACTACATTATTTTCACCATTACAAGAATAATGCATTGCAGAAACTGGGGAGTTATTCGCTGGAAACAATACAATGGAACACAATGGAGCTTTCAGCCCCGATAGAAAAAGGCACACACACGCGGATATTTGGCTTGCGCTGATTTCAACGCACACAAATACGGGAGCAAACAAGTATGCAGTAAAAGTAGCGTGCGTTTCGAATCGTTTGCTAATTTCACTTCAACGCTCCTCGCGTTCGTCCCTGAACTCAACAGACCCTCTTTCTCTCTAACACGATGCCGCCACTCACAAAATGGCGGCCTTCACCTCGCTGAATGGCGCACCGATTCAGAAACACGAACGTAAAAAACACGCAAGACAGTAGGGATAGCAGTTATTTGTCGGACATCGCAAAGCGCACATTTTTTCCTGACCCAACACAAAATCTCGCGCCTTTCTTCCACCCCACCCAAAGCTTTTCTTGGCACGGAGCCGCGGTAGTAAAAACCCTCCAAAATAAAAATGCAACACAAACAAAAAAAACTATCCTAACATGGCGACGGTTACTCGCCATCACCCGCGAAAACCAAATGAATTGAAAAAAACACCTCACCTCGCGCGTACACGATGAAAACGCAATTGTTTTATTTTAGAAAACGAGAAAAAATGGTAAGCGCCATGGCCGCGGGAGGAGACAATAGGCGCTGCAACAAGTCATTACCTACCAGCTGCACACACTCCGCCTGCACCACAAAAGCAAATGGGCGACCACCGCCCGCCCTCCCGCCTTTTATTATACCGTCAGCGGCCAGAGCGAGGCTGCGGGCCCCGGATGTCAATGTTGAATAGCCTCTCCCCCCACCCCCCCCCCACACGCAAACAACCACGTGGGGCTCAGTACAATTTCTCTCCCACCAAATGACTTGTCAATTTTTCCCCTCCTCCAACCAGCTCAATTAACAAATTTTTTTTTGCTGATTTTTTCTCTCTCTCTCTCAATGTATGGCCTCTATAGCTCAAATCTTCTAAATGTCTTTCCTGTGTGTGGGTGGGGGTGCGCCTTGGGGTGACCTTCCGACGTGAAAGGCGCTCGATAAATGCAATTTTGTTGTTGTCTTTGCGTAGCATCTTTTCCAAGCCAAAAAAATAATAATAACCTGGACACTCAATCCATGGCTATTTGCACGGGTTGAGTGACATTTAATAGTGCGGGCATATTCTTTTTCGGATCTCCTATTATTGATGAGTTATGGTGTAAACAAGCTCATCACACATGTATGGCACTTTTGCTTAAGATTGATGGCATGTGAGTGGTAGGATTGAAACTCCATTCCATAATGGATCTTTTGGTTGCAAGCGTAATTGTAATGCGTACAGCTAGTATACTATACACAAGTCATTATTAATAAATAATAATCCTTGCATTTTATGTAGTGCTTTTCACATCTTCAAGACATCTTAAAGAACTTCACAGAATATACTGTACTGTAAAGTGAATTGACACTTGTGATCGCGCTTTGCCTACAAAAACAACTAACTAACCGACCAATAAGTCAAGAGTTTGGCAGGCAAAAAAACTCCCACAGACCACTCAGAGCAGCGATAAGCATTCAAAGGAGCAATTCATCGTCAGACAAGGTATTTCTTTTTTGGGGGGCTGGGGAGAAATTGAATGCCACCAAATTCAATAGTAGCGCAATGCATCACACTGCCTTGTGGAGAGTTAAGGCACCGAGATAGGCCTTCAATAACTTGTGTTTACATATCATCTTTCACAGTGGTTGAGTCTGACCTCTGAGCTGCACATTGAGCTTTGTGCTGAGCCCTGTGCTGTGCATTAAGCTGTGTATTGAGGCCTGTGCTGTGTATTGAGCTGTGTATTTTGTACTTGTGGAGCTCCTGTGGCTTAGTGGTTAGAGCACGTGTCTTGCAAACTGGGGAGACCTGTTCGAATCCAGACAAATCAGGGTGAAACCTTGGACAAGTTTCCTTACTCCGCACGCCTAATAATAATCCATCCCCCAAAAAAACCACAATAGTAAAATTGGGTCATTTTAATTCACGACTGTTTGTGAGACACAAATATACAGTCAATTCACTTTACAGTATATTCTGTGAAGCGCTTTGGGACATCGATAAGATGTGAAAAACGCTATATCAAATGCAAGGATTATTATTATTAGTATTATGCTGAGCCCTGTGCTGTGTATTAATAATAAATAATAAAATAATAAATCAAACGCAAGGATTATTATTGGGCTGTGAGCTGTAGGGCAGGGCGTGATGGGAACACCCAGAAGGAACCGCGCGGCAGGTGCACGTCACGTCCGTGTCCGGCTTCCCTCCTGTGGCTGTAACTTCCCATTAGATCCGCCAACGGACAAACGATCGAGGTGGGGGTGGGAGAGAGAGCGATGACGGCTGGAGGCACTCGGCGGGTTTGGGGCCTAGTCCTCCCTCTCTTAGCGCTCGTTTTCGGGCTGGCCACAGGTTTCTACCTCCCGGGGTTAGCGCCCGTCAGCTTCTGTCAACAAGCCAGCGTCTCGTGCAAGGTAAAAGCCCGCACTCCCTCTCCCCGCCCAGAACCGTTTTTTTTTTCCACAGTGATGCGCGGAGGCCGGTCGGTCTGAAGCCTGGGCTTGAGGAGAGGTACCGGGATCTGCTTCCCTTCAGTCCCAGTGGAAGGTTCTGGTTCGTTAAAGCATCCATTTCTGGTGGGTGGGTGGAGCGGCTGGACTGCAAACAGGAAATCCTCTGAAATATAATAATAATATAGTAATAGTATTCGACATGGCGCCTTATCAGGGCGTGGAGGCATCTCAAATTGCTTGACAATATACACTTGTAATGCAATGTAATAATATAATAATAATCCTTGCTTTTGATATAGCGCTTTTCACATCTTATCGACGTCTCAAAGCGCTTCACAGAGTATACTGTGAAGTCAAAACACAAAATACTACAGATGCTGGGAGTCTGAAACAAAAAACAAAAGGTTGCTGGGGAAACTCAGCAGGTCAGGCAGCATCCATGGAGAAAGGAAAAAGAGTCAACGTTTTGGGTCTACAACCCTTCGTCAGGAAGTCAATTGGCTGTATATTTGTGGACGAAACGCGGCAGCCAATTGTGCACAGTAGTGTCCCACAAGCAGTCGTGGATTAACAAAATTGCAAAGCCACACATCAGAAAATACAATGAAATGTTTGACAAACAATTGCCCATAAAGCACCTTAGAACTGCATCAAAAATGCAAGTATCCATATCACAATAGGTTTGTACAACAAAACAAGCACTATGACAATACACACTTTGGACAATTTCCAGTTCCTTGCTACATTATACTTGTACGTGCATATAATTCATAATAATATATGCTCCATTTTATTTAGCAATTAATGTACCAAGGTTGTTGAATCAACTTTGAAACATTCTTTGGTTGTTTGTGGAAACTTTCTAAGTCTTATTTCATTATTTTATTTTTCAGTCAGATATAGAAGTGTTTGTAAACAGATTGGACTCTGTAGAATCCGTCCTTCCTTATGAATACGATGCGTAAGTATTATAAATATTTGTGATGATATTATTCCTGGTGTACTAACTGTGAAGGTATTGTTTTTTATCATGCTCCGGCATATTACAATACAAAATTATGTTAGTATAGCGCCTTACATGTCAGTGTTCAGTACTTCTCAATGTGCTGGGGATCAGAATCATAGAGGGCAACTTGGCTCCTCCCTAGACAAATAAACACAAGTCTATTTGCCATCATTTAATTGCATCATTCGCTACATGAAGCAGTAGTGAGCTTAAAGTTAATCTTAACTTAAAGTTAAAAGGGTGGCTGATGGCTAGTGTGTTGAACACAGTGCGGTGTGTTGAGCGGGAAGGTTTTGTGCTCAACAAGGAGGGTTTTGAGATAAGCCTTGACAAAGGGAGCAAGGCAAAGGCAATGTGGGTTCCATAGGATGGGGGCAGAACGGCTGAAGGCATGACCACCGGTGGTGGGGTGAACCGGGCAGAGGGATGAGGAGCAGGCCAAAGTCTGCTGAACTGAGAGAGTGGACAGCTTGATATAGGGTTAGCAGGTAGCAGAGGAAGGGAGGGGCAAGGCCGTGGTGGGTAGGGGAGCGACTTGCAGGTGAAGCCCATGGTTTTGAACTTTATTCTCTGGGGTACGGGTGCCAGTCGAGGCGGGCAAGTGTGGGAGTGATGGGAGCCTGTTGTGGGAGAGGATACGAGTTTATAGAGATCTGGATGATGTGCAGCTTGTGAAGGGAAGAATTGGGAAGACTAACAAGCAAGGAGTTGGTGTAGTCATGCCTGGATGTTATGAATGCATGGATGAGGGTTTGGCGGCCTGAGTAATGAGGGAGTGGTGGAGTTGGGTGATGTTGCGGTGGTGGGGGAAGGCAGAGCAGATCATAGCACGGATGTGGGATAGAAAGGACAGTTTGATGGTCAAACAAAACACCAAGGTTCCGGACTGGTTCAGTGAGGTGACATCTGCATCCTTGGATAATGATGCTGTCAATGTATGAGGTGTGGAGGCTCTGAAAGGAGCCAATCAGGAGGGCCTCAATGTTGTTGACGTTCAATTGTAGAAAGTTAGCTTTCATCTTGATATCTGACAGACATTCTGCCAGGACAGCAGTGATCCTGGAGTTGAGGGTCGGGACAGAGAGTGTTTCATCCGCATATATGTGGAAGTTGATGGTGGATCAGCGGATGATGTCACCAAAAGAGAGTGTGTAGAAATTGGAGAGGAAGGGACCAAGGACAAAGCCCTGAAGAATCCTGCAGAGGACGGTGTGGGAGCTAGAGGAAAAGTGGTTTATGGAGATGAAGTGGAGACGGTGTGGGAGATAGGATCTGAAAAATACAAGGACAGACCCATGACAAATGATGTGAGAGGAGAGGTGGTGGAGGAGGATAGAGTGATCAAGCTAGAGTAGATGTTAAGGAGGTAGAGGGAGCCCTGCTCACAAATGGACAAAATGATTTTCAATCCATGTAAGACCCAGTTTGGTGTCCGTTGTTTCCTCACAGAAAAGGAGGTAATGGAATATCAATCTCCAAAGGGAATAATTCAAAACTGACATTTTCTGTTAATTGCTGTATTTCTTCATAGATAAAAGGAGCTAACTGTGGCATCGTGTTGGAAATCAATTTTAGTTTGTTTGCAAAATATAATAACTGTGGAAATGTGAAATAAAATTATTTGAAAGGAAGATTATGTCATTTTATTGCATTCTAATTTATTAGGGATCTTTAATGGTTGTTAAAAAAAAATAATGTTAAGAGAAATTTAAATTTTATCTTGCTTGAAGTCACATTTATTATTATAATAATAATCCTTACATTTGATATAGCGCTTTTCATGTCTTCTTGCTGTCTCAAGGTGCTTCACAGAATATATTGTAAAGTGAATTGAGTGTATATTTGTTGGCGAAACGCAGCAGCCAATTGTGCACAGCAGTGTCCCACAAACAGCCATGGATTGAAGTGACCAATTTATTACTGTTTTACTTTGAGGGATTATTATCCGGCATGTGGAATAAGAAACTTGTTCAAGTTTTCGCCCTGTCAGGAATTAAACTCGGGTCTCTCATGTGCGAAATGCTCTAACCACTAAGCTGCAGGACTCCACGCTGAGCTGCATGTGACTGTTTCTTCAAATGTATTCCTTAATTCTTCCAGTGACATTCTGAACTTCAGCTGCCTTGTTACCTGTTCTCACCAGTGAAAATAATTGTCTGTAGTGATTGGAATAATCTTGTAGGGAAGACAGTAGCAGCAGCCTAAGTGTACCTGATTGAGGCGATTACTGCAGTTGATCCTTATGCGCAATTTATTTAAATTAAGTTTTGACCGTGCTTTCGTATATATATATACTGGGCAGTTAAATTTACTATTTTTCGTTTTTGAAGGTTTGACTTTTGTCAGAATGATACTGAGAGGCGGCCTTCTGAAAACTTGGGACAGGTATTGTTTGGAGAGAGGATAGAGTCATCTCCTTATAAGGTACTGCATTTAAATGTTTTATACAATTAGAATCATTTTAATTCTAAATGAGATGATGACTGGTTAAAATTGTACAAAGTTAAAATAAGATTAACATTATTGGGATAAAAATACATTGTGCTGCTAGTGAAATTATCGTTGGCCCTTTGTTACTGCTTTCATATACAGCATTTACAGCACAAAAAGAAGCCAATCATCCCATTGGGTCTGTCATGTTTTACTGTAAAGTAACATTTTTCTTAACATAATAGTTTTTATCAACTTTCTGTAGTTGATGGCTCTTTTTCTGTTGAGAGCAATTGTATTTTCATCAGTATCTGCCTAAATTCTGAGTGTATTCAACAACAACAAACAACAAAATTACATTTGTTTAGCGCCTTTCACATCGGTAGGACCTCCCGAGGTGCAGGACAGTCAGTATTTCAGGCCCGAGCTCGGGTCGGGATCATGGAGGGGGAAGTGGGGAGACCGATGGCACAGTCGAAGAGGAGCGTCTTGAGGTGGGACTTGAAGGAGGCGAGGGAGGATGTGGCAGAGGGATTGCGGGATGGAATTCCAAAGGTTGGAGCAGAGTGGGTGGAAGCTCACCTGCTGAATGGAGCTGGTGGACAGTTGGGTAGGAGATCACAGAGGTAGGGTGGGGCAAGGCCATGGAGGTGATGAACAGGATCTTGAATTGAATCCTCTGAATAATGAGAAGCCAATGGAGGCAGGTGAGAATGGGATGATAGGGTCGCAGGGCTTATTACGAGAGACGACACGGGCTGCAGAGTTCTGGATGATCTGCAGCCTTTGGAGGGAGGAGTTGGCGAGGCCAACAAGCAGGGTGTTAGCATAGTCGAGTGGATGGCATGAAGGCATGAATTCAAATATAAAATTCACAATTTTCTAATATTGTAATGTTGTATTTTGTAAAAACTTTGCACAGTAAAATGAGTACTGTATATGAATATTTATTATGAGAAATTACCTTCCTGTTGACTGGTGGTACATCAAATGTACCACCAGATATTTGTTAATTTTGATTCTTTTAAATATTTAAATAAATATTTTTTTTCTTGCAGTTTGCATTTAACAAACCTGAAACATGTACAGCGGTTTGTATGAAACCCTATGATCCAAAAGATAAATCTTCTGTAGACAAGCTTTCTTTCATAAAGAAAGGAATTCTTCTGAATTACCAACATCACTGGTAAGTGAACTAGCTCCCTAATACAAACAAACAAACAAACAAACAAAACTTACATTTATATAGCGCCTTTCACGTCGAGAGGACGTCCCAAGGCGCTGTACAGTTAGGTAGGACAAGAGCAGGGTGGGAAGGATCAGGGCAGGATGAAGAATAGTAGGAAAAGTAACTGTATATTAGTGGGCGAAACGTGGCAGCCAAATTGCGCACAGCAGTGTCCCACAATCAGTCATGGAAGTGGGACTAGGGGCAAGAGGGGGTAAAGAAGCAAAAGGGGAGGGGTCGAGGCAGGGGGAAGAAAAGCAGGAAAGTCGACTGTATACTTGTGGGCGAAACGCGGCAGCCAAATTGCGCACAGCAGTGTCCCCACAAACAATCGCGAAAATGGGGCCAGGGGAGAAAGGGGGAAAAGAGGGTAAGGGGGGAGAGGGAGGGAAAGGTGGGATGGGTTAGGGTTAGGGAGGAAGAGGGGGGAGAAGGGGGTAAGGAAGAGAGGGAGGGAAAGATGGGTTGAATCTATATAATAATTATCCTTGTATTTGATATAGTGCATTATCATGTCATTGATGTGTCTCAAGGCACTTCACAGGATATACTGTAAAATGATTTGACTGTATTATGTGGGTGAAACTCAGTAGTCAATGGCTCACAGTAGTGTCCCACAAATAGTCATGGATTGAGTGATCAAATTATTATTTTGTGAAGGGATTATCACCCCCGGAAAAATTAACCGGCAGTTGACTAACAACCAGGTCCCTACCTATTGCTACGTAAACAGTAAGAGCCCTGCCTGGTAATCAAATCTGGATCCTCTTGTTTTCAAAGCGAATGGTTTAACCACTGAGCTACAAAACACTACACAGCTTAATGCTACCTCTGCCTGGTGTAGCATTGAGCCATAGAGATCAAAAGGTTGCAGTTACAATTCTTTGTCAGCCCTGAGTGAATTGCACTGCAAATGTTCTGAACCCCCTGGAATGGCAAGTGAAACATCCCGTTTCCCACTTTGATCATTATCTAGTGACTCTTGTTAGTTTTCAAGTGAGAGCTGTGTGTGCTTGGATATGATGAATAGCCTGCTGTCACTTGTCTAAGATTGGACTCGGATGAGGTATCAGGAGGTATAATACCTCTCATTGATAGAAACAGAGAGAAAAAACAAAATTAACTTTTTTTAAAAAACCCAGAGAAAAACGGTTGTCTATTTCTCAGTAACGTTAGTTATTTGATATTTGATACTAATTTAATATAAAGACCTGCATTGAAAGATCAAAAGAACAATTGTGTTCAGTCCTCCCATCGCCAGGCTTTATTAAACAGAAATTCTTCCAAAGAACAAAACGCTGCGAAATTAATATTTGAAAGGTCAGAATTACAGGGTGACTGAGGTTCACAGCGTGAAGATTAAAAGGAGCATAGTACAGTATTTGCTTCTGTCTTTACTCTGCCAGCACTATTTCACCCTGGACTTGTGAAGCTGAACTCTGGCACTAATTTCAATTATGCCCCCACACCCCCTAAAATGCCAAAGCTGGTTCATGACCAGTTCCCTGAGGATTTAAAAAAAAATTTACGGTCAGTTCAATTTTTGATCACATCAGTTAACTTAAGAGCACTGAACCATGTTGGCCAGGCAATAGTACAGTTTGGGGAGGGTTTAAGGAAGAAGTTTTTCCATTAAATCACTTCAGCCAAATATTCATTGACATTCATTCAAAGCATAAAACCTTTGTGAGTAACCTACCATTTGTGGTCATTTATGCTTTTGCTCTAATTCAGTGCTTGGTCGGTTGTTAAACAGCATTTTATAGTATAGATATTTTGCTGAAACTTAAAACTTAGATAGCTTGGTTGATACAACCCACTGTTTAATGTGTAACTGAGCCATATAGACAAAGATCTGTGTTTGATTCCTTTGCAATATAAATGTGCTTATTTTCTTGTTGTGGTACAACTGTAGGATCATTGATAACATGCCTGTCACATGGTGCTACGATGTTGAAGATGGTAAAAAATTCTGTAATCCTGGGTTTCCAATAGGATGCTTTGTAACTCAAGATGGTCACCCAAAAGATGCCTGTGTGATCAATGTAAGTTGTGAGACTTTAAAATGGCTGTATGAGTTGAGTCTATCTGTTTGTTTTCAATTTTACAGTTAGCACAAAAAGCTGAATTCAATGCCATGTGCCTCATTGTATCATACAGAGACTGATGAATGTAGAATTGTGGGTGTAAATCGTTGTCTTGCCACTTGGTGGCACAGTGCGTCAATACTCCCATCATGATATGTGTGCATGGTTAATTTAAATTAAACAAATAATCCTGTGAATTAGTTTGAAGGAGGATTTCTTCTCTCGAGTTGTATCTTTCTATCTTGTGTATTTTAGTATGACACTGCTGTGGTTTCCTTATTTTCACTTGGGTCTAAAATATTTTAGGTTTCATTTGGTTACCATTTAATACCAACAGTATGTCGTTTTCACACTGTGAATTTATGATGGGTTTATATTAATGGTTCAACAGAATTTGTAAATTGGCAATTTGAATGACAGATTGGATTGTAATACGATGTGTTTAGATCACAAGTCCCAGTTTGTTTTAAAATCTGTAGAAGTACTTTTAATATTTTCTAAAAGTGCCTTTTGTATTTCTCAGTCTGAATTCAACAAGAAAAACACCTACTACATCTTCAATCATGTGGACATCTTGATTACATATCACAATGGAAATAAGGAAGATTGGGAAGGTGCGAGACTCGTTGCAGCAAAATTGGAGCCAAAAAGGTATCATCAACGACAATGTCCGTTTACATAACACCCTCCATGCCGGGCATCCCCCCACAGTGTGCTCAGCAATGGTGGAGCCCAATGCTAAGCCATAGTTTTATTTGAATGTGGCATGGAATAAATTAATGTTTTTCAGGTTTGAATCTGGTATTGTCCATCAATATTTTGTTGGTTAGCAGATCTTTTTGTCTCCCATTTTAATGTTGCCTGCTTGCCGATTTGTTTCCCCCCTCTAGAGTCGTAAATGAAATACAAAGTTTTCAAAAAATCATCCAAATGGTTGCTTTTGAGTATCTATTCTAAAATGGTGGAAAACTTTCAGCCGTATCGTACTACATTTCTGAAATGCAATATCTTTACTAAAGATGGAATCCCAGCAAGCTGATGTTTTCCACTACTGTACTTCTCCGATTCTATATTTTTTGCTTTCCAAGTTAGCTGAGTGCTGGTTGATTTTTAAACATTTCAAAAAGGCAGTGCATTGGCTCCGCTTTTTTAAAAAATGTTCTACTTTTTCTTTAGTTACAACCATGTTGATTCAACCCATCTGAATTGTGGGGGACAGCCAATGGAAATTCCTGCTGAAGACAAGGAGAAGAAAGTGAATATTGTATATACATATTCTGTCACATTTACTGTAAGTAACCATTCTTAAAAATGCTGGCATTATGCAATCAATGCTCTTCATATATTCAGAACATTGTTTTTCTTGCAGTGCATTTTGGAATAAATGTAGTCAGTCTTTTATAAATCTTTGCATTTAATCCATTTGTTCTAAGTCCTCTGATAGTTTACACAATATGTTGTTCCAGGTTTTATTTGTGAGCTCTGCAGACAAGAATAAAGACAATTGTTGCTTCATGTTCTAATACACCATATTAGTCGTTTGCTCTTTGGCTGTTTGTGAGATGTTGCTGTATCAGTTGCCATGTTTGCCCCAAATATACACATTTTACATTATAGTACATCTTGTGAGGTATTTTGTATTTTGAGAGATAGATAGAGAGAGAGATAGAGATATATAGAGAGAGATGGGTGGGGTGGGGGGGGGGTGGGGGGGGGGGGGGGGAGGTGAGAAAGGAGAGAGAGAGATGGAGAGAGTGAGTGTGAGAGACACACACAGAGAGATATTTACCTCCTGAGGAGATAGGCCAATACCTGAGCCAGATCCACATTCTCTCACACCCCCCCTCCCTCCCTCTCTCCCCTGTAACACTCTCTCTGTCCCTCTCCCCTTTTCCATATCGACCTTACTCTATACATATTTTTAATGGACAATGTAATTGTATTTTCCTGATATGAAAGGCGCTCTATAAATGTAATTTTGTTGTTGTTTATTGTATTCATTTGTTGACCAGTAACATAACATCGATGGTGAGACAACACGTTTTAGTGGAATATTGTAATCATTGTCAGCCTTTGTATTACATACACTAAAAGCCCGTTTATCTGGCACCCTCGGGACCTGGTCAATGCCAGTTAAAGCGCGTGCCGGATATTCGGCCTAAAACACCAAATAAATAAATAAATAAATAATGTGCTGTGCCGGATAAAGTCCGGTTAATCGAATGCGGACTTTTTTTTTTGGAGGTGCCGGTTATACGGAAGTTACGGTTGATCGGGTCACGGATAAACGGGCTTTTACTGCATATGAATATGATACAGTTCAGTAGCATTACAAGTAAAGTATAAGGAATTATACTTGATTAATTTTTGATTAATTTTTCTTCCTCTGTCCTGCTCTTCTTCCTTCCCTCCCTCCCCCTAAAAACAGGAAAACAACACAATAAAATGGGCCTCTAGATGGGACTACATTTTAGAATCAATGCCGCATACAAATATTCAGTGGTTCAGGTACTCTCCTTCTTCACAACTTGTTGCAACTGTGACTGATTTCTTTTCAATTCCGACATGGCCTCCTTTCACTACCCAGAGTGAAACTTTATTTTTATATAGAAAAAATACTAGAGATGCTAGAGATGTAAGTTGCAGTCTTGTATGTATATTATCCATGCCCATGGTAATGTACAAGAATGCACTTTTGTTTTTTGGTTGTTGTGTGACAGAGCATTTGAATAGCCTAAAAAGTTGGATATGGGTTGGTTGATATTAAGGTCAAAGTGGTTTTGGCTTGCCAATCTTTAATTGGGTGAACGGAGAAGTTAACAGAAAATAAGCGTGGTTTTTGGATAGGTTTTTCAATCCTGTGTTTTCTAACCTAACATAGTCTCTTCTCTCTTTGATTATGTGGTATGTTAAGACTACAAACTAGAATTTTTAATTTCAAAATACTAATTGTGTATGTATTTCCTTTGAATTGTATAGTTTGGTACTCATGAATTGATTTCTCTAAACAGAACTTCTCTCCCATGTTTTTCTCAGCATTATGAATTCCCTTGTGATTGTCCTCTTCCTTTCTGGTATGGTGGCAATGATTATGCTTCGAACTCTACACAAAGACATTGCTAGATACAACCAGATTGACTCTGCTGTAAGTACTTTTGTGGAATGTGGGTTGGAAGGGTTTATGCTCGATCACTGTTGTTCTTGAATAAACTTGTATGTTGCCACCAAGAACTGGATAAAAAATACTCCTCAACCTTTCAATTGTCATTTTCTAATGAATCTTTACTAATGATCTAGTTCACATAAATATTGACAATCTGTTTTGCAACCTATTTGACTCTAGTTTTACAATGCTGCTATGCATCACTTGTATGATTTTAAACAATTTTGTACAGGAGGATGCTCAAGAGGAGTTTGGTTGGAAGCTGGTGCACGGAGATGTCTTCAGGCCTCCAAGGAAGGGGATGCTTTTGTCAGTTTTCTTGGGTCAAGGAACACAAATCTTCATAATGACCTTTATTACGCTTTGTAAGTAGGCTTTGGTACAGTAGTTTTACGATTTGTTGCTTATGTAAACTAGTTTTTTAAGTTGAAGACATTTAGCCTTTCAATGTTCCTTGCTAGTTTTAAGCTGTCCTGGGAACAGCGTGAACACTCTTAATTGGCCTTTTTGACTGATTTTACAGTTCTTGAATTTATGAAATACAAGTGCTGCTGCACAGTTGCATATCAAATTACAGTTAATGTAGAACAAGATTTGGTTTCAGTTTGATGATGCAACATGGAGAACAACAAAAAGATTAAAAATCTACCTAGATTAATTTCAGAGAAAGGTCAGGTTTAATAGCCTACCGATTGTACCTTGTAAAGCATTATTTAGTTTAAAAAGATATGCCAACACGATAATGCTCTTGTAATATTTAAGTAGCATCTTGAAGCGCTCTGAGATGCCGTCCAGCGTGGATGAAGCTATGTAAATCAAACTTGTTGTTGTAGTTACAAAATGTTTAACCCTATGCTAACTATTAATTCAACCAAATTAAATTGCACTCCCAGTGAGGGGGAGGTGGATTATTAGTTATGTGGCAAGCCTTTTTTTTGCACACATCAAGATTTTGTCGATCTTCACATTTTGGTTTTTGGAACCAATTTTTGAGGTAGTTTAATTTCTAAAATTATGGAGGCTGCTCCCATCTCCAGTCCCTGTGGAACCATACACTGGCATGAGTCAGCTCCCTTGGGAGTTTAGAATTAGGAAAGTTACAGTGAGTTAGAAAGCTATAAAGCAATAAAATAGGAGAGTGAGGCATTTTTTATTTAATTCTTTCTGGAAGTTTAAAGTTCACTCTACGGTAATAAAGTTATTGACATTTGAGGATAGGGTATTGGATGCTATTTATTTCACGATGGTTGTTGATTTTAAAACTCAAAAGATTAATTTTATTCTGCAATATTAGCCTGTTATGATTCTTCATTTATATTTGGAAGATACAGTAAAACCTCGATATTCTGACATTACGAAATTCAGCAACTCCCTAAAACCGTCCAGAATTCAAATACGTACAAAATACGTTTTACTGTACAGTATCATCTTTTCAGCTTCCCTACTTTCAGGAAGTTCAATAATCTAATTTAAACATTTGTGTGTAAAACATGCAGACTGGAGCCATGAACTGATTGCAAGAATCATTAAGCTAAAGCTTTAATACTGCTTGTTGAATAGAAATCTGCAAGAAATTAGAAGTTTGAGGAGTCACAGATTTGTGCTCTATATGGCTCAATTATTTTAATAGTGCAAAAATATCACTTAATTTTAAAAAGCCTTATTTTTCAACTGAGGAAAAACCATTATCAGCTCCTTGGGACATCCTCACGACATGAAAGACGCTATGAAAATATAATTTTGTTGTGGTTATGTGGAATGTTATATTGTAGTATTTACCAAGCTTATTTATTTTCTTCCCCATTGTGTAGTCCTAGCCTGTCTTGGGTTCCTTTCACCTGCCAACCGGGGAGCATTGATGACGTGTGCTATTGTTCTCTGGGTCTTGTTGGGGACGCCGGCAGGATATGTTTCTGCTAGAATGTACAAGAGTAAGTAATAAGGAGAATGGATTTATGTTGTAAAATGAATCTCACTGCTGATAACGACACAAACATGTCAGGCAGCATACTGCTAATATTGTTCAACTACAATAGTTGAACAATATTAACGTTTTTTGCAACCAATGGATGGTGGCATACATTTTTATTTGTATCATAGCCCTAGAACAGGAGAACAGAACAGGAGAAATGCATAATGCTGTTGGAGACCATTCAGTCCATTGTTTCATATCTATACTCTGAAAAGACATCCATCCAAATTCCCTCCTGATTCTGTGTACCCTACTGTATCCTTCCTCTACGTGTGCTTATCTTTTTTTTTGAAAAAAATCTCCAATCTCTCACGTATCTGACAGCACACATAACAAATCATTCCATATTCTTTAACAACCCCGAAAAACTTCTTCTGAACCTCTCCCTTTACTCCACAGTCACAATCTTGAATTTGTGCTCTCGTCCTTAAATTCCCTGGTGATAGATGCATCTTTCATGGTTAATTCTCTCAATCCATTCATTGTCTTATTTTAAAACAAAGCCTTGCAGTCCTTTAATCTTCACTGCTGCAGCATAAAGTTTTAACCTCTTCCACTCTGGTCATTTCAATCCACGACTGTTATGGGACACTGCTGTGCACAATTGGCAGCAGTGTTTTGCCGACAAATATACAGTCAATTCACTTTATATTCTGCAAAGCCTCAACATCCAAGGCACCTCACAAAGCCAGTCAAGAACCTCGGCATCACGTTCGACCATAAACTCTCCTTCCTCCCCAACATCCGTGCCTTGACCGGCACCGCTTATTTCCACCTATGCAACATTGCCAGGCTCCGCAACAATCACCCCCCACACTGCCGAAACACTCGTGCACGCGTACATCACCTCACGGCTGGACTACGGAAACTCTCCTCGTCGGCCTCCCCAGCTCCTCCATTCACAGGCTGCAGGTCATCCAAAATTCTGCAGCCCGTGTACTATCCCGCACCCGCCTCCGCGACCACATAACTCCCACCCTCGCCCGTCTCCACTGGCTCCCCATCCTCCAGAGGATCGAGTTCAAGATCCTCGTCCTCACCTTCAAGGCCTTACACGGCCTTGCCCTGCCCTATTTAACCGATTTACTCTCCCCCTATAAGCCCACCCGGATCCTCCGTTCGGCAGGACTTGGCCTGCTCCAAGCCCCCCGCCCGAACCGCCCCACCATCGGAGGGCCTTCAGTTTCTCCGCTCCCATCCTGTGGAATTCCATTCCCCAATCCCTCCGCCTTGTTTCTTCCCTTTCCTTTTTCAAGGCCGGTTTGAAGACTTTCCTCTTAGACCATGCCTTTTGTTCCCCCCCAAATTTTGTGACCTCCCCTACGTGTTTCACCCCTTCCTGAACACTCCCCTCCCAGCTCGGGTCACGTGCCTCCTGTGCAGCGCCTTGGGACGTCCTCCCGACATGAAAGGCGCTTTATAAGTTTAAGTTGTTGCTGTTTTGTTGAATCGTCTAGAAGACGTGTAAAGTGATATATCAAATGAAAGTTATTATTAATATAACCTTTTCCATTATCATTCTCGTGAATCAATGCTGCAACTGCAAGTTAAACGACTTCATGACATTTGCCTTTCTTCAGCTGTCTGAGACAATGCCTGCCTATATCAATAGACTTCTGGAAAATGCCTCTTTCATCATTGAATTCCTTCAGATTTCTTGAATACATCCCATCGAGACATAAAAAAATATCTAATTTCACCCGCATTGTCACTATCTCTACATCTGTTTTTCAATTGTCCATGCCTCCCACGGTTCAATTTTAAATGTTTATCACTGCTGATCTGCCATTGTGTCTACTAATGTTCCTAAATCTAAATGCCCATTATTACCTTGTTGCATTTTGTTTTGTTACTTTTCAAAGTTTCATGTAACTGTTCAAGATTGTCAATTTTTAAGATGATCTAGATTGGTATTTGGGCTAATTGTTCTATTCCTAGCATTTGGAGGTGAGAAGTGGAAGACCAATGTTCTGCTGACCTGTTTTCTCTGTCCTGGGTTAGTGTTTTTTTTCTTATATTCTTGTTACTGTAGTGTTTTGTAGATTCTGCTTAGGATACAGCACATTTTCTATTTGGATTAACACAGATTTGAGTTCATCTGGGACTTGGTGTAGACAGTAAAGTGGGTTTTTTGTCTGGTTCACTTTTTGGAGACAGGAGTTGACGTACTGTTTTCTGGGTTTGGCGGTTCAGCTATCTCAGTGCAATTCAACAATGTAGCACACACTGAGAGGGATGGCAGCCAGCACAGTTTCTGTGTTTTACTGCTGTGAAATCTGCTATGTAGTTTTAAATTCTGCATGATCCACATTCTCGGATATATTTCCTTCATGAGGCTTGCTATCAAAGATCTATTGCATTGAATTCAATAACCTGTATTTTTAAAATTGTCTAATGTGCTACTAATACAAGGATTATTATTACTAATTTTTAACAATTTTTGTTATGTAAAGCTTTTTTTATTGTGTCTTTTCCCCCCAACCTCTTTTTTCTCTTTCTAATTAAATGCAAATTTGTTAGAGGACTCAACACTGCAAAAACATATTTGGCATATTTTTAGAGTTTATTTTAATTTGTTGTAACCACATTATGGGGCTAATTTGGCTCTTGTGCCTACATGGATTTGGTTTATTCAAGACGGTAATACAGTAAATAAAAAAGCACTACAAATAATTGTAAATGGTCATTTATGTTTCAGTTAAGTTTAGGTGCTACAGACAAATAACATTGCAGAATAAATTATCATTATTTTTGTTCACAGGATTGTTTTTATTGACTTCTTTCTCACAAACCTCATCCTTTGGGTGGAGGGATCATCTGCTGCCATGCCTTTTGGTACACTGGTAGCAATATTGGCAATGTGGTTTGGAATTTCAGTACCATTGACATTTGTTGGTGCTTATTTTGGATTTAAGAAAAGGGTGAGTTCTGCCCAATAGCTATTCATAGACTCAAACAAAAGAGAGAACTTTAATATGTGCATATCTACATGAGAAATTATGATAATTCCATTCCTGTGCTTCCACCTATTGTAGTCATTTATATACAGTATAAGAATATATTACTATAATATATATATAACATTGTTAAAATAATGAATACTGTTAGGATAAATCATTCAAGTGACTTCTAAAATTGGTGTTGCTCTATTTGCTGTTTGGTTAAATGTGTATAGCAAAAATTAACTGATGTAACAGGATAAATGTTAACTGCACAGTTTTTTGAAGTACTGTAATTAGAAATTGTTATAGGAAAGAATCTTCAAATTGGTAGATTATCCTATACATGCAGAGTGATTCAAAGAAATTATAAATATAGGATGATATAGGATGTTTTATGCTAATGTTAATTTTAAATGCATCTAATTAATATGCGTTTCCTTTCAGCCTATTGATCATCCTGTCCGCACAAATCAAATTCCACGTCAAATCCCAGAGCAGTCTTTCTTCACAAAACCTTTACCTGGCATAGTCATGGGTGGCATCCTGCCTTTTGGCTGCATTTTCATACAGCTATTTTTTATTCTGAACAGCATCTGGTAGGTTGAAATGAATTAGCAAATTCATTCATTTTGGCTTCTAGTACATAAATAACACCTTCTCAAACTCTTAACTAATATTTAGAAAAAAGTACTTTTGCCTTTTTCTATTGTAACATTTAATACAACAAATGTTGTATTAAATGAAGTCTGTTTTTTCAAGCATTTGGTAGGTTAAATACAATACAATTTAAATACAATACAAGCTATACTAAGTGGGTTGTGTGTCACTGGCTCAGTTGATAGCAATCTTGCCTCTTGTGTCAGAAGGTTGATCTAGCGTCTTGTTGGGAGTTGTAACACATATAGTCTATTCTGATACTCCAGTGCAGTGCTGTATTGCCTGAGGTGCTGTCCTACAGATTAGACATTAAACTGAAGTCCCGTCTGCCTGTCCAGGTGGATATTAAATGTCTCATGGCATGATTCGAAAAGAAGAAGTTTATTTCTGGTGACCGCCAATCAAACTCCCAGATAAAATTGGTCACTCAAAAAATACACATAGTCACATTATTTTAAAGTATATCTTGTGAAATACCTTGACACGTCTTAACGATGTGATAAATGCAAGTATTATTATTTATCGTTGAGTATCTAATGACTCAGTTCATTTGTACTGTATCAAACAAAAAAAATATATTGCCCTTCAAATGATTGGGTCTTAATTTGTATTTATTGTCTCATCAGGTCTCATCAGATGTATTATATGTTTGGTTTCCTGTTCTTGGTGTTCATCATTCTCCTCATCACTTGTTCAGAAGCTACCATTCTGCTGTGTTATTTCCACCTCTGTGCAGAGGTTTGTACTACACACTTCATGGATCTATATTGCCAATCAGTGTTAAATAATGCAGCATTAATTTATTTTGTACAGTTACGACATTGGAAACAGTTTACAACAATGAAACTAATAACTTTTTATAAAATTGTGTTAGCATGTTCTTTTACATTTTCTATTGTTGTGGCTATATTTTGTATTAAGAACTCTTTAAAGAAAACTTATTAGGTTTTTTGGTTATATTGTATTTTGGTTATATTGTATGGTTATTATCAGTTTAGTAATCTTGCTTCAAACTTTTGTGCCCTTCAAATGATTGACAGTTTATTGGTTGCTTAATTTAATAAAGGAATCGGCAGCTTTCCATTTTTAAATAGTAAAATATTTGTAGAACTTTTCTGCTTATCATTGAATTAATGCATTACTGTTCCAATTTTTTTTGTTTGTTTCAAAGCATACCAAGCAAATCTAACAATTGTGTGTTTTCCTTTTGTAGGATTACCACTGGTGGTGGAGATCATTTTTGACAAGTGGTTTTACAGCTGTCTACTTTTTTGTGTATGCTGTTCATTACTTCTTCTCTAAGCTCCAGATTTCAGGGGCTGCAAGCACCATTTTGTATTTTGGATATACTCTCATAATGGTCTTGATTTTTTTCCTCTTTACAGGTAAAATTGAAATCCACTGCTTGTAACATTTACCTTTTTCCATTAAGAATAGAAGTAGGAGAAAAGATAATACACTTTTAAATTGTATTTATTGGGAGGGGAGGAAGGGGGAAGCTAATGGTCTGAGGCATTCTATTTATAGAAGATCTTAACAAATGGTAGTCTTGACATTCACTGCTGCAGGCAATGTATCTAATAAGAAGCTTGGAATATAATACACCTCAGTTGGTTTCTACAAATTAAGTGAAGTCTCCCTAGACATTTTTCTGCATTCATGTAATTGAATCCTCCTGATTT
This sequence comes from Hydrolagus colliei, assembly GCA_035084275.1. Classification (NCBI taxonomy): domain Eukaryota; kingdom Metazoa; phylum Chordata; class Chondrichthyes; order Chimaeriformes; family Chimaeridae; genus Hydrolagus; species Hydrolagus colliei. Next base: position 12,098,621 of record CM068754.1, read on the forward strand.
ATTTTTGAGATTCTATTTTGATGGATTCAGTTGGAAATACCAACAAGGTCACATATGTCTCAGGTGTCCAAAGCGACTGTTTCTGTTTATTTAATTGCCATCCTGTATGTTTTCTTCGAGTGATGAATTGGACTTTGAGTTTGTGTTGAGCTATTTGAGGCTCTTCTTGGCGCCTTTACAGAATTCCAGTAATGCCCAAGGCAAAAGAATGCCAGAAATAGACACCACAAGTGGTGTGATTAATGCTGTCTTAAGAAAAGTATCCTTTCAATTAACGATCATGTTGATGTAAACCCTTTGTATGGCTTGCTTTTAATTGGGTAATTATATTTTACTTAAGGTCAGTGAATATTACAATGTGACGTTCCATGTTATACCAGAATCTGGGTTTAATTTATTATTTGCAATAAGAAAAAATTGTTTCAACATTATTTTCAAAATGTAATTAAAAACTGGAATGTTTATTTGGTAAAGTTTATTGTAAATTTAATCAAATATCTCTGAGGTTAAAAAAAATTTTGGAGTTTGATTCCCTTTCCAATTTGCATTCTTACTATTTTCTAAAATCAACCCGATTTGATATAGTGGTGATCAATAAAAAAAAGTATCTACAAACATCTGGGTTACCATAGCACACAATAAATAATATAATGACCAAAGCTGATTTTGGTTATCACTCATGAAAGCATGAGTTATTACAAAAAGAAAATGCAGTTTCTGAAATTGAAGTCTGCTATCCATTCAGTAACTGGTCATGATCATTTTGAACACTGGTTTCAATGATAGATAAACGTTTTAATATTGCAGTCAAGTATAGGCACATGTGAATTGCAAAAATGAACATTTCCTACAAGTTTTATTAAAATGAATTTAGTAATGATTACTCTGCAGAATTGTTCAAGCATTTATAAATTGGAAAGCTTCAGTAATTGACATACAATTATGGCCTTTTTTGACCTACTAAAATGATTTTCTATTTAAGTTTCTTGAATTTCATGTAAATGTCATTGAAATCGCTCATCAACAAGGTTTTTGTTTGTCAGAATTTATGGCCAAGCAAGTGGAAACTTGTACTAAATTTAGGAGGTTTTGTATTCCGGAGACAACCTCCAGTGATACTCACCTGAGCTTAATGTTAATATAAGGTGCTAAAAGTGTCCATTTCTTCCAACAACAACAAAATTACATTTGTATAGCGCCTTTCACATCAGGAAGATGTCCCAAGGTACTTCTGTTAACATACCTCACATTGAGCATTGTATTTAAATCCAAATAGTTACCATAATCTAGAGTTCCCGAGTTTAAGCATGATTGGGGGTTAAAGACCAGATTCTGTTCAAATAAAAAATGTACAGCATCATTGATGCCTTATGGTTTTTAATGAAGTAAATTGAAGTCACCACCAAAATTACACTTTGTGATAATTGCACTTATAGCGACTTTCACGTCAAAGGGACGTCTCAAGGTGCTGGACAGTCATTTGTTTCAGACCCATGCTGGGGACAAGGAGGGTGGAGGGAAAGGGGGGAACAATATTATAATGATTAAGTTGCAAGCTTATTATGCAAGTAGAGTCATTAATGACTCATAAAATGAAGGGGAAAATATGAAGGGTTTTGTACCTGGAAAATTAGCATTCATTTTTTGAATATCAATTTGCATTGTTGGATGTAATTCAAGTTGCCATGGAGAGTAATAGATACTTCAAAATCCCTGGTTACTGCTGTTATGGCAACTTCTGAACTTCAAATGATAGCCAAGTTGATAAGCAGGTCAGCATTTGGAAATGAAAGTTGATATACAAGTAAAGAAATGAAAATTGGTTCACATGAAGAGATGTTTGTCAAAAAATGGAGAAGGTGGAGTTCTTCTAATTCCTTTTAATTGACTTGGGAATGTTAAAGTGAACAGAAAATTGTAAGTTGTGCTTGTCAAATACTAAAAGCAGTATTCAGAAGTTAGAATCATTTTAAGTTTGCGTTTTAAAATGCAGTTGCCTTAAAATGTATTTTTAGCTATAAACTTCTGAACCTGGTGATAATTCTGTAATTAGAATGCTTGAAAAGCGATTGACAATTTTGTTTAGCCAAGCCCACCATTTCTTGAAGAAAAAGCCTGTTTTAATATTGCCAAGGTTCATGTCGGGTCATTGATTACGTGAAAATATGATTGCAAATTAGTTATGTAAGTGGGTCTTGTTACATTTATATTATTGTGAAGTCCGGTAGCTCAGTGGTTAGAGCACTCGCCTTACAAGTGAGAAACCTGGGTTCAATTCCAGGCAGGGCGAAACCTTGGTCAAGTTTCCTTACTTCACATGTCCAATAATAATCTGTCAAAAAATAATAAATTGGTCATTTTCAATCCATGACTGTTGTGGGACACTCCTGGGTACAATTGGTTGTCACGTTTCGCCCACAAAATATACCATCAATTTACTTTACAGTATTTTCTGTGAAGTGCCTTGAGACATCTAGAATACGTGAAAAGAGCTATATCAATTGCAAGGATTATTATATTAGACTCTTCCTGCATAGGATAAATGGTTTGCATCATAGTAATTTAATTAGATCTATAACTCAATATAAATCCCAGAAAATTGCAATTCTTCCTTGCTTTCATTAGTGATTTTTAAGCAGAACATCCAAACCCATTATAATAATTATGCTTGTGTTTGATGTGGTGCCTTATCACATCTTCGAGGTGTCTTAAAGCACTTCACAGAATAGACTGCAAAGTGAAAAAAATCCCAAATACTGCATATGCTGCTAGAAATCTGAAACAGAAATCGCTGGGAACTTTCAGTAGCTGTAAAGTGAATTGACTATATTTTATGGGTGAAAAGCGGCAATCGATTGCACACAGTAGTGGTCCACAAACAGTTGTGGATTGAATTGACCTATTTTTTTTTTTTTTTGAGGGAATTATTGGCTCTGGAAAAGCAATATGCCAATCGACTAACAACTGGGTTATTGCTTTCTGTAAAGTAAACAGAGGCATGTACAGTAAGGAAACTTGCCCAACATTTTGCTCTGCCGGGAATTGAACCCTGAGTCTCTCATTGTGAGGCGAATGCTCTAACCGTTGAGCTACAGGACTCATTATATGACTCTTTGAATACAAAATATAACATTATTTAAAACAGTTAAATAATTTTGTAACGTTGAAACCCATCCTGGGGAACCTCTTCCTGTGGAGCTTTTTTTTCTGCATTCCGCACGGCAAAAAAAGTTATATACAGTATAAGATGATTTTTTTTTTTAAAAAAGCACATAAAGCGTCATAATCTGGAATTTGCCTTCAGATTTGTGTAATTTGTAGAATTCAATAGTTGAAATATAAACTTCCAATTTGTGCCAGATATTGTAGTTTCTCTTGGCTACCTTTTGGAAAAATACATGGGGCAACATCTTATTGCATGCATTAAAACTGGATAGAAATAATTTTTAGTGATTTAATTATTGAAATGCAGACAAAAGAAATGTAAAAACAATGTCTATACTACAATAGTAATTCTTCAGAGAAATGCGTGATTGATTTCAACTAATTAATCTTAGGAATTTTCACATTGGGCTGACTTGTCATTTTCAAAATGTGTGATTTTAAGGTTAAATGACTAACTCAATATATTTAATATATAATACATATCTATATATTATACTTGAATTTATAATGACTTATTTTGTTTTCCAGGAACTATTGGATTCTTTGCTTGTTTCTGGTTTGTCAACAAGATTTATAGTGTTGTGAAGGTGGATTAACAATGGCCTGCGTGTGGAACAGCACTATTTGCATTTTTCTTTCCATTTAAGTATTTATCATAAAGCTTTATTTCCTGAACATTTCCGTAAAGCATTGTTCACTTCTAATTGCAAATCTAAGATAATGGCAAAAATCAAAAAACGTTTTAGTTAATGACTACTATGTAATTGAGTAATCATGTATTCCAGGTGAAAATAAGCAGTCAAGAAACACCGTTGGCTCAGTAGCTGATGGTTGTACCTATGTTCAATAATAAACCAGCCAATTTCAGAAAGTCCTTAGTCCAACATAGATTTTTTTTAAATGTTCATTTTGGATTGTAGAATGTACAGTGTTTATTCCAAAGAATGCCATTGTGCTCCATTCTTTATCTTTCGGCTCCAAAGCTTGTGCTTGAAGGATTATACTTGGATCTACAAATGAGCTAATAATTTTACTAAAAACTTTTTAAGTTCTGTATTCAAAATATTTGCAATAATTTGAGATTGTACATACAGTCTATAGTTTTCTTTCTAATGTAAAAAGGTTTGAAGTTGCAGTAACTTGTTTGATATAATCTTTCTGTTTGAAGTTGGAATGTCTTCCAAACAGCAAAGATTTGACACTCTTTTCTGTGTATTTTCTTGTACTGGTACATTTTGTAAATAGACATGAAATTCAAATTAATCTGAACAATGAGTTTGTGTAATTATCCTGTTATGTAGCACAGGTTGGTGGCTTTGTTATCTATCCGCAGTGCCTGATTATGTCTTGAACATATATCTGTTCAATAAACTTAAAATGAATCCTTTTTTCCCCATAGTAAATTTTTAGCAAACCTTCATAGTAAATGTTTATTCTCTGTAAGACTTTTTCGGGATCCACTAACACTGAATTATAAGTTTGCAACTCTCAATGTGGAACACGTGAACAAACTTATTTAAAACTCCACTTTTCCTTTAATTAAGGTAATAATGATAATCCTTGCATTTGATAGATGCATTGCATTTCACATCCTCTAGACGTCTCAAAGCACTTCAAGGAATATACTGTAAAGAGCACTGGCTGTATATTTGTGGGCGAAACGCGGCATTTAATTGCGCACAGCAGTGTCCCATAAACACTCGTAGATTGAAATGATTATTATCAGAGATATGGAGTAAGAAAACTTGCCCAAGCTTTCACCCTGTCTGGAATTGAAGCCAGGTCTCTCACTTGCAAGGCAAGTGCTCCAATCACTGAGCAGCAGGACAGGTAAACAACATAACAAAATATGATTTTGTTTCCCAATGCAGTCATTTCCAGAATTCAGCTCCCAGTGCAATATAGAGTGGATGCTTGGCAACGTTTCTGCTCTTTCCCACGACAGACTGCCTTCGGTACTAAACCTTAAAGTGCTTGATGAGATGCAGGCATTGTAGATAGAAAACAGGTTATTTAACTTTAGTACTATCAGGACCAAAAGAACGTGAATATGAAATAAAACAAATGTCTGAGATTGGATATTAGACTTTCTCTCCCACAATATAATAATTGTGGAGATGCCTTTCATTAGAAATAACTAATGCTAAGCAATTAACTTTTTTTAAAAAAATAAAGCTTTGTAAATATCACTTGGTTAAGTGGAATTCAAGGTTGCATGGTTATATCTGGTTCAACAAATCCTTTTTGAAGATGATTGTTCCTGTGTTGCTAGGATTGTGGAAATATTATTTATGAAATATAACTTGGGAAGGTATAAATAGGGTATATTGATTACATTGTTAGGTAGATATCTTGAATTTTTTCCATATTATCTGTGAGTCAAAAAGACCTTTTTTTATATACCCTTGGGAGAATCTGAGAGCCTATGGTGTTTTTATGTGATGTCTGCAAGGAACAGCGTTGACTGGCTGAATTGTCTTTCTTTCCACCTACCCCCCGCACCTCATTCTCTATTTTTGTGCCACCATCTTCAGTGTACCAAAGTAAATCCATAAAGAGCCAATTGTATAATAAACTTAGATAGATTTCAAAGAACATCACAAACGTACAATTTTGGTTTTCTATGCTTTTTTTTTAATCTCCCTCACCCCTACTAGTTGAATGTAATCTGGCAGTATAAATCTGGCTTTCTGTTCCATTTCGCTCCCAGCAACATAAACACAGCATGAGTCTTGTCAATCTGGTTTGAATTTGACCCCCAGATCCCTCTACTAACCCTGCAGCATCTAGTACTCTGTCAGCTTTTTAAATCTGTATTAACATAAATGTCACTCAAAAACTGCAATAAAGGTTAAACTTTAGATCTATGCATTATTTTAATGTATTTCACTTGATGGTGAAATGTTTGATATTTATACACATTATTCATGAGTTAAATCGAGTGTATGAAGAATTTAGGTACTTTTTCGACAAGTAAGATTGATACCCTGTAGTGATATTTCCAATTAACCAAATATAAATCCTTGGTATATCTATGGTTAATTTTGCAATAATACCTCCTTATATCAGAGTATATGATTCTTACATAATACAGCAGTGGATAAACTGAAAATTTAATATCCCTTTAAACTACTGTACTGCCAGACAGAATACTGAAATGAATCATGAGTTTTTTTAACATTGCTTATATGATGCCCATTAACAATACGGGTTATCATTGTACTGTACATGGATTGTTAGGGCCCTGAACAGTTCAGGGCTACATTTTTTTTACATGGTGGGTATCACCGATTGATTGGTGTGCCAGTCAGTGCTAATTAATTTATAATAGAATCCAACCAAAAATGTTTTTTGATTGGCATGTTAATAGTAGAATAACTAACGACCAATTAAGCACACCAACAATTTTGCCAGTTAAGGCATCCTAATCGTTTTTGCTTCAGATCTTTTGCTTCAGATCTTTTCCAACTTGTACAGGAATATATCAGTGTTTTGAAACTCAAATGTGTGGAAATAGTGAATGATACCGAGTGGGTGGTGTGTTTGTCTTCCAACATTAGCAGCAATAGGCTTGCAAATACGCTGACCCAGAATACGTTTTAATTCTGAACATTTCTCTGCTGTGAAGTACAGTCAACAGAAAACACATCCAATCCGAGTGACTGTTGATGGAAAATCAACTTCATTCACCCTGCACAAAACTGCAACTTTAAACTGAGAATGGTAACGCCTGAAAAAAAATAACAAATGCAGCATTCTCTGGTTTATTTGGAGTGCGACATTTTACAGTAACGTCATCATCCCTTTAGAAAAAAAATTGCTGCCTTTTCTCTCTACCCATTTTTAAAAAATACAAAATTATTCTACTGCCAATGAGTTACAAATCTTGTAGATAACTTGTCACATTACCAAATCAACATGCTAAATGTATAAATAAACTGCCTGGGCGATAGGACACAGATCATTGTTTATTTAATATATATATAACGAATAATAAAAAAAACAGCTGATGGATCATTCTTTGATCAGAGTGCTGGTGGGTAACAAATGCAGTTCTTTCTCAGAACTGCAACTTGTTGAGAGCGTTTCTTTGTGGCAGCCTTTGGAAGGGCGCGACTTCACGTTGTCGGTGCTGCTTAAGGTACAACAGGTGGCCCCTTCCTCCCAAGACTTTAGGGGACACATGCGAGAACTTGCTGTCGAGAAATGCGAGTGTAAGACTCTGCCGTCTGTCACCGTGTAATAACTGTCCAGCACCGAATTCCTGGGCTGCCTCTGTGCGCAACAGGAACCGCACAGCAGCGACAGAAACTCACGCCTGACGCTCCTGTGCATGTAGCCGTAAATATAAGGGTGGACGCAACACTGGAAGAAGAACAGGACCAGAGAGCAGGTGGTGAGCCACAGGGGCGGGGGAGTGGGGCTGCGGAGAGTCACGGTGCTCAGGATGCTGTAGGGTCCCATACTCAGCATGTAAGAGGACATGATGACAAAGACCACACGGGCAGCTTTGCAGTGGTAATGGAAGCGACGGGGGCGAACTCTGAAACCCGAGCTGGAAACTGAGCCATTATTGGTCTCATCCGATGCCCTCGGGGTGTTTGCCGAAAGGTGGTGATGATGGTGGTGGGGCTGGTGATGGGTCGGATGGACCAACGCGTTCTGCCTGCGAGCAGCTCTGAACACCATCCAGTAGCAGCCCAGCATGATGACCACGGGTAACCAGAAGGTCAGCAGGGCGGTGACCACCGTGTAAGAGTGACTGGCCGACCAGAACAGGCCGCACAGGTGGTGGTGACTGTCGAACCCGATCTGGCCCCAACCGAACAGCGGCGGCGTGCTCTGGAGAACTCCCAGGAGCCAAGTCAATATGATCAGGTTACTGCCCCGGCGGGGGGTCATCCGGGTGGGGTAGGACAGGGGGTGGATGATGGCCAGGTACCTGTCGATGGAGACCACCACGATGGTGTTGACGCCGGCGAAGGCGAACAGATGCATGAGCACCACCAGCGCCTGGCACAGCCCGCTGCCCAGGAAGAGAGGCCAAGCGTCTCCGGGCGCCAGGCTCTCGGCCAGGACCAGGGGCATGACCAACACGGTCTGGAGCAGGTCGGCCAACAGCAGGTTGAACACGAAGCGGTTGGCCACATGCAGCAGCTGGGGCTTGCGGTGAAAGACCATCAGCACCGCGACGTTGCCGAAGAGAGACGTGCACACGATGGCGGAGATCAGGGCAATCCTGACCACGTTGTTGGCCCATAAGGTCTGGGTGGCGGTGGCGGTGGCGATGTGGTCCTCATCCTGACTCCACCACTGGGTCGAGTTGCTGGTCTGGTTGTCCTCGTTGAGGTTGTTGTTGTTGTTGTTGTGGTGATGATGATTGTCGTTGAGGACTGTGAACCCAGACATTGTGCTTTGTGTGTATGTGTGTTGGGGATTAAAAACACACACTCACTCACTCGCCGATTGATTGATCCATTGATTTGGTTGGTGGATTGGTTGATCGATTGAGATTGATTGATTTCCACCCCCCCCCCCCACCCACCACGTCTCTCTTTCTCTTGTGGTGGCTGCAGTCAGTGTATCTCTCTCACTCCCTGTGCATCCATCCTTTCTTTATTGAATCCCTCAATAAAAATAATAATCCCAAAGAGAGAGAGAGAAGAGACGCCTCTCTGAGATTCTTGCGAAAAAAAACACACACGAACAACCACCACCTACCTCCCTTCCCTCTCCCCTCTCCCCCCTCTCTTCTCCAGACTGTTCTTATCGTTTAGAATAACAGTGATAATAAATCCTCTGCGATATCTCGGTTGCAGTCACTGGCAGTACGAGCCGGTTAGTTAATGGCACTTGTCGATGTCAGCTTTACTGGTCTCTGTGTGATCTCCATCCTCTCCCTCGCCCCCTCCCACACACACACACACACACACAATAAACAGACCCCTGTGTGTGCCCATTGTATTGATGTGGCTCTCACCATGATTCACCTGGGAGAAAAAGAAATTACATTGACATGTAAACTCGCCGTTGTCCATTCAAATGGTCGTTGTTACTCTGCTCGACAAAACGTGTAGTATTTAAGAAAATCACCTTCATATTGTGTCTGTCTGTGTGTCTTGTCTCTCTCTCTCTCTCTCTTGTCTGTCTATCTCTCTGTCTCCCCCAAACCCCCCCAAAAAATACATTTGAAATGTGTTTCAAACCCCGACCACACAGGGGGGGAAAAAAAAAACCAGAACACAGACAGATACAGTAACAGTTAATAATAACAACTCGATTTAAAATATATATAATAAATCAATAACCTGAAGAGACAACTTAAGTCGGAGTAGTCACACTGTCCTGCATTTTTACAATGCTGTCCTCCAGCCTTTGTGCAAGTCGACAATTTGGAGGGTGAGTTTTCGTTTAAATTAGTTGAAATGATTTGAGAGGGAAGGCAGGGAGTGATGGAGGTGGGGTGGTGGGGGTGGGGAGAGAAAATAATTTTCAAAACACACACACACACACATACATACACAACACACATTATTATTTACCTGCCAGCTACTGAGAGAAGCTTCCTCCCTCCCTCCCTCCCTCCAGCACATTCTTTGTGGCCAGCCAGCTCCCCAGCTGGTGATGGAGCTATATTCAGCTATATTCAACGACCATTCTCTCCATTCAAGGGACCATTCAGCAGCCAGCAAGAGGAGGAGCTCAAGGCACACTTAATAAAACTGCAGCTCATCTTCAACACTCCCAATAACACCAATTATTCTCATAACACACACACACACACATATATAGTATATATGTAAATATACTATATATATATATACTATACCATAGATATACATATATATATTTATAATATCCCTGCCCACTGTTATATTGAACAGGATCATTTGAGATGGTCTGATAGGAATATCAACAGATGTAGTCAATTTGACACATTGGACGTTATGTCTGGTGAAAGGGAATGTTTGCTGCCGCCCCTTCTTGTCGATGGTATCGAGGTAGGCTTGTGGATGCTCTCCTCTCGCCACAAATAAACATCATGTCCATTTCTGGCAGTGAGGTACAGAGAGGCTCAGGGTAGAATATCCTCGTCTGTTTTTGCCTGCATTCAATCCTGTCCATGACATTCACACTGTCGTGCACCCTGTGCAAGCCTGTGGCAAAATACCATGGACAATATCATTCATGGATACAACAACAACACTAACAACGAGGGGGGGGGGGGGGGGGTGGCGGGAGAAATAGGGGATGGAGAGAATTGGGAGGGCAACAGAAGGCAGGATCGAAGAGGAGGGTCTTGAGACTGGCCTGAGGGAGGCAAGGGAGGGAACGAGGCAAAGAGACTATGGGATGGAGTTCCAAAGTATGGGGGCAGAGAGGCTGAAAGCCGGTCTACCGATGGTAGGGCGGGTCGGGTGGGGGACCATAGAGCAGACAAGAGCCTGCTTGGAGGGGGTGGGGAGGTTCATAGGGGGACAGCAGGTCAGAGAGACAGGAGGGAGCAAGGCCGTCAATGGCCTTGAAAGTGAGGACGAGGATGTTGAATGGGATCCTCTGGGGGATGGGGAGCCAATGGAGACAGGCGAATGTGGAAGTGATGTGGTCGCAGAGCTTGGTGCGGGAGAGGACACGAGCTGCAGAGTTCTGGATGATCTACAGAATTCCAGAGGATTTGCATCTCGCGAAGGGAAGAGCCAGAAAAGCCGCCGACGAGGGAGTCTCCATAGTCGAGCCTTGACGAATGCGTGGATAAGGTTTTCGGCAGCCTGAGGGGGTGAGACAGTGCCGGAGTCTGGCAATGTTACAGGGATGGTGGAAGGCAGTACAGGGCGTGGCGTGGATGTGAGGGAGTAAGGACAGTTCAGGGTCAGAGGCAAGGGATGGAACATTCCACAAATCAAGAATGTTAAATGTTTTGTTTCATATCACCTCATCCGTTTCCTTGTAAGAATGCTATTCTTCACTCCTCTCAAGTGTTTATGTAATAATTCGTGTTTTTTATCCTGTTAATTTGATATTAGTGGCAATAAACTGAGTAAGCTAATTAAATCTAATCACCGATTAAAGGAGACCAGATGGTGACTTATCAGGAGCAAACATTGGAGGGACCAATGAATGGGAAGGATTTCTTGCAGTGTTGGGCAATAAACCCAACCCAGTTGCTTGAATAAACTCTTTTTCTAAACAGTCCCACACCCATCAATGCTGATCAATTATAGGAAGAAGTAATACCTTAGAATAGAACATGGCTGACGTGTCTCCTTCCAAATCTCTGTCTCTTCCACGCTCACACCCACACACACTTCATCTCTGTGCCAGTAAAGACTGATGAATAGAGACTGCATGCATTAATTTCTCATTGTCACCATTCACTGCTCATGGTTGCTTAATTTTTTTTGGTGTGAAATGCCATTAGAAATTCTCAAAGTATTGCTGATGATTCTTCAGATAATAGTTGCATTTGATGTTGCTCTATATCTTAACCTCTCAAAGCACTTCAGACAATGAGTTAATTTGTAGAGCAGTGACTGCTGATATACAGACAAATGCAGCAGCCAAAGTGATGTTTAACAGCAAAGAATTAAATCTATGAATTTTGCACCTTGGGACGTCCTCCTGACATGAAAGGCGCTATACAAATGTAATTTTATTGTTTTTATATGAATTTTGATGGGGGAAGAATATTAGGTCAGAATATAATGCTCTCTGCTCCTTAAGGTGTCAATCTGGCTCAGTTGTTAATCCTCTCATATCTGAGTTAGAAGGTTGTGGCTTCAAGATCCATGTTGAGTCTTTGAGCTCATAGTCTAGGCCAGTGGTGGCCAACCTATAGCCCAAAGGGCTGTCAAGAAGTGGCTTGCTGAGCATTCGCACTAGTAATGGTGAGTGTTTTAAATCAGCATTTTGTTTTTTATTGATTGAAGTTTTCTTGATTTATGGTAACCATCCACCAGTCAAGTGTCTCTACTGTATGTCCATATGAATTAATATTGCTTCCAGAAAGTCTGAGAAAGTCTGATGTACATTTCCTGTGTCTAATTGTATTAATAATAATAATACTCCTTGCTTTTGGTATAGTGCTTTTCATGTCTTCGAGACGTCTCAAAGCGCTTCACAGAATATATTGTAAAGTGAATTGACTGTATATTTGTGGGCGAAATGCAGCAGCCAATTGGGTACAGTAGTGTCCCACAAACAGTCATGGATTGAAATGACCAATTTATGATTGTATTTTTCAAGGGATTATTATTATTAGGCGTGTGAAGGAAGGAAACTTGCCCAAGTTTTCGCCCTGACTTGCCAGGAATTGAGCCCAGGTCTCTTGCTAGCAAGGCGAGGACTTGAACCACTGAGCTACAGGACTCTAGGAGAGTTCTCCACATGTGCCACTGAACGAATTTGCATATGTTCCCATGAACATACCCTCTGCTCCAATGGTCATCTCTCCAATTTTTTAATGTTATAAATGAGTCGGTTTTGTAACTGGCTCTTTAATATTTTTATAAAATTGTTATGGGTGAAGCTTGAATTGATTCTCACTGTCTAAGTGATACATTACCCTTCAATGTGCTTCTGAAACCACCTCCTCAACCTGATCTCGCAGTCAAGCTCCAGCCTGATTTGTTTTCAGAACACGGTGCTGAACAATGATTCTACTGTGCAACAACACCAGGAAAATCAGAGTATATAACTGTCATTAAATTCCACGGTTTGCTTCTAATTTCTGAGATTTTTTTCCATATCTCTATTCTATAGTAGTATAATCTACTGTCCCCTACCTTTGTAAGTGACCCTTGTCCTCCACTTCACTACGGCCTCCTTTGCATCTTGAGATTTCCTGCATTATCTTCCATTCCTATAGTACTTTCCATTATGCCTTTGAAATACCCTTAATTTCCAATCTAGATCTTCATTATGTCTGCTTGACAAATCTTCCCACCCGTGCCTCATACAACCACTGTGTTGTCCTCCCAATTTTCATGAGCTGGGAACTCCCCCCACCTAACTAACCAGCATTCGCTGATTCAGATTCGTAAACAAAACTAGTAATTTGCAGAAAATGAATTGTTACTCAATGACAGCTATTGTGTTGCGTTTTTTTTTCCAACCACATTTTTTTAAACTGTAATATTCCCACACAAGTGTAACTGAAACCTCCGTTCATGGCCTTGAACCACTTTCCATGACCAAGTTCAGATGAAGTGCTGAAAACACAACCGCTTAAAAGGAGAATTGGGATGCAGACAAACAAGTTAGCAATAAAGGGGGAGAATAAAAAAGTTTTAAAAAAACATGCTTATCAATCGGCACGGGGAGAGTACATGCCATCCTAGAAGGAATCTCAACGTGTGTAATTCTTCTGCAACACATCTGATTTATGCGTAGTGATGTCTTATGCGTAGTGAGTGGCAGGCAAACTATTTGTTAAATAAGCCTTGCACTTGATATAGAGCTATTCACATCTTCTAGTTGTCTCGAAGTGTTTCATAGAGTATACTGTAAAGTGAATTGACTACAGTATTTCACTGCAGACAATTGCGCACAATAGTGTCCCACAAAGATTTGTGGATTGAAGTGACCAATTTTTTTTTTTTCTTGAAGGATTATTATGAATTATTATTGTGACAGAAGTTACATGTTATTGAACAAATAAACAGGATCTTCTCTGTACACTGACATACCAAACTTAATTATTATTAACTTATCTCCAAGTTTTTGTCCCGTTGGTTAATAACATAAAACTGTCCTGTTCTTCAGTTATTTTCTCAATGCACAATGATTTTAAAACCATACAGCTCACTAATGCCACCTAGTGTTATCTAGACTTTACTCGAATCTATTGATTCTTAAAGAACGTTGTTCATATTCTGATCCAAATGGAGTAATTTAATAATAAGAACAAAAAAACCTTACATTTGATATAGCGCCTTTTCAAGTCTTCGAGACGTCTCAGAGCGCTTCACAGAATATACTGTAAAGTGAATTGACTGTATATTTCGTAAGCAAAATGGGGCAGCCAATTGCGCACAGCAGTGTCCCATAACCAGTCATGATTGAGATTCAATTCATATATGTTGGTGCTTCTGTAACTTGTGTATTTTGAAACACAGTTATATTATCTGTTACCACTATAAATGGGAAATTTGAACTGAGCTACTTTTGAGTCGGTGTACGTTGATATATCAGTGCAAGCTGATTCTATCTGTGCCTAATATAATAACTAATTTACTTTCTTGACATTGTGTGGAAAAAAAAGTAGTCAACTTCTATCTAACTCTCCAACTTCTATCTAACTCTCCATGGCTATGTTGCTGATGTTGTAAACAAAGCCACGACTGTGAATATGGTAAGAATGAGAATTGTTTTCACTGAAAAGGCTTTGAGGAAGGCAAAAGAAAGAAAATAATGAAAAACATATGAAAATGAAATTAAAAAATTCTATTCTGCACTATAAAATACACAATGATGCATAGACTAACCGACAAACAGATTGGGGGCAGCTTAGCAGTGAGTTCTTTGAAAATCTTATTGAGAATTTAGGTTTTAGAAATCTCTTAATGGATGATTGATGGAGGTCAGTGATTGAAGTTATTTAGGCACAGCACTGCCACCTGCTGGACATAGCATTCCTCCACACTTTGTTTCCTTATCTTGTACAACTCAATTCAAGAAAATGAAACATGAAGTCAGCCTATAATGTCATGTGAAGCAATATAAACAATAATAGTTTTACAGTTATGACTAAGTGCCAAACATTTATTTTATGATGTGAACAAGAACTGAACCAGGATGATTGATCAATTATTTTCACTAGTATCTATTTTAGGTAGCAATAAAACATACCTCAGTAGATCGCATGATGCTAGCTACGAGAGCTATACAAACCAGTTTACAGATATTAAAATGATATTGTTTATATGGTTTAGGAAGAAAAATTCATTCCCTGTGCAGGTTATTTTCCAGATCTGGTTAGCTGAAATACAAATTGTATTTACAGGTTGTAAATAGATCTGTTTCTCACCCTATTTCTTTGGTGATTTATGATCATGTTGCAGCTTCCCTTGTGCCAAAGTGTATATTATTATTTTCTTATGACTCATTTAGTGCAGTTGATAAATAATCCCAGCGATTTGGGCAAAGTAAAAGGTAATTTCAGTATTTTTTTAAGAAAAGGGATCATCCTCTCACCGAGTGAAAACTTTTGAAACAGTTTTTCAGCAATGCTACAATTTAAAATCTAATTGACAGGAATTAAATTTTTTTCACAACTTATTAGTATTCTCCCTAATTGTTTCTCTGATGTACATAATTGTGAAAGCATGATTCAAATCATATCTACCAAATTGAGCTAAATGCAGCCTTACTTACTGGCTATTTAGACATTCTTTCTGGGAAAACATCTTACAGTTAGATAAGATGCATAATTTGACTATTGCATCTTCTTGGCTGGGCTTCTCAAAGGGCATTGTTGTGGTATCAAGTTCAATAACTGTTGTATATCAACCAGAATAATGTGGAAGAAGAACACTGAGTTTCATCCTCAAAACTATTGGTATTTTTCAAAAGTTTTCATATTGTTGGCTAATTTAACTATCCTAAAATTCTTATGTCATCAATGTGTCCATCCCTTTGTCATTTGCCTCTTGCTATTTTCACTTGATTTGTTGAATATATTTTGCAGTGAGATATGGGATATTTCGTCAGCCGCCCTGGTGGGCCAGACAACAGCACTCTCCATTCATCACATCATTGAAGAGATATGTTCAATCCAGATGGCCTGTTCAGAGGCAGCTCCTGAACAGTAGTTTTGTATTCTATTGCAAATCAACACAGGATAAGTGACTAAAATAATTATGAAAATATTAAGAAATTACAAAAAATTACAGTCTTATTATGATGGTTGAAGAAGTAGTTTAATGGGATCAGACTCCCATTAAAGAACAAGATGATTAAAAAAAATTACTCAGTCAGCAATCTTTCAATGGCGTCTTGATAGAATAACGTTTAAAGTCTCAATTATTTGCAGTTTAGTGAGGTTTTTTTGTGGAAAGGGTTAGCATTTTCTGCATACATCAATGAAAATAATAAGCTGGCACCCACTGAATACATGTTGCTTTCTTTAAAAGAAAATCCTGGAATTGCTAATTTTGTTATTGAATGAAGAGAATTAAAAGCTTGCAAACTACAATTTCTTAAGCTTGGGAAATGGTTTCAAATTAAAACCAGTACATAAGATGAAGTGATTATTGTTGAATTATTTATGAATCACTTGTATACCTTAAAACCTCCAAAAATGTTTTTAATAAGTATATATCAATCCAAAAATAATGTGAATAATGTTTCATAGTAAATCCAAAAAGGGATTGAAATACTTTCAGGCAAATGATTCCTTATGTCAATTTTACTAACAACATTGTTTTTTCATTTTGAGTTGCATTCATCAATTTGAATATGTGAAGCTTGCTTCAACAGTGATTCTGAATCAGCCATTAATGGGATCTTCTCAAGTGGTCTTAAGCTTCCAGGAAAGGGCAAGTCATGCTATTAGTGATGTATTCCTGTGTTTTCATTATCACCACTTTACAGACTTAGGTAGAATCAAGGCTTGATTTTATATTCTGTGAGAGGCTGAACAGTCTAGGTGCCAACTGTGTGAAATTGCATTTACGTCGAAAAATGTTAGTTTAGATTTTTGCAGCACTCTAGGACTGAGTGCAGACAATTTCATGCAAATCTGACTTCTGTTGCTAATGGACCCTGAAGCTGCCACTCTGTGTTAGCTTTGGGGAGGAGGCGAGAGGGGACTACGTTATTCATTGTTTGCACTTGAATTGTTTTGCTTTTTAAGAAAAAATTGATCAAGGCTATATTCAAGTTGTAGGATTGGGAGCCAGGTAGAGTAAATTCATAAGTGCTAGGCATTTCAAAAAATTAAAGGTAAATCTTTTAAGACATGTTCATATTTCAAAGTAAATCTTCCATATACCGGCAATTACGGAGAAAAATGATAAAATGTTTGGAACAACTATCGGGTGAGGTAGGGAGGCTAAACACGAAGGATGTTCGAAAAGGAAACTGGATTCAATGGGTAATATAGGTTGTTAAGGGCTGAGGATCACTACCCTATCTTATATTTTATAATTCTTAATGTCTCGTTGCGTCTACTTTTTTGTCCCCTGTATTAACCCATTACCGACATACAATATCAGGTATCTGCCTGGTTCAGTTGGTAGTACTGTCACATCTGAGGGAAGAAGGCTGTGGGTTCAAGATTCATGTTGGGACTTTGAGCTCATAACCTATGCTGACAATCCAATGCAGTGCTGGGAGTGCACTACATTGTCGGAGGTGCTGTCCTACAGCTGAAATGTGAAACCAAAATGTCTGCCTTTTCAGGTGGACATTAATGATCCCATGGGACTATTTGAAAAGCGCAGGTTTTTTTTTTACCATTGTCTGTTTTAACAATTTCCTAGACAAAAACAAATGGTCATTTACTTCATGGCTGTTTGTGAGTCATTGCTGTGTGCGAATTGGCTGCACATTTCCCTATGGTCACTAAATTTTACAGTAAATTGTGTGAAGTTCTTTGAGACATCCTCCTTGTGTGAAAAGCTCCATATTCCATATTTTTTTGTCATTTATTCACAATATTAAAGGTGTTTCACAAATTGATTTTGCTGGAATGATTACAGTACAGTACTTGCCTCCAGATCAAATTTTGGACAGGGGCAAATCACTCTTCTGTAATATACCCTTGTCATAATTTGTCGCTTCATCAACTGTAATTTGTGGTTGTGATGAGAGTGCTAGCTGCTGGCGATTTTATGACAAGTATTTCATGTTTTCTCATTATATTTTCGTATAAAATATGCAGTGATCTTATCAAACCTTGAACAAAACCACAATTTTGCAAACTAAGATTAGTGAAATTACACTGTATATTCCATTTTTATACAATGTAGAGTAAAAAAAATCTAAATGGTGAAAATGAATTCTATCAGTTTTTTTCAATTAATCAATTTCTGAGTGCAATGGGGACTCACAGAGAGATACCATTAAGAATATATTTCAGAATCATTCAGACATCATAAGAAATAATATGCAGTAAGAAAATCTGAGTTGCAAATATTAGTTGCGTATCGACATCAAATACATTTATAAAATCAGTAATTTATTTAAGGGGAATGTTCTACCTTTGGCTGAAGGTACAGAGGTTTCTTAATTCTACACATGATTTTAGTGCTTGTCTAAGATTTCCCACAGAGCCTTAAAGCTGTGCTGTAATTACTGAATGCAATATTAACTCATTTGTGAGGCACTCCAAAAGTGATTACGAATAACTTGCCGAAATGAAGGAAGGAGAATCAAGGGCTGGCCATAGATTTAATACAGCTCCACGCTGGCTAATGTCTGCTACCTGGAGTGTGAAGCTGATTGTCATTACTCCACACTTCCTCATACCCAAATGCTGGGCAATCCACTTTGATATATCATTTAGCGAATGTTAGTGATTATTCTGCTACTCCATGAAACTTTTCCTCCTGTGAGGACAATTTTTTTTTCTATTTAGAGCTTTTTCTACTTAAGCCAGGCCCCTGTATTTAAGAGAAAACTTGACAAACACCTGAAGAGAAAAGAAGAGTGACACTGAGGAGAATTTGAGGATTGTGGGCTTATTAACAAACACTGACATGGATCATTTGGGCCAAATGGTCTCTTTTTGTGCTGTATCACGCTATGTAACTCTAATAACGTCAGTATCAATAAGTAAAAACTGAACTCACAAATAAAAGATAGAAGCGAAACAAAATCCTCGTAAAATAATTTTTTAAATTGTCTTTTTACTAATTTTTCTTGAGGAAGAGAATTAGTTGTTTTTAATTTAGCTCGCAGTGTCACCATCTAGCTCTCCCATCTTAGCAAAAGTATTGGTTGGATGTAGAATAAGTTCCCTCCACTTTTTGTCAAACATATACATTCACCACAGGCTTGTCGTATCTCAAACATGACATCTCCAATATCTCATACCAGCTATCTGTGTGACTGTTAGTCAGTGACACATTGTGACCAGTTTTAACAATAATAATGATCTTATGTTTGATATAGCACCCTATCACATCATTGAGACTTCTTAAAGTGCTTTACAGGATATATTGTGATGTGATGTGACTGTGTGAATTTTGTGGCGAACTCAGCAGCCAATTTGTGTACCGCAAGATGCTACAAACAGCCATGGAGTGAACGACCAATTTTATTTGGAGGTTTGTTGGCCAGGAGACCAAGGAAACTCTGTTCTGCTGTTGAATAGTGTAACATACCCTCGCTTTAACTTCTCATCTGAAGGATACCACTATCAAAAATCAGCTATTCTCTGGCTCTGTAATGGTGTGGCAGCATATCTTGCTGTCCTCCCAACCTGAAAGGCGCTCTATAAATGTAATTTTGTTGTTGTTGTCAAATGATTGATATGTCAAAAAATATTGTTGCTCCTGTTTGACATGTATGGAGTAGTTAGTAATAATAATAATATTCCTTGCATTTTATATAGCACTTTTCATGTCTTCTAGACATCTCAAAGCGCTTCACAATATACTGTCAAGTGAATTGACTGTATATTTGTGGGCGAAATGCAGCAGCCAATTGCGCACAGCAGTGTCTCACAAATAGTCGTGGATTGAGTGACCAAACTGTTATTGTTTTTCTTTGGAGGGATTATTATTAGGCATCTGGAGTAAGGTAACTTGCCCAAAGTTTCTCCCTGCCTGGAAATGATATCAGGTCTCTCACTTGCAAGGCGAATGCTCTAACCACTGAGCTACAGGACTCCATGTTGTGTTACAGCTTTGCTACAATGGTGTTTTCCTGCATCATTTGCACTTCTAGCACCATAAAAGCTGAGGAACAATGCCCGACTAGAGTAATGCCAAGTATAAGACTATTACCAAACGGTTCTTGTTAAGTTGTTTTTTATTTTAAATCAAAATTGCCCCCTTCACTGGCACATCCGAGAGCTGTCAAAATCAGGAATTACATTTATGATTTGGAATAGTGGCACAGCTTGCAAACCTACTTACACGATGAATATGTGTTTATTTTAAGAGTGGCATGCAGTTAAATAGGGCACATTTAAACAAAAAAAATAGTGATTGGAGCGTCACTCCTCACGAATGACACTTGGCAGGTGTGACAAACCTACATTTATAGATAATTATCCCAGTGCTCTCTAAACAGTATTACACATGTAAGTTTTAATGCCTCTATTATGCACCTATATCAGCAAATAGTACTTGCTCTGCTGGTAACTCATGGAGAAACCTCTGCAGGCTGCTGACGGGGTTAATTATTTGGGCAGAGTCATCTTTCCTAAAGCTGCAGCTTTAAACAGTTAAATATTACAATGAAGTTGATGGAAACCATTTGTGGCAGCTAGGACAGACTCTTCCAAATGGATACAGTGCCATCTGCATTTGGTCAGTAGAGGGCAAGAAGATTCAACTTTCAGACAATATAATAAGTTTTTAAAAACTGATTATCATACAGCGTGTACTAAATCTGAAACCTTGGCAAAGTGATTGTTTCTTTCCTTGATTCATCTCTAAACAAACAAACAAACAAACCATAATTATACTTTATAGCTGGCATTGGGCCAGTGCGAAACTGCATTCAATCAGCTCAAACCAACATTTGACATTTCAATATTAACATACAATCAACCTTTACAATAAACCGTGTGGCATGACTGCAACGTACGTGTTCCTTGTAAATGGCTGGGACCTTGTCCCTAGCCACACAGGGTTCTAGCTGTGTATTGTCTGCAGTTAAGAAAGGTTTTCTTTCGAATCACATTTGGTCCCTGTTTACCTGGCAGGTCATGTGTCACTACATATCCTTTCCACTGGGGTAACTTATTTCAAGCATAAGGTAGCTCATTACAGCTGGTGATAAATTAGAAAATTTAAATGTGACACTTACTGACCAAACTCGAAAGTAGCTGGGATGGAAATCCTGATGTATTTGCTAGACTTTTAGAGTTAGACCTGCACATTCAATAAAATTCCTTTGAATAGCTTTTCAACAGACAAAGATATAGTAAATGCACGAAAAGTAGTCCAATTATTCAGGAAGAGCTACAATCCTATGATATTTATATAATTCTGTCTAATTTCATTTGTTGATTTCTGGACATTTATTTTTAAATTTTACTTGTCTGTTCTAAGTATCATAAGATCCAACATGACAATTTAAAGTTAAATAGGTATTCTCCAGAATGCAGGTTAATTCAAATGGGAACCAATAAGAAAACTAAGTTGTATGAATCACATGGAGGACTCTTGATAAGACAGTTTTAATAAATCATAGATGTGTAAAGAGTGCCTTAGACATGTGTACAGGTGAACATACCTGAACATACCGTCATGCCAAAATGTTCTTCCAGTAAATGAACAGCAATAAAAACTTGTACCTCTAAAAGACGCAAGTGGTGGTGAAGTTAAAGAGGTTAAAATAGCTGAACTAGAAGTGTTCACTGGAGAGGATATAGCCCGCCATTTAATTTCTGTAGTACACCCATTATCTTGGAGGATTCTGAATTCAGTGTGGTAGAGGTACTTGATAGATTAGAAACATTTACAATTAACAAATTCCTGACCATATGGTTCATGTCATAGGGTGTTGAAGATCAGGAAGGAAATTTAGGAAGGAGAACTGGTTACCATCATGGAGAATCACTTAAGCTCTGGTGAAATTTCACAGGTGTAGAAGCAGCAGGTCTAGCCCCACTATGGAGCAGGGATCTTACTCCCACAGCTATACAGTACTTAATTTTTCAGCTTTACTTAATGCATTTAGCATACAGTAATGTATATTTTGCATATTTACACTCTTTGCAAAGATTTTTGCCTAAAAAGGGGAAGGATACTTGTGGACGACATTTTATCAGAAAGCAAAATCACAAGGAATGGATACCTGTCCTTACCAATTATTGACTTGGTCCACTGCAAAAGAATGGCTGCTTTGATGCCAAAACGTTGTGCAAAATATTTATTTAAGCATAAAACTACTTCAAACATATGTAAAATGCTAAATTTCTTCAGCCTACAGAGGGGTACTTAATGTCATCATACTAGTACCATTTATAATTGGTTAATTGTGATATATCGAACTGTCTATATTTCATTAGTGATAGTGAATTACAAACATTCTTGCATTATCATGCTCAGAAAAGAAAAGCACAACTCACGTGTGTCTGAATCTCTTGCTTATGGTTTCAACAGTTGTGAAAGATTCATTTCAACTCTGATCACTGAAGAGATATCCTCCATATGTCAAACCCAGAAGATTGTATCAGATATCTAACGCTAAAGCTGGTGCCAACAAGACATCTCTCTGTCATTGAAAATACACAAACATTGACCATGTTAAAGTGCCAAAGGCATTTGAGCTCAGAAGCTTTACTTTAATGTTGTGGGTTCTTAATTAAATTTTGGGTAAACGCCCATGAAGAACAGATTGTCTGTTTTCCATGGATGTTAAGAGCAGTCCTGCGTGCAATCAGACTGTTAAAATTTAAGAGATACAGTGTTGTGCTTGCTATCAGTGTAGAACCGTGACTGTTCTCAAGTTTTACTAACCATCCCGCAGCACATTGTTGTTCTCAGCAAGCCTCATACAACAACAGAATGCGTGATCTTTAAAATTAAAAACAGCCTTTTTTATGCTGATAAGTGATGGTAAGACTACAGTATATATATTGCCATCACAAATGAGTTGAACCCATGCTATTTCCATTGTTTCTAAAATGACATTTGTAACCACATTTGGGGGATTTAGAGCAGAATAAGTGTCTGCAACTGCCATGAATTGCTTGTTCCAAAGCGTTGTAGTATTGTTAAAACTATTTGCACAATCTGCTGTATTTAAAAAATAGTTGTTTTTTAATTCTTAAAGAGAAAATACTTATTGAGGTAGGTCTAGACCAGCCGTGGCCAACCTTTATGATCGGTCAACAAAATAAATTTTCTTGATGAATGTTTCTCAATTTTTCGAACACTGACTTACGCAAACTTCTGCGAATGTTCTTGACAGTTAGTGATACAGCAATAATGTTGTGTCACTGAGCGATACCATATACATCCGTCTAATTAATTACAGGACTTTTTGTCAGATGACAACTACTCCCCTACCCTCTTTTAATCTTATGTAGACAGTAGTGATGTTGTTTGAGAAAATAGCAGGCCATATTGGAAAATGTTCAATAATGTTTTTTTCTGCCAAAGGGTGGATTTATGTTAATAGGACAGGAATGAGTTTTTGGGGTTATTGGTCGATGACTCTGCTTACAAAAAGCCCTCCCCTCATTAGTGTAAATATTGTCATCACAAGAAGAATAGGGCCATTGGCTTTCACGTGAGTGTATGTTCGACATACAGTACTTTTTCAACCTTTCGATTTTAACAATAAAATCATTCTTCCATTTGATATAGCACTTTATCATGTCTTCGAGACGTGTCAAAGCACTTCACAGAATATACTCAATATACTAAAATGAATTGACTATGTATTTTGTGGGCTATTGTGTTATGTTCAAGGGGATTTAAAAAAAATCTGTTTCCACTTACGCCTTAAGGGATTTGTTTTCCACTGATCTAATAATAAAAACCTCTAGCATTTCCAGACCTTAGATCAGTTAAATTTTGACCAAGGTATATGATGTCACGAAGAAACTAATCTTTCCAAAGTCGCTCAGAACACCAATTCTTTTGGTTTACAGTAAACCCTCAGTTGGTCAGTGGAACATGGCACTGGATTCCTTCTGTTCATATATGAACTTTACAAATTTTGCAAATAAGTTTTTTTTTCGTGAATTGACTTTACATTTGTGGGCGAAACGTAATGGCGAATTGCACTCGGCAGTGTCCCACAAACAGCTATGGATGGAAATGTGCAATTTATTGTAGGTTTTTTGGGGGGATTATTATTAGGAGTGTGGAGTAAGGAAACTTGCCCAAGGTTTCGCCCTGCTTGGATTTGAATACAGGTCTTAACCTTGTAAGGCGAGTGCTCTAACCACTGAGCTACAGGACTCCACAATAAGGCTGCTATGCTTGACAGTGATTACCTGAGATTATGCTTTAAGACATTTCAACATAAGATGCTGAAAAAACACAATTATTTTAACTCCCTGGTGAATCGGAATTTGAGTCAATTCCCTTTTGATAGGTCTGAGTCAGGACTCATTGCACTAGATGGCAGTCTACTCCATAAATTGATAATTCTAAGCTTGTTGTGTCTTAAACTATGCTCATTGTTGCTTTAGCTTGTGTAGTATGGTTGACTCATCACAGTTCACGCCACCATGGATTACTTATGTTTTTGCCATAAGACTTTCCTTCCTTTCAATATCCAGTGAGTCAGAAGCAATGCTGGACAGTGTATGAAATGAACAAAAGCACTTTAATAAAATATAAACCAATTGTTCCGACAGACATTAGCTAGTGGATCAAATTATTCTGCCACATAAACCATGATGGGTCTTAACCATTCACATGTGTTGTTACCACAAGCAAATATATTCTATTTATAGTGTGTTAACACAATCTTGATTTCATTGCCTGCTCATAGAATGCATCTTCTAACATATCATTCCTAGTAGATGTCTACATATAAGTATGTGACTAACACAATGTAGATCATCAACAATGTATATGGGTATTACATAAGGTCTGGTTAAAGAGTGGTAGGTAGATTTTGGAAATTCTTTCTAAATTCTCACTGACTGTACTGGACTCTACATTAAGCTAAAGTGTCTGATTGTCCAGGCTTCCAAACAAACGTTGCTAAATAATTCATTCCAAAATAAGCATTTAATGTAGTGCCTTATCACGTCTTCTTAACAAAGCGCTTCCTCCATTACTAAATGTTCCAAAGCGCCTCACATTGATTTTCAGCAAGGAGAGGGTTTTTTGAGGAGAAGACTCTTAAATTTTACCATCAACCATGTTGACTGTGAAGCTTTTCTCACTGATAATCAATGACTGTTGTTTCCATGTGATAATATTAGCAGACTTTTACATACAGTACTCTACCGTATTCAGCGTATTATTCTCCGAGATTCTCTTTCCCGGTGACTTAACCCTCAACACACTCAGGAAAGTTGGAATATTACATTTGTTACCTACTGTACTTTTAAAATTGAAATGTATCTAATGTTGTTCAATAAAATGGTGTCCTCTTTGGGCTTTGTGCCTATATCTGGAAGACGTGAAAAGCGCTATATCAAATGCAAGGATTATTATTACTATTATGGATGAGGAACCACCAGTTTCCCTACGTGCTGAAGTTCAGGCTGCAAAGTAAATGCAGAAAAAGTGATCGATACTGCTGGATACCAGTACATTAATGTGCTGTGTTGCTGAACTGTCCACTTGTTTGCTATTACCGAGTGGTACATCTGATCTTTGCTTTTACTATTAAATTGTGGTGTAAAAATGTACATTTTGATACAGTTATACAAGAGTCACCAATTTGCGTTGTGCCCATAGTAGAGGGATGTAAAGTTTCAGCCAGCTATTTACAACAGCAAAATTACATGTGTACAGCGCCTTCCATGTCGGAGGATGTCCCATGGCGCTAGATGGTCAGTGTTTTGGTGTCAGGATCTGGGAGGGTGGGGCAAGGCAGCAGAAGTGGGAGCATGATGATTGGCACGGAAGAAGGGAAGGTTCTTGAAGCGAGACTTGAAAGAGGCTAGGAAGGGGTAGAGGTAGAGGAACTGCGGGATGGAATTCCAGAGTTGGGGCTGAAGGCTTGCTTGCCGATGGTGGGGCAGATGAGTCAGGGGACATGCAGCAGGCTGGAGCCTGCTGAGTGGAGGGAGCGGATATATTGGTAGGGTGTTAGGAGGTCCCAGAGGTAGGGTGGGGCAAGGCCATGGAGGGCTTTCAAGGCGAGGACCAGGATCTTGAATTAATCCTCTGGGTGATGAGGAGCCAGTGGAGTTGGGCGAGAATAGGGTTGATGGGGTTGCGGAGCTTGGTGCGGGAGAGGATACTGGCTTCAGAATTCTGGATGATCCACAGCCTATGGAGGGAGGAGTTGGGGAGGCTGACAAGCAGGGCATTGGCATAGTCAAACCTGGATGTGATGAAGGTATGAATGAGAGTTTCAGCAGCCTGAGGGGTGAGGTAGTGGCAATCTTGCGGAAGTGAGGGAATGCAGAGTGGGTCATGGCATGGATGTGGGTGAGAAAAGATAGTTGAGGAGTGAGCAAGACACCTAGGTTCCTAACTGGCGTGGTGAGGTGGAGTGTGCATCCATGAAGGTCGCGTGCCTGAGGCGCGGAGACGCTGGCGCGAGCCAATCAAGAGGTCCTTGGTCTTATTGACATTCAACAGCAGAAAGTTAGCTCTCATCCAGGACTTGATGTCTGTCAGACAGTTTGTCAGGACAGTAGTGGTCCTGGAGTCAAGGGTGGAGGCAGAAAGGTAGGGTTAGGTGTCATCCACATACACGTGAACGTTGACCCCATTTCTGTGGATGATGTCACGAAAGGTAGTGTATAGATGTTGAAAAGGAGACAGCCAAGGATAGAGTGCTGGGGGACACCACATGTGACAGTGCAGGGGCTGAAGGAGAAGCCATTAGTGGCGACAAAGTGGAGACGGTGGGAGATTTAAATCAGGCAAGGGCAGGTCTGCGAAGATTGAGGTGAGAGGAGAGGCGGTAGCATCTCTGGCAGATACAAATTTGCTGTGGCAAATTTACTGGCAGTTCTGCATTACTCTGGCTTACTAAAGTGAAGCATAATTGTTCACATATGCACAACTCTGCTTAATGCCAGTTGAAATTTTACATTATTAAAGAACTGGAGTCCTTCTTACTCTGTTTGCATGTCTTAACAATTTTAAGAGCAATCATCAGGAGCTCATCAACTCTTACGTTTAAGATTTTTTAGTTTAAAAGTTCAGTTTGCTCCTGATATAGCAACAGTCTGCAGTTGTGCTATTTAGTAGCTATTGGAAAGCCTAAGTCATGTGAAACTAACTGTATGAGGTGTTCTAGGCTTCTGAAACTGGAGTTACACTTGAGCTACACTCCAGTTTGGATTCACTTGACAGGAAAATTCATAAACTGCACCATTAAATGTCTTAACTAAACATATTTGGTTTTAGATTATAAATGTTACTACTCCTATAACCTCACATTAACATTTTGGTGAAGGTGTTCATGGTGAAGATGGTTTCGCTGCATAAAGACAGTATGGTGCCACAGAAGGAGACTAAAGAAATGTAAAGAACTGTGATGCATGGAGTCCAGCTTTACAGAGGGTGATGAATTTGTAGCTGCAGGCAACTGCCCACGTTTCTGTCAGATTCTTTTGTCAAGTAGACACTGTTAAGAACTTTAATTGAGTTACAAGCATTTAGCTGATCAGTCACAGAATTAATTCAGCCAGCAGGCTTTCTAAAAACTTTGTTCTATCTCAATCCAATAAAATGTTTGATTGATTGATGTGCAGAGCTGACAGTGTGTAACTACTCGTTACCACGACTTTGCACAGTGTTTGACCCATCTGTGCAGTGCAGATTCCAAGGCATTTGTTCTGAAGTTAGAATAAACCAATGGTGCTAAAAATTTCATGAACTGTGGACTATGTTCAAGAGAACAGAAACAGTGCCACTATAATTGGAACCTGAAACCAGAGTTTGAGTTTGGTTTGCTTGTAGCAACTTTCTGTTATCAGAAATGCCAGACCTATATTGCAACTCGGCAGATGTAAGTAGTACACCCATTAATGGTACAAACAGACATGCAGGTAGCTTCAAGGTTTGGCAATTTCAATTGGGAAATAATTTACTTATGAATAATTAATGAACAATTATAATGAATTCCTGAATTATTGACATTTATACACTATACAGACAAGTTGCAAAAACATATTGCATAATGCATTCATTACCATCCACACACCACAGAATAAGGTACCTCACACAGTACCCTCATTGACAATTGGCTCCATCTAATGATGCTGATCTCATTCCAAACCTTAAATTTCAGTTGAATTGAGTGTTCATTTGGATTTCCTCATTACACAATATTGGGAATAGGGATAACATCCTTTTTGACGTTAGTGTATTTGCCAGATAGGAGGAGGGAGATTTTTGCTTTGCACAGTGTAGGACATTAATGTTATCCTCAGAAAACGGAACTTATTCCTGAACTGGCAAAGGAGTAGACAGAATGCAATTTTTAAATGCAATTTGGTTGCTAGATGGCCTTTTCTGTCACTAAAGATCATTATAAATTGTCATGGTGGACTTGGCCAATCAAGGTTAGTTGTTTGAGAAACCAGAAGATAATCTTGTTGGAGAGGACCTGCGGTGTAGACTTGTACTCAGTTTCCATGGCACCTCTCTTTAGTGCTTTTTGGCTGATTTATAAAAACGTCATAACAGCACTTACCTCTGGCCTGTCTTTGTGAGATTCCCTCCCATGTGCCGGAACTGATTGTCTATCGAAATCACCATTGTTCTGGTGAAAAAGAGGGATTCATGCAAAGGCACTCTAAATGTAAAAGTCTGTAGTTTGTTACATGCTCAAAGCTATTGAGAAGGTGTATCAGAGGCAGAAGAGTCTTACTCCTGTTGTTTTGTTGTCCTCTGAAATGCATGAAGTCTTAAATTCTATCCTGGAGCCTTGAAAACAAAACCAAGTTTTAAAAGAGGCAAAGGAAAATTAACCACGGTTTTAATTTCTTTATCTATGATGACCATTTAATGAACTTACATTTTATTATAAAAAAAGAACTAGCTACTTGTGATGAAGGTTTTTCTACTGCTGACCTGGAGAATTCTGTTTCAGAAAAAGTATCATAATAATAATTATCCTTACATTTGGAATAGAACCTTTCACCTCATGAGGATGTTCCTAAAGTGCTTCACAGGATATACTGGAAAACATGTTGACTGTGTCTTTTTGTGGGCGAATATAATGATGTCAGGATTAGTTGAGCCAACAGAAATTCCATTGTAGACTCTTCACAACCTTTATGATTACAAAAGTTGTATCTCTTTACAGCAGTACAGCTTCAACCTATATAGAGGGTACAAAGCCACACCAATTCATAACTTACTGAACATTGAAACACACAACAGCAGAGCTGTTCTGATCTTCTGTAAACTCCCAACATTACGGTGGTAAAACACATGTTTAGCTGTGGAAGCAAAAGGCCCAGAGGTCTTGTACTTTAGCTAAAATTATCCTATAGTAATAACATTATTTCACAATTTTATTGGGTGCCTTATTTTTTATAGCTACTCTGGTGGCTCTGAAATATGCAACATGTTTTGATGGAATCATCTATGGAATAGAAAACTTAATTTGGCAAACATTTACTCCATATTTAACTGTTTTGGAATACTGTATATTTGTTTCTTCTGTGTAATATTTAAAAAATCCTACAACTAAAAGTAAAATTAATGATAGAATCTGCTCATGCAGTGTTAAATTCATCTATGTGGAAATTAACACATCCATGGAAGACATCGTTCGTTGAATGCAGTAGTTATCTGTTTCTGGTACACATCTGTAGTCATTTAATGTTGCATTGTATATCTTGGCAGAGAAACCAGCTGGCAACATTATTCTGCTCTGTTTATGAGAAATCCGATTCCACATATGGTCAAACACTGGCTACACAGAACTGCACATAGAATGCATGTTGAACTTTCAAGTCAGGAGCATCTTTTAAGAGATATCATTCCCTTTAATTTTAAAAATAAAATTCTAAATATTATTGTAGGCATTCTTGAAGTTGGACAGTTAGCTAATAAAAATGACATTTTCAGATTTTTTCATTTAATTACATATCCTGTTGACCAAATATCCATCTTCTATGAGGATTAAAATGGTGATACTCAGAGAATAATTGTGTACCATAGATTTACAAGACACCAGGGTTCTGTCATATACAATGTGCTCTGGATCTCACCATTCTAAAGTTAAGGAAAATGCTATGTTTGATTCCTAAAAGCAAAACTGTTTGATTTCAATAGCAATATAAATAGCAGTGGTACCAGACCTTTTGAATGTACAAACACGGTGTGCTTTGTCGCGGTTCCTAAATTATTCCGCTGTTAGAAATTATTATTCAAGAATTCGGTGAACACCCTCAATGCCTTGTAAAATGTCACTATGCAGAAAGATCCACTTGTGTGCATCTTTGATGCGTGCAAACATCTGGTGTGTGCAACTTTATTTAACGTCTTGATTTTCTTGCCATAATTTATAGTCATCCCACAGAATGTGGAGAACATGGAACAATCAGGCTCATGAGCCATGCTGAGAACGTGCTGCTAGAAATCATACTGGAAAGAATAAAAAGAAAGCTGGATTGTGAAGTAAGTAACAAATGGTTTGGTATCATAAGTGGGAAATGGAAATGAAGACGTGAAAAATATTTGATTTGAGAATGATCTGAGCGGGCAAGAGGATTGAAGAGAGAAGGGTATCTCCATTTTTTTTTACAGATCATAACAACATGCTTGACAGGATGAAGCACAAAAGATTAATAGATATCCTGCAATATGTTAGAATTGATGGGAAATGACATGTGATGTATTAGGAGGCTTTACTAGAAACAAAAGCAGCAGCAAGACTTAATAATGAGAAAACAAAATGGACAAAGATCAAAAGAAAAATAAGACAAGGATACATTAAATCATCAAATCTTTTTAACCCATTGTGTGGAATATATTATGAGAGTCAGCCTGAATAAATTAGAGGCCGTTTTCAATGAGAAAAATGATGAACAATGAAAGTATGGTGAGACAAAGATATTATAGGAAATGTGTAAGAAGGTAAACCAGACAATTTTGAATGTGGAATTAAAAATAAATGCTGAGAAGAGAAAGAGGATAATCCAAAAACTGAACTTAGCGTGAAAAATATGCAATAAAGCAAAATACATTTTAGTTGAAAAATTCTCTTGGGTTGGAATTGCAGCTCTGAGTGATATTCAAAAATGACTAGATAAATGGAGGAGGAACACCATTTTTGGTTGGGTCCAGATAAAGCATATTGGTTGATAAAGAGCTCAATTTTGGAAGGGAGTCATGTGCTTAATCAGGAAAACCAATGACAAAATGACAAGACTGATCCTCGGAGTAGATAGTGGGAGACTGTTTCCCCTGGTTGGAGAAACTATAACCAGGGGTCACAGTCTTAAAATTAGGGGTCAGCCCTTTCGCACTGAGTTGAAGAAAAACTTCTTCACTCAGAAGGTAGTGAAGATGCTCAGTCCTTGAATATATTCAGGACTGAGATTGATAGATTTCTTGTGGATAAAGGAATTCAGAGATATGGGGGATAAGGCGGGTAGGTGGAGTTAGACTAGAAGATCAGCCATGATCTTATTGAATGGTGGGGCAGGCTCGAGGGGCCGAATGGCCTACTCCTGCTCCTAGTTCTTATGTTCAGAGTGCGATTGGACACCCTTCTCACATACAGGTCACACAATGCTCTGAGACACTACCCCGCGTGAAGGGCGCTATGTGAATGTTGTCGTCACATATTTCCAATGCATCAGCTTTTATTCGTCTATATTAAAATCCAAGTGCTATTCCTTAAAACCATCTCCTTACATTCATCTACACTGTACTTCCCTTTGTGGAACAGATCTGCTGTTGACAGAACCACTGATGGTTACAAACAAAGTCGCATCTAAACCAAGTGACTCAATGAGTCAAGTTCTACAGCTTCGTTTGAGTAGGAGGTTTTGAACCAAACCTCTAAAGACAGTACTGCCTGTTTCTCAGAAAGAAATAATTGACACTATCTCTGCTGCCTTCTAGCAGCATGAAAGAATGTAGCACTCAGTACTACATACATTGTGTTATTAAACTGCCGGTAAATTTGTTGGGAGTCCGAGAGACTCAGGGTGTCCAGACATCAGTTGCTATTGCTTTTGTGCCATTGGCTGAATAGTATAAAGATTTTCTTAGATAACAGTGATTAGAACACTAAGGACACAATTTGCAGTTTGCTGGTGGAGTTTGTATGTGTGAGGAGCAGCAGATTGAAGGTGGTGGCTCCAGCAAAAAAGAAGTTTTCTTTTTTAGCGTGCTGCTAATACCTGCCATTGAAGCACATAAAGAGAGATTTCAGATAAGGCACTGGGTAGACAGAACAGTTTACTTTAAGGTGAATGCTGCCTTGTTGCACTATCTTTACTTTCTCCCTCCCTTACCTCCTTCAAGGGACGTCTCAAGACGCTCCTCTTCGACCGAGCCTTCGGCACCCTCCTGCGCTCCACGCCCTCCAACCTTCCTTACCCCAACTCCCCACCCCCACCTCGGATCCAAATCCATGACACTGCAATGCCTTGGGAAATCCTCTCGATGTGAAAGGCGCTATCCAAATGTAATTTAGTCTGGTATTATTGTCTATTGTTTACCATTTTCCACAATATTTTACCTTTTAGGGAAAACATACCTTCCCCAACGTTGACAGTGTCTATTAAGCCAGTCATATTGTTTACAATGTGAAATAGCAGATACATAATAGCAAACAGTGGCCCTATATCTTACCTGGCACTCACTCCATTGCAGCCTTTCCTTTCTGGCACATCCTCAGACATTCATAAAACTGATGGCACAGGAAAAAAATAAATGAGTGGGGTTTATGTTTGGCTTTAGCTCAGCTCTGTGCTGTGGCTGCACAATGATGAATCTGGCTTGTCAACATCCAGATACAGCTCAGTACATAATAGATCTGGCTGTTTGCATGTGCCAGTGTTGAACAAAATCAACTTTTATTTGCCTTAGAGTGAAAAGACTCTGCATTTACGATAAACGTTGAGAGTCTTTTTGTTTAAATACGCACTACCATAAAGGTGTTTAGATGAGGAGAGTTTACCAATTGAGCTATGTTTGAGTGGAAGTAATATATATGACAATTAGACAGTTTTATTTGTTTTATGTCTTCTTCATCTGTTGATATCAAACCACATTCCCCCTTTTTTCTCACAAGGAAAGAAAAGTTTTGTCAGCACTCCTGTTTCCTTTGGTGCTTTCTTTCTCTCAGAAGTCCATTTTTCTTTTATCCTAATCCCAGTCATGCATGAGGGAACAGTTGCGCTCAGTTGTTGTCTGTTCTGCTAGTTTTGAATCAGTTGGGTTTCGTCTTTGTTCTTTTTCTGAACAGACTAAGGTGAAGGAGAATGAGCCACAATAGCATGCACTCTAAAGAAGAGATGCAGTATGTATTTGAAGATCTAAACTATTGATGATTATTTCTTACCCTCTTTCATGCCTAATGATTCATAGCCTTTTCAGTTAGCCTGTGCTGTAGCACTATTTATTTAAATATTGATTTGAATTTTGGTCAATTATTTTCCCTCCTTTTTAGCTTTTTGGCTCAGTCACTTAAGTCCTTTCAGCTAGCAGCCAGGTGAATGTTATGGCCTCTCCTTGTAGAGTTGTAGCAAGGGCAAAATGTTGTACACCAGGGCAAATAAAGAGAGGTCTCTCAGGGAGATATCAAAGTAACCTAACTGAGCAGAAGTTATAATGCAGCATTTTATTTTACTTGTTAATATTATATTGAAACAATGTTGTTTTGATTAAAATCACTAATCAGATACAGTCAATGGTTTGATATACAGTATAATATACTTGTTCCTTGGTTAGTATAGGGCTGTCTTCATAACTCAAATGTTACTCATCAAGTTAAGTCATTTTCCCCAACATCCCTCTCCCAACCCTGAAGGAATAGAGTGTGATTGTTTCCGAAATAATACTGCGGAGTCTGAATTCAGAAGTATTTCACAAGTGTGGTAGGGTCCTGGGAATTAAATCCATAACCACATTAAACTGTTCCTACACATGTGAGAGTTGAATGTTGATCCTGGAAATCTGGGTTTCCATTGCAGTTTAGACGAACATTTGAACTTGACTGCCATCTAGGGTGAATATCTACATCTTGTTTGACTTTTAGGATGAAGTGGTGGAGCACTCCCTGTGAAAAAGTTGTACATTTTTACTCTCTTATTATTATTGAGTAAATTAGAACTCAGAAATTTCACTGTAGTTTTATACCAAAGCTACAGAATGATTTTTTTTCCCTTTACAAGTTGCATTGAATGTACAATGTATCATTCAAATTCTCTGATAGAGTAGAATACACTACCACTGTTAGCAATCTCCACATGGTTTTTCAAAAAGTGATCTTGGACATGAAACTTTTAAAAATGTTGTGGCCATGTTCCAAGCAAGTCTTTACAACAACAACAACAACAACAACAGCTTGCACTTATATAGCCTCCTTCACGCAGGATAGCACCTTCAAACGCTGCACGTTGGTGGAGTTGGATGCCAAACAAGAGAGGAGGAGGAGACCATAGGCCTGGTTGATGCGGACATTCTTAAGGTTTCTTTTTATTTTACTTTATCTTTTCTACTTTTTTTTTCTGCGTGCAGTTCCATAGCTAACAGCAATGCTAAAACAATATAGGTCAGAGGCTGTAATTGTACTGCACTATGGACGATAGGGCCTGGCTGTACAGTACTATCCTTTCCACATTC
This sequence comes from Hydrolagus colliei, assembly GCA_035084275.1. NCBI lineage: Eukaryota > Metazoa > Chordata > Chondrichthyes > Chimaeriformes > Chimaeridae > Hydrolagus > Hydrolagus colliei. The sequence continues at coordinate 12,133,372 of CM068754.1, forward strand.
CCCAACTGTTTGTATGATGCTGCTGTGTGCAATTGGCTCCTGCGTTTCACACAATATACAATCAATTCACTTTACAGTACATTCTGTGTAGCACTTTGAGATATCTAGAAGATGTGAAAAGCGCTATATCAAATGCAAGGATTATTATTATTACAATTCTATGAAATCAAATGTAATCTCAAGAAAAAATGAATTGCAGTTAAATCTTTAGAGAATGTTTTAATGTTCTGGTCTCTGAGTAACATACTCCCTACATTGAACCAGTTCCTTAATGTTATTTTTAACTTTAACACACCAATTTCCTCATCTGTGCAAATAAGCTTAGCTCACAACTTCAACATCTTGTTTTAAAGTTACAGCCATGATGCAATGGGAACCTGGAAGTAGAAATCCAGCTTTCTGTTCCATATTACTCTATTGCTGGAAACGACACCGCTTTCCATACAGCAGTAGGAACAAAGCATAACACTATGCCTTAACAGACTCGGAAGTTACAATTTCAATTTGTGTTCTATGGTGAATTAGCTATACATAATCATATGTGGGTACTGGGGAAACCACAATTAATCTTGGCGTTCATGGGATCAAAAGGGGAAACATTAATCTATGCTCCAACTCCTGGTAATTATCCAGCAACACCTGTCAAAGGAAGGATGTGAATGGACGTCAGATGAGGAGAGGAGAGGTTAGGGCCTGGCTATACTGTCTGCCACGGTCTGATGACGTACACTGCTTCAACTCACAATGAAGAATGATCACTTAGGTAAGATTTTGGAGAGCTGTCATCACCTGGAAACAGTCCTCCTTGAGTTTATTAGCTTGAGAAGTGGAGGAGAAAAAGAAGCAAATTGAAGAAACAATGTGAATTTGACGTTGACGAAATGTGCGCTAAGTGGTACTACTTGGACATGCACAACAGATACATGCAGTAAATTCATTCTCGCACTTTGATGTACAGTTGCGGCAGAACTGGTTATTTTTAAAGTAATTAAACCATCATCACAATTTTGAAAATATGCTGATTTATAGGACGAATATTTTTGATGACCGTGTTCTACCAATGAGTATTAAATTGAGTTGTTGTCTTATTCCTTATCCCAAAGCTGTGTTATTATAGCTTTCTTCCTCATATCCTGCCGTTTTAATTTTGCTCCTTGTTTGCTTTGTCAGTTCATTGGAACAGTGACATTGCACAAGGTTACAGAATTACACTGAGAATCATCATCAAATAGAACCGTCTAATAATAGAAATGCTACAACTACTCGTTCCTGTTTAGTAACTTATTGTAAGATCAACATATCCTTGTCTATTTCTTCTTCTGAGTTAAGTCTGGCTATTTTAGTACAATGTATTTGCCTTTGCTTGTTGCTATGGTGATGCAATCCTGACACCTACCCAGACATTGCCTATGAAGTTTTTGAAACTATTTTTAATTTATTTTTTTCAACTCCACTCCTTCTTCACATAAAGTATTTTCCCCCTTTGTTTGACAATTGATTTATAGCAAGTTGCTGTCATTTGAATAGATGTTCGTTTTGCAATTCCTCCTATCTTTATTCTGCAAAAGAAAAAAAAGCCCATACATACTCTGTTCAAAGAGTTAGTTATTGTTGCTGGCTGAATTTCTACTCTCTGTGGTTGTCTGGCCTAATTAAAAGTAATTCAGAGTACTCAGTGGGAGAAATGCATAGCTCACCAGGAAATTATGATAGCAAAAGTCTTCCTGTAGTGCTATGCACTTGGCACTACAAAGTGCCATGAGTTGCAGTTACCTGAATGGTGTTGAATTAGACCAGACAACCGCATCATCCCAGTTCTTAATCTATTAGAGCGATACACAAGTGGCAATTGTTGATTGGAAGGATGGGATTAAGTGCCTCTTCAAGGAACTTGATTTGCCTCTGGGACCAAAAAGAGGAAAAGAAACTCAGCTTGAGTCACACAACCAGAAAGGACAAGAATGGTTTCTCCTCTTCACATTAAGACAAAAGCAATCCCACGTTTCCTCAGGGTGGGTATACAGGTGAGGTGTTTTTTAAAAAAAGAAAAACAAACAAATGCACCAAAAGTAATTAGAAAACTGAATTACATTCAACCAGTAGTTTAGCCCATTTAAACAAAAAAAAGAAATGTCTGTAGCTATTCAGCCAGCCTGACTGAGGCTGTGCTTTTGTAGATAGGATCACAGTGCTGGTAGCACTTGTTAGGAGTACTTGTGAATCAATCGATGAGTATTTTTAATGATAATTTGTGAGTTCATTGTTAATTGGTTGTGTCAGATCCATTCAATATTTCAGGTTTAATGATGTCACAACAGATTTTTCCCTTTCTTCGGGATTTGCTGTGTGTCATTGTTTAAAATCTGTTTCCCTTGCTTGACTGTGCTGACTCTGAACTGGTTGATTCAGCTGTTGCCAGCTAAGCCCCACAGAAAAGAACAATGGCATCAGATCTGCCTTTTATAGTTTATTGGAAACTGCTGGTCCGCACTACAGATTTGGTCAGTGATTAACCGAAGTGAAAACAAACTACACAAGGCAGAGGTGATGTTGGAGGAGGAATGAACCCATTTTATTAACAGCTTTACGAGGAAACCTCTTTAGAGATTGCTCGAAACTTTCCTTTTAGGTCTACGGTTAATCATGTCTCTCTTTTCAGTGCAGCTTACTTCGCAGCAAGATGTCTTCTTTGCACCACAATGACTTTGAAAGATAAATTATATATTAAAAGTAACGTCATGAATTATGTGCACAAGAAAGGGAATATTGTATTATATACCAGAGCAATTTACCAACTCTGTCGTACTTAACAGCTGGATACTTCAATTGTTGCTTCAGGGTATCAAAGGATTCGATTGATTTTCTTGGGTTATCAAGTTGAATATTTTTCAGATTCCCCTTTTTCCCCTATTTGGACTCTTTCACATCTCGTCTTCATCTTGTTTGCAAGATCCCCACAAACAGGAGAAGGGGAAAAGAGTATAAACAGCATGTTCCTCGACGGTTTTGACACTCGTGGTGTTTCAGACACCAAACGGTTAAAAAATAAATAAAAAATTCTCTTTCAAAATCTGACACAGTTAAGGGTGACGACCATCACAGTTAACCGGTGGAAGTTCACCCTCGCAATCAGTGGTGAATAAGCACAAAGCAATCAGTATAAGCACACATCAGCTCCAAAACTCTTCAAGTTTGGCAATAAAAGCAACTACTTTGTGGTATGTCTTTCATACCTGCATTACAGGTTGGCACAGATAATCATATAGTGTCGATTTCAGAAGCCCCACAAGTAGCCAAGTTACAAAAACTGAAAGGCAGCAATTTATAATCTAGGGAAGAGAAAACCTGGTGTGAATGAACCAGTGAATGTTTTAAAATTTCTAGCATTCAACACGTGAAAACCTGGAGTCAGCGCTGTGGTGTCACTATATGTTACAGCAACAATGTGTAGCTCTTCAATTGGCAACAGAGGTTTGATTCGCTGCTCTGCTGAGTTTTTAATCTCAATGTTGTTGGGGGGGATGCTGAGTAGAGGATGGGGGATGGGAGAGAAAATCAAATGCTGACTTTTCAATAGACTGTGATCACGTGCCTTCTCACACAGCCAGCTTGTGCCTGGTTTCTACTACTAGAAGTGAAATGATATTGAGAGCAATTGAGTGATTCAGAGTGGGGGAGTCGCAATTATTATTCTTGTTCCCAGTCGCTGTACCCCAGGGACTGAGGAGACCTCTGCAAACTTAAACTCAGTGCATTCGGAGAGCTGCTGATGGTGTGGACCTTTTAATTTTAATAAAGAGTCAGTCACGCTTAAAATAAATATATTCCTTTACACTCCAATGGTGCAAATTGGTGTCCAACTGAAACCACCTCCTTGAGGTGGTATGGCAATCGGTCTTCAGTGTGATCGCTTTAAGCCAGATTTTGTATCGTGAAAGGTGCAATACAAATGTAATGTTGTTGTTGTATCTTTTTTCATAATGACTGTTTTTTGCTAACTTTGTAACTTTGGTTTAAAAAAATATTAGGAGTGATATCATCAAAGGCTTACACATATTAGCTTTGGCGATTCCAACTCTCACTATTCCTACCTGTCACATATAGGATCAGAATTGTTGTGCAGGAATTTGGTAAGTTGTTACGCCTTTAAAGGCTAATAAGGAGGAACTATGCAGCTGAGAAGATACAGTACGGTACTTTTCACTTTGCTTAACATGTAACTAGTCACATTCTAGAAATTCTTGTAAGTACTTTTTATAGTGTAAAATTGGTTGGATAACTTGCATCGATGGCATTCTGTGACTGGTGCGAGTTCTTGTTGGAGGTTGGGCATTTATGCTCAGATGCATCTCAGGAGATCATCTCCAATACTACAACAACAACAACAGCGAATTACATTTGCATAGCACCTTTCACATTAGAAGGATGTTCCAAGTTGCTGGACAATCAAGGATTTGGACCCAAGCCGGGGATTGGAATTGGGAGGGGTGGAGGGGCAGGAAGGTAGGAGTAGGAGGGTGACTGAAGGCGCGGTTGAAGAGGAGGGTATTAAGACATGCCTTGAAGGAAAAAAGGGAGAGATCAAGGCAAAGGAACTATGGCATAGAATTCCAGAGGTTGAAGGGCTGGCTGCCGATGGTGGGGCGTGTTGGGTGGGGGATGTAGAGCAGGCTTGCTGAGTGGAGGGAGTGGATGGGTTGATGTGGCCAATAGATCAGAGGCCTCTGCGATGCATCTGAGCATGTCTACTCAACATCCACCAAGCGCCTACACCGGGCATGACTGTGAAGCAGTGCATGAGAATACTGGTGTTCACTAGGGAGACTGTAATTGATTGCAGTACAATTCCTTTCCCACAGAAAAGTAGTATGTCACTTTTAGTTTCCAGCATCCACAGGAGATATCTTGTGAGTCACTTGGGTTAATGTTCCCCACTGCAGTAAGGAGGCAATTGAAGCAATGTATTGATTGACATTTTGATTGCATGAATTTGAGCAGCTATCAGGATCAGACCAACCCTGCTGGCAGGGAAGTAGGTGGCTAGCAAGCCTCATTACCCAGTTTTTCCATTGAGCCCACCAATATGAACTTATTTAGAAACAGAACTGCTGTCCTTGTTTCAGTTTTATTTGCATAACCATGTTATTTTCGATGCTTTGCTTCTTTATCGCTAGCATTTTTCTCTCTGTCAATGCACCTTTTGAGTCGACAGTTGAAGAAGCCAGTCTAAAAACCAAGCTGCTGGGCTGACAGCAACCCATGGTGCAAGAGAACTGTGGGGGTGAAATTCCTTTTTGTGTAATTTGAAACTTCAATTTTCCCTCTTACACATTCATGTACTGTCATGCCACTGAGCAACATTTTACCGAACTGCTTTTCTTTTAGTCAAGTAGCTTCTTGCATAGCCTGGGCCAGATCCTTTAAGTGGCACAGACAGTGTGAGCTGTCTGTTGTAAAGGGATAACATTTATGCAATTCCTACATTTCTAAGTTAAATAAGTTTTATTTTAAGAATACATTTAGGAGCAGCTTTGGTGGCACATTCTCCCCCACCCCCCACTTTGTAGTTAAGTAGTTTACTCTACTCCAGGTCTAAAGGGCTGCTATTATTCTTGAACTCCGAGGGGAGCAATTCTGTTTTGTGAATTGTAGAGTCTGTATTGAGTCGAGTGTTGCTTCTTTGTTCAATATTAATTTCCTATTTTTCTTTACCTATCTCTGCTTTCCTAGGCCAAAAACATTAACTTTTATCAAAGTTAATTGGAGTCTTCAGGCCTGGAATGTCCGATTGAGAAGGCGTCTTTGCCGTGACTATAGGCCCTCATCCACATATTGACCTTTGCAAATCTGTGATATGGATATTTTCACCCGTAATTGCAGAATTTTCAAGTGTTATGTGTGTTATGCTCAATGTGTGCCTTGATCGCTGACAGAAATTCTTGCAAATGTATTGTTGTTTTGTCCGTAACGCTCCATAAAACTGCTTGTCTCACAAAAGCACTTAGGAATGTAGAAGCCCTAATATGATTATATCTGTGGTTCATTAAAAAAAAATTAACCCTGCTTTGTTCCCATTTTGAATGAAAGTGTAACATTTGATGTGCTCCTTACAGAGCAGCTTTCTGTTCACAACCATATCCGGATGATTGATACTGAGGACCAATGAAATATATAGGTAGATGAGGTCAAATTACAGACCTAGCTGCTGGTAAGCAGCTGTAACGCTACTGAGTAGACAACACCACTTAGCTGCTCAATGCACAATTGTCTGGAAGTCTTTAATTATCTGAGCAGCCACCTCACAATCCTAATGGGTTACAATAGTTTGATGCAGAATCATCTGTCATTTGCAACAAGATCAATCTCTAATCACTTGTTCTAGATCCTCAATGAAAATTGGAAAGAAGAGAGGGTCAAGGACCATGCCTTAAGGGACTACAGCGTTAATGTGTGCTGCAGTTGAAGATTATTGTCTAGTGCTGTCAACTCTCTTGATGGAAGCTATTTGTTATTCCACCAAAATTGCAAGCCTGTAACTTTCTTATCTACCTTTGCACCGTGCACCATTGTCAGCTCTGCTTACATCAAGTGGCACTACTCTAATAACTCTCAAGTTGTCTCATAATTTCTCCCTAGCAAATGTGATGAGCTCGATAGTCAGGGGTTCAAGAGCTCAGCTGAAAAATAAGTTGGTGCATTGACAGAGATCCTCAGTGTTGGGAATGGGATGAAACTTTCCCTCAAAAAAGCTGATGTTTTGATTGTAATCACAGCCTTTTGTAATTACTTGATAACAACATCTCACTTACGTGTGAAATTAAGCGTTTCTGAACATGGCAAATGAGTTGCTGTTAATGCTACCTTTTATCATAAATTAAACATCGTTAACAATAATCGTGAGACCTGTGCTCAAATCCAGCCAAGTCAGGGCGAAACCTTGGGCAAGTTTCCTTACTCCACAAGCCTAATAATAATCCCTCCAAAAAAACAAACAAGAATAAAATTGGTCATTTTTATCCAGATTGTTTGTGGGACACTGCTGTATGCAATTGGGCTGTCGCATTTCGCCCACAAGTCTACAGTCAATTTACTTTGCAGTATATTCTGTGAAGCACTTTGAGACGTCTAGAAGATGTGAAAAGTGCTATATCAAATGCAAGGATTATTATTATTATAACCTTTAATTTCGGATTAGGTTAGGACATAAGTGCAATGTAGATTGAGACAGGATGATTGAGCAATGTGGACATTAAATTATGATGCAAATCTAAGGCAGTAGCAAAATGTACTTGCATCTGTGCTGAAACCATTCCATGTGCTCTCTCCACAGAGATAGAAGAAAGCAATGAAGTGTCTTCTGTATATCAAGAGCATCCTGCACCCAAGCATAAACCATCACTATCCAGAATGAAGCAAGCAGCAGCTTAATGATATCCACTGTGGGAGATTTGGATATTACTCATGAAAGTTGTAGTAAGAAACTGGACATTGGCAAGGGAAGGATAGTAGTGTAGAAGAATGCCTGGCATAGAGCAAAGGCCTAGAGAGATTGTGGCCCCCACGGACCTGCAGATCACTTTCAAAAGGAGTCTGACAGTGCATGATAAGCGTAGAGCGGTGACTTGCTACCATTTTTGTACATGCAGCACTAAGGTATGTGGTAAGTGCTTGTGTAATGATTACCTTTGGCAGGATAAAGTGATGCAATTTCATCTTTTGTCATTGATGCATTAATGAAATTAATCAAATTGGCTGTTATTGGAATATCAACAACAGCTTGCGTTTCTATGGCGCCCTTCACACGGGGCAGCATCCCATAGAGTTTGGGAACGTCAGACAGAAACAATAGTTCTGACCACAGCATGGATATTCTGGCCTTCCTATGGACTGTCGCACAGTTGCTGCCTTCAGTGGCTTGAGGAATCTTTTGCCAAATGAAGCAGATGACTATTGACAGATGATATTCCTCATAATTTTGATGCGACTGGTAGAGGTCTGATGCTTGATTAGGCTCCGCTCTGAAAACTCAGAACGGGTGGTGGTGGTTTAGGTGAATGCATCTTCAGCTGCGTGCCAATGACTCTCTCTTGGCTGTTTGCTTTCTGCATCAAGAGAGTGTGCATTTCACCTTATGAACTCTCATAATAACACTGTTGTCTTTTATTTGGACATCTGGGGCTGTCTCACTTTCAACATTCGGTCGAGACTTAGAGCCAAGAAATACTGTTCAAAATCTTCATTTTAGGCTTTGCTGAGTTGTGCCATTTATCATTCTTGGACAAGGTAATGATCACCACTGACTTAGGAGCCCCAGCAGATGTCCTCAGTGGAGTCAGTTATGTATGCTTTGATGTGCAGCCATTACTACAAATGTCAACAGTCAATGATTTCAGATAGTCCTGACTCGTTTGACTGCGTGCTTCCTTGTTCACTGTCGAGTCACTTTAAAGATGTGGTGAGTCTCTTCAGATGTTCTCTGCTGCTCATTCTGCCAGTTTTTTTTTGTGATTTTGAGTTTGTCTGTGGATCATGTACACGTAAAGATATGAGATCAAGAACTACTGTGTTCTAAATTTAACCAGATTTTGGAGATCTATCTAGCATCGGCTGTATTGATCAACTGGACCCATTTCATCAATAACGTCAGAGTTGGAATTGTGAGATCATTCGATCTTGCCAAGTTCCCGACAATGTATTGTTCTGTTTACTCCACAAGACCACTGAGAAAGTATACCCAGCAACTATATTTTATATAATAGACCAGTCTCAAGACCCTCTTCTTCGAGCATACCTTTGGTCACCCTCTACTCCACCCTCCTCCCATGACCCTCTCCCATGGCCCCCGCCCTTCCCTGATCCCAATCCTCATCACGGGTTCGAAACACTGATTGTCTAACGGCTTGGGACGTCCTCCCAATGTGAAATGCGCAATACAAATGCAATTTTGTTGTCATTGTTAAATTGCGCACATACACACACACACTGCTTGTGTCTCTTTTCTATTAAGTTTTCAAACCCGCTTTTCTATTGGTATAAATAGTGTGCTGGAAAGCTCGCAAAACATTGTGGGACCTACACGAGCAGTGAGAAACAGCCAGCAGTTTTTACTGCAGACAGTTTCTATGGAAACTGGGAGTAGACCAGCAAGGAATGCAGATCTGCTAGAAACCAGTTGGGGCTGCAATAGGAAGGGTCGGAACCAGTTATACTGTACTTTAGGGAAGAATGTGGGAAATAGATATATTGTCATGGTATAGGACAAATCGGGTCATTTCAGATGTTCCATTTTCATTTATGACAGAATAGACTGCAGATATCTTTTGATGTCTTCTGGAGTGGAGTTTTAAATAAGCCAATTATTTAACAACATTTATCAATCGTATATGTAATATATGCTTTCCATTTCACATTCTGATGCAAAAGATTGCCGAATTTAGTCAGATTAATTTTCTAGAATATTTTCAACCATATAAATGTGGTTTAGATATATTATTCACCAAAAATAGCTGTTTACATGATATTGTGATGTTTATGTTTTACTGCCTATTGATGGAGAGGGAAAGAGAAGAAAGACTGACATAAGATTCAAAAATTGGCCGTTCACTTTAACATAGTACCTGTCTGGTGCTATTTTTCTTGCAGTAGTAACAAAGACTAGTGAAAAACACATTTTATAAGTAGGCTAAAAACATATGATTTAAAAAGAAATGGCATTCCTAGACAATCTAATGATCAGTTTAAAGTCTCAAAGGTAGTTTTGTGGGACACTGCTGTGCGCACCTGGCTGCTGTGTTTCGCCCACAAATATACAGACCGTGCACTTTACAGTATATTCTGTGAAGTGCTTTGAGACGTCTAGAAGACGTGAAAAGTGCTATATCAAATGTAAGGACTATTATTATTGTAAGTGATTGCTGTCACCAGATCCTGCAATTTCAGATTGTACAAATGTATTCTGAATCACCGAGCTTCTATGTCATTTTGTTACCATCCTCATCATTCATATAAATCAGCACCAAGGAGTGAAAAGTGCCGGATATTCTCTAAAAGTTGCAACAACAATAGCCATTCAAAGCTGGTCTCTGTTGCTTACTCCAGGTTCACAGCACCAAGTGGTGCAGACTACTTCAGATTATTCCAATGCCCTCCTCGCCGGTCTCCCCTCTTCCACAATCCACAGAGTCCAGCTCATTCAGAACTCTGCCGCCCGCGTTCTCACCTGCGTTAAACTTCGCTCACCCATGACCCCAGTCCTTGCCAGACTTCACTGGCTCCCTGTCCCAGAGAGGATCGACTTCAAGATCCTCACCCTCGTCTTCAAATCCCTCCACTCCTCTGCACCCCCTACCTCTCTGACCTCTCTCCTCAAACCAAAACCCGTTGCCTTCGCTCCACTGGGTCTGGCCACCTCCATGTTCCCCGAATCCTCTGCTCCACCCTTGGCGGCCGTGCCTTCAGCCACTATGCCCCGAGGCTCTGGAATTCCCTTCCTCACTACCTTCGCCTTGACTCATCTTTTCCCAGCTTCAGGTCCCAGTTGAAGACCTTTCTCTTTGACTGTGCCTCTGGTCACCTTCCTACCCCTGCCCCTGGCTCGGTCCTGGGATCCGCTATTGTGAAGCGCTCTGAGACGCCGTCCGGGGTGGAGGGCGCTATATAAATCGAAGTTGTTGTTGTTGTAATAATAACCCTTGCATTTGATGTAGCGATTTTCACATGTTCTAGACGTCTTAAAACGCTTCACAGAATATACTATCAAGTGAATTGATGGTATATTTGTGGGCGAAAGGCGGCATCAAATTACGCACAGAAGTGTCCCACAAACAGTAAGTGGTACTGTTGAGGCTGACTGGCAAATAGCACTCTTGTACACTTTATTCAATAGTTCAGTATATTGGGTAGCCCTAAGCAATAGATTTGGAGCCAGTACATAGGTTGTCGGTTTATGTCTGGGAGTATATAAACTTTGCCCTTCTGTCCTTTTCAAAGCCAATTCATTGAAGAAAGTAAATAGGCTTTCTTTAGGGTACAACTGGCATCAGAAGTGACACTCCGGGTAAAGCCAACCGGTCTGCTACAAGTTTCTGTGTTTTCAATAGTCGCGCAGCCTGTTTAGCTCATTGATGTTGATATTTGATGTTGTAGACATACCTGCAAACAAGAGTCCTCGCTGACAAAGCACTGTGAAATTTACCAGTGTTTCATAGCACTTATTTTTTTTAAAATTCCGCTGGCTGCTAAAATAATTTTCTTTGAATACTTATACGGGTTGAACGCAGTAAAGGAATGAAAGACTCACATTCATGAATTTGACAACTTTGATCAGATTGGGATGTAATTAAGCCTTAATCGAGACAAGTTTGTTTCTTTTTTTCCTGCTGTTTGTTAACAATTCCACCCCCGTAAATGCAATGCTGGCTGAGCATTTCACTTACATGACATGCACTGTCACCTCAAGTGGAATTCTTTTGAGCTATTGGTAGTCGTTCCTCTTATTGCAGGTCTGGCACTTTAAGACAGATACGATAGAACTCTTGTTTTGCATGACATGTCACAATAAAAGTATAAAAACTTGGAATAATTGTTAAACAGAACAGTAGTAATTGGTAAATTGAATGGGAATTAGGAATAGATTATGCAGGTTTGGAGAAGAGAAGTTGGACCCACTCAGTGGAACGAGTATAGACAGTGTAAGTGCATGGAGAGCTAGGACTCTTCAGTTTTGAAAGGTGTCCCTGAGGTGGCCTTGTAGAGGTGCATGACATTTTAAAGGATATTGAAAGTGTAAACCTAGAACAACGCTGAGCAGGGGCAATGGACAGGTTAGTAAGGGGTTAGGAGGTCACAGCGGTAGGTGGGGGTCAAGGCTATGGAGACCAAGATTTCATTGGAGGAGTAGGATTGGTTTGGTTCATATGTTACAATATATTGCAGCATTGTGATTAAACAATACATTTGGATTACAGATTGAAGTTGGTTATACTTTACAGAAAATCGAATGACAATTTCATTTTTTTAAAACATAAAGGTAAGATATACTTGATCAACCTCAGTTCTAAACATTTTCTTGCGTGTAAAACTCTTAACAGCACCTTGTATGTAATAATAAAATTTGTTCAATAATTGACAATACGGTATATCCCACATTTTGTCTTTTGAAAAATAGTTTCAAATTGGAAACTCGATTAATTCTGAGGGTTGTTTTGGGATTAAAAATGTTAACAGACCTTGAAAAATATATTGACGACATTTCAATTTTTTTTTAAAAAAACTTGAAATGGGAGACTGCTAGCGGCAGCACTTTGTTTATTTTCTCTGAAACTGAAGTTGCTTTGTAGCCACTTAGCTCCACCCACAAAGATCACAGGAAAAATTTAGAATGTGTGACCTGCACTCATTTCAGCCCAAAACACCCTGGATGTTGATTCCCGCTGTAGCGTAATGACATCAAGATTTAGAGACTGGAATGTGAGATGCCACCAAAATAGAAAGTAATTATTTTCAATACGATTTGTCAAACTTTCTGTGTTGATATCCCAAAAGCCCCACATGCATTCAAATCACGATTTTTTTACAGTGGTAACTAAAGATCTCTTGAACTTTAAAAAGGAACTTTGTTAAAGTAAGCTCCACATGATGCACCCTTTTGTTCGTAAAGCCAATTGATTGCTTTATGTTAAGAGTTGTTTTATATCGTATCAAAGTAATCAATTAAAAGAATAGGGTTTGAGGCATATTTCCAAATACTGTAAATATTGTAGTCGAAATGACAGTATTGCAAGATTTAACTACTGTTGAATATCCAAGTTTAACTAACTTTGTTCATAGAAAAAAGACTGAAAAAAAACCACATTTCAATTTGAGAAGTAACTTGAAAATTCTCATCATGACAAAGCATGATGTTTTCAGAGAAGGAAATAAAGCTTAGAAATGTTAAAAACATGTTTCTAAAGAAAAACTATTTTAAAATGAGCGCAGTACAAATGGTGCTATTACAACTAAACTATCTTAATTTTGCCTGAACTTTTAGATATGCTGTTTCTATAGTGACAAAAAGAAGGCTTTTGCTCTCCACCCCAGCTGTTAAAGTTTAATGCATTGAAGCCTGCCTTCGTGCTGTGTTACCCTTTCAGAGAGCAGAATAGCGTCTGGACTAATCCTTGAAAGTTGCAGAGGACTGAAGTAGTAGCCAAGCTTCTGCCAAAGAATAAGGTCTAAAACTACACTGTACTTCACACTTGATTGGTCCTTCAGATGGCGAGACTGCACATCCCTGCTGCGAATGAGCCAGTCCTCTAACACTGGAGTATAGCATGGATGGATCTCGTTTCCCTAGCAGAATTAATAGCTCCAAGCAAGCGACATGCTAGGTCAATTCATTTTCTACTTGACTACTAGTAATTTTGACAGTTTTGTCTCCTTTTGGAATGAACACAGCTTGTATGCCTTCTAGGTTACAATACCATATGATAGCTTTGAAATTAAACTGGGGTAAAATCAAATACAGCTGTTTGCCAATGGAAAAAAATATACTGGCAAATTGTCAGTTTGGGAGTTGACAGAGAATTTTAGTGGTGTCAAGAATTTAAAGGTAGTCTCAGAGTCTTCAAATATTACCTTTTGCTGTTATCCTTTTAGTCACTGCAACATTTTGAAAAGCAAGGAAGTACTTGCACATACAGACAGAAAGGGGGTGCCATGATTCAGGAAGAAACCACAGAAGATGTTTCTCAGTAGGTCAATTGTTCAACCTAATTTAGAAACCAAATCCATTATAATTCCTGTTTTAAAGACCATTTAGTCTTTGTTTCTTGTGTTTACTATATCAGACGCAAAGATTATTGTGATTTTGCAAGGAAGCTTTTCAGCACATGCCAACTTCCAATGCTATTATCTAATTTATGTAACCATTATGACAAAAATTGATGGTGAAGAGTAGGACATTTTCTGTTCTCCCACTCAGTAACACTAATGTAGGATTGTGCTGGTAATATGAATGGGAAATCAATTGATTCAAGCTTTAACAAGCTGTATCCAATCTGCTGTAATGACATTATCACACCACTGATTGTCTCTTTTAATAAAAAATGATACATGTAAAAAACACATTGCAGTAGTTCTGGCTACAAGCGGATATCACATTAAATGTAGAACACTATTATTAATTATATTTAGTTTAATCAAATGAGATTCCATGAGGAATATTCAGGGAAATCTATGTTTTCAGAGCTGCTGGGAAAATTGAGCCAACTACAAAATTCCGTGAAAGATACAACATACCTTACTTTGGGCCTAATAATTCATCCTGTATCTTGCATGTTCCAGTAACAAAAAGGGGGGGGGGGGGGGGGGGGAAGGTAAACTCAATGAAATAATGGAATTTAATTTTTTTTGACCAAAACAGAAAGGAAGGCACATTGTTTTTAAAATTAAAAAAGGAGTAAAGGAAAGGTGAAAGCAATTTTTAAAGCTGGCTTGTTTCCAGTCCATAATGGCACCTGTCCTTACACATCCATTTATACTTTATTTCACTCTTTTCATTTCAGTCTTCCTCTGTATATCTCTTTCTGTCTGTAATTCCATATGACAACAGTTCCATGCTTCCACTTCCTTGTGGTTGGTGACTTCTATTACAGTACATGCTTTTGTCTTTGTCACACTAAATGGCAGAATCAAACCAAACAGATGCATGAACTCATTGTGATGTTGCTTCACCAGCTAGAGCTAAGCAGCTCTCACCATTGATGAAGGTCTACTTAATAATAATAATGATGATAATCCTTGCATTTGAAATAGCGCTTTTCATATCTTCTAGACATCTCAAAGTGCTTCACAGAGTGTACTGTATAGTGAATTGACTGTATATTTTTTGACACAGTGTTTTATTCTAAATTTGATCTATGTGATTGAGATGCTCCAAAATAACTGCAAGACAATTATTTTGCTTTACCTCCATGGAAGAACATTTTTAAGTTGAGTCATTATACAATGTAATGTAGTAAGCCAGTGTTGGAAAAGTATTAAAGACACAGTCATACACAGACAAATGGTCAGTGACAGATTAGCAATGAGATATGTTTCTTTCAGTCCTTATTTGAAAGTAAGAATATCAAAAGTGCTTTTTGTAAAACTAGAAAATATTATTTTGTAATGGTAAAATTATAAAATCAGGTTAAAAAAACAACCTGAATGGTTTGTCTATCTCTCTCACACCCGTGAATGAGAGTATCTAAAAAATATTTAGACTAAGGCAAGAGATAAAATAATTGGATAAATATTATAAATAATCATATATACAGTATAACTAAAATTTTAACCTGTTAATCTACTGGAACTCATGCCTTTGATCACAATTTTCCGCCAACTATAATATAGAGAAGGAAAACAACTATAATAATTTGTGAAGTCATTTTAAAGTGCACTTAAAGTAAACCGTTAATTCAGAGATGTGCATTTGGAGTAGCAATAATTCAGGACAAAAGGGATAGAAAAGAAGGCAAATAGTCCTTTTATTTTAGGTCACTTGTTACCAGGCAAGATACTGCTATTTACCTGCAGAGCACTGATTAGAGGAGGGTTGGATATATTGAATGAGCTTTGAAAAAATAAACCAGGTCTTTGTAATAGTATTTTGTTTGCTTTCTTGCTCCCCCACCAACCCCTGTTATTGCTTCCTCTTTTATTAGTTTGGAAAGTCACTTCCAGTTTGCAGAATGGAGCACAATCCTTGAAACAAGCAGCATTCTGTTCACTCTGAACAAGAATAATTACCATGCTGGATGATGCTATCAGAGGTTTATTTTGTATTTAAGAAAATATATGCCATTTTAGAAGCCTACTGGTTGATTACATTTAGGACGATGCCAGTGTGTCTTTGATTTTAGAGTTGATATTATATTTACTAAGAATCAAAGCATTCTTTTCAGCCCACCCAGCGAAGATCTTTCGGCCCATCATATCAAATCATTATTATGAATTTACAGGGTCTCCATCTGTTAAAAACATAAGAGCAGATAGATTTGTACTAATACTCCATGCAGAACGTTGATGTATTGTTCCTTGTCATCATATAGGAAGTCGGTACACATTTGTTATTCTGAACCAAAGGAAGAATTTGAGAAGAATATTCATCCAATGAATGCTATTTATAAATTTTAGACTAAAAATATCCAAAGATTAACCTCATTTATCGCCAGGCAAGATAGCGTTTCACAATATTGCTGTTAAAAGGCAGTGACTCGCCTACTATTTTCAAGAGCTGTTCCTCAGCGATTTATTGTGTTTTTTGTTAATGGAGCAGACCTGCTCACCCTGGGTGTGGGTAATGTCAGTCTGTGGGGTTCCAGCTCTATGAGGATTAAGAGGCCAGCAAGAGAAAGAAATCTGTTCGAAAATGGAATTTCCTATCAATTTGGGTTTTCTTATAAATCCTTGCTGCTATTTCTCTATGTAAATCCATGTTGTGCCGAAACCTCAATTTTTCTGCTGAAATCAAGTTACGCAGGCACCAGAGAACACTGGTGACCAATTCTGTTTATTTCTAATATGTATCTAATTTTTTGAAAATGTCGAATTTTAATCAGGTTGGAAATTCAATTATAATATTCTTAAAACGACCGATTGAACCTGTGTGTGGATCTTGTTTTATTTTATGAATACCCTGGGCGCAAACATTAAAACCTCACACAATACATACAGATGTTGTCGACACGACAAAATGCTAACATTTGTGGGGTGATATGGGAGATTTTAGTTGATAATGGAGCCATGCCGTGCAATGCTGTTTTCTTTTTTTAGAAATCATGATGTCACAGTAAACCAATCAGCAGCAACAGTAAAATCTATTCTCTCAACAATGAAAACATGCATCCTCAACGTCATTCGTTTTACTCTGTGTTGCTAAGCAACCTGTAGACTTATTCCAGGGTTGGATTTGGTTGGGATAATATGTGAATTCTGAAATCATTGGGCCAGGAAAGGGAGCTGTAACCCACAAACCAAAGGTGCTGACATTTGGTGAGGACACACTGTGTTGTCTGAGACTCGGTTGACATCTTGCAGCCTTGTTCTCAAGCTTACGTACCTCTAAGAATCTATTCTCAAACAACACGGAACTCCCATCAAATTGACTGGCACTCTAATTGAGCTCTGATATTATTATTGTTCTGGGACAAACCTACTTGAGATTAGCTCTCTATCAAAGAAAAAGGGTGTGTGAGAGAGAGAGAGAGAGAGAGAACCTCAGTCCTCATACCTTTCCAAAACCCAAACTGTGAGTTTTAAGTTCTCTTCGTACATAGAATGATAGATTCAGGGCCAAATAGTTACAAGACAGAAATTTAATCAACCGATTCAGAAGACATTCTAATTCAGGACAGTGAGAATGATTTTCAAACATCATCTCAGAAACCAGATGCAATTACTGTCTCTATGCAACACTTCAATATTTTTTATTTTGTCTGATTTATATCTTGTTGTTCAAATTCCAATAAAGTTGTTTCCATACTATGTAAGTAATTTTTGGTGTACAGAATTATGCAATTATATTTCCTTTCGATGTTTTGCTATTTCTAATCAGTTGATAATCCAACTTTGCTGCCAACATTGGGATAAGGATAGTGTAGTAATTGATTGCTTGCTTTAATCATTTCTAGTGACAATTGTTGTGAAAAAAATAGCCGTATATCCTACTATACCATGACATTATTGTTCTAAACAAGGTTACTGGTGAACAATGCAATAGCGCATTTGAAAATACACAAAACATCTTTAACTGGTCCTGCGTCCTTTAAATAGGCATAAATACATTTAATCGGTTAAAACAGAACAAATAATTCACTATTATGTTAATAAAAGTAACTGGATGCAAGTCACTTAAATACATATAAAATGGATGCTTTACATTATCTGCTCCAAAGCCGGTTGGAGTACTTGCTGTGTATATAATGACTATTTTAGACTGCATCCCATTTTACAGTGATCAGTTCAGGAGAGCAGATGTGAGATCACACCCAATATGGGTTACAATGTCATGGTGAGTTTTATTAACACACTTAAAAAAATCGCATTAAATCTATGAATCCTATACTAATTTTGGAAGTATCAGAAGTGACACACTGCCCTCTATTACACTACTTTCATTATATTTAGCCTGTGTATTACCTTTAATAGCAGGTTATGAAGACAGATCAGGTCTGGACATGACCTTACATGGAGTATTTACTGTACAAAGAGAATTTTAGGTTTCATTAAATATTATTTGAGTTCATGTAATTGAGATTTCAAGCAAAGGTTGCAATGACCTTTTGCTGTTTGATCTGAATTGCAGAAGAATCTTAAATTTCTTGTGATTTCTATACTGACTACCTTCGGCCAAGCCAATACCCGTTATTGAGCTGAGGACCAGCAATGAAAGCTGCTTTGAGTGCAAAATCCATCATATTTTGAAAGTGAAGTGGGTAAAAATTTTAATTGATGGATTTCCTAACATCAGAAGTATTTAATAAGGTAGTGTGGTGCATCTAATCATAAAGTGATAATCCAGTAAATTGTATACAAAAGTACAAGATTAATTTATCTTGCTTGGATATAAATCTACTTCAGGACATTAAACTTTTTAGACTGATAATTAATTGAATTGGCAAAGCGTTTTACCCACAATATACACAGTTAAAACCACTTTACAGTATATCCTGTGAGGTACTTTGAGACATCTCTATGAGTTGATAAGGCTTCATATCAAATGCAGGGATTATTATTTATCTATTACAATGAAATACGTTGGAAAAGCTTTTGCTGTCATCAAAACTCCACGCAAAAGTCCCATCTGCTTTCCAAATCATTTAATATTAACTTGGAAATTTATGATTCCAAATAGCATGAAATAATTTGATTCATTGAACTTTAGTGGAATCAGACCAGTATTTCATTTGATTGTATAAGATTCTATAAACTTTGTTTTTTCCCCTGAAGTTTGGCCGATAAGGCAGTTCCAGGACTATAAATATGTCACTAATACAAAAATACGAATTGCAGAGCTTGGTAGAAATCTAAGGTCCTCTCTCTCTTGTACCTAGCTGGAGAGTCTCTTTTGGTGGTGGTTGCTGTTCACAATACTCCTGTTAGTTTCTCCTGCAAATGTACAGTCAATTCACCTTACAGTATATTCTGTGAAGCGCTTTGAGATCTCTAGAAGATGTGATAAGGCGCTATATCAAATGCAATGATTATTATTATTAGTTACCACAACGTGAAAGTACTTTTGCAAACTCATGGTGATGCTTTTGTACATGGCAAGATTTACAAGGATGCAGCACAGTATGAATATTTTCCAGACTTTCTTTAGGGAACATTGCTCCCTATTTTATTTTTACCTATTTCGTTTAATCTTATTACAGTGTATTAACATTGGAGTGATATATTCAATATCACCAATATTGAATCATTGAGGTAAGTAGTTGTAGTGCTTTTACTTTTCTATATCTCTAATTGAAAGCAAATGCCAATATAGATGCTAGAGGATTTCCACTCATTTTAAATTACAAATGTGGGGATTATCCTGCTGGTATTATTACTTTGCAATTCGCACCTCCTACCATGGAAACAAAAAAAGGCAGATGTTGGGATAAGATTTATCACTTTTATTGTAACAGGCTTCAATGTGAGACAGTTGTTTGTGTGAATTTCACATGTATTGTACATACATATGCAGGTAAAGCACCAACAGTCATATCCACCCAAGGAAATAATTCTTATAGTATCTCTCCCTTTATCAATGGCACAGCATCTATAAGATTACCAAAACCCTACAGACTACATCCAGAAAGAATAGAAGTATTTCATTCTGTGAGCAAACCCCTTCACATGAAAAACCATGCATTCACTTCTGGATTAATTTAATAAATCACAGTATTGCAATAAAAATAGTTCATTCACTCTGTATGTATGTACAGAGAGGGGAGGATGCTAATCGGTGAACAAAATAAATATTGCAATAGATTCAACTTGTTCAGCTGCATTAAATCAGAACGATGGTAATGCAGAGTGCAGAGAGATGAATTGATGAAGATGAACAGAACATAAAGGATGGCGTGTTAAATGTTCCATGGTTGTAGTTGCCAAATCTGTTGGTGGTGAAGGTTTTCATTTGTGTCACTAAGATTTTTCAAATGTATAGCTAGGAAGGTTGCTGAGTCTGTGAGTAGAAGAGTATCAATTTAAGGTAGTTAGCAAACAAACAAATGGGGGAGGTTAGGAGTTAGGATATGGAATGCCCTACCAGGAACAGTGGTTGAGGCAGAATCTATATGTGTATCCAAAAGGGAACGAGTACCTAAAACATATAGGAAAAGGGTGGGTGAAAGGGACTGAAAAATTGCTCTTAAATAAACCAGCACAGACGTAAATTGCTGAATGGCCTTTAACTGTGCTGTAAATTTCTATGGTTCTGTGAAAGTTTGCTATAGTGTGATTTGGGGACTGGTTATGCATCTAGTATTTGTTTATTATTACAAACAGGACCACCTTACAATACAAATTCTCAGGTAATGATTTTCATAAATTTATATTATCGGGTGCTCCAGTTGAAGAAATAACAAAGTTGTCCTCATCATTCCATTTTAAAGTCTTGGATAAAGAAGTGAACACATCCCATTGATAGTCTACATGCATGGAAGCATTTTCAGACATGTTTTAGTGTAATTTAGGCAAAGTTGGAGAATGGAATTTGTACAAATAAAGCATGCCTTAATATGTGTAACAGCAAATACATGTTAGGTTATACTGAAGTATTCATCGACTTTTCATATTTAATGTGCTCATAATTATATATAATTATGATATACCATAAGGAAACAAATAAGTGTAAATCAGTGAATAATTACGAAGCTAAAAAGTCAAATTGTATACTTTGTTTCAAACCAATACAAAATTAATATAAAGCTGGAATGGATATTTCAATGAATAACACAGAAAAGTCTTCTTGAAGTGTGAACTAAAAATTCTGTTCTTCCAAAGCTTATTCCAAATTAATTTTTCAAGAAAAATATTTACGCTCTCATTACATTCACTCAATCTGGATGGGACAAGTCATGTCTTACTCGGTGGTGTAAAGCAGAATAGTTGCTGAAATCACAGTGCACAATGATGATATAAAGATAGGTAATGTAGTGCACAGATTAGTACTGAATTTGGCCAAACAACAGAAGATATGGTCTGAGGTGTGGGTCACACCGGAAGGTCCTGACACCATTCAGTCCTCTTTTAAGCCACAAAACAGTGGTGCATCTAGGGAATTGGATGGCATGAGCTGTTTGAAGTTTAGTAGTGAAGCTTCAGTTTCTGTGTTTAATTAAATCCAGTGGATAGCATTTCCTGAGCCACAAAACCTCATTACATCCCACTACACATAATTTCTTACAGGTGTCTTTCCAAAATGTAGGTCAGAGTAAATACACTACTTTACACAAAGCAAAATCAAACAGTTTATTCACATCATTGTAATTGCATCTTATTAACTGAGGCAGTTTGTTTGTGCTTGCAAGTTTTTCTCTTTAATATTCACTTAATAAAATATCATTTCAGCCAAAGTACTCATTTACATAGTACTTTATTTTTAACTTTGATTTTTTTTTTGCATGATTTTCCATCCCCTTTCTCAGTTGGCTAATTGTAAGCCTAGAAATAACAAATCATAGAACCCCTGCTAACATCAATAGTCACACAAGCTGCAAACATAAAAGATGAAAACCATAATTTAAGATGATTTTGTTGAAGCTGAAGTAAAAATTGCCAAATCAAATTTCAGTTTACTTTTGATTTTACTCTTTATTGAGAGCGGAAGTACATTATCCTATATATGAGGGTCATACAGATGCTAATGGCAGAGTTGCAAAGGCACTTACGCACAGCATTTGAAGGATATAATTATTTAGTTGCTATTAGTAGCAAACACATCTGAAGCAGCAATTACTTTGTAGCATTAAAAATCAAATAAAACATCAAGAACAGCAGTACACATTAAAACAAGATACTTTAGTTTCTGATGACAGTTTCAATTTGAAATATTGTCACTATTCATACACATATCTGTATTTGACAGTGTCATTGTGCACAGAATACAGGATTGTTTTGCAAACTTTGTTCTTTATTAAGAAGGCTTTTCATTACATTAAATGTGTTGTGTAGTTTGTCAGATATAAATAACCCTCTCATCTTAAGTCTAACTTGGTAGGATTTTGTACGTAAAGCAGAAGGCCTTTTTTTAAAAAAAAATATTGTGAACACCAACCAATTCATGCAAGTTGGACTCATGCGTGATTCTCGTTAATATTTTTTCATCCAGATCAGCCAATTCTGAATCAACAGAGAATTCCTTCTTTAAAACTATACCGGCATATGTTTCAGAAAGTGCTGGAAAAAGCTGAATAAATTCAATTATGTTCCAATACGCTGTTTGAAAAAGTGATGAATTCTCAGTCCAATGAATTAGACTTTGCATTTGCATCAATATGAAAGTTGACCATTGCTTCCGTGAGAATTGTGCTTCTAGACTTTCCATTGTTGGGTCCCAGCTCCAAGGTGGAAATGTGACTGCTCCGCTATAAGCTGAATCCGTTGAAAAAGGATTTGTTGCTGTTATTTTTCTATTAACAGAACATTATGCTAAGCCTTTATCAGTCATTTTAACGTTGCCATAGCAACTTTATTCCTGCAGGGTTGTGACCTGTGATGACTACAGTACAAAGCTAAAGAGTCACGAAAACCCCTTTGAAGCCAGAAAATAGGTTCATATTTATGCAAAAATCTTTGAAATATGATTTAAGCTTTTAAGAATGAACGCCAAGCTTATTCCAATGTGAGCTTTAGTAAGAGGCCATGGTGATGTGAACACTCTTAAGTTGTAGATCACACACTTAAGAGATTTTTTTTCTTTTACTCACAGTGAGGGAAGAAATAAATGTGTATTTAGTCAGCAACATATTTATTGGCAATGCATCTTCTGAATGCTGACTGTGTAAGGTCAGAACAGTTCTGAACTTTCAAATTGGTTTTCCAGCAATAACTAGTTTCAGACTTAATATACTGCCACAGGCAATGTTTATTTTTCCTTGTTTCTTCATGTCCATGTCACAACTTTCCTGTCTTTGCAGCCCTCCACATAGATCAAGAAGGGAAATGTTTTTAATTACTTAAGTTGTAGGGAATAGATGGTTATAGTGATACTCTTCTGTACCTGTGTGTTTGGGTTGTCTTTCAAATCTGTTGTGGAGATTGGGGACTCACATGGAATCAGAGTGATTTCTCTTTAATTTACTTAGTAGGAACATGTATGACCAGCTTACCGAGAGTAACAAAAAGATTAGGCTTTGAAAGTATTAGATTGACAGTACCATGGGTACAAAGCACAACAGGCTACTGCTTTGAAGAAAATTGTGCTCTAGGTGTCAGGTTTCTGTCAAAACTAGTGACTGTAATGCATGCTTAATTGTGAATAAGACCTGTTGTGCTATTGCTAAGCATTAAAGCCAGCCATTAGGGCCAACATCCAGGCAAACCTATTCAGCTGGCCCCAGGATTAGATATAAAAATGCCAAATTTATTACCAGTTGACAATCACAAAAAGAACCTTTCCTTATAAGGTTGCCTCAGGAAATAATTTGAAGGCATTTGTCTGATACACCATAAACTGTGAATTTCTGAGCACATTGTTTCAATTTACAAATGCTACACATTTCACAAAACTTGCTCTTATAGTAAGCATTTTAATGCTTATTGATACTTAAGGGCAAAATAACCATAAAGATAACATGTCTACTTTATTCAGTAAATATGCGGTTGTCATAAACTTATGCTCCGTTGGTTTGAGTTTCTGGTCTGTTCAAATTTGTTCGATTTTAATTTGAGGATTTTAAAATGCAATAATAGTTTCCATTTGAGATAGTATATTCCATAAAATAGTATTTTCCATCTGTCCCAAATCCATATTCATTTTACATAAAAAACATAAGAGCTGTATATAAAAATATCTTTACAGAAAATAATTTTTACCCCCAAAACATAATTTCTGGTACACATACCAGAAAAAACAGCTTTGTGTGTTTTTTTTTAAAGTTAATTTACTTTGATATTTTGCACTATTTGATCTGTTAGACTTTTTTATATTATGGAATTAAATCACCTAGGAGATTTGTCAAGGTTAAATTTAGCTCTTTGTGTTCAAGTACTTATCAAACCTTTAGATTTACACCAAAATCTTTTTTTTTAAAGAAAAGAATTTTAGCTGCTGACAAGAGATTATATCAGAGATGTGTATTAAACAACTGCTTTAGTATTATATAAAATGAGACAGTTATACAAATTCAGTGATTTATTATTATACTTAGTTAGCAGCCAATTATAAAAGGTAACAAGTGGACACATGAAACAAACAGGAAAGACCATTATTGATGTAAAGGAAATGAAATAAGTAAAAATAAGAGGTCAGGTGAAATATTTACAAAGTAGAAAAATTGGAAAACACACATGAACATTTTTCAATTATTCACACACTGTCAATTTTTATTTGGACACAAATATATCCTGAGAATAAGAGAAAGGATAGATTTATTGTAACTCAATTGATAAGCTATATGTAAGTTCATTAAAAAATTTAAATGGATTAGGACAGGTAAAGTATTTTCTGCTTCAGGTACGTGAGTGATGCTGACTTTGTACACCGATTGTGCAGTGGTGTAATTGGGGAGCACCCACTTAAACCACGCAAGGAGAGAATGACACAACCCAATGTTTGCATGCTCAAATGTATATTTAATTCTTCTAATAATCAATAATTAATCAATCAATTACACTAATAATATTCAAGTAGCTGTACAGGCCATGTTTGCAGCAATTTACATACCTGAACACGGTGACATTTTATATGTTTAACTGATACAATTTATTTAAAACAAATGTCAAGTTTGTTAATGCCTTCCATTGCAAAACAGCTTTAATTGATTCCAATAAAAGTTTCGGTAATTTTAAGTGAACAGGCTGTTCTGTTTTACTACTTATGATATTTTTATGGCTGTTTATTTTGGTATACTGAGAAACAATAGTCCATGTAAATTGGACTTGGGATAGTATAATATTCAAGCAATTGTGTTGACTGTCGTGAATGAGGATACTCAGCATTTATGTGCTTATGTGAGAGAGACAGCTGGTATCAACTTACAAGATAAATTGTACAATACATCCTTTTCAATTTAATTTAATTTTCTACATTGACTGTCAATGTCCCCTGATGCTGTTGTTAATTATAATTTTAAATGAGTGCTTTGACTTCTTTGCATTATATAGAGCATGTATCAAAACCCTCATCGAAAAAGTGGGTGCAATTTTTTTAAAGAACATTTCTCAGGCTTATCAGTTTGTTGATTAACACAGTTGCAATATCACTAGATCATCAAAGAGGTTCGGATAAAGAACCATTTGATCCCATCCTTCCAGAATATGCATCCTGACACCCTACCATTGTAGCAACAAACTGTTTCTTAAATGAGTCCAGCGCTCTGGCCTCGATCACAATTCCTAACCACTAATTCCAGTCCAGCGGTTTTCAAGTCTGCCTTAAACCATGTCTACACAGTGAGAGCAGACTTAACATCTCATCCGAGCATTGTAGGGTACTCTCAGTATTCATTGGAATGTCATCCTGGTTGTCGGTTTCCATAACCTTCTGATTCAGAGATGATAGCGCACAACTTTATAAATGTGTTGGAAATCTGGAATACACTCAGATTTCCAGCATCTGGAGTATTTTGCCTTTTTGTTTATATAGAAACGTGCTTCTGGGAAATAGCATGGCATTGCTGCACCGACTGAACTACAATGGAAACTCCAAGTGAAAATCCATGGAGAGCTAAGGCTGAGTAATTAGCAACGATATATGTACAGATCACCAGCCATTGTATGTAAGTAAGCAGGGCAGGGCTGAACGGTGTTGCTCAAATTGTGGAGGTAAATTAGGACATGCTTGCATTTCTATTGCACTTGCACGTTTCACTATGTCCAGCATGTGGCATGAACACCCATCTTGGGGTGTCTTAAAGTTTCAAGAATCATCTGTTACCAGTAACATTCTTTGAGTTCTGTTTTCATTAACAATGCTCGTGTGGAATGCAACTTGGCTTGTACTAGCTGAAATACATCAATTATTTTCTCCACATAATATTCCCACTGAAACCTTTTATTAAGTGTCTGTTCAAAACTTTTACATATGAATTGTTCCCACACAAGCAACAATTTCAGGAAATGTAATCATATTGCTTCATGAAGTATCAGTGGAATTGATACACTCCTTTTGAACAGGAAATAGCTAAGATGATGAGGGGGCGGGGAGGGAACTATTATTTAAAATGATTGAGTTGGCAGTAATGAAACTAGGTCGAAAATTCAATCTAATCATCTGGTGAGGGTAACTCCTTATATTTTATTCCCGTTGATCATACATCACTTATATTGCATTAAACTTATAATGAAATACCTGATGCTGTTTATTAATACTACTCACATTACATATCATGTCTACCTCTGACCCTATTATACCCCACTCCTCTGCCCACCCCCTTCGCATAGCTAACACAGGCCTACGGTGTGTCCTTCAACTCTTCTGAAGGGTTGGCGCAATCAGCCACTACTCCCCTAATCTTTGGAACTGCTTGCTTCATTCCCTCCTCCTCACCCCTTCTTTATCTATCTTTAAAATCTATCTATTTAAGATCTACCTCTTCCACTACATTTATGGTCACTGCCCCCTTCCCCTTCCCTCTTGCTCAGTGTCCAAGCCTCCAATTCTTTACAGTGTTCCAACATTATCCCGGTTGAAGGGCACTTTATAAATACATGTTTGTTGTTGTTCATAGTTTCCAAGAATACAGTACAAGTCACACATCTGTATCACTAGTTTGAATAATTTGCTTACCAGTTACCTCCGGGTTCTAAAAGAATTCTTGAACATTTCTCCTGATCATTGCATTATTAGCATGCTGAAAGTGATGTGCAGACTGCTCTTTCATGCATCATAGGGATGCTTCTCAGAGTCATTATCACACCAGCACTCTGTCTCCAATCTCTGATATGGTCTCTTTAGATTCTTTGTACACCATGCTTTAAGAAGTTATTTGAGAAGCAGCTCACAATCATAGCTGTGTTCAAGTTGTATCCCTTCAATTATCCTTTATCCACACAGTGATTTTCTGTTTTGTGATAATGGCAAGTGAAAAGAGCAAACTGAACATCTTTGACAAATAAAACTCACAATCCAAATGCGAATCTCTTAAGAACCATAAATACCGTAATATGATTTAAATTACCTACACAATCTGTTTGACGTTGTCTCTCCCTTCTTCTCTCTTGAAGATGCTGAATCTTGTAAGGGCTGGTACATTGCTGAAATGGTCATTCTTTGTGTGTGAGTAGACAGTGAGTGTCGGTTGGCTATTCATCTGTAGGGAACAGCTGAGCTCGATCATGTCCTCAACTAACATCCACACACACACATGTTTCAGCAGGGGGTCACTGGATAGCAATTAGAAGTGGGCAGATTTTTCCCCCTCCCTAGCCCAGGGGCAATGTAGCCCATTGTAACAACACTACAGTTGCCCTGATGAGATCAGTGCTGGATCAAGCAATTGTTTTAATCATATATTAAGTTTATGTGCTAGGTTCACATGTATGGACTGAGACAAAATCTCACATGGAAGAGACCCGATATGTATGTGAGCAAGAGTGTGGTTGATGTGTGCAAATATATCCTTTGCTTTTAAGGCACAAGTTGAACAAAACAGTCGAAGAAATAAAACTTGAGTAGGAAATTGTTATTTTCTTTTCAATTTGAACACTGTTGGATATGGTTTCTGATTGAAGCTTCTATTTTGTGTTTCGCATGAATGTTCGTAATGATATCAACAGGAAACAATGCTCTGTTTTTAATCAGAGAACAAGCCACCATCTTTTAACCTATAAATTGAAAGCCTCAGAAACTTCTTCAAAACAAATTGCTGCCAAATTATATGATGTCAGAGCAAGAGGCATCCACAGATGCAGATTGTCAACACATTTGAATTCAGAAGTACCCAGATTTTGCAGTTTGGAAAGAAAGATTTGCAGATTTTTTCTAATGCTCTTGTCACATGTCACGGTGGAGACATATTTGGGTCTAATTTGTTGTATTTCTTAACTGGATTCCATAATATGGAACCAGAGATTTTGCAAATACAATATCCTCCCAGTAGCCACAAGAATTCTGATCTGGTATAATCTACTTCTGGAGTGGTGTTCACTTGGAATGATGGGAATTCCAATTGGATTTCTTATAAAGGAATTAAGAAATTCCTTATTATTAAGGATTATTATTAAGAAATGTCACAAATTGGACCCCATTGTCTAATTATGCTGGTGAATATGCTCCCAGTTTTTCATGCAGAAGCCTTCATTAATAAAAATATTAACAATACTTTCATTTGAAGTAGTGCTTCGCATGTCTTCGAAATGTTGCAAAGAGCTTCACAGAATATATTGTAAAGTGAATTGACTGCATATTTATGGGCAAAATGTGGCAGCCAATTGCACACAGCAGTGTCCCACAAACAGTGGTGGATTAAAATGACCAATTTTTTTTTGAGGGATTATTATCAGGCATGTGGAGTAAAAAAACTCGCCCAAGGTTTCGCCCAACCCGAAATTGAATTCAGTTCTCCCGCTTGCAAGGCGAATGCTCTAACCACCGAGCTACAGCATTTTATTCATTGATCATCTATGGCAAAATAACAGTATCTAAAATTGTTGATTAATTTAGCAACATTTTATTTCCGCAGTATCTTGCCAAATAAGTTACAAGCGAAGATAAAGCTCTTCTATAATAGTCCTGGAATGTGTGCAAACAAGCTGTGAGCAATTTTGGAAGTTCAAGGGAAATAATGAAGCACTGGACATCAAATATGTTACCTCTGTGGAGTTAATGAGTGGCATGGAAACGGAATAGAAACCTTGCCAAGCAGTGATAGTTCAATATTTCCAGTTTCTTTTTTGTGCTTATTATGGTGACAAAAGGAAGGTTGTAGAGTGTGGATAGTTTTTTCAGCTTTTAGTGTTTTGCAAAGGCTAGACATAATTGCAATCTTCCCAGAATTTAACACAAAGCTTTTCACAGCTTGTATAACCAGCCAGAGAAATGTTAGAATCCTCTCACCCTAAAATTTTCATCCCCAGACCCCGATGACCCAATCAAGACTTGAAACTGAATGGAGATTTCATTCCAGATTCTAATTTAGTACTGTAGTTTGATCTCCTCCTTAAAAGTTAGACACATTAATTCCATGAAGTCTCTCAATTTATTCTGCGTTTTATAAGAAGAACCATAGCTATTCCTGTTCTAATGCAACATTGGCCTGTTCTGATCTCGAATCATGTATAGCAACATTTCACTGTGTTTGCTTATTGTAATAAGCCATTGTAGACAAAACATTTAGAGTTGCGCTATCTCTTATATATCTTCTCTCTGTCTCTCCTGAATGTGCTAACTTTTTCTGGATTGATATTGAATCAAGCACTAGAAGGAGTTTTAAAAAAAAGATTCCTCTTGTCTTTATTCTAAACCAAATGAATATCATATTGGAGCAATTCACTTATTGTTCGGTACATTTTGCACAGGAGGGAAGGAGCTCTGTGAAAGCTGTTAAAGAACATGCAATTCCGTAGCTTGTTGTCAAGAGCAGAGAAAGAATGACTGATCATTTGTCAGTATGTACAACGATGAAATCAGAACTGTAAGAATGCTTCAATTCCAACTAACATTTAACTTCATTTACAGAAAATCTGACCCTTCAACACAGTTAAGAATAACCTCACCTGACAAACAGAAGCAAAGGTGCACGCATTTGAACACCACTCGTCTCCTGTCTTGAAAACTTCTCCACCTGAATTAATTTTTTTCTCCGGCAACCTTTGAAAGGATGAAAGTTTTTCACGATGAAACCAATACTTTTTTTTGACATTCTCCAACGATTTATTTGAAGTATCTCCAAATAGTCTCACTGAAAATCAGCAGGAATATCGCACATGACAGTATCAAAAATAATTGAAAACAGTAAAAAAAAAGGTATTTCACAATATACGAACAGTTTTCAAGATGCTTGTTTGATTTTTCAGTCACCAGCTGTCTCAAATGCTTTTATAATTTTTCTCTCCCGCTAAATGTTTTTGCTCTTGAGATAACTATTTAAAAAAGAATAATTGTATGGCTAGGAAGTGTAGATCTTCCTAGCCATAGGAACCCAGTTATTAGCCGATTTGCAGATTGCTTTTACGGAAGTAACAATTCCTTCAAAATAAATAATAATGATAAATTGATCACTTCAATCCACGATTGTTTTGTGGGGCACTGCTGTGCACAATTGGTTGCCGCATTTTGCCTACAAAATTTACAGCCAATTCACTTCACAGTATATTCTGTGAATGCTTTGAGACATTTTTATGACATGATAAGGCATTATATCAAATGCAAGGATTTTTATTATTATTATTAACCTTTTTTGCAGGATAGCAATGACCCAGGTTGGAGCATGGTTTCTCTAGCCAGCAGCAATTCACTGACTTTCTCACGAATATTTTCTATTATTTGAGCCAATGGACTTACACATGACAAGCAATTTCAGTGTGGAGGACGTCATAATCAAGACTGACTGTTCTAAATTCACTCATGAACATTTTCTTGTGATGAGGGGGTAGGGATCGTCACTGGATACCTGGTAAGAGTCAGAAACCCTTTCTGATTACTTCTCTTCCTGTCCCTGAGCACAATGATGCCAATTGTAGTGGCCACACTGTTGCCTTGGTTGAGATGAGCTAATTCAGCACAGACCAGGATTTTCCTGAATTGTTTAACTCAGTACAACACTACGTGGTCCGTTAATATTGAAAAATGTTATTTCTGTCTTCTACGGTTACGCATTTATCACTTTTTCTTCTCCATTCCACAGCAGCCTTTTGGGATGTCCTCCTGACATGAAAAGCGCTATATAAGTGTAATTTTGTTGTTGTTCAATTTACACATTTGAACTATTTGAACATAAACCAGGACGCAATATGATATATAAATATGGCATGATTCACTTTAATATCTTCCATTGCTGTTTGTTGCTTTGTCAAAGAAGTTCTATTTAAAACATATGTTGTCGATCTCCAAACAGTGGTGATGGCTTCAATTACCTGTCATTTTAGATCCTTATTCATTTTTAACAAAAGGTTCACCTGGTGACTTAGTAGGTAAATGAACTACCCCGTACCATCATTAAGCTAAAATGGTCAGAAGGTTGCAATGTTCAAATGTGTACGTGTTGAGTTAGCTGAGCTTAGATAGGGCAGCTACAATTGTCCTCAGTTGCTTCTTTACGAGAGAGATCACAGTTAGTGATTTTACTTTTGGTAAGTTTTCCAGTGACATCTGTTGAAGAGCGTATATCAGATGAGGCCACCATCAGGCCCAGTGTGAAGCTTCCCAAAGTTAACTGCCAAGCTTCACACATGCAGAATGGCCTTTTGGGACGCCACTGCAACAGTCGGTGT
The DNA here is from genome assembly GCA_035084275.1 of Hydrolagus colliei. NCBI lineage: Eukaryota > Metazoa > Chordata > Chondrichthyes > Chimaeriformes > Chimaeridae > Hydrolagus > Hydrolagus colliei. The sequence goes on from CM068754.1 coordinate 12,164,977, forward strand.
GTTCTGGAGAGGAACGAAGAAGATTGACAAAAAAGTATGGATTAACTGTAATAGCATTCTGCTACTCCTTTCCAGATTGGTTACAGCTACTGAAGACGAGGCAACAGTTGTCATTGGATGGGGTTATATGGAATCTAGGCAAACTGGTTGCCTGAGACAACAAACAGTTTATGAACATGAACATGTTGCTATTAGACTGCTCAGCATCGAACATTTAAAAAAACAGTTGCGAGCTGGTTATGATCTTGATGGCATTTACTGACAAACTAATGCTGTTGTTAAATGAGTGTCAAAAATAATCCTACAGCCAAGGACCATGCAATGGAAATCAAAACAACAAAATTAATTATTGATGAATATAGTGTACTCCAATGTATGCCAGAATGTGTTTATAAGCTAACTTGTAAAACAAATGGAACATTCCATATTAACTCCACATTACACAAGTCCTTTCACTTACTTGAACAGACTTCAAAAGGATCCATTCAGCGTGCAGGATGTTTTTACTTCTGAATTCGTGTTATTAGGATGAAGCACATCAGTCCAGTGATTTAACATTTTCCACTGCTTCAGTTTCAGCCTGAATCACTACCAAATCAGGTGTATGTATGTGTAACTTGGGTTATACACATGATAAATCTTCCCCTAACTGCTTCAGAAATGTACCTGCTCTATGGTGATCCAACACTGTACTGTTATGCAACAATGGAAAAACCTGTATAATATTTAAGTAAATAACAATCAACTTATCAGCGGTTAGAGTAGTTTGGAACACTGGCCCCAGTTTCTGGTTGCTAAGCTGATTTTGCACTTTCACACAGAACACTTAAGTTCTCTCAGCAGTGCTGTTTATAAAGATACAGAGCACTGATATTCCACAAATGTTTGCTATGTTAATATATTTATACCATTTAAACCATTTCATTGCATAGAATTTGCTGTAGATTAATTTCCAAATGCTTATTTGCACAGCACAGCTGCACATTTGCACTTAGTTACTTTCTACAGTGGATTAGACCTGAAGGTCTATCATACAAGTGTTGTTAAGCTAAAAATAACAATCTTACATCTATCTTTATAAACTATTTTCCCTCTATGAAGAGGTGGTGAAAAGATTGTTACTTTTGGAAATCATGGCATGATAAACTTTGCTGTTGCTGTATGTCACATCTAAGGCCAAATTTAAACTGATGGCTTGGAAGTCTCTTCCATTGGGACATCCTCCCGACGTGAAAGGTGCTCTATAAATGTAATTTTGTTGTTGTTGTTCCATTTGGTGTCTCAATCTATTTCCTTGGTGATGCAATGGCTCACAGTCTAAAAATGACCTACGTTTTGCACGAAATAGACAATCTTACTCACAGGCCATAGGATAACAAATGAAGCAAGTGAAAAAAATGTCATGACCTTGTTAGGTTGACTTGAGGCAAATTGAAAGAGTTTTACCTCTGAATCTGACCGTGTTGTGCCTCACTTGAGAGTTCTTGATGCTGACATTGGCTGAATTGGAAACATGTCTTCTCTCACAAGCACAATTAAAATAAAATTTGGATTAGCCCAGCACCTAACACATGCAGAAACCATGCGTAAAAGCAGCCAAACCAAGCTGAGGTTTCCAAGCATCCAACCTACACATGGATTTCCATTTATGTTGCAAAAAATATTTATCAAAACAAATAGATGAGTTTGCCTCCTGTCCTGCAGAACACAAATTAAAATCTGTATTCATCTGACAGATGATAGAACAATCAATTTTGCACGGCAAATGGAAAACAGAGAAATGAATGAATTCAGACTTAAAATATTTGCTTTCACCACTTTATTACAATATTTAACAAATGGTTCACAGATTATTCTTGAAGGTCAACCATGTGTCTAAACATAAATGGAAACCTCTCACCGTGTTTACGAGTGTACAAACCACGTAGAAATTTGCACACAATCACGCCAGCTAAGCATGACATGGCAATATCCCTAAATCTTGAACAATCTCTTCCTAGAGCACTCACCCTGGTTATCTAATTCTGAAAATTATTCAATCGAGATTGCCAGGAGTAAAGGCTTCAGGGCCCCAGAGAGTGCCTTGGGAATATTGCTGGAATTTAACCAACTAAGATGGCATAGCTTGCCATTGCAAACACTGTTCTGGCAAGCTTCCCACTGCTTGTCCAAGTAGGATCACTTTACTTGTTAGGCTTTGGCTTCTAGTGTTAACAGGAGCCAAATGGGAAGACTTCTTGCCTCCAGTGACTGGTATGCCTCTGCATGTCCTGTAGTTGAGTCTGGTGTGTCTTGTCTTTCAGCAATAGTAAATTGGAAAACTGTAGACTTGACAGGTCCAGAAACTAGATGAGCAAGGCAACCACAGTTGATGGACTCAATTCTGATATTCTGTTGCTAGGGACAATTATTTTTAAACCAACTCATACCCAAGAAAACTCTGCCAGGGTAGTTACTAGTTCATCCTTGGACATCCCACAAGTACTGATTTGAGCCCTCACTTGGTGGGGAATCACCAAGAGTCAAGTTAGAAGTTCCTGGTACCTGCTATCTATCTACCAAATACTGCAGGTATATTTTTACTTAGTGATTATTATGCAAAACTGATTCCCCAATTTATTTCATTGGATTTGATATAATTCCACATGAGTCAGAATTAATGCAATTTAAGGTGTTCTGATGACAGGTACTTAAAGGAACTTGGCCAACATTAATTTGCAAATGCCAGGATATTAACGAAAAAGTCACTCTGTTTTTATTCACTGACTATTTTCCACTTTTAACTTTTAATGAATTACCAGCCCAGCTCTATCATGCAGTTTAGCTGGAGGCAGTTGGTACACAGAAACATTGTGTGGAACACAGATTCTTTCCACTAGTTCATTATATTTTTGCATTCTCTTACATTTTAACTGTGCCAATTGTTGTGCTGCTTCCAAACAAAGTGAGAGAGAGAGATTTAATGTGTAACTTCACTGTAGGAGCCATAGTGGTTGATTTCAAGTGGAACTCAGTCAGAAGCCTAGAAAAATGTTCCTTTCCCTGTTTTGGCTGAGAATGACATATCATGAGGGGAAAGTAGCACGAGAAAACATTGATTCAGCAAATATATACAATTTTTGGCAAATGTTTTCGGGATAAATGCACCCATATTTCTGTCCGCATAGCACTGACAACTCCAGAACCCAAATCGCTCTTGTTAAACTTAGCTACTGAATCCATAGGAAGGATTTATACGCAAATAATGTAATACGACATTTTAGATGTTCCAGTCATGCGCCCTTTGTATTTAATAACTTGATTTGTAAAGTAGAAACTTTGACGCTCAACTGTCCAAAAACTTCAAAATCATTTTTTTTTGAGAAAATCAAAATCATTGAGATTTACAAACCGAGATTTAACAAGAAATGTATTAATCGTGGGTGTCATATGATGAAGTAACTTTAAAAAAATGAAACAGCAGTATTTTAGGAGAAATCGAATAATTATCTGGGTGCATTCATTTCTGTCGTCCTACGCAACCTTAAGAATACGTTTTCAAAAAAATCATCTAATTCCCGTAGCTCAGTGGTTACAGCACTCGCCTTGCAAGCGAGAGACGTGGAGTGAATTTCAGGCAGGGGAAAATCTTGGGCAACTTTCCTTACACCACACGCCTGATAATAATCCCTCAAAAGAATAATAAATTGGTCATCTCAATCCGACTGTTTGTGAGACACTGCTGTGCGAATAGGTTGCTGCGTTTCGCCCACAAAATATACCATCAATTCACTTTACAGTATAATCTGTGAAGCACTTTGAAACGACTAGAAGATGTGAAAGCGCTATATCAAATGCAAGGATTATTATTATTATTATTTAAAAAGGCGAATGTACAATAGAGATAGGAAGGGTAGTGAGTGAGTGAGTGACCAATGTTTAAAATAAACTGACACTGCTATTTTATGAGGAAGGAAAGTTAGAGAATTTGTTTACTGAGAGTTACTATTCATATAAAAATGGAAATGCTTAGAGGAAGCTAATAGTTCTAATTTAGGATCATTTTTCCATCAATTTAATGAGAACCTTTCCAATGTTTAAGATGAGCAGAATCATTTGGAGAGGAGTGTTGCTCAGAGAGAATAACAATAGCTAACATCGCAGATCTGTGCGAAAGGCTTATCTAGCATTACATGAAGGGCTTTTTACGTTCAGCACCTCGGCAAACAAAATTCTCACTAAGAAATATTAACTTCCTCTTGTGGTACAAGTCTCTATGACCTTCTGTATTGTTTATGCAGCATCATTTCATAACGTGATTCTTCCTTGATGTTATGTCAAAGTGAGTTGTCTAAACTCATTTCACCTTTGAATATCATCACCAGCCATCATAACACAACATCAGCATAAATATTCGTCGATTCTCTGGCAAGCAGTCACTCACTCTCCTGGTGATATCTCTTGAATCCCAGGAAAATCTGCCAGGTTACTTTTCTATATATTTTTAATTAAATGACTTCAAAATAAAGACTTTAATATATATATATATATATATATATATATATATATATACAGTACATATAGTCACATTTGTGACTTAGAAAATGTTCTACCAACAAATCAAATGAAAATGATACATCAGATAAAAGGAGTTAGTTAACATATTTCCAATATATATATAGATATATATAGGCTATATTAGCCACATGATAATATCCTGTTTTTAATGTTGCAGTCAGCTTGCAGTTCTCAAGTCCCCCCCGGGTGACCGTTGCCTGGAATGTATCTTTGCCATAATCCATCCTTTTGATGCAACATGGAAACAGACACACGCACAGATGCAAAGTCCTTTCTAAATCAGGACTCCACAACTTATTTTTTCCCTATTGCTCCAAACCTTTCCCTGAACCCCACCCACCCCGCATCCCCCATCCACCCCAATCAGGGAAAAGTTCACACAGATCAGCAGCAATGTCAAAACCAGAGCAATGGTGGACATAATTTTTTTTTAGCAACAAGCGTTTCGCTTGCCTCTCGTGTTAAGGATGAAGAGCTGTCAAAGGCAGTTAGCTGGCAATGTTGTCACTAAAAAGACCAGGCTACCATCCATCGGAAACCGTTCTATAAGCTAAATGGGGGGAAGGATATGAGGCAACTTGCTTAACCAGTGACTGAAGGAGAAGGGCTGGGTGTGTTTACATTGTTCATGAGTTGGTTCATTAATAAAATGTAATCATATCCCAACCCTCACCCACCCGCCAGCTCTCGGCCAATGCACTCGCTGTACGTTCTGCATGTTGTGGCATTGAACTATCTCGATACTGCTCTACAATTGCAATGCTTTGGACGGGGAATGGGGGAGAAAATCCTAAGGAAATTAGATAGGGGTGGTGGGGTGGGGGGTGGGCGGGTGTGGGGGGGAGAGAAAAATATATGATGGTATAAATCATTAAACAAAAATGATACATAAAGCTGGGAGGTTAATTCTGAAATAAATCACCAAAAGTAAAATCATGCAGTTTTAACGACTTTATTGGTCGTTTCTCTTCCCCCCCCACCCCACCATCCCCTCCACCTTGCAATTTACTCACTTAATGTTGCTCTGAGGAGCGGTAAATTATAACCTTGCTGGGTGTGGTGTGCGACTGATCTGTTAGGCTTTACAAAATGGTTGTCCCACATCATGTTGAGCAATGATTACAATCAACCCAATTTTAGTCAAGTAATAAATAATACAGCTGCAATCGTTACACAGAGTCGCAGAGTTTCAAATGATGCGAATTACCCACGCGATTCTCGGTTCCTTTAATCTCGCTTTATTTTTCCTGGTGATGTGTTGTGTTTTCATTATTCCACAGGGCCATGGATTTATACATAATAAAAAAAACATTTCGTAATAGCATTCGTACTGCAAGCTTAAGGACAAAAATCATAGCAGCAATGGTATGATTTGAATTATTTGACTAGTTTAACCATACTTTGTTACAAATATACAAACAAGGATTATTATATATTGATATTATATAAATATCTGCCCTCTGCACTTTGAATATATCAAAATACTAAACCACTTCATAGGAAAATAAATGTTTAAATTATAAAATCAAAAGATAAGTTAAATACCTGTATGTCAAGCGACTGAACTGGAATCTATAAACTCATCAAAAATGCAATAAAATTAACTATTGTATTTAGGGATATGTGATCACGGTTTGTCCTCAAATGTATACACAGTATTCTCAACAAAAACTGCTGTAAAATATATTAACTATTGAGAAACTGAACCAAATGTTTGTTGTTAAATAGACATTTAATTAGAACACTTAAGAGCACGTTTCTTTACAGGTATACTCAACGCCTCCTCAAACTGTAACAAAAGCTTTGAATACGATTCTTTTTCAATAAATTTTCAACGATAAAATGTTTGTTTGGTAAGTTTTTTTTAAAAAAAACACACCGAATTATATATTTTCTTTTACATAACACAATCTCAGAAACCTCAATTTATGTATCTAATGAACGACAAAACAGGTGTATTCTAACTATTTATTATAAAATATCAACAATTTCCTTTTTGCATGAACCAGGTTCACTTTCACCTCTGTGAGTTACATAACTGAAATCATTGCTTTTTGTAAAGTAATTGGAGTATTCCGGAATGGAATCAAAATTCGGCTTTAATAAATCGAGATGGGTTAATTTACTTGTTATAATAAATTTATTAAAATATATTATAAATATATATTATATATTGTATGTGTGTGTGTGTGTGTTTTGGGTAACAAATTGAATATATCGTGCCAGTAAATTAGTTATAATTATTCTTATGTAGTGTTTACCTGTATGTGAAAGTGAAAGTTAACGTTAATCAGTTTTATTATTTTGCAGTCTTTGTGGCACAAATATAATTGTTTATCAATCTTAGCGTCGTCTTCTATTCTAGCAAAGTGCTCTGAAGCTAATTTAGTTACTTGATAAATATTTTGACATTTGTTACAAACTTCCTCACACCTGAAATAAAGAGGGAGGGTTACTTTAGTCTATATGTGGTCTATAAGTGAACTATATAAATTAGTTTATGGCGAAACTTTCTGCCGCTGTTTAATCAAAGAATTGCTGAGCCCCAAATAACTAGTTTACGCAATAAATATTGTTCCTATATTATATACTATATTATATTACAGTTACCAACGGAAATAATAGCAGATTGCATGCCTGAATTTTGTTTTGGAGAGAACTATAGACAAATTATTGTTTAGAATATTTTCCCAGCTGAAACACAACACTTCTTTAGACTCCTTCGTTCACTCTAAGCTTTTCGCCAAACCCAGCCAACATAAACGGTTTCTGGAACCAAATTACTTTTTGTCGCCTCATAATTCTTTCCACTAGTCCGTAAATAGATTTCTGTGGGCTTTCTTTTGCAATATATTCCACCACTTATGCAGATGTTGCGGGGGGAACGCTTCCAAAAAGTTTCAACCAGGTACCAGAGAGATGTATTGGTTGAAATTATGGAACAATTAGGCGGCGGAGAATATAAAACGCGACCTGAGCAACATAACAGCAATGAATTCGAAACGCACTGTGGATAAACATCACGTAAATCATGCCATGTTTGAAATAAATATTATTTTTTTAAATTGCCAGACTCGTAAAAGCAGATCAGCCGCGTTCAATGTTTGGATAGTCCCAAATTTCGCTCACTTTCTTCGGCGGTGTAAAGTTATAAGATGTGCAAATGTGTACACAAATTCGATTGGAAACAATTATTTTCCATAATTAAGCAGCAGATAATCGGCAGAACATAGAAATGGAAATGTTTCACTCATTATGAAAGTTATGTCATCTAATTACACGTAATTGCACATTGTGGCAGAATTTTCACCTGTCTCTTGCCATCCTTTGTATGATTAGTTAGCACGCGTGCAAAGTTTATTTTAATCTGTAATTTTCTTTAATAAGAGAATTATTAAGATAATTTTTCTGTATTAAGAGAATTTGCTGTGAGAATAATGCTGGAATATTATTCTTAAATTAGTATCATTACTTACAGTGACCGATTATATGGACCTAAATAATTTGCATTAAATCGATGCGTTCGTTATTTTACTGTAGGGGATTATTTTTGTTTCATTCTTCTTCTTTTTCTATCTATAAGCTAATTACGTGTCATTAAAACATATATTTACATACACACTGTAATAAATAGTGTATGTCCCGATACAGTGTAGGCATTAATATTGATAGAAATTTTTATTTTAGGCATGTGTTTCGGAAGCCCACTATTACAGATCACTAAGCAATTACTATTATTCCGGACTGTGGTGATATATTTACTATTCGTTTTTCCTGCAGAGTTTTGGAAATTGTTTTATGTGGCTCGGTTCATTGTTGATTGTGATAAATAATTATGACCTGGCTTTTAAAACTTGACCTTAATTCCCACTCGGGATTTGAAAAAAAAAGGCCAAACGTAGCAAAGTGATTTCTACACAATATCTCACGTCATTTTTGTTTATCAAATCCAGAGGATGCAACTCAATAATGTACTGTTTGTAAAACTATACCAGCGGCGGAATAGGGCTGAGTTCAAACAATTCTGGAAGTGCTTAATCAATGTAGTAGTTTTTAAACAAGACGAATATATTCACCCTCTAAAATTACTCCAAAAAGTTGGACATTGACTATTGCAGTTTTTTTGTATGAAGGAGGAAGGATTCACTCACGGCGATTGAAATTAACAGCGAAATTAAAGTGTGTTTTTAAAAAAAAATCAAATATATGATTCGATAACCTACAAGAAAACGAATCATTTGCGAAATACTATATTTTATTTGATACAACCGTGGCATTAAATCCACTGTCTACGAAGGCGCGCATAATTTATGAGGGAATTGAAATATGTCGCTACTTTCTGAACATGATAAGTGTTTTAATTTTCAGACATCTAATCACATCTATTAGATAAATAGATAAAAAATCCCTTAAACGGCCTGATCCGTTCATATTACGGGAAAATATTCATTTACACCCAACAGCGCTGTGTACCTATGTTGCGTATTATCATTAGAGAGCTTGAGAGAGTGAAACACACACTGTAAACCGAAGCAACCCGTTTTCAATACAGAATGCATCATATTGTGATTAATTATTCAAAAAAAATGAGATATAATGACAATTAAAAATCCAGAAACACGTTATTATCCCACGAGCACTTTGGAGTATTTATAATGATTGGTGGAGGGCCTCTTGGCTGGCAGACAGCACACAGACGCTGTTATGAGTTTGTGCAAACATTACCAGTTTTAATTCAAACCGATTCCCATCGTTGCAATAATGAAGCCATTGAGCGCAGTCCTGGCGAACAAAAGGATGTCAGTGGAATCAATAGGGATCGAGGAAAGAACCGTAACTGTTTATATAAGTAAATGTGATCAAACACACACCAAACACTGTAACACTCATCTAACTACCCCCGGCGCTGCGCTTTCTGTCTGCGGTTTGGTTTTTTAAAAATAATATAGTAACACTCAGAACCACAAATGTGTTTTGCGCCATTTTAAGGAAGAACTGACGAGTTAAACACCGTCTGTGAATGAAGTGTCCGAGAAGCTGCAGTGCACACAGGTTAATGGGAACCTGTTAATGGGAACGCGGTGAATTGGTTTCAGCGGTGAATCGTGTGTTGTATTATATTGTATTGTGTGCGCCGTTTGCTGAACAGGATAAAGCAGACTTTCCGGTTGCCTCCTCCAGGTGTTCCTTATAAAGAGGCTGCCATTGTGTGTCAAGTTGACAGTAAATTAGTGGGAGCTTCATTGAACCATGTTCTAAATATAAGATATTGGTCACGTCTTAGAGCAATATAGATGTCAATATAATATGTTCTCGATATACATACAGTACATATCATTCTTCAGATGTGAAATGGAAGTCATTTGACAGGGATGGGATGGGAGGGAAGGGGGGGAGGGGGGGGGTGGTGCAGATAGGTTGCACATATTGTGTTGATACCAGGGGAAGGGGGGGTCGGCAGTGATGTAAGATGAGCTGTATATACTGTGCCCAAGTCACTTGGATTCGGCGTTTCCCCCTGAGGTGTGAGACCACCTGGAGGATGTAGTCTCACACGGCTTCCGCTCGGGACCCCATGCCATGCAACAGCACAAAGAAACACTCACATACACACACATACACTCATATACGCTCACACACTCACACACTCACGTACACATACACTCACACACTCAAGTACACATGCACTCACACACACTCATACATATACATACACACAAATACACATTCACATACACACGTACATACACTCATACGTACACGTGTACACTCACACACACATACATATAGACTCTCACTCACATACACACACATAGACAGACTCACACTCACATACACACACACATAGACTCACACACACACACTCACTCACATACACACTCACATACACGTTCAAAAATAAACCCTTACTGGAAATAAAAACAACTCGAAATTGACTGTATAACCCGCGTTTCTCAGTCGTGTCAAGGACCCGAGCATCACTGTCGCAGATATGGAAGGAGAGGTTTATATTTTGTTATTCTGCACGAGGTGACATGTCAGAAATGGCTGTGATTTCTTAAGTCGCTCACAGAGGCCTTAGCTGTGAGAGCAGCCCTAGCCACCCAGCTTCTCCTTCAACAACCTTCAGCCCTCGTTCATTCCAAATATATTTAATAATACTCGTCTTTCTTCGGTTAAGATCTTTATAACCCGCACCAGCGTTAAGATGCCAGCTAATGCGGATGGGTACAGATTCGCAGAGAAAGCACACCGGATCGACTGGGATGGCTTCGAATGTATTATTTATCCGACAAATCATAACGTCGCCTTACATTTTTAATGTGTCTTGCATGTAAATAACAGCCCCTTTCCCCCGTATTCTGTCATTTCCAAATGTTGCCGATGATGAGGTTATTTTAGCCTGAAAATTAATTTTGCAAAAATAATAACAGCAATAGTAATAAACACAGAGCATTACGGATGGAGTTGACAGAATGCCTGGGTGCCATAATCTATATATAGATTGGCAGTAATTATTTCATATGGAGGCGGCTGATATTCGTAAAGAATGGAAAATCAATACTTTTCGACTAGACTGCGCTTTCCCTTTTACGTAATTCGAACATCTCCCCCCCCACACCCCCCTTTTCTACTTCTGTCCTAAGAGGGCAATTAAAGAAACAAACGGTTTTGTGAGATTAGCTGACTCCTGCTTTGCATATTAATGCGATGGCAAGTGGCTACAAATAGCGCACTTTCTAATTACTGGAGCTGTTTTGAATCTCAGCCGCTGATTTCTGAGGATTAGACCCCTGTGGTTGAAAACAGCCTCACTGAGACAAAAAAAACACACCAAACAAGCAATTAGACCGCGGTCTTAAAGAATTCTTGAAGAAAACAATATTAATTTCCGCGTTACTTTTCAGCTACAAGAGACAGCAAAAATAGAAATCGCAGTTATGTAACGATACAAACAGCATACCATTGTACAAATGTCAATTCCATATGAAGATGGCACTCCCATCAAGGCGGACAAGTGAAGCGAAATGAACTTTCAACGCTCATGAAATCATATTGACCAATAAGCCTTTAATATATTATATATACACTATAAATATATATTCCTGTCAGTAACTTTTATGCCAGTCCTTTAAATAATTTCGTATGGAAGATTAATACAAACACGATCTCAAAAAGATGTCCTGGCGCCTCTCAAAAGAATTATATTGGAATAAATGCCTCGAAATATGAATCACAATTCACTCTTCACTGGTATATATTCGCACGGAATACAGTATATATATTTATATACACACATCAGTGTGATCCATTGCCATGATAATCAATCATATTCAAAGCTTGCACGATTTGCTGATTGCTGTATCTCAGTAAACGTTATTGCAGCATTCAGACTTCAATCGGTGTGATTTTACAAGTATTATTCTGGTTGTTACAGAACGTTATGTTCCAATGGAAACCTGCAGGGCACACACAGGGTTAATTACAGGCACCGAGCTACTCTGGTTGGGTAGGTTTTTGTTGGGCGAACTGGTGTGTGTTTCGTTTCAAAGAGATTAGAGCAGGAATCGACTCATCCATTTTTTTTCTTGCTTGCTTGCAATCTGGTGGGATTTGATCGATGGGGGTGGTGGTGGGAGGTGGTGGGGTGGGGGGGGGGTAAGAATATTTTCTCCGCTTTGAATATTTTTACATCGAGAAACAGGATTTTTCACTTGGCGTCGGCCGGTGTGTTGACACCGCGTTTGTGTTCAGCTGTTGGGAATGTAATTCCCCCCCACCCCCTCATTTTAAGGTTCGGTAAATCAAGGGAAACCCACATGAATAAGTCTAAGGCGTTGGCTTTGTATAGCAACCCCCACCTCCCTGCTGGTGACTCAGATCTGTGCTCGAAACCTGACCTGGACTCCTGCTGTCAAATGAGAATAGTAAAGAACGAAGGTCTCGAGTTTAACCCGTTCGGCACTGATTTATCGGGAAAGCAACGTTTCGAAAGAACACTTACCTCAAAAATAAGAATTGTAATATGATTTACAATATTTGATCCGGTTCTGCTATGTCTATTGAGGGTGGTATGAAAGTATGTTAGATTTGGATTAAATCTTACTGTTTTTTTACCCCAGCAAAAGATAGGGATCACTATATATTTACATATTATATGTATGTTAATACTAACGCTCATATACTATAAGGTTTCAGTTGACCCATTGCGTTTTTGCGCTCACTTGCTCCTAAAAGTGGCCATAATTTAATCTGCAGTCGCACTCCAGAACCCACTTCAAGGTAGTAGCTTTGCGATTCAAACATGTGAATGAGTGGCTGAAGTAGGATCCAGTTTTACTCCAGCAAACGACAAAAGGAATATTTCTGTGTTTTTTAAACATATATAAATAAAAAGGTTTTAAACGTAGGTGGTCCTTTGGACTGATATTTGTCTGTTTAGCGGTAGTCAGGCAATCGGATTTCTGTCTCTTTAATATTTTTTGAACTAAATACCTCCCGCAGTTAATCACCTACACAATGTTTTTAATCACGAATTCACATGAATCCTTACTTGAACTCAACCCATAATGAAAGTAATTGTGAGTGAGTACTATTAGCGATGGATTGTCACTCAAAATGACTATTCTAGGCATTGCATCGAAGTGGGCCTGAAGTGTAACTGGAATTAACCATAAGACACAATTACTGCTTCTTACTAGTCCTAAGCTACATTAAACTCCTGATAACTTTTTACTACCACTTAAGTCAGTATGCTGTCAACATCCTCGCTGCATTTATTTATGTACTTATACATATGCCTAACCTTCCACACCTGGTAACTCTTTACTAAACTATTTTCCCTTTAAGTGACTCACTGTTATGAATATTGAATAATTAAAGTATATTAGCAACAGTCTAGATGTACAAAACACAAATTACTACAGATGCTGGGAATCTGAAACAAAAACAGAAGTTGCTGGGGAAACTCAGCAGGTCAGGCAGCATCCATGGAGAAAGGAAAAAGAGTCAACGTTTCAGGTCTGCAAGCTCCAGTTCTGATGAAGGGTTGTAGACCCGAAACATTCACTCTTTTTCCTTTCTCCATGGATGCTGCCTGACCTGCTGAGTTTCTCCAGCAACTTCTGGTTTTATTCCATATGTACATATTTGCATATGTCTGCATAAGATTAGAACAAGAGAAATATATTTGAAACTGTTAGCCTGATCTTTACATTCCTAATGAATATATCAACTGCCCAAATTCAACAATAACTTGCATTTCTTTAATACATGGAGTAGCAACTCAGAGTGCTTATCAATGGAGTAGTTTGATCTGAAGCCAGAGTAAATGGAAGCTGACCATAGGCATGGTCGAAGAGGAAGGTTTTCAATTGTAATCTGAACAATTCGACAACTAATAATTAATTCAATATTCATACTTTTGCAAGCATAGGATACAAATTGAGGAGTCCTGTAGCTCAATGGTTAGAGCACTCGCCTTGCTTGCAAGCAAGAGACCTGGTTTCAATTCCAGGCAGGGCGATACCTTGGGCAAGTTTTCTTACTCCACATGCCTGATAATAATCCCTCAAGAAAAAAACACAATAATAAATTGATCACTTCATTCCATGATGGTTTGTGGGATACTTCTGTGTGCAATTGGCTGCTGCATTTCGCCCACAAAATATACAGTCAATTCACTTTACAGTATATGCTGTGAAACAGTTTGAGATGTCTAGAAGCTGTGGAAAGTGTTATATCAAATGCAATGATTATTATTAGTATTATCATAAATCCAATAGGTGTCAGTATTTATAACAAAATTCTACTGGAGGAGAAAGTAGAGTGTAAAACTGTACCATTTGTAGTCTCAAAGAATGTTGAGCTGTGGGGCAAGAGATTTATTTGCTATCTGGTTCTTTGCTGTTTGTAAGCCAATTGGCTCAGTTGGTAGCACTGTGGCCTTGGACTCAGAAGGCTGTAGGTTCAAGATCCACATCCACCCACATGATGTTAAAATATTCAACATCATCTATCTTTTTCCTTTTCAGAAGTTTGATAATAGCCACTGTTTACACATTTTATTGTATTAAATTGAAACCAAATCCGATCAAGAAAATGACTTTCAGGCAATTAAATCAGCATTCGATGATATAATTAACACATATAGTAGGTTTCCCTCAGTGCTTTGGGATATCCTCCTGACCCGAAAGGCACTCTATAAATGTAATTTTGTTGTTGTTGTTATTTTCAGTGTCCAAGAATGGAAACCAGCATGAACTGAACTTCATTAGTTTGGGGCTATATTTAATTTCATCATCATACGTTTTGTTCAAACATATCTAATATTTGTTGAAGTATCTTAAAACATTGTTGTGAAACTTGTTGACCTTATCTGAAAGTTTAACATCAATCTGATCCATGCCTTTTGATTTAACTACAGAGCATTCTATGTCCTTTTCTAGGTTGCTTTCGACATCATCGTCTCTCTGTTAACCTTCATCTCCTTTTCACCCGTGACATAAATCCTAGTTTCTGATTCCCAACAAATATTATTATTTTTACATGTTGTTCTGAATCTTCTTCCCCTCCACATACTATTGTCTGATCGATCACCCCCACCCTCGCCTTGCTCCATTGGCTCCCCACCCTTCAGAGGATAGAATTCAAATTCTTGTCATTTACTTTCAAGGCCTACCTATCTGATCTGCTAACCCTCTATCAACCAGTCCACTCCCTCATTCAGCAGATTCCAGTGTGCTCCATACCACCTGCCCACCCTGCCTTCGCACTGGCCTCTGGGGTTTCAGCTTCTCTGCCCCCACCCTTTGGAACCCCATCCCACAATCCCTTTGCCATACTCCCTCCCTTGACTACTTGAAAGCATGACTCAAGAAACCCTGGGTAAGTTTCCTTAGTCCACATGCCTAATAATAATCCGTCCCCCCCAAAAAAAACACAATAATAAAATTGGTCATTTCAATCCACGACTGTTTGTGGGACACTGCTGTGCGCAATTGGCTGCCACGATTCGCCCACAAATATACAGTCAATTCACTTTACAGTATATTCTGTGAAGCGCTTTGGGATGTCAATAAGATGTGAAAAGCGCTTTATCAAATGCAAGGATTATTATCATTTTGAGACTCCTTTTACAAATGTAATTTTGTTGTTGTTGTACAATAATTGTAAAAGAATAGTAAAGAAACGTGAGAAGGGGAGCAACAACAACAAAAAATATGTTTGTATAACACATTTCATGTTGGGAGGACGTCACAAAGCGTTGGACAGATGGTATTTCAGACCTGAGCTAGGGGTAGGGATCGGAAAAGATAGAGGACAGGTGTAAGGAGTAAAGGAAGTCATAGTTAAAACTAAAGATAATCATGATATTGATGACTTCATTTTTCATTCCCTCTATGTTTAATATGCGTTCCTGAACAGATGAACCTTGAAGATCCCATTCTACTATTCAAAAAGAGAAGTGGATTCTACCAGTATGCTAGTCAATAAACCTTCAGATAAAATAGATCATTCACTTCCTGTGGGACATTGCTGTGAGCAAATTGGTTGAGGCATTTATCTACAAATACATAGTTACTAGAGTTTACTCAAAGCTTGTGAAGCACTTTGATGATAAGTGCAAATATTATTATTAATAATAATAATTTAGGCATATAGATAAGTTGTCAGTGCCTTGGGACTTCCTTGTTATGTGAAAGGCACCATACAAGTGTAATTTTGTTGTTTGTCTCATGACAGTTTTAAAAATTATGCAATTTGGTGATAACATAGTATGTTATGATGTGACTAGAAATCTATATGCTGCTTTTAATATATAACACTATATCTCTGTGTCTGTATTACTGATGCTTTTTCTATCTGTGTAATCCACTTCCTCTAATTCATCACTAATGCATCACACAGAGTTTCCCATGAACATGGAAACAAAGGAAGCTGCATCTTCAACATCCTCTAAGTAATGTACGAACAGGCAAAAGTGAATAAATTGTTTGAGGTATGCAAATAATAAAGAATTTTTGCTTACAGTATTCTGGTTGAAAGACATTTAGAAATGGAGATATCACACTTTTAAGTAAAATAACTGAATGCATTATCATCACTGCTGACATGGGGTAGTCAGGAAATTAACTCTAACACAATCACTGCTTCAATTAAATGATGTTGGTGGGAATTGTGACAAGTTTGGGTTGGGGGAATCATATTCCAATTCTATTTCAGTGGGAGAATGTTGCTGTCAGCTAATCCATCTGAAGAGGGTTTAAAGGACAGTAGGAGTAATGGAGAAATACACCTGACTGGCTTGTCATGGCCTTTTTCTGATGACTCATTTAATTGTAGGGATCTGGATTGTAGCATGATTTCCTCTGATTCAAATGATTAGCAAAGTAAAATTGACATTGAAACATCAAGAAACACAGAAGACAGTCACCACATTTAATAAGCAATGTCATGGTGGTCCTAACTTGGATTTGAGCCGCACAAGCAGACAATTAATGTGAGTTGCTATCGACAAAGTTAGCAGCTGGAATGGGCTTGTTAACATCACCATGTTCTTATCCATTTAAAGAAGTATGCACTTACCAATGGTAACGTTACCTTCACCATAATTACCAGACAATGTCATATTTCCACAGAGAATTGAAAACAGCCACAGCAGATAAGTGCCCAATGACGAGAAACACCAATTAACACAAATATTAACAGGAAAACTTTGTTTTTTTTTTAAAAAAACTGTTAAACAGGTGTGGTATGTTAGATTGGAAATAAACATAAATTCGTAACCTGTTTTAACCAGTTTTAACTGATGCTGAGTTACAAATCTGCCCTATTATTTTAGCGTATTGACTGATGATTTATACATTTATACAGAGTTATTATTGTTCACTGTGGTGCAATTCTAGAGAGAAAGGGAGAAATATAGTGATGTTTCTTCCAATATATCTGGAATGATTAATTGAATGAAGAGGATTGGCTTGTTTTAAAGCAATGTAGGCAAAAGTCACTCTGAACGAGGGCACAAGAATATGTTCAGTTGACTTCATTTAGCCAACCTACACAGTATAAATTAAATATTTATTTGGTACTCCATCATCTTAACATCCCCCAAACTTCTTTGTCTTAACTATCTTGAAACTGTGACCCTTGTTAATAATTCCTAACAAAAAGGAGATCAAATTACCCAGATAACTATCGAGTAACAATCCCTGCCACCATAGAAATTATACATGTGAGGGTAATGATGCAATGATGAGGCTATAGCCTTGCAAGCATTCCCAGGACATCTATTATTCCTATGTATAATGCATCATTACACAGGATTGATATCATGTACTAAAATCAGTTTTCACTCTTTCCCACCAACTGGGAAATCATCAGGCAATAGATCTGACAATTGATTGATAATCCCATAATTACATAAAATAACTTTCAAAAGTAGTACCCTTACACAGAGCTTTAGATGGTAGACAATGATGACTACCACATACTAATAATCTTACAGTACTGCTTCACAATTCATCATGAGGAATTAGATAATCTACGTTCTTTTCATTCACCATTCCTAGTCATTCTTGTTTCAGTGTGCATTTTCTTAAAATCAATCTACTCAAGAGTACAGGAAACAAGAAATATGTTAACATTTCCCTTGAAAAGAAATATAGAGATCCATAAGTCAAATAATTAAACCTGAATGTTTAGTAATGCTTTCGTCTTCGTCACTCTAACATAAAAAGAAATGCTTTGGTCAAATTCGATTGATATGTGTTCCATAGGGATAACAGGATGACAATTGATGGTGCTAAACAGATTTGTAATATTCATATCAGCTATGTTAGCTCCTTGTAAAATATTTGTATGAATTGTTGCAAATAGATTCTCCCACAATAATTCACAAACGTTAACGTGGGACCATGTTGGGTAGTGAAATCCATGTTTGAAACTGCAAAGCGTTTGCAATGCCAGTTTAAGGTTTCAAAATGGTTAGCTTCATTGTTATGCATTCAAAGGCCACAGGTGCTGAATCCAATTGAATTAACGGGTGTTACTAACTTAATTGCATTCCTGTGTGGTACTGTTTATTAAAATGTATGTAAATAGGCAGCTCGATGGTTTAGCTGCAGATTTGTGTGCTTGATGATCTCTCTCGAAAAAGGAGAGCTAAATTTCAATCATTCTTCCCTGAAGTGTAAATAACAATTCATTTATTTCCCTCCTCGGAACTTTTGCTTTGACTTCCAGTATTTGAACCGATCTACCCTTTTTTCATACTGAAACGAATGTGATCAAGAGTAATAACTAACACACAAAAAAACAGAAGTCGCTGGGAACACTCAGTAAATCAAGCGACATTGATGGAGAAAGGCAAGTGAGTCAACGAAGTGAGTTGACATCCCTTTCTCCATAGATGCTGCCCTGACGTGCTGAGTGTTCCCAGCGACTTCTGTTTTTGCTTCAGATTTCCAGCATCTGCAGTATTTTTGCGTTTTGTTTGAAGAGCGAAATATATTCCACGTATTCTGAAGAAGGGAACTGAATAATGTGATCACCGACCCAACCTGGTCAATCTTTTTTAGATTATCGTGATCACATACAGCATCTCGTGGCTTCGTTTGAAACAGTTCAATCTGGAAACCCACTGTTGTTGATAATATGGTAAATTTTACACGTCTGCTTGTGTGTTTTTTTTTTACATTTTGAATATAACGGGGTAAAGGATTGGGACACAGGCACAAATCTGTTTTTTGTTGGTCTAATAGAATTTGGGGGGGAGGGAGCGAGGGGAGTTTAAACTGCTACAACATCTGCAGTGGTATAAACTCCTTAAAGTTTCAGTGCCCCCCCCCCCCCCCCCCCCCCCCACCAGAGAAGCGTCCTACACCCTTTTCTGGACTTTGCATTTTAAAGAATTCAGTTCAAACATGACTGGGGTGAAACCTTGGATCGCCCTTTTAAGGGATGTGACATTATTAACGAGCTGATGGGTCTCCTAATCCCCAAGAAAGGTAACATTTAAATACCATTCGAGCGCAAAGACTCCCCATCACTTGCCAACTGAGGTATAACTGGCCAATAAATGCCATTTGAACCAATTATCAAATCAAGCCAATCTGCGTTTTTTTCCCCCGTGTCAACACTCCCACATTCCACCTTAGCAGGAAAATCACGGTTTGCGTTTAAATCGGCCTCGGTACCCATTCGCTTCTGTAACCATGTTATTGAATTTAGCTGCCACATGCGATTGGAGTTTGACTGGGCGCTGTCTAACGGCAGCGCGGAGAGGAAAAGACGAAGGAGAAATAATCTGGAAGTTGGAGAGATCGTCCTTTGCGAAGAATCTTCGGGGTGAGAGAGAATGGATTTATTTCTGCGGTAATTAAATAGCAACGCGCGCGGTTGTCTTCACGTCGGCAGAGACAAGTTCAAGGTTATGGGTCATCTGTTAAATCCTGACAAGTCAGGACATTATCTGTAGGTATACGAATTATACAGCCATGAATTTCAACAGGTAGACACCGGGGAGAGATTACACTGGGAGCTGGCAATTCATCATGTTGAATTGCCTCCACAGGCCCACACCGCTGAAAGCTTCTCGATTTATTCATTTTCTAAAATCCGAGAAGCAACAGGCACTACTTAACCTGTCATTTATTTTTCTATTTCCCACTTCTTTTTTTTTTGAAAAAAAACCCAGCCACTGTGGCACAGTACAGGTCCACAGGCTCTGAGCTGCCTTCTGTTCACAAAATGTCCATGTTGTCCATTTTTACGTCAGATCTGATGCCGGGAACACGCCAGCGGGCTATTTGACTTACGCAGGTATCACAGCCAATGTTCACACACATATGTTCTATAGATTGGTAACGCGATGATTGTATCAAATGGGATAACAGTACTAATCTAGGCTAGACACTCGATCCGAATCCAATACTGCCCCAGTTCGCATCAGCTACTCACCCTAGAGAGAGATTCAAACCTGCGACTTTCTGGTCTGGATGGATCTACACCACACTGGGAGTTGCCTTTACCTACTAGCCCGTGAAGTTGCTATGTTTTTATTGCAATTGTGGTGCTTCTGTACATCCTAGGTATGACCCACGTGGAATTCCGTCCAGCATAAAACATATTGCTATGACATACAGCGGATCATACATATACAGACCCACAGGGCTACCGTTTTGTGAACATAGTTTATGATTCCCAAAGAAAAAAATGTTTTTGTTTTGTGCTGAGCATCCTGAGGTAACCATGAACTTTTGCATTGCGTTAATCCACACTCCCACATGGCTTGAAGAAAGATAGCAGTCTGCAGGGCTGGTCTCTGGGTGACAATGACTATGCTCTAAAATCCTGGCTCATAATGCCTCCCAATAATCTGCAAACTCCAGCAGGGCAATGGTATAATAAGACACACAAAGCCACCACAGCAACCACAGAAAGAACATTTGAGATGCTGAAGTTAAAGATTCAGACAGATCGGACAGCTTGAATGGATTGAAAGGCACCCTGCAGTATGCACCACAAAAAGTGTGTAAGATCTTTGTGGTGTACTGTTAGTCATGCAACATCACAATCCGGAGGGGCATCAGCCTTGATGTTTTTGAAGATAGGATGTATGCCCTAGTTTACGGAGAAAGAAGGATTTTCCACAGTCTTTACACAGAGGGTTTTTTTCCCCCTGTGGTAGCAGGGTAAAGCAGAGACATTGTAATCCAAGAATATTTAGTTGTTTAGAAGCCTGAACTCCCCAAATTTAAAAATACCTAAGGGATGAAGCTTGATTCAAATTTGAAACAAAACTACAAAACATTTTCAAGCTTCAAACTGTTAACATTGTGGCAGGAGTCGTTTCATTTGGCAGCAGTTATGCTCCTTAAAGGAATGCTCCCTCAAGTGAATCGATTCCCTGTCTAACTAGAGGAGCACAAAAATGCAATATGTAAAGTCAACAAAGCTTATGTAAAGTCAACAACTGTCTTCTCACTTCTCGCTTTTCAATATACATGAATGGGATCGGGCATGGGATGATTTTTGCTGCTTTACAGTCAATATAGTAAATACAAATAGATACAATGCTGTTTTTTTTTTAAAAAAGCTTTGATTTAGAAAAACACAAGTTGTGTGTGATGAACCCCATTGATACAAGTGCTAAGTGCACTGTGGTGTGTGTGCACATGGTTGTCTGTGCTTCCCAGATGCGGAGGCATTCTGCTTTCTCAGTGGAATACCAATATTTGGTCGTTGCTTCTGTTGCTTCAAAGAGTATATACTTCCTTAAGGTTGCCCCCACCACACTCAAGATACTGCCCTGGTTCCTTGTCTTGCTTCCGGTGTTCTAATTCTAACTAGACCATTTCGCAGAGATTGCATATGTCCTCAAGACTGTCTGGGTGACAGCTTGAAAATCTGAGAATTCCCACATGCAGCAGCAGCCAGTGAGCCATTGCTAATGTAAGCTTAGGCAACACATAGCAGGTCTACTTCGGCTGCATTACACCCTGAGGTGGACAACAACAACAACAAATTACACTTATAAAGCGCCTTTCACGTCGGGAGGACGTCCCAAGGCGCTGCACAGGAGTCGTGTGACCCGAGCTGGGAGGGGAGTGTACGGGAAGGGGTGAAACACGAAGGGGAGGTCGACGAATTCGGGGTGGAACAAAAGGCACGATCGAAGAGGAAAGTCTTCAAACCGGCCTTGAAAGAGGAAAGGGAAGAAACGAAACGGAGGGATTGAGGGATGGCATTCCATAAGGTCGGAGCAGAAAAACTGAAGGCCCGGCCTCCGATGGTGGGGCGGTTCGGGCGGGGGGCTTGGAGCAGGCCAAGTCCTGCTGAACGGAGGGTCCGGGTGGGCGTGTAGGGGGAGAGTAAATCGGTTAATTAGGGTGGGGAAAGGCCGTGTAAGGCCTTGTAGGTGAGGACGAGGATATTGAACTCGATCCTCTGGAGGATGGGGAGCCAGTGGAGACGGGCGAGGGTGGGGGTTATGTGGTCGCGGAGGCGGGTGCGGGATAGTACACGGGCTGCAGAATTTTGGATGGCCTGCAGCCTGTGAATGGAGGAACTGGGGAGGCCGACGAGGAGAGAGTTTCCGTAATCCAGCCGTGAGGTGATGTACGCGTGCACTAGGGTTTCGGCAGCGCGGGGGGTAAGATAATTGCGGAGCCTGGCAATGTTGCGCAAATAAGCGGTGCCGGTCAAGGCGCGGATGTGGGGGAGGAAGGAGAGTTTTTGATCGAACATGATGCCGAGGTTCCTGACTGGCTTTGTGAGGTGGAGAGTGCAGCCTTGGATGTTGAGGCTGGCAGCGCCCGATGTGCGGAGGCGCTGGCTTGAGCCGATCAGGAGGGCCTCGGTCTTACTCAAACCATTAAAGTCCCTCAAAAATGCATTGAAACCTTGATTTCAATGCATTAATGTGGAGGTACCCTTACTAGCAGTCAGAACTCATGTTCTTTTCTGAGAAAAAAATAATTGACTGCTGGAAGAGATTATTAACAGCGAGGGGGGATTGGAATGTAGCTAAACAAGAAGTGACTGCACTGACTGATCCAACGCCACCATTGGCCCCCTGTATTTGAGCTCCAATTTGGGGGGGAATGGCGGAGTGGGGGTTTGGATGGGAAACAAAAGTTGTAAGTTTTGGCCACGTGTTTTGTGGATAACCCAAGATAAATTTTCTGCTTTGCATGTGATACATTCCAATAAGTTTTTATGGCTCCTGTAGAAACCATATTACAGGTGGAGCATATTTTATATAAAATCCCGTGTATTATTTGAAACATTGGTTTCAGAATGTTTGGGTTTTAGGAACTAGCTGATTTTTTTGTCAAAGTAGCTCGGAATACTCTCACGAAAATGCTTTACATACCATGCATGTGTTTTCACAACAATGTCATTTACAGTGGATAGATTCAAGCACTCGGAAAGATTGCAGCCTACACCTATCTATTTTGAATGTCTCTGTTTCCCTTGTGGAAGTCATTGTTTCTCACACAAGACTCACAGTCACCCTGAAATGTGATCTAAAGTCACCCTAAAATGTGCCTTCAGTGATCCCCACCATCGATTCTGATCATTACTTAAAATGATTGTAAGACATTTTCAGCATTGAAGATAACCACGAAATTTAATTAGCAAATTAAAAGAAGATAGTCAATGGAGTTCGTCAATCATGACTAAATCCCAACTAAATTCCAATTGAAAGCCAGCAGCAAATCAAATATGTATTTTGTCATTCAGCTACCAATCCGATTAGAACCCTCTCCATCCCAAATACTGTCTCACTGCCACAGTATTCCATTCCTAAAGCAGAAGAGCATTGTAGCGAAGTTCAATAGAATGAAACACAGATGTGCTAGGCTAAATCTTTCTGTTAGTTTTCACATGTGGTATCCCTCACGTCTGCTGGACTTCTAAATTAATTAATTATTTATCCAGTGAACAACAATACAAAAGCAAAATATTTAAAACAATTCGCACATTAATTAATAATTCGTCCTTTTCTTTCACAATGCTCCTTATTCCAGCCTTTTATTGTTTAGTGATTTTACATTTCATACATTCAGAATTTTCGCGCTTTCAACTTGTTAACTCAAATGATAGGATCGGGAACCATACATATCTAGGGATAGAAATCCAAGAAAATGGATAATTGCCATCACATTTAAAAAAAACATATTAAATTCATTAAAGAATAATTGATGGTGATGGTTATTTCAATGATTTCCATCTGGATTTATACCACCAAAAATCTAGAGTCAGGAACAATTGTATTTTATAGGAATGGATGTTTAAAGATAAACAAAACAGAAATACTGAAATTGAGGCCAAATTGAAACTACAAACCTATAATCTGACACTCTTAAAATATAATGGTTTTCTAAAATTTGTATGTCAGGACATATTTTACATAGATTGTTTTATCTTTTTATTCAGACCAATCTTTCACTTTAATGTGGTCATCTTTCCAGCTTTTTAATATCAACATTAATTGAACTTGATCCAAGGGTTTCTTTAACTTCTATAGTGTTTGATCTAGTTCAAGAACAAATGTTCAATTTGTTAGTGATTTAATTCATTAGCAAAACAGTAGTCGCTGGGATCACTCAGCAGGTCAGGCAGCATCTATGGAGAAGGGAAAAGTGAGTCAACGTTTCGGATCCACGACCCTTCGTCAGAACTGGGGCAAGTTGGAAGGGAGAGGCTCCCAACATTTTTTTTTGTCTTTAAAAGCCTCTCATTCACCACATGCCCCAGGTCTGACGCAGAGTCGTGGTCCCGAACCGTTGACTGACTTTCATTTCTCCATAGATGTTGCCTGACCTGCTGAGTGTTCCCAACGACTTCTGTTTTTATTGGAGAATTTGGGTACGTATTGGCACTAGAGGGGACGGTCACTGACTAGTTCGTTAATTGCACATTCAAGAAATGGACCCTTCCAATCTCAGGTAAGCATTATATCTTTGAGTGGTTGTCATCTCTCTCTCTCTCTCTATCTCACTCTCTCCCTTCACACAAAGACACACACACACACACACACACACACACATTTCTTCAGTCCTAGATCCAATTCCACAGTGTAATAATACAGTACTGTACAGTTAAGGGTACCCTCACCACACAATTCTGAGTGCTAAATTGGTTTCATTTAGGTCAAAAATGATTAGGCTGACATTTTTTTCCTGTCTTCACATAACCGCGACGTTGCAGAAGGCACAATTCCAAGAGAGTGCACTCATACAGATACGGTCACCAGCCTCTCACTGCCAGGGACATTTTATAATTGAAGCAGCAGACCAGCATTTTGCTAACTTTAAATATGTAGCTTTCTAAGCGGGCCTTTTTCACAAGCTGCTTTTTATGTAGTTTAGTGACACCGGTTGCTTTGATTACAGTGGTAGTGCTGGCTTGTCTGTTAACACCCCACCTTTAATGTCCAGTCCACAACGAATAGAATGCAGCATCCATCCCAGTGGTTTACAATGTAAAACCAGTGTATTCGTTTTATGCAAAATATATATATATATATATATATATATATATATATATGCCTCGCGGGAGATGTGGGTTTACGAAGTTGGTTTCTGTGTTTCAGAGTTTTGTGCAAATTGAACATACTTGAAGAGACAACGACTGTCAAAATCTGACAATGTCTTTGATGCTGGTTGTTGGCGCCTCTGTATGCAATGGTCAAAATTAGCTGGTTCTAACACTGCAAGATATGTTAGTTTAGATATCAGAAGTATGGCAGGTACACCCAAATTATCAACATCAAGAATGATATCGCGGGAAGTGCCAGATCCCTGATAGTCCAGTGTCTTGGGACTTACTCCTGACACGAAAGGTGCTATGCAAATATAATTTGTTGCTGTAATTGACGGCAAATGTAAGACAATCGATCTATTATATATAAAAGTTATGCATCAAAATGCTCCAACTGAATTACTCGTTGGTAACTCCTAACGTGTGGTACTGAGCAGGTTGGGGTGCAGTGTTTGAGACCAAGAGAGAACGACGTGTGAAATCCTGGCACATTCGCTTATTTCCTACCACATGGGTTAATATTTCCGTGGGAAGCAATGGTTAAAAACGACCACCTGAATAGTTTGCAGACAGCTATCCAGTTGGCTTTCACAAATCTGTATTCAGAAATGTTGGAAAGTTTGGCAAACAAACACCTCCTCTTCTGGGCGGTCGAAAGCTTTCTCTGCCCGGGTCAGGAATGGGGCAGAGTTGGGTGTGTGTGTGTGTGTATGGGCGGTAGAGTATTCTCTTGGTGGGCACTTGACTTGAGGTCAGATAGCCTCATGGTGACGAACACGACTTTCCGTGTCGTTCACAAGTCGACACATTAAATGCATGTAGAAACTACCTGCCCTGGAATTCCTCTGACAAATTAGGCGCAATTTAAGATTGTAATTTGGCGACGACCGGAAATGTTAAACCCGGTTTGATATGTAGGAAGATGTAATTAGGGAATGAGCTACCCACAAGCTGAGGGCTGCCCCATGTGGAATCACAGTCTTCAGTGGTGACACTAATACTGATGTTGCAGCGCTTCATTAGGCTGCTAATTGCGCCGATACCGTCACCAACATACGACAAAATCTATCATTCTCGTGTTTTGCTTTAATCCCCTTCTCCGTTATAGCAGAGTGACAAATGATGCATGACTCCGCCTAATTTGTTACATCTGGACACAGGCATGCCAATTACTTCCTCCAAAACATTAATATTTGTAGGACAAAATGGGGGTTGGGAGTGGGGGTGGATGTGGGGGTGGGGTTGGGAGTGGGGGGAACCAGTGGTGGGCAGAGAAATTGATCTTACACTACGTTTTCCTGCAGTGAAAAAGTGATACTGTAACCGCTTTCCTTGAGTCTAGTGGTTGTTGAGGTATAAACAAGAGATAAAGTTTATGTTTAAAATACACCGCAAAAAAAACCCGCAGAGTTGATAAGAGTATTTGTAGTGTTCAACAGTGGAGAGGGAGAGAGAGAGAGAGGGGTGGTGGTGGGGGGGGGGGGGGGGGGGGGGGGGGGAGTTGTGGTGGTGGTGGTGGGCGGGGTAATCTAGAGGCTTCGGGATGTTGGCAAGTGTCTCCAAAGCTGGCAATGCCAGAAAGGCTGGTGTGTATATATATATATTAATCCCTTGAGTGATCTGAATAGAACAGATCTTTGTCTTGACCGATTGAGACAAACTAATTGCTTGTCAGACTGACCAACAGGCAACGAAAGACCAAATGTTAAAAGTGCGGCTTTACCATAGATCGTGTCTCCTGCCTGTGAGATCAGCTGCTGTGACTGTCCTCTGCAGCGATGGGTATTTTCAATTGCACTCACCTACAGTGACCCACCACAAGTCATTCGCCTGTATTCCATTGCAGAATGGCACAGTGTGATTTATATTTGAAATGCACCTTAAAAGAACCGCTTCTTCTGTACAAAGTCTTTTGGGGGTTTTCTGTTACATTGCAGCTCTTAACGTAATAAAGTCGGCGATTAACGAGTGTTTATTTTCAACAGGTAGGAGGGTAAAATCGCTTATTCCCCCTCCCCCCCCCCCCCCCTCTTATTCCTGTCAACGCAACAATACCAAGACTTTTCCACGATGTGGGTTCCAATTATTCCAGTTCACATGCTGTATCCCCCCCCACCCGCCCCCCACCAGATTTCTTCAGTGCATTTGTTTTAATTATTTCGAGTATTTCAGCTGCTTGTTAGACAATAAGTACTGTAACGGCGTGGAGGGAAGGGACAGAGAGGATCGATCACTCGGTAATAATTACTAATAACTATTACTTGCCTAGATTTGCCGGAGACCTTGTCACAAAGCTATGTGTCATCGCATCATCTTGACACGAAACATCGACTGTCTGATGGAGAAGTCATCTCAGAGCAACTAAATTAATATGGTTGTTGAAAAGGATGCGGCGACACACATGGTCAGAGTTCAGAGATGTTCCAGACATGTTTAAATAGATTCGTGAACTAAAGCATTTCACAGAAATAAACAGTTTGCAATATATTCTGCGAACAAAGCCTGTGAAGCGCTTTGAGACGCCTCAACTACGTGGAAATGCGCTATATCAAAAGCAATGTTTATTATCGTTATTATTATTATTATAACTGACACATACATCGCCCTTGATTGCATTATAGTTCGCAGACCTACGTCCGGAAGAATTTATCCACCTTTGAAGGTGAAACCTGGGAGACAATGTTTTTAAATTGAATAGTTCAAACTCATACTTGTATACTACAAAACGCATTTCTGTGTAGTCTGTGGGTGGTACAGAGTTTCGTAACATAAAGCAATTTCTCATAAGAACTACCAGTATTGTATATATAATATAATAAATACATGTGTGGATATAGAGGTTAATATTAACCTGCCTGTGAGTTACAGACACTTGTTCAAACCACACATTTCTAGTAAAAGAAAAGCGAGTGTACTGCATTACTATATATTACCACACACCCTTTTGGGGTACAGTTTTGTGTCACTGGAGGGAAAGATTTTATTCTGATGTCAGGTTAGCGGCGTTAAGCCGATGCTCTCCTCTAATGTACTCCTCTGCCCTATCTAGAGAATGGGCCTAAACATTCCTCGCACGCTGTCTGTCTGAAACATTTCCTTCCACTTTCTGCACCCACCAATTCCCACAATAGTTCTCCTTATGAGTCTCGCATGATTACGTTTTGCTTCGGAACAAGCCGCTCGCTCTCTTCTCACTCCCCCCCCCACCACCCCCCCAGTTACACACTCAACCGTTTGCCATACACTGCAACAAACTTTATGGAAAGGATTTCGGGATCCGTTCACTTTGTTAAACGCTTCAAATCACTTGGATGCCGACTCTAGATTTCACACCTATGTAAACGCATCACCCAAACATCACCCAAACAAGCGGTTAAGCTTTCCCTGCCAGGCCTCGCAATCTATTGGGTTCCAGTTTAAGTGTTGGAAACTTGTGTTGCACCAAACTTTTAACATCGTTTAGTGTGAACAAATGAAGAGATATCAGGCTGTCAAATGATTTTCACCCACAAATACACAGTCACTTCCACTTCACGGTAAACACCCTTGAAGCACTTTGAGACGTCCTCCCGGGGCGTGAAAAGCGTTACACCAAACACGCAAGGATTATGGTCTATACTGTAATAAGAGAATATTTTCTCTATGCTAGAGAAATGGCATATCTTTCTCTAAAATTTGTTTTAGAGATAGATTAGTGGGTGGAAGTTGTAGGAATTATGTGCAAGTCCTCACTACGTGACATATAAATCCAATTTGTTGTTGTTTCCCAATAAACGACTCCACTATCGTATCTGCTAAAGTGAGTGTCTGTATGTCCAAGTCTATTTCGAACTAACTGTCTTCACTGTAGCTTTTCTCACTCTGCCAGAGTTTCACTTATTTAATTTGTCTTTTCTATTGATATCATCTTAAACATTGCTGGAAAGGAGACTTGTATTTTTCAGTGCAGCATAAGACAGTACGGGAATGGGATTTTAAAAAAAAATTAACATCCATTTTTCTAGTTTTGTTAGAGGTACGCATTTCAACAAATAACAAGGTTTTGCAGCCCTTTACCAACCTCACACGATACACCCATCTGCAGTCAAATAAAAGTATTTCAATTCCAAACTAGAGAATACACGTTTTAGTCTAACGTGTCCATTGAGAAAAAGCAGTGAGAATGACAACTGATTCGTCGAAATACCTAGGGTTTGCATATTAACTTTGTTTCTGAGTAACGGCGAAGCACACTTCTCAGCTCAGCCAAAGTGCCGTTGTTCTTTTGTCAAGAAGACTGCGAAGAAAACTCGCCCAACAAGTAAGAAGTGCACGTGAAACACTTGTCAACGAAACGAAATGAAATCCCGATGTCCACCATTGTTTGACCATTGTTGTGACTGCTTACAGAGAGAATGTTGTTAATGCGAAGTCAATGCCGCACACTTGTACTCTGGTGAACTGACAATACAACAAGAAAACACTTGAAGATCCTTATTGACCTTTTACTGTGTGTGTGTGTGACACTACAGTTTAGTTAAAGCCAGATACTGCCATCGTGTTCGTCTGTAGATTAAAAAAAAGGGAGGTCGCTCGTTTTAAGGGAGACAGACTTTGACTCTGACTCTGAAACAAAATCCTTTCTCACCAAGTCGCCTAGACCCGTGGGCACGGTTTTATTTGCAAGCGATATTTATCATTTTCCGCTGGTTGCTGGCTTGACTGGGCGGAAGGCTGGAAAGTACTTAGAGAGAGATGCACTTGTTGTGAGCTACGGTGCATTTAAAAGACTTCTTGGGAGTATTGATCACGATAACTGTCCCAGGTCTGTCAGCAGTTACATCCCATGTATGCGTCTGTATGTGTCACGGTGATTTTCAGTAAATAAAGAGGCCATTCGGTCTATCGATTCTGTACCACTGCATCACCACTGTACTTTCATTCTTTATTATTAATGCAACGTCTGCAGATACGGCAGAAGTGTGTGTTTGTCGTTCTATAATTTTGTTGTCACATTAGAGACAGAGAATCGTCATGATTTTAAAGGTCAGTGTGAGGATTAATTGTTCACTCCCCCGCTCTACTCGCAGCATGTTATCTGATTCAGCGGTAAATGCCGATATTACACATTGTTCCGGCAGATAAATCAATCAAATGCTATTTTAGTATTGTTACCGTTTAGAAAATAACTTAATCATATTCACGCTAAACAGAAATAAATATCGGCAAAGAGAAGACTCGGCTCTTAAATAATGGCAACTAGTTTCACTCAGAAAATACTCATAGCATTACTTTCCCTGCCCCCCCCCAACACACACACACTCCTTTTTATCTTAATTCTTTACCGTCTCAAACTACAAGTTGGCTAAACCAACTGAATAGAATAACGGGTAGGAAAGAATTCAGAAGCTTGTTGAAAATGCTTGGATTCGCTTCAGCAAACGTTTTGCTCGTTGCGCTTCAGGTAGACAAACCTCACACAACACTTTGACAATGCTCTTTACATTCAAAACCTCTTCACTTTCTGTGCTAACCATCGCGGGTAAGTTTTCTTGCTTTGTTGATTTGCCGAATTAATGTGCGAGGGACGACACATTACACGGAAAGCCAGCGATCCTGCTGTGGACACATCTGCAATATGTTATTATTATTTTTAAATCAAGCCCTTTTCGATACTAATACTAATTGCAAATAAATTATGATGTGTTCACCGGGTAATTGATTTAATGAAGTTCCTACGAAATCGAGTAAGTCAAGGAAGAGGCTCCCTGGGGAGTCCATTGTGAAAGGCAGGAGTAGCGAGTTCCTTGGCTAACATGGAACCACAGTTAATAAGGGGAACCACAGCTGTTTCTTAAGAGGAACTAATAATTTTTGAAATCTAAGGGAACGTGCCATTCCTGCCCTTGTAAATCATCAGAACGCTTCGGATAGTATAAAATTGCTTAACCCGGTGATTAATTTCAAGCCAAGCATTCGAACGAATTCCTTCTTCAAGGGTCAGTGCTTTCTCGAAAGGGGAGAAAGAAAAATCACCTTGCTAACATTTATGAACGTAAACGTTTCCCTGCTCGATTGCTGATCCGGAGCGTAGCTACACTGAATGTCATGTCCCAAAATAAGTTAAGGTTATTTAACTAGCTTGACACCTACTAGAAATAGCCCCAGGTCCCAGACCGGAAAGAGACAACGAGTGAACTGTTTGTTTAAAGGCGAACTGTTTACACAACTGCCCCCCACATCCAGGTGATGTGTAAAGAAATAATAGCATTTGACAAAAAAAGTAGCGGAAAGTGAAATCTGTGTTATATGAATTATATGAAGCGATGCAATGCAACCCCAAACACTCCCTAATAAATCTTCTTATCGCATATTTACCTTTTCAAAATATGTATCGTCAAAGGTATCTGTCAAATACATTGTCGTTTAATGGCCCATATGAATATCCACAAAGTTATACTTGTGGTGAAATGAAAAGCTTGGAAGGTTCCTGTCAAAACAATAAATGCCCAAACGACCTTCTCTTTGATCTGAGCGCTTTGGTTTCATCTCATTGCTGGTAATCCATGTGATCTGATTTCAGAATGTGGCGCGGGTGTGTTAGTGCAGACCAAACTGATAAAATGCGTTCACACTGTCCTAGTCTAATATTGCAATTATAAAGACACAGTTGTCAACACTTCCAAGCATTGGCTGAGTCAAATAGACATGAGTCGTAGAGTGTACCTGAAATTTAAATTAGATGGACTGATTTAACTTGGGCTGTGGCTGAGAGGTAAGTTTCAGATTCAAACTATTTTACGTTGAATGCAGTACAGTGTTGGAACACTCCAAGGCAGTAACACCAACTAACTTTTCAAAATTAACAAAAAAACAACCATGACGTTCAAAAGTTCAAGGGCGCTCCATTGGAATTGCCCTAAATGTTTTTATTAATGTTGCTAAACAGCTGGCAACTTTTTTTTTTGGGGGGGACTTTCAGAAGTTTTAAAATGCCACCTTGGCACAGGTCAGCTGCACGTTATACGAAGCTTTCCTTCAGTTGGATTCGGCCCCTGGCGAGAGTAATTCAGAGTCCGGGGGTAGAACTCGTGTCCGCCACACCTAACAGACACACCATCCGATTGGTTCCTGCTCTACAACTGATGTGATGTGTTTTTACCAGTCGAAGGAAAGGCGAGCAGCGTGCAGAAAGTTTTAGATGTGATAACATGTAAGAAATTAATTTGACATCAAATGCAATACTGTACAGGTCTTAATTAAGTTACAAGGGACCCGATTCTGAAGAAAAACACACATCATCCATAGACGCTCTTCTGTGCACTCACAGGGCTGTGTTCTGCAGCTTACTAAGTGCATCCTGCCACCCCTCCCCCAACTGATTAAAGACAAAAATGATGCCTTCTGCCTGTGCTAATTCCCATGGCCAGTTACCACTAGCCAGGCAAAAACACAGAGTCAAATGCCATGGAGCGTTGCTGCGGCAAAGCATCTCTTTGTTCCAATGTAGATTTGAAACTCTGGTAAAGAACTTATCCTTGACGATAACTTCAATCAAAGTAAATGTGGATTTCTCCTCGGACCAAATCATCTTTTACTTGAGCCACGATGTCAACTGTTACTAATCGCATTAGAACCTGGGGTGTAATGATGTCACCGAGCTTCATGTATGTAGAATATGAAACAACAAGAACAACTTGCACTGATAAAAGCCAGCGGCGTTTCGGACCGTTTAACCGGTTGTTTGGTCACGGTACGAGAGGGTAGTCTTCAAGTGTGACGGGCAAAGAGGGAGCAAGACTGAAGGATTGAGGCAGGAATTCCAGAGATTCGGGGGCAAATTGAACAGATTGATCCAAGAGTTTGGCAATTCCACGTTGTATGTCCTCCATTAAATCAGAAAGTGAAAGTTACCCATGATATCGTGGATGGAAATCTTTCTGGAGCATCAACACTCTTATTTTTTTTATCAGTGGGCCAAGTAACATCAATGTTTATTTGCCCTAAATATCAGTTGAAGGAACGTGTACAACGTCCCCGTTCTCTCGAGTGGGTGACATTATCTTTTCTGGTGCCTGTTATGGTTATTTTGGATGTGGACATGGATTCTTGTGCAATGTCCATAAAATGCCATGAAAGGCAATAGTGGCTATCAGGTGACAACCACGAGCAATAACAAAAAACAGAAGTTGCTGGGGAAACTCAGCAGGTCAGGCAGCATCCATGGAGAAAAGAAAAAGTTTCTCCATGGATGCTGCCTGACCTGCCTAGTTTCCCCAGCAACTTCTGTTTTTGTTGTTTCACATTCCCAGCATCTGTAGTATTTTGTGTTTTGTTTTACCATAAGCAATAACAAGTTTTCAACACTTGATATCGCCTTTTTTTTATTATTGCCAGCTTTCGTACTAGTGGAGCTGTGATGGACAACTCACATAGAAGGGAAGCCAGGTATTTAATTCGTTGCTGAATAATCAGATAGTACATTGACTTCCATTGCCTTGTCCAGGCTCGAGACCACACAACTAGGCAACAGTGATGTCTGGCTGTGTGACCTTCAGCTGCTGTTGCTTTTCCCTGCTGATCTTAATGCTGTGGTGGAGAAATATCATATTTTCCTGACATCTTTAAGACACAGAGAGCAAAATCGCCAGGGGTGCAACTCCATACTCACGCAGGTCCATCACTAGTTACTGGTTCGATATTGTACCTAACCGAGCCAACATGGGAGGCTCATTTCCTGCTTCCTGAGTGTGCTAATCCAGGCATGTTTCAGATCAATGCTGATTGGCTATTTTTCTCCTACCAATAACTTAGGCTACTGCTCATTCCAAATGCTATATTCCCATGTAAACTGTAACAGGAGGCCTTGCCTTATGGTCACTACCTCCATAAGGATAGGGGCCAAGAGAGGGAACAATCTAACATAACTGGTTTACTGACTCTGAGTTATGACAATACTGACCCGACTCTGAAGGCATATCCATTGTATAAATGGTACCAAATTTCAAATAAATCCAGTAAGGTTTTGCACCCAGAAAATATGTTTTCAAAGAAAATTCTTTGCATCATGAAATTTACTCATTTAATCGTTGAGTGTAAACTAATTATAATTCCCCATAGTGCTCTCACAGAGCTACTCCGAAGTCAATTTACTGTAAACAATTCAATTCGGTGGAATCACCGTAAAATGTGAGGCACAGCTAGGTCATAAATAGCCCATAAAACAAACAGTCCTTTGCCAGTAGAAACTCTCGGGGGTTATATTAAACATCCGGTGATTTATACGCTATATGGTGGAAAACTAATGTTGGCATCCGTGTTGTTAAACGAACACAGAACATACTTGTGCGCAAATGTCTGCTCGTAAATTTTGCTCATTCTGTATTTTGTAATACAATCAGTCAAACACCTGCTGTTGTTAACCTGCTTGTATTGTCACATGGCAAGCTTGTTGAAAAGTCTGTCCATCTATTAATGCTCAATAGACTCTCCCTCTGAGATCACAGTGCATTGGGCCTAGTTCTGGTGCAGTGTATCATTCAAGGTCGTTCCTCCATTTGTTGAAGCAATCAATTGATGCGAGGCGTTTGAGACAAAGCATTGCAAAACTTGACTTTTCAATGTTATTTTTCATTGAATGCTGCTAAAGAGTTAAATGCATATTTTAGCACAATTTTTTTCATAATTAGATGTTATCAAGAAATGCAATTTGCTAGCAATCATTCACAAGACCATTTTCATAAGGTATAATGATAATATGATGTAATAATAATGACCTTTGCATTTGATAGTGTTTTTCACATCTTCTAGACACCTCAAAGCGCTTCACAGAATATACTGTAAAGTGAATTGACTGTATAAATTGATGGGTATAAAGGCAGCCAATTGCAACCACATACAGTGGTGGATTGAAATGACAATTTTTTTTTTGAGGGATTATTGTAAGGCATGTAGAGTAATGAAACTTGCCCAAGGTGTTGTCCTTCCTGGAATTGAACCCAGGTCTCTCGTTTGTAAGGTGAGTGCTCTAACCACAGGTATATCTCAAGGTTGCCAACTTAAATCCTTTGAATTAATTTTTTTTTGTAATTTGCAACCTACCTCTTCTATCACACTCGTACAACAAATATATTGCTTTATTAGAGGGTGCAAAGTAATTTAGCATCTTTAGGCTACCGGTATATTGTATTGACAAATTACTACCATAATTAGAAAGTTACTGGTTATCTTATGGGTCCATCGTATAGTATTTACTGGCACATATGTGTACCTTTTTTCATATTTTGTGATATTAATCACAACGTTTGTTGTACATTATACCCGAAGAAGCCAAGGTAAACATATTACTTCTCCTCAAGATGCAGAGATGACATTAAGTAAAAACACAGGCGTAATAAGTAGTTTTTCTTTTTTAAAAACCCCCCCAACATATTACGAAAACTGAAACGTCTCAAAGAGCTTCATAGTAATTCCTATTCAGTGCATTGACTTCTTTCACATTTAAAGTCAGCCAGAACTCACAAACAGCCAATAGGTGAGTTAGCCATTCAACCACGTGAAATTGCTTTCTGTTTACAAATAGTTTGATAGGAATTTACCGCAACGTTTCACCAGAGTGCTGCGGTGGCAGCTATGCGCTTGTCTTGAATGTCGCTTTATCCCACATTGTTTTTTGGTCGTTTGTTTGACACATGCTGCAATGTACCGAACTAGACTGATGAGTTCACATATATACGCAACCTATACACGTGCAAATTCTTGTGTGACTGAAGTGGAATGAGCACCCTCTCCCCAGAGCCATAAACCCTGTTCATAATAATCCTCATCCTTGTATTTGGTACAGAGCCTGAGCACATTGATGAGACGTCGGAAAGCGCTTCGCGGTTTGTAAATTGACTGCATTTTGTGGGCGAAACGCGGCAGTCATTTGCTCGCAGCAATGTCCCACAAAAGGTAGTGGATTTTGTGGACAAAATCATCGAATTTCTGATAGTTTGAGGCTGAGTTGGGACGGTCTGGGGCGTCTAGGTGCCAGGGGTATGCAATAGAGTTACTGCTGAATTGTCATCAGCTAAAACCACATAACGTGTCATTAAAAGTGTCTGACTGGCAGGTTTCCGGCTTTTTATTCACCTAGGACCAGGGTGTCAGCCTAGAGACTGAGCTCAAATCTTGAATAGGGACACAACAGAGTCAGGAGGGTTGCCTACCTCCCTGTTAATGTGTACGGACAGAGTTTGTCAGGTTTAACATCACAATCACCTGAAGTATTCTTTGTATTTTGCTTTGAGCACCACCCCTTAGGGTTGACTTTGGATAACAGAATATAGATAGACGCTGAATTGACCTAAGATTTTCTACACACTTTCTCGAGGATACAGAGTAGGTTTTTTTTAAAAAAAAGTTAATGGACTAGTGTAGGAATAAAGCACACAAACCAACTACAAAATTAAAAAATGTAAACAACGGACAACCGTTCCCTAGACCAAGGTTTGTAGAATCAACATCAATAAGGTGCTTATTGAGGAAACCACATCCATATGAAGATATCTTTACCATTTAGTGGATATGATTCGTTTATATACTTCCAGTTATAGTTAATTAAAAAGAGGCCGAATTAAAATTCTTGAACGCATTTATCAATACTGTGTTTAATTTACCAATAGGGAACATCAAATATCAACTATTATATCTAAAGAGAAATCTGCTTTATGCTTATTTTGTGTTTTTAAAAAGTTTAATTGAGTCCAAATTACACATGAAATATTTGATGTATTATGAATGGAACATTTAGGTTCTTTCGTTTGGGTACAGATATACGCATGTATGCTAGACAGACACTTAAAACCTCAGCACTTTTCCATATTGTTTATAACAATATATAATCTCATCCGATATTGTTCTTAATTAACCATTAATTCGCGGATTGTGTTGGCACATTGATAGTGTCGCGGCATCAGAATAGAAACTAGTCACAGGTCAATGCTTTTCCTTTTGTAAATGCTCCAGTCTTGGTGCTCTATCTCCCTGAATTGAAATCGTAAAGCTGCGATATTTCTTAAGTTAATGCTGTAAAGATCACGGTTTTTCTGTGTTATCAAAGAGACACTTCTATAGGTAACGTATCAGCGTAGTACCTCTGGGTATGTGTTTTAAAATAAATAAATTGAAATCTAAATACAATCATGACATATTATTTATACAACTGGTTTGCGGTTGGAAAGATCCATGGTTGTAACGTGTACTGCGGGTTTCCCATAAAAAAGGAAATGGTTCCTTACAATGAATAATTACTCATTTATGTGACCTGGTCAAGTCTTGAAAGTATATAGTCGGGATACTGTTGTAAATTCGAAAGATATAGACTGTAGTGCGGGCGCTTTGTTGAAGATTTTTGACACCGTAAATATGGAGTTGAAAGGACCAACTGGAAAAGCATTGAATTTTAAGTGTGTTTAATTAAACTAGATTAAATGGTTAAACAGGATGCTGAAGGAAACGTGTAAGAGAAGTTTCAGGTTGAGTGCTTTTCGACAAAGTCCTTTTTTTATAATGTCATTCAAGATTTAATGCCGAGCACTTGTAATGCCTCCACGGGTGCGCGTTCTATAGGCAAGTGAATTCTGATCGTATTGTAAGCAAAAAGAAAAGGGTTTGTTGTTTTAATTAACCAGAGCTGCTGATTTTTTTCGCCAGAAGTTCACATAATTACTTTAACGGATGCAGGTAAACCCAAGCCTAATTTAAAAATGCGGAAATGGAGCTGAATTGTGTTGTTTTCATCTGGCTGGCTGGATTTCCCATTTTGTTTCTTCTGCTTGTTTCGTTTTGTTCGCTCCTCGTTTCCTCTGTTCTTCTATCTTTTTTTTCACCCCCCACCTCCCCAAAGAAAAATGTTAGGTGTCTGTTAGGTTCTCAAACCTGGGTGCCATAGAGTTCTCAGTTTTGTTTTGTGTTTACTTTGCTCGGCTTTAACCTTAGTACCAATTGCTGCCTTAAAAAAGCTCCTCACGAGTACAACACGGGATGCAACAGGCTAGAGCAACACTGCCATGTCCAGTTCACATAAATAGCAAGAGGTATATTTTTTGTATATACACCTCCCCCCCCCCCAAAAAAATGAAAGTTTCACTTGTCAAATACATTGTTCTGGGTGGGTGGGGGGGGGGGATGAAGTGGGGGAACTCCTGGTTTATTGCGACTGGAATCAATTTACGGTTTATTGGCGTGCTGAAGCGAGAATTTTCGAAGGAAAAGTATGGATTTACGATGCGGGAGGACAGAGCGTGAAAGTAGTATCATCATCAGTTTTGACTGAAAGAAAGAAAACACATCTCCAACAAAAGAAAGCCTATTCGATTCAGCGAGGTTGTTAGGACAACGAAAAAACATCCCTTAGATGATTAGTTCCACTTCAAAGGAATTTACATTCAGTAGTGGAGAAGCAGTCCTTTTATTTAACCACATGTTTTTTTTCCACTAAGAGGAATCGTATGTTTGATCATTGTGTTTATTTTTCTCCATTCAGAGTACACTTGTATTAAATAAATAGAAGAACCATTACAAACTGCTAATTGCGGCGTGTAAACGTATAAAAAGAATCTGTAAAATAGAAAGAGAGAAAAAGAAACAGCAGAGGGCACTTCAGTGGATGTGGTGAAGAACTGTTTCGAGAAACCTAATGGCATATGTACAAGAATAGGAGAGAGTGAGTGGAACTTACGAAAACATGAGCAAATAAAGCTCATTGTAACTGTATCTTAATGCAGTACTTGTCACGGGGCTACAGGTTCCTCCCATTGCACTTGCTGTGGAGTAGTCCTGTGTTAGGGCGATGATAACATTGAACAGGAACTTTCCTATGCTTAATCAATAACAAGCAATAAATAAGTGAATTACATATGACTGGTTGTTCACTTTTGATTCAAGCTGATGTATAATTTATCCAAATAGTCTAATAACGAATTGATATTCCAAAAACCAACATTCGCAAGTGGCGTTTTACAAATATATCTTTGTTATTGGTTTACTTTATAATACGGTATTTTCTGGCGAGTGGTGGACTTACATTTGCCTTAATGGGCTTCCTCTACCCACTCGTTTGTGACTCATACTCAATTAATATGTGGCCGAAATTAGGCCCAGTTAATAGTACAACATTACGTGTGTCTTTATTTAGATTTCATAATTATCCTCCAGGTGAAAATCTTGGATTTAAGCTCTTGCACTGGTTCACATCAGTACTTCTTTATATTAACAATTCTTGCATTTTGATATAGCGCTTTTCGCACCTTATCAACGTCTCAAAGCGTTTCACAGAATATACTGTAAAGTGAATTGACTGTATATTTGTTTGCAGAAACAAAGGGTTTATTTTATAGCCTGTATTATATACGAATACAGGCATTCAATGTATAGGTTATATACTGCAGTGTTAAATGTTAAGTAAATCAATTGAAATAACAGAAGGTAATGATACACATACATTTATTAACAATCGGGCCTATTGCTCTCATACAATCTATTATATCAAGACACCTTTCTCCAGATTGTATTTTTCAATCACTTCTTATATAAACTGTTTTACAATGCCATGTATATGTTTTATATCACACACAAGACAACCATCAACCATCACCACTTTTAGACACACCACCCTACTGTTTGCTACAACTAAGCCACAATTACATAATTAGAAACTAATCGATTCATTATATTCACATTCGTATTTTTCCATTGGATATTTCATGTGATCATGTGGTCGGGGCATTGATGACACATTCATTCATTAAACAGAGATGGCGTATCAAAGTGGAAATAATTAATTTTACAACCTGAGACAGAAATCTTGGCCATTACAATTGCTGTGTGCCTTGAAGCACGTTAGTAGATATCAAAATAGTAAGTATTATCCTTACTCATTTCAAGCTTGAACATGATGTGCTTCATATACCTCTGCGCTATGTCTTCTTGTGTGTTTAATCTGGCTCACAAGGTGCAGTGAATTTTGATGGCATCATTCAATCAATTTCAATATAAATTTCTACCATATTTCAAATTCTCTCTTAAACCACCGGAATGCGTTACTTGGCATATACAAAAGTGCATCTTGGTGTATAAAATTGCCAATGAATTCATGGTTTTCTTCAATTACCAAATCCAGACCACGCCAGAAATTGCAGCACATGCAGCTTTGGGGTTACAACAAAAGGTGAGCCATAGATTTAATCACTTTAGAATTCAGTGCATTAGATACTTCTGAGCATCAAATACCAAAAGATGGCAGTGACAGTTTGCAATCAGCAAACTGTGCTAAGAGTGTCAGTTGTACACGTGCGAATTGATGTCCACTTGCTCCTTTAGTGGACAATAATAATTCAAGTTTCGGTATATTTAATAACTTTAAAAGTCTGCTCGTCCTCATCACCAGTGGAATAGTCGTGACTCTGATTTTTTGATAAGTTGGTGGTGTTTCTCCGTTGGCAAGTATACCAACCACTCAAGAGAGTGTCAGGGTTGGCAGGATGTCTGGTCGGTGAAGTGTAGGACGCTTCCGTTGGTCGAATGGAACTCAGTGAATCCAATGCAACAGCAGACCTATGGGGAGGCAAGGCATGGAATGTGGTGCCGCTCCGATTTGCATTCAGCGGATTCAATCTACCGTCAACCCGATGTGAGGGAGATGAACCCAATCGGATTGAACACAACGAATCCATTCTGATGCCAGGTCGATGCAGTGGCAACAGGTTCATCCGGCCTTCACACCAGTTTGAAGGCGATGGACCTGCTCTGACACTAGATCGAATTAAAGACAGTGGATTATTCTTTACATCAGACCGAACCGACGGTAATTGGCTCACACTGAAGTCAGACAGGGTTGACGTTAATCTCCCCAATGTACCAGCTTTCATTTCGGGCAACAGATCCATCGCAGCTTCAAGCCCTTTGGAAGCTGGTGGACATAAGGAAGCACTGGATCGCACTAGATTCATTTGACCGATGGTATTGTCGGACCTGGTGGAAGGCAACGGAGCCAACGAATGGCCAGTTCTCGCCGAATGAAGATAATTAATTCTGTCTTCAGATCTATTAGTTGGCAGTGAACCCAATAAGACACCTGACTTGGTTGCAGAGGAGGAACATGTCTTATCCTCAGATCGATGGTAAGCTATTGGATAGCATAAGGCATTGGGCCTGCTTGACAGAGGATCTGCAGAGGGACAAATGTCGCTTTCTGTGTCCGAATAAGGCATTGCGCTGAAACCTTCACGCTCGCAGTTGATTGAAAGGGTCGGTTTGCAGTGCATTTTCATGTGTTTTCGAAGGGAACTTGGATGTGTGTAGGATTTATCGCAATCTTTAATTTTGCAGATGTACGGTTTGTCGCTTGTGTGAACGTGAGAATGTTTTTTGCGGTCACTGCTGTTGGCAAACCTTCTGTCACAGCCTTCAAATTCGCATTTGAAAGGTTTTTCACCTGAAATAGAGAATAAGTAAAGCTCTTTCATAAACACATCAAATCTGAAACAATTAAAAAAAAATTCAATTAAATATTCAAATTCTCATTATAGACCATTTATATGCATTTTGCTCTCTAACCTACAAACATTTTAAAGAGACTGATACATGCCGAACGCTTATAAACCCTGTACAAATGAAGTGTTGCAATATCAAAATAAATACCTATCCTTGCTACCCAAACAATATCGCCCAAACCTGCTCAAAGCAAATGTTCCCAGGTCAGATTTTGTTCCTGGTGTACTCTTTGCACAATAAGCACTACTACATTAATCTGCTGATATAAAAAAAGTTCATCCTGATTTCTTAAGTAAATTGAGAGGGACAATTTGTAAATAGATTCACATGCGAGTCGTTTTATCAGTCCTACAAATGCAATTGAAGCAAATATCAATGTTACGAATGGGTTATCCATACATATATATGTGTATACATATGTATGGATGTATATAGAAATATATATACATCTATATTATCTGTTCTCTCCCTGACTAGAAGACACCTATGTGCTAAAGTTCACAGAAAACTAAAGTGTGAGAATTTTTACATTTAGGAGACGAATTTGGTTTGCAAAATGTTAGAATTCTATGACTGATTCAATTAATGTTTTTTTTAAAGGTTGATTATCTTTTGATATATGTGTATACAGTATCAAGACACTTGTAAACATCCTAAAACCAAACATGTATGGTGATGCTTTAAGTTGCGAAAACAACCCCCACACAATACGCCTATTAATTACTGATTAAATCTATCCTTTAGAAGCTAGTTCAATAAGTAACTGTCATAAACAATTGGACGATTAAAATCTCTAATCAGTACATACAAAATGAAATAGTGTAATGTGTCGACAAATGTGTGTGTTTCATATTCAGACCAGCTTCGTTTACAGACATTTGGCTACATAAAGTTTCACATTGTTATGCATAATTAATTACTTAACATATATAATTATGATAACATTTGAATGTAATAGTATTCGATAGACCACTTTTTG
The DNA here is from genome assembly GCA_035084275.1 of Hydrolagus colliei. Lineage (NCBI taxonomy): Eukaryota > Metazoa > Chordata > Chondrichthyes > Chimaeriformes > Chimaeridae > Hydrolagus > Hydrolagus colliei. The sequence goes on from CM068754.1 coordinate 12,208,079, forward strand.
TACTTGTTACCCTTCCGGAATCTTAAATTTAATGTTAAACTGATGTATACATGCATTTGTTTTCTTAAACAAACAATAAGTCCAAAATGCCCCCCCCCCAAACAAAAAAACTTCTCAAAACACTCATAGAGAAATGTTGTTTTTTAATAAAAAAAACCAACCTGTATGAGTTCTTTTATGTATCTTCAGATTCTCTGATCTTGCAAATACTTTTTCACAGCCGGCAAATGGGCAGGGAAACGGTTTTTCTCCAGTGTGTACTCTGAGATGGTTTATAAGTTTGTATTTAGCTTTGAAGGCTTTCTCATCCCGGGGACATTGCTCCCAGCAACAAATGTGAGTTGACTGTTCTGGTCCTCCAACGTGTTCCACGGTAAGGTGGGTTACTAACTCATGCATGCTGCTGAATGTATTCGAGCAACACTTCTTCGAAGTTTGCTCTTGGCTAATCCACTTGCAGATCAACTCTCTTTTGATGGGCTGCTTCATGTACCTAAAAAATTGACCTGCCCCGCCATGAGTGGCCAGGCTGACGTTCAAATTCATCGGTTTGTAGCTTTGAAGTAAGGATGTCACATAATGATCACTTCTTGGAGCCGTCACTTGGTTGTAGTGACGTGATCGAGCCATAAAATCCTCTGATATACCCAGGGAGACCTGGCCGCCATTGACAGCCCTGGCGGAGGAGGTGGCGTGAGGGCTCTGGTCGTGCAAGCCAGACATAAAAGGGTGGCTTCCAGTTTCTGCATGGCTGCCAGAGTCATGGTACCGTCCCGTGGCAGAGACAAACAAGCCATGGTGGGAACCTGTGGAGGAATGTTGATTCGCCAGCCCAGGCATGGTGGGTGCCGAGAGATCTCGCCTCAGGAGCAGATCCCTGCTGGTTCCTAAGCCGTGACCACCGTAGCCCGAATAGGATTGATAGGGGGGTGGATAGTTAACGCAGGGCGTCACCGCGCTCTCGGGGTATTCTGGTATGTTGTGCGAGGGGCTGAGTTTTAAGGAGACACCTGTGGCGTGCCCCAGGTTCTCCACAGCCAAAGGTGGCGGCGCCCCGCCGAGGTCGGCATGGCTCTCCCCGGGATAAACATGTGACAGAGAGTAGCCGCTGAACCTTGGCAATGCCATCATGTTCTGTTGGGAATGGTGCTGGGCTCTTGGCAAATCCACTAATCTGAGCGCGGAGATCCGGCTGGAAGGAGCAGTGTCCATAACGACTCTAATCTGCCCACAAGCACATTAGTCAAAAGTCGCCCTTCCTCTTGTTGATAGCGGAACACTAAACCAGATTTTGAACCAGGCTTGGTGTTCTCTGTTGCATATCTTATTCTGGCGATTCTGTATCATAACCGTAATCTTGGTAGTACAAAGGCATCAAAACATTCCCAGGTCTGATATAAAAGCACAGCGGGACGATATGGTTTTTAAAATAAAGGACGAGAGGGATTGGATGAATTTGTAAATGACTGACGTTAGCCTGGTTTGCTACGGAGGTGATACGCATGCGTTCACAGCTTGAACCCTCGCTAAAATATTGCAATAAAAAAAATGCTTTGAAAAACGCTGCACACCCGCATATATATATATATATATATATATATATACAGTATATACATTTTAAACTGTGCATTGTTTGGCTACATGGTAGCTATGCCAGTACTTTACTTATAAACGGTTCACTGTTCGGTAAAATGCAAAGATTAATACAATATATTGCGGGACAAAAATATGAAACATATCAGTCTATCCGCCCACCGGAATAATTGATGAAACCTTTAGATCTCTGGTCTAATTAGTTATGGCAACTGTTGTTCAGGATTTGCACACATTGCAAATATTTCAGCCATTTTTAAATCGCCTTGGAAAAGAATCTAGCAGCAATAGCAGAAGCTACAAATGGACGTAACGTTGCAGTTTGTTGAATATTTCGCTGGGTTATCATTACTCGGGCATCAAAAAGGAGATTTGTTCATTTGACACAAAACATAAATATATATATTTTATCATTCTATACTTATTAATATTACGTCTTTCTATTGCTGATTTTTACCGCTTGAAAACGTTCGCTTTCGTGTGTTTTTAATATACTATATATATATATATATGTACACACAGCAGCTAAAGCACTATTTTTACTTATCGTAACCAGTGCCAAATAGTATCAAACAGGCCCAAATCACGAAATGAAAACTAAAACAAAGCGAAAAACAAGGTGTACTTCTAGAATTAATATGGTTTTGTTGAAAGTTGAAAGTCTTCAATTGGATAACTTTGAAGCATTTCTGTCTTTTCTCTTTCCAATAATTTAAGTGAGTTAGATATTTTGGCATCTGTTTAAAGGGTTATGTTAACAAATTAAACAGCCATTCAAGGGTTGGCTTAAAGGTCTAAACTTGCGAAAAGTTTAAGTTATCGATGTTAAGTGTTAATGCAGAGCTTCAGTTAGACCAGTTTGGGTGTTTTTAATTCATGCGAAATTGCATGAGTTTGAATTGCTTTTCCATTAAAAGGTGAGACCGTTTTCAAAAGTCAATATGAGACTTCAAGTGAATTTTAATGGTGGTTTCCTTAGTTATTCTTTCATATCTTTCATCGATGTTCCTTTCTTTCAGTTGCTTCTCGTGTAACCAACCCGTGATGTGTTGACTTAAGGAACATTACCATCACAATTATGTCCTAAGGTCAAATTCTAGTCATGCAATGTCCCAAGTTAATTATCCAATACTGCGCGTTTTACATGCATTCCTAAATGCAGTGCACAAAAGTGTTTGTTGTGATGCTATGGCAATGAAGTATCAAACCCTATCCCTTTTATACCAATGTGAAACTTCTGACGTTTGTTTAATGTTTAATAGTAAAATTTGCTCTGCGAATAATTAAGGGGAAAAATAGTTAAAAATAGACGACGGTCAGCCCAATAATTACAATCATCTTTCAACATCTTGGGGTCTTGATAGAATAGGTTGCAGAAAAATATGCTTTAGTCCAGGCTTTAATATGACAATTTATACTACAATGAAACAGACATTAATAAGAATTAGTTTTGTCACATTACTAATTATGTTTTTATTGTTTATCATGGCCATCATAACCGGTGTTAGCTTGTTTTAGTTTATTGTCCGGTTTAATGTCCAGTTTAAACACCTGGTATCACTTAAAAGGAGCATTGTACACCATCGTGCACACTCCTCACATTTCCAAGTTTGCAATCACACACCGCGACTTTATTTGAAATTCAAGCTGTAAAATATAGTTTGCGTGATTCTCACAGGATGTTTGAACTCGGGGTTTGTTGTATTACAAGTAAACTGTGCCGAATGATGGATGAATATTTTCAGGTTCTTATTCTGCGGTTATAAAAATTACAACCACTCGCATTATGATGAATTAGGCTGTACTGCATGGTTGTGGTTATTTAACCTATTAAAGAAACGTCGATTTTAAACTCATATCATTCAGCTAATGTCAAATAACCAGTATTTATTCAAGTAGTAATACATATTTATCAAGTGTGAATAAAATAAAACTATCCGTTAGCTAATTTCCCTCTCTCTCTCTCTCTCTTCCACACCTACAGTGTCTTAGTTAAGCCAATTGTGCCAACTGTTCGGCAGCATTATTTTTCTGTCACAAGTAGGAATCTGCATTCATTGATTACCTATATCCTGGTCACCTTAACGTTTCGAATATTTCAGAGATGCAAATGTTGTGATTTTACTGCGACTAAACTGATTTCGAATATATATACATACTAGATTATATTTATACAGTGAATAGCCGTTTCGATCACGACTATTAGAGGTCCTTGTGATGTATATGCTTACCCATGTAGCAAAACGTGAAAGTTCTGTAAAACTTTATTACTGAAGTGTGAATCTGAATTTATTTAAGTTTGGAACCAGATATTTTTCCTTGAGGAATAGAAACAAAGTGGGATTTCTAATTGGTCACAAACCACCTGTCACAATCAAATGCGATGCTCACCCAAGGACCCGAACATTAAATTACGACAATAAACAACATTGAAATGATTTAGACTAACAGACAAATAGGGCCTGATAGGCATACAGATGGAGAACTAAACAGTAGCTGACGAGTTCGCGAAAATCTAAATACATTGCTACTACTCTCTTCAGACTCAAATCGTAAAGCGTACACACATAATATGATTTTTATTTAAGAGTGTAATGTGTCCTGTATCACATAGATCGACAGACAAACATGAACTGTACAATACTATGGTTTGGGGTTAGACAACCTTTCTTCAGACCAAAAAATACATGTGGTTGGTTAGGAGTTGCTGCAAATTGACATGGCGATGTTTCATTTTATACTCTCCAGCTATTTATTCATCAACAATCATGTTTTCTTTTGCTGGATTTCATTGGTGAGCGATGGGGAGACGGGACTGTTATTGAGGTTTGACTCAACAGCTCAGATAGACGGCTGGAGACTCACACAAAATACCTTCAAGTGTTTTCTCACTTTCGTTGCTTCTCAGGGCTCAATCACGCAGAAAGGTTCAATAAAAAGTATGCCGTGAACAAAAGGAAAAAGACAATAAAACCACCCTCCAGGTCACAGGTCAGCATCATTACTGATTGAGATATTTACAACTTTTCGCAACTGCAAAAGGTAAACATACAATGATCTAGCACTTCACAGGGTCTAAAGAGCTTGTTTTAGTTCACTCGATCAGATACCTTATTGGCGTGAGTTGTGATATAATGTTATTCATAGAACCAACGAATGCGATTTATTCAATGGAGGATGAGATTTACGATGTTTTAGAGTTGTTGAAAGTGTAGTTGGATAAGGTTCCCTGAACACCAATAAAGGCCATCATTCTTGTCAGCATTTTCTATAACGTGACTTGCATAAATCATGCTTGGCGGGGAATCCATCGGTGATCGATTGTTCGGGCTCTTGCGATTCAAACGTTGTACGAGCGATGGGGATGTGTTTGTTTTGTTACATTATCCTTAAAATAATGGTATTACTTCACTATTAAAGTTACTGCAAGCATTTACGCGTTTCCCTCCTCTTTTTTTCTTTGACGTTAGTGTTAGCCCAGTGGCGATGGTTTCAATCAAAAGGAGCACACATCCTCAATACCCCCCATTTAACAATGTTACACAAATGTTGTTGGACTTGGAAGATATGTGCTGGCTGGCTTCAGATCATTGACAAACTTTTACGTAATATTGTATTGAACAATTCCCAATCCCCTCTATCTTCGGAAGACCCGTTTTGTTTTGTTATTTAAAATTGTATGCGAGGAGCCTTCTTTCCAAACAAAACAAAGTCTAAATCAAAGGCAATTCACGTTAGGAAAGGTTTTGAGTATGTGTAAGAATCTTGCCTCCCTTAACAAAATATCAGAGAGTTTCTTGAGAGGCACAAGGGCGGTTCGAATAATTTAGATAATTGTAACGGACAAACGGTATACCCTAGCTTTACTTTTTAAAAAATAAAATACTAAACGGGAATTTTGCGAGAGAGATTAATTTAAAAAAAGACAGATCTGTTTACACATTACACTTGATTGAGTTCTCAGTGTAATGTAATACTATAAAAATTATAATATAGCTCGCCCAGAATTCCTTGAAGTTCGAAAAAATGTTATCACTTCCGAATGCCTCGTTAATCTTGCACTTTTTTTGAAAAAAAGTTATGGATATGCTGATATATATTGCCGCCCATTAACCACCAGAAACTTTTTTTTTAATGTGCATTCTTGTGCTATAGTTTACCTACAAATCTTAACTGGACTCCTGCATTGCTTAATTTAGTAAACGAACAAATAGTTGTGCTGGAGATCCTTTCATTAGTCATCTATCATTGCTTTGTGGACTAACCTGTTGAATATTTAATGACTAAATAAGAATCACTAACTTTGTGCTTTACTTACAGACGCGAGAGCTTGACGTGTTTCATACGTATAAATTGATGCCCAGGTTTAATTCGTATACATAGGATGAGAATATACAGCGAATATTTATATAAATTTTCATAGAATGTGTTTCACCATAAAGTGATTATTATCAGTAGATAGAAGTGTGAAAAAATCACGATCAATTACTGGTACAAATCTAAGAGAAAAAAAAATTAATTTGATGTTGCTTGGAAGAAAAATACAACAACTAGACCTTGTATATGTGTATTGTTTGTTTAAATACAAAATAAACGTATGTTACATACTGTATATTTAAAAACACACTGTTTCTAAAAACAAATGCAATATTCTCCCTAAGTAAGTTAAAATATTGCAAGCAAAAAAACCGAAGAATAATAGTTTTAATCAAACATATCTACTTAAATTTTATTAGTTATATTCATTATTTAAAAAATATATTTAATAAAGTACAATTAATTAACAATGGTCTTTTTGTTGCATTGTCAGATTTTTCGAGAAAGCAGTTATTATAAATATGACAGTCAGTTGTTTTTAGTTTTATGTAAATTGTCAAAACTGTACTTTTGAATAATCCCTCGAAAGTAGTCTGTCAGATAACTGCTTTACAGTGTGAAACATCAAGATGTTAAAAATGCATTTTGTTATTTTAATTTATTAGGAAACCTTTCAGTTGGGTGGTATGTACATCTGATCATTCTCTTCACCCACAAAATATCCAATTCAGATGGAATGTGTCAGTATCGTGATAAAATAATGCATGAAAATCTACAACATGATTAAATACTCAATCTAGGTCGCTTGCCTAAATCTGATGCATTATTAACAAGTAGTCAGATTTTTTACTCAAGTACTATAGTAACTTTAAGCTCACTACTGCTTCATATAGCGAATTATGCAATTAAGTGATGGCAAACAGACTCGTCTTTATTTGTCTGGGGAGGAGCCAAACAAACACCATATTTGAATTGAAGGTTTCTTCATGTATGGGTTTGAAAAATTATTATATTCGATACATTATTCGTGCATTTTTCGAATCACTGAAATGCAATCTACATGGGCTATTAGAAATTCCCGCAATTATTTGTAAAAATTGTAAAAAAACAATCTCTAATTTAACAGCACGCTTCTCATTCATTTCGAATATTTATCTTCGTATAAATAAATCCGATTAAGTTACACCAGCACATTGAAACCTCGGGTAACAATTATTCTTGTGAAAAAGTATTATATACGTTAATGTTGCCTATAGTTTAAATTATACGCATTCATAACTTTAAATTATGACAATCTAGTGAGAAATGTTAAATAATGGAAAACGTGGCCATGAATATGATCTATGATAATAACTACGATCAAAAACATCTCCGTGTTGATGCCTGTTGATTTTGTATGTGTTGGACGTAGACCTTATCAGAATTACACTTATTAGAAAACATTATACTATTTTGCCACGTTTTCGTTTGAACGAGCAAGATTAGCTCTCGTTTAAAACCCGTTAAGTATTTTAGCACGGTGCACTTATCTACCTGTGTGTGTCGGGACTATAAATTAAAAAAGGCAATTCTCGAAAGTTTCTCTGTCTGCAGAAACCTCGAACCCACGCAACACAGGCGCATAAAAATGCGAAAGACATTTGGAGTGGATTTGATACCTTCCAGATTCAAGCAGAATGCGGGTCAGAAGCTCCCGGATAGAGTTTATTAATCGGTGTTCTACATTGTTTAGATGATAGCAGTTGGCTCAAATTATTTTTGAAGACAATTTCAAGGCACTACACATGTGGTCGGCTACAAGTCAGAGGTCAAATGGCCTGTCTTGCCCCAAGTCGGCAACTTCAGAGACACCGTACAACAGAATAGTCAGTTGATGATCTAATTGAATTATACGTTTTTGTTACAGAGACAACAGAGCACGTGCGTCTTGTCGTTAATTATCTCCCAGAAACATTGAAATCAAACACAGTGGCAATATGGACCTTATATATGATGCGAGTCCTTTTTTTTCCCCCCCCAAAAAAATCTAACTGCCCATAAAATGCTGAAACGAAAAGGTTAGAGAAACATATTACTGTTTCCCTGGTTTAAAATGCGTAAATGCCGCAATAAATCTGAACTGCAATATTGCCCTCAGTGTTTAGTACCACGGATAGATGTGAAGGCATCGGTTACTGATTTCGCCGACATGCACCGAGAATGGTTGAGTGCAGCTATAACCTTTGATTTTTTTTGTTGAAAAAAAACATCAGACGAAGGAAATACGTTTGTGTTTGAGCTAGCGTTATGTACAAGTCGCACAGTGATCCTAGCTTATTGACACATTCTCAAGACAGTGAAACAGATACTGCACGTTGGAACAAAAACGACACAATAGTTGTGTTTGTGGGGAAATTAAAAAAAAGGTTCTCTTTTTGTTAAAGAATAAAGAATTGATAAAGAATGCTAGGAAAAAAAATAATGTTTCTGCCTCAGACTTCTTTTTATTTACACAAGGCAACGTCGCTAAAACTGCTCTTAAAAGTTTGAAAAGAAACGCCATAATGCAACATATGAAACATTGGTTTTGTCAAAATAAACAGGAAAGTACTCACCTACCCAGTATCTGGAGATCTGCTACTTGATAGCTTGATGGACAGTGTGCGTTTTTTATATATATATATATATGGGAACATAGTGTAGACAGACCTCTGTGCAACTGCACAGGACTTACAGCTTTTTGCAAAACTCACAAGAATGTGAAGTTCTTTCCATGTATTGGTTGGGATAAGGGATGTCAAAGAACCGTGTTATAAAGCGCTGCATGAAGCAATCTCTCAATGCATCTCTGAACTTGATCAGATTTTATGTTTCCTGCAGAGAGATGGCGGCAAGCCTGTGAATCCAGCTCAATGGCCAGACTTTGAGGCTCAGAAACATCTCAGGATCTCATGATCTCTGCTGAGAGGCAGAGGCAAACCTATGTTTGCCTCTGCCTCTCAGCACATCAACAACTTTGGTAGGTTTATCTAAAGAAAAACGCGCTATAAATATTGTTAGCCGGAGCGACTGAAATCTAATGCTCGAAGTGTTTCAAACGGTGTTTTTAACTGAAGGGAATTGATCCCACGCTGGAACGAACAGTATTATTTTTTCTAACAAAAAGAAGATCTGTTTCTGGCTGGAATTTTCTCTCTCTCTCTCTCTCTCTCTCTCCCCAACATAACGTGTTGTTGTAAAACGAGACCCCCGATGTTGTATTACTCGACGGTGGTTTAGAAACACATCACGCAAGATGTACAGCGACGATTGCAATCGTTCCCTTTCCCCTTAAAGAGGAGCAGAGAAAGAGAAATTTCTTCGGCTGTAAACAAAACTCTTAACGAGGATCAGGTTTTGTAGATTTCACTTTTACTGCCTTTGACGCGAAAATATTTCAAAGAACAGGAAGGTTTTTATATCCCGAACCCATGGGAACAATTTAGATAAACAGATGGGCAAAAGCTAATTGAAAGGAAAAACAAATACTGGAAAAGTTTAAATATGTGAAAACGCTGATAAAATCCGGACTTTATTATTTTTCGAATTTACCTCCAATATATTTAGACCTGTTTTGACACCAAGGTATGATATTTTGATGACCCTTCTATTGCGATTGCCACTAATCATTTCAAACGGCAAGGTTAGAAATAATCTGAGCACAATATAAATAAACGCCTCCGCCCCCACCCTCATGATGATAATGTAGCGTGTGTATGTATGTATATCTCTGTGTGCGTGTGTGTGTGCGTGTGTGTTAGCATTGGTCGTTCGCGAATAAAAGTGCCAAACACACGGCACATTTTTTTTAAAAAAACAAGAAAACTGCTGTTTGGCGAAATGAAATGGAAGAGTAAAATGCAAATGAAACCCGACGCAAGGCGCAATTAATCAACGGGGCGAGAAACCCGGAGGTGCAGTACCTGTAACTAAACCCTCAGCGCAAACCAATCAGCGCCCGAGAGTAGCGTGAGGTTGCCATCTTTAATAGTGATTAGTGCCAGTCAAGTGTGTGGCGCCCTATCAGTGAACGGCGAGGCTTTCACATGACTACAATGGTCCACGGCTACCATTGGCCGGTTCGGGGCTGCCCCCTGAGATCATTTATGTTCAGGCGGGTGAGTGATTGACTCTATCAGTCTGAGAACATCACTCTATTGAAGAGGGTTAGTTTGATCGTGAGAATCAATTCACTTTTGCAGGATTGTTGTTGTTATTTCCCCCCCCCCCCCCCTCTATCTCTTCTCTCCCCCCCCCCCCTACCACCCCCCAAATCCACCCGCCGCCCCCCTCTTCGCCCCCCCAAAAAAAAACCTCGGTTACGAATCCATCAAAGCGTTTCCAATGCGCCGGAGCTAAACAGACAGTATTTTTTCAAAAGTTTTTTTTTCTGGGGTGAAACGAAAAGAAAATCTCTTTTTCTGGGGTGGGTGGGGAGGTGGGGGGAGGGGGGGTGGGGGGTGAGCTGATTCCTCGGAATCTTGTGTGTTTTTTTTGCAACGTGTTTTTTTTTGTGTGTGTGTTGTGACTGTGAGTGAGTGAGTGAGTGTGTTGTGTGAGAGTGTGTTGTGTGAGAGTGTGTGTGTGTGTGTGTGTGAGTGAGTGAGTGTGTGAAATGGCGATGTTACTGGACGGTGGACCCCAGTTTCCTACACTCGGGGTTGGTGGCTTTGGTGCTGCTCGACATCACGAGCTGCCCAATCGAGATCCCGGACTGGGACTCAATCCTTTCGGCGATTCGGCTCACGGTGGGGCTTTCAAACTCAGCCCGGTGGCTCACGACATTTCTTCCAGCCAGACTTCAGCTTTCACTCCGCAGGCTTCGGGCTACGCCGCCGCCTTCGGTCACCACCATTCCGCCGGTCAAGTTGCCTCTTACGGCGGGACGTCTTTCAATTGCACCCGGGATTTCCTCTTCCGAAACCGAAGCGCCGGTAGCATCGGGGACTCGGCTCCCACAAGTGCTCACCAACATGGCATTTTTACGTCGCCGACCGGACCCATCCACGGACCTCCTGGGATTCCGGACAATCCTGGACATCTTTTATTCCCGGGGCTTCACGAACAAGCTCCCAGCCACACGTCCCCGAATGGACACGTAGTGAACGGGCAGATGCGCCTCGGGCTCCACGGTGATCTATTCGGAAGACCCGACCCGTACCGTCCGGTGAATAGTCCCAGGACAGACCCGTACGCCGCGGCTCAGCTGCACAATTACAGCCCCATGAACATGAATGTGGGCATGAACGTGACCGGCCATCACGGAGCGGGAGCTTTCTTTCGGTACATGAGGCAGCCGATTAAGCAAGAATTGTCCTGCAAGTGGATAGACGAAGTCCCGATCAATCGCCCCAAAAAGTCTTGCGAAAGGACTTTCAGCTCGCTGCACGAACTGGTCACCCATGTCACCATGGAGCACGTCGGCGGCCCGGAGCAAACCAACCACATCTGTTACTGGGAAGAGTGTCCGAGGGAAGGGAAATCGTTTAAGGCCAAATACAAACTGATCAATCACATCAGGGTGCACACGGGCGAGAAACCCTTCCCCTGCCCCTTCCCGGGATGTGGGAAAATATTTGCAAGATCTGAAAACCTGAAGATCCACAAACGGACGCACACTGGTAATAAAATAACCCTAATCGTAAAGATAATACTACTAACGACCGTCACTCACGCCGTTTGACATTCATTCCTCTGTATTTTTTGATCGGTTGTTCGTCTTGTTGCCTTTTTAAAAAAAATAACAGACCGATTGAAATCTGGGCTTTATTTGAAATAAAAGTCAAAGGAAGGTTTGGCAGCATCATACGATCGCTTGTTGCTAGTTTCGAACAAAGCAGATCGGGTGATCTCCTGTTTAAATTTTCTATTTTCTATCCCTGAATGATCTTGTCCGCGAAGTCAATGGCAGTTTAAAAGCCTGTTGCCACGGGCTATTTTTTTTACACACACACACACACAAAAAAAAATTATGGTAAAAAATTCATACCCATTCTTTCCGAGCTGTGTGCCAGCGTTAGGATAAGCAGGATAAGGTTTAGACCTTACCTAAGTTCTGATAAGTTAACTGCTCCGTGTTTATTTTTCAGCATTACCATTCTAGCTTTTCTTTTAAAAAAAAACCCCAAATCCAATATGTTTCCCGGCATTTCTAAAAATTGTATTTTTCCGAGAATTGAAAATCCTGATTGTTTTATTCGGTGGTAAAACTTTGGCACGAGCTTTCAATAGCATTTGTGAATTTAATTAAAAGAAACGTTTAAAAATGTAGATTTATTCACTCGATTCAGCTAGAAAGGATAGCAATAATGATTTTGAATGTAACACGTAGCCTTTTTTTATAAAAAAATAATTTATAAATTCTTTGGAATGATGTTAAACACATTTGCACAGTGGAGCGAATGCCTCCAAAAACAAATGCTGTTCTCTTTACATTAGTGTGTTTTGGGGTTGGAAGAAAGTAACAAACCAGACACAAATGACGCGGTGTTTATACTCAGAACAACAGATTGTTGCTGTGGAGGTTGTGGTCTTTTCCACGTAGTATCACGTGAAATATTTAAGTGACAAAACTGGAAACTTTTAGCATTAATATGCTGCACGTTGGCGTCAAGCATTTGGTAAACAACGTAATTTGAAATACATCCCGAGAAGTTCACTCTAAATGATTAACAACCCCCTTTGTCACACCAGAGACGGGGGTGGGGTGGGGGAGGGATTACTTTAGATGTGTGATAATTTTATCATTTTCCAAATAATTGTGCCCATTTCAGTAAAACCTATAACATCGTAAAAATATAACCAGCAGACTATTTTATTTTACAGCGAAATTATTTTGTAGTTTTGATGTTCTACATATAACTAAATGTCCCCTTAACCCAAAGCTAATGCATGTTGTTTCTGGGGGGAAACAAACTGTTTTCTTTCAATGGGCGGGGGGGGGGGGGGGGGGGGGGAATTCAGGGATATGGTTTCATATAATTAAATATATATGTATATACATGTATGTATGTATGTACATATATGTATATCTATAACGTCGGAAATAATAATACCTTCAATTGTGGATGTTTTTGTTAATTCTATACAGGTGAAAAACCGTTTAAGTGTGAGTTTGAAGGTTGTGATAGACGTTTTGCAAACAGCAGTGACCGTAAGAAGCATATGCATGTCCACACCTCGGACAAACCATACATTTGCAAAATGTGTGACAAGTCGTACACTCACCCCAGCTCTCTTAGGAAGCACATGAAGGTAACTTGTCTTTTTTTTTAAAGATAATTATTCTCATTCTGTATGATTATTATCTGTTGCATGTGAATTCTTTACTCTACATTTGGACTTGTAACTTACTACACCCACAACATTTGCAACACAAGGAACTAAATCGAAAACAGAATCCCTCTCCCTCTCCCCCCCAAAAAAGCTTGGCTTTGCGATTTGAGTAAGTGTTTTAGTTAGTGTTTGTTTACATATTTTTCAAACGATAGCAGTATTTGATTTGCATGTGTGTGCAAGGAAAATGTTTCCACAAGCTGATTGATTGGATCGCACGCACACACACACAGACACTTATTATACGTACACACAACTATGTTTCTTTGTAATTGTAGGTACACGAGTCCCAAGGTTCCGATTCCTCCCCAGCTCCCAGCTCTGGCTACGAATCTTCTACCCCTCCAACTCATGTGTCTTCAAATAGTGAGGATCCAAGCAAAACATCGGCATCGACCGCACAAAATACTGCCAACCACAATCCGGCACTTCCGCCTAATTTTAACGAGTGGTATGTCTGAGAACAGGACACAGATTGTTTGGAGATGGACTAACAACTTGCCTGTTCAAACCTGTTGAAACCCTTTTTTGTTAGAAGCAAGCAGAGCAAAGTACTTCGGATAATTATATAAAAAAATAATAGCAATGGGAATAATCGGTTAATAGTTGCGTCAATGTTTTTTTCAAGAGGAAAGGCTTTGGTGATTGAAAGTGATCTCTCGCTCTCTCTCTCTCTCTCTCTCACACACACACACACACACACACAGTGGACTGACTGACTGACCGTGAGCTTTGCTCAGGACTGGAAGCAATTGTTAGCGTTCAGATGTGATTTTCTTTTGTTTTTAACCGATGGGCGAAAAAAAACAAAAGTATAAAGCAAAGAATCTTGCGTATGACCGTTTATTTTTGGTGGTGAATTCATGGCACCTTGAGGGTGATTGACTGTGAAATTCACAAATTCATTCACACAGTCTTAAAAACGTGCCAAAGTCCTGTTATGTCTTGAACTTTAAAAGAAAAAAAATACTCGTGAATGTATTTCCTGTTGGATGGGGTCGAATCTGTTGTTGTTTTAGTGCTTTTTTTCACAGACTGGGATTTTAGTCTTACTAGTGCAGGATTGTGACAGTAAAGTATACCGTTGCCTTTTATAATAACAACTTTTTTTGTAAATACACATTCATAATATCATATTTATCACTTTGTAATTTAATTATCGGTATTTGCGTGCCGGGATGAAACGATATTTATGAAAAAAATGTTTTCTAACAAAACCCTATGTACAGTTTTTTTGGGGGGTGGGGGGAGGGGATCTATAACCACGTTAACATTAAACCATTTTGATTTACAAACAATAGTTGGATTCATTGTGCCATATGATGTTGGGTACTTAATCATACAAAGTGGGCTACAGTGTTTAGGTCTAGTTACCTTAAACCTAGATCACAAGTGTGAATTGGGTGTTTTCAGGAATGTAAACTTTGATCCCAGGACCTTGTGATAATTGAAATCGGAATAACGTAAAAAATAATTCGCATTAATACACATGTTAGTCACAGAGAAAACAGTTTAAAACTAGATTTCTGCATCTCCAGCTATAACTGTTATGATTTGCATTATTTGCTTTATTTTGTCTGTGTGGGGGAAGGAGTGGGTGGGGGGTTGGGTCGGTGATGATACATTTGTCTCCATGGTAGACATCACACTTTGTAATGTCAGTTCAATATTTAATAGGTGCAATAATAGCGCCCATCACTCAACATTTGGCGTTTGCATTTGCAAATCAATGATTACCAATCAATCGAGTTAGTGTCTTTTGACGTCTTTATTATTTACCCGAAAGATTGCAATTCGGTTTTTCTGCCAATTGTTACAAAAAAGTTTATTGTGACAGGCGACTGCAAGGGGGGAAAAATTCTGCAGCAACGTCACATTAGTGAAAGAAGCACATTTGGGTCGAAAGTATCATATCAGATTTGCTTCTAACTTTCAATGACAAAAGGAAAACTTCGAAGTAATAAATTGAACGGTTTTGTCTTACATGTGTTTTGCAATGAGAGATATAAGAGCACGTTGGAGAAGAAGTAATTTATGTTGCAGAACGTTACTTTATATTACAATGTACAAAGTGTTTGGAATTATATCGAATTACATATATCTATTCATGTTGTAGAGAAAATGGAAGATGAAATATGATGAAAAGTGCGTATATCATTGGACCTGTCAGCCTCAAGTGGACCCTTTATTAATTTACATGTACAGAATTACATTTTTTTAGTCACCACGGCTCATTATTGAAATATTTTAAAAATACATAATTGAGTGGTTTACTCTATGACATAAAAATAATTTATAATATATAAAATCTACTAAAAGCCAGAGTTAATAACATTAAGTTGCTCCTTTTGACTTTCTAGTCTGCACAAGTGTAAACTAATTTATCTGAGCACCTATTAATTAAATCCTGATACAAAACACACGGGACATCCCAAACTGGCATAAGAGATTAACTTTAATATTTTGTTGACCTTATAGTGGTGCCTTCTATATTTTAATTACAGATATTGAAATCACAGCATGTATCAGACTGCTCCAATATATATGCTAAATCCGACCAATATTTTTAAACAAAAAAAATCTTCTGAATTGCTTATTTATCTCTGCTGGTAATAAAAGTCTTAACCTGAAAGCAAGTGTGTGGGATAGATAAATGCATATTTACATTTTTTTTTAATGACAACTGCTGCTTTCCGATTATTAAGATGCAATTTCTTGCAAATATCTCTTTTTTTACATAACAGCTGTTTCTACAAGTATTCAGACCACTAAATCAATTCTGCCAAGATATTTAAAAATAATCGACCAAGACAGAAATCAAGCGACAATGCACTCCATATGCATTAATGATGTTCCTTTTGAATTTTTCATGCTTAATACGTTAATATTATTATGCTGACAATGAATTGTAGTACAGTTTTATTGCATAATTTAGAAAGTATTAATTGTCAATTCATTGAACCACTTAGGTATGTTTGTGTTACCGATTGCCTTACTACCAGAAAATCAAATACTTTGAAGCAGATTTTCATTCTAAATGCAGAAATCTACTGTATTTGTTTTGAATTCAAGGCAATAGAAAAATGCTTAAAACATACAGGACAACTTATATTCACTTAATTCAGTTAATCATATTAAGTGGGTTTGCATATAAAATATATAAAATTCTGAACTGCAACTTTTCAGCAAAAGTTTTTTCTATTTTTAAAAAAAGCACCCGTCAACACTCTACAATGTTATTTTCTGCAACAACAAAAAAAAGTGTGTTAAGTACATGTAAATAGGATTCCAAAAAAAACCGCCCCCGCAACCCGAATGTTGTAATATTTTAAAACGCAAGCCATTGACGCTGTGGTTGTGATAACGTTGACTTGTTTGTGTTTGCAGCGATAGGATAGGGCACTGTGTGTGTGTGTGTGTGTGAGCGTTCAACGCCTTTCTGTCCACTCTGTAGGCGAGTACCAGTTTGGGAGCCACTTGAACTTGACAAATGGTGACCCAACACTTTCCTACTGGTGTCATTCATCTTATCTGACTGGCTCCCTCACTCAAAACGGTGTTGGTTAGGTACAGCAAATACAATAAATACTCAGCATCCGAGGACATTAACGCACACTCGGTGGGCAAGTTTCAGAAAGTAGACAACCCTAGAAAAATAACACGCATTGGATAATCGATGCATATTGTCACCAACTTAAAATTAACTCGCCAATCCTTGACCACGGCGTTTGTGTTAATTGTAATGGGAGTTTTAAATAAAGCTGACTTGTCAGCACAACTGGTGAGAGTTGGAAAGGTGTTGAACCCACAGTACTCTGTTATAACAGCAAGTGAGCAATGTTCTTCTTCTTAATAACCATCTCTCCTACACTGTTTGCAATAAATTACATTGAAATTAAAAGGGAAAAAAAATTAAGTGACAGAATACTTCAACCATATCAATCTTATGCCACTATAGATTTTAAAAGAATTGCAAACCCCTCACGTTTTCTTTATTTTTGTCGAAAGTGACACTGAAGCAAGTGGTGTTAACTTTTTTTAATTTAAGTGTGTGTAGTGTTGGTTGTGTTTAAAAACAAATTCTGTGCCTTATTCTCCGTGTTTCTGCTTCACAGTTTTAACCCAACGGTTTTATTATTCCAACAGGAAAAGCATAGAAAATAACCCAGAGTAGCTTCGAAGACTACTTAACCAGCAATAGTTTTTACACTTTAAATCATTTCCAGACTAATATATCTGGCAACCTTTCCTCCCAGAAATCGTGAGTTGTAATTTAATATGTGTATGAATAAAACCTACATTAAAATTCAAATCGTGTGGTATTTTAAAAGTCGCCATAATTGAATTATATTTTGATTTGAATTACACTTGGCCAAATTGATCAAATTGACGCGAATGTATTTTACAGAGGGAATTAAAGTTTTTGTAAGAAACCTCTCAACGAGCCCTTTAAAGCAATACTTTGCCGTTAAACTGCTTTTTTTCTGTTGCTCACACGGTGCTCACAAAACCAAACTTTATTTCAAGTTGAATAGATTTTGTATACTTTAGTACGTACTTCAGGATGGTTAGGATTATATTTGCTACGTACAAACCTATATTTAAAGACACATTTGTGGTAAAGAAATCTTTGAAATTTTTTGGAATTATTTCAGTTATATAACTTTCTTGTAACTTTCATTCTCAGATCAATTCGAAGTATGCATAAGAATTAATTTATTCCTCAACTTTTAGTCGTCTTTTGAGAAACATATACCAAATTAATTAATAATGACATTTTCTGGTTTATTTTATGGAGTAGCATATACCGAATAGCAATGCTGTTATTCTGTTAAACATAATCTACACCACGTTTAAACTTGCTCATTACTGTATTCTGTTCAGACTTGTGCAAACTGTTATAGGAATAATTATATTTCTACGGTAAAATGAGTCACCTCCTGCTGAATTTTAATTTTATCTATTAATTAATAGGAATAATTTTTCAGATAAATAATATTGACAAGTGCAGGCACTTACACAGATAGTTTCGATGAAAGTTAAACACATTTTCGTAACAAGAACTTTTTTGTTCACAATTTGCACAACAAAACACTCTTTGCAACCCATGAATAAAGCGGATATGAATCAAAATAATTTCCTTAATAACTTTTTAAAAAAAACACACACACGCCCAGCCAGTGGTATAGACCAATCAATACGAAAACAAATGGGAATATTATCTTTAATACACCTTTATTAATGTCAGCATACATGGAAATCAAACACTATATATTTTTTGAACAGTTAAATGGGAGAGCTGTAATGGTCCAAATGAGAGTCTCTGTTTCCTGATCCAAACACAAATTGCTTCATTTGGGCCAATATTATTCCCCTTTTATTCGGGAGTCATATTAACAGCGGTTTACTGGACTTCAGATGTGCGTCCCTGTTGGCTGGCCCTGATGTACAGCTGCACAGTGTCTGTGTGTCTGAAGATGTACAGAGATGAATGCCTCTTGTGAATAATAGTTTTTAAAAAGTCCATGTGAAGCTGCACTCCCTTACCCCGCTGACTCAGTAAAGCTGCAGTGACATGGTTTTAATACTCCCCACGGTGTCCTGGGCGTGCAGCTGCCCATTGCTACGAGGCTGCCTGATGTACAGTGAGTTAGTTAGTCAGTTGCCCAGTGTTGTGCAGTCAGTCGCTCATATACGCAACCTCACGTGCTTTGCTTGTATTTGCAGTCACTTAATGTCCTGTACGTGCATTTACGTGAATCCTGCAGATGCACTCACTTGATACCCTGTATATGGAGTGAGTCCTGTAAGCTCAGTGGTCAGAGCACTCGCCTGACAAGCGTGAGACCGGTGTTCGAATCCAGGCAGGTCAGGGCCAAGCCTTGGGCAAGTTTCCTTTACTCCACACACCTCATAATAATCCCTCCAGAAAAGAAAAACTATAATAAATCGGTCATGTCAATCCACGGCTACTTTTGGGGGGTGGGGGGGGGGCTCAGTGCTGTGTGCAATTGGCTGCCGCATTTCGCCCCCAAAATATACAATCAGCTCACTTTACAGTATTGTCAGGCGATATATCAGTTAGATCGGTCTAATTTTTCATATTGATATGCCGATATTGGAATTTCAAATATATCAATATGTCTAAACATTCAATATCTAAAAAGAAATCGGTATATCGCAAATATCGGTACATCGTTTCCGGCGATATATCGGTTATAATGCAGACTTTTTCAACTTACTTTGTCGATATCCGAATGCGCGCGCACACCGGAATGCGCGCACATGCGCAGGACAAAAAAAACCGCGATATTGATATATATCGGCATATAGAATTATGGGCAAACTGATATATCGATATCGGAAAATTTCCATATCGACGGACCCTACTTTACAGTATGTTCTGCGACGCGCTTTGGGATGTCTCGGAGACGTAAAAAGTGCTATATCAAATGCAAGGTTGATCATTATTATTATTAACGGCCTGTATATACAGTCACTTGATATTATCCTGTATATGCAGTCTCCTGATATCCTACACTGTACATGCATCTCCCCAGGCCCTGTCTTATGCCCTTTCGGGATCATCTCTGTAGGGATCCATCCCGCCTTGACGCCCTGCCACAGCTCATCTCCTGTGAAACTCGTTCCTGACGAGCTGTGCGTGTATCTGACCCGAAGCCTCGGACTGTACGACTGTAGACGTGGGTTCCTGCTCCAGATGTTCTGGATATACAACCACTGGTGGAGACGTCTTTCCTGTGCCTGGAGCTGCCTGAATGACCTGTCAGTACAGTTCCCACCCCCCGGTGCTCTGCACAAGGCACATATTGCCCCCTCCCCCCCCCCCCCCCCCCCCCCCACTCCTTCCCCCCCCTTTTTATTTGCCTCCTGATGCCTTCTTGTTTGACGCAGCCTCCTCCCTCCCTCCCTCCAATAAATTGGGCTGTGCAGTGGCGCGGCGCCGCCGCCCAGCAGGACGCGCGATACTGGGGCTTGAAAGAGCGACAAAGAGAGACAAGAGGGAGGGAGGCCGAGAGATGGAGTGAAGGCAGAGCGTTGGATGGGGGGAGAGGCAGAGAGAGACAGAGGGAGGGGGACAGAGGGAGGGAAGAAGGGAGGGAGGGAGGGAAGAAGTGAGGGAGGGAGGGAAGAAGGGAGGGAGGAAGGGAGAGACGCAGGGAGGGAGGGAGAGAGAGAGAGATACCATTACGCGAGCACCGTATCAGAAGGCTACCAATCGCGGTGCAGATGAGAGTTCGGCACGGTTACGTAGCAACATGGCAAACGCTGTGTGTGTGTATCTATCCCTGTATGTGTCTTTCTCTCTGTGTCTGGCTCTCTGTCTGTCTGTCTCTCTCTGTGTGTGTCTGGCTCTCTCTCTGTGTGTCTGGCTCTCTGTTTGTCTGTTTCTCTCTGTGTGTCTGACTCTCTGTCTGTATGTGTCTCTGTTTCTCTCTCTGTCTGTTTCTCTCTTGTGTATTAGTGTGTCTCTCTGTCTTGTCTTTATGTGGGGGGGGGGGGGGGCTGGTTGGATATTCGCATGCGCATCACTGGTGCCATATTGCCAGACTGGTGGGGGTTCACGCCCAATGTGGCGGCTTCTGTTGTTGTTGCGTTATGCCGAGGGAGGGAGGGAGGGAGGGAGGGGGAGGTTTAATTGGACTGGTGCCTAATTTGCACACACACACACACGAAGAGAAAAAAAGAATAATTTCAACCAGCAACATGCTCCCTATCTCTGCCCACCCCACTCTTTTGAAGACCAATTCCTATTCACACCGTTTCATGTATTGCAAACGCGCACTGGCCACACACTGCACTGGAAGCCACGCTTTGGGCGACTATTTGGCGTATTTTGGGGGGATAGTGGGGAGGTGGTGGGAGGCGGGGGGGGGGGAGGAGGGGGGCGGTTTATAAATAAATGCGATGTTAATCTCTGGCAAACTCCTGGCTGTTGATTCTCTTCTCTCCTCCCTCCCTCCCCCGCTGGGGTGGCTGTTTGTGGCTGTCGACCGTGCAATAAAGCAGAGTCCGGCAGGCGAACTTGTCAGCCACTCGGCTCTCAGCATCTGTTCTCAGAGCAGTCCAACCCTCTCTGATGATGATGATGTTGTTTTTTTTTCTCTCCCCCCCCCCCCCCCCCCCCCCCCCACTCTCTCTCTCTCTGTCGTGCAATTGCCAGCTCCTCTGATAGGAGGCACATGGTCAAGGCGTTTGCTCAATTTGTATTTGATGCATTTGTGTGGAGAGAGAGAGAGAGGAAGGGGTGGGGGGGGGGGAAGGGATTGTCAGAAAAAGTATAGGTTTTGCACGCCATGATTTTTTGTATTGCCTTTTTTTTGGGGGTGGGGTTTAAAAAAAATGTATTCTTACCTAGACATTTTTCACACGTTGTATTTTAACGCACAGTGGAGCTAGAACAATACTCCTCAAAAGCATGGGTTCGATCATGTTTGGAGCCTGAACTGCTGACAAGCGTTGGAACCAGGTCGCTCTGCCTTGCATTGGATTGTTTATTTTTTTTGAATAAAAAAAATTGAAATTAACCAAAAAAACCAACATATATATGAAGGGCGCGGCGACTGTATTTGGCTCGGAATTGGAGCCGGTGAAGCGGCTTCCTTCCACCTGCCGCGCAAAAAAAAAGCTTTTGTTGGGATAAGCACGAAAGGCAATCTTAAGAGGATAAAGCTACGCAGACACCCAACACTTAATCACGCAATTGAGTTCATATGGTTTATCCCAGAAGGTTCGTATTTAATCGCTTAATACCTCCTCCCAACTCCCCTCCATCCCCCACCCAGACTCCACCTCCTCCTCCCCCTCCACATAAATGCTATTGCATACTGTTCGGTGAAGGTATTTGTTCCCAGTTTAGCTCGCTTGGAAAATACTGATCCATCCAAACGTTTGTTGGATTGGCAAATCACCCTGCGGTTTCAACATTATGTAAGCACTTGTGTAACGTTTGAATTTATGCTGATGTGCGAAATTTAATATGGAAATAAATTGCACAAAACCTCTACTACATTTCACATCTTTCACTACAGTCTCCCAAACATTTATTTGCTCACACACTTGTCTCATTTGGTGTCCAGTATGTGTGTGTGCATGACAAAGTATATAGCGTGGGAATTATATCATAGTTAATGCCAAATTAATTGGAAACAAAACCTACCTTATTTTAAGGTGTAGAATACCAGCTGCGTTAGATTCCTCAGAAGTGTTAGTTGGAAATAGTATTTTGCCAATAGAGAGACATTTACTAAACATATTTCATAATAAATATTTTCCTGCTCTTAAATTATTATTCAATTATTATTATTAAACTACAATGGAACCACTGGATTATTGCATGGCAAAATTGGGAATATTTTACCAGTCTTTATAGGTATTAACCAAAATCTCCTGAGTAAAGGAATTTCTTTGTCAAAAATCTACACTTGATATTTTCAAAATCACAGCCAGAGCCCATCATCATCATTCTGAATGAAAGTAAAATAAGTGAAATATTTTTCAAAGTTTAGGTTATTATACCACATTATA
The DNA here is from genome assembly GCA_035084275.1 of Hydrolagus colliei. Lineage (NCBI taxonomy): Eukaryota > Metazoa > Chordata > Chondrichthyes > Chimaeriformes > Chimaeridae > Hydrolagus > Hydrolagus colliei. The sequence goes on from CM068754.1 coordinate 12,230,891, forward strand.
TATATTTGCATTCATAAATGGAGCCCAACGCTCTTTAGTTTTAAAAGTTGCCTACCAACTGTTGGGAGCAAATAATTTTTAAAAATGTGCTCAACTTCTAATAAAACAATTTAAAAGTACTGTATACGCAAACATATCAATGCAAAATATTTCCAAAATACAAATTACATTAAACATTACATAATGTAAGATTACATAATGTTGAAACATTAATTCTTCAATTAATTTTGTTTATATACCATATGCGAAGTAAATTATGCAAACTGGAATAGTCAAAGAATTTGTTCCACAACCATAAATATACAGTCAATTTTGCCCACCAATATACAGTCAATTTACTTTACAATACATTCTGTCAAGTGTTTTGAGACATCAATAAGATGTGAAAAGTGCTATATCAAATGCAAACATTATTATATTATAAAACCTGTTGATGTGTTCATAAGGTTTTTAATTTGTTTTACTCCCATTGATAGTGCGCACCACAATATGACCTGCAAACCAGTGTAGGACTAAGAGGATGACATGAGAAGCTAAACCCATGGCCCTAAAAAAAAGTGTTCAAGTAGTCTAGTTCTTCACATTGGGAAAGATGATTTAGTGGTAGAGGTTGCTTCTGTGCTTAACAGTAACGTAGTGTCGTATTTGGTCGTTCCTCTCTCTCATGGCTTTCATGTTAGTTTCAAACGTGGATTTAAGAACGTTCACTTTCTACAGTGACCCTGTAGAACCGCATTAGACATTAATGTAACACACACATCATACTGTATCTTCAAACATGCCGTTTCAGCGATATAAATATGAACTAGCAGAATATTTTAATAACACAGTGCAACATTTTCACAGGTAAACTTTGGAACTTTTGTTGCCACTTCTCACACGTGTACAAAACTCCCTCATTTAAATGTGTGCACAAACACACAGGAATTTACTCCAGGATTTTGAAAAGACATTTGGAAACATGGTTGACATTCTGAATTAATAAGCAACGTTTTCAGTTATTAAAATTGCATTACAACCTTGGATTATAATTACCATATGAGTAATATGTGAATCATAATGGTTTTGTAATAATATATGGTGCTCTGAAATATTAGAAAGTTAATATAACTCATATACTGTATTTATAGATAAAAGGTGAAATTTTTTTCCAAACTAAATTTTTAAAAAAAAATCTTCACTCACTGCTGATGTGGGCAAGGACATTCAAAGAGAGAAGTTAATCAAAACATTTCATAGCTCTTAGTTCTCACACATCAGAAGATTTGATGTGAACAAATCAAAGGAAATAAAACTTATCATCCATATTTAAGATTTTGAAATGTGTTTGGTTTCACTTACAATTGCAGCTGTTGTATCCAGCACTGTTCCAAAAATATCAAACAGAAAAAGTACTGCTGAAGCTTTATTACCCAATATTAGTTTCGCATTGATTTTGGCACGTGATGGTAAATGTAAGAAAGTCCACATAGTTTGATCACTGGCTTTGTATGATTCTTTACATCGGATCTTTAAATGAGTCACCACACTATAGAAAGGATGTTAAGGCATTGGAAAGGGTGCAAAGAAGATTTACTAGAATGGTACCAGGATTGAGGGACTTCAGTTAAGGGGAAAGGCCATTTAGACTAGGTTTATTCTCTTTGCGACAGAGAAGGTTGAGAGGAAACCTAATAGAGGTTTATAAAATCGTGAGGGGATTCAGCAGGGTGAATAAGGAAAAACTGTTTCCACTGGTGGGCGAATCTGTGACTCATGGTCACAGATTTAAAATAGTTTCAAAAGAAGCAGGTGGGGGGAGCTGAGGAGAAATCTTTTCACTCAGCGGGTTGTTCGAATCTGGAATGCATTGCCTGAAAAGGTGGTGGAGGCCGATTCGATAACAGCTTTTAAAAGAGAATTAGATCTTTATTTAGGGAGAACAGGTCTGTTTGGTTATGGAGAGCGATCTGGGCAGTGGGATTGAGTTGCTCTTTTCAAAGAGCCGGCACAGACTAGATGGGCCGAATGGCCTCCTTTGTGCCGTAAATTTCTATGATTCTATGAGCCACAAAAGAACCGAAAACTAATGTTTAACTTAAGTAATGCAAGTTAAGGATAACTCCAATGAACAGAGGTGTAAAAGCATAAATGAGATAGAGTGTTTGCAACAGTAACAATGATTTAATTCAGCCAATATTATAAATATGAATTGAATCCATCATTTTATAAACATAGGGTGCAGTTTCCTGAACATGTGGTTAGCAGGTTCCTTCTGTCTGCTGCTTGAACACATCAGTGGCCTCTTTGTATTCCATTTCCAACAGAACTGTCTTATTCATTTTATTTTAAGATTGTTCATCAATTTGAAACCAGATATCTCTGATCTGCGAACACTGTCATTCGAAGAACATTTTAATCAGTTTGCTCCAGCGTTATGCAATCTTTATCTTGAATTGTACAACCAAGTCATCTTGTCCATATACTTGATCCAATTAATTACATTTTCCTTGGCTATATCCTCTGACAATTCACAATACTATCCTGGCTTAGTCTTGCAGAGACCCCACATGCACCTACAAACTTACATGCCACCACTGGTACTTACATTGGACCAGAAAAATTGGTCCAGGAAGCAGAACTACTCTTTAAGATCTTAGCTGAGGTAAAACCTGTAATAATAATAGTAATAACAATAATAATCCTTGTATTTTGAAATAGCGCTTTTCATGTCTTCTAGATGTCCCAAAGCACTTTACAGAATGTACTGTACTGTAAAGTGAATTGACTGTATATTTGTGGGCAAAACGAGACAGCCAATTGCACACAGCAGTGTCCCACAAACTGAAATGAAATGAAATGGACTGAAATTACCTAATTAATTTTTTTGGGGGGGATGTGGGATCAGGCATGTGGAGTAAGGAAACTTGCCCAAGGTTTCACACTGCTTAGAATTTAACCCAAGTCTCTTGTTTGAAAGGCGAGTTCTCTAACCACCGAGCTACAGGAAAGGAATGCAGAATCAGTCTGGTCCATTTTAATCATTACATGAAGGTCTGTTTTAAGTGCAAACAACTTTTGTGGTGTCTGGTCGTGGCCTTGCAAAAGATTTAAAGCCACTTAATGTCTCCTCAGTGGTGCAGAGATTGAATTCTGGGATTGCGTATGTTGTTGACATGCATTTCGGAGCTCCAGTGGCTTCGTGGTTAGAGCTCTTGTCTTGCAAGCTGGGGAGACCAAGCTGGGAAGACCTGTGTTCGAATCCAGGCAAGTCAGGGTGAAACTTCGGGCAAGTTTCCTTACTCCACACACCCAATAATAATCTATCCAAAAGAACCATGATAATAAATTGGTCATTTCAATCTACGACTGTTTGTGGGACACTGCTGTGCGCAATTGGCTGCCACAATTTGCCCACAAATGCACAGTCAATTCACTTTACAGTATATTCTGTGATGCGCTTTGGGATGTCGATAAGATGTGAAAAGCACGATATCAAATGCAAGGATTATTATTATTATTATATTATTATTTCACTGATCCTGTAGCTTTGAACTATACCGAATCCAGGTGCAAAAGATGGGTTTTCTTTAATAATAAACTTTGTGCTGGTTGCAGTTTTAATAGAGCTGGTGGGAAGTATAAGAAGTGTAGGCCATCTCTTTGAGTCTCATACTGTTTGTCACACTTTGTATGGTACTCTGATTGGCAACTTCAAAGCAACGTTTTTCTTCACATCTTCTGCACTAGTATGATACGGAAAATTGGATCAAAGCAGAATCTGTAGAATAACTGGTTTATTTCGAGTTTCCAATCTTTTCCAGCTATCTTTGTCAATGATACTTTCCACATATTCCACTCAAGTTAGTGCATATAACTACAAGTCGAATTGATTCACATCACGGTTTTGGGGATATCCAGTTGATTCAGAAATACTGCAGTTCCATGCTATTTATATAAATCACTGGAAGAAGGGTTCAGCCATTCTATACGTCCAATGAAGGATGCATCATGACCATTGCTGCTTTTTACACATATGTGCACTGATTACCAATGAGTTTATAGAAAATGGCTTCAAAAACAATTCCCTTCTTGGTTCCTCTCATTCTGGTTAGATATTCAAGATTTTGTTCAAGTGCAATTGTACCAGCGTATACCATATGTTTACATACATATATTTTTTAATGAAGAAAGAAGTAAACAATTATCAAGAGATAGCCATATATGGGTGGATTCACTGATCCTGGGGACAATGTGTTTGAGGGTTGAATCAGTATGTTGTCATTGATGAACTATTTATGAGCCTGAATAAAAGTGTTCAAGCACTACATGGCCTAGCTCTACTGTATCTATTTTATATTGATCTCATGTAAATAAAGAGTATCTGGGAAGGGGAAAGCCAATATAGCATTTGATGAATTTGAAATTAGAATTGACAAATCATTACAATTTGTATGAAAGAAGCATTTTCATATGAATATCCAATGATCTATATCTTGAGGCTTTAAATTAATATAACTTTCAAGACTAACATGTTTTGTCGTTACTCCAGGAAATGTAACCTTTCTACTGAAGGTCAGAAAATACACCCTGTGTGGCTGGAGAGACAAATATCAAGTTGTGCTCAAATCCCTTCTCCACCTCCGACTGAATTCACTCAATAGCAACATGACATCATTGGAGCTGAAATTGTCACAGGAGCATGCTGTGAACAAAGGCAACAGAATCAAAACATATCAATGTGTTTTTTGCTGGGATTGGACATGGTTAGAAAAAAATAGATATTTAATTTTTTTAAATGTAATAATTACTAAATGAGGTGTAATGACTACACATAAACATGACAGACAATATGATATTCTCAAGCATGTAACTGTTGTAGGATTATAATACAATACAATTATATTTATATATAGCATCTTGAAGAACTGGCAATGCTCTGGAGGTGGGGCATGAAGAGAGTAGAGGGAAATGACTGAAAATGTCGTTGAAGAGGTAAGGCTTAATTTAAGGCCAGAGGTGCTGACATTTTGGGATGGGATTTCTGATAACAGGGACAGTATGGTTAAAACAATGGTGGGTTGGTGGGGGATATAAAGCATGCCAGTTAAATTAAGCGCAAAATGAACAAAAATATTCAAAATAAGATAATAACAATGACAACTATATCTGTTGAGATTAACTCTAAATATAATTAATTGTGCCAAAGCTTCTCTATCGAAATTCCACCCATAGTTTCTCACCATTTCAAAGTGTCAGGTTTTTACAAATTTTTAAGTACAGTTTTTTAAATTTGAATTTTTTTTGTAAGTTCTTTCAAGAACTAGAGAAAAATGACTTAAAAGTTAAGATTGAATAGAAGAATTCGGCAAATTCTGCCTGCATAGAAATGCAAAAAAAAAAGTGTAAATGTAGACACGTGGAATATTTTTGTTATAAATTTATTGGATTTGCAGGTGGTGAAGCGTATTATGGAACATTCACTTCTGACGCACTTCATTTTTGCAGAGAATGCCTGATTCTCTTTGTAATATAATCTTTAGAGTGTTTGTGCTGCACAGTACTGTACTGCTCTAATTGAGCTCTATGTATCCATTTCGTATGACATTAATCCCTACAAGAATATTCCCTAGAAAGTTTCCAGCAACTGTCTGATTCTATTCTATGTACTGTAAATGCTAATATAGAATGTACTTCATTGAAACTGAGTTGTCTCAGAATCTGAGCAAAATAATTAATCCTTAAAATGAGAAAGAGCTTTGTCAAATATATTTGTACCACTTATCTGGGGGTATTCTTTCTGTAAGCTTGCCAAGGCTTGGGGAACCCAGAGTGTGTGTTGTACTGTACTCTATATGGTGTATGGTTATTTCCTTATAGATCTAATCGAGTCACAGGTTGCTACTAAAATTGGACTTTAGTGAGAATGACAGTCACAAGAGAGATTAGAATGAAGATGAAGAAGCAGTTTGGCTCATTTGATCTAACCTTCTCTAGATATTTACCTGTTACAATATCATTCTATTCAGCTTCAATGTTTTTTTAAAAAAGCTCTGAATTCAAACCTCAACCATCTTTTCTGGTGGTTCATTTCAGACATTGATCACAGTTTGTAAAGAAATACTTTCAGGCATTTTTCCTTGTTGCCTTTCACAACCTTGAGTCTTTTGTCCTGCTGTCTTGGCATAACTGAAAGTATTGTTCCAGTTTTACAAACAACCTTTATATATCTTCACCAAGATACCCAAACTATACGTCTGAACCAGAAAGGACACTTGATAATATCTCAGCCCAAGTTACTGTGGCAATTGTTTGCAAATTTGAAAAACACAGATGCTTGGATGTATTATTCAGTGATTATGGGGTTATGCACACATTGTCTTTTTTTTGTACTTTGTATCGCTCCTTAGGTATTACTCTTTGTCTTGACCTTTGTCTTCTTTCTACATATTCTCAACGTTTGCTATTTCAGCCACGATGCTCTGGTCTTTGAAACTGTCTCCCCAAACCCCTCTTCCTTGTTCCTTCTTTATTCACGTTCAACATTTTATAAACCTATCTCTTGAAACATGTCTATGGCTTTGATGTACCTTTGATTAATACCCTCAAACATTTCCTCCTTTCCGCCATGGTTGCTGATACCTATTGTGGTTATGAAGCATTTGAAGTATTTATTCTAATTGAAAGGCAAAATCCAGATTGTTTCTTTCTCATCTAACTGGAAACTGCTGTTCCAGTTATCGAAAAATAAAATCTGCTAAACATTTAAGTCTGATACTGCCTCATTAATTTTCTATGTATTTTACCTGTAGCTTTCCTCTTTGTTTTGAGTTGGCACAATACAAGAGATGCAGAAATGCTGTCATTCTATCTGTTTCTTTTTGACATTTTTCAATATGTAGCTGCAGCTGGATGTAACTCTAATGTAGATAAATATCCCATAAAATTGAACTTGATGGGTTGCTGAAAATATAAAACATTTGGGGTGCACAAGGTATAAACCTGTAAAAAGAACTAGGCCACCTCTCAATGAGGGTGGACTGATTTGCGTTAAGCCAGTCATTACATCCTATTGACCTGCCTAACTTTGGGATAGAGTGGAGTTCTGGAACAAATCTCTGTGAGCTGCAAATTGAATCACAGTTATGTACCATCATTGGATGGATACCATCTCAAAATCATTGTCTGACCAGCAAGGCTTTGCTTTATTATGGATTCAAACGTTTCTACATGATTATCTTAACTGCTTAGTATTGGGTAAGGAATGATACATTAAAACTTTCTTGACAAAGTTATTGAGTGTTGAAGGCAACAAACAATATTCGAATTCGAGTGGCCCATAGGAATTCAGATGCTGCTGTTTGTCTTTCATCTGAGAGTTAACCATTCTGTAGTGGTGTTGTCATCATTAAAAACAATGCAAACAAACTTATAACATCCATCATACCATTGATGAAGGCAAAGACGTGAGTGATTATTTATTTATTTAGTTTGATGTAAACTAATTGAATAATTTGAAAGAATTACACATTATCAGGGTATATTTATTGCTAAGCCAAATACATAAAATATTATTTCATGATAAATTCAAAGAAATGACCATTAAAACTTTTTTTTTACACTGTAACATAATTAAAGGCAGAAGGATCAAAAAAGCTGTTGTGGATAAATTAACTGCTGCTTTGAAAACTATTGGTTACCACAGACACGTGAGTCATTTTTACTGGTTTTGTTTTGTTCTTTATGAAAGAACAATGTTTGGTTTGTAAGAGTGAAGTAATGCAAACAAGCATTTTTTAACTGATTAATGGACTTTTCTACTGGTATGGTTCAAATTATAACAAATGCCTTAACTTTGTAATGTTGATGGAAATATTTTATGACTGACGAGGTTAGATTTTTTATTGCATTGCAAAAAACAAATTATGAGAACTTTGCTTCATGCTCTCTACTTTAATGTTTCTTTTCACCTGTGTTTGATTATGTAAACCATAAACACTGTTTGGACAGTGTTGTACTGCAGTTTATTCTTCAGTGGACATTTTAGATCTATTCCTTGACCATGCAATCCAGACATTTTGTTAGTGTTTTAATTGAATTTGTCACAACTAAAGAAGAAATACCATAGTTGTCAATTCAAGTCAAGATAAATTATGAATTGGTTACTTTTTGTAACAAATAGATTTATGGGCTAAAATATGATTCATTTATTAAATGTGACAAAGGAATAGTAGAAACTGATTATTCTTTATTTGTTTAATTGTAAGGAATCTTCGGCCTGAAGTTTCATCGGTCTCAACATTTAAGAACATGCATAATTATGGAAAGTGTTTCAAATTTCATCTTCTTTTCAAAGATGACTATTTTAAAGAATGGTATAGAAACTGCTAGACTGGCCACATTGCTGCACAATCTTTTTTTAAGACAAACCATTTTTACAGGTGAGGACTGTGGTGGAATTTTGGGCCTCCCATTCTATCCAATTTCAATATACTGAGACTCTACTTAAAATAATCTTAATAGGGCTGCAATTAATAATGGGTTCTTGTTCTGTCCACTTTGCTAAAGCTAGTGAATGGATAGAACCAAGGTTGTTAAGAATGTGAAGAGTGAAACACAGCTATGTTGTGCGGGTGTCAAGACAGATCCAAATGTGAGGACATGTAGTTTGGGCTTGACCTTATATCATTAATCTTATGGAACAGAAAAATATATAAACTATTCCAACTGAACCTCAAGAAAATGGTATAGAAGGGTTCATTGGCAGAATTTGGATGCAGCATTTTTGCTTGGTAGTTGGAAATTGGAAAACATTTCTTTATCAATCATTTTCTCATATTTTTACTGGAGTGCACATCCACACATATAAAAGTTACCAGCAGAAAATCTGCATCATTATAAGGAAACATTATCATACATAAATGTTCTAATAAAATTCGATGTACATTATAATTTTGAACTGATCAGCTTATCAAATTATGAGCTATATTACATTAACTGTATTTATATTATATTAATTTGTTTGTATTATAAATCAGAACTAGCAGGAGCCTGATTAAACATGTGCCTTCAAGCAAATTGCCTGTTAATTTGTACTGCAATGAACCCTCGTAGTTTCAGGCAGTAATTTGTTTTAACATTATAATCACTGCATTGCAATACAGTGTAAATTGATGTTCAATATGATGTTTGCCACTCTATTTGTGATAAGTTGATCAGTTTTCACTTTCTGACATTATGTTTCCAATTTTCACAACATAAAATCAGAAATATAGTAATATCTAAATACAATTTATTGAACTTGTATAGTTATTGTAATACTACTATTATACTATTAATGTACATTTGGGATAGATTTCTGAGGGTGTTGTGAGGGAAAACAACAGTACAGTATCTCGGTATACCACTGCCAGAAAGAAAGCAGCAACATTAAACAATAAAGTTAAGGTTTTCAACTTTGCAAAAAAACACACTGTGCTATTTATCTGCCGGCACATGGGCAAAAAGCCAAGTATATGTGTATATTTAAGAGCTTCTTGGAACAGGAACAGATGGCAACTGTGTCAAATCTATTTGCAGAAAGCAAAAATCAAAACAATTCACTGTGGGCAGCCATGTGCCCAACATGGAATGAATTACAAAAAGGGTAAGATGTTTTTGACTTATTTTGGTCTTATTTTACAATCAGCCGTTTGTATGGCCATTTAATCTTTCCTACATATATGCCAGTGCTCTCATGTTAGCAACAGATTGGAAGTGATGTGATAAGGACAAAAGGCTTGTAATTCACATATCTATCTATGCAATTCTATGTACCATGAATATCTGGTCAATATCATTTTTAATATCAATAATAGGGATAATGCTAATGGGAAAAAATCAAATTGGCTTCACTATAGCATCTCTACTCCTGCATACAAATATTATTACATCCAGTTACATTATATTCATTACAACCTTCCACTTATGTGAGTTCAGTCAAGCACTGATGCAAGTGATAGGATATAAGTCCTTCCATCATATAGGCAGCCAAAAAGTTCTGTATATAATTGTTTATTTTTCTCTAGAGGTAGAATATAATTATGTTATATAACATAAAGAGAACATGCATAATAATGAACAATTATTTATAGTAATTATTTATAAGATAATAATAAAACATACATAATAGAACCTGTATGATTTTATTATGTGGAGTCCTGTAGCTCAGTGGTTAGAACACTCACCTTACAAGCGAGAGATCTGGGTTCAATTCCTGGCAAGGCGAAACCTTGGGCAAGTTTCCTTACTCCACACGACTGATAATAATCCCTCAAGAAAACAAAACAATAATAAATTAGTCATTTCAATCCGATGCTATTTGTGAGACACGGTTGTGCGCAATTGGCTGCCACATTTTGCCCACAAATATAATCAATTCACTTTACAGTATATTCTTTAAGACACCTAGAAGATGTGTTATGCACCATATCAAATGCAAGGATTAATATTATTATACATTATACACTATCCTAATCCTCTTTACACAATGTGGCTTAGTTTGCATTGATCCCAATTAATGAAAAACAATTCTATCTTTAGAAGGCTGGATGCTATTTAAGAAGACCTGTAGTGAATCATAATGAAATACACTATCAATGTTCATCAGTCTTCAACAATCTTTATCATCATAAAATATGCAACACTCACTTTGCTTGAAATTTTGATAAAATAAATACATTTTGACTGATATAATAAATGCTTAGAGTTTTTGCACTAAGAATGCAGTTTAGACTTTTGGATTTTATCAATTGTCACCAGTTGTTCCATAAGGCATTGTCATTTGCTGTCGTACAGTTCTGTAGAGAGAGATTATATTTAATGTGTGAGCTTAAATCGTAAAAATGTCAGCAGGGTTTCCAGGCAAGAAGATGTCATGGCTCATCCCAATCCTACACTCACCTGTGTCCACATATAAACTCTGGCTGCCTTTCTCCATTCCATGGCTTGAAGCAATTGCTGCAGAAACTGAGATCCACTAACTGAGATCCACATCTTGTAATTTTCTGCACAAACTGAGATCCTATCACAAATCTATTGTACAAAGGCACTTGTGGACTGTATTATTTAGCGCTACATCAGAGACTAGACTTGTTTATATCCGACTCTTATCAAAGGAAAAATACGAGAAATGATTTGGTGAGTGCTATCTACAAAGCTACAAAAATAAAATTACATTCATAGAATGCCTTTCATGTCGGGAGGACGTACCAAGGCGCTGAACTGTCAGGGGTCGGGACCCTAGCATTGGGGGAGGGGCAGGGTCGTGGAGAGGGAGAGAAGTGGGAGAGTGGCTGAAGGTACAATCGAACAGGAGGGTCTTGAGACCAGGCTTGAAGGAGAGGACATAAGCTGCAGACTTTTGGATGATCTGCACCTTGTGAAGGAAAGTGCTGGGAAGGCTGACGGGAGTATCCATAGTCAAGTCAACGACAAAGATCATTCAAGAAGGCATTACTGTATCACAAAACAAAGTGGACATATAGGAGAAACTGCCAGACAATATACAAGACCACCTAATAATAGTAAAAGGTAAAGATTCTCCAGAAACATAGAAAAAAGACAAGTCGCGAAGTCTGAGTTCAGTTTCCCAAATGCTATGAAATCCAATAGTTTTCTGTACACTATCTTGGGTAACAGGCAGCATATATATATGAATACTTAAGACTGTCTGCTTTTTGTAGTAGGTTTGAATCAATATTTTTCATGAGGCCATCTATTTTAATTGCATTCCTTATACCAGAACAAGATCATATTCCCTTTAAAATTTTTATTACATCTTGTAATTTTCTGCTGAGTATCATCAGATGCAAATACACTATAACCTCTGAATTGAGGTAAATTGTATTCTTCTCTTGCAGTTAGACCTAAATGTTGAGAAATCTGGTAATATATAACATTTTAAAAATACACCATAAATTGATCTATTTCAATTCTCAAAGAGGGACATTCGAAGGTGTCTTAATTCTTGACATAAAACTTATAATTACAATGATGATGACCTACATTCTCCGCTCTTTCAACACAGATTGCTTCAGAGTGTCAGTCTCATAATATGGTAAGTGAAATATGTCCCTTGACCGCACTACAGTTGTTTTGTATTAATGGTGTCCCATGAATAATAAATCTTTAATAGTACTCAAGCACATGATGGCGAGAGTGGTTTGGTAGGTTCATGGAGGATTGCCTTCCAGACATCAGGGATTGCATTTTATTCTGTTGTGCCTGTGCGTGACCTTCATATATCAATGTGATCTTCCTGCTCAATCCTTTTATTATAGTCAGGGTTTACTGAACCTTAGTTGCACTGTTTTTGTCAAACAATATTGGTGTTAGATGATAATCTTTTCATAAGCAATATGGTGGAAGTTTAAAGATTTTAGAATAATTTTAAAGACTTGTTTAGTGCCTTTTTGAAAAAGGAGATTTAGGGTGATCAATTTTTTAAAATGTATTACTTTCAATGGTATTACAGTACTTTCAATTATAATGCAATCAGTCCCCATTTTCCAAAGATATTGTTTGTGAATTGAGAACACCAAGTAAAGCACATATTGAGGTGTGGATAACATTAGCAATTAGGTAGTCTAGAATGTAATGATATTTGAAACCCTTTGCTCCCCTCATACAGTAAGTATAACAATAACAGAATATAATTTGATACAAATTCTGAAAAGTTTTTTCACAGACACATTAACTTGTCTCTTTGTGCTAAATTAGATGACATGGGAAACATATATACTGTATATAATATTTACATTTACAGGAAGCAGTGGTAATGGAGTCAATTGCTCCTCTGTTGGCTTTCGCTAAGCAGCACCACCTTTACAACAAAACTTTCAATCATTAATTTTTCCTAGCTAACCTGGCTCCAATATGTTCAACTAAAGTTTCATGAAGAAACCTGTTGAACTTCACTTGGTCACGCCTAACTTCACTGCTCTCTATTGCATATTAGGCTCAACCAAAGATAACCATATTGGTATTCTTTCTAAAGAATGATGGGTTTTCAATACATCTCATTGTTGTTTACAAACAACGTCTTGTACTCATTCTTGAAAATGTGGGGATATTGTAAGCTTCCCAACAATCTATGATTTTCCATGAGTTAAAATAGATTTTGAGGAAGCAGCACTAATTTAAGGGGACAACAAAAATAAGAACCAAATATTATTGTAAACTATAAAAGCATCGATGAAAGGTTTAATCATATAACAGTCTGAAAATCTTACGATTGATTTCAAATTAAATAGATGGTGTATCATTTGCAGAACTTTAAATCTGATTCCCACCAGCACTGGACTGTCTATGGTCAAAAACCCAACTAGGATTGATGCCTTCTGCTTGTCAAGGCAGGGAGGCAAAGAAAGAACAACTGTGCATTTGTTATGGAGGTGCCCTAAATTAGTCCTCCTTTAGGATCAACTGTTTAGCTGTTTGAGGAGTAAGATTGTCAATATGAGGTACACCCCCACCCCACTTTATTGTTGGCAGTTTGTGAAACACACCTATTGATTTACCTTTTGTCTGCAAACAAAACAATTCTCAGATACTGGAAAATGCAGCATAAAATTTACCTCAATACCTGGTGGGCTTTGTATCTGGCTTGATTTATAGATTTGAGTGAACTTTGGGATACAACATAAGAATGATCCATAGAAGTATTGTTTCTTTGTTGACTGCCACAAATCATTTTGTGTTGGTTTCACTTCTTACAAACTGAAAAAAAGCAAGGCATCATATCAAAACAGTACACATTAAATTGTACATTGATTGTACTATGTAAGTTGTATCCATGTATATTGTTAGTAAGTATTTGATGCTGAGACTGCTATACACATTTTGTGGCAGCAAAGGTGTTGAAATTAGGTTTGTTTAGACAAAAAATATATTTTGATGCTGGTTTCTCCTGGAATAGATGTTTGTCACTCTGAATTTGAATAGTTATTCTATGTTATTTTCCCTTTTATTCTATTTGTGTTTTTGATAATCAGAAGAAATAAATAAACAGAAATAGAGATGATTTCATTCTCCATCAGCAAAGAAGGTTAAAACACAATTTAAACTTCATTACATAATGACTTGCCATCATGGAATCCCTTGCTATGTGCCAACTAGATGTCTAACAATTGACCTTCTTTCCTTTACTTGTTCAACAAGCTGATCCAATTTTTTGGCAAAGGTGAATAGGAGGCCATTTTTGCCTGATTCATTCATGAGTAAGCAAATATATAATCCTCGCTACAGAGGTTGTGAAACATTTTCTGATGGCTTCAACTGTTGGCACCCCAAATCAGAGGATTAATTTTTGGGTTATTTGACTGGAATAGACAGTTGCTTTATGGACGAGTTTCAGAGCTGGGTGAAAAGGAAGAAAGTCCTCAAAATGCTGTTGGGAACCTTGGCAGGGATCATGCTGAGCTGTTGTCATACTGATGAGGAATAATAGCTCTAGTTTATTTAACATGTTCCCATTTTTAACAACTCTAGTTGATGTAAATAGAAACAAAAATATCCTGAAATAGAATGAAAAGGTTCATTCATATGACTGAGAGCATAAACAGATTATGAGTGTCAAGTAGTTCAAAGACTGAGCTGTGAGCCTTGCATGTTGTAACTAGTGGAAGTCATGATTAGTGATGCTACACAACTACAAATTGCCAATTCAGTATGTCCGATTTCTGAGTAGAAGTGAACTCTATGCCTGGCATTCCTTTATATTCCACAATGAGGAATTTGGACATTCCTATGATAAATTATCAATTGCGAATCCAGTGTTGTTTCCTTTGCAGCATCTAATAGTGAGATAATCTGATATTGCTCTGTTTATATGTCTAAGTCATTCCATTTATAATTACCATAGAGGTTGTGCATAAGGTCTGTAATGTGTTTCTTTATCTATAATCTAACCACCCAAATCATAGTTTACGACAACAATCAATCTTTTTTTTCCTTTCTACTGTCAGCAAGTGTTATTGAATAGATGAAGATACCTTGAACTTATTGTTCAGAATTATGTTATTTAAAAGGTAGGTGTAATACAGATCCAGTTCAAAATGTGCCTGTAATACAGAGAACTGAGCCAGAAGCCTGGAGTTGGTAGGTTTACATCATTGTTATCCTGAACTAAGTACAAGTTAAATGTTGCTCTGTACATGTGCATGAGTATGCATAAATCCAGAGTACCATTCACCACAATTCAAATAATAATAATCCTTGCATTTGATATACCGCCTTGTCATGTCTTCAAGATGTCTCGAAGTGCTTCAGAGAATTATACTGTAAAGTGAATTGGCTGTACATTTTGTAGGTGAAACCCAGCAGCCAATTGCGCACAGCAGTGTCTCACAAACAGCTGTAAATTACTAGCTTTTCAAATATTATAATTAAAAGACTTATCTTATTTATTTTAAAAGCTAGAGATCCAACTTGTTGTATAACAACACTGAAAACCTGAATGACAATTTGATCAGCAATTTCCTAAATTTCAGATTGGACAATATAACATATCTAGAAGAGTCTAATTTCAAGGCAATGCAGGCTGTTTTACTTTGTGGCACAAAAATGACTACTTTTAAAAATCTTTTATGGTTTGCATAACCTGTTTTGTTGAAAATAACCTCTGAATAATCTGCAAAGGCAAGGAGGGTAAAGTCAAAATTTATCTGGTTGTTTGTCAACATGAACACTTCCTGGTTTACTTTCTACTGTTATAACTAGAAAAAAACAAACAGTGTAGAGGCTCTGTGCGTAAATTTCCCTCTTTGAGATAAGCTCACTTAGGCTGGGATAAGTGTTTTCCAGCAAGACTTTTCGGGGCTATAAAGTGAATGTGACAGGGTTTAAAGAGCTTAAACTAGCAATAAAGAGGTTGTATGCATTTGTTGCAGGATTAACCCGATTTATGGGTTTATTGTACATTGATTGCTGAGAAAAACAGATGCAATGATGAACAGTACAATAAAATTCTTAAGGTTTTTATCTAATTATGTGAAGTATTTGGATATGAATTGATGAAACATGCAGTACTTTCTCCTCAGTACAAATGTAGTTTATCAAAAATAATGCTTGAATGTGATATAGCACCTTATCATGATGAAATGTCTCAAAATGTACAACAGCAACAAAATTACATTTAGAGAACAAATTTATACAAGAAGTTACCTTGAAGTTTATTGGCTGCTTCATAATCATATTTTACTTCAATTTTTTTTAAAAAAAGGTTCATATTGCTTCACTAATTAATTCAATTTCCTCACTTAATTCCTTCAGTAGGAACTTTCTGAAACTATTGGTCTTACTGAAGGAACTTCACAAAGTCTATTATTGGCAATATGGTAGGTATCAGCAAACCAATTCCTGTGATCGTGGTTGTATGAAATGGGGGCTCGCAGGGATGTGGAGATGTACACTTTTTTTAAAAAAATGACCAGATCAACTTTTAGTTCTTGTAGAAAAGGTCATTTATAAGATAGCATTTTCATTTTACATTGAAAGTTAAATAGCATTGTCTAAATAGCTTGAAAATCATGATAATTGCTTCTGCTTGAAACCCCTATTTGTGCTCTGACATGTTGAGACAACATCTTGACTGTGACAAGAAACAGATAAAATCATTCCGCACAGTAATAGTCAAAAGTATTTATTTGGACAACAAATGGAACCAAAATTGACAATAAATCAGAAATTGACTGGCACATATCTATTGAAGCAGAAAACCAAATGCTTAATTCATTTTAAATGTATACTTACAGTAGGTCCTAATTAATTAAGTAATGTTGGGACCAAATAATCTTGTACAGTTAAATGGATTGTCTGATAAAGTGGCATCTTCTAAAAAATATGTGTGTTTTCCCATATTATGATCCTTCTGAAACTCCACATAGCTTTTGCTATTTGGCACAAATAAAATAACACTATAATGACTTAAGGGAGTGTTATTTATAAAAGTTCTCATTATGTCTTCTGTGGTGAGTTTATGTTAGTTATTTATGCAGTGTAATGCATTCAATAATTTTATTGGTGGTAGGACTGGAGACTGAATGACAATAATTTATGCAAACAAATGGTCTGCAATTGATCTCAAGGGCAAAATCTCACGCAGATAAGCAGTTTATGCAAATAACCACATTAAATTAAGTGAGTTGACATAGGAAATAATGGGAGACAAATTGGTACTTTATTCTCATAAACAATTAGACGTGTGCAAATAAATGGAGTACTCAAGGAGTATAACCTACTGAAAGTGTTTTATGGTGCAGATTGTATTTCTTGTTTGAGAATCCAGTCTGTAATATCATTCTCGTCCACTACTGACAATGAAATATGTTCTAGTAGGGAATGGTAATGATGATGATAGCATAATGACATTCATCAGTCTACTGAACCTTAATGTCTCCAGAAGTTAAAAGACAACCTGCAATGCTGTTTGTTCAGGACATTGTTTGTTAATGTTGAGTGAGGTTATGTTTTTAGCAATATTTACATTGTTTTTAATACTGTAATACAGTAATCGAAATAGGATAAGGGAGAGTAAAAGAGATCAGTAGATTTTTTTCATTTTCATAGCCCAGGTAAGAAAAAGCTATTGTACTACTGTACTTCTGGTCAGTGTCTTGGTGGAAGTCTCTGTTTGCAAATTTCCATTACCAGTATAAATTTTGTTTACTCCCATTGTCTAAATAGCTTGAAAATAATGATAATCGCTTCTGCTTGAAACCCCTATTTGTGCTCTGACATGCTGAGACAACTCAACACCTTGAATGTGACAAGAAAGCCAACTGTTTGAGCAACAGATAAAATCATGCCGCACAGTAATAGTCAAGAGTATTTATTTGGACAACAAAAGGAACAAAAATATTGACAAGAATTCAGAAATTTACTGGCAGATAACTATTGAAGCAGAAAACCAAATGCTTATGATACATCTATCATTCTGAATATATTATAACATACTCCACATCATGCAAGAATAGCAAACATAATGCAAGAGACATAGGCATAGAAACAATATATAGAGAATTTATATACAGTGGTACAGTACCAAGGCTGGTGCCAAGTGATGGACGATTCAATACTTTCCAGTAGATGAATGTGAATCAGAGAGAATTGCTTCTTTCATGTTCTGCACAATTTTAATATCTCATCTGCAACAGCTTACTTGTTTATTGGTGGCATATCATAGGATTTATGCATTGTATCAACTTGTGTTCCAGTACATAAACAATGCTTTAACCCCAAGCTCAGTGGAGCATTCGTAACTGCATTAGTTGGATATTTTATATTTCCCACACCAGTCATTCTTGTGGCTTCTCTGAGTGAAATTGCCAATTAGTGCCACATTTTCGGCTGCATTTTTTGCTGTCCACTAACATCCACTAGGAACTTGGTGAAGGTAGTTTGAACTACCAACCTATTATAATGCACATGTTGCTGGAAAATGTGTGCATTTCTGCAGCAATTATCTGTGAAAAGTAAATGATTGAGCGATTGTGATTCAGGAACGAATTGTACAGAGCAACAGACAGCTCAACTTCATGTACACATAAATGCGGTTTGGCACAGCAATGTTCACAAACCACCATGAAGTGATTAACCAATCTTTTTTTGGAGGGGATTATCAGCCAAGACACTCGGAGGAACTCTATTTTCTCTGCCATGGGATCTTTAACGTTTACACGAACATGTATGATTTAATTCAAAATATAGGTTGAAAGAACTGCATAGCACCACCTGATCCCTCAAGAGTTATCTCACAGTGAGAATTGAAAGCACACATTTCAAACATTACGTATAAGCCATGGTCAACTGATGGATAACTAAAAGCAACCCAATGTTTAATACTGAAGCACAATTTTCAATGTACACATTTGTGGACTATCTTGTTAGATTTTTGTTCACACCGATGCAGCTGTGCATTCTTCGTAAAACCAATGGAATATTTCTACACTTCTGGTATCTGCAGTCGTTAGATTTTTAAAAGCATCTTTTTGTGCATGTGTGTATGCGAGTTGTTTTCTGTGAAGGGTAAATGTTTTTTATGCTTAGTTTTGCAGAAATACTTTTCATTTTTGTCTGAGTAAATATTTAGAGCTTTTGCAACCTCCTGCAGCTTTAAGCTTCAGAGGCCCACAAAGCTGATTTTGATTAGAGCCAGGAAGCGCCAGTAGTCCTACATTTTAGGTCTTTGACCCATACTTTAGAAGATGTATCTTTTACAGTCATGAAAAAAGGCGATGTTTAGACTACGAAACCCAGGGAATTTCAAGATGAAGCTATTTGGATTGAAGAACTTGACATCTCTGCACATGCACTGAAGTTGTTTTACTTTCCGCTCCTTAGATCCAATGCCTCTTTATTCAGTTCTAAAACAAATATACACTTAACGTATCGTTTGAATCCACGTCATTCACCTGAGCATAACAAGTAACTTGACTTGTTTCAGACTGACTCTTTGAAGTAACTGTGGTCAATTTAATGGGGAAGCCTGTATAGCATAGTGCTGCAGAAAACATTCGGGAAATAAACATACTACATGAACCACAATGATTCAAAATCATATCAACAAAGAGAAGAAAATGCCCAGTCAAAGCAAATGGTGAATTGTCCAATAAACTCTGAAATTAATTCAGTGGAAATACAAGATGATTTGACATTGAATTCTCATGGGAATAATGTGAACCAAGTACTTGTGACAGAATCATAATAGCTACAAAGACAATAGAGCAAATACACGATATAGGAAAGGAATATTACCATGGAAACAGAATTCACACATACCAAAGAAAGACAACAAATTCATAATGTAATGAGCAAAAACATGGCCTACTTGTATCTGAGAACAAATCATAGAAACAAGTCAAAAAGTAACAGTTCAGTTACAAATGAAGATACAAGCAATCTACAAATAGAAGATATGAACACTTTTATCTATAATATCATGAACAGGATTGCCTTATAAATAATCTATTCTTGCAACTGAATAGATTCTAATATTACAAAAATATAACAACTGAAGTAAAATGAATGTAAATATATGTGAAGTGAACACAATCCCTCAATGACAGTAAAGTGCATAATAAACTTCTTCCTTAAAAGCTTTGCTAAATTCACAAAACTATGAAATGAACATTTAACTACACAGTGAAGTTTGCGGCATTGCAGAAAATGTTAATTAGCACAAGAAATGTGTTATGAAACCCATAAAACTTTATGTCTATATCATTTTTCTAAAATGTTATATGGTTATAAACAGCTTTATTCAACTACCAAGAGACATCCCAAATAGCAAGAGCTGGATAACCCTCTATTTGAGATGTTGCTTGGTAATATTACTAATACAGTAATAATAATCCTTGCATTTGCCTCATCATATCTTGAAGCACTTTACAGATTATACTGTAAAGTAAATTGACTGTATGTTTTGTGAGCGAAATGCTATGTGACAAAGATTTTTCTTGATTATGAACAAGCCATCTTTGATCCACTGTATGCCAAGATTTTAGAATTTCTATTTCTTGAACATAAACTACAGGCATAACCGATCAGATATATTATTATCACCAATATTATTATTATAGTAACAGACCCAGATGAATGTCATGGTAGGGGGGATAAGGAAGGAAGTACTCAAACCTTGAATTTAGGGGTTCAAGAGGGGGAATAATGGGTTGGTCATGCAAGAGCTATATAAAAGGAGTAGGGTTTCTTGGCCAAATCAAAGGTCTTTAATCTTTCCAGGTTTTGTTATGTTTTTACGATATCTATTAATGGAGAAATATGCTAGTTCTGTCGCTAGCCTGAAAGACCCATAACTCATGAATACTATAGTCTCTTGTATGAGGTACATAATACCCAGAAGTTACCATACCTGGATAGGAGTTCTGCTTATTTCATAGCCTCACATTATGCTTGAATATGAACTGCATTCGTGGATTAATCCTGAAATACTCTATGTTACTGGCAGTCACTGTGGTTTATAAAAATGAATAAGCAGCATATGCACAAGTTTAGTGGCTGAAATTCTGAGGAGATGCAATGGGGGTACTGTAGATTGGAAAACTCACAGGGTGAATTTTCAATTCGGAGATATACAGTAAAAGCCGTTTATCCGTGACCCGATCAACCGGATTGCTTGCCCCCCTCCCGGGGCAATTCCGCATTCCAGCAATCGCGAGTATGCGCACTTATTAAACGTACAAACTTGTTTTTTTACTGATCTTTTTACCGTGTGTGCTTGAATCTTTGTTGGTAAGTATCCATACAATATTCTGTTACTATTTAGTGTATTATTAATTACGGTATGTTGTAAAATAAGTTCATTTTTTGTGTTGGGTTTTTGGCAACTTGCCGTCCGATTATCCGGTACAGTCAATTAGTCGACCCCCCCCCCCCACCCAGAGCGTGCCAGATAAACGGGCTTTTACTATAATATAATACAATAATCCTTGAATTTGATATAGCACTTTTCACATCTTCTAGATGTCTCAAAGCACTTTACAAAATATACTGTAAAGTGAATTGACTATATATTTGGCAGACAATTAGGCACAGCAGTGTCCCGGAAACAGTTGTGGATTGAAATGACCAATTTTTATTTACCCCAATGCCACTATTCCCATGCTCTCAGGAACTTTGCAGTTCCTGAGTAAAGTTCACTTCAGGCAATAGTAGGACACTTTGATCATCACAGAGAAGAACTGAAACACTTTGGTCTATTTGATCCTATTCTACCTTATTCATTGGGTATATGTGCCACCTATTTTTAAGTCTGACATGAATCACTTTTTAATTATCTCTATTGAACTTAATGATCAGCACAGGTGCAGATTCTGTCGTATTGAATTTGAAAGATCTTGTCTCCGTTCTCTGGTTTTAGATTCCTCCGAGCTTGATGCTAACATGAGTAAATCAGATTTGCCTCACGGAGAAACACATTTGCGTTGGAAATATTGAACAGGATTTTTTTTTACGTGTAGCATTTTAATTCTGAATCACTGAAATATATTTGGTTCTGCCTTTGTTGCCGTATTGTTACATTAAGGAGAATGAACTTTATGGATCATTATGTGGCCCTGGCATTTTATAACAATAAAATTGATGATAATTATATTTTCTTTCACATTGTACCTAATTTTAGAAAATACCTCATTCTAATGAGGCACAACCTAAAATTAATTTGACTCTTTTAATCATATGGCTGCATATAATCACGGAAAATTAGAGAGTCACAAATGCTATTTGTGCCATTGGATTTTCAATACATTTATTGTTTTACTTTCGTTGTTAGAGGACAATAGACTATTCATCTTCATTTATCTTCATTTTCAACTGTTCATGAACAGATAAATTTTTGTGCACAAATGGCTTTTATTGGTTTTATTCCTTATTAAATGGTAAACACATTTACTCCCAAATAAAATTGGTATGCAATCAATAGGGAAGCAAACACCGAAGGTTGATTTTACATCTACAGCAAATTTTAAAACCAATTGGCAAACAGTATTTAATGTGGACCAAAAATATGCAAATTTACTAGAATATTACAAATTTACTGTGTTTTCGGATAAAATGCTGAAACATTTGAATGCATTTCAAAAGTTTTTTAATTGCAATACACACATGTCAGCCGATATTTTGGAGAAAAGATCACAGAGCATGTCTTTTGGATAAACAAAATTATTTTGCAATAAATTGAACAGAAAATTTGCCAATAACAAAAAGCTGTGAAGCAAACTGGTTCTCTTCCTGGAGATAGTGTGAGCAAGAACAGACCATTTCATGAAAATAAATGTTTACTAAATATTTCTTGAAAATAAATTTCTAGGAACTTGAAAGACGTATGAAGGCTTCCCTGATGACTGGAGATGGGGAAGTGACAATTACTTCTGGAAATATTAAAGTCAATATCAAGCGCCTCTTGGTGAGCTATGGGGATGCTTTGAAGTGTTCTCTATTTACCTAATATTGCACATTCAGAGCATTGATCCTGGCTTTCTAAAGAGATGTTAAGTCAGTTGGATGACTACGCATTCAATGGCCATGGCCCGCAATTCACTCTGACCAAAATAAAATCAACCTCACAAGAGATATGAAGGTTGCAGAGACCCAGCATGGCAGAGGTAAAGATGGGATACATCACGACCAAAATAGAGCATGGTATAAACAGATGTAAAACCTAATCACGATAAACAGCAACAAAGACAACATTCAGGGGTACAATTTTACTCTGATCGATAGAAGAATTTGTAATGAGAAATATCTTTTGATTTCTTGGCACTCGGGAATAGACAGATGCGTACTTTTTACGTCAGTGGAATAAAAGTAAAGGTTAGGAAATCTTGAAGCAGGCCTTGCTTTGGAATTGGTTTTGGTGTTGCACTTCATTTGCAATGTTCACAACAATGATCTGCATCTTCATTGTTGTGTTTTAGGCACTCACTGTACTTTGCGCCAATAGTAAACAAGGCTGGAAAAACCCCAATCAATCTTGTCATTTCGCTGTGTTTCATTCAAGAAGACCTTGACCTGAATTACGGTAATTGTAATCTTGCTCATTGCTTGTTAATGACATAATTAAGAGCACCTATAATTCCCTCCGTATATATGAGTTTGCTCATGGTTTACAAAGCTCACGGAATAGACCAACGTGTAGGTTGTTCGAAGGATAATTAGCGGATTTTCTAACAGCTTCCACAGAAAAACATTTTAAATGCCTATTACAGATTACATGCTACCAGCATAGAACTAGTATATTTAAATATCATTAGCATATGATTTAAATGGTTCATCCAGCAAACATGAATTAACTTTAGAGGCTCTGGTTAGTTAGACGGAACACTGCTGCTGTGTGAAATCCAGGTCAGCTTCGCTTGGTCATTCTATAAGCTTGGGCATTCTGTATGAACTTCAAGTCATTTATCAAATCAAAACGAGGCAAAAAGTGGACATAAAAAAAACAACATTTTATTTCAGGAGAATTTTGTATAACATGGGCCATGATTTCCAGGATGACAGAGCACGTTTCAGTGCTTTCCTCACATGTATTAAAGTCAAGCCATCTGAAAATGTTCTAAAAACATTAAACTGTTATGTACCTATATTGGAACAAAATATGGCTTTGTTTAAATATCTACATCCCTAAAATCCATAATGGACCATGATCCCACACAATAAACTGTTAGCAGATGGATGTATATCTAAACAGAATGAGTTCCACATACTGTTTAAGATTTGAAAATAACTGCCTTTTTGGCTATTGAACACATGAAATATTCTTATCAAAAACTGTCTGATTAGTACAGTGTTGTGTGTAAGAATTTTTTTCGGTGGTAATATTACTCTTTAAAGCAATGTTCTTAAGCTTAAGAATGGGTTAACGTTTGGGTTTCTGATTTCCACAGGTGCATTGTGCACCAACAGTCACTTGTTAATGATCAAGAATGGGGAACGCAGGCTGATTTTTCTCATGAGCCGGAACTCAAATGTGATGATCTTATTTGCTCCCCCAATTGATCATTTTTTCCAGTTGTGACAAATTTATTGTCACGACCCAGTGCTTTGACTGCAAGTGGTCGTAGCGTAAATAATAAGAGAACAAGTCAGGATTAAATTTTAACAAACTGATACAGAATTACAATTGAACCTTAAAATGAGGGTGGTTGCATATAATTTACCAATGTAATCCATTCAGATAACTTGGAAGGAAGTAAGGTTTTGCAGCTAAGAAGGATAGAAATGTCCCTGTAAGCTTCTTTGCAGCAGAGTCTATGGTTAAATCCCACAGAATACTGAATAGTGAATTTAACAGATTTAATAGGATTCATATTCCTGTAGTTCCCTGAATTGTCATGATCATCATTCACAAAGAATGAACTAATTTGTACAAAATGTTTGAAGAACTATCTTTTTGCTGCTACTGTATTTTTAGACTAGTTTAGTGTGAAGCTGCAAGAATGTTATAAAGAGAAAGAATCTGCCCTTTCATAAATTGAATCAATTATCAAGTTAACACTCTAAACCTTTTTTTCCCAGAAGGGTTTGAGATTGATAAATTGTTTTGAATGATACTAATGATTCATACAGAGTTGAAATAGATTTGGTTTCTGTGAATTAATTATTTAGTGAAACAATATTTAAACTGTTATCAAAAAATTTCTGAACAGGTCTCAGTGAGCTTTCTGCAAGTGAAATCAGAAATCATATCTTCCCATAGAGAGCTGTGAAAATGTGCCCGAAACAGCTGTAGAGGAAGAGGCATTTGTGAAGTTTAAAAGTCAATATTGTGACAACACAAGGATATTTAAGGTGTTTGAAGAAAAGATGGGGAGTTGGATTAAAATATATGACGTGATCTGATAAACCAATGAAACAGGCTTGGTGGGCTAAATGGCCTCTTTCTTTTTCTGGGTATTTTAGAAATTGTGGTTATGTAAATATATATATTTTAAATATTTGACTTGCATAAGGCAGTTATCCTATGCCTGGTATGAATCCAATAACACAAAATTGCACTGGTTCTGTTTCTCACTATAAATACCATGCATCAACATATGATGCATGTAATTTGCATGTTTTATTGTTCACCAAGAAACTTGTACACTTTGTACACTTTATTGTTTGTGAGAAATATTAAATAAAATGTGTACATAATAATGGCTTACTGCACAGGACTTTTAAAAGGAAAACTTCTTAGAGAGTACATATCTGTTTGAAGTCATACATAATCTTCACCAGAAATAACTTTAACATCCTTTCAAGTGATGCGATTTTGTCTGAAACCTCCCGGCTCTACATTGCCTCATATGGTTACCTCCTGCCAAATCTGACACGTCTTCAGCGTGGACCTGGGCTATTCCAATCCTTTCCCGCAACTGCCTCCCACGCCACCACCCCATCAAGGTGGTCCATGCATGCGATACTGTTCCCTAAGAACATGTTGCAGCTGCTGAGAAATACAAGCCCTCCCACATCGATGTACTGGGCAGCAACATTTTTCACTTAGAAGCTAGGTTTTCACCTTTGAACACATTTACAGGTTCAACCAACTTGCTGGGTATGCATTAGGATTTCCGCAGTGGCTGCTGCTTGGTTCATTGTATTCAGGACAGAGAATAGCTCTTTTGCAAAATATCGAGCATAGACTTTTCTGCAATGGAGAAAGTGTTGACTGTGCTTTTTTCAGATGATGTTTGGTGTGCAATGACTGTATTTAAACGCATAGAATTTTGCAATAACGAAGAAAGACATCTGGCCCATCATGTCTGTGCTGGTGTTTTGAATTTAACCACCTTTTAGGTTTCCAAGTAATTTGCTGACAGAATGTTAATAGGGGATGTGATTTATCAGAAATATGATATATACATGATGATGTAAATATATGATGAAGAAACCAGCACAATAAACTATTTAAAATAGTCAATGCAACATTAGGGATGATTTCTCTCCATCACAAAAACAATATTTGCTATTAATTCTAACTTTGGGATCAATATACAGTACTGTTCATTTTACGTCAGCGCAAGTGCACCTTAGTTAGGTAGGTTTAATAAAATGAATGAAGAAAATACTGTGTATTAAATAATACTTTGAAATGATATTACTCCAGTTTCACAAACCAGCAGGCGGTGCTTCTTTGTGCTAAGACGTAGATTCTGCCTCCAAGTCTGAATATAATCAAAGTCTTAATCAAGTCTAAGTGTCCCTCCTTCACTTTTTTCTACTTAGTGCAGTGCATCAAGATTCAATTAGTGCCTGCTGCTTTCCACACTTACTTATGCTGCTATTATACATGTCAGTTTCATGCTGACTCCAATGTCCAGTTCCATAAAGGTAGATCTGGGGTGCATTTCGTGCTAGGTGATTAATACCAAATTATCGTGATTTGGGCAGAAATTCGCTGCCAATTATGCAGTGGAAATGTCTGTTTGTGGCAGTGTGATTCGTGCAGGAGTTCTATTCTCAGACACACTGGTTCACGAACAATGCATTTCACCATCTCTACTTTATAAAGGCTTAGTTTCCAATGGTCTTTTGTAAAGCACTTTGTCTATTTATAATAACACTAATCCTAACTTGATGTAGCCCCTTTCACATCGGGAAAACATTTTCATATTCCAAAACGGATATCCCGTGAAGTGTAGTGACTGTATTTTGTAGGCCAACACAGCAGCTAATTTGAGCTCAGAAATGTCCCAGAGCTTATTTGATGTTATTAAATAAATCAAATGCTTTCTTGTTTTCCACCTCAATAAGATGTAATGTACAGTGGGACATATAAACCAGAGGTAACCGTTCCACATCAGCACACTCCTGGCAGGGAAACAGCTTTATTCCCATTGATATAAACACAGCATAAACATGGTTGGAGCCACTTTTAATTTGGTGGCATTATACTCGGATGCTTACACTACTGAATGTGGTATGGAAATCTGAGTATAACAAGGATATACTACCCTTTGGGGACAGAATTTATGAACATAATTATGAAACTGATTCCAAAAGGTGTAAAATACTTAGGTACCAGACAACATTAAATTGTTAGTGGTGAATATTATATTTTGAGTGTTTTATTTGTGATGGGTGGGTAGTGGCGGTGGTGGGGGTTGGGGGGAAGCAATCAATGTTATGGCTATTGCTTCAGCCACACTCGAGTTACTGCTCAACTAAAATTGACGAAAAAGTCCAGAGTTTTAATTTTCCTCCCTACAAATCACACTAATCAATCTTTGGGGGAATTTTCTCTATGCAAAGGGGATTTGTACACATTAGAGTGGCATATAATTGGCAATATTAGTATGGAGGGTAATGCAAAGGTATCAAGAAGGAGGAAAATATTGCATAACTGGGAATTACATACTGTAGGATTCCACATGTAGGCTGGACTGCAGTTCATAAGAAAAACAACAACAGAATTACTTTTGTATAGCACCTTTCATGTTGAGAGGACTTCCCAAGGTGCTAGACAGGCAGTATTCCGGACCTGAGCTAGGGGTAGGGATTGGGAAGGGTGAAGGGTGGTGGGGTAGTGGGGGAGGAGGTTATACTTGAAGACAGACATTATATTTAATGATTGCCCTCTAGGTTAATTTAGTTAGAGAAGTGAGTGTAGCTACAAATATGACCAGATTTAGAGATGTCATTAGTTGTACCGTTCATTCGAGTTATTACCTTCTGCTGTAGTTTCTATCAGAGCCTATAAATCACATGCAACTGCCAGTAAGATGGAAGATTAACTAGATGGTCTTTTTTTCGCCCAGCAATTCTTATGTTTTTATGACATGATGTGTAAAAGCACATTTCGTGCTAACATGCTCAGCCATGACTCAACCAAAGACAAGCCTATAGCTCAAAATGTTTTGAATATTCTACTTAATTCAGTACTTTTAATATTAAAAGTTCCTGGATTCAGTGGATGACAAATTACCTGTAATATCGTTTTCAGCAAGAAAAAAAAATCAGATTTTGTGAGTAATCTTGCCTGTAATAATTATTACCGGTAAATACCTCAAAATTTAAAAACTAAAACATAATATCTGTCATATTAGAAATGGCAAATGAGATTAGTCACAACAGAAAAATATTACATAAGGTAAGTAAAAAAAGGAAATTGCTTGAAGTATGGGGAAAATCAAAGGTTTTCATCCTATCTATCGGGGCTCTATTCAAACTTATTAAAAAGAACAGTCTAACTTTTAACACAATAAATTGTCCAGTAACCACTTCTCTTTAAATTACAAAGGTCATTAAAATCCATCATCTCTGCCTGAGGACTTATTCTTTTTTCTTCTTTGTTTTCTTTGCTTCCTTTTTTCTTTTCTATAAACGTTCGCATGGTTTTATTTGAAATCTATTTCAGTGTTTGAAGCTGTGCGCTGTGGATTTAATTTGTTTGATGTATCATTCCCTCTCTGTAAAGTCCCTGAAAGAGTCTGACTCACATTCTGAATAATCTTTAACTAACCATTTCTGCAAATTTAAGTCTAATTGTTTTTGTGCAATTATCAGTTAAACCTTTTTCTTCAAGACACTATTAGAAATAGGTTTTATTTTTGTATGTGCTTTACACTGTTGTAATTAAGCTTTCGATGTCTTGTTCTGATGTGGGCTTGAACTTTAAGTGGACATTTCTTTAAATCTTAGATTATCTATCCAATTTTATATTAACATTGAGAGCTGGTTGATTTTATTCCATTCTTATTGTTGATCAGGTTGTTTTTCAAAGTATTTTGGCTGTTCTTGCTTCTAACTTCAGTTCCAGTTTATTCTATCAGCTGAAAATGTGAACCATCTGAGTTATGTATCTGTAAAATGTCTGACTAGTGTAATGAGGCCTAAAACCATATACACTGCCAAGTACAGTCCCTGTCCTAGGCATCAGTCAGGTGAACTCAGGGTAATGAGTCATGAAAGGTTTCTTCATTCAGTTTCAACACCTGCACTAAAAGCAACAGCCAGGATCAGATTTGCTTGACATATATTTTGACATCTGAATTCAAAGATAAACTGGTGGCAGATCAACAACTACCTCAACAATCCTATAAAAGTCAAGGTAACTGTAATATATTTATTCTCTTTGATCACTTAATACACACGCAGTATTTCATAGAATATTTAAATATCCGTTCCTATCCTTCTATAATAGTCTTCGATTTGTGTTCTAACAGAAACTTTTCCAGTTTCTTATTATAGGAATAACTAACACACCGTTATCTTCTTTGATTCTGAATCCACATACTATATCTCTTGCTTTACAGCAAAGGACAGAGGAATTTGAAAGATGCCTTAATCCCTCTCGTATTGGATGGAGGCAGTTGCTTGTTGGAGAGTAATTCGCAATTTCTGGAGAATACTGTGGTCCAAGCATATTGATTAGTTGGCCTGAGTGAAGATGTTTTAATTCCAAGTGATGGTGATAACATTTTTGCAGTTGAGTTCAGAATTAATATCCTTTTCACACAGCTGGAATAAAACAATTTTTGCCATGTGTTTAGACCCACAACATGCCCATATATTGTACTTCATGCATCATTTGCATTCATTACACATTCATTATCACCCCATCAACATACCTCATGTGATTGGCTTGATGCTCAAATGCATAAAACTGGGTAATAAAACACAAAATCTGCTTTATGGCGCATAACCAAAACACATACATAAATGTACCCCACATATGTGCCAGTGCTCAGAAAAAAAAATTCTGTTTTTGGTGCATTTTTTTCTAGTTTGGTTCACTCGTGCAAGAAATCAAAAATGGACAACTTTGCATTTATCTTATCTTTGAATCTGGGGTCCAAAATATATACCATCATTCTCTTTTTGTTTACACCTGATCTGATTTTCGCTTGAGATTCATTTGTGCAAGTATATCATGCAAGACACCACAAGCTGTGAGATGTTCTTGTGCTATTCATGCATTGAGCTACAGAATTATGGTGGTGAAAGTACTGATGGAGTCATAATGATTGTTACTTTTCAGTTTTATTTTCCAGAGTATTTATAATTGACTGTTTCTCTACAAACAATCTTGAAATCCAACCAGTAGGTAGACTTTCTGGTCTTTTGCAATCTGGACCTGCCAACTATGCTCTAACCTTGTCGACAGCCTTAACCAAATGCATGTTGACTCTCTAAATATTGCCAAGTCTTTTCTAAGGTGGAGTTTACATAAAGGGCAGCAGATTGTTCCAAAAATAATTGCTAAGTTTCATTTACAGCGAACAATAACAAGGTTGCCAGATGCTATTTGACCATAAATTTAATTTGGGAGCTTAAGGTACCTCTTTCTTTCTCTTGTGGATTGACTATCAAGATTTCCTGTGCAGAAATAGTACCTGTAAATCAATTAATCCTACAACTTGCTTGAGTCATAGCAGAAAACAGACAAGGAACGTCGTTTAGGATGCTCATATTTTGGGTTTGTGTCCGGTTTGTGCACTTTGGAAATTTTTAGCTTCTCATAACTTCAAAGAATTTTATTTATTAACTAAAGTCAAACCTGTTTTCAGCAAACACTCAGGGGACTAAGTGGTTGGACCAAAGTGACTTTCATGCAACGGTAGTTTCTGAGTAAGGGTTCATTGGTGCGCAGAGAATTTCTAAGTGTACAGAAAAATACAGTGCACCTTACTAACCCACAAATTAAACTAGTTTTAATAAAGTAATAAATCAATTACAACATACATGTCATGACTATTTTTGTGGGCCAGATATTCCTGCTGGATGCCTAGCACGTACCTAACTCAGTCTGAGCAGCCAGATCCAGATGCTGAAAAGGGTATCAGCCCACCAACAAAAAAAAAGAGTGATCACTAGGGTCCGTCGATATGGAAATTTTCCGATTTAGATATATCGATGAGCTCATATCGAGATATACTGAAATATCTATATTTTTGGGTTTTTCGTACTGCGCATGCGTGTGCAGTGCGCGCAGCGCGTGCATACTGAGCGCGCGCACATTCGGAGTGCGTGCGCGTTCCGGGTGCGCGCGCATTCCGAGCCTATCTCCTCAGGAGGTAAATATCTTTCTCTCTCTGTGTCTCTCACTCTTTCCATCTCTGTGTTTTTCTGTCTGTGTCTCTGTGTCTCTCTCACATCCCCCCCATCTCTATCTATCTGTATATTATCACATCCACCCCGTCTCTCCCCACACCCCCACCCCCCGCCGCCATCCCTCTCTCTCTCACCCCCCCAGCCGTCTCTCTCCCCCTCCCACCCCCAGCCGTCTCTCTCCCCCCCCACCCCACCAGCTGTCTCTTTCCCCCTCCCCCCCGCCGTCTCTCTCCCCCTCACCCCCCCAGCCGTCTCTCCCCCCCCAACGCCCCCAGCCGTCTGTCTCCCCCTCCCTTGCCCACCCCCAGCCATCTCTCTCCCCCTCTCCCCCCCCCCCAGCCATCTCTCTCCCCGCTCCCACCCCTTGCATACCTGTATATTGTATTCGAGGACTATGAATACAATATGGCGGCTTTGCACCTCGGTCCGTGCATTGTGTATAGAGATGAGCGTTCTGGGTCTTGTAGTTCAGTGTGCACGCATTCCGATTTTTTACCTCGATATATTGATTTTTCGATATATCGATATTTTGAAATGCCTATATCGGCGTATCAATATGAAAATTATATCGGGTTTTAGCCATATATCGATATATCACCGGATCACTGATTGTATCAAACAGGTGGTTTCTAAATAGAGGTGGTGTATTATGGAAAATCGGTCAGGACTGTTGCAGGGGGTTGTTTACAGCAGGTGGTTACTGTACAGAGTTGGTTGCTTTCACAGATTTTGACTGTTCGTAACCTATTGATCGTAATTTAGTACAGTATATCATAAAAAAAAGACTGAACCTGCCCACACCTACTCTATCTCTGAAATGATTCAATTTTCCTTGAACAATAACTTGAGCCTGTCAGATTACTTCTATTGTGTAGTGAGATCCAGAAACATTAAACAAGCATGACAGTGTAATGTTGGCAACATTGAGGATCAACACAGTAAGTTGTGTAAATCGTTAAACCTGTAAATGGAGAGAGCTGCCAAGTGGGTTGCAAATGGAACAGGAGATTGAATTAGGGTTATATTGGTCATATAGAAAACAAAACAGAGGCACAAAATTATACTTGGAGATGTTCTGAAATAATACTTTAACTTTTTGGATTAATCCAAGAAAACTGTAATAATGGTACTCATGAAACACTAATAATGTCCAAGTAAGACCAAGCTTTCCATTAGGACTTTGGCTCAAATGATTGTAGAAAGTAGTTTTTGATATTCTGAAATAAAAGCAACAGCAACAAAAACAAAATGACACTTATATAGGGCCTTTCACGTTAGGAGGACGTTCCAAGGCGCTGGACAGTTACTGTTTCAAAGCCGAGCTGGGTAGAGGGGTGGAAGAAGTGAAGGGGGGGTGGGGGGGATTAGGAGTTGCCGATGGGTCCATCGAAGAGGAGTGTCTTGAAGCAAGACTTGAAGGAGGCCAGAGACTGCGGGATGGAGTTCCAGAGTTTTACATCCAGATAGCAGGTTGATGAAACTCGTAGATATAAAATAATTAACGATTGAAATGTTAATATCAGATTCATGGAATGCTTTGTTAACCCTGCTGCTGTGACTGGCATGTCTGTTCCTAGTTGTATTGTGAGCTGCCTATTGAAATTTCCAAATTTCTCATTGGGAATGTTTTTTACACTGATTCTTCAGGAATTAGAAACGGAGAAAAAAAATTGACAAAGTACTAAAGTCAGTACAATTTAGAAGTAACCTGTTTAAATCTGTTAATTCCCCATTGAAATACAATACTCAATATCAATTAACGATGACTCCTAAATTAAAGACCATCTTAGAACTGATAAACCTGTCATATATGTGGCCAACTGATGAAGGAATCTTTAGAAACATAACCATAGTAATGTAAAGCACACATTTTAATTACTATACAACATAGCTGTTCCAAAGTTTGTCAAGTAGTGCTTACTGTGATTAGATAATAATGTACTTCTTTTGAGTTTTGCCAAGTTAATTGCATTTTACTTTAGAATCACAAATAATGAACTCTTTCAGGACTCTTGTAAAAAAATAAAAGAAACGATTTGGTGGAAAGAATAATCGCATGAGTATAGCATGTATGCTTACAAGGAATACAATCTCAGCATTATTATTCAGATAATTAAAATAAGTTATCCATCATTTGTACATAATGTTTTTTTCACCTTTCATAATTCAAATGAGCTTTATTTAAATTGGAAATTTATTTTAATTTAATGAGCCTGATTGAAGTGCTTCTGAATAAATGTTATAGTAATTAAATAACATTTCTCTGCATTTATATTTTTATATCTTGCTTCAACATTTATTGAAATGTACACCAAGTGACATTTTCAGATTGATTGTCAGTGAGTGCTACCCGCAAGAGCAAGCATCATTATTTTCTTGTTGGTATTACCTTAAAATGATGTATAATTATGCAGCCATACTTAATAAATTTCCTCTCAAAATGAAAAGCCCTTTGTACTACATTTTATAAACAAGAATATACCCAAAGACATACCACGTTTGTTATATTAGATGGTGAAAATGCAAGTGTGCGCCTGCCTTGAGGCAATGATTTTAGGTTAAGTCGAGGTGAACCAGAACTAATATGCGAATTGCTACTAACTTGCTCCGTCATTGCCAGTATATTGAGCAATGCTGAAGTGAAGAAGAAAGAGCATGAACCACTATATGTGGTGCACTCTGTAGATTCTCCCTTAAAGCAATGGAAAAGTCTCTCTTGGGTCATTACTTTTGCCTTCTGGCTTCCTGTAACTCTGAGAATAGGAAGCAATAAGCGAAGACAATAATGAACAAACAATGTGGGATCCTTCAGTCTGAGGGCTCAAATACACCTCGTGTGGCCAATTGCAATGGGATTCTCATGCAAACTATTTCGGAAAAACAAAAGACTTCATCTACTTTGTCATTCCCCAGGATTAAGTTATTTCAGTTGCTTTCTGTGTGAATATTTACCATGGGATTCATCTCTGCACTAAGCTTGATTGATCACAGTTTGTTCTCAGAGGGTCAGGCCAGCAGCAGTGGCAAATCACACAATTCTGCTTTGTAAACTAAAGATCAGGTAACAAAACCAAATGGGCATGGTAAATCACTTTTATAGCATAATGAGTAGTAATTGCTACCTAACTGTAAAATAATTAATAAAAATGGTTCCATCACCAATAAGCTTATACGTGTTTGTGATTTGCTTGTCTTTTGCATATGCTGATGTTACTAATACCCAGCTAGCTGTACTGGATGTTTGGCATTGTTCGGCGCTTAAATCTTGTTCCAGCTGAGGTCAGCAAATTCAACACGGTTTGCAACTTACAATCGTTTGGTCTGTATGGCTTAGTACCTGTCATGAGGCTGTGAGATGGTGTGAATATTAAATGATTTTAAGAAAAACTTTTGCTAGTCTAATTAAACGGACTATCATGTGTTTGATACAATCATATTTTTCATTTATGCAAAACTGCTAAAGAAGTTGAAACCAGTTGTGATTTTGTCAATAGAGACTGCGTAGAGCAATATGCCGTGTGTGCTGTGTGAATGTGTTTTTGCGTAAGGCACTTTAATAATTTATAAATCTCTAACCAGATTTGTGTTTTATTTGCCAACATTTAACTGCCCCTAGCACTGGAATAAGATCAAGTTATTTATAACATCTGTGGTTGTGTTTACAGGGGGGAACGTAGAACCAGTGATCTCCAGGCTTGGGCTGTGATGCATTTAAAGTGCAGATTTGAGCCAGAGAACTCTGGACAATACAAGTGTGAGGTGGGACAGTGTTACAAAAGGGTCAGGTCATCATATTCACATTCTCCGATAACCAACTATGATTGCCTATTACACCATATGGGAAGACATTGAAAATGTGACAAATTTGTACACGAATCTCCTGCATATGATCAGCGTCTAATGAATCCCAAGTGTAAAACTTGCTGCTGGTTAAGTCATGCACTTCATTCATTGAAGCAGATGCTCTTTCAGTGACAGTCTACAACAGTATTATGTAATCCGATGCTCTTTGAAACTGTATAATGGGAGTTTGGCAATGATTACAGTGATGCTGAAATCTCTCGGCCAGTTTCTGGCCTACTGTAATTATTGAGCTACAGTTGAAGGGGGTTGGTGTCACCCTATCAACTGGAAATTCCAAGTTGCATTAGCGCATCTGTTCAAAAACAATGCAATCTTCACTTAGTATTTCTACATGTACCGTACTGTGATATTTGGGGCATTGCATTATTATCATGCAGGCTAGCGGGTATACAAGAATTGTCGCAACACTGGAACAAGTACAACTTGGTGTTGGTGGCTCTGGGGGGACTATCTTCATACTCTGACAGTATAAAGATGTTCGGTTCAGCGTCAACAATATTACACATATTACCTTTATTCCAGATATTGGTTCATCTAAGCTTAACAAATGTAAATGTGATTTAAATTGAATTGGTATCAACAACTGGTAATTGTCTTGGATCTGAAATATGACCTCAAATTGACACTGGTGTTGCAGTGAATTTGTTGCTCTGAACCAGTAAGATCTTCAAGTAAATCCACCTTTTGAGGTTTAGTTTCACACCAGGATTAATTTGGAGGCACTACAGACTTAATGTTCACCAGATGTGTAGATACAAGTGTTTGTTTTATGCCTGCTTACTAGATCTGTCTCGGATGCAATATATTCTCCCACCCCCATCACCCCTTAATGAAGAAATAGGAAGTGTGTATGAAGAAAGTTATGAAATGTATACATACATCCAAGGTGCACCCACCTATTGGCACACATATCTATTTTTGCACATCTGTGGCTATTTCTACGTATTTTTCCATTGGGATATATGTATCCAAGATTACTTAATCTCAATATTAAGTGAGAGAATAAACAGATCCTTAGTTATCTATGGATCTTTAACTTGGCCCACCCCCATAGCACCAAATCACATTGAAATCCCATCTTAACACCTGTCTTTTTGACTGCTTTAACTTACCTTCTCCCCTACCTCACCTTCCCCTCCCCAACTTGGGATCCCAGTTTGGGATCCCAGGAGCTGTGTGAAGCTCCTCCTAATGTGAAAAGCTCTATATAAATTGTTGTTATTGAAACATCTCAAAAAGCTTCACAGAATTTTTTTTCCTGTGTATTTGTCGGTGAACGTGGCAAACAGTTTGCATACAGTAATATCTCACAAACAGCTACAAAGAAAAAAATATATAGTTTTAAATGGGGGACTATTGGCCAGAACTTCAGGAAAACTCCCCTTATTTTCCAGATAGTCCCATAAAAATATGGAACCACCAAGTATACAGTCATCCACAAAATACAGTCAATTCACTTTACAGTATATTCTGTGAAGCTTTGGGATGTCTCGGACACATGATAAGGTACTGTATCAAAATGCAATGATTATTATCATGTGATCTTTAAAGTACACCAGAACAGGCAGTCAGGATCTTGATTTAAGTTAAAATTAAGCATTCTAAGAAGATGGGGAAATGCTTCAATAATGCTATACAAGGTAAAGCAAGGGTGATCCGTAGTTCACTTCTTTAAGGAATTTAAATAACACAAAACAAAATCAATGTTTAAAAATGTTTTTGAAGTACACCAATGTTTTCTTGATATTCTGCACTTACACAATGCTGATTGAAACAAAATCCGGTACTCAGCTTTAATCTTGAGTTATCCTATTACCAACTATCAATCATATAACACATTTGATGGTTGCAGCTTAAATCTTAAAATGTTTACTAACTATGCCATATTCCCTTTCTATTGCTGGAGAATTAAAACCCTGACAAGCCTTTGTTCCATTCCATTGGAGATGTAAAAAAACATTCTGAAATGTGCTTCTTTCAGAAACTTGCGACCTCTGCTTGTGACAGGGCTGCAGTGGTCAACTGCTTTTGTACAATACGTATCCAGAGGAAAAAGAGGAACATTGATGTTAAACAAGAACGGATTCAGCACTTCAGCTGGTGACTTATAAAAGTCCAATCAAAATCATGCAGTCACACAACATCAACCTAACAAAGGTTAAGTGTCTTGTTAGTGAAAGCTATGCATTACTCATGATTGTGAGTGCGGTAAAATACAACTTGACTTATTATTTACTTCAAGTTACTTTTAATTGTTAGGAGATTGCTGATGTATATTTTACTAATAGCTGTATTCAGGTGTTAGTTCCTCAGAACTTTGCTCTTTATCTTTGCATTTAAACTTTGATGAGGAGATTGACCAACTTCTTTGGGAAGCTGATGGTGAGAAAGACTTATTTAATGGTGGTTCAGACAATTTAATGGCTTGTTAGACTCGCATTCTTTTACTGGAGGAGTGGATGCAACAAATTTTGCAACTGAAAAGCCATCCTCTACCTTTTGTTGTTTGGACCTATAGAAGTCCCATTGTGCTTTTTGCATTGCCTCAAGGGATGCGCAAACAAGCTACAGATCAATAGCTGGTCTTTGCAGCTTCTTTTATCATGTGTAGTTAAGACTGAATATTCAAATATACAATGAATATTTTAGGCATCTCCGTGGAATACTGCATTTGTAATACAGTCAGTGGATATTTAGAATGAAAGACCGTGAAACGGTTTTATTAAACACAAAGCCATCCCAGTGTTATCAATCATAAAATAATCTTGGTCACTACCTTCTTTGTTGTACAAAAGCTTTTTTCGCTAGCTTCATTTTAGAAAGCTCATTCCAGTCATAAGCTATTCTCAATGGGGTAGAAAATCTTTTATCACTTGAGCATCAAGAATACATAGATTGCTGAAATACTAAAATACACACAGAGTTAAATGAAAGTTTAACTAGCAGTACCAATTGATTATGACACATGATTGTCACAGCAGAAAAGTTAGACTCGGTAAAAGTTTGTAACCTTTGCAACTTTATCAATGTAACTATTGAAATATTTATTTTAACTTTGTCTGGACAGTAAGGCTTAACTGAGACTAATTTTCGGCGATTGGGCTCAATTTAACTTACTTGCAAATCTGATTTACAGTTATCTGAATCACTGATTCGGTTGCTTTTGCACAGAAGGTAGGCTCGAAATTGCACAGAATTTGTTTTTGATGAATGCTTGTGTGGGAATTCACCAAGCAAACCACAAGTGAGAACTTAATTCAAACCAATTCTGCTATGAGTACACAGGAACTAAAATGGAGTTGGTGGATGCTAAATAAAACAAAATAAACAATCCTTTTAGCGTAGCAGGTCTTTATGTTGTTTCTATGCTAAACTATTTGTGCCACTCTTTATCAAATCTGTTGACAGGGGCATATAATTCATCCAGCAGGCTGCTTCAATTCATCTCCTTCAGAAAGGTAACTGAAAATAATTTTATTTTATCAGAACTGAATCA
Organism: Hydrolagus colliei; assembly: GCA_035084275.1. NCBI lineage: Eukaryota > Metazoa > Chordata > Chondrichthyes > Chimaeriformes > Chimaeridae > Hydrolagus > Hydrolagus colliei. The sequence continues at coordinate 12,269,820 of CM068754.1, forward strand.
TACATATTAGCAAGTTGAAAAATTCAACAAATCATGTTATTTCAGGCAGAAATACACTCACAAATAACTACTGTTTGAATCAGAACAAATGGGTATGTTTTGCAACTTATTCTGAATCATTACTGCAATTGCCCAAAACATAATTCCCTTTAGATGACATGCATCTTATTCTTTGAACTGCACAGAATGATTCAATTTATAGCCGTTTCTTTCTATTTTGATCTCTAATACATTTTCGAAATGTGTATTAAGAATGCAAGAAAACAAGCTTTATAGGACATGTAATATCAACAATTTTGTTCAACACTGGTGTATGTATTTCAATGTGCTTCTTGTGGTCAGTCCCAGTACTTGCCACCAAAAAATTCCAAATTCTACATTATTTCGAATCATTTTAGAATAATTTCTCTGCCTCTTTCTTATGTTACACTTGGAGGTTTGTTTTATCAGAACCATACTCAAACATAGGTCAGATCGAATATTTCAGAAACTAGCAGAGTTCATGAACTACTCTACAACTTAGTTTTCAACTGCATCGTGAGTGCCAGTGAAAATAAATCCCTACAACAATGGACTATGAATTCTGCGCTGACTGAGCTTGATTTGGCATGCGATAGAAAATGAGTATCTCAGCAGCTTCTATATTTTGGGAAAACTGATAATTCTGCGATCTCACACCTCAAACTGCAATCCAAATTGCCACGTTAATGAAATTGTTTTTGGCAGCCATTTTAAACACCATCCAATCAACTGCGCAATACTGGCAGAATCTCTCTCTTTCCCAGAAACAGGATGGCTCACTTAGTGCTGATGAGTTTTATCCAGCTAACGATCAACATTGGCAGAAATTTAACATGGCTATTACACCATTTTTGCAGCTATGTTTAATTGAAACACTGATGTTTATTCTTTATAAATGTACACACAACTTAATGATGTCCCAGTTTAGCATGGCATAGAATTGAGATTATTGAGTCCGATAAGTCACATATTGGGGTAAAATTAATGGTGTTTCATAATCCGTTTTATATCATATTGAATGGAATATGAGGCAAAGCAAATGTCACCCCATCGTGCATAACTATTAATATCCTAAAAAGATTTGAATAAGATGTTTTTAAAACCAAAGTCACTAACTGATGTTTAGCATCACCTCATATGAATGTACTTAGTGTGCATACATCCAAATAGGTTGATTCAATTGATCATTTGTGGCAAAACTATGCTGGTATTGAAGCATTGTGTTCCTCGGTACACATCAATATAGACTTTGTTTTGTAATATATGAGTGGATGATGCCTTTAATTATGATATGGATCCTTGCATGACAAATGCACTTTGGAAGATACATTTATGGAAGATCCAGGTTTACAACCCATTTACTGCTCTATTTCAATATAACTCAAATATTAGAAGAATATGTGGATGCCAATTGCAAGTTGTACCTTCAATAAAATAATAATAATAATCCTTGCATTTGATATAGCGCTTTTCACATCTTATCCACATCCCAAAGCGCTTCACAGAATATACTGTAAAGTGAATTGACTGTATATTTATGGGCAAATCGTGGCAGCCAATTGTGCAAACAGTCGTGGATTGAAATTGCCAATTTTATTATTGTGGTTTTTTGGACGGATTATTATTAGGCGTGGAGTAAGGAAACTTGCCCAATGTTTTGGTCTGACCTGCCTGGACTTGAACACAGGTCTCCCCAGCTTGGTCTCCCCAGCTTGCAAGACAAATGCTCTAAACACTAAGTTACATGTGGTACATACTTTTATGTACTACATGTATATAAAAGTAAATGTACAGTTGTTCTCATTTAGAATAATTGGAAAGCTTGCAATGCAATTGAAAGTATGGTATAAATAAGACAAAGGCATGCTGTTGAGAAGAACCTTTACAGCACATGCAAACATTGCTTCATATTTATGTGTAAAAGGCTTTTCTATTCATGTCCCTATGTAGTTTCTTCAGTTTTCATGGTTGTATGTGCTTTCCATTGAATCTCAGAGTCCTGTAGCTCAGTGGTTAGAGCACTCTCCCTATAAGCAAGAGACCCAGGCAGGGCGAAACTCTGGGCAAGTTTCCTTACTCCACATGCCTAATAATAATCCCTCCCCCCAAAAAAAATTGGTAATTTCAATCCACAACTGTTTGTGGGACACTGCTGTGGGCAATTGGCTGCCGCATTTCGCCCACAAATATACAGTCAATTCACTTTACAGTATATTCTATGAAGCACTTTGAGAGGTCTAGAAGATGTGAAAAGCGCCAAATCAAATGTAAGGATTATTATTATTATTTTGAGAAAATTGGACAGTGCTTTTTTTTCTTGTTCTTTTCCATAACAGTTCTAATTTTGCTGCATAAGTTTTCGCTAAATAACTTTCAGTGGTTACATGATATTACAAAATGATTTCCTTTTGGTGACATCTTTCTCACGCTCAACTGTTGATGAGTTTTTAGAGAAATTATATCTATGTTATTGTTGCTGCTCCAATAACATCTGTGGATTGAATGCTAAATCTAGATTGATGTATTGGATTTCACCATAAACATGACCCAGAAACGTTCCCCCAATTTGGTAAGGCCATTGCCTGTTGTGAAACTCCAGGGGTTAAAATAATGTTTAACTAGAATTTTAAAGAAAAGCTATTACTATTATCTGCAATTACATGGCTTATGCAACCATGTCTGAAGCTTCGTTTTATTGGGTATAAAATCCCAATCCTCCATTTGAACTATGCGGAGAAATGTCTTCCTTTAGTGTCATACAAACCTAAATCATTATAAGGTAACATGATCCACCTGAAAACAAAATGTTAACAAGATCTATAATTAATACAGGGCAGCTCTATTATAATCCCAATTTCTCAATTTCAATTTATCTTTCCTTATATCCTGTGGATGCTTGATTGGAAGTTCCATACACCCAGCTCATGGAATGATCAATGGTGCTGATCAAGTCATTGCTAATGTCACTTCCTGTGTGATTTGTGCTATGCACAGGAAACACCACTGATGCCACTTTGCACAGAAAGTGATGTCAGTGGCGACCTGACAACTTGAAAGTTTGTTATTGTTTCATGCTTTTCTTATACTTTTTCTTATACTGCATATTCTTATATTGGATCCACGTTATTGTGTTAAAACGGGGCTAACCTGTATTAGTCCAGCACTGATGATGCATGAGATTTAAGGAGTATATATCTTTCTATATAATCTATATACATACATCGCATTTTGAAAATAGCCCAGAATTGCCAAAGAAGAAGGAGGCACCAGCACAAAATATGATTGTGAGATACAGAATTGGGGGATAAAAGTTCATGTGTTCAATTCCCTGGTCTTTGCTGCATTAGCAGACTCAATTCGATCATCGGTGCTATAATTAGTCTCTATTCCAATGGACCATAACTGAGAATGGGAATGATCAGAAAACATGCAAATTATTATCTTAATGTGAAATGCACAATTTCTTTAATCTTAAAGGTGCAAATGGAGGAGTTGGCATAATGCTGTAAATTAGTTAGCAGCCCTGAAAATCTCTTGTAATTCTGGGTGAGAAAACATACAGATTGAACTATACGAATGCTTTTTTCTGGGCTTGTTTCTCTGATTTGAGAGGTTATTTATCTAGCCCCCTGTCAGGTTACTGAGAATACTAATATCTTAATAACATGTTCATTCTGGAAACAATCGCTATTTCCAACCTGCGGTACATAACAATGCAATCTGTGCCTTTGGTCTATCATAACAATAAACTCAATACAAAGGGAGAAAACCTTTATTGAGGAGGTGGAAGAGTGGCTAGGATTGCACACAACTGCTGAATAACACGTGATTCTGTGCTGAGTACAGAGGGCTATTAGGTGAAAAAAGACAACAAAAGTGAAGATGTAAAGAGCTTCATTGGGGTCTAATTACACCATTTGCTAAAAATAGCACTCTTTCCGTTGTGTCTTTATAATGGGGAATCCCCAGCTCATGTTAGGTTCCAACATTTGCTTCAGAATTTAAGTTCTGGGTTCATTATTTTAAAGTGCTCTTTTTGTGCAGTCTTCCCTTGGGCTATTTCATAATGTGTAAAGTTACCTCTTGAATAATAGATTAATTATGAAGCTGGGAGAATTAAAATCCTTGCTTTTATGTGGAATACTCGTCTATTAATTTACTTCTAATCTCTTCACTCCTATGGAGAGTAGTTTCAGCCTTCTGTTTGGGTCAAATTGACATTAGATTGGAAATCTCAGTGAGGCTGTAAAAGATGGCTGATGTGGGAAATTCACAATGGGGCAGTAGGGGTTCTCTTCTGAAGTAGAGGTTAAAACAAAATGTTGGGATAAGTACAGGGAGCTTTGCTTTGCATCTGGCTTTGCTATACCTACCCAAGAAATGTTTGGTGTGGAATTACAAAGCATTTCGGATAACGAAGCAAAGACGAGTATGCATCTCACAGTTGCTGTGATTGCTCCAGAAATTAAGAGAATACCTTTTGTGAGTCTTCCATGCAAAGGATTGCAAGTTCAATTTCTTAACAATATTTGCTTTGCCTATGATTGTTATCAAGGAAAAAGGTTTAGGGTTTTAAGATTGTTTTTTACGAGAAGATTCATTAGGAATTTTATCGAAAACAAAACAAAAAATGACGTACTGAATTGTGTTATGGTGTATATACATTGTACACTAACTACACTGCTCCCTACATAGCTGACAGGATGTGCAAATTACATTCTCTATATGACACAGACAAAGTACACCATCATGCAAGATAATAATGCATTACTTCAGTCATATATCTTACATAACTTTATGTTGATTTCACTTGGGCTGAAGACATACCTAGTTCCACAGAACATATCATTACTGTGACTATAGAACCAGCTTTTTAGGACATGATTTCTACACAATCTTTGGATATTTAATGCTTTTACTCACTGACTGGGTAATTGAATTCCAGTACACGACCAGGTGCAGAGTGCTCTAGTACTGTATATACTGTTTATGTCAAATTGGTTAACAAGTATCACTAGTTTAATACAGGATTATTCTGTACCTGGTCCGCAGATCACTTGTGATGTTTCAAGAGTTTTATGGTAATCACTGCTTTCCTAAGTGATGCTGGAGGAATATGACCAGGCAGAGATGTAAGACATATTAGTAAAATCGTCTCCAACCAAACAGTCATGTTCACACTGGGAGGATGTACCAAAGGATTCACTTGCTATGAAGCGCTTTGAGACATTGCCCCAATGTGAAAGGCACTATGTCAATTGCAGGGATTGTTATTATTATAAAATCTCATTGTAAGCAAGAATCGTGACATACGCTGCATATGTGTGTCACACAATATTAGAATCGCAAGTCTAGTTTTGGCTGTGCGTCTTGCACTGCGTGCAAAAATCCAACACAGCTGGTCTCTCATTATTATCTGATTGTTTATAGACTGCTGTATTTCCTAAATGTGAAACATTTAGTTCTACTGTAAAACTATCCAACCTGGTTATATTGACTGACATTCATTTTCTGAACACCGCATGGTAATAGCCAACAATGGAAGGCGGTTCGCCTCCTGCCAGTTTCAAACACCACTCATTCAGCTTTGTTCTATTAAGGGCTGCATTTGGAAATGTTTTAACTTCCTGTCAGTGCATCTAGTGAGGGCTAGGACTCTTTGCATAGGCCCAAAGTTTTACAGGAGGCTGGTGGTGGGGCAGGACCCCCAGAGTGGAAGGTGGTCCGAGCTGTCAATTCGCTTTTGCTATTCATTCAGATGGAATTGTGAAATGTATGCTTCTTTGTATAACTGAGGGAATTTCATGCAGGGAAAATGCAAATGTGTTAGGTGTGCCCAGGTAATTTAAAATCAGCACGCTGGCAGCTTTTCTGCATGAATAAAGCTGTTTTGCGTATTTGTTGAACTTAGAAAATACAGTAAGCTATTTCCAGCCTTTTATATATTGTTATTTTGTGTTGTGAATTGAAGGTAACAGGCCATGTTAATCATTTGTTAATGGTTTTTGGTAGCAATTAATTCAATTTATAGTACATGCAAAATGCACTGGGAGAAAACATTAAAACACAAGCTTAGCTCTTTCCCAGAAATAGAACCAATTAGATTATACCTAGTCCCAGATGTCCTTATTTTCACAAAACTACAGGGAGATTTTTAATTTAAATAATAATAATAATTAAGAAGAAGAATTGCATTTGATAATCCATAAAATATACTTAAAATCACCTAATAAAATCAAATGAAGACAAATTAATTGAAAAAAACATTGTTTTGATGGTTAACAATACACTTGCAATTTGCAATTGCTGAACCTTCAGGAACTACCTCAAATGCTCTAAAAGACTGGTGTTATATTATATTTGGGCTACTCATGGTTCAGATCTTATAGAGGTTGGTATGTTAAACAATCATAATAATAATGACCTAAAAATTGAACAAAATCTGAATGGATAATATTTTCACAACAAAGTAACACTTAATATCCTTTCTGTCTGACAGATGAAAACAATGTTTGTGCCTAGCACAAGATAACAGTGTCAGTATTGTGGAACAATAAGATAAAATGGGAGCCTTCTTTATCCAAACCAATCTTGCGATCCACAGTCAATTATTTTTGAAAAGTTCTGCCAAATATATTTTTCATAAATATTTTTTTTCCATTAGCAGTATCAAAGGTTGATTTCTATTCCCATTGGAAAACAGTACAAGCTTAAAGGTGCTGTTTCTGTTTTATTCAATTATAGTACTACGCTAATGCTTCCTTTGGATTCGAAGAACATTCTCTATTAGTTTATTCCAGCAATATCTTAGAATTGTCTGATATTCACTGAGATTTGATATTGGCTGATATTTCTCACCATAACCAATACTGACAATACAGCTGCTACTTCTTCAATTTCTATCAAAGCTTAACCTTGAGAAGCAATATGTTAATTTCTTGGCAGCAAAAATTCTAAACAACCACATAGAGTAAAGTTTCTATTTCTGAGAATTAGATTTTATTTATTTCCAGAGTAGACATAATTTCACATTAATCACATTGCGCTTTTAATATTTTAAAAAAGGTGTTTAGAATTAAGCAGGTTGCACATAACTTTTGAGGTATCATCTTTGGAAAGATGGCACTTACAAATTGTGCACATTGGACTTCCTCCTGATGTGAAAGGCGCTATATAAATGTAATGTTGTTGTTGTTGTTTAAGGCTTATGTGGTGTTCTGTACATATTGATTGACCATCACAAGAAAGATGCAGCAGGAACTTTTTGTCATTGTGCCTTGCACAAATTATGTGAAATCCAGGGCATGCAGTTCCAAGAAGATTGGCTGTCTGATTCAGTCAAGTGTAAAATTGCAACACCTGACAGCAGGGATAATGGCACAGAAGGGGGCTGATGTTCATGCTACATTAGCAGAATACTGTTATAATGGCTAAATTTTTTTTGTTAAAAGCATAGATTAATGGGATAGTGATTTGCATTGTTTTCGTTCCATTGAGGTTAGGCCTAATAGCTACAGGTTAAAAAAAGCAACAATCTGTAAAAGTGACCCAGTCAAAATGTTCCGTTGGTCAAATATCACAAATTATGAAGCAGCACGACAAAATTATACAGTGTATTTCTGTAGACTAAATGGGAAATCATTAAAACAATTCTGAAACAGCCATTCATTGGTGCATGATTTTACAAATATTACAAGGTGAAAAAGCATAATGAAACAGTTTTAAAATAACTACAAAGTTATATTTAATTCCACAATGCATGAATGGTGATTGTGCTGCATGTATCTGAATACCAAATCCTGTATGATGTAAATGGAGCCATTTTTTAAATTCATACAATTTCAAAGCCAGTCGCCATGGTTTCTTAATCTTGACTTTTGCATTCAATTCATATAGGCAGTTTATGAACTTACAATCTATTGGAAAATAACTTGAACAATTACAGTTAGAAAATCATCGTGCTTCAAGACATCAGATGCCAGAAATGCAGAATTGGTGAGTTTCAAGCATTAGTTTTGCATGTTAGTGTCATCATTCAGGAAAACTGTTTTCCTAAAGAAGAAAATAGACACTGACATTTACTTGTCTATTTTGCGTGGCATATTTTGCATAAGCTGCAAAAGAAGCTGGCAGCCTGCTAATTAATGCTCTCTTTTGGCTACATAATGTGCCAGTTGGTCAAAGAGTTCAAAATTTTATGCTTTTTTTAATACAGTATTTCAAAGGGTTTTATAATTCATATTTATTTTTCATGTGAATATAGCCAGAATTGCATTTAATTTACAACAGAGTATGCACAATTGTTGTTGATACCCAGTAATGGATAATCTCGGATGTTTTAAAAAAAGGATTAAGGGTTTATGGAATTCAAGGCATATCAATGAAGAGCACAAATACTGTTTATCAACCTGATTTCTATTATGTTTATGTTTATTGCATCATCCTATTCTGCAGAAATGTTGTCAATGAATATTGGATTGTTGAACTTCCAAAAGTTTGATTTTTAAAAACAAGTCAGACACTTGAACAAACAGAAGGGATCTTGGTTTAATGTCTAATATAAATGATGACACATCTGACAATGAGGTGTTTCCCTTTGCACAGCATTGAAGTGTGAGGCTAGACTATGAGCTTGTTGTCTTGATTTGGCTCACATCTTATCTGACTCAAAATTGAAGTGCTACTGACTGAGTTTGGTGACACTGTTCACCTCTTTTTTTCCTTAAGATGGAAATGGTAGTGATGGAGAACAAAAAGCATACTGATACCACCAGTCACTTTTAGCTATGAATTGGGCTTCCCTACTTGGTTCAGGTGAAAGATCTCGATTCTGCCCTCCCTCTAAGTTAAAAGAACACTTCTTTTGAACCAGTAGAACTTACTCTTGGAATGAATTTTGCCAAACTGAGTGATGTGCTACTGGCAACATAATATTGTCAATTAATGTCCGCGACTGGACATTAATTGACGAACCTCACTTAAAAATAATAGTAATAATAATTTGCATTTTTCATTATTTATAACATATGAACATCTCAAAACATGTCACAGTGGTTATTACCCCATGTTGTGTCTGTTTTTTGTGTAATAAGTAAATGCATGAATAGTCCTAGATTCAATTCCTTGCCTAAATTGAGATGCTTGATCTCAACTGGGCTGTAGTGAGAGCTGTTATCATTAGCGTCAGTATCACAGCCTGTAGGGGGGATGGGTCATTTGCCATACATGGTTCCCACACCTCATCCTGACTGAGTAGATAATGCTGGAAAGTGAATGAAGTTGTAGCTCAAGTGAGGACAAGATCGAGTTTGGCTGTGATGAATAACTAACAATAGTCGGGTACAACAATATGCATTTATATAGCGTGAATTTACATGTATTTGAAGTGCTCTGAGATGCCGCCCGGTGTGGAGGGCACAATATAAATGCAAGTAGTTGTTGTATATGGTGCATACAAGATAATGTCTATAAGTGCTTTTGAGGGACATCGTGGATGACTGAACAAGATGGGATGGAGGGAGGGAGAGGGAGTAGCTGAAAGAGATGAGGGTAACTAGTCAAAGAGGTGGCTTTCTTGTCTAAAGCATGTAGAATACCCACTTGGGCAACCTACCAGAGAGCAGGTGGTGCCTTCAGCAAGGGAGAAAAGAAGGAGAAAATTAACAAAAAAAAACGAAGACAGTCATTCAGAACAGTATGCTCACACACTAACACAAGCACTTTCCTCTAATGGTTTCTAATTAATTTTAATGAGGCTTCTCAATGGGGAATTGTGGCAGACTGATAAGTCAAGAGTGACTTCATCATGTGGGAGTTATTAGGTCTCTCTGACAAAGATAACCAGTTCTATATGGCACCTAGTTCCCCATTAAACATTCTACCTGCACTTTGCTTTTTCTAGGGTTATTTATTTTAATCTAAAACCACTGGTTAAATTCAAACTGTTTTTTGTACCTGTTGATACTGCCTGCTACATCACATGGAGAAATGGATTTAATATTTGTGAATATTCCCACATGAATGGCCTCCACGAACTCTCCAGAAATAAATAGCTGCCATCTTGAAAATCCCCTTAAGAAATAAAGAATTAAATTAATTGCGTTAATGCGAAATGCCAGGTAGTGTATTGCAAACTAAACCTAAATCCTTCCCTTCACATTCTATAGCATGGCTGTAGAATTGAAACAGTAATGTTTTATTTCAGCAGCTTATCCGATAGCTGATTTTTAAAGAAAATATTCTTTGCTCCCCTCTTCTAAACATGTTGAAGTAAAATTCTGTCAGCGAGCCCGTAATGCACTATTGTAGCCATTCTTCACATATCAGTTCAGATAGATTGTTTATGATTTTGGTCTTTTTCTTCCCTCCTTCTCTCCTGAAGACCACTTACTTATTGGAGCTTGCCAGACAGCGATACCAATGGCAAGCTATTCAGTTGTAGCTGGTTAGGCTCCAGCAGTTACGCCAACACCCCCCCCCCCCCCCCACCCCAACTCTTGGCTGTTGCCAACCTGATGTTGTGGTCTTTCTTTGTGCTTTGAATTTACCGCATGCAGAGGAACAGGTGGGCCAACAGTGAGTGTGCTTTTCTGACATTTGGCATGGCTTCTCTATGTTACTTGTTACCTACCAAGGTGGGCTTTAGTAGCTCAGCATAGACCAGGGATTCAACCTGGGACTGTCCTCGTCTACTTGATTCCATGCCACATTGTAGTACATTTACCAATTGAGTGAGCGGATAGTTATGCGCGTAATGTTCCCTTCACTTTTCTGTGCCTATTTCTTGCTGGTGCTCTCTAGAAACTTTCTTTATCATTTCGCCCACAAATATACAGTCAATTCTCTTTACAGTATAATCTGTGAAGCGCTTTGAGATGTCGATAAGATGTGAAAAGCACTATATCAAATGCAGGGATTGTTATATTATTTATTATCCATGACTTTGCTTCTAATTTACATGTGGCTTCAATGCTGTAAAATAATGGGCCTGAATCAGGATTAAATTTACAGTTTATGTCCTATTTTGCCCAAGCACTGCTCAGGATGAAGATATTTTAATTTAGAACAGTTGTGAACTTGGAACAATTGTGAATATCCAATTGTGGTGGAAATAGGGCACTAAGATCTACAGAATACTTATTGATGTTGTTGAGAACACTTTCAGGAACTGCTAACTTTAAGATGAATTAAAACAGATTTAATCTTAAAAAAACTATCAGAATATACCGTATCTTGATGTTAATCATAGTTATTGCATATTGTATGTATCATTTTAGTTGAACCAGTCCTTTTCCCGTCGCTGGTAAAATATTAGCACCAATGACTTGCGAATAGTTTTGATGAATTCTTGCATTTTTACCAAGATATTTTCTGAATATTTACCTAGATATTTACTGAACCAATTGTTTAATTTTGTATCATGTTTTTAAAGTTAGTACATTAGATTATTTGACTAGCTAAATGACATCTTTCAAGTACCGGTAGCTCTCCATTTTAATAAGTTACACAAAGGAGAATTGGCTCCCCCTAGTGTTCCGAGGTGCATCTCTAGTTACCGAGGACAGCTACACTGTGAGCTCTTTCTCAGATTATGCAGCACATTTTTTTGTGGAACTTTTTAAAGCTAAAAATATAGCCTAGCATATAAAATATCATAGTTATTATGGCTATCTGATTTAGTCAAAAATATAATAACAAACAAAGAGCCACAGATAGCCTATCTATGCACAAATTGGTGAATGAATTTATAATACTGATGTGAAATCGTAGGCCATTCATAGGAAAACAAAACAGTAATCATTGATGTAATAGTACACTTAATTCTGCACGACCCCAGAAATATTTAAATACTTTTGGTAGAGTTGCATTAGTCAGTTTATTTTTAATGTAATAAAGGAAATATTCTGTATGAACTAAATAAGATATACCGAATGACTTAGCATTGTGGAACCCTGTAGCACAGTGGTTAGAGCACTCGCCTTGCAAACAAGAGATCTGGGTTCAATTCCTTGAGCAAGTTTCTTACTCCACATGTCTAATAATAATCCCTCAAAAAACAACAATAATAAATTGCTAATTTCAATCCATGACTGTTTGTGGTATACTGATGTGTGCAATTGACTACCGCGTTCCACTCACAAATATACAGTCAATTCACTTTACACTATATTCTGTGAAGCGCTTCGAGATGCCTAGCAGATGTGAAAAGCGCTATATCAAATGCAAGGATTATTATTATTGCATGTTTGTTGGCATTTACTCGTATATTATTTGCTTTGCATTATGAATATTATATGAGATTTGGGAATGCATGGCCCCATAAACCCCCAGATACAAAGAGATAGATTCTGGAAAGAAAAGAAAATTCAAAGAGATTTAGACAGATGTACAACTTGGGCGAATACATGATTTATACAGATCAGACTTATGTGACTTTCACGGCATTGAGGGATAAGTTAAGAAGCAATGAAATGGGATTAAGAAAAGATGGGAGTACGGTGTCATAAAATGGAGCTTGCTAACCCTTCTTATGTTCCTAAATGACTGTTTAATCCTGTACAATTCTGTTGTGCTGGATTCAGTAAAAACCTCACTAGTTTAATGAATATTAAGTATCTTTTCCCCTTTACATGGCATTGCATGATTCAATTTGCATCCTGCTGATGCAAATTAACTTTCTGCTGTGAATTACACCACATTTAGATGCAATACATTGACAGATGGAATTTAAAATAAAGAAACTAAAGTCTTATGCACGCTCAGATTACAACAAATAATTTTGTTTTCAAACCTCACACCTTAGATAGTCAAGGATTATTTTTTAAATAAAACACAGAAGTTACACATAACAACAGTATTTGCTTGACTTCATTATCTGAATCATTCACTTTCCAGGCTGTGTTTACATAGTTCAAAGGCTAACTTTAAATCACCCTTTTTGTTTGTTCTGCCATTGTAGTTTCATTGCATAAAGTAAACACATTTCAATTTTCTTGAAGAGATCTTGAAGAGATTTAAGTTTCCTTAAGTTTGATTGCTATACACTGGCTTGACACAAAGTTTATTTCTTGCTCTGTCTTTCTGATTATTCTCAAACTGAAGGCAGTAAATTAAAATGCCCCTTGTAGGTTAGTTAATCAGTACTTAAACATGAACTTTAATGAGTTGATAAACAGTGATATGCCACATTCATCACAAGCTGAGAAATTCCATTTAGTGCAGCCACACTGTTAACAGAGCCATGGATTGGGTGACTCAGTTAGAGAATAAAATAAAGTCCGTATCCTGGCAGTGGGAGATTTGTGCTTTGCAGCAAAATCGCAGCAGGACATTTCCTGTGTTTAGATGCTACAACTAATCTGCTACAGCTGCTAATTAATCAAAAAAGTAAATTAATAAACCATCATGGAATGCAACACGAGATGAAGTATCGTCAACGATACAATTTCTGAATAGATCACTGCAACTCGAAGTCTCACTTGAACTCAGTGAAGCTTTCCGTTACAAAGACTTGATCATCTCTTGAGCAGCAACTGGGCTTGCAATGCTTTTCTCACTTGCTTGGCATTTTTGGGACATTTGTTGGGAGAATTCCTTTCTCCCTCGGTCTTTCCAGATGTCAAGGGAAATTAATGCATTGGACAGATATACTAGCCACACCAGGGAAACAAACACCCAGAGAGATCACCCAGGAAATGGACAGATAGGGCCAATAAACCACTCCCAAATGGTCATGTAGGATGCACAGTTACTAGACCACCATAGAATTCAGACCAATTGGACAGTCAAAGCAATGGAGATTGTTTTAAGAGCTAACAATTACTTACCAATCACTTGCATTCCAGACATCAATGGTAAATAAGTGAAGACTTCTCTCACTGTACTTAATAGAGTACAGTGATAACACACACAATGTCAAAATTGTTTCACTATTTGTCTGCAATGCTTTTCTTGTTTCAGTTTCTAACCTTTCTACAACTTTCTTTCTTTCCTTATGTGTTGATTTCCAGAACTCACACATACAGTAATTTATGTTTACATAAAGATGCACATTACCAAACACATCAAAAGCTCAATTTGAAAGTAACATTCCAAAGATAGCTGGATGAAAATGTTCATCCCTTGATCTAAAACTAAACAGAGATATGCTTGTTTTTCTCTTGCTTTCACATTAAAATGTACATTAAATTATTATGAATGCTATTATTTTTCTTTTGATGCTGCTTTACAGGAATAATAATCTCTTCAAAGCTTCACATTGGTAATTTGAAATCACAATTTAGTCTAGAATTTCATTGCAGTGCAGGGGGAGCACTACATTGTGGTGTCCTTGAATTTGGTGTCAAACAAAGACCTCTTCTGTCCATTCAGGTGGACATTAAAGACCTCATAGCACTATCAAACAGAGAAGGGAGTTTCTCCTGGCATCCTGGCCAAGAATTTCAATGTGAATTCTTGATAATCTTTAAATCAAACATGAACATGGGGACTTCTGTATTTTTATTCCATAGAAATTCGATAACTTTCTGAGAACATGAAGACTAAAAGATAGATTAGTCGAGTCCACGTGCACAATAAGTAGATTGAAATGTGAGATGAAGTGTCAGTTTGATATTGGTTTTATATAGGGTAGTAAGAATCTTGTCCAAACATTTTGGATAAGAGACTAAAATATGCTTCTGTGACAATCTTCTATGGAATTATACAACCGATATTTAATTGAGATAAACATTGTGACATTGTGACCAAATTGTTGCAGATTATAAGTATCAAAGCTTGTATTTAACTGGCAAGCCCTTAATTCAGTATGTAACAATCTCCTTATCATTAAAAATGCATAGATTATATTCATATAAAGGTGTTATTAAAATTTTTGCTTAAAAAGTGCAACTCTCACTTGTCTTTGCTTCAAAGAGCTTGTGACTACCATATGAACACATGAATATTTAGTTGGCTTCAGATTGGGATTCTTAACACTGAATTGAGGTTCCATGTTTAGTAAATATCATAGCATGTGAGAGAACATTGGGGTTAAAAATAACATAGATGATACAAATGTCATACAGGACATGGAGTCCTGTAGCTCAGTGGTTAGAGCACTCGCCTTGCAAGCAAGAGACCTGGGTTCAATTCCAGGCATGGCGTGCCTAGGCAAGTCTCCTTACGCCACATGCCTGATAATAACCCTTGAAAAAAATTGGCCATCTCAATCCATGACTGTTTGTGGAGCATTGCTGTGTGCAATTAGCTGCTGCATGTCACCAAAAATGTACAGTCAATTCACTTTACAGTATATTCTGTGAAGCACCTTGAGACGTCTAGAAGACATGAAAAGTGCGATATCAAATGCAACGATTTTTATTATTACAGATATATTGAGAATTGATTGGGCTATGTGTATGTCTCAAACAAAATAACTCAAAGCAAATTAAACAATTATGATGTTTCTTATTGAGAATCTACGCTTAATATTTGGTTGTCAAATCTATGATGTCTTCCCTCACAACCAACCGAAAAGTATTCTTTTGACAATGCCATAGCTACATCTTAAAATGACATGTCCATTTATTATATCATGCAGTGAAATAAAATAGTGTGTTTGCCTGGGACGTATCGTTTGGTGATATGGTGTAAGCCTGAAAACGTGACCCACTGACCTTTCCATTTTAATGAGGAATCCATTAGTTGTCAGAATAAAATTGAAAACTCAATGGGACACCATTGCATACAATCATTATGAACAGCCTCAGAATTGACAGCCTAACCAAATACAGTAAATATATAGTCCTGTATACTTTTTAAACAGGAACACCGCCAAGCAATAAAGTTAGTGGTATCGCCTGCCTATTTATGTGACCACAGATAAAAGTAATGGATTGTATTATAATAACCAATGGCTTAATTGCAACAAATGTAACATGAGGTCAAAGTGATTCAGCTCCTTGGGATGTACTCCTGACGTGACAGGCTCTATACAAATGTAATTTTGTTGTGATTATTGTTGAGGATTTGAAACTGTCAAATTTTTCACACATCTGATGCTTTCCTAATAAATTTTTCCTGAGTTCCATTTGGAACAAATACTGAGTTTGGACTGCATGCTGCTGGGTTGAAGTTTCGGTTTTAGAAGTTCACCTTGGGACGTGGAGTCCTGTAGCTCAGTGGTTCGAGCACTCGCTTTATAAGCGAGAGACTTGGGTTCAATTCCAGGCAGGGTGTGAAACCTTGGGCAAGTTTCCTTACTCCACACACCTAATAATAATCCCTCACAAAAAAACAATAAATTGGTCATTTCAGTCCACGCTGTGCACAATTAGCTGCTACATTTTGCCCACATACAGTATATATACAGTCAATTCACTTTACAGTATATTCTCTGAAGCGCTTTGAGACATCCAGAAGACTTGAAAAGCACTGTACCAAATGCAAGGATTATTATTATTATTGGAACAAATTGTGTATCTTGTGACATTAATAAATACGCTGGGAACTTTATCCAGCATCTGTACAACACATTTTGTGTCACCAGAGTAGAATACAGTTTCAGTTCTCCTGTACTGAATCAGGAGCTAAAGTGGTTTTGTGGTCGTATAAAACTAACCTTAATTTTACACAGATTGCGGGATACCTGAAACCTGAAGTTTGAAACAGGTGATCATTTGGACTGCCTCAACAAAGTTAAACCTTTGCTTTCTCTTTGTCAACTCTTGCGCACATTGCCTCTTGTTGTAGCTATGGTTCCACAGCCCTCTGGTCGATTTCAGCACTGAGCTCTGGCTGGTTACATGACTGTTGGGATTACTGTATCATAGCCAAGCCAATTCCTCTCCTCACTTGGCATCCTCATCTGCACATTGTCCAGAAAGAGATGATTGGCAGTGATCGATTCACTCAGCACAGACCATGGTGGAATCTAATCTATATAATAATAATAATATTCCTTGCCTTTGATATAGTGCTTTACATGTCTTCTAGACATCGCAAAGTCCTTCACAGAATATAATATAAAGTGAATTGACTGTATATATGTGGGTGAAACATGGCAGCCAATTGTGCACAGCATTGTCCCACGAACAGTCATAGATTGAAGTGACCAAGTTTTTTTTTAGGGATTATTATCAGGCATGTGGAGTAAGGAAACTTAGCCAAGGTTTCGCCCTGCCTGGAATTGAATCCAGGTCTCTCACTTGTAAAGCGAGTGCTCTAACCACTGAGCTACAGGACTCCTCCAGTAATATGCTTTGAGTGGTCTATCAGATCTTCCAGAGTGCCTGCACTGCGTTCTTCCCACTAGCCAGAAGGAAGAGATCAAATGTAGTTTTTTGGTCGTACTTTCACAATGATTGCAGGCTACTGATTCAGATCTTCTCCTTTGATTCAGAGTTATATTAAAAATCTTACTTTAATGAGTATGGTTTAGGCCTAAGCTCTCAAAGTGATACACCATTTGGACAATGGTAGCATGTAGTTTCCATATCGTTATCACGGACAGATGTAAGAGTATGGTAGTTTTGAAAGGCGACAAGAATTGTTTTTCTCTAGGTTAAGATGAACTGAGTAAATGTTGGGAGGATCCGACAGACATGATGGAGATAATAACAAAAGAATAACAGAATGGAACAGTGAAAGAACAATTTTACCAATATCATCAATAAAAGATTTAAAAATAGGACCACAATTGAGAAATAGTCATTGTTTTATTCATGATGCTGTGATTAGATTATCCAGTGATTGGCAATATATTCTTCTCTGGAATTATTGAACTGTCTGCTCAGAATGACATTGGTTATATAAATAACCATTTTCTTTGCAATGAGAGAAAATAACAACTATTTGACTGCGTAGTTATTCAACACATGACATGCATTCATCTTTTGTATAAGCAATTCTCTGCTGGTCTCTCTAGAATGTAACTTAATTGTGGTGAATCATTTCCCTGAAATACACTGTACTTGTTTGAAAATTCATTTTCATGTGTTGCTTTAATGTATAGTTGAAGAGTTTGGCTAGCAACCAATTTCAAGTTATTACACTCTTCAGTGACATTTCCTACAATAACAACAATAACTCCATGACTCCAGTGATCTCCAGTACAGACCTCTAATCAAAACAACTAGTGTTATTTTACTGATAAGTTGAAACCCTTAAATAAATACCTTGTTCATGAATATGTTAATTACTTTGCAGTAGATAAAAAGCAACGCATCATTTTTAGAGGCCAAATGGTTTGCGCTTCTCTTATCTCGTAAAATTACTTTGAAACTAAGCTGTTGTGTAAATTCGGGAGGAATACTTAAAACAGCTATTAAATTGACACTAAGTCACGCCGAATAAATTGAACAGTGCAACTGTTAGAAGCTGTGAGCAATCTTTGACATTTTTCTTATTTTTCTCTTAAATTGCCTGATAATTTATGTACATTTAACAAAGTTTAAATGCAGTATGTTAAAATATGGCTGCATTCTTTCTGAATGTTCTTATAAAGTAATGCTAGCTATTTCACCTCGCTTCCTTCCTTGCCCCCTTCAATGCCGATCTCAAGACCCTCCTTTTCGATTGTACTTTTCGCCACCCTCCTGCCTCTCTCCGTCCCCTCCCCTGCCCCTCCTCCGTGCTCGGTACCGACCCCCTAATTGTTCAGCGCCTTGGGACGTCCTCCCGAGGCTCTACAAATGTAATTTTGTTGTTGTCGTAGCAGAATGTAAAGATGGATATTCATTTTACAGATGCAGCAGTATTGGACTATCAAAATAATAATAATCCTTCGATATGATATGGCACCTTATCAGCTCTTCGAGGCATCTCAAAATGCTTCACAGAATGTACTGTGAAGTGATTTGATTGTGTGTTTAGTGGGCCAAATGCAGTAGCCAATTGCACACAGCAGTTTCTCCCAAACAGTCGTGGGTTGAGTGACCATATTTTTTTAGGGGATTATTACCCCAGAAAGTGATCTGCCAATCAATGAACAAACGGGTTTCTATTTACTACTAGGAAAACTGAGGCATGTGAGGTAAGGAAACTTACCTAATGCTTTGCAGTGCCCTGGAATCCATTCCAGGTCCTCTTGCTTGCAATCCAAGAAAATATCAACGTCCATTTGTAAGGTGGGAATCAGAGTTTGAATCAAGTATGCATTGAGTGTTAGAATCTAGTGTTAACAATAAAGAAAACTGGATTATAAGTACTAAGGGAATGCAAAGCAGAAATAAGGCATGACTGTCAGTATTTTTAGATTTCTGGCAAAATTCTGAAGCACATGCGGGAAACCTATATTGTGAAGCCAAAATCAATGCTTGTCTTTTTATCTGTGAAAGAATATAAATATGATGCATGCGAACTGGCACTAGCAAGTATTCTTTTAACACATCCTTTCATGTGTTAGGGAAATGTGTTTTTTGTTCTTCAACACATGTTTATCATCTTTGAATTGCTTCCCCCCTGTATGAGTTTATAACTCCTTTTTATAATTTTTTTTGCGTGTGTGGTGGGGGGGGGGGGGGGGGGGGGAGTGGGGGTTGGTGGGGGTGAGGGGTGGGGAGGCACAACACTAAACAGGAAATGTCAACATGATTCTGGATCTTATTATCCACATTTTAATGAGAATGGGGTAAATGAAATGCCGCAGAAACTAAGATGGGCAATCAAATTTTATTAACCGCTGAGACTTCAAAATGTTGCAAAGTGGAACTCAGAATTTTATTCATCTTATTGAAATGAAGTTATAAAAAAAGTAACTGTTAGGAATCCCAGCTTGTGTTTTTCTAGGTTAACTATAACTAGTAGCCTGTTGTCTTTTGAGACATGTGGTCAGCTGTTGTGTTCACATATGGCCAAATGATCAAAGTCTGAACTTCTCTCTAATTGTCCCCTGCTGTTTGGCTACTCTGTCCATGATCAAGGCCTCAGCAGGTGACGGGAAAGGCATGAGAATAGCCTGCAAGGAGAATGAGACACAGAGAGGCCCAGACTGAACGAGAAAAAGAGAGTTCAAAATACATCACGCTGGCACTGGAATACTGATGAAAAATGAAGTCTGAACAGTTTTCCTTTTTACTAATTTGCATGCTTTTACGCGGGAGTGCGAGTTCTGTAATTCTGCTGTGGCTGTCTTGGGTCTGCTGCAGATAGGGTGTAAATAAAACACAGCAGGCATGTTGTTTTTGTTTACTTGGCTTGACAAGATCCTGCTAAATCAAACAGCTTATAGTACTTCACATGTTTGTGGAAATCATTGAAATGCTTTTCACTTCTGCATGTCATTGTTTGCTTAGGGTTTACTTTGCCAGATGGCTCGTTTTTGTCACTGCAATGTCTGCACCTTGCCATTAGATCAATCTGCAGACAAATGGTGTGAAAGAGAAAATGAGTTGTCTAACTTGGATCCTAAAAGGATTTAGGTCAAGAAAGGCTCATTGGTTTAGAGAATGCCAACTCTCAGATTCTGCGTCTCATCTTGCGCTATTTCACAGAGGCCCCCATTTGCGCAAAAAAAAGCGCAGGCTATTCAGATCAGCTTGATCATCTTTCATTTGTTACACTCCATCTTCTTACCTTGTTTACCTGGGGAATAATGGGAGACCTTGTTTAGTATTTGCACTGATCTGTGTACGGTGGAAGGGTAAAGCTTCTATCGTGAATAATGCCGTCGACAGTGGTCTCGGTTTCGGATCATTCCTTTTACGCTAATCTGAAATCGCTCAGTTCATTTGAGAAGCCTCACACAACAAGTTTTCATTCTGATTAGTTTCATTTGGATCGTCTCCAAATTAACAGGCCCATTATAAATGAAACTATAGGAACACAGAAAACCTTTGAGGCCTTGTGGCTGTGCCATACTTCTGGCTTACTTGAACATTAACGTCATCCTGTTTGTTGGCTGTCTCACGTATACACAAAGCCAGTTAGCACTGGGCTGCTGGCTGTTTGTTCGGCTTTGCAGCTCTGTAACTGATGTTGTAAAAGCACCCCCACTTTGGAAACCTCCCGGTTTGTTTCGTGCTGTTTCACCTATATTGTGGTCATCCAAGAACAGGAATATTTCAGGAAAAACATAATAACAATAATAATCCCTGCACTTGATGTGGCACCTTATCACATCTTTGAGACGTCTCAAAGTGCTTCACAGAACATACTGTAAAGTGAATTGATTGTATATGTTGTGGGTGAAACTCGGCAGCCAATTGAGCATTTATCAAAATTATTTTAAAAATAAAATGATTCGATTTGCCCCTTTTTAAATTGTAAAGTTCCTGAATCATAGACAACTAATGATAACTATAAGCATAATACATGCATTTCATATTGTGTCTATAACATGGAATCATCTCAAAGTGCTTTGCAGGTAATTG
This sequence comes from Hydrolagus colliei, assembly GCA_035084275.1. Lineage (NCBI taxonomy): Eukaryota > Metazoa > Chordata > Chondrichthyes > Chimaeriformes > Chimaeridae > Hydrolagus > Hydrolagus colliei. The sequence continues at coordinate 12,291,191 of CM068754.1, forward strand.
CTGCTAAGTGTATGTATGTTTGTAAGAAAAATGCAACAGTTATTTTGCCAATAACAAGGTTACACAAACAGCCAATTAAATAGATGATCAATTTGTTTTGAGGATTCTTTGCAGGTTAAAGGGGCAAACGTTTCTTTTCAAACAGTGTCCTGGAATCCTTAACACCCCCTTGAGCAGGCAATTGAGATGAGTTGTCCGAAACACTGATTGTTCAGTGCCTTGGGACGTCCTCCCGATGTGAAAGGCACTGTACCAATGTATTTTTTTTATTGTCAACACACAGAAATGATTGTAGTACAAACAGAAATCGCTGGGAACACTCAGCAGGTCAGGCTGCATCTGTGGAGAAAGGAAAAGTGAGTCAACGTTTTGGGTCCACGACCCTGGGTCCAAACTGCTGCAAATGATTGTAGTGTTCAGTGTAGTATTAAAAATACCCTAGTCTGTGCTACTTGTCCAAAAATATTAAGAACCCACTTCCTGAACACAGTTATTCAACTTGTATGGCTTATCCTTGTACTACTCGCACGTTTGTGTAGAAAAAAGTAAAACTTTCGTGGCTCTTCTGATTGTCTAGTGGCTAGAAAGACTGGTGCTGTGCATAAGGAACAGAAATGGCTGGTTCAATTCCTGTTCTGTGTTGAATTAGCTGCTCAACCGTGACAGACAGCACAATTGGTCTCAATGCCCCTGGCTAGGTGGAAAAAATTTACCCAGGGTTGTCCTTCCTGAATTCTATGGTGAAATTTGATGGAAAGTATGCATATGTGGACTTAGATGGAGATAGAACCAGGCTTGGGTCTGATACCCTGAATAGTCCCCCACCTGCAGACAATACCTCTTTGCGTATGAAGAATTATGGTAGCAAAAGAGCCACTGGAGCCCATGGTAACCATACCCCTTCAGGGTAAGACCTTCAGCACTTTCAGACGAGATGTGGAACAACGGAGAGATAGTTATTGTTCCCCCATACATATCTCTCAAATGAGGTTTCCAATGCAAGCGTAGGAAAGAGTGTCTGCCTACTTTATTTGAATTGTTGATTTTTGCTGATATCTCCCCGTGGTTCTTTGCTATGTAGTCTTATTTTTTTAAATTATATTTTAGTTGTGCTGTAACTCAGTATGTCAGTGTATGCTGAATGCTTTTATTTTTGTGAGTGGGACAATGGTGACTCCATTAAAAAGCATGTTAGGTAGCAAATATCTTCCTTCTCCTTTGCATGTTGGGCATACTTTCATGGGTCACTGCAATTCTTAGCAGGAGCTGGTTGCAACAAAGCAGAGGTTGCTTGGGATCTTTGGTAGTAGCCCATTACAAACCCATTTACTTAGCATATTATTGTTGATCCGCACATAGACAAATAGGATCACTGGAAGGTCACATCCACAAAAGTTTGAAAACCCGCTTTGTTGTGCAGCCTTTCTAACGTTATACTTCACCAAATGCCATTAGAGGCCTAAAACGCTACCTAATCTTAGTGAATCGGACTATGATTCAGTTCAGTATTAATAACAAAACCAGCTTTCTACAGTTTTTAAAAAGTTTCAAACTTAAGACGAAATCGAAGAATTATCTGCAATTTTGCACAATCTAATGCAAATGGTTCATCTTTTTGGTTAAAACTAGATGGAATTTGAGGCCTCCTGTTTCTGTTTTCTAATGATATAGCAGTGCAATATTAGGATCCTTCAATCAAATTAGCATGGAGAATGGCAAAATGTAAGCCTATAATGTGCTGTTTACATCTGACCAACGAAAGTAAAGTAAATGCAATTTAAAACAATATCCTCCTTGAACATGGCACTCCTTGATGCAGGCGCTATATGCTAGCTAATCCTCGCTGAACAAAATAATTCCTCTTTCGGTTTGATGTCAAAAGTTTACAAAGGTTTATGTTTTAACATACCACTTTTTCACAAGCTTTGGAGTTGAATGTTGCAGAACCATCATGTTTTTCAAAGGTATAACTAAGGGAATTACTGAAACACCAGAGAGATTCAAAGCTGACGGGTCTGCATCTTATACTTGTAACGGGCGCTTTGGAATCTCATTTTGTTCATCATCAAAAACTCCCTTTCCACGCCAGAACGAGAAATATGATGTCTTCTTATTAAGCAAAGGAGGGTAATGTGTTATACTGTTATTAAGTTGGTCAGCAATGTGACCTTTTTGCTTTAATCCCCTGTGAAGTATCTTGTCACAGAGGAGCCTGGGAATTCCCTGCTGGGATTATTCTGATTTAATACACTCACTTGTTTTTTCATATCGAATAGAGAGATTCACTTATTTCTATGGGAAATGTTCTCATTAATCTAGTATTTTTTTATTTCAACTTATCCTTTGGGATGCCATTATTGCTTTCTAAACCCACTTAAAAATACGTTTCATTCTGAATATCTATGTTCATAGATGAAAAACAAAAAATGCTTAAAATTTGTAAACTTTGATTGAAATGCATTATTAAATGGAGCCTTATCATTAACCTTTTTTTAGATTTGTTTATGATTCATAAATAATTTACATGTGTTTAATCTAGAAAAATATTCTGTATAATTATAGGAAATATATAAAATAATTTGTATTTGTAAATATGCTATCAATTACCTAATTATTTGAGTTGTACTTATATTTGTATGTGAAACAGCTGCTGCAGTAAAAAGGTTGCTGTATTTGTTTTTTTTCTTTTTAATAGACATTTTACCTTTTAATTATTAGATGATGACAAAATAAGGCTTTTGCTTCAAAAATTTTAAGTGATTCCTTTGTTTGCTAAAGAATATATTTCCCATATTGAGCTGCACTTTATAACTGCAGTGTGATGTTGAAATGAAAAAACATTTGCAGTATTCTATGTAATATCAGTGACTTTCTAAAAAACAGAATCCATGCAAAAATTGGGATTTATATGTGGAGATAATATAATAATAATCTTTACATTTATATAGCATTTTCCACATCTTATCGACGCCTCAAAGCACTTAAATGAGATAGATAGTTACATCAAAGGAACTTTGTATGGAAATTGCAGAGATAGGTTGGATGGACCAATGGTCTTGTCCTGTATGAAATAGTTACTAAGTCACCAAGGATAACATTGCCATGATTCAGAAGGAGGCAGCTGGATGGGTTTCTTGCAACTAACCTCCAGTGTTGTCAACAAGAAGAGAAAGCCAGAGAAGTAATAATGATACTAATCTTTGCATTTGATATAGCCCCTCATCACAAAATATACTGTGAAGTGAATTGAATTGACTGCATATTTTGTGCATAAAATGTGACAGCCAATTATGCACAGATGCCCAATACTTGGCTCATAATCTTTCGGGAGGATTCAAAGACTGTAAACTAATCCATTTGGGCATTTGATTTTGATAGAAATAATAGCTCCGCACAGACTGTCAGCCAGGCAATGGCATTGGAGTACAGTTGTTCAATCCAAAACATACATGGGAAGAAGCAAGGGATGATAAACTCCTGAATCAATGTAAGGAATACATGTACCAAATTCCAAAAAAAGTTCAGAAGTTCGAAAGCAAAAGTATATTTTCCTACCAATTTTTGGTTTTCTTTTGTGAACAATAAACAGCAGGACTATTGGCTAGGCTCTACTATCTAGCCTTAAAAATATTTTTAATTTAGTAAAGGAGGTTAGAGGAGTAGGCAATGGTGTCCAACATGTTGAGAACTCCTGGAATGCGTTGTACTCTCTCTGATCAGTTATAGGAAGCAGATGCAGAGATTGGATTTCCTGATGAGCACCAAGACAATAAAACAGGAGAACATAGGTTCAGAGCTGCAAACAGATACCCTGAGTTTCAGGACAGATACCCAGAGTTTAGGGTGAGTATTCTGGAAGGATGAGATCAGGTGAGCCAAAAGACCATCTTCATCCAAGCTAATTTTGCAATGTCGTAAAGAAGCAATGACCCTTATAATACTCCTCAGTCATTGATGTTAGACTGATGTCCACAGAAATAGCTTCTAGACTCTGTAAGATGTCGGTGCCAACAACAACAACAACTCATACTTATATAGTGCCCTCCACACAGGATAATGAACTTACATAGTGCCCTCCACACAGGATTCAAGACCCTCCTCTTCGATGGTCCCATCGATCAGCCCAAATCCCCTCCTTTCCCTCCACCCTCCCTGTCAATGACCCCAGCTCGGGTCTGGAACAATGACTGTACAGCGCCTTGGGACGTCCTCCTGACATGAAAGGCTCTATACAAGTGTAATTTTGTGGTTGTTGTTGAGAGCATCTCGGAGAGCTTAAAAAGTGCCACAGTGGATCAGTGTTGCTGCCACTTCGATTAGCACAAGCAGGAACTAATTCCTAAGTGCTCCTTACTTAGATCACACATCATAAACTAGTCACATGCATACTCACGATGATAGCGATTGTCAGCCTATATAGTTAATTCCCTGTCTGATAGCTTCTTTGTATTTATGAATTCAACATTGACGCAAGTTTGGAACATAATCCTGATAATGCTCTAATTGTTTTTCAATTATATCTTGCCTTTGGGTCATTTGTATGCTATACTCCCATGATATTCAATGGGAAAAAGTGTTGACGTAAGCTCTTCCTACCAACACTTACCTACAGAACAAACTAATTCTGTTCTTCATTTCACTTGGAACATGTTCACTTTGTACAAAAAACAAATGGTAAGTAGTGAAGAGTTCTCTAGATGAAACATTAAACCAGTCCCATCAATCTGTTCAGGTAGTGTCTGTAAAGAGAAAAGCATTCCTTCCAGTCAAGTGGTCAATAATCTTGGATGTAGCTATACTGCAGAATCTCCGAATACTATCTCAGATTTATGTCTAGGTCACAAAGCTTGATATTGAGAGACAGAAGCCTATCTAAGACGCACCTAGTTTATAATAGATAGATGACATATGAGTGTTTATTTAATTTATATGGTTACTTCTAAGGGAAAGATTGGGAAGGATTGAAACATTGTTCGTTGAATAAATTGTTCATTATAAATTGTCACATACTGCTTCCATGTGTGTCCTTTAATCTGACTATTTAGAGATTGATGTTTCAGTGGTGTTATGTTCCCACTCTGTAAAGCCGATTCATAGCACAAATATTACTGCACTGTTCTTTGTTACAAGACTTTGGTAAACCTCAGAAGGAGGTTATGAAAATATTGAGTCCCAAAACCCTGAGCAGTACAGAATGCTATTAATCTGTTTTCCTTCATTGCACACCACATGCAGTCTCTAGACCTTCATCACTGCATGAGTGCAAATTTATTATATTAGGGATAGGGAAGTTATTCACTGTGAAATACCATCAGAGTCGTTTATCTACTCAAATGTCGAGCAGGTTCAGATTTCAAAAGGAACATGATAAACAATTCTTTGTTAAACTTCTGTTGTTGATAAATTCAAGTCGTTTTATATTTTTCTGACACTTTTACGATTTTTGGAACCACCCTTCGTTGTTCAGATGGATTTGCTATCGCAAAACAGATCTCTACTGTATCCATTCTCCTGGATGAATTTTTTTGAAAAAGGTTTCTTTCCTCGTGGCTCATTCTGTAATCTCTAACCATTCTACATTATCCTTCGATAACATCAACAACTTGCATTTATATAGCGAGCCGCAAAGTGCTCAATCTTCAGAGAAGAAGAAAGGATGACATGAGCTGTAATCTTTCTCAGGATCACTGTTAAGCATATTTAATAATTGCCCAAAAGAAAGACATTTCAATAGACGTTTCCTTTCCCAAGCATAAGTGCTCTGCCCCTGTGTGGTTGTCCATATCATTTAAGAGCCCAGCGAAGAACCCATGAAAGAAGCTTATAATCGATTTGAATTCACTCAAATTTGGGAGACCAGCAATCACTAGCTTGAACTACCCTCTCCTTCCAATTCCGTGTGTCTCGTTAATATTCTGCTGCTATGTATAGCTCAAATACAAGTCCTATTTGGTTTGGTTTGGGTCAGTGTTTGTGGTTCACTTCAAGTACCGGAAAGTAGTAAATGAGCTGGCCCAATGCATCCTCTGACTTTTTCCTAATTGATAGAAAAACACCGCAGGAGATTTGCATCATGTGTTTGTAGCAGTCTGATGCTAATCTTCTGCTTCATAGCCCCAACTCAACTTCAAGGTCAAGTAGGAGAATACATTGGAACAAATAACTGCATCATTTAAAATTAATTGCTCATTGTGATTCAACTAAAAATTCACAACTAATATCAATCAATGGGCCTGCTAACTATTATTTTATGTCAGAATACCTTTGTGAAGGAAGGGATACCAAGAGGATTTTAAAAAAATAAACAAAGAACTATCTGAAAATGTTGCAGAAAATTCCAAGCCACATATTGGGTCACTGAATCGAACTAAAATAATATGGACTGATATGTTGCACAGCATGATGTGGCTGTATTTGCAGACTGCTGCAGTTTAATGTCACATACTTCAGAATTGCTGACTGTTCAACAAATCTAAAGTGCACAAATCTGCACAAGTTGTTGAATGTGAAATTATTTGCTTGGTAACTAGAAATGTATTAGCGAAACCTTACGGTCCTCTCTATAATTCGATTTTTTTTGCTGTGTTGCAGTGATGAGTGAACTGTTAATAGGTGCAGTAAATCTTCACAAGCAAACACTAGGAATTTACTGGCAGGCCAGAATCATTGAAACTTACTAATAAAAGTTCCTTACATATTTACTGGAGACAGATTGTGCTGGAATACACATCTACATAAATAGGGGTTTTGTTTGTTGCTGAATAAGTACACACTGTTGGGTAGTTAACCTCATCTATGTGGATTACAGTACCTAATTGCTACCTTTTAATATTAGTGTACTTCCTGTCTGGTCATTGTCTGAATGCATTCCTTTGTCCCTTTAGAATCTTCTTCTAAGAAAAATACCAATTTCAGAGCCTGTTAATTAAATTTTAGAACAACAAGTTACATTTATATAGTGCCCTTCACGCCATACAGTGTTCTTGGAACACTTAATGGATTTTAGATCTATTACTACATTTTGAATTTGTTTTAGCAAAAGTATCTTGCGTCTTGTATTTTTTTGTAGCTTAGCTGATAGATAGCAAGAGAAGAGTAGATCCTAATGGATGAAACAATGCTGCCATCCGTGAGATAAACGTGATACAAACAATGTTCGTTGAGTATTTAATAACCTTGTTTCCCAGGATTCACACATCTTTTGCTTCCAGAAAACCATGCTGCTTGTTTGCTGCTGACATCCTGGGGGAGTCAGATGTCTGGTGTGTACTGTACGTTGACACACAGCGTTTTATTACGACCCGCCACACCAATCAAGAATGCAAATCAAAAGCATTTAAAAGGGCGATGGGAATTTCCTGCTTATTTGTGGGGTAGTAAACCCATAGTGGGAGTAAAAGAAGTTAATTGTTTCAAAGCCATCACGCTTCACCTTTGCAAACAATTAGGGCAGACGATTTCCTGTGTTGTATTATGAAATAGAGTTTGCTTTTATTTTGTGTATTAGGCCTATGACTGTCAGTACTCCTGGGGTACTCCATAAGTCTGTGGTGTTGCATAGAACCACGAGTAATCTCTGTTTGGTACATTTCACTGTTTTGCTCAATGTTATGGTTCATCTCCAGAAATATTCATCATAAAATATCCACTAACCTACATAGCTGTGGTTGTAATCTCTTTGAAGTCTGTAGTGAGGCTCAAACTCTGATAATACAAACCACCTGAAAAAGAGGAATTAGCTTTTCAGTCTGTATGAAGTTGTTATATTGAGATTTCACACTGCGGATTCTTCCATTAATACAATCTTTGTGAGATTCAATGTACACGACGGGGAAAGGGAGGTATTATGTGACTGTTACTTCCGGTGATAATTATCATAGCAATCTTGCTGTAAAATGTAGTGACTGAATTTTAGAGGTGGTATGATAAAGACGTGTGATGAGGGGAGTTGTAATACATGGGCCATGTTGATGGGACAAATTTCCTTTGTTCCTATGGTGTTGCACTGTGTTACATCAGAACATCTCAAGCTGTTTACCCATTGAATGATCTTAAGGATACAGATTGATTTTTGGGCCACGGTTTGGTAACAAAGTGGTATCAGCAAGCTTCGGCAAAGCAATTGGTTGTCAGGCTAAGAACCACTTGCCTTAGCACATCAAACATAGAAGCTTGCATTGTTGTAAATTACTGTTGTCAGCAACAGAATAGATGTCATAAAATCCAAAATGACACGATTATACTGTACGCATGTAAATTTACAGCAACTAAATCAAACAACTGTTTTGTTTGTGAGAAAATTGGAGCATTTCTTGAGACATTATGGTAAATAGTTGCTCCAAATAACAGTGCTCACACTTGACGTGAGAGAAAGTCATCGAAATGGCTGAAATATTACCAGTAGTAGCCTGTTGGCACTTTTTGCCGATTGCACCAATAAAGCATTCAAAATGCACAGTAAGCTTAGACTAGCACCGATGGTACGAGCTATTGCATCAATTACAGAAGATGGGCCTGACAGCTGTAATTATATATCTCTATGGTGATTATATGTCTAGCTTGTCATGGAGACCAGCAAGGCTTCTTCTTTGCACTCATTTAAGCAGTCAGTTGTCAGAGAAAAGTGGCAGAAGGGAAGCAGTGCTTAGGAGAGAGGTGAATCAAGAATGGAGTAGGAGTATCCAGAATAACCTCAGACAGCTTGTCAGCATACCCAGTGGTATCTTTATTAATTACAAAAGAGACGTTTAATAATTGTGTGGAAATGAACTCCAACCCTCAGGTAATCTTTGCATTGTCTGACCTCATTATAATGTCAAATGCCTTTTTGCTAATTCACAAAATCCATAATTTACTTTCTGAGATTCCGACAGGCACTGATAAAGACATTCGGCCAAATTACAGGCATATAAAATGCCTGATTATACTTGAATTCATCCCATTACAACAGAACCATTTGTGATACAGCATTAAATGATGAGAATTTGGAACATCTGCTTCTACTTCACAAAATTGCCCCTAGAAAGATAATTGCAACTGTTTTTTTTCCTACAGTTCCTGAACTATTCCAAATTTGGCTTCTTTCCTATTTTACTCCCCACCCCTCCCCCCCCCCCCCACCCCGCCACCCCACCACCCTTTTTATCGTGTGCTTTCCCGAAACTGATCACCCAGCAATAGAGTTCAGTGGGCCCTGAACTGGTCGCTTGCAATAGTAGAGTTCAGTAGGAACTTGCTGTCCTCTGAAGCCATGTCAAAGTGGACATCCTCCTCATTTGAATCTTGACCATGAATGTTTGCAGACTATTTGATCGTATTGGCATTGCAGCTGATTCTAGGATCAACAGATGTGCAGCTCCAGCTGTGATCGCTAGATCTTGGTCAGGAACAGGATTCCTGGCTGACTTTGCTTCCCTCTAACCCAGAGGCATGACTTACAATTCTACTTCCAATCTACAACTTAACAACACTCCCCTTTGAGCTTTAAAACTCTATAGTAGAACCATAAGTTAGTGATAGTGACTCCATATAAAATTATGGAGCTTACAAGTGACAGAAACTTCAGAATTTACATTAAACTTCTTTTAATGTTAATTCTGATGTTCTTCCAAAATGTTTCATTTGTTTCTCCAAATACTACAGCCTTAACTCAGTTTCTCTTTTTTTCAGGCATCGATATGGATCTTCAGACTTAATAATTGAATTCCATACGGTGAATTCAGATGAAAAGCTGGCTTTGTTATATTTCTGTTTGAGGCTTTCATTCATTTTACTTTCCCTGACTGATATCAATGAACTTTTTCGACACTCTACTGAGTTCCACATTTCTTTAAGTCTGTGGTATATCAAACAATTATATCCCTAGAGAAAGAACAGGGACACTGCTGGATTCAGCAGTTCTTCATCTCCCAGTACAACCTGAACAATACTTTGAAATCTAGTTTGTGTGGAATAATACAAATTTATAATGTTTGGTTGTCAGCTGTGCTGGAATACCACATTATGATATTCAACAATAGTGACAGTTTCTCTCATTTTATTGCATGCATAGATGTGGATTTAATTGCATGCTACCACATTCAACAACAACAACTTGCTTTATACAGCTCACTTTATGCAGGGGTAGCACCTCGGAGCACTTAACAAGTGGTGGAGTTCGAGGGGAGGTGACCATAGACTTGGTTGAAGATGAAGGTTTTCAGCTGAATTCCTTATGTAATTTTGGACACACCAGATAGACCACAAATGGCCAATTCCAATCCTTCATTCTGTGTGTTTCATCTTAACGTCCTTTGCTGCCTATCGCGTTTTCAAATCGCAGTGGTTTGTAATTAAGCTATTTAATAAGGAATTCACAAATGCCATCGGGAGACAAGTAAAATTTCTTAAACTCTTATTTCTATACTTAATTAAGAAGAGGAATCAGTTTTAGTTGGAATTCCCTTGTAGGTTCCAATTAAATGTGGTGTAACGAACTCTGAATGTTTCTGACTTGATGCATTCACTTTACTGTTCCTTAATTATATGATTGCCATGTGATTTAATACAGCAGAGTACAGCAGCATTGTGTTATGTGCATTGTGTTACCAGGTACAACAGCATCATGTTATACACAGTAATTGGGTGGGTACGGGTTGGGGGGGTTTCTGAATCAGTGGGGCTTGACTGCTGTATATAACCAGAAGATGGCTAGCACTATTGGCCTGTTAAACATTGAAAAGGTAAATGGCTAACTTCCAGATCATCAGGTTGTTTTTACATTATTCTCCATGTGCTGTTTTGAAGTGGTGTATTTTGAGTGTTTTCGATGAGTAAACATCAGGGTCCTCAACACAAACACACTGTAAGCAAACCAGGATTACAAGGTAACGCTTCTCTGCTGTCTTTCTTTCTTATGCTGATTGCTAAAAATAGCCATCATCTTTTCAATATACACAGGGAAAATATTATTAATTTTACCAATCAGTTCAAGCCAGATTCTGCCTTGTAGGTTTACACATAAAGAAGGATCCTTGGTAATAGAAGGCTACCAATGCCCCACAAATTGTACATCAACTTTACTATTGAAATATTACACTTGGAAATGCTCAACATAAAATTTCTAGTCTTTTTTTTGATAAAAACATATTAATCTAATCTGTTATGTTTTGGGGAAATGGCAATGACATTTACACACAACAACAATATTTGTATTATAGAACACCCTTCATTTATGAGGGGGAGAGTTCCAACGTTTTGGGGGTGCAGTGGCTGAAAGCTTGGCTGCCGATCGTAGTGCGGAGGGACACGCAGGAGGCCAAAGCCAGACAAGGTGGTGTGGGGTGTAAGCAGGTCAGAAAGATAGGGAGGCATAAGGGGATTTGTAGACAAGTGTGAGGATCTTAAAGTTGGCCTTGTGTTATACAGCTCATATTATTCATCTACGAGGGAGAGTTGCTGATTTCCTCTAGGGATTGAGTTAAATCTTGCGATTCTGAATCCTTGCTTTTGTCAATAGGATGTGTTGTGCCTAGCGTCTGTGCTTAATTGTCCAGCACCTTGGGATGTCCTCCCGACGTGAAAGGTGCTCTACCAATGTAATTCTGTTGTTGTTGTTTGTTTTTATTGCCAGGAAAAAAATGCAGCATCATAAACATGTCACACAGTGAAAAAAAATCTCACATAAGAGTTTGTCACGTAATTAACATAAACACAACAGATGACTATACCCAGAGCATGAAAGAAAAGACATCATCAGTTAAGCATTGCGAGCATTCTTTTGGTGATTAGCAGCAGCTGCTAATTGTTTTTAACATTTAACACATGACTGACCAGGAAATTAGCTGCTGTCTCACACATTCAGCCAGTTGCAGTGGGACTGACTCGTATTTCCTTATTGATTTTCTTAACTTGGCCCATTTTGCCCTTATCCAGTTTCTTCAAAGATTCTGCTCTTGTGGCACATACCTCTCAGCATGCAGTGTGCTCTGGTATGCTCTTATATAAGTTACTCTTCATAATGTGCTGCTGTGTAAATCTGGCGTAAATACTTTGTTAAAAGTATCTCAATGCATATTTTTCTAGACAATGAATAAATACCCCAGCATCGATGCTGCACTTCTACTGCAAAAAACAGTACAAAAAAGACATCTTTTGAAAGCATGTTTAAATATGAGTTAATAATGGATAATAATAAACGCTCTTTGGTGTGTGGATATTTCTGACTACTTTACACCGTTAAATCTTTAAAATCAATTATTTTTGTAGATGTTGAACAAAATAAAAATGTGTTAACTTTTGAAAGTCTAACATTTTGATTTAGTGCTTGGCGGAAATGCCCTCAATATTCCACCTGGGATATCACACATTCCTTTGAATCGTTCAGCTCAATTTGATTTTGAAAAACCATGGTAAGAATCAGATAGATAGTTTAAACCTTTAACTTAAGATGCAATGCAAAGTCGACCACTCTTTATAGTATAAGTTACTTTCAAGCTGTGTTGTAAAGTGAAACATTTCCCAGCATTGCTTTTCGTGCTTATAAATAGTTGTGTTCTTAACTTTCTTGTTCAGAATTCAGAATCATTCATTTATCACCCTGTATTATCTGTCTGGAAAGCTGTTGTGTTATGAAAAGCCCTGAGGTTCGAGCAGTGTACTATAAGTGTCTAGGGCTGGGTGAAGCATTGCCTCACAAGTCTTTGATTGCTGTTATACAGAGAACCAAATGGGTGGTAGTTTCTTTTTGCCACCTTTGTCAGCAAAGAGAATAGCATTTGGCTTTCCCCAAACATCTCTGATGTGATGGGGGCTGGTTCAAACAAAATGGGGTAATGGTGCTTAAGAATAACTGACATGTACTTGTTAAATGAGACATAGAAACAAGAGGTTTCACTTTCTCTTTTATGTCCTGTCATTTTATACGGGTTGTTTCTTTAAACAGTTTTGCTTCCTCCCCCCACATGAATTGGTAACTAACGTTTTAAGAATATTTCTCTCTTACGGAGCAATTACCAACCTATAAACACACCCATACTTTGTATGTGTAAACAAGAACTGAATGTACTATTAAATCCCTTCGGTCTATGAAGCTTGAAGAAAGATATAATACGGGTCACTTGTGCATGTCACACAAACACGCTGTTTACATAGAAAAGGCTGGTTTGAGCACCAATTCATTCAAATGAAACTACACTCGATGGTATGAATTGTGTGCATCTGTGAGTGTGTATTTAAGGAGAAAGGTTTTACTGTTCTTTCTGCATGGTAAAAAAAATTCTGAATGTGAATTTAGCTCAATCCAATTCAGGTAAAACCATTTAAGAATGATTAGTTTAAATCCTCAGTTATATAAGCAATGATTACTTAATTACTCTTTTCCTATATTGTAGCTTTCAAAACTTTCCAGTCACCTATCATCCATCATTTTTCTACCTTTGTGTAATACTTTATTCATCAGTGTTAAATTAAATTTAGCAGATGTCTGTCCAATTGTATAACTAATCTAAAAAACCCTTTTGGAAATGTTTTGCTGTCTGCTCTGCTCCCCATATTGTATCAGCAGCACATTTTGAATTATAACAGTGTTCTTGAACAACCCTGATTGTTTTAAATGAAAAGCGACATGAAGTACACCCTTCCTTTCTCACACCCCCCCATCAGTATTGTGTGTTCTGCCATAGCTTCCAGATTTTGCAACAACAGCCAGATGCATTGTTCGAAACATCATAAACTGTCATAGCTTTAACGCAAGTCATTTTTCTTCATAATTTCTTCAAAAAATGCAGGTGCTTTATACATGACTACAAAACAACAACAACAACAAACAATCTACAATACTTTATCACCTAGTCTAAAATATTTTCAGAAGTACACTTACACAATAAAAGGCAAGGCAGAATTTTTTTTCTTGCATTGATATTCCTTCAAGATAAACTTTTGCATTTTGCGCAAGTGCTTTTGTGGACATTTTACAAAAGCAATTTAGACATAGAATTCCTGTTGACTCATTTGATCTCACCCGTAATATCGATCCCACTATCTTCCAATTATAGGATCATGTGGTTTCTTAAATGAGCCCAATGTCCTGACCTCAAAAACTCTTTGTGGTATTCTTTCCAGATGTTTATTACCCTCACTTCCTGGTGTCTGCCCTCAATTTCCCCATCGCTACACTGATCTTGTGGTGCGTTGGTCCATCTGAAAGTTTCATTCCAGCTTTAGTTTCTTGATCTAGTTAGAATCTGATTTATAAAATCTCTTTTCATGTCTGAAAAGCCCTCGTATATCCAGGTGTTTCCACATAGCCTGGGCCAATAGAAAAATGTGGAAATATTTGCTAAACATATTTTGGGGAAATTTGAAAATTTTGCGGAAAATCTCAGAGAGTTGATCGGTGCGGTTGAGTTACATTTCCTGTGCTGGCACAGCTGTTCTTGGCTTGAACATTCACTGAGGTCATGATAGCTTATCCCCCTGCTTTCGTTTGTACTACTTAAAGAGCTCCTTATGTTATGGTGACCGGAACTGTAACTCATCATTTCTGACTTGTCTTAGATTTGCTGTCTAAATCAAGAGGGAGTCTCACACATCTGACTAGTTTGACAAGAAAATTATATCAAAGAATTATAGATGTGTGGAAATATTGTACAAAAAGTGACAGGCACAAAACATGACAAGTAGTGGGACAGTGACAAAATTGACAAAAATACCGAGGTATTTAAAGTTATATCAGCATTTTTGTTACGTGAATGGTAACGTATCTTAAAAAATACAGTAGACCTTCCAAGATACACAAGTTTGCGAACAATCCAACAATATTCTGCCCTTTGCTCTATTTTTAGCTCATTCTGTGGTTTTAGATGACATGGAATACAATTATGTTATCACGTTGTCACAGCAGCAACGAACAGATATTAAAACCTGATGGATGAATTGGGATAGAAAGGATAATTTCTCCCACTACAATAGCAATCAAAAATTCTTAGCATCGTAACACTTTTTAAAAAAATTGTATCTTTAAATGTATTTGCACATTGCTAATTTTCTTCTCTAATACTGTATAACTTTTCTCTTTGTCTCTCACATCTCCTTTTGTAAGACAAGCTGCTAACTGTTGAATCACCTTGCCAAGTGCTTTGATGTCAAAAGAACCTTGAACAATTCTGCAGGATCTCGTTGTCATTCCATGAAATGTATTGGAAGATGTTACATACATTGCAGCCTGCTGCCTGACTAGTAACAACCAGCTTTTGAAGAACTCTCAACTTGTGAATATAGTGGAGTCCTATAGCTCAGTGATTACAGCACATGTCTTACAAGCCTGAGAGCTGTGTTTCGAATCCAGGCAGGTCCGGGTGAAACCATGGGCAAGTTTCCTTACTCCGCTCGCCTAATAATAATCTGTCCAAAAAAAACTATAATAAATTGGTCATTTCAATCCACGACTGTGGGATACCGCTGTGCGCAATTGGCTGCTGCATTTCGGCCACAAATATACGGTCAATTCACTTAACAGTATATTCTGTGAAACACTTTGAGATGTCTAGAAGACGTGAAAAGGGCTATATCAAATGCAAGTATTAT
Organism: Hydrolagus colliei; assembly: GCA_035084275.1. Taxonomy (NCBI): domain Eukaryota; kingdom Metazoa; phylum Chordata; class Chondrichthyes; order Chimaeriformes; family Chimaeridae; genus Hydrolagus; species Hydrolagus colliei. The sequence goes on from CM068754.1 coordinate 12,306,755, forward strand.
TATTATTATGAAAAGTACTTCACTATCATCAGACACTTAAAAATATATTTTGGCGAACTCTCCAAAAAGCCAAAATTGTCTAGTCCAGTCCCTCTCCCTTTGCTCCTTTGCTCGATAGCTGACTCAAGATGTGTCAAAACGCTTCACAGAATTCACTTTAAAGTGAATTGACTGTATATTTGTGGGCTAAATGCGACAACCAATTGCACCCAGCAGGATCCCACAAAAAGTCGTGGATTGAAATGACCAATTTTTGAGTGATTATTGTTAGCCACGTGGAGTAAGGAAACTTGCCCAAGGTTTCACCCTGCCTGGAGTTGAACCCAGGTCTCTTGCTTGTAAGGTGAGTGCTCTAACCACTGAGCTACAGGACTCCACATATGTGAAGGGCACTATATAAATGCAAGTTATTATAAAAATGAACAGGTAGCGGTCTTAGATCCAAATATTAATTGCCTCTGTACGTTGTGTAGACTAATGGAAATATTTTCTCTTAATAGACACGGGTTTGTGGATTGATGTACAGGTTGCAACCGCAAGACAATTGTAAACTGGCAGCTTGATGATACAGTGGCTGAACACTCCCCACAGAGACTGACAGCCTGTGACCCCCAAACAGAGGTCAAAGAGAAATTAACACAAGCGTACCAGATTCAACTAAGGTGGTAATTGCAGTTTGACTCTGCAGGAGGCACGGGAACACATAAACAGTACCAAGTCGTTGTAACGTTTCAAATGTCGCACTGCCTGAAAGAGCAAGTCAGTTGTAAATCTCAGTTCATTATAAAAGCACCTTGAATTAGGTATAATTTATAGGTGTCAGTTAAAGATATATAAATGTAGCTTATGTGAGCTTTTTTGTGTGAGTAGGTGAAGGAAAAAAACACATGCTTTCGTATTATTTGATCATCAACTTCCTGACATTCTGTGTTATCTCTGTGTGGTCCTAAAATAAAACTACCAATGCTAAATTACAAGATCCCCAATCCAACATACATTTAACCTGTCAACTGGTTTATTTATCTTAATCTAGATCAGAGCCTTGGCCAACATAGTTACTTGTTCACATTTTTAACACCCCTCAGAGTTCAGGCTTTGGTGTCTGACCTCAATATGGTATTAAAGTGAAGTATGATATCCCAGGCCCTCTTAAATTTCACTGTCCTCCCGTGAATTTTACACCTGTCATCCATCAATAGGCCTCCTCCTGAGATCTTTCAACAGGACACATGTATATTATGCTGTAAATATTATAAATATCCATTAGCACACTAATTATAATAATATTTAAACACACCACAATGTAAGTATGTTACTAATATTATACAATAAAAACACTTTTAAATGACATGGCTGCTTATTGGATTAACCAGAGTAACGCTTCTTTCCTCAGTAATTATGATCCTTGTTTTCATCTGTATTTAGCTTTGCACATAAGGAAACATCATTGTGGAAATGCACTTCAAATAACACGTGCCAGTGTATCTAAATGTTTGAGAGATTCTAAATCCGCCTGACTAAAGTAACCAAGTGGCAAAATTTTCTAAGCGAAAGTGAGTGCAATTGACATAATGTACCAGAGGCAAATAGAGTTTTAAAGGGTTAGTAATCGTGGTTAGCCTTGTTTAATTGGATCAAACCAATGTAACAAATTTACTTCATATTTCTTCAAATCCAAATGCACAAACGCCTTTTGACAAACTTAGCAAAAGTTCTTTAAGTTATGAGTTAAATATCATCCAATCAATATATCAAATCCCAAATGAACTGAAATATGTATATATATTTATGGATGATAAATAATCTTTGCCTTTGATTTATTGCCTTATCATATCATAGAAAATCTCATAAAATAGTTCGTGAACAACAAAGCGTTTGGCAAAGTGGGTGACTAACTTCACAGCTCGGGTCTGAAACATTGACTGTCCAGCACCTTGGGACATCCTGCCGATGTGAAAGACACTATACAAATATAATTTTGTTGTTGTAGACAGATGAGTCAACATTCAATATGGTAGTAAAGAGATTCTACACACACCTAGAGAAGCCCATCATCTAGGGGTGGGAGCAAAAGCATCTCTTTAAGTGGGTTTCAAGGCCTTTTGAGAGCCTATCCTATTTGCTGAGTCAAGAATCAGTATCAAGAATCCTTTCGATTCACTAAATAGCAGCTTACCCCTCTTGATGTTAATGAATTGCAAAGTTATTCATAATTTTTTGTCATTTTCTTATAATAGCTCCTCTACTTCTATACTTTTTGTTGATGTAAAAAATACAACCATGTTGCTTCTTTTCATTATTTGAAAACTTAGTTCATGATTTTGTACTATTTTTCCAGTATAAGATGTATTTAGCCTCATATATGATAAAACTTACTTAATATCTTCACAAGTACATCTTAAACCTTTACTGCTGATAGCTGTAGGAAATTCAACCATCCTCAGCCAGCTTGGTTTAAAAAAGTATTTTCAGTCAGGGAGCATTAAAGTATAGCAATCATTAATAATAATAATCCTTGCATTTGATATAACATATTATTACATCATTGAGATATCTCAAAGCATTGGACAGGATTTACTATGCAGAGTAATGTAGTGACTGTGTGTTTTGTAGACGAACATTACTATCCGAAACTAGTAAACCTACTGAGAAGTCAAAAGCAATGTTATACTACTGAAATAAACTCTTAGAAAGTGTCACACGCAAAAAAAGGAAAGTTGTAAAACATTTATATCTACTCTCCATTTGAAGGTCACCCTTTTGCATGATATCAGCCTGTTCTACATTTTATCAGGTTGCTCAATGAGGACATTTGTCAATGGCAGGGAATTGGAAGCAGCTGTAGTAGCTTATCCTGTCAGCAGTGTCCCAAAGACAACCAGTAAAACTCGTTGAATGTTTAGTCTCTTCCAGCGATCCCATTCACAGAGCACGTAGTTAGTTAACAAAACTACTCATTGATGCAATGACCAGCATTTACAATGTCTTATTATGATAGTAATAATCCTTATTATTTATTACTATAATAAGGAATATATTATCCTTATTTGATATAGCGCCTTTTACATCTCGAGACATCTCAAAGTGCTTCAAAGAATATACTGTAAAGTGAATTGACTGCATAATTTGCGGACAAAATCCCGTTTAAAGACAATGTTTTCTTGCTTGCACATTTGAAAGTAGCGTATATATTGTTGAATGTAAACTTCTTCTGCTTACATAACACCATCTCTTGTAGCTATGTACAAATGGTGCACACATTGCATCTTTCTGGGAAACATGTGGCAAACAGACAGCAGAGTAGAATTTTCATTAGAACAATAACAACAAAATTACATTTGTATAGCACCTTTCAGAAGTGTTTTTGGTCAACAGCTATCCGTTACTTAAACAGTTCTAAAGTTATGTTTGTTGTAATCTCGCAATGAAACACAGTCAATCCACTTCACAATATATTGTGTGAAGCACTTTGAGATGTCTTGAAGCACTGACAAGACACTGTATCAAATGCAATGATTATTATTTATTATTAGAGAGGAGTTAATCAGCAAGTCTCTTTGCTAGCAAATAAATAGCATAAAAATAGATAGAATCAGAGACTGTTTTCAGGTCTTCTCTGTTACATTATTTGAGGCATGTAAACTCTCTTGCGTGTCTTGCAACCAAAGCAACTCACCATCAGTGACTGGCCTTTTTATTGAGAGCTGTGAGGCTTTATTTGGGGATTTCAAAATGTCTGGAAGACAATTTTTTGTTCAGTCAGGTGTGTGTCACATGCAGAAGCCTATTACCATGCTTGAGAGAATCCCAACCAGGCGGAGTTTGACAATGCATGTCACCTGAAGAATAGCCACATGGGACAGGTAATGAAAGACCATTGCAGCCTGTGAAACTATATTGTGGCATCAGTCATCATTTTCAAGAGCATAGGAGTAAAATAGTGGGAATAGAAAGACTAAAAACGATGAGGGGTTCATTGCACTGAAATCCTTCGACTGTAGTTGCTTTCATTTTTATATAGATTTTAAAATGATCTTCTGTTGTTGAATAGTGAATATTGTGAGTGGGTATGGATGGGAGGGGATGGGGTTATTGATATATTTTGTACACATGAGCTATAGCAGTCGAGAAAATTGGTTTGGGTGCTGAGTTTGGTCACTTTTCACTTTGGCTGCCTGATAAGGAATTTCTTCAAGGAAATAATTGACCTCGATTCACCTTTGGAACTCCACTGCCTGCCTGACTGATCTCTAGAGCATTAAAGATAAAACTACTGAGTCACTTCCAACTCAGGAACTTATTATATTTAACAGAATTAATTTAGTCAGATTCTTGTGGATCCCATCAAACTTCAAGAGCCTCAGAGACTCTGATTGCAGTGTTATAACAATCAAAGCAACCAGGCAAATTAGATTTATGATCACATTTTGTGGATCAAACATTGATCATTCTATCATTCCGTGGCATAAGACATAAATTGTAAAGTCAAATAGGCACATTCCTAATTATATTGGAGTCCTGTAGCTCAGTGGTTAGAGCACTCGCCTTACAAGCGATCTATGAGACCTATGTTTGAATCCAGGCAGGTCAGGGTGAAACCTTGAGTAAGTTTCCTTACTTCACACGCCTAATAATAATCCATCCACCCCCAAACAAATTGGTGATTTCAATCCATGACAGTTTGTGGAACTTGTGGGCTACCACGTTTCACCCACAAATATACGGTCAATTCACTTTACAATATATTCTGTGAAACATCTAGAAGACGTGAAAAAGCATTATTTCAAATGCAAGGATTATTATTATATTGCAAAGGTTTCAGTTTGCTTGCAAGGTCTACTCCACTGGGATATATTAATGATTCAGTGTTTAATATGTACACATAGGAATAAGGTATCCCACAGAGGAGCTGATGTGATCAATGTAAAAAGTATACTCTTTCCATCCCACTTCCCAATCAGGGCTAAAAGCTGGTCTTCAATATTATGTATAACTGAGTAAAACTATTATGTATTCAATTTTATTATTAGTAAGCCATGACATGAAAAAGAGAAATTTACAAATTTATTTAACCAAAAGCTTGACAATAACCTGGATACCAATCCCGAGACTGAGGAAGAAAATATTAGAACTAAGAGTTTTAGTAATTGCTGAATGCTTATCAACCAGTGATTAAAATCTGAATAGAATTCCTCTACCCATAACAAGAGGCCATCTGGTAGACAGAGTGTAGTATAATAATAGAGATATACTACATAAAAGACAAAGATCACTGCAGAGTTAGGCTCACACTCCAAAGAAGCACAGCTTTTTATAAACTAATCATAGAATAACATTATCCATGGAGAAGTCTGTGATCGCAGCTATCTGATACTTGTGAGAGAAAAGAAGGATGATGAACAGCGATGCCAAAGAAAGGAAACATGTATTTTAAAAGTTAACTTGGAGAGTGGGGGTGATATTATTTCTTCATCAGACAAGGAATGTTCTGGTGATGAGAATAATGTAATACTGGAATAATAATAATAATAATCCTTGTATTTGATATAGAGCTTTTCACATCTTATCGACGTCTCAAAGCGTTTCACAGAATATGATGTAAAGTGAATTGATTATATATTTGTGGGTGAAATGCCGCAGTTTCACCCACAAACAACAGGCGTGGATTGAAATGAACAATTTTTATTATTGTGTTTTTTTCGACGGATTATAATTAGGCGTACGGAGTAAGGAAACTTGCCCAAGGTTTCGCCCTGATCTACCCGGAGCTTCTTTCTGGTGATAATGTCACTGGATGATGCTGAGGTAAGAAGGTAACTGATGGTGCAGTGATCATATTCTGTGCTCTAGTTGTGAGCTCCAGATTACATGGATACCATGTGCTTCAATGGAATGCATGTAGGTAGGTGGGTATCTGATCTCGGTTTTCCAGCAAAGATCCAAACCCACCCTCCCCCCACCTGCAACTTCTTATTTCAGCTTCATTTCCTTGCACTTTTGTAGTGGAGCTAACTGCTGCCCTCTGATGGCCACTTTAAGTCACAGCATCTTTCCAGGGGTTTAATGTCGCTTTTTGTAAATGCCACCAAACGGGATTAAAAAAAACATATTGCGGATTTGGATTCAAATTAAGAAACTGAGTGTTTCAATAATCGAAATCAGAAAGTGACATCCTTCTCTTATCCTTGCAATAAAAAGAAATATTCAATTCCACTAAAGGACACAAAATATACAGTCTATTTTTTATTCTTTCCAGTTTATTCTATAGAGCGCTTCGAGACATCTCAAATGTATGATAAAGCGTTATATTCAAATGCTAGTATTATTATTTTATTATTTGGACAATTCCTGTTCACCAGCAGAGAACAGCATTTGTTGTTGTTGACCATGGATGCCTGTGACCATGTCTACCTATGATATCGAGCAGTATGGTGTGTAAATACAGTGGTAAGAGGCAGGACTACGGTGGTAATGAGCGGAACTAAAAGGCACATAAAAAACATCAATTACATTTTTTTTCACTATTTGAAAAGCAATTTAACCTAAATGGACTCAAAGCACTGACCTTCTGCTGTGTGATTGACCGCGATGTAATTTTCATGTGTTAGTTGTGGAAATAATTATTGGTTAAGCTCCGTATTCACTACTGACGAGGATTACCAACTCAGTCAAAGTATTCCTGAAGGCAAATTAGTACCTGCCAAACAGATCGTTCCTGTGCATGGTTTGTGTACAGTTTTTACAACTCTCATCTCATTAGAAAACAATCCTGGGCAAAAAATGTACAGATTGATTTCCTTTGGGTTAACTCGGTCATTTACACTGGTTAATTTTCAAAACAAATAAATATCAGAAAAGCAACCAGGGACAAAAGGATTGGGGTTGTGCTCACTCTGAGAAGGCACACATAATGACACTGAATAGCTAGGCAAGGGCAACATTAGTCTCTCCTATGTTCCCCCACCCTCCACCTACTCTCCCCCCATTTGTGTATCGGCCTGGCTCAGTTGGTAGCACTCTGAGTCAAAAGCTTGTGGGTTCAAGTTCTACATCAGGTCTTGGCTGACACTTCAATATGTTGCATACACCCTTCAGATGAGATGTTGTACACCAGTATGTCATTCTGTCTCTACAGGTGGACACTAAAAATCCCAAGGCACTATTTGAAAACAAAAGGGAGTTTCTACCAATGTCTTGGCCATCAATACCCCAGATAAAATTGATCATTCACTTCATTGCTGTTTGCAGGACACTGTCGTGTGCATACCTAAAATGCACAGTCATGACATTGTACAGTGCATTCTGTCAAGTGCTTTGAGATGTCCTCCCAATGTGACAGGTGCTGTGTCAAATGGAAGGAATATTATTTATTACAAATTTTACGATACTGACTATCCAGGAATGGTCACTTAAACATTATGATATGCAATGTTACCGGTCTTACTGTGGAATAATATAGCCCAGCACGAATCACGGTCAACAGAAGACGAATGGAAAACTAGGAAGAAATTACTAGAGTAATGAGTAAATATAGCCAAAGTGTACACATCATGAAGAAATACTTGTTCCTTGTTTACTATTGAATATTTAGCATTATAATTATGTTACCTGCTGAAATGTTTACAGATGTTGTGTTACAAAGATGAGCCAACATTTTGGCACACATGGACATAAATTAGAAATGTTCTTTTTGTTTTCCTTACAACCCAGATTTTTTGTTGGTCTTCCTCTAAAATAGTATGCCCTTGCCAGGTTTTTTTGGAACAGGACATCAAAGTAATAAGAAGCTGTTTGGAAACCTGCAAATAGAAATAATTCTGGTGGTTTTTTTCTGAAAGTTCAAAGCCCCTGAAGCCGATGACACCTTTTACGTTTTTGTATATGAGTCACACTGCTAATAGGGCCTTAAGTTTAATAGTATTGCCCAAGGCATCTATAATACTGCAAATATTATACAACATTGGTTATTAATTTTCATTTTTGCATTCCACTTGCCCACTTATATCATTATTGGGATTGGCAAAGTTTAAAAGAAATCATTAAAATATTATGCTATTTACAAGGGTCCAGGAATACTTTGTACTACATTTTTATATTCTGCAGTGTTTTTTTTACCAGCAGGATTGCATTAGAGATAAAAGAACATAAAATACTAACCAGTTTTGGCAAATGTTGCTTATGCCTGTCTGGTTATCAGTGGCCAAAATGTGCAAAGTTGTTGGATACAATTACAATCAGGTTTCTATTTACTAATTATTAACTGAACAACTATAAAGAAACTATGACAATGGAATTGATATTGATTTTTTTTAAAAATGTGCTTATCTAAAAATATAAACCATTTATATTACCCTCCTTTGATTTTGACTAAATAGGAAAGTATAAACATATGTGAAATACTATTTCACCATAAAACACAATATCTGAATTCACACTTCTCTGATAATAATAAATTATAGTAATTCCATTTGATCTAACAATTTATCATGTCATTAAGAGTCTCAAAGCGGTTCACATGATATACTATAGTGTATAAAGTACAAATATGTGTGTATTTTGCCAACAATATATTCGTTGAAGCGCTTTGAGACGTCTAGAAGACGTGAAAAACATTATTTCAAATGCAAGGATTATTATTATTTTTAAAAAGCAGATAATTTGCAAGACGAATTTGTAACAGTATTATAGCTTGTTGCATTTTCTCATTCTAATGCATTAATGTCACCTTTATATCTGGAAGAAAAGTAACCAGGTAGAGGTTGTAATGAAAAACACAAATGAATGTAAGCGCATAATCCCATCCAATGAGCTCCATTTAGTTAGGTTTCATACTTTCCGTGTGTGTTAAGCATTAAGTGTTCTCCACTACTCATTTGGTGCATGTCACTGTTATAAAACACCTTCTTAAAGTACAAGTGGAAGGAAAAACCTTTCAGAATAATATGTTTTATTTAATTAGGCACAGTGTCTAAATGTCTCTTGTTTTTTCACTGCTTGCACAGTCCTTTGAGTTTGCCATGTACCTGAAGGCCAGGTCCTACTGGGATTAATGCAATCCAGACAGCTCAAAAAGTGTTCATTAGGCTCTGATTAGTTTCACACAGGTGGTGAAGGTTAGTATATTCTGATGGTGAACGGTTGCAATTGTATTCAGTATAAAACACCATCTGTTTCACCAGCAAGAAAGAGATGAAATCTATGGTTTGCTTTGCTCTTTGTGTCAGTGTGTGTGCGTGCAAAGGCAGCTTTCATTTTTTTTTCTCAACACATCCTACACCATTTCAAAGCAATTGAAAGAGGAAATGCTATACTGGTGATTCTTCAGAACAGCTGATAATATATCTGTAAATTGAAAGTAAGTACAACATCCTTTGGGAATGGTGAATGTCAAAAATAGGCTTCATTTAGATAATTCACAGGTATATTACATGGCACTGAATTGTCAATATTTTTTAACCATAAAATTATACTTGGATACTGTGTTTATTGTTGTAAATATTTCTGACACATGGAATATCTTTGTACTTTTTTGGGGGGAGGGACTGGGGGGGAGGATAGGAGGGTAGGAAAAGGCAAATCCTGCACATACTTCACTTTCCCTCCCCCGACCCATATATTTCTTTGTATGACTAATCCAGAGTCTGATTCCAGTCTCATTTCAAGCAATGCATAATCAAAGCAGGCACATCTGGCTTCTAAACCTTTTCTAAAAATTAATAACTTTCTAAAACTTCCCTCACTCTCAAGTTACCACAGTTTTAAAGCTAAGATCGTGAAAGATTCTTCTCATCGCTATTATTTCTCCTTGCCTGTTAACACTGTCTTCCAGTTAGATTAAATTCCAATGTACATTGTGGAGTTGGTGGGGATTTTCTTGCTTAGCAGCAAGTACCGTGGCAGACATCAATCATGATGTTTCATGCAGCTCATATTTCTTGGGGGTTAATATCACACGATATAGCAAGTAACTAATGTAATGATGCACCAATAAGTAACTCACGAAAATCAGCTCTGTAATCCATTAAACTCTGGAACTCTATTCATGTCCATTTATCTTCAGGTCATAGACCTTACCTATTATGTGCTGCCCAGATACAAATGTTTATTGGTGGAGTTTTGCTTCAGTTAGCAGAACAACAAAGGGTGCTGAGAGATAAATCGGAAATACTAGCTGGCATCTGAGAATAATTACAAGGAAAGCTGCCATGTCATTCTGAATTGCAGCCTCATCTCCCTTGGCTTCTGAACATGCGTACATGAGTTAAAATAATATATTTAAAAAAAACACTTTGAAAAATTCCAACCAGGTATCCTCAGCAGGTGCATCTCAATAATTCTTCTTATGAGGAAGGATTAGGTCTTTGGTTCCAGGCTCGCTTTGAAATCGTTTTGTGAGCTTTGAAACAATGTTCAAGTTTGATCAAAGGGGTAAAATGGGTTGTGACAAAAATATGGAGACTACATAATTAATTTTTCACAAAGCTTTATTTCTATGCCATCTTTAAGGGAAGACCATAAAGAATCCAGCTGTTTTTAACATTTGAGCAACCCACAGCTTTGGGCATATCTCATTCTTTCATTCTCCTCTCCAGTTAATTGCCCGAGAGGAATAAGAATCAGTCCATAGGTTTGGTGTGCATTACCCATTCTATTCAGTTACGAAATGTCAAACAATCCAAATTATAGCATTAGATATCATCAGTGATAATTAGCTTGAGAGGTGGGTGCTTATACCCCGTTCAAATCTATCTACACCTCATTTCTTAAAGCGGAGCTGGGGGAGGAAATCCCTGATCACTGAAGAGGACTACAGTCTGTCTCTGAGCAGCCCCAATGTTCGAAAATGACTCTGGCTCAGAGTGATAAGCTCCAAGATAGGATAGGAATTATCTTCAGTTCCACTTCCAACAGCCTCCACTTGATTTTTCCACATCCTGCACCTGCCCTAACTATGTTTGAGATCAGGAATTAAATAATATATTAAACTATAAGTATACAACAACAACTTTGATTTATATAGCGCTCTCCATGCCGGACGGCATCGCAGAGTGCTTCACAATAGCGGATCGCGGGACCGAGCCAGGGGCAGGGGTAGAAAGGTGACCAAAGGCGCGGTCGAAGAAAAAGGTCTTTAACTATGACCTGAAACTGGGAAGAGAGGGGGTGAGGCAAAGAGAGTGAGGAAGAGAGTTCCAGAGCCTTGTGGCACAGTGGCTGAAGGCACAGCCGTCGAGGGTGGAGCGGAGGATTTGGGGGACCTGGAGGAGGCCAGACCTGGTGGAGCGAAGGCAGCGGGTGCAGAAGAGTGGAGGGACTTGAAAACAAGGGTGAGGATCTTGAAGTTGATCCTCTCAGGGACAGGAAGCCAGTGAAGTCTGGCAAGGACTGGGGTAATGGGGGAGTGAAGCTTGGTACAGATGAATATGCAGGCGGCAGAGTTTTGAATTAGCTGGATTTTGTGGATTGTGGTGGTGGGGAGCCCGGCGAGGAGGGTGTTGCAGTAGTCCAGCCGAGAAGTGGCAAAGGCGTGGACCAAGATTTCAGCGGCTTTTGGGGTGAGGTACTCCTTGAGACGGGCGATCTGTCGGAGGTGGTGGAAGGCACTGCTGGTGAGGGACCAGATGTGGGGGAGGACGGACAGTTTGAGGTCGAACCTGACGCCTAGGTTGCGCACAGGCTCAGAGAGTTTTAGGGGCAGGCCGAGAAGGTGGGAGCTGTGCGAATGGAGACGTTGACTGGAGCCAAAGAGTATGGCCTCCGTCTTGTCAAATTCAGCTACAAGAAATTTGCGTTCATCCAGCTCCTGATGTCTGACAGGCAGGCTGACAGAACATCAGGGGACAGGGGTCACAAAGTGAAGTGGAGAAATAGAGTTGGATGTCATCCGTCAAGTATAATTAATTCATGGCACGCCACATTTGAACTCCAACAGGCTGTACAGTTTTAGTGCCACAACTCTTTGTATTTATGACTATAAGGGAAACTAAAGACACACTGCATGATACTTATATATACCTGTGATCATAACACTCATTGCAATCATCACTGTTTGAAATTTGAACTCTACATTTCATATGCAAGCTGAATTCTGGAGATAATCCGATCCCTTTAAACTTAAAGAACTGAGATAGTTTCCTTCACTTCGTCAGTAAGACTATTCCCTGCTGTGTAAATCTTCAGGTCTTTTGACAAGAGAAGACAAATCAGGAGAGGAATCTGTGATAAAGAATACTGAAAACTATTCCATGAAGGCTTTAGCATATAACATCTATATTCCTATAACAGATAACATTAGACATCCAATAGCTCAGTGAAGTCCTGTAACTCAGTGGTTAGGTGATTCGCCTTACAAGCAAGAAACCTGGGTTCGATTCCAGGCAGGGCGAAACCTTGGGTAAGTTTCCTTACTCCATACACCTGATAATAATCCCTTCAAAAACAATAAATTGGTCATCTCAATCCATGCCTGTTTGTGGGACACTGATGTCCACAATTGGCTGCTGCATTTTGGCCACATGTATATGGTGAATTCACTTTACAGTATATTCTGTGAAACGCTTTGAGATGTTTAGAAGACGTAAAAAGCGCTATGTCAAATGCAAGGATTATTAGTATTATTATAATGAAATATCCCAACTAGAGCAATCTAAATGTATTTTTCTTTTGTATAACTAACCGATTACAACATAACAGTGTTTTATTAGAAATTTTCAAGCATGAGACAAATCCCTACTAATGACCGATATACACCTCAACTCATGGTTTAATTGTGTCTAACAGTTTAGTAACAGACGACGAAAAACAAATAATTTAAGATGTGTTTATCTATCAGACCCCTCAGGTTTAACCTCCAAAAAAGATGATCTGATCCACACAGAAAATGACATTTATCTCTGTTTCAAGATTAATGATGCAGCTACAGTTGAAATATACCTTTCTATATCATAGAATTGAAATCCAAGAGTCAAACGTATCTTTCCTTTGATATTGTTGCAAAAGGTGAATAGAAGATCAATTTGTATGAGATTACTAAAGGAATCATATCTTCATCAAATTTATGATGATCAAACTAAATTGGATTATGAATGTATACTTCACCCCTTAATTTGTGGTATGATTGGATGGTATGTAAGGTTTTGAAACTATTCTAAGCTTTAGTTATACTCAACATTCATATCAAGGTCACCATGTGCTTCATTTGCTTTTTATTTTGCTACCTGGTGTCAAATCAGTTTGCAGTTCACTTGCCATTGAGCTAAATCTGTTTTGACACCAAATGTACCAGAACAACGCAAAGAGCTTTGTTGCCAATCTAATACAGTACTATGGTTTCCATGGTGTGGTAATTGATGTTTCATATTCAATTTATGTAAAGATTTTTCTTGAGTTATTTGATCTGGATAGAAGGCTTTTTAATGAAGGTTTACATTAAAACGTAGGACCGGATCAGGACACTTGGCAATACCCTTCCCATTTGGGATGAATCTTTAGAACAGTACTTGACCTAGACTTCTGAAAATGTTTAAGCCTCCTTTCTTTGTCTTGCTCTTGTGTGTGGATTGACAAAAGTATTGAAATTATGTATTGATTGTTTCTTCACAATGTTCTTATTTAAGTACAGAAAAAAACACTGGTATATCAAAAAGTAGTTGATGTTGCTTTATTTACTGCTTGTCTTTGCAGAAAGAAAGGGCCTTTTGCTATTCCTACATTACAAAATGCAGATTTTGTCCACACCAATGGTGGGAACATCCGCAATAACCCATGATGACCATAACATTCTTATTTGTCTCTGAATCAATCTTCAAGGTGCATGGTCTATCATTAACTTCAAACAATATGAAATGAGGTTGTCATTTTCATAAAATAATGACATGACTAGAAAATCAGATTGATCTTTATCTAGTAGACTCTATTTGTGATGCAAATTGGTTACCTTTTCTGCGATACAGCATATGATACTAAGTTTAGTGCTTCCAGAGGTATATGAATGAACCAAAAGAGGAGTTGGATAATGTGGGTAGATTTGAGAGGGAATTAGATAGATTTCTGGTGGCAATGAGATTTAGAGGATACAATACAAAAAAGGAGGGAGTTTCTCCTGATGTCGTGGTCAATAATTCTCCAAATTAATTGGTCATTCAATTCACGGGTGCCTGTGGGACCCTGCTGTACGAATGGCTGCAGCGTTTATCTACAATTACAATCACCACACTTGGCAATAATGATCTGTGAAATGCTTTGTGACTGATAGGAGATGATCAAAATAAAATGCAACTTCTTTTGTTGAAGCACAATATTAGAAAAATAATTCCTTGCATAAAATTACAAAATTGAAATGACCATGGGTTGGCAGTATGTTTCATATTCAATATTTCTTTAATTAATATGCAAGTTATGAATATATATATATATGTATGTGTGCATGTGAACGAACTTCAGTTCAGTGTCACTTCAATAAATATTTGAAGATTTGCACATCTGTGATGAAGATCTCTTAACCCGTTAACCAGTACAGTAGGAACAATAATCAAGCTCTCCATTGAAGGATGTTTGAGACACGAGTTAATCCTCAGTGCTTCTGGGAACACAAATACCCCAATTAGGGATCCTCATTATTTGAGGTAAATGTCACAAGGGCTGTTTGGAGTGGCTGTCATTCCCAATGAAACATTCCCAATGGGCTAGTTACAGTTAACTGCAGTCAAGCATACCATCTAGTGCAAAATATGTGTAATTACACCTATTAAAAAAAAACGCAAAATAAGAAACATGGCTGACTCACACCTAATAATTGTGTCAACCACTTATGAAAATAAAAGTGGGAGCGATTTCCTTCCTGCACATTTAAACCATTACATGGTCATTGTGTTCAGAAGTATATTTATAGTTTTGCTATAATGAGCTTCCCAGCTGTGTTATAAGCAGGATACCAAAGCAAAATGCAGACACGTTTGAAATAAGATTCAAGTCTTCAGAATAGAGCTATGAAGAGTAGAGCTGGGCAGCACATATTATTTTTCAGGTGGTGTTGTTGAAAAATAGTCCCCAAGTTAGCTTCATTGAGACGAGGGACCAGAAAATTGTGGAAAGGATAAAATTTACTATTTAAACACTGGTTCCACTTCTGGCAAATAGTGAACTTTTGTGACTTTTACATGACGGGATTTTTCTTATTATTATCAAAACACAACAAAAATATTGCTTTCTTTAACATTCAATTCAAGGCAAATCTATTCAACTATAATGAAACTGTACTGAACACTCAACCAGATGTCAGGAAGTTTTATATCACAGCTGTTTTAACTTATCTCTCCACATAGTGTGAGCTAGATTCTTACCAAGAATCATTAGAAATGGAGTCTTCTTTTATAATACATAATGCAAAATTAATTTGCAATGCACCTTTTACATTGGGAGGACGTCCCAAGGTACTGAGCAGTAATGGACCTGAGAATACTGGGTGGGGTGTTAGAGTCCTCTATTGGAGGAGGGAAGGAAATGTTTCAAACTGCACAGAATCATCTTGATAGTGACTGTGGGAAATGTGGAACCAAGACCATTCTTGCCTACTCAGTAAATGGTGGGAGAAACATTAAAAATATAACATGACAGAGCGATTAAAGTGTCTTTTATGGATTAATAGAAGGTAAATGTAAAACGAAATTGGTTACAACTTATAGGACATTACTATAATTCTCTATTTTTAAAAAATGTTATTAGGAACTTTGTTAATTTTCCCCATTGGACTTATGACACAGATTGATGCTGCCTACTGTCTTATCTCCAGTACCTTACAAAATTGCCATTCTTCATGTTTGGGGCTAAGATAAGTATTGGTTGTCTATTTAACTATTGTTTTTATCGCTGTCTGATGTAAAAACCTATCACCTTGCTTCAGAACTATCCAAATCAGACTGAGAGTTACATGCAAGCCACCTATACAAGGAAATTATTGTGTCTGGAATGGAATGCACACTCAGAAGGATGAATCCTGTTTACTTAATTCTATTATTAGGAACAGATAGGCATAAAACACTGTTTATGGACCTCAGTGTGTGTGTGTGTAGGTAATGCTGGAATTTAACCAGCTAAAATTGCATAGCTTGTTATTAAACATAATTTCTGGCAAGCTTGGGAACCAGAGTACCGAGACCGCTACAAAATCTTTATTTGGTTCCAATATTACTTTGCCAAGCTTGTAACCTTCAAGCCAATTCAGCTCCAAGGAGACTCTGCTTACATTCCCTCCAAAAGATATTTGACTATAAAGGGCATTACTGATAACTTGATCCTGGTCCTAGTTGCACACAGCGATTATTACTTCTACAACTGATGCACTCGCTGAGATCAGACACAAGACTGGGACCCAAGAGTCCATTTCTGCACTCCAAGACTTGATGCTATACTGGATTATAGCCTTACTCACCTGATTATTGGGAGGCTAAATTATGATTAAACTATTGTTTAGCAAAGTTTCTCAAAGAACAATTATAGATAATCCAGTATATTGTTTCCCTATTACGAAACCTTGGCTGATAAACATTACAAGGAAATATTTGCCATAATCGTTTTTTACGATGGTATTTTGGGGTGAATATTTAGTGAGTATCAAACAATATTTTGCATTTAATAAAAGTAATACTGGATATTTAATTTTTAACAGTATTTCATTTTGCATTTCTTTTCACGGTTTTATTTTTAACATAATAATATAATAATATTTTAAAAATAATACGTTCAATGTTAAGATGCAAAGTTGTCTCAACATACTGCTTATACATGATCACGTTTTGTTTACTTGCTGTTAAGACTGATAGGCATTTGGGCACAGTAGTTCCTTGACTAAGAGCTGAATATGGGTGATAGCCACCGCAATAGGGAGGCAATTATAGTACATTATAAGGTCATGTGCCCTGTTCTTTCTGCTTTAATCCTACAGGCAATGATGAAGCGGTTCTGATAACTGTTCACAAAACAACCGTAATTTCTAAATGAAATTACTTTTTGCATCTAATCACTCATCTCGAGCGATGTGAAGTTACTTGGCTAACTTTCATAAACTCCACCATAACAAAATGATTAAAAGTAAAGGTTTCATTCTGACTGACCCTACCTTATTGAAATAATAATGAAAAGCATTACACCATTCGGTTAAATATTTGGTTTGAAACCCAATTCTTCTTTACATTACCAAGCTATATTATTTGCATCAAAAAAGAATGAATCCTCTCACAAAAAATCCTGCAATATTTCATTATGTATTACAAATGCTTTCCCAAAAAGGAATATGATAAATAGTCAATGTTTATCATTGCTTCTTGCGATTCCTAGATTTGTATTAAATCCTTGAACTTCACGACCTTTACAAAGACAGTATGAAGTGCTATTATATTATTCCAGCAGAAAGGAGAAGCAATAATTACTCTTTCAATGACTATTATAATTCAGTGGATTCTTTTCATTCTAGTCACATTTCATAGCAATTACCAGAATCTACCCTAAATCTGCAAAGAAGCACCACAGTTCGTGTGCATATTTACATTACTGCCATAAGAATGAATCATTCACTATTTTTTAAAGGGTTATTACAAAAATGCAACCAATATTTATTCTGTCCAAAAATGAATTTCAATATAATGGGTTAGAATGAGTATTTATCAAGACAAGGACACAGACCATTGCAAAACCCATTCTATCTATTATGGACTCTACCCTCAATATTTTGGAGGTGAAAAAATAAGTTCTTGGATTTTTGCGCAATTTGTTTTTACACCACACTTCGATACTTTAGGGTTGGTGTGTTATCTTCCACAGTAAACATGAATCTCCCCCCAACCAGAGCTGCACCAGATACCATCATCTTGTGCGCATTATTGGTTTTACTTATCCTGTATGATTTACCTCACTCTTCTTCCTTGCACTGACATTTCAATGATTCTCGGGGTACAGGCAGCATCACACATCTCACTGGATTAAATTAACTTTACTTACACTCATCCTCAGAAATCTTCCTAACTAACCATTTATCCAACTCCTTTTAAAGGATATAAGTTGGCATAAAATTAACATCTTTTTCTAAGAGTTTATTCCACATCTCTACAACTCTGGGCAGAAAAATTGGAAGCCTTATATTGTAATTCTCATCTTCCCAAATCATTCAAGTAAAAATGTTGTATTTCTTCTATAGTTATCTAATTTCTATGGTACTGTATCACAACCTTATTGAAGTAATGTACTGTGATCTTTTTCATGGGTTCTCTTAGAGAGACACAACTAATCTTTAACAACTAATCTTCATCTTTGGTTCTGGCTCAGGTTTAGAGATTCAAGGACATTTTAAAATTTCCAGTCTGCCTCCTTTCTGAGACCTCATCACAAGTCTGAATACAAGTACAGTATAAATTGGGAGTATGATGCGTTGCTGTCATTGAGTTGTTTGTGCTTCCAACCCTTTCAATCAGATGTAAAAGAGCGAGATTTATAGGAGAAGCATCAATGTGGTTTAAGATTGGCATCTGAAGTGAATCTACTGGAGTCAACTGAGGTATAAATGAGCTAAATCAGTGAGTCCAAATACTGGACCTGGTTGGGAAGGATTTTGCTGTGCCTAAGATTTTTTGCTGTGTAGATTAGCCAAGTTTACACAAAAAAAATTAGACTGTTTCTATTCAATATCTTTAACATTCACATGCTAAGGGAAGATGACAGAAAATGTTAATTCTCTGGAAAGACTATCAAGTGTTTCATCTTCTGTAACATCAAATGAGTATTGCTGGCATGAAGAAGGCACATAATAGAGCGGAATCTTTCCTGAGTGAATATAGAGCAAACTACATTAATAGCAGTTAAGTGTAATCAGACAATCATTTAGCTAAAAGAAGAAACAAATGAGAGGCTTTGTTTTCAAGATTTCAAAGGTTGGAATGTAAATGAAGCAATTTTCTATATACAATTATGCTAAACAAATGCAACAATTATTGAAAAATACAGTTTTGCAAATGTGTTAGTATATTTGCAAACACTTCTACTGTTGCTTAAAACTGTGATACAATTCACAAGATATTTTCATTCATAGTGCATAGCCTTTAGTAACAATAGATGAGTTCTTCGATCCAATAATTTCAACCAGAACTATAACATTCCCATTACAGGAACATCAGAAAGATTTGCTGCTAATAGTTTTGTTACTTTCTGCTGCTTCTTGCCTTGCTATTAAATAATATTGGTTTAAACCAAGCAGATTGTCACTTCTATCAAAGCTTTTTAAGCTTTTTCTCCACTTTTTGTCCCATGCAAAATAATGTTTTGTTTCCTCGTATCAGTATATTCAAATACCCTTAGGTTAAACTTTTTTTTTCTATTTTGGCATGAAACTGGTTTGAAAATAATAAATGAATAAATAATAAACGATTGTACCAATTCATTCATCCTATGAAATTTTAAATCCCGGGCTAATTCAGAATGCTTGAGTTGTATTGGCCATTCACTACTTCAGCTGACAGTATCAATGGTTTTACATCTTGGAAATAACTATCTTCTAAAGAGTTAATTGCTGCCTCACGTTGATGACAGATGTTTGCTGCGTATGGCTGCCTCCATACACTGAATATAATTTAAAATCTTGGTTTGTCCCACAGTGCGATTCTCTAAGGAATGCCGCAGTAGGATACACCAAAGCTTCTTGTTGCATCGACCTCCAGCCACTCCCTTATTCTCCTTCTGTGATCCTCTCCCATGCTGAGGCACTTCCTCTCACTAAAAACACTTCTTTCATTCGGTCTAGCAATTAACAGACTGAAAAAAATATAATAAGGAAGCAATTAAGAGGTGACGGAGCACAGTTTATACACCATTTTGTATTAAAGGTCAAGTGAGTGTCCTTGCCTTATGTGTTTATCTGGCATTGAAAACCTATGCTTCTGGTGTATTTGCCTTTAAATAATAAGCAGGGTCTGTGTTTTCTTGTCTTACACCCTCAGTCTAATAAATGGTAACTAATTAGGTGCTGTCTGCTTAAATGCGGTCACGATAATTGCAGTTTCTTTGACTTAAGTGTCACAGAATATACAATTCTCAGGCAAGGTAAAAGCTTCTTACATTTGCATTTGTAGTTCTTGCTTTATGAAGCAGAGAATAGAGCACACAGGCTATGTTGTCATGGGTTACAGTCATTGGTAATTTTGGCTGCATTTCGGGTAAGTGCTAGCTTGAGACTTC
This sequence comes from Hydrolagus colliei, assembly GCA_035084275.1. Classification (NCBI taxonomy): domain Eukaryota; kingdom Metazoa; phylum Chordata; class Chondrichthyes; order Chimaeriformes; family Chimaeridae; genus Hydrolagus; species Hydrolagus colliei. The sequence goes on from CM068754.1 coordinate 12,326,975, forward strand.
TTGATGAATATGCCAAGATGTTTTGCTGTCAGCTGCAGTTGCTACAACACAGTACATATAGCTACTTTACTGGTCCCTGCGGTGTCATTTGCAATGGTTTCAAATCCGATTAGCTTTTGCTACATTTGGAAAAAATCCCAATGTTTTTAGAAATTGACAGAGTTTCCAATTTCTTTGCACCACAAGGTTATCAGAACAAAGATACACACCACCACAAATCAAACAATCTCGAATGAAATTTGGGAAACTTCCCATGAATTGACTTTAATTGAAAGCCCCAGCTTCTTTCAACAGCTCTGCTGTCAGTGTTTTAACTGATGCCAGTTGCTTTGGTTCTACACTCATGGTCGTACAGTGACTTGCGGTGTGTTGTTAGATGGGGTTCTGTTGCCATCCAGCACTGAGCACAAATGGTCATTCTTTATGTTCGAGCCTGAACAGTGAATGTCACTTGGCTATTTGATAGTTTGGAGAGGGAGGAGGAAAATAAAATTCAAGCCCTTCTTGTCCTCATCCAATGTCCACACATGTGTACATTCTAGCAGAAGACCGTAGAAAACAATCGGGAATGCTTGGATGAGATTGAACTACCTGCACAAGCACAAGTATATAGGAATATGCTTACTTGTTCTCACCCAGCTACCTTTAGAATTGGCATAGCATGGTGTTACTTCACAGTCGATTCCATAGAGAGTAGGTAACAAACATTGTTTGAGATTGCAGAGAGAAGAGAAGGTCATGCAACAATCTTTCCATCAAGTACAGAACTTCTGAAACCAATTCAGAATGTGGAATATACCATAAAGAGGAAATAACCAAATCATGCCATTGCTTTTCAGATAACCCCTGTATGGTAAAATTCACGATGCTATTCATGAATTTCAAGCACTTTGAGATGTCGACTAGCATGAAGGGCGTTATATAAATGCAAGTTATTGTTGTTGTAAGTTATTAGATACTGTACAATAATCGATGTTATCAAGAAGGCTTCATATCATTGCTTAAAAAAAAGACCCTGTAATGTTAGAATAGTTAAGGAATAAAAGATATGGTAAATCAATACAATAGCATTAAAAAAAAACTCTAGTATGCTTGAATACCATATGTAGATTGTGAAAAGAGTAATAATTCAGATCAGAATTTTTAGAATTATCGAACAGTTCATAATGGCCTAGTTGAGATCACCATGACAAACTATTGTCAAACTACACCTATTGAGCCATACTGACAATCTTGATATTCCTTATACTATTTATATTTCCCAGTAACATCATTTATTTAGTAGTTATACCTTCTTCCAGTTTGTTGACTGCCTCCTTTTTTACTTATGTAATGAGAAACTCAGAATTGTTCTAGAATTTATATGTGGCCAAAGTATTTCAGCTGTTCTGTTTTATTATTCTCCAATGATTTGTTGAAGTGCATTGTAATCACGACACCCTTAGGTTACAGTGCACCAATTTCATTTGGAACATTTCCAGACTATTGGCCAGCCCAGATGTAGACTTGAAATTGAACAAGTGGCCTGTAATAGCGGTAAAGCAGATGAAACAAAACTCTGCTATTTCTCTGATCTGTAAGTGTCAGCAGACTGACTGTCTAAAATGGCTGGTGCTGCTGCCTATAGGAAAAATAGGTTCATTTGTTTTCACATCCCTATTCACGTTGACTTTGTCCATTGACTTGGGGGTATCCTTTGATCAACCAGGATTTCCGTCTGGAGTACATTGATCATTTTCAAATTCCTGCACCACTTGATTAAATATTTGCAAAATACTGTAAATTCTGAACAAAAAACATTGAATCCATTTAATTATGAATTTGTTGGATTTTTTGTAAAATAAAATCGGCTACTTACACAGTATCAAAGAAGGGGGAAATTATCAATCCATAATGATGCTGCTTGAAGTACCTTCAGCCCTGTGGTTAAACCAAGGATTAAAGACACTCTTTGGACATCATGAATATACAGTTCATTTGTTTTACTGTTTTGTACCATTCGTGCACTTCATAGGAAATAGGAACAGGAGTAGGCCAATCGGCCCCTTGAGTCTGCCTCGCCATTTAATAAGATCATGGCTGATCTTCTAACATAACTCCATTACCCGCCCTATCCCCATATCCCTTAATCCCTCTATCCTTTAGAAATCTATCAATCTCAGAGAATTCCGTAAATTCACTACCCTCTGAGTGAAGAAATGTTTCCTCAACTCTGTTTGAAAAGGCTGACCCTTAATCTTGAGATTATGACCCCTAGTTTTAGATTCTCCAACCAGGGGAAACAGTCTCACACTGCCTAAATACACAATATACTTTACAATATATCAAGTGAAGTGATTTGAAACATGTCAGCAACATGATAAGGCATATCAAATGCAAGATTCTTATTTAGTTTTGTAATAAGAACAAGAGAAATAGAATCATCAATAATACTCATATACTTGAAGAAAGCATTTGTTTTGACAATCACTGACATCTCTGCTTCATTGATTTAAAGTAACACATTTTTATATAGCTTACCCTTGTTTATTTCTGTCCAATGCTGTCGATGTAAGACACTTGACAAGGCCCCATAAAAACATGTGATAGTCTCATGATCATCCCTACTGCACATTACACACCTTGTTTTATCACAATTCTCCTTCTCATACGATGTTACAGTGAGTGCCGCTTTCACCATTTTGTTTAATATTAAGTTATAACCTTAGAAAAGGGCATTTAAAAATGTGGTATCCTTTTCACGTACTCACTAAGGTCTGCAATGACACTTAAATATCTGGATATAATTTGAATTTTTTCAACACAGTTCTTTGCAGATATCAAAGCTTCTAGATGAATAACGACGACAAAATTTCACTTATAGAGTGCCTTTCACATCAGGAGGCCGTCCCAAGGCGCTGGACATTCAGGACGGGACCCGAGCAAGGGAGAAGGGTAGGGGGAAGGGGCGGGTGAGAGTTAGGAGAGGAGGGAGAGAGTTGGGAGGGCAGCAGAAGGCATGGCTGAAGAGGAAACCTTTGAGACCCGAAGGAGGCGAGGGAGGGAGCGAGGTGAAGGGACTTTGGGATGGAGTTCCAGAGTATGGGGGCAGAGAGGCTAAAAGCCCATCCGCCGATGGTAGGGCAGGTCGGGCGGGGGACATGGAGCAGAGCGGAGCCTGCTGAACAGAGGAGGCAGGGAGGTTCATAGGGGGACAGCAGGTCGGAGACGTGGTGGGAGGGTGGGGGGCAAGGCTGTGAATGGCCTTGAAGGTGAGGACAAGGATCTTGAATTCGATCCTCTGGGGGATGGGGAGCCAATGGGGCCAGTCAAGGGTGGGAGTGATGTGGTCACGGAGCTTGGTGCCTATGTCACCTTTAGTAACGGTTGTGGATAGTTTATTAATGTTTCTTTGGTCGATAAAATTAATGAAGTCAAAAATGGAAGATATAACCACACATTTGAACCACAAAGCTTGTTGACTCTCGACAGCGATTAGCATATTTTTCATTGAAACATAAAACATGCAACAACAAGTGATTGAACAATTTGACCCCATTAAGGCTCTCAGAAACACTTAGTTACTCGTCACCTGTGGTCGAGTGCACAAATGCCAGTAATGGATAGCTACTCAATATTGGCATAAAGGCTCTTAGGCATACCTGCCAATCAACAAATAAACAGCCAATTCTCTTATTCATAATTGTTCCATTCCTCTCAAAAAATGCACTTCCAAAGTACAAATTATGTAATAATCAGGAATAAACTTTCTCAGATGGCACCATAATTCCTTACAGTACCATAAACGTGATATGGACTTCTGTTTTCATTTTAGATTAAGATGAAAATCAAACAAATGTGAGTAATATGTAAAGGTACTTAACTTATAAGTAAAAAATGTGAGCCTGAGCCCCATTAATGGATAAGAATAAATGTTCCATCCATAAAGTTACTTTAATATCTTAGAATAACATGCTGTTTAAGGCAAGAACCTACCATTGGTATTCACATTAGCCAAATGGAACCAAGAGATCCTCAGGTCATAAAATATCATCTACAATTATATTGGAGGAAACAGATTACTCTCCCACTATGAATATAAATTCTCCTAGCAATGGATATTCGAGAAACAATGAAACAAAGAATTCCACTGTTAAGCAATTTACAATATGGTTAACCGGTGGAACAGTATGGTAATGGGGCAAACATTTTCTCCTTTTCTGAAGTTCAATAATAAGGACTAAGAAAAACAATTAGGCAAATATGAACTCTTGATGACAGGAAAGGAAATGAATAACTAACTAACCACAAATAGGAAGAGCAGGATGCTCAGCTATTGATTGCAGTAACATGTCCAATATTGCAAGATCAGCAAAATCACTTGATAAACAACCCAAAGCACATTTCTCCAGGAAGACAGCACATGTGTATAAGATGAGACAACTCCCTTTTCGGTGATACAGGTGAGTACTATGGAGGGTATGAGTAACTACTGATTAGGGTAAGGAATTGTGAGAACTGGTCAAGAATTCAAGATTGGGAACACTCAATGAAACTGAGAAAAAATGTTTGACACACAATAGGAACAAAATAATATTTTAGCAAGAGATTATGCATCTCGTTTTAATCATTTAGAAAGGCTGGAACTCATTTTGAGTTACAGTCATTTTGTTTCATGGTATTTATTGGATTTATGTAACATGTTTAGAATCTAAACAATCATCTGTTCCCGAATGGTTAATAATACAATGACAGAGACTTGTGTGTTATATATTGAATTTCATTGATGATCATTACTGATCAGTTACACTGTAGAATATAAATTGACTAACTTAACTCAGAATGAAGTGAGAGATATTTAGAACAGACCCCAAACAGAAGAAAATGCTAATTTAAAACAGACTTCAACATTTTCAGGAGGGATAGTCTGGGACAGAGTCCAAATAAAAATTAAATCCGTTCTTGCACATGTTGGCTAACGGTTTATGTTTTGTGAACATCTGAAGGGCGGAATCATGATTTGTGGCTGACTGGAACATTTAAAATTTATTTTCATTCCACTCATGAAGAAATATCATCGATTGATATTTGAAATAATTTCTGTTAAAAAAATTCCTTTTTTAAAAAAAAATGATGGCTTCAAGTTATGGAGTTTTAATGGGCTTGAGGAAACTTAATTGGATAAAACCAATTATTTGCTTGTCAATTAGAAAGGCTGCTTTAAGCACACAGAAGGCATACTGTGAAGTTAATACAAACCCAGAGAAAGGAATGTACCTTTATTTTAAAAACAATTCTGGAGTTGAATACATTTTTACCCAGGGAAAATTGAAGTATATTCTAATAAGCTTGGAGACGTTATGAACCCATCTACTTGGTAAAAATAGACAGAAAGGTTTATCGTAACTGATTCTTCACCATTGTTCTGAAATAATTTTCTTCCAATTTAATTTATTCGGCTTCTCTGATGACTTAATTGGCGAAGGCATTTCCCAGTGTAAAATACATAAGACTGGCAGGTCACAGGTTCAAGCCTCAGGCAAAGCAGCACTTCGGGCACTGCAATTAGTGTCTCTGGGTAGGGAAGGTGGGGGGAAAAATTAACCAAAGTTTCTGCTTCTAATCACTACTATCCAGTAGTTTTGGACAATGTGGTTGTGTAACGTTGAGCTATTAAGGCCAGCAACATATTATATACTATGTTAAGCAAATAATAAAAACCTGGTATTTGATATAGTGCCTTACCATGCATTCAAAATGTCTGAAAGCGCTTCACAGAATATACTGTGCATAGAAGTGTTCCATAGTTAGTCATGGATTGATGGACCAATTTATTCATATTTATTATTGTTGGACATTGTTGTGTACAAATTGGCAGTTGTGTTTGCCTACAAAATACCACTGTCACTCCACTTTGTGGTATATTCTGTTAACGCAATGAGATGTCTTACCAACATGAAAGATACTATATTAAATGGAAGGATTTTATATCATCAAGATTTTTAAGCGTACATAGAATAATTATTTACAATTTGCTAAATCTGTGGATGGATTTTATTTTTGCAATTTTATAGGCAAAATTATTTGCCATGTTATCATCTGTGGTTGTGGTCATATTACTGAGTAGTTGGAAAACCAGATGGTTCCTGAGTTTGACATTTTGGGAAATAGCTTGGTCAGCGTAGCATAGAATTGTTCAGTCTTATAGATTCATAGATTCATAGAATTTTACGGCACAAAAGGAGGCCATTCGGCCCATCTAGTCTGTGCCGGCTCTTTGAAAAGAGCGATTCAATCCCACTGCCCTGCCCGCTCCCCATAGCCTAATAGACCTGTTCTCCCTAAATAAAGATCTAATTCCCTTTTAAAAGCTGTTATCGAATCAGCCTCCACCACCTTTTCAGGCAATGCATTCCAGATTCGAACAACTCGCTGAGTGAAAAAATTTCTCCTCAGCTCCCCTCTACTTCGCCTTGAAACTATTTTAAATCTGTGACCATGAGTCACAGATTCGCCCACGAGTGGAAATAGTTTTTCTCTATTTGCCCTGTCGAAACCCCTCATGATCTTATAAACCTCTATTAGGTCTCCCCTCAATCTTCTCTGCTCCAGAGAGAATAACCCTAGCCTATCTAGCCTCTCCTCATAGCTAAAGTCCCTCAATCCTGGCACCATCCTAGTAAATCTTCTTTGTACCCTTTCCAATGTCTTCACATCCTTTCTGTAGTGTGGTGACCAGAATTGAACACAGTATTCCAGCTGAGGCCTCACCAAAGTCTTCATTTTGATTTTTTATGGTACCAAAAGCTTTTTTTTCCTTTAAATTGGCTAATCTTTCCCAAAAAGAAAATTGTTTTGATTGAGTTAGTTTTCTATGCTAATGAATTCCATTGATTCGAAAGGCAAGCTGAGTTCAGACATTGAATTTGAGCTCCATTTCTTGCTTACTACACTACAGTGTAGTAAGCAAGAAATGCTTGCTTACTAAATGCTTGCTTGCTAAAATATTCTGTACTGCACTACAGAATATTTTCCTGAACCTTGAGGTTTCATTTCACCATCGTGACTTGTTGTACATTTCATAAACAAGTACAAACGAAATACTACCATAATGTGGAACATTCATTAACTTTATTCACAAAGCTAGTGTCAAAACCTCAACCACCATTCCTGGTAACATATTAGATATCCTCTGTGTAAAGAAACACTTCCTATTGTCAGTCATATATTTGCGCCCCACAACCACAAATCTAATTTCCTCTTTTCTTACTGCCTTGGTTTGGCCGAAAGCACTGTTCCGGGTTCACTTTCTCTATCCTATTAAGAGTCTTATATAGCTTTATAAGGTTCCTCTGAGGTGTCTAATGATGCAGCCACACTTTTATGGATGTTGTCTTTTAGAAGTGAATGAAAGGAAGAAGACGGAGAATCTGTAACACACACAAGTCCAGGTCCACTCAATGTGTTAAATATTGAATGGCTGCAAATTGCCCCAAACATTACATACTGCATTCTACAATTTACTCTGCTCAGTAAGTGCCTAGTGATTATTTTTGGGACATCCTCCCAACGCAAAAGGCACTAACTCAATGTATTTTTTCTTGTTGTTTTCCATGTTTGCAAAAGAAACGTACACTGATTGTATACTGTACTTGTTATTTAACTGTATTGTGTCTTAATAAACCACCAACAGGGGCAGTGTTTGCACATAACAAGATAACAGGAGTACTGATGGAAGCATTGCTTGAGTGTAAGCCTAGATGGCACACTTGTCACATTTTTCTTTGTGATTTAACTCTTATTCAAAAATACCTGCTGGCCTTCACAAATGGCCTATTTAAAAGTCAGAGTGTTCAAATTACACCTGTGAATTGCATATTACTCAAATAATTATCAACTAGATTACTTACTATTAAACATATCTAAATTAATCTTGATGTAATGTATTTTCAGAAAATAATAAGAGTACAATTATGCGCATACACAAGATATTTTAGCACATTCAGCACGTCCTCATATGAACGGTAATGGGAATGAAAGAGACAGAAAATTACATCTTGCCCTGTAAATACCTGTATATACCAAAAGTATTCACAAAACTCCCCCAAACTCTGGAACCCGCCTTCTTTATCCCTCCACTTTGCCCCTTTCTTTCCCATCTTCAGATCATGCCTGAAGATCTTCATCTTCAACCATGCCTACAGTCACCCACTTCCGCTAGCTGGGCCTTGTGCTCCACCACTGAAAGCTCTCTGGGACACTGGCATGCATGAGGGTTGTTATGTAAGTTATTGACTGGAGCCTACAATATCTTCCGTGACGTGAAGGTTATATATTCTTGGAACCAATTCGTTATAGTGACTTGGAGCATGTCATCATTGTATATATTGTGTAAAGCACTAACATTTATTGAAGTCTGGCTCAGTTTTTAGCTCTCTTGTCTCTGTGTCAGTATGTTGTAGGTTCAAGCCCCACATTGGGATGTGGAACTTAAAGCTGACACGCAATAACTAAACATTGTTGGTGATTAAGTCCTTCTGATGAGACATTAACAGAGGTCCCATCTGCCTGTTCATGTGGATATTAAAGATTCCAGTGTACCATTAAAAAACAAAGGGAAATATATTTTCCTGGTCAACAAGCCCCCAGATAAAATTAGTCATTTACCTCTTGCCTGTTTGTGAGATATTTCTCTATATTAATCTGACTGCCATGTTTGTCCACAAATATACAGTCATTATTTCACAGTAAATCTTGTTGAGTGCTTTGAGAAATCCTCCTGACATGCAAGGCACTATGTCCAATTTAAAGATGGTTAATGTTATTTTTACACTTTAACTACAAATTAAGATACCTAAATTAAGAATAAAATGTCTGCATAATCTTGAAAATGCTATGGAATCTGAAAAGCCTCATCCATGTTTCGTAATCACTGAATTTTAAAATGCAAATTTAGCTGGACTGCAGGTAAATTAAACTGCATTCTCAGCTCAAAATAGGTTGGAGGAATAGAATTGTCACATTTCCCAGGTAGCAAGCCCATGTGGGGCCCATACGGGCATAGATCAACCCAATTTGTCCCATATGGGCTTGCTACCTGGGTTGTTGGATATTCCTTCACGAGCAAATTGAATAAAAGGACCAATAAGAATAAGAGCTGGATGTACAAAAGGACACTGGGAGTGAGGTAAAGTGTGTGTGGTTTAGAGTGATAGACAGCAATTACTAACACATCCTTGATTTGGATCATGTTATAATTGTGACATTTATGAATTATCCATTTCATTAGTGAGTTTGCAGAATTTTTAATTGTTCTTAGAGATGAGCAGTGGTTCAAGAACTGGAAATGCCTCTGTACACATGGGTTTAGCCAGGTAAGTGATTGGGTTAATTTTAATTATATTTGACCTTTCTGGCTTTACGCAGCTAATTCATGTTTGCCTCATATGATTGACTAGTAGCTTTGTCATATTCTCCAAAAGATCTGCAGTTTATTGTAGTTATGGCCTTGAAAATCTGAGATGTCTGATGAGGTTTTTGTATCAACATTGGCAAAAAGGAGACACATAATAGATTTTTTATTTGTAAAATGAATATTGATTTGTAGTTGTGGATTGAAATGTTCTGGAAATGTATGTTTTATATTCAATGTGTATAAACTTGTTACTTATTGAAGTATCTGGACAAATATGCCTGTAAATGCTATGAAATTTGGAGTATCTGATGCATGTTTTGTACTGATTAGGTTTGGCAGATAGTAAATGAACCCATTAACTCCTTATACCAAATTAACATAGAACAATCACATTTGCGGGTGCGTCATTTAAGAAACAAGATTGGATTGTCATTAATTTAGGGTTCTATCTGTTGAATACGCTCCACTAATTCTTAAGATTTTTGCATGACCAAACAAGGACTTTGTGCCAATGAAAATTAAGCTACGATTTAGTTTGGTTGTTGTATGAATATGCAGCATTCATACTGAAGCCAACAAAACGACACCTTAATGCTGATTTTCTGGGATACAAATTATAAAATGAAATTCCTTAGCCCCAAACATTATGCTTCTGGATGAACCAGGCAATTCACTCCATCAGTTTCCAATTTCTTTATTTTGTAACTATTGAAATTATATTTGTAACATTTTAAATCAAATTATTTTGCACCAGTGTGAGTTCAGCTGCATTGCAAGTTGAGGTAAAGAAATTCTGTTTGAATTTTCAGTACCAAAATCAATCTTCTGAAAATAATGCAAAAGTATGTTGTGTTCTTTTAAATTAAGAACAATGACTTTTTTGAAGGTTAGCTGGGCTCAGTTGGCATTATTCTTCACTTCTAAGTCAGAAAGTTAGGAGTTGAAACCTCACATCAGGTCATTGAACTCCGAGTTTGGGCTGAAACCCCAATACTATACTAGAGAGTGCTGTGCTTCAGGTGACCTGAATGATTTAATTTATCCATGTGATAGCACATTTCTTTCCCAATTAAACAAATCAGAATGTAGCAATTTCCTTTCACTTTAAGTTTCTAATGTATTGCAGACTAATGAAAAATACATTTTAGTTGGCATGAGAGCCCATCCAATGCATTAATCTGCAGTAAGTCACCATTAATTGGTCAGTGTGTTCCCTGCTCATAGCACTGTACCTCAGAATTCCATTCAAATAATGTGTGTGAAATGAACCAACATTATCTGTGCAATACACCTGTCTTCCATCTGTGATTCCAGAGCATAGACTGTGTACTATGTTATCTATTGGGTAATTACCGTTATCTGGGTATAGCATGACCTTGGACTGAATTATCCAAACAAAGAATTATAATCTTGCTTCAGAATGTGGGAGTCTGCAGTACTTTGTGCATGCACTGTATACTGATTGGATTCAATGCAAATCTAGCTGGGTGGCAGGTAAATTAAACTCTCCCTTGTGTGGAGAGAAACACTTGCAGGCTGAGCTGCCTCCTTGGTAACAGTTTGAGCTCCTCTATTTTAAAACTAAATGATGTTGATTGCACCAACTAAGAATGACAACCATTCGGGCTCAATACTGAACTGATTCATTGGCTCACACCTTGTTGGCATAAATGATCCATGTTATAGGATGACATTGATTAATGTCTGTAATCTGCAAAGCCAAGAGTCCTCATTTACACTGGATATTTAGGATAATGAGCACCACTTGATGCATAACAGCACATTCTGCGCTGAAGTTTCACATTCTATGGCAGGTCTATTCTAGATTGTCAATGGGATTTTGGAAAAGTAGGTTTATGAACAGCCATCCTTTTATGTTTGTTAGATATGGGCAGATCTTTCGATCCCAATGCCTGATTCATAGGTACCTTATCATACCTTTATTTCTCAAGTATCTGTCTATCATTCTTTTAAACATCATTATTAATTTTGCCACTAAATGCTTTCTGGGGCAGATCATTCCACAGCTTCACAGTTCTATTTTGTGTGTTTTTTAAATATATACAGTATATATATACTTTCTGATGGGAGGTTAACCTTAGGCATTCCATTATTGTCCCAGAGAGGGAGAACTGGGGACAGAGCCTAACTCCTGTATTTTGGCTACAACAGCTTTGTGATTGCCTTGCACATGGATTTTCCTAAACCTGTCAGGATACAATATTCTTCTTACTGGAAAAACAGAAGCTTATGCAATGCAAATAATGCACACTGTTGTTATTTTCTTCTATGTCTAATGTGAATTCCTCCATGAACTCAGATATGAATTACTCCATATAATGATCTGGATGGGTAAATGGATAAATCATTGTATCTTCACATGTATCCAAAATAAATGGTGAGAAAATTTCAGAACCGTGCATCTCTCTGCTGACTTTTCTTGGGCAGTGTTCTAATGCAGTCTCGTAGCTGGGAACAGAGTCAACTATCAAAAGTAGAATTATCACTGGAAGTTCACCCAGGCATTACAGATAATGCTATGTAAATCTGAGACTACTTATAAGATCATTGAAAATGACTGTTCTGATAATGTAATAAGATTGCACTTTGGGGAGCGCAATTTTCAATGTGCATGTAATCTGTTATTCCTAGTGCCCTGGAGAAGCTAAGTTGGATATAAAAATCCAGATGACTGTCTGGTGCTGCTGTCTTGCATTAGGAAAACAAGACACGGTGATCCATCTTTGAGCAAGCCGCATTATCAGGTTTATATTATTCAATATGACAGATTGTTTAAAACTTGAAATTGTGTACGAGTTGCAAGAGCAATTTGGCAGTGACTTTATTTTAGACAGACATCAGTAATTCTCCATAATTGTAATGGGGTAACTCAGTGCTTTGGGATGTCCTCCTGATATGAAAGGCGCTATATTGTTATTGTATTTCTGAATCAACCTTCAGCAATTGCAGGAGTTAAAGATCCATTGAATAAAAAAAATTTGAAAACAGATTTTTCCTATAGGACTAAAAATAAACTCTCACTACATCACTCATTTATTCCCCTGAGAAAAGGTCCTTAAAAGCTCCTCTCTTCTGAAGTAAGATGGAGGAAAGAAAACATGCATGTGAAATTATCCCATAAGTAAACTCCCGAATAACTATTGGACTTCACATCTGACTTTAAACCCCATAGTGCAGGATGATAATTCCTCATTGCCTTTCCTTCTTTATTGGCTTGAGGTAGAAATTAACCATTGCCAAATTGATTCTGTACTTTGACACTGCAACTTTCATTTAAAGATCCACCCACACTCCATCCTCAATTTCAATTGTATGGCATAAACATATTGGAGAGGGGGAAATATATTGTATTTATTCAAAGGAAACAAACAGCTATTAAAACTCTGGTCACAGTATTTGTTGTCTTAACAGTTTAGAGTTTGTATTCATCTAAAAGCATTTACATTCAACACTGCCTGTCCTTCTATGTAGAATTCACGGATTCTAAATTACCATTCAACATTATTTGTCTTTGCGGCATCAGCAACAATTATGTTCTGTGGGGGAGAGAAACTAAATGCTTCCCAGCAAGTTGCAATGTTCCAATTACTTAATTAAAAACAGGAACAGCAAAGTATCTGGCTCAGTGACATCAGCATGCAAACCACAAAACAAATGTAAATTACAGTTTTTATGAATCACTTCAGTGCTTGCACATCCCTAATTACAACAAAGAACTACCAATCATCCTATAGTTTACAGCAGAAACCTGAATCAACTAACATTTCCGTTCATTTTGCTTTGAGGCCTGGTTCAGCTACTCAGTTCATGGCTTGCATTATATTTCATTATCATTTACCAAGGGTAGTACTTTATAGTGTTTGACCTTTACAATGATATAGATGTGGCAATCTAGTGTCTTAACCTGTTCTTCTCCCACCCTTCCTCCTCCTCCTCCTCCTCCCACGCGCAAGCTATGTATGAAAATAATTAAATCTAGAAGGATTAAAGTGGTGGAACCCAGCGCAACATAATTGGTGTTTTTGAAGCTGTCATTGTAGAATTGTCATATTTTAGTGGCCTGGAGAGGCATAATTAATGTAATCATTTGATTACTTAAGTTGAAAATCCAATGTCAGATCTTCAGTTGAGCTTCTAGACTCAATGTCTCAAGCTGGGCCTGCTGGTGGTTTGGCATTCTTGGTATTGAAATTGGGGTATTCCTTAATGTCTTCCATTTTCTCAATTAAGGAATGCTGCTATGATGTGTTTGGAAATGCCCTCCACTACTTCTGAATAACAGTGGTGTCTGACGTTGGCTAAAAATTCTCAGTTTCCTTTATAAAGGGCTGAGAAAGGCTGGCTTGTTCCAGATTTCAAAGGAAGGAGTGGGTGGGAGGGTTAAAATCCTACTTCTCATCCGAATTCAGCAAAACCACTTGTGTGACCTACTCGTCCACAACTGATAGTATTAAACATTTTATTATAAAATGAAATTGAATACATTTTCTATAGAAATGCTGTGACATACACAGCATTATAATAATAAGTGATAATAAGTTACTGTCTGAGCAAACCGGCCAGATTTCAATGACAGTTTAACAGAATAAAAAAAACGCTGTGTTATTCTTGGCTGTTCCACTTTTCTACACATGTCCAGATAAATAATTAGTGCCTTTTACGCTGATGGTCTCTGTAATGTTTTTAATTAAAAGCAGTCGTAGCTCAAATTTCTAAGTACAGAGCTGATAATCTCTCACCCACTTGGAGACTAAAGGAGAATTATTCCTCCATTTTAAGTCACTGGGGTAGAATAATCCCCTAAATGCCATACTGATTTTACATAGAGCAGAAAAATGCTCAAATTAATTTTTTTAACAGGGTGTGGAAAGGCAGATTGTCTGATCCCAGGTTTATCCATGTGCACTTAACACTGATGTTTGGTGACTACAATAATGCATTTGGACATATTACCCACTCAAGTTTTCCTCATTCATCAGGTTTAATATCCATCACCCGTTTTCTTATTGTTGGAACTGTACCCAAAACATTGCTTGAGACTTGATGGGATATGGGAATAAGACAGGGCAGTGGGATTGGATTAACACCTGACTCTGAAAGCCAGTGCAGACTCAATGGACTGTAGGCTTTTTTGCTGTTAATTTCTACAATTTGCATTTTGCTCCTGAGGCAACTTATTTTCTTCACTTATTTACTCCCCAACGTTTCCCTCTTCCAAATCGGTCCTGCTCCAACCCTCAGATTGTGATGCTGATTCTTTACTGTGCTCTGGTAAAGGCAGATCTGGGGTGCTGAGTACTGTGAATTTTGGGCACTGATGTGAGGTGGGGGACACCCAGACATAAAGAGGCGAAACTTAGGTGGATTCCCAAATAAGAGTCCAACCATAGGTGCTGAACCAATTTTAACATCTCAGTTATTACTCTGGATTGAGATTAACTGAACTTTACTCAGACTTTCAATTGAACTTTCTCAGTTTGTGTTGCTTAGTGATGCATTGATTTGGATGGTGTGTGTACCCACAAGATCAATGTGGAATTTGCTTTGCTGATTCCTTAAGCAAAGAATCCACATTAGTTGCTTGGTCTGACATCATTTTAATGGAAGAATGTAATATTTTATTTATGGATCACACAAGGGAGACTTGTTGTTGCATTAATTCAATTGATGCTACTTGAACAAAATTTAAACTGTCAGAATACCCTGAATAGTGGTGAGTCATCAGAAGCAATCAATGAATCAAGGAATGAAGCAATAACAGACTGTATTTAAACTGCAAAGCATGCAATATTAATTTAGGGACATGCTGAAATTTTATATGTGTATTGCTTTAATTAAACTGGACGGATAATTTGATGTTGTATCTGTAAAACACTGGTTGACTGGTCTGCATTTCTTGCAGTTATGTATTTGCCATTCTTAAACCATAGCAATTCTTCTTTAAAAAAAATTGAATTCTAAACATAATAGTAAAGTGGCAAGATATTATTTATATTAACGCATATCAAACTGGAGGTATTGCACGGCATGTAATGCAGTTTCAACTGTTTAGAAATTTATCAGTCCTGAGCTAGGGGGAGGGAGGAGTTGACCGACGAGGCAGGTCTTCAAGCATGAAGCCTACCTTTAAAATCAATCCTTCCTTAAAAATCTATCACCCAAGCAATATTTCCAACTGTGCAGTGTCTTGGGATCAGATGACAATACGTTAGGGTTTTAATTGAATCAGATGGCATCTGACACTGCTTCATATTTGCAGGTATTTAACAAATTGGTATCCAGATCATTTGATGAACCCAAGAGATTTAATTTCTACTCGAAGCATAATTAAATCTGTATCAACTGAGAATCATTTATTTTTAGAAGTAATTGCTAACCTTTACAGTGCTTTTTGAGCGAGTGTGGCAAAAAAGCTTGTTAATATTTTTTCCACCAGCCTGTGGGAGGGCGATTTTAATTGTGTTCTATTTCATTTCAAAGAAGCATTCCTCTACCCAGTGTCGGAATCAAATAGCCCCGAGTTATGCGCAGCAAGGAGAATGACTTACTCTCTAATTTGCCTTAAAATGCCAGTTTTAGAAAGGATTTTCTATTGCACCACCACAATAGTTTTTCATTTCCCACACTGTCCAACAACAACAACAACAAATTACACTTATAAAGCGCCTTTCAACAACAACAACAACAATTTACATTTATATAGCGCCTTTCACGTCGGGAGGACGTCCCAAGGCGCTAAACAAGAGGCGTGTGACCCGAGCTGGGAGGGGAGTGTTTGGGAAGGGGTGAAACACGAAGGGGAGGTAAAAGAGTTCGGGGTGGAACAAAAGGCACGATCGAAGAGGAAAGTCTTCAAATCGGCCTTGAAAGAGGAAAGGGAAGAGGCGAAACGGAGGGATTGAGGGATGGCATTCCATAAAGTGGGAGCAGAGAAACTGAAGGCCCGGCCTCCGATGGTGGGGCGGTTCGGGCGGGGGGCTTGGAGCAGGCCAAGTCCTGTTGAACGGAGGGTCCGGGTGGGCGTGTAGTGGGAGAGTAGATCGGCTAGGTAGGATGGGGCAAGGCCGTGCAAGGCCTTGGAGGTGAGGACGAGGATCTTAAATTCGATCCTCTGGAGGATGGGGAGCCAGTGGAGACGGGCGAGGGTGGGGGTTATGTGGTCGCGGAGGCGGGTGCGGGATAGTACACGGGCTGCAGAGTTTTGGATGGCCTGCAGCCTATGAATGGAGGAACTGGGGAGGCCGATTAGGAGAGAATTTCCGTAATCCAGCCGTGAGGTGATGTACGCGTGCACGAGTGTTTCGGCAGCGCGGGGGGTAAGATAGTTGCGGAGCCTGGCAATGTTGCGCAGATGGAAATAGGCGGTGCCAGTCAAGGCGCGGATGTGGGGGAGGAAGGAAAGTTTTTGATCGAACATGATGCCGAGGTTCCTGATTGGCTTTGTGAGGTGGAGAGTACAGCCTTGGATGTTGAGGCTGGCAGCGCCCGATGTGCGGAGGCGCTGGCTTGAGCCAATCAGGAGGGCCTCGGTCTTATTCACGTTCAATTGCAAAAAGTTGTCCCTCGTCCACGATTCGATGTCGGACAGACATGCTGTCAGAACATCGATCGTCTGGGGGTTGAGGGATGAGGCAGAAAGGTACAACTGGGTGTCATCCGCATACATGTGGAAATTTACCCCATGTCTGCGGATGACGTCGCCCAGGGGGAGCGTGTAAAGGGTGAAAAGAAGGGGACCGAGGACAGAGCCCTGAGGGACGCCGTGGGAAACTGTGCGGGGGTTTGAAGAAAAGCCATTGGAAGAAACAAAATGTAAACGATGGGTCAAATAAGAGTGGAACCAGTCAAGGACTGTGCCTTGAAGGTTGAGGTGGGAGGAAAGACGTTGAAGGAGGATGGTGTGATCGACTGTGTCGAACGCAGCAGACAGGTCAAGGAGGACGAGAGGCAGAGGGAGCCCTGGTCACAGGCGGTTAGGATGTCATTTGTGAACTTGACCAGGGCAGTTTCTGTGCTGTGGATAGGGCGGAAACCTGATTGGAGGGGTTCAAGAAGTGAGTGATTTGAAAGGAAAGAGCGGAGGGAGGACGTCCCAAGGCGCTGCACAGTAGGCGTGTGACCCGAGCTGGGAGGGGAGCGTTTGGGAAGGGGTGAGACACGAAGTGGAGGTTGAAAAATTCGGGGTGGAACAAAAGGCATGGTCGAAGAGGAAAGTCTTCAAACCGGCCTTGAAAGAGGTAAAAGAAGAAACGAGACGGAGGGATTGGGGGATGGTATTCCATAGGGTGGGAGCGGAGAAACTGAAGGCCCGGCCTCCGATGGTGGGGCGGTTTGGGCGGGGGGCTTGGCCAAGTCCTGTTGAACGGAGGGTCCGGGTGGGCTTGTAGGGGGAAAGTAGATTGGTTAAATAAGGCGGGGCAAGGCCGTGTAAGGCCTTGAAGGTGAGGACGAGGATCTTGAACTTGATCCTCTGGAGAATGGGGAGCCAGTGGAGATGGGTGAGGGTGGGGGTTATATGGTCGCGGAGGCGGGTGTGGGATAATACACGGGCTGCAGAGTTTTGGATGACCTGCAGCCTGTGAATGGAGGAACTGGGGAGGCCGACGAGGAGAGAGTTTCCATAGTCCAGCCTCGAGGTGATGTACGCGTGCACGAGTGTTTCGGCAGCGCGGGGGGTAAGATAGTTGCGGAGCCTGGCAATGTTGCGCAGGTGGAAATAAGCGGTGCCGGTCAAGGCACGGATGTGGGGGAGGAAGGAGAGTTTTTGATCGAACATGATGCCGAGGTTCCTGATTGGCTTTGTGAGGTGGAGAGTACAGCCTTGGATGTTGAGGCTGGCAGCGCCCGATGTGCGAAGGCGCTGGCTTGAGCCGATCAGGAGGGCCTCGGTCTTACTCATGTTCAATTGCAGGAAGTTGTCCCTCGTCCAGGACTCAATGTCGGACCGACCTGTAATGTGCACTTATATCAAATTGTGGTCATTTTGTTTCTTGTAGGAATATATTTTATGTGGGAAGCTGACACTCAGCAGAGACTTTCATCCTATAACCCCAAGCTGGAGCCAAATCCAGACATTAAAGATGGCAATCCACTAGTCAACTCAGTGTATTTTTCCAGAAGGGAATATTTTCATTATAATTTTTCAAATGGGTTTCTATATTATTGTTACATCATAAACATGGGTGTATGGTAAACCTAATGTATTGTAACTGAATATAGATGACATTGGATCTAAAGATGTACAGTGTGATAAGATTTCTTAACTTCAGAGATTTTTGTTTGGCAGCAGATAAAAAATGAACTACCTCATACACTTGAGTATTTTCTCTGATTGTTTTTCCCCGTATATTCAACCAAGTTATGATCACCAATGTATTTGAGCTTTTTTTGTGCTTCCAAAAGCCTTGGCATCGTTTCTTTCTAGAGTT
Organism: Hydrolagus colliei; assembly: GCA_035084275.1. NCBI lineage: Eukaryota > Metazoa > Chordata > Chondrichthyes > Chimaeriformes > Chimaeridae > Hydrolagus > Hydrolagus colliei. Next base: position 12,345,818 of record CM068754.1, read on the forward strand.
TCAGAATTAACTTCAAGAGCTTAATTTAATCCTTTCACTCTCTGTGGTTGCTTCTAAAATTTAGCAAGATGACAGTATATTCATATGAATACCATACATGGAAGTCTGTGCATCTATTGCTGTTATATACCACAATAATAAAATTGGTAATTTTAATCCACGCCTGTTTGTGGGATATTGCTGTGCGCAAAATGGCTGCTACATTTCGCCCACATATACACAGTCAATTCACTTTACAGTATATTCTGTGAAGCGCTTTGAGATGCAGATAAGATGTGAAAAGCGCTATATCAAATACAAGGATTATTATTATATGGTCAATTGACTCATTAGTGTTGGTCCTCTATAACTTTGCATTAAAATCCACATAAAATAACATTTACCTGTATTTAGATACCTTGGTTTATGCCCATGTAATATTTTTTCTTTCCAAAGTTACATGCATTTCTTCAGCAAACGTAATGAGATTCCAACTCCTTGTGGGACCAAGTACACACAGTTGAGTGGTTTTCAGTGGATTAAACTGACGTAGAATTGATAATCTGATTTACTTGATAACCTCCTGGTTTTTTTCTCATATAACTGAACAATCGAGAAAGTGAGCATGATAAATCATCACTAGAGTAACATTGAATGAATAATTGAGTGTGCAATGTATAAATTGGGATATCCATATTCCTAGATAACTGCAATGCAAAGGTATTCACTGTGGCACTTACAGTGGGGTCAAGCTGCAGATGGACTAACTGGGAGGCTAAATGCTGCAGGTTAGCAATGTTTGATGCCAGGCTTTCATATTCTGCATATATATTTGGACGTGTAGGCTCAAAAGCTCAAAAGGCTTAAAAATCTTTATCTATGTTTATTTTAACTTAAATGTTTTAGATATATATATTATGTATATTGAAGGAAACATGAATAGATCAGTGAGTAGGTATTCCAGTAAATAGTACAGTACTACAGAATCAAAAGTTTACATTTGGAAAATAATTCATTGCTTGGTTTAAGCTATTGACTTACTTTGAGGAATATAATAGCAAGAATGGAATTTGGAAGAAATGAAAAGACCACCATAGCCCTAAATAATATATATATTTTTTAAAAAACCAATCAATCTCTCAACCCCTTCAATTGATTTCTTGCCAAATAGTTATCTAATTCACCCTTGAATTTGCTGACACAATCTACCACAGTAAATCAGGTTCAAAAGTTACATTATTGGGATAGAATTTCTCACAGAGATAAACACAGCACTGGTCATTGTCGCAGATCAGGTAAAACATCAGCAAATTAATAGGATGTAGAAGGCAAATAAATCTGTGTTCTAACATTCAGTAACAATATTATATTGATTTCTATATAGGACATGTTGAGATGAAACCAAGCACTAGCAATGCACTGGATCCTCATAAAAAGGTGATGGATAATATACTGTCTACCACGAATCTTCTAAAATGATCATGTCTAGAATTGGAACAAAATCTACTATTCTCATTTTGGGAACTGGGTAATATATTTTAAAGGAACATTCAGATGATATATATTTTTATAGGGTTTTAATTTGGAGCACACAGACAGCAAATATAGACTGGAAAAGTAGAGTAAAAGCTGCAACACTATCCTTATATCTATTGATGGTCAGTAGGGGGCAGCACTAAGGTGGGATATGCAAACTGTTTTCATATAATCAGAATATTCTCAATTATGGAACATAAAATGGAAAGAGGATTTGTATTTGTGCGCTTTAGGCTAAATACAATCTTATTAAAATTGAAGGCAGTGTTTAAATCCATTTTATCCAATCCAGTGCTTAAATCCATACTTCACTCTCCTTGCGAGGGAAACTAATCGCAGTTTAGACTAATTTATACTTTTAAGCTAATCGCATCATTTCAGGGAAGAGAATTTTGATAGCAACAGTTAGATTTGAGCTGGAAAAAGTCAGTGTTATGAAATATAACACTAGTTGATTTGAAAGGAAATTTATTCCACCCTTCGCCAAGTGACACTGAGACACAAGCTGCCTGATTAAATGCTCACACGAGTGGTTTGTTTGCCCCATCCCCACCTCTCCCCAGGAACCCCTAGCTACCTGCCAAAAAGCAAAGCATAGGTTTGACAAACCTGCAGGATATCTACCCTCTTTGTTTACAGTGCAATGTACAAGAAATTCATGAATATGTATGGCAAAGCCCACAAAACACAGGATAAAATTGAGATCAATGTGCAAGACAAATTACAAAACATAACCAAGCTTTGCAATATTAACACAAAGCAATGCACCCTTGCTCGATTGCCTTGTTACTAAGACATCAAAACATTAAATCACACTTGAAATACCTCACTTTGAACAATAGTCAAGTAACGATCCACTTATACACCACGTGTAATGGAAATAACAAAGCATACTTTTGCAACCTGTGATTTGCTTACTTTTAATTTGTGCATATTGTACATTAATGCTCAATTAATTACTTTAGTTAGAATCATGCCACTTATTGTTTCTGGATTATTGTCATATTTGTAGAATCTTGGTACACTGCATTGTTTGGTAATAAAGACAATTCACTCCTTAAACTGTGCTGCACTGATTAAAAAAAAAGGAAAGCTCAAACCATGATGGATGATGCATTAATGGTTTCTCGCTGCTGCTACATACCAAATATACATTGAAGAAATAATCTGGTCTTTTGAAATCTCATTCTGTGGAAGTTGCTGCAGGCCAGTGATGTGAATTCTCAAATTCTGGCTGTTTAAACAGATATTTGATATTGTAGTTAAAGGAAAATTGTGGTTATTCCAAATTTATGAGCAAGCAAACTATATTCTTACATACAATAACAAAACACTCATCCAGTGACCATCAGTGCATCAGCTCGTGCTCAGTTTCTGACTTGCATCTTTCTAGATCTTGTTTATCACATTTTCTTCCCTTGTTTCCTGCCAGAGAGAAGCACAACAAACAGCAACACATTGCATTTGTAAAGCACCTTTCACATCGGGAGGACGTCCCAAAGTGTTGAAAGTCACATCAGGACAACTGAGTTCAGGTCAAAAGGCAAACAAATTCAATGACTTTTTAATTAGCCCTTCATGGAGACTCAGTACATATTAAATATTTATAATCCTTGCATTTAATGGAGCACTCTATTGAATCAAAACATCTCAAAGCATTTCATGGTAATTTCTGTTGAGTGTTGTAACTTTGTATTTGTAGGTGAAGGAGGCAGCCAATTTGCACGCAGCAGTTTCCCATAAAAAATAATATTCAGTAATTTCCCATAAAACAAGGACTGTTAACAGATACTAGTGGAAACTTCCTTCTCCACAAAACCACCACCAACAATTGTTGCTTTTGACTCATTCCTTCTTTGAAAGAGGCTTTGCAGAGATGAGCACAGTTTGTATTGCACTGTTTAATGGTTACATATTACCATTTGTGACTTCAGAAATGTTCTTTAGTGTGATTCCTGACTGATTTCATCGTAAGGTTAGGGTTTAATATTTGAAGTATTATAAAGCTTATAAACAGTCAAATTGAGGAAAACTGTCTTCCCAAATTATTTGAGTATTTTTTATACAGCTTATTCAAAATGAAGGCATATTGGCTGCATCACTGAATTGCTCCCTCAACCTCATCCTTTAACATTTTGCCCCATACAATCACAAAAACATCAAACCATTGACTTTTTTTTATATGCAGAACAAAAATGATTTGAATTCAAAAGGAACCTTATTTTATTGCCAAATATAAGACGCCAAGGAGAACCTTATAATTGCTGATGAAATCTGTTACTTCTTGTCTTATCCCAGTTGAATTGTTTTTGAAGGAACAAAGTATTCATTTTATCTTCAAGCCAGGTTTAATGTTTTATCAAGGCTATTTGAAAATGTGAGTGCCTGGCAAAAATACAAGTAAGAAAAAAAACCCCTCTTCAACTTTACACAGACAATGCACCGATCAGTCTTGCGATTCAAACCATAATAGGAAATTTCTGTCATTAAGAGATATAGATTGATATTGCTGTTGAAAATAGGAAGCAGAGATGAATAAGCAGAAACTCTTCATCTGGTTCTAAAATGATTCATTCCAGTTTTCACAATATCTGTAACAATATTTGTTTTGACAGTCCTCCAGGATGCCACACTGAGTGAAGGGCACTTGTATAAATGCATGTTGTTGTTGAGAGCACAAATTGTATTATACAATTTGTTGTTACTAGCAAGTACAATATGTGGCTGCTGATGAAGACAACACTGAATATCAGTTGGACCAATGACATAAATAGGCGAAGGAATGGCAGAAGTATTTTAATGGAGATATAAGGTAAATCAATGCAGATTGGAATAAAAAAAACCACTTTACACATTAATACACACAACAAATGGAAGAAATGTCCTTAGGAAAAATATGTGGTCATTGGTGATACTTTTCAAGAACATACAAGTGTTGTTGAGGATTGAGAAAAATATCCAAGGCCTTCACACCCTGCAATACTACATTTATATTGTATGTTCTGTGACAAATGGTGTAATTTTGCTAGTGATTCCTTACAAAAGTTACACTACGAAAATAGAGCCTTACAGCGCAAATCACCCTTTGTGGAAGTACCCTATTTATCATTGTTTAAGGAAATTAAGATAATAACTAAAATTATTTCCTTTTTAGAGGCTTGATTTGTACAGTTAAGGTATTTTCTCAGAATTAAATGAACTGCAATGCTACTCTATCAAATAAGCTATACAATATCACACAATGTAATAATAACACACATTTATTTGGGTTGGACTGTGCAGTATTTAGAGAGTAAATCACTTGTATGACACCAAGTCAAATTGGTTTGGCAGCTAGGTTCACTGTTCAGTTACAGCACATGTGATAAGTTTGATATATTGCAGTCAGGTTCCTCAGCTACGAAGTTTCTGCACTTGTTTGTTATCCCATAGTGTGCGTATAACATATCAATAACTATCAATATTTAAAAGATCTGGGTAGGTTTTAAATGAGAGAAAGACACTTTTGGAAAAACATGCCACAAATGCACTTTATCATAAATGTAACACACTATTAATGTAACAGCAGCTGACAACTTGGAATGAGGTTATAAACTTTGATAATGTTTCCAGCTGCATAAATCTCTCAGATTCATGACTTCAGCAATCAATGAGAAGATTTTTGACCCAAACAATCTGTCCAGCTCAACGTATCTAATTGCACTCAGCTACAAGCTCTCAATCGCTATCAGCAAGGGATTTAGATAAGCGGGAATAAGATATATATTTATTGCAGTGACTGCCTGGAAAACAAATGTTAACATTCGCGCATCATTGTTTCTTCAGAGGGATTTCAAAAAGAAGCTTACTTAGAATATCTGCAAAGACTGAATTTAAAACCAGTGTGTGTTTAAATATATAAGACATTGTACAGGAAATCAAGCTCAGCACTCTACTGCGGAACATGCATTCCCAGCAAATGAGATGGACAAAGATAATCAAAAATTCACAACCATCCAGTAATAAGTGACACACTTCAGCAGACAGAACAGTCAACGGGTGTTTAAATCACCTGAAATAATCTATTTCTGATGACAATCTATTTTGAATCGATTAATGATCATAATGCCAATCGTTTGTCTGTGAAATGACCTGTCCATGGTGATGTATTCTGTTGCACCGCTGGCAACTCCAGCATTACTTATTTGTACTGCTAAATGCATGCAGTGCACGTTGTTGAATGCTGCATCTGTGTAGCAGAGGGCAGGGATTTATTTCAACCCTGTGAACTGAAGAATATTTATTAATATGATAGGTTAATGCTTTTATGAAGCGTGTTCACTATCTACTCCAGTTTTGTATGCATGGATCACTCTTGTGGAAAAGTAATAAAAAACCCCTCTTCTCAGCGCTCCACTGTTGTCTACTCTATTCTGATGCCAGTTACATCTGCAGGCATGATTATCAAATAGATTTTTGAAATTCATCCTTCAGTGTGAAAAATAAGTGGCGAGAAAAAACATTTTGAATTCGAGAAGATGTACATGACCATAAAGTGCAACCATAATTGCTTGAAGAATTGCATTAGCTGCTCAGGATTGGACTTTATGAAAGAATTATAAACTACTATAGGAAGCATTTCCAGGCAAAAACGTGACCCCAGCTGCAAGAAAAACATATTATAATAGAAGTGATTGCATCCAAGGCAGCAAATGGACATCAGAAGTCGTCATGGTGCGTTGGGAAAAAAAACCCGTTATTGTTTTCCAAAAGTCAAGAGTGCATTTCAGAAAAAAACATGATACATAACTTCCAAACCAGGGAACAAAGCTAATCAACATTAGCTTTGCCTCAAATTCTGTTAATGCACTCACTTAAAATATTCCTCAGTAGGAAGTGCGACAACCATATCAGTGCATTATGGAAACATAATAGTTGCAAAGTTATCTTGGAAGCTACTGGCAATCCACACTTACTGTCAATGACTGGTATAAATAAATATGTTACCAGTGAATGTGTAATAAAAAGGGCCCCAAGAATCAAATATGATTTCCAACAGTTTGATTTAATTCAACTGCTGCCTGCTCAATGTGTTAGGCAATTTTCCTGAAGCTATTTCAGTACAGATTGTGATTCTAAATATGCCATCCATAAAAAGCGATTAGATTAACAATAGCATTTATAAACCTGGGAAATTTGCAATGCTACACTATAGATCTTAAAATTAACATTTCAATCACTCTTTTTTGCAGTATTGTTGATGGAATAATCCTTCACAGGAAATTTCTGTTTCTTCAGTTACTATGTTAGTACAAATAAAATTGTCAATAAGTAGATCAAAGATATAAAATTTAACTGAAAGATACAAGCTCTTTAGATGACATAATTAAAATTATGTTCCATTTGTAATTTTTCAGTACTGATGAAGTACGATAGACCAAATTTAAGGAATAGAATCACTGAAGAAATCTAGCAGGACATAAGTGCACAGCTGTTTTGTTTAAAATGTTCCTAGTTGTTTCCTCCTGTCGCATGGGTTATACTTACTAGTTTGACTTGTGCAATAAAATGAAAAAAATATATAGTTTGTCACGACTGTTCCAGATGTTAAGCCTCAAGCTTTAATTATGTCCCAAGAGTGAATTTATTCTCTTGGCATCATAGTTAAACTGTGTCCCCAATGCATGTTGAAATACAGTAAAAACATATTTTAGTCTATAACCTCTTTTGAAGTATGTCATGAAAGAGGAGGTGGAGTTTGTATTGATATGTATTGGCAATGGACTTGTGTTTGATTCACAGAATGGACCTGTCAGAAACCAGACAAAAATCACTGTCCTATGTACTTGTTCATCTCAGTCTACATCTCCTGCATCAAAATAACAAGTCTATAAACACACATTGTTGTTACCTGCAGCATATCCAGTTATATTTTTTGAAGAAGGAGCGCATTGACAACATCAGTTGTTTTGATTTGCTCTAAATGCATAAGAAGCACCTTAAAGCAAACCTAAACATGTTGGAATAATTGGGCAATCAGACAGCTGCCAGTCAGCTGCAATCTCATAGAAATTTGGAGAGACTTGTTTACCACAGAATGAGTGCCAGTTTGTTTGGTTTAGTTGAATTTTAATACTTCCAGCATGATTCTGCAATCAGTTAACGTATGGCACCAAACTGTATTCAAAAGGCAGCAAATATGGGGAAGGAGAGAGGGAAGAGTTAGTGGGAGAGCCGAAGGCACGGTTGAAGAGGAAGGTCTTGAGACCGGCCTTGAAGCAGGAAAGCAAGAAAGCAGGGTGGAGGAGCTGTGGGATGGAGTTCCACAGTGTGGGAGCAGAGAAGCTGAAAGCCCGGCCACTGATGGTTGGGCGGTTAGGCCGGTGGATGCGGAGCAGCCCTGAGTCTGCTGAATGGAGGGGACGGGCAGGCTGATAGGGAGACAGTAGGTCAGAGAGATAGGCGGGGACAAGGCCGTGAATGGCCTTGAAAGTGAGGACAAGGATCTTGAATTCGATCCTCTGGGTGACGGGGAGCCAGTGGAGACGGGCGAGGGTGGGAGTGATGTGGTCCCAAAGCCTGGTGCAGGAGAGTACACGAGCTGCAGAATTCTGAATGATCTGCAGCCTGTGAAGGGAGGAGCTGGGAAGGCCGACAAGGAGAGAGTTCCATAGTCATGCCTGGAAGTGATGAAGGTGTGGATGAGAGTTTTGGTGGCATGGGGGGTGAGGTAGTGGCGGAGCCTGGCAATATTGCGGAGGTGATGGAGCGGATGTGGGGGAGGAAGGATAGTTCGGGGTCAAACAAGACGCCCAGATTCCTGATTGGCTTCAAGAGGTGGAGAGAGCAGCCTTGAACGCAAAGCTATTGCAAAGCAATAATTCATTGCAAATCATTTTGATTATTGGCTACTATTATAAATAATATGTGCTCAATTACATTAACCGAGCAAATGAATCTGAAGGAATAGTATTAATCATGTGCTGCCTTCATTCAGGAACCTCCCAGCTCACTGTCCTCAGCTAATGCCTTTCTCAGTTGGCTAGGATGGTAATATCTGATAATGGAAGTCAGAACATTTGAGATGTTCATCAACATTGACAAGATTTCAGATTGGTTCTGTTGAACTACTTGGAGTTGAGCCCAGCATCTGCAGCGCGTTATCTAAAATTATAATTTTGTTTGGCCTGCTTCCATTCAGAAAACAAAGAGCTGTTTGACTGGTCACCTGAGACTGGTGAGGCTTGGTTTCAGGAAAGCTAGCTGTAAAACACAAGAAGCTTAGAGGCAGCTTCTAGACCAGCAATGGTCTGTCTCTGCACAACTAAGAAGCTTCACAATACATCTTCCATATTATGTCTTTGTGCCCAAAACATACTGAATGGGAAGAGTCATATGAGCAGATAATAATTTAGCCAGAAAAACTATGAACAAGTAATAACAAGTAACAGTCACCAGTTTTTTTTCTCTGAAGTGGGGGAAAAAAACACTTAAGGGAAATTGGCAAGCAGAAACAAAATGGTTAATGTTATCAGGCAGGAAGTCGGAAAGCATTTTTTTTCACATTTGTCAGCCTAGTCAAATGGCAAAGCTAACAGTGCAGTAAATCACCCAAGTTTGGAAAGGGAACTACACAATCACAAGATAAATCAAGAAGAAATAGTTTGGTCAGTAGAAACTTGGGTCTTAAAATACAATAGATTATAAGATGATGGTGAAACAAAAATAAGGAGTTTTATCCCATTACATTTTCTGAAAATTGTTGTTCACTTTCAGTGTCCATCTGTTACATCTATAGCGATTTTAATGTTATTAACTATTCATGAAATCGGCTGTGATAGAAAATGTAAGTGGTTTGTATTGTTCTAAGATAACAAGTTCAAAGAAAAAAAGTGCTTTTTGACAGGGCATTTGTAATGTGAAAAAATCCATTTTCTGACTTGCTGATATTCTTAGGAATACAATTTCAACTTGGCCCAGATCTGAGGGAATCTGTGCAGCTGTTACCCAAAAGTTTATACTTTCAAAAGAGGAGAAAATTGACAAAAGTTATAATAATCCAATTATTCGATGTTTTACATTGGGACGTCCTCCCGATGTGAAAGGCACTCTAGAAATGTAATTTTGTTGTTGTTGCATTACCAAGTCATTGAGATGTCTCAAAGCATTTTCACAGAATATACTGTAAGTGGCCTGGCTGTGTATATTGTGGGCACACTTATAGATCACAAATTTCCATAAGATTACGTGAATAACTCGTAGCTCCAATTAGAAGACATTCAAAATTAGCAAATAAATTCAATTTTTTTAAACAAGGCCTTCAGCATTATGAAACTTCATAATTTTGATAATGGATGTTGTAATACAGTATACTGTACTTGGCTACAAACTACCAGAGCCAAGTACACACATGATGGCAGATTGACTTTAGGAATACTGTACAACTGTTTAATAACACAGGGGAAACATGTAAAGGCCTGGATCCTGCATTCGGTTTCCTGAAACCCCTCTCACAACTTGCTTACTTGCATGTCCCTGGTCTCTCAGTCACTGTGTTTGGTGACCATGGCAACTTCTCCGAAACACCCCTGCCAATGTGGCTATGCTTCAGACTGCTTTTGTTCTCTCTGGTTCAGAAGTAAGGAAACAAGGGAGGATCCAGTCTCTGCATCTCCCCCTCAGTTACACTTCAAGGCGGCCTTGTGCAGTGACCTCATACCTTGGTTAAGCACATTACTGGACAGTCTGTTACAGTTTAAAATGTTTTTTTAATTGAACATAACTTTTTGTTCTATTATGCATGGTAAGATTTTCAAACATCTGTGACATGCAATATGGTGTTGTGAAACATTTGATCCTCTGGAGAAACGTATTGCAGATTTTTGATAACAATCTATCAATTTTTAAGTAAATAAACTGAGCAATTTCCTTGTGTGCAGTCACAAAATATACCCAATATATTAATCTTGAGAGGCAATGGATTCGATAAAAGATCATTCTATGGGTAATGAATGGGGAGGGTGGGGGGGAGAAATAAAATTAACCAATTAGTTTCAAACTTCATTGTGTATCACTCGGTGAAGTGCTCAAGAAGGCAATGGTTTTGATGAATTACGCGGTAAGCGTAGGCAGCATGTGAAAATATTCTTTTGGTGGATGGGGCTGAGGGAGGGGTCAAAGGGCTATAGCTTTGGAGGGAGTGGGGGGATTGGCTGAGCTCCCACTAGCCCTCGCCACCTACCACCTATGGTGGTGATGCAGAGTGTCTCGTTGAGCATTCATCTACTGTGGGCACAGTTGTCTGGGCAGTTATCCATGTGTTGAAAGGCTAGCTTCCTTTTACTTCCAGTCAGTTTGGTGCTGCCACAGTCCTAGGAACAAACATTATACACATAACAGTGCTGCTTTAGATTATACACCAGCTTCAGCTTTGCAGAATAGATAATACTTGACATTATCACTTTTAGACAGATGCTGCTTCGGCTTATATGAGAACCCAAACAATATGATTACTTTATTCTATCATCTGAGCTCCCTTAAAAATCCACAATCGATGACATTCCAAGGTTGCTTACTTAAAACGATAAACTGTTACTTTTATGGCTCTTTAGGCAGAAAAATCTCATATTGGAAAATAAATGACAGGCAATGATTGAATATTTTTCTCCATATCGGAGAACAAGCTTCAAACCCTAAAATGACTCAATGCATTTCATTTATCAATCAAATTATTAAAAGATTGTTTTCCTTTACTCTATACCATTCACTTTGCTCCAGTAAAGAGAATATCAGTTGTTGAACTAAAAAAATCTCACGTATATACAGTACAGAATTTGGATGTTTCTTACATGCATTGGAAATAAACTAAAACTGGTGCTGCTGTTAAGAGCAGAATTGATGTCTGAGACACAAATAACAACAACAAAATTACATTTATGAAGCGCTTTTCATGTTGGGAGGACATCCCAAGGCGGTGAATTATGGTAGCACTGATTAAATGAATATTGTTTTCAAAACTAGTTTCGTTTGTAAGTTTTTCTCTGGCAATGACGACACAAGAATGGTAGACAACTAGGAGGCAACACGTTGCACTTAAATAGCAGTAGAGCTGTGTGAAATGTGAAAGAAATGCAAACACCCACTCACATAGACAGGCCTGCAGAGATAAACTTCCCTGAAGGATGATACAGTACTCCTCCTGCTCATTCCGCAACAAAACAAATCAAAAATTTTTTTTTTGCATATCCTTATTCCCGTTAATTAAAAAGAGCTTTTAACAAGTGGAATGGTGCTGTAAAAGAAGTATTAAAGTTAAAATGACTGTCAGAAATGCCTATTTTCCCAGAATATATACTAACATGATTTGTAAGTTAAATATTATGTGGGGGTGGGACTTGAAAAGGGGGAGAGAGGGGGCAAGGGGGAAAGAGTTGAGAGACAGTGTTCCACAGTTTTGGGGAGTAGTATCTTAAAAGCATGACCTCCAAAGGTAGAGCAGAGGGTCGGAGGGATGAGCAGGAGGCCGGTGCCAGTTGAGCGGAGGCACCGGGGATGGATTGAGAATGAGGAGGGTCAGATCCAACTGATAGCGTTGTATAAAACGGTAACTAAATATACTAAATTAAGCTGATTATTCATGAATGTTGTTAATCTATGCATATATTGTAAACTGCCAATTGTGAAAGTAATTTTTTCATTGGTCAGGATTATAATCCATCAAAATTTGCCTTTGACAAATGAACTATCAAAACATTCACTGCATTTAATACAAGTTATACACATTAACGCATCTTTGTCAGAGATAAATATCTAATGAAATACATAATGAATCACCTTGTAAGCAAGGTTGTTAGAGCAAAAAATTAAATGTATCAATTTATCAGAAGCAGTGCTAAATTAAATGTTTCAACTCAGCAAAGTACTTAATTATGGAAATAACATTTCTACAAATGAATGCAACATTACGTGCATACCAGAACTCACAGTAAAGATTTGGCTGGATGGATCTTTGGCTCAGTTAATGTTTTCTGATTGTTTTCCAAATTAGAAAGAGACACTCTGCTTCGAAAAGAAACTGACATGAAACACTACGATGTTTCAATGTAAAGGTTACATTAAATTAAACATGATGTCTCAAATGCACATACTTTCTAGAAATCAAATTTAAATGTCTTCCATTCAACATCCTGCAGTTTCACAATTAAGTCCAAAGCCAAGCCTCTCGATGTTTATCCAGTCATATCTCGTAATTATACATCCAATAGTAGATGCATAATTACGATCCTCATTGCTTTCTTCTTGGTTAGGCCTCAGGAAGCATACTGTGTTCAGTTCTGGGTGCCACACATTAGGAAGGATGTCAAGGTATTGGCGAAGGTGCAAAGGAGATTTATCAGAGTGTTATCAGGAATGAGGGACTTCATCAGGAGATGGTTGGAGAAGCTAGGATTATTCTCCTTGGAACAGACAAGGTTAAGAGGAGACCTAAATTAAATAATATCAGGGGATTTGATAGGGTGAACAGGGAGAAACTATTTCCACTGGTGAGTGGGTCAGTAACCTAAGGACACTGATTTAAAATAATTGTTGGAAGAAGCAGAGGGGAGGAGTGGAGAAATAGTTTTCACGCAGCGAATTGTTCAGATCAGGAATGCATTGTCTGAAAAGGTGGTGGAAACCGATTTAATAACAACTTCTAAGAGAGAAGTAGATAATTATATAGGGAGGACAAGTTTGCAGGGCTATGGGGAGAGCGTGGGGGAGTAGGATTGATTTGGACAGCTTTTATCAAAGAGCCAGCACAGACACGATGGACCAACTGGACTTTTTCCTGGTCTGAATAATACTATACTCAGCAATTGCTTTAGGACATGGGCAGTCAACATATGCCACAATAACCAGAACTGTACAATGTTTTTTTTAAGTGCAGTCTAACTAGAGAACTACAGAGCTTCAGTTTGACTACCGCAAAATTTAATTAAATTAATTTGAAAGCATTCTACTATCAACTAAAATTTCTTGGGCTCTTTCAACTTAGTCAATAAAATACAATACTATTTGATCCATGAAGGTAATGTTCATTGTATTCTTACTTTCAATAGACATTGAATTGTCCATATTTAATTTGCTATTGTTTCTGAGTCCCTTTCCTCACTTGTCAACACCATTTTTGTTTAATCTGCTGTTGTATAATTTTGTATTGGGCATATGAAGAACACTTTTAAAAGTTTAATTGCCATCCCACTTTAAAACATCTCTTCAGATTTGTTTAGTGGAATCAAGGTTAGTATTCTTTTTAGAAAACAAACTTTTTCTGCACTAAATGACATTTGCCAAATATTTAAACAGGTGCTGTTCTAAAACCAAATCCATTTCAACAAATCTTTTTTACTATGAACTTCAGCTGAAACAACTTATGTTGCTTATGTAAATTTGATTCTTATTTTATTGGCTATCAGACAGACAATGAATGGTATAAGAGATATTAGCGGTACACATCATAGCCTGTGAAAAAACTAATTTCTCTTGTCAAATGTATGAAAGAACAGATCATTGATTAATCTGATCCTAATATATTGTAATCATTAGCTTCCAAAGCAAAAAAAAACTACCTGTTACCCTTCTACCATGTTTAATAAAATGTCTCTATAACCACTTTAATATACGCCACTGGGGTTTAAATTATGGATTGGGTTAACTATATGTAACTACATGTGTACAGAAAGAATGACTGATGTCCCTAATTATGTAATTAATAACAATCGAGAGGATTACAGATTTGCTGGTTAGTAATTTCCTAATTGAGCACCTGTAAATCTCTCTGTACCCATGGTTAAACGAATCCATAAATGAAACGAGCATATTAAATGATTAATTGCTATTATAATGAGTTTTTTTCATTAGGTAAAATATTTAATGTGCAATTAATTTACACACAGATGATGTGAGTATTTATTCATAATATGAATCTAAATATAGGCTTGTGGTCATTAAAATGCTGCAGTTTTGCTTCTTATAGATGAGGGTTCAGTCTCACTTGGGATATGGTAATAAAGTGCTATCAGGCAGGGAAAAATCTTGGGCAAGTTTCCTTATTCCCCATACCTAATAATAATCCCTCCAAAAACAATTGGTCAATTCAATCCATGACTGTTTGTGGGATACTGCTGGCTGCCGTGTTTCACAGATAGGTATATGCTCAATTCACTTTGCAGTATATACTGTGAAGCGCCTTGAGAAGTCTAGAAGAAACGATAAAGCACTATATCAAATGCAAGGATTATTATTTTAACTGAAGAGTGGAGAGTGTAAAGGATGTATTTATCTTGGTAGCCAGTGACACTCATGCTGGATTTCAATAGCTGCATGCACAGTTGGCACAACTATTGACTTCACACCAGTTCAACTTCAAAAGAAGTCTGGATACCAATGCAATAAATTTGAATCACTACACTGGCATTCCTCTTTTGTGTGGAGTCACTGAGGGAGATCATAACCTCCTCTGGTGTCAGTTGCAACACCTATTTATACTGCACTTAAGTTGATGTATTGTCTCACTGATGATGGGGGACTGCCAAGTTACTTCTGAGGTGTCACCTCTGGGGGATTCACTCAAACAGAAATCTGGCACCGAGAAGTGAAAGCTTTTAATCATAAAATCTTGTTTGTCACAATTTTTTTTCACTCTAATCAGATCAAGCCAAGCTACTTGTAAAGCACGAGACAGATCAATATCTCATTTCAGCGATTAGCACTGTGACGACATTTTATTTTCCCTCTACAAAATTATTCTCATTCGGGGCTGATGAGATTTCTATAATTGCAAAACTGACTTCACATTCGGTTTGATTTGAAACTCTAGGGCAGTATACTTTATGAATATGCAACAAAGCATATACCTTTTCATGCATACATAATTAGATGTACAGTGTGACCAAACAGGCGTGGTATCTAGCTTATTATATTTAAAAAATAAGTTATTTAAGACTTATTCGACATTGTAAATGTATCACAAGGTTTTTGATCACCCGATAAATTTCTTCGTGTATGCACTCTCAATATTTAGATCTCCCACCGGTTTAAAGCTAGTGTATGAGGCATACGATCAGGTCATTGAAAACAGCCCTAGCAAGAATTTCTAAACTTTTTTCAACTTGTTTTTGAAATCAGCTGTAGTACAAAGCCAATGTACATTATCTAAACCCTCATTATAGCCTGATAAAATCACTCTCAGGTGCCCATTAATTCTCTACATAACATATTAAAAATAAAGTACATTGTTAAAATGTTTTCCTATAAATAAGGTTTCGCTATTTAAAAAATGTAATTTCAGTGCTGTCTGCACAATAAAATGTCTGAATTGAAATTAGGACCAGATGGTGGTTACTGTATATGTTTTCTCCCCAAAATCTTGTTCTTAATGAGCTTTCTGGATCTGCCATTGATTTACTGGAAGTACATTTCACTTAGTGGGCTAAAACCAGTCACAATGTTTAGCAAAAGAAAAAAAAGCTCTTGTTCTAATGGTCAAATTTTCATATTTGATTTATAAACCAGATTTGTAATGTCTAAATAATATGCTTTGTGGGTGGTTGATGTGACCATATTTACAGCAGTAGGGATGGAAGACTAATTATTTAATTGTAGAGATCTATATAATTTTCTATTTGATATAGCAAAGTGGAAAAAGAACCAACTTGATTTTTCTCTGTCAAACATGTATATGTCAGCTGTCAGCCTTGCTGATTGGTAGCATTCGTGTTTCTGAGTACCTAGGTTGTGGGTTCAAGCCCCAAATTGCGACTTTGCACTCAGCTTGATTTGAAATTCGAATGCAGTACTGTAGGAGGATTGTATTATTACATGTGATATCCATCAGGTGAGATGCTGAATGTACCTGGCTGTTTAGGTGGAAGTTAAAGATCCATTGCTACTATTAAATAGCGAAGAGTTTTTCACAATGTTCTTGCCAACAATCCCCAAATTAAGATTGACCATTCATATAATTGACTGTTTGTGTGACATTATTGTGCATAAATTGGGCAGTCTGCAAAATGAGGTCACTATACTTTACAGCAAATCATGTGAATCAGACATCTTTGTGACATGAAAGGCGCTGTATCAAATGCACGGACTATTATTACTTTTATTATATGGAGGTTATCAAACTCAGAGCTGAATGACAAATGGTTACTTGATGCATAGACTATAGTCACAACACTGGTTTTGTGTTTTACGCAGTCTTTTACAAGATCCTGTATTATCATAAGGTTCACATTGTGCACATAGATTAACTTAATTTAAGAAATCATTGATAAAGCTTCTTGGTTCTGCTGCTAGATAATTTTAATAATCAGTTCCCAGGTTGACCAGTACTTTTTTTTCCCGAGAAAATATGTTTATATTTCTACGTGAGACTGTTTCACACTTTTTTTGCAGATAGGATTTGAAACACTTGTAACAGTTGAAATTCAGTGCACACTGTGAATCTAAGTGAATAGCAGCAGCTATGTAGAGTGATATCTTATTTGTGGGAGCATCAGGCATGAAAATAATTATTTTCAAATCTGAAACCTGTCATTCCTGAAAGAACATTCGTCACTCCATTAGTAACACCCAACGTTACATTTCATCTTTCATTACAAGTAGAACAGTCGCCTTTCAACAATGTTGACTAGCATTGACCATGCAATGTGCTTTGAAGAGTCAACTATTTAAGGGTATGACTGCCAGACCGATTTGCATCTTTCTGTTGATTTGGATGGATCTGGGCCCAGTGTCAGACTGTGATGTGGAAGCGTGAATATTGGCTGTATGTTGCTGCTCTCTCATTCAACATCACCTGCATGAAGTAAAACAACAATATTACACTTGTATAGTGCCTTTCACATCAGGAGGACGTCCCAAGGCGCTGGACAGTCACTGCTTCAGACCTGAGCGGAGGACGGGTGGGGGGGATGGGGGGGGGGAGGACGGACGGATGGGGGGAAGGAGTGGTGGGGGGTGAGAGGGAGGGAAGGGGGGGACGGTAGTTTTTATCTCCTATTCCCAATACAGTACTTCTAAATCAAGAACAATTACTTCAGTGGAGCAAATGAATTAGAGACGAGTAAATCAGTTCTTTCTCCACAAATTGCCTGCTGTCTTCCCCTACAAATACATTACACTTTACACTAAAATATTTTAAAATAAACAAAGCAAAGGTATCTCAATGATTTCTCTGTTGATTTTTCAGTTATGAGGGAATGGTGTTTGAATTAAATTTAAAAAAATTGAAGAGCTAGTTATCTATATGTATTAGACTGATTTATAAGATCCACAAAAGAAATTTAATTTAAAAAAAATCACTTTATCATTGAATGGTATATATAGCAAATGAACTCAGAATTGGCAAGCTCCAGAATCAGTCGTATAATATGTATGAATTCAGTGATGGTGCAGGTCACCATTTAAGGAACTGAAGAGATTGTTCAAATAATTTAAATGAGATAGGAAACAAGCTAGGATAAATTTGTCAGGATACAGCTGGTAAAATTGGCTGGGGACTTTGTCTTGGCACTGGTCCAAGAAATTATGTCTGCTTTCAATTATGGTTTCTACTGTGGTGGATTTATTTCTCTTCTACATCCAGCCCATCAGTATATTGGAAGTTGAGTGGAAAGTGCTGTTCAAAGTACATTCCAGATTATTGCTGTATGATAGACACTAGACAATCCAATGCCAGCAGCTGAGAGGACTTTTTACAAGCCCAAATACATCTAGGATACGGACCCTATTGTATGAAGGAAATCTATGTATACAGAATTTAGAACTGTACACTTAGAATCTGAAGCAATCAATCCAATTCATCCATCAATCTGTCAATTGACCAATGTTTTGATCAGTTGACACATTGATGGATGAATTGGATTCAAACATTCTTAGAAGAAACATCTTTCCCATTGGGAAAGTGTACATACATCTAATATATACCAATTAATGAAAAACATAATAATGAAATTTGCTGAGCTGGAGATTTACCATGATTGATTGGGTCACTTGTACTCTCATTCGAAAGATATTACAAACCTAGTTGTCATAATAGAATCAATATGAAGGTTTTTGAAAATATGAGAAATGTTGAAAATTAAAATTTTGGATTGATAGAATGTCTGAAGTGCTTCACAAGGTTTACAACAATATAGCAACTGTGTAATTTTGCAGGCGAACAAAATAAAGGGCAAATGATTCATATGGCCTGAGATTGCTCAAGGCTGTGTAGTATTCATAGATAATTTAAACATGTTTGTATCGGTGTCAATGCCATGGTATCCAGGTTTAATTTATTCAGTAACTCAATATTTCGGTAATTATGAAGAGTGATGCTTAAGAACTGTAAATCTGTAATAAATTTGGAAGAGCAGGATGAGGAAAAAGGCTTAAGGGCAATCCCAATAAAAGCAGCTGTGTTTAGAAATTAATAAGGAAGAATGCAACAAAATCTGGAACTACTTTCCTATTTACATAATACATACATTATATATGTACATATATTATATATTATGCATATATAAATACAAGGCTGACATCCAACCAGTTTGCCCAGACCAATATTAATATATATTTACTCCATTGACCAATTCAGAACTGAATCTTTCTAGTAATTCACTCAAAACATTATATAACTGTAGCAATAACTATATTACACACAATCTTTGTGTAACCCACACAGCATTCTGACACAAAGCATAGTTACTGCTACAGTTATACAATGTTTAATTTTAAAATGAGCTAGAAATATTGGCTTTGGCCTGCAAGAATGCTGTTCCCCAGTGTGTTTACTATAGGAATAAAAATCAATTGTGAGAAAATCCTGAGGATTAAAGTAAAACCTCTAAATTTTTGGGGTGGGGGGCAGAATTTGGAGGGAAAGACTGAAAGAATTAGCTCCCATCAAGAGCAAGGCCTATCGTAGGCAAGATTTCTTACTCCACACACAAGCCTCTGTTTACCCAGCAGTAAGTAGGAATCTGCTTATAAGCCAATTGGTAGACTGTTTATCTGTGGATGGTAATCATTTCAAAAAAAAGGTTTCACCTATAAAGTACATCACAATTATGTTATCCTAGTGATAGAAAGATATCCCCATATCTCCAGCTGTTGTATTGAAATTATTTAAGATGTATTTGGAAATCATTATTATTAAAACTTCAAAAATAATATTTTAGTATTAAGAAGCTGTTGGAGACATTGCTTTTGAGCAGTTTGCTATTATATATCAGCTTAGTATCTTATATTACTATAGCCACTCTCCTCTTTAATCTCCCCATTAGAATGAAAGCACCACTTTAATATTTAATAAGGCAAATTAAAGCAGTCAGAATTCCTACAATTTTCACTTTCATATTCCTGGAATCTACTTGCTTCCTGCTTTATCGCAGAAATTCAGATTCATTCAAAGAAATTGATTAAAAAAAAATAATCCTCTAGCTGGATCAAGAAATTCCTCCAGTGTTTATGAAACTTCAGTTCAACTAAAAATTGTATGACAACACAAAGCACTGTCTAACAAATGTCAAACTATAATGGTCAGCCGAGCACATGCATATCTTATTCTTCTAGCTCATTAATATTTTCCTTCAGCACTGTACGTTTCCAGCCCTTCAATCTTCCTGCCAAAGCTACATGGGTGGGAAAGAGAGCTGAAATTAATTAGCAACCATCATTTACTGAATGAAAATCTGCAAGAAACATCATAGCCGGAGAGGAGAAAATAGCACATGTGAGACTATTTTGTTGTCAGTCTATTAGTTCTAATATCCTAGCATGACCATTAAAACTATTGCAATAAACTATATCGGAGATTGTAGTTCCCTCGATCTCGCCACCTTCTCAACCAATCCTCTACTATCTAGACACTCTCTCCATACATAGATAGCAACAGAGATTATAAGAATCTCAGACTTCGTAAAATAAAAACAAACATATTTGCACAACAGTAAATTAAAAATCAGAGTTTAAGTAAAATTAAAAAGTACATACTGTATGTCTTAAAGACGTAACGTGACATAGGATGATGTACAAATTCATAGATATATTCTCATAGATATATATATCAATATGTATTAGTTACTTTAGAGGTTGTGTGTAATGAATTTCCAGTAAGTTTTATTAAAAGTATTGAATAATGTCCCACCACTGATTATCAGTAAATTACTTGATGACAAGTCAAGCACAGTTACTGCAATGGTTACTCTTTTAAGGTTTGTAATATATTCTTAATGTTGTAATTCTTTCAAAGCACATTTCACATTTGATTCATCTCACATTATTCTGTAGTTTGTTTCTTAATTTCAATTCTTGGTTTGCTGTTTGGCTGTGTACTGACTGTTTCAATAGGAATTTTTAGCTTGCAGTACAACAAAAGAACTGGAACTTTGGCAACCATGAAAAATACTTGCTGGGAACAGTTAATGTGCAAGAATAGTTTTGTTAGAACCAAACCTCAAACCTCTTGATTTAATATTTCTAAAATCACAGATGTATGGCAAAAGGGCGCCATCAGTTATTTAATATAGAAATATAGAAAAAGCTGGAAAGCGAACAAACTGCTCAAAATAGCAGCTGACAATGATTTACATTAGGGAATGAATGTTCATCATTCTATTGATTTCAGCAGTTTTTTACATCAAATCAGAATGAACATGCGGAAAACAAATTAGTTACTACTTGCAATAAGTACTAAACTCAATACCCCAACTTTGCAGGAAAGCCCAAGTTTTTCTCTGTATCCGTTTTTTAGGTCTTCATGTTAATAAGTCCTTACATACCCAGATGACAAACATCTGCCAATCTTATTTGTTAGCATCTTCTACAAGCAGCTCACAATAAACATCCACCTGTCTTTTGATGTCACCTGCTGTTAAAACATGGCCACATGCCAAAGTTTGCTACACTTTCCAAAATGTCTCGGCAATCTATCTCTGTGCCTGGGTGTATTATTTTCAAAATTCCTGAAAATGGTTGCAGTGCTTCTTCGTAAACTCTATCATAGGCTATTGTATTTCTGTTGTGATGCCATGAATACAACATCAATCTGAAAGTGAAACGACCGTTATCAGCTCACCAAAGAAACAAATCAATGATTAGCAACAAGGCGTACAGCTCGCTGACAAGCACTAAGAATCGATCAAAGTAATCAATCAGCAGAATCAAGATCAATCATAGGCTCCTTTCACAATCTGCTCAGAAAATCTTCTTGCTCAGTGGATAGGTGCTCAGATTCTGAAAATCCTATTTGAATGAATGAGCTGCTGCTGTTCATTTATATAATGGTTCACATCTACTTTCATTCTCAGTTGAATGAAAAGCAGCAGATCTCATTTGTACCCACAACAAAGGATTATAGTCAAACCTCAGGTCGGTGTCTCAGAAGTTAATTGTGTTTAGAATCATGAAAACCATACTGAACGAACAGCTATTAGACCATTTCAAATGCAACAATCTGCTGTTTGGTAAACAATTGAGTATCAGAAGAAATCAACACTCACGAAAATCTAATTTTCACAAAATGCAGTGAATCAGCCAAGTACAATATGTCTTTATTTCTGTGCTGGAGGAAACGAGTAGTGAAGATCGCAAAACCAAACATTTAGGAATTCTCCAGGATGCTTTGCTATGGTTGTTATAGTTGGAAACATCAGAGTTCTGCAAATACTATGTCTACGCAACAGTGGAATATTGTAACCAAATTTGACAGATTTCAGAACCAACTGTTTTCTGAAATAAGTATGGTCCCAAGCCATCACACGAGATGAAGTTAGCCCTCTATATGCCACAATTTACCCGCTAAAGAAACAGACACACAGCAGGACTTGAGTTGCTTTCAGTAACTTGATCTTTCATGCTATTGAAACCTAAGAGATGGTGCATCTGCACTTCAGTGTGTCAATTCAAACCACATGTGTGGAACACGAATGGCAAAGAAATGCACACCACTTCTTCTGCTTTCGAAACACTTAGTCATGTGGATATTTCTACATTTTATGCAGAAATCTAAAATCACCTGCCAGTGATTATCTGCTGAGCTAAGACTGTTAAAGTGTTATTTTAAACCAGCAAAAATGTCTGGGTTTCCGTTTTGTCGCTAAATCTCAGACCAATCTACTTTTTTCACACACACGAGTAACTTTGAGGGTTTATTTGATAAAATGTCTGTTATATTTACAACTGCAAACTTTTACTTGGCAAGATATTCCAGTTATTTAAGTGTACATGTTTGTATATATTTAGGTCTAATTTGAAGTATTTCTTGATATATGCAAGTACTGAATTTCTAAAACCAGGTATGTTCCATGGTTAATACATCTGATATTTGCAAGATTGATAATTGCACATTTCTTGTTAAGAAATGTATTAAGCAGTGTAAGCACATTTGACCCAATTCTAAATTTAATTGAAAGCTTCAGGAGAAAGATACTCTACAGCACTAATACGATAACCTTCCTGCGTGAGGGGCACTATATAAATACATGTGAAAATTAGGTTTTCGTGAGTGTTGTTGATAGATGTGCTCAATTCATACAAATACTGGTACTGCATATTTTATATGCTGGACAAATTAATATTTCCTCTTCGCTAATAATGAGAGCTACTCAGTATGTTAGTGAAAGGATACAGCGACAACATAACATGGTCTGGATTGAACTTTGATGAACATTTCAGCAAGTAGCCATGAGCAAATTGTAGCCAGACTCATGGCCAGAACTTTGTCTGGCTACAGCATACTGTATTGAAATATCATTGCCAAAGATTAGTTAGATGAACACAGCACAAGTCTTTCCATGGTGATTCTTCTCATTCAACCTCCCTGCTCAATGTGTTTGTTTAGCACCACTCAAGAATGAACCCCAGATCCTATGAACACTTTTGTGTGGCTGAATATGCATCAATGCAAAAAACCCTGAAGAACAGTTAATGTCAACTAAAAGCACATTGATCTTAGATTTTTACATTCTCTACATTGTAATTGCAAGACTACCACAAAGCCCCACAGCTGCTGTTATCTGTGACATGCAGCTGCAATTGTGCATTTTTATGAGGGGTTTGTGAATTATTTCCTAACTCAATCAGTCAATGAAATGGGATGCGAGTGTCTATAAAAGATTTTAAAAAAACACAGAGGGGGAAGTTAAACAAAAAATATCCTCTTTGTTGTTTTATTTCACCAGTATTTTACGTAAGTCACATTCTACTCACACTTGTTTACATTTTATCTCTGTACAGTTATGCCCCTCTCTTTTCTCAGTTTCGGGTCCCAGCTGAAGACCTTTCTCTTCAATCGCGCCTTTGGTCACCTTTCTACCCCTGCCCTTGGCTCGGTCCCGGGATCCGCTATTGTGAAGTGCTCTGAGATGCCGTCCAGCATGGAGAGCGCTTTATAAATCAAAGTTGTTGTTGTTGTTGTTGTACAGTGTCTTTTAGTGACTATGACACATTCATTCATATTTGTTGAAGTAGAAATCTTGCATCATCACAGTAGATAAGTGCAGACATATTAAAATATTGTATGTATCAGGTAACCATGTATTATCAGAGATGCCGCCCTTTGGTTGAGATGTTAAACTGAAGTTGTCCTCCCAACATGAAAGGCGCTACATCAAATACAAGGGTTAAATAGTCCTGTACTTCAATGGTAGAGCACTCACCTTGCAAGCAAGAGTCCTGGATTCTTGGGCATGTTTCCTTACTCCACACACCTGATAACAATTACTCAAGAAAAGAAACAACAAGAAATTACTGTACCTTGAAGACAGATTTTGAGATCCTATTTGTTAATTGTGGCAGGAAATATACTATGGAGCAGAAAACCCAAGTATGTAAAGAGCAAGGTTGTATTTCTATTTGAAGAGGTCATAGCCAAAGCAAATGCACTGTTTGTGAGAACAAGATAAAAACACTCCAAATCACGAACATGTTAATATGCATGTTCACTTCAATACCGCAAAGAAATAGCTTGAAGTCAATGCATGGGACAGACCCATTGCAAATTGCAGTCACGTGAATAGGAGAATGTGGGCAACATCTGAAAATCTCTTCGCAGCAAGTTAAGCATTGGCATAAGCCCAGGGTTTGAAGAACAGAGAATGTTGCCAATTCCCACTTTCATCAAAAGAGCTGTTTGTCTTCAGAATGGTGGTAATGCATTCCACTACAGATAATAATTCGATAGATTATGCTTAAATAGCAGATGTATGATTTTATTTCCACCAAATTTAATAGGACATGGTTTATACAAATTGTCAGAAATTGAAACAAACCCAAATTTCCACTTTAAACTAACTCAATTTTCTGCTTGGTTGAAACCAAATGGAGGAATTTATTGACAGATGGTCGATCACACTTTGCTTCTTACTTAAATGCAGACAATGTGCCGTGCATGTGCCACAACATAAGTACCCTGATATTTTCCTGATTAGAATTTTCAGCAAATAATATGTTTTCTTATCAAAATAAATTTTTTTATATGATTGATGGCTGGATTTTTTTTAAAGCCTACATCATCAACAACGTCTTCAATGTCATTCTTTTAAAACTATGTTGTAATAAATTGCAAAGTCTGTAGATCTTGAAATAACTTAAAAGAAAAGCAGCTGCAAAATTAAGAACATATTTAAGGATTTGGCGCACTGAAATACTATGTAGACTAAAACTGGACCACAGATTTTTTAATGTACACAGTATGAGTAGTAGTCCAGGACTTTAGCACTGTGCACTGTAAGCAATGTTTTAAAACTGAGACCGTTGAGGTTTAATCATACCAACAATAACCAAAGATCAGTTCTGCAAGTCTACAGGGCATCACATTGTCATTTTTCAGAGGAGAAACACAAGGTAATTAGAAACCGACTCAGCAGTAAGATTAGATATGTGTACACAATATCAAAATTGTATCATCCTTTGTCATAGTTGCTTGTACTGCACTCCAAGACTAAATTGATATAGATACTATTTATTAGTGGTAGGTTCAAATGTAGGATGGAATCCATGCTTGATTCATTCCAGTATAAATATTTAAATGTTAACAGGGCAATATGCTTGTTAAGTTTCATACCTACAATTTGGCATTGCAACTAGATCAATGAATGTATCAATTACCCTCCCACCACATCGGTTTAAAAGGTCAATATACTTAAACAGTGTTCAGATAACACAAATTAAATTTGGAGTGATCCACAATGAAAGGTCAATTGTGATTGAATTAAATGATCAGTGACATATGGTGTAAATAACAAAATCCAAACTGAAACATAGCTGAAATAACACTTTATTCAATACAACAATTTTTATGGTTTCCATTGCTAGGGAAACAGTGTCACCATCCACTACCTATCAATAAAGAGAGTTTACTGATTGCATACTGTAAAAGAGAAGTGACATGTTGCACGTAGAAATTTAGTATAAATCTCACTTGCAGTCATTAAACTCTCCTTTTTTGCTCTTGCTACAAGACTCAGAATTTATTAATTTGATTTACAAGTCGAAGAAATAGATGTTTGTGACGTCCAGCGAAGGTGTGTGTGTGTGGGTGGTGGGGGGCGGGAGTGGGGGTTGGCGGGGGTGGGGGGAAATGTAGTCGGGGGAAGGAAGTGCTCGCTCTATGGATCACAGCCACTTCTGATCCAGAGAGTGGGCAAGTGGCTTGTCTCCGGGTACATGTAAACCAGTGGAGGGATGAACAATGTTTGACACCTTCCCACAATGACCCAGGAGAGATCACAGAAACTCACTGTTTGGTAAATTACAGATTGGTTGTAGTTAAAATGGGAAATTCTACATCACTGCGGTGCTGATGTAAAACAGAAGCACTATATTCCCTTCGGGAGAAGGGAAACAGGAAACAGTAGTTGAGGAGAAGCTGCCTTTCAGTGCAAATGTACCCACTTGCATTATGTATCTCTGGCTTAGCAACCAACCATCTCAGTTGTCTCCTGAGATTCCTCAACCAAATCATTCTTTACTTCTGTTTGGAATTGAACACAGATTTCAAAGCAGATTCTGCAGTAAACACAACCTTGACATTAACATTAAAGGTGATACACTATTTGCTTTCTCATTCCATGCTACGACAATTTTTACTCCCTAAGGTTTTACAGTAGCCCTCAGCCAGTCCATCACATGAAACTCTAAAGGCGACAGAGAGCTATTCCCATTATATTTGTGCTGACAAAGGCAGATTTCCTTAAACTAGGAAACATCAACAGAAGGCATTTTGATTAGCAGGTGTAATCACCCAGTTGTAAATTTTAGTTGATTTACTCAATATGATCAAACAAGATGATATTTATTTTTGGAAGAGCATTTCACAAAACTACCCTGCTCTATAGAAACTCCATGCCAAGTCACGTTGGCGAGGCAACAATGTTATAAAAATGTTTTCTCTTGAATATTTGCATTTGTGAATTAACATTGGCTCCTGATTTCACAACACAATCAGGATGCTAGACTGCAATGCCAAATTGCGTTCAAATGTCCAGGTTGATTCCCAGAATTAGATGGATGAGCTATAAGGAATAACTAGGAAAACACATCATTCCAGCTTGAATTGTGCTTATAGAGGTAAGTAAGATGCTAAAAAAAGAGAGAAAAATCAAATGTAAACAATGTTTTCAGATATTGCCAGCAACAGGATGGACAAAATATGACATTTTCAGGGCTGATCAACAGAGGGAAATTAACAGATGGAATGGAACGTTATTGTCATTTAAGAAGCAGCTTCTTGATGCTGTAATTCAATGTGTATAGCATTCAAACTGATTGAAATGGAAGACTTTTGCTTTTGCCTCTAAAATATTCAGTTACTACACTTTAAAGTAAACAATCCTGTGAAACGCTTTGAGGCATCCTCCCAACATAAAAGGTGCTATATCAAATGCAAGATGTATGTTTATTTTGATGAATAAATACCAAATGATATTTTTTGCACTTGAAAGAAATTAGATTATTTTGCAGTTTTATTGATGAATTTTGACAAGTATAACATGGCGTTATTATTTTCTGCAGATTGGGTTTTATTCATGCATTGGTTTAAAAATAATTTTAAATGAATCATTCACTTATAGATGACCTCCTTGACCATAGCTGATATTTTCTATTCATTCCCAACTTGTAAGCAGCAAGGTTGTTGATCCGGTACCTAGCTGGGTGCTCTCACACCCCAAGGCTCATTCCATTGCTCAACCCAATCAGTGTATGACAATGTTCGAGTCATTACTGCAGTCAAAGCTCATTTTGCCCACAAAATAAACAGTCAATTAATTTTACAAAATATTCTGTGAAGTGCTTTGAGACTTATCCAAGACATGGTAAGAAACTATATCAAAGATTATTATTTCCTAATTCTTATAATTCCCAATTGACGCATTACATTAAATACCCAATACAGAGCTCCCAATACATAAATATTATGTAATATATATATATCTACTTGTACAGAGATATATATATATCTACATAAAACCAAGGTAGGACTTCTCAGACAGGACTGGTAATCTAATTTGGCGATAGCAGCATGTGTCCCAAGTATTTGAGAGACATTGTTAATTAAATGGGACAGCAGGGGTACCTGAAAGAATTTCCATATGCCAGGTTTCAGTGGTTATAACCCTCTATTGTGCGGTTAAGGAATTCTCCATCTGCTTCCTGCAGGAGCTTATTCTCAGTCTCAATCAATGGAATTTCTACTCTCCATGATTAATTATTCTTTCTCAGTATGATTTATTCTTTTTATTCCCGAGGAAGCAAAGTATCCACAGGACTTCGAATGACAGCATCACAGGAATGGATTTGAGGAGAAATTCTATACAAAGCTTCTCCCCAATCCAATATACTTTACTATAAATTTGTCTGGAGATTTCAGTGAAACTTCAGTTGCTATTTGTGAACAGCCTCTTTCGGCTTTTGGGAACAAGTTGGCTAGTAACCTCTTGGGAAAAAAAGTTCTAAAAAGGCCAATTTCAGTGTTCAAAAATGCTTTACATTGCACAGGAACCCAACTGATGCCAACAGCTTGATAGCTAGGCTTGGGTGCTTCTGTGACTCGGTGTTTTTATTATTAGTTAATAAAAAAAACCTTGTATTTGATATCACACCTTATTACATTGTTAAAAGGAAAAGCCTTATAGCAATTCATAGGTTTGACACTAAGCCTTCAGGAATATATGGACACATAAACAGCTGTTTAATATGTGTACGTGGGAATGGATGCATCCAAAGAATACATTCAAAGATTAATTTATTCAAATTCTTACTAATAATATTTCAAAAGGAATAGTGGAACTAATAACACTATTGTTTGATTTGTTTTATATGAAATTATTATTCTGCTGCTGACCAAAGTTAATTACCAGACAGTAAGGTTAACAATGTTCCACTGTGGGACCTGTGATCAGCCAGAATTGTTCAGTACAGTTTGATTGGTGGTGTCTTGCTGCATACATCTAACCGAGAACAACTAAAAGCTCCCAAGGCATCCTGCCACAAATTCCCACTGCATTAAAACATTTTAGTAAAAAAACTTCGTAAAGTGTGTTTTGTAGTTTGTTATTTCATGGGCATAATACAAAAACAACAACAACTTCGATTTATATAGCGCCCTCCATGCCGGACGGCGTCACAGAGCGCTTAATAATAATCCATAGGGCGTTTTTCATTCACTGAGCTGATTTTTGCTTCAATGGAGATTCAAACTATTTTAGATCCAAACTATTGACTGCATCTATATAATAAATATGATAATAGATATACTATAATAATTATATAAACATAATATCCTGCAACAGGATGAATTGTTTTTCTAAACAGATATAGTTTTTTCCCCAATTATCTCTCTCTGTATGATTAAGAGTTGAAAAGGGATTGAACTCTCACTCTCCATGCCTCCCTCCCTCCCCACAATGTTTACAATGGAAAACCTTTACTTTCATATAACTTCCTCCATAATGCACTATTATTCATTACATTTTCTTTCTACCAAATGCAAAATATTTTTCTATGAATTTCTCCAAGCACATTACACAGTTAAATTTGATACCATTTTGAAGTCTAATATTACAATTTCAGTGAATAAGTATGGAATTTAAACTTTAGAACTATAACTGGGGAGAATTAAGCGAGGAAACAGAATTGGAAAATTAACCAACATAGGGTTCATTGTAAGGTCATTTTAATGAAAAGTGTGTGGGGGGGGGAATTATATTTTCCTATCAGGAAGAAGGTAAACAAAGCAAGTAGAAGACAAAAGAACCTTGAATAAGTAGGTAAAAACTGAAAGCCAAATCATGTTTGTAAATAATAGAAAATTAAATTGAATAAGAACTGGGAGCTATTTAAATTACAATGGCGGTTAAGTGAGAAGAATATTAATGTGTTTAAGAGTGCAACAGAGAGATATTTCAGACAAAAAGTTTATTTAGCAATGCTAGCAGTAGATGACATGTTAAAGGCCAAATACATCATTTAAGAGATAAATTAGGGAGAGATTAGGCAGATGTGTTAAATTGTATATCACAAATGCTTTCATAAACCCTAGCAATTTATTCATCTAATTGTTTGGAGTTAGGTTTTACTTTGATATAGCTTTAGGTGGAATTTATTTTAACTGCATCTGGGTTTCCTCCAGTAAACCAAATAATAATAAATTGGTCACTTCAATCCATTAATGTTTGTGGGATGCTGCTGTGTGCAAGTGTCTGCCGCAATTTGTCCACAGTCAATTCACTGTGCAGTTAATTCTGTGATGCACTTTGAGACCTGATAAGGCACTATACCAAATGCAAGGATTATCATTAATATTATTACTCTGTTAATTTAGCATTTTACAGTGGCAAGCAGGGGCAGATTGGGTGTATGAGAAATTGGGGGAATAGCTTCCGACACTGATCAGAAGCTCCATTTTAGCCCGATAAAGTTTTCAAACATGCAGATGCCTTTTGTCACCCCCCCACTCCCCTAAGGACTTGACACCCCTCGAAAAATTGGCTGCTCCATTTTACATGACAAAGGAAGTTTCTGTGAGGCATAAAAAAAACTTGCAGAAAATTAGCTTCCAATTTAAGACTATACGAATTTGCCAAATTCTGGGCCCTCTGAAATGCTAATTGTAACGAAACTCAAAGGATTAAATGTATAGAGAGCCACTGGGCTAGAGAGATGTACCCTGGGATACTCAAGTAAATGCACAAGGAATCATAACTGAGGTTTGGGGTAATATTTTCAGCAGCTCCATAAACCCTGAAGCTGTACCTGAGCACCAGAGTATAACAAATGTTATCTTGTTCGCAAAACAACAACAAAATTACATTTGTAGAGCCCCTTCCCGCTCGGGAGGACGTCTCAAGGTGCTCAACAGTCAGGGGTCAGGACCTGAGCATAAGTGGGGCAGGGTTGGGATGAGGGAGAGCAGAAAGGTAGGAGGGCAGCTAAAGGCACGGTCAAATAGAAGAATCGTGAGTGGGGCCTTGAAGGAGGGAGGCAAGGAGGCATGGGAGGCATGAACCTTCAGATTATCGATTAGATTAGTTAGCCTAACACTAATAATAATCCTTACATTTGATATAGATCTCTTCACATCTTCTAGATGTTTCAAAGCACTTCATAGACTATACTATAAAATAAATTGACTGCATATTTTCTGGCCTAAACTGATAGTGCATGCATTAGATTTAATCTTGCCCAAACAATGTAAAGTACTATTGGCTGTCATTGAAGCATGCTCTTTAGCAATCTTAATTTTATGGACATAACAAGACATTGGAATGGCAATTTTAAAAATTAGAGTAATTGAAGTAAAAAAAATTAAACATTTGGATTGGAATTCAACCATTGTGTATGCAACTGACGTATATCTAAGGATAGATGCTGAGATATGATAATAGAAGCTACTGAAGAAAGCCTGAGGGAAGTTCACTGATATCTAAGTGGATAATACATTTAGCAGATATTGAATGCCTTTCAGGTCATCTGCAATAACGCCTAATAATAATTCCTCCCCAAAAAAACTAATAAATTTGTCATTTAAATTGATGACTGTTTGTGGGACACTGCTGTGCGCAGGTGGCTGCCGCGTTTCGCCCACAAATACACATTCACTTTACAGCATATTCTGTGAAACGCTTTGAGACATCTAGAAGATGTGAAAAGCGCTATATGAAATGCAAGGATTATTATTATTATTATTATTATTAATACATAGCAAATGCTCAATACGATAGTGGTTGGATTTTGCAAGATTGGTTCAGATGAAGAAGGCCCTTTCGTTCATTTCATCTAATCCCCCCAGAATACCCAGCCTGCTGTGTTGCCATCGCAACATCAAGTTGCCTTTTAAATGAATTGAATGTTTTGGCCTAAACCACCCTTCCTGGCTACCCTGTTCCAGTCAATAATTGGCCACTGAGTAAATAAATCTTCCTGGCATCTCTCTGTCCCGAAATTGATTTCAGTAGATTTCTGAATCAATTTGAAAACAAAGATTTATTTTGACCAGGAGAATCTACGCAATCATATATAATTCATTAGTTGATGAAACAGAACAAACCAGTTAGACTATTTCTGCAAATCTTTTTGTTGTGGGAGGGAGCGAAACATGATTCAAGATATGATAAGATCATAACAACCATCTCCCCATTTTGTTTCAATGCCAGCTACATTATTACCATTAAAGAAAAAACAAATGTGAGGAATATATGTAAAACAGTACTGCATTGGTGGTCGGAACAGCTACATCAGCGATGATTCACAAAAGCAGCAGCAATGTCCATGTACATGCTGTCTGTCTTGCATCTAACAATGGTATTACTCATCTCAGTGTATCCGTTCCGATTTCTTTACCCGTCTTCATGCTGTACATCTCTCTTCTTTCTCATCACCAAAGGAAAATTATCTTGCCTCTTTCTGTCATGATGTGCTGGCTTCACTCTCCCCTATATTTCTTGAGCAAGCACCCTAATGGGACAATTCCAATGTTTCCCACTTTCTCTACTGAATCACGCTCCCTTTCCATGATAATATACCAGCACTTCACCCCAAATTATCTGTTCTGATATCTTAATAAATTCCTCCAGCATCAAGTACAATTATTTTTTTCTCTGCATCTTGCTTGCTTTCTGTGCTTATGATTTCTCACTAACTCCTTCTAATCTTTTTTTCTGTATTAAGTCAGCAACCCTTCAAAAAATCATGTATGCCAACATTTTGCTCTACGCCTCTGCTTTAATTAACATCTTTCTCAATTCTCTCCACTATATGTCAACATCTTCCCCCACCAATCTCGCTGCTGTGACATACCAACTCATGTGGAAAATATTCTCGACTTTCCTGTTGTAATGTGCCAGCCCTTGTTTCCACTTTCTCTAGTGTATCCTCACTCTTTTGCTAAGAATTGCAGCTTTGCCTTACATTCCTGTGCCATTTAATGACAGCAACTCTCCTTGTTTTTCTCACACACGTTTGTGGATTCCAACCATTCTGACATCTCTCATCCCACCCAGTACTTTGGGTGTTTAACCATACATTGTGCTAAAATCAGTTACAATTAAGCAAAGATTGTTCAGTTATGAGCAATGTGATACACATTCTGTATTTCATTTTGCCTTTTGAGCCTGTCAGTGGTTTCATTGACTGACTGTTGTCTGTTAGTTTGCTTAAAAAAATTAAATAAAAACGTTAAAGGAGGTATCAAATGGGAAAAAAATGAATTATGAAATTAGGAAAGATAATAGAAGATTTCTAAAAAAAAATGTAACTGATAGACATCAATAAGGAAAAAAAACAATAAAGGCAGAGGAAAGGAGAAAAAATATATTTTACTCAAGATTTTTTTTCCTTAACATGAAAATACAATGATTTACAGAGATGATTTCAACATTGATTTGGCACTGACCTAGCTTATTAAAACATAGTATAACTTAAGCTCTCTGAATACAGAGAACGGGAAATCGAAAGAATTTGGATGAGGTATCAAATGAAAAATACATCCAATTAATTCATCTGAAACTTTCAAAAATGCTAGACTAAATTCAGCAGTTTTAAACAGAAATGTGGACTTGTTTCTCTAACCCCACGAAAAGCCATCGTTATTCTTACTCCTGCAGAAGATGTCAAGAAGTTCTCAATAGCATCCAATAGATGGGTGCTGATGTGGCTGAGATTTGGGAAAATCACTCTGACCTTCTACCTTTTAGAGAAAAAGTGTGACATCCCCAATGGTGCTCAAGCAGATGATTAGTGAGTATAAATTCAGCCTCTGGCTGAATTTATACTCTCACTGCATTTGGCACATTTGTGCTGCAAACGACAAAGGGATCACAGATTTTATCTGAAAGAGGTCTGCTCTGAGAGTATCCATCACAAAAGCTCTGTGAAATACAGTATATAAACCTCCAACAGCTAATGACCATCAGAAAGAACCAAAAACATTCAATAGAATTTGACAACTATGTGATTCTTTTTCTGCTCCAGTAAGGCAGTGCCTTTAGGTTGCATCTGATACCATTAGGTTGTATTTGTGTTGTAACTTTGATTGATGACTCTATTTGAAATGAAGTTGTCTGGTTGACATATTTCAAGTATATATTTTATAAAGTTTTTTTTATACTGTTCTACTACATATGTATATTTAAGCCTGCAATGCAATGACGAGCATATACATTTATCAAATGTGCTGATCATCTGTTTCAAAGTGTCAATATGTCAAATCACAATATACTTTATTTCTTAGCTAGAAGAATCAAATAAATAACAACAACAACTTGCATTTATATAGCGCCCACCTCAGCGGGTGGTGTCTCAGAGCTCTTAACAATTTTGGAGCCCGAGGCCGAGCCACAGGGAAGGTGACCATACATGCGATTGAAGAGAAAGGTCTTCAGGCGTGACCTGAAGATGGGGAAGGAAGGGGTGAGGCGAAGCAGTTGAGGGAGGAAGTTCCATGATTCAAATAATTGATTAAAAAAAAGTATAGACTATAAAGGGAGAATTCCTCAATTCTGACAATTTGTATATTCTGGATTTGGCATATGGACCAAATAGTTTGGACTTGCTACTTTCTGTTTTTCATCTTGATTTGGCAAAACTTTCAAGATTCTATGATGTAAGTAGGCTCATGCTTCTTGCATTATATCTAGCTGTGTTTCTAGCTCATTTTAAGATTGATTTCTCATTATTGAATCAATCTGAAAAATTTAAGATGAATTGACATTGCTTTGAGGAAATTATACTTAGTCACCCCAAAGCAGACTGTGACATATCAAAGAGGATAAATGGTTATTCTATTTCTTTTGACGACATCTTGCAATCCTTGCAGTGATTCTGGACATATTGCTCTTGCCAGGATACCAAGCAGAAAGAATCAGCAAGTTATGTTTTTAAATGCATCAAACATATTTCTGCTAATTCATAGGTCAAGCATTATGTTACCTGGTGCTTGCACCCCACACACAGACCTGTGTTTTGAAACAAACACAGTAGTGGAAATATCAGTTAATTGAAGAGATCATTCTAACTGTCTCAAATCAGAAGTAGAACAATTCAGAACTGTGGGAGTTTCAAGCCCATCTTCCTTATTAGCGATTGCAAAACACAAATTAAATAAGGGCCAATGATTTATTAATTCTATCCATGCTGAGTTTATTATAACCTTAGGGGATAATTTGAAAAGAACAGTAACATGTGTCTTACCTATGGAGGGATTAAGATATTTCAGTAATTGCCAATGGTGTTAATGCTGAACAAATATTAAGCAGATTATATGAATTGTTTGATGAGATGCTTACTTAATAGAGTAAACCCTAGTAGCAATCCAGAGTTAAATCGACTGCAGGCCATACAATAGCATCTGTATTTTTTTCACTACCAAGGCTCATTTGCCCTTTGTAAAAATAATTTTCCTTATTACTCACTATCCATAGTAATATTAGCATTGAAGGAGCATGGCTGTGATATAAATTTATATCACACAAATCTGCAATTGTAGTGAGTTTGAAATTTAATCAATGAGTAGACTTTTTTTAACCATTTAAATAACTCTAAATACAAGCTATTGTGAAATTGCTCTTATTTTCACCTCAACATAGATTCAAAAATCTGGGCATAATGATTACCAAGTGATGATGATATTAATCCTTGCATTTGATGTAGAACCTTATCATGTCTTCGAGACGTGTCAAAGCACTTCACGGAATATACTATAAAGTGAATTAACTGTGTAGTTTGTGGGTGAAACTACAGAACTAACATTAATTTAATTCTCACCCTGGAAGTAAATCAAACAGAAACCATTGAATAGAATTCACTCCCACTTTCATTATGTAACTTAAGATGACATTAATACCTCCTAAAACTATCAGGAAAACAAATATCATCACATGTAACCAACATTAAACATGATAATGAGGAAAGAAAGATACTTCGGGCATGCATATTGGAGGTGCTGAACCTAAGTGGAGAGCTTGGTGCAAAGGTTACTTGGTGCTCCCAATCATCAACTATCTATTTTTTTACTCTACTCTCTGAGCTCCAGTCATCAGGCAAAATAGATAAAGAACAAAGCATATAAATCCTGTAGCTCTGTGGTTAGAGCACCAGCCTTACAAGCGTGAGAGCTGTTTTTGCATCCAGGCAGGTCAGGGCGAAACCTTGGGCAAGTTTCCTTTCTCCACACCTAATAATAATCCCTCCAAAAAAATTAATAATAAAATTGGTCATCTCAATCCACTACTGTTTGTGGGACACTGTTGTGTGCAATTGGCTGCCGTGTTTCATCCACAAATTTAGTCAATTCACTTTATAGTATATTCTGTGAAGCACTTTGAAATGTTTAGAAGACGTGAAAAGCGCTATATCAAATGAAAGTATTATTATTATTATTATCAATGATGAATGAGAAAAAACTTACCTAAATATTCTCAGAAAATAAAGTAATAAAATCAAACCTTAACTCGGACAATGAATCATCTTATTTTAAGGCAGATAATACAGTATTGTTTTATGTAATGTGCCTACATGCATATGCAGCAACTATCTGCTGCCGTATTGCCTCAGACAGTACCCCTCATTCTAGACCCTTCAACAAATCTGAAAAAGAGTGCCTAGTAAATTACAACTGCCTTTTCTCTACTTTGAAAAATGATATTTAATTGCTGCTGCTGTTTTGTTCTGCATGCTCTAGCATTGTAAAGGTTATCTGTAGCCTCGGCAATTAATTGAGGAATTTCTGGGTCGGAACAGCTGGTATTATAAACTGGGAGAACAGAAATGCGGATACGCTCAGTGAATTATTGGTGCCTTAATCTCAATGTGAGGGTCAGTTTTTTTTTGATAATTAGTCAATTTAGACAAAAGACAGGAAGGAATTGATTGCGTGTAATATAGGGAGGGTAGGTTAAACTAGAAAGAGTAATATTTGAATAGAGGTAGCGGAGAAAAAAGTGAAAGATAAAAGCATGTTAAAGGCAAGAGTAGATAAAAGTAAAAATAATGAGAAATATGACAATTTTTATTTGCTTGATAGAACATGTGGAATCCATGGCTGTTACAATTACTGCAGATTAAAAAGAGGATAGGCATTGGGTGAATTTATTCCAGGAGTGGATTAACCATTCAATTTGCACCATTGAAGCCAAACAGTCAGCCATTTACAGAAACCTGTGACTCAGTAGAATGTGGTGATTTTTTTGGCTCAACTTTGAGCATTTCTAAAACCAACTTCTGTGTGTGTAATGAGTTCTGTGATGCCTAGCAAACTGTATCTAATACATAATCGCCATATATTTTATATATATATCAATGTATATCCATAATGTAATGTATCCATTCCGTGCTGCTCAAGCTGCTGTTTGTTAATCATGTTTAATGTTATTTTACGTACCAAGCAATTTGCAAAAAAATAGAAATATTGAAAATTAGCATAGTTGTGCGATTGAAGGTGCAGGGTTCAATGCAGTACTGCTTTTTCACATCTTGGCTTTGAGTTGAAGTTCTCTTTACTCTTTGTGTCCTATTTGAAATTAGTTTGGGCAGTTCTTAACCAGTACCTTGTTAAGACCGATATTATAAAACTCCTCACAATTTACCAAATATTGGTATTCTTGATCACGAAGATCATAAGGATGTCTGTCTGGTGTGGAAAGAAGAAAAATTCACACTGATCCAGTGGCTGATGTGCTTCTGAAGTTGGGACTGAAGCATGTTGTTGGGGGAAGAGTAGAGGGAGCTTTAGTCTGCATCTGACCAAGCTATAACTGTTCAGGGAATGTTTGATCCTGATATTGGATGACAAAAATGAAAAAAAAGTTTTATTATGTATCACTGACAGGCATGATATGCTCTCCCTCCCCTCAAAGAAAACAATAATGGTGTCCTTTGGGTTCAAGTTTCAAATACTTATATGCTGCTATTATATTTTATAGATGCTTCTCTTTTGCAACAATCAGCAAATGTTAATTCTTAGGTGTGTAAATGTCCTACCTGTGATTCTACACCGTTACTTACTACAAGCCAATACTTGCATTCCATGAAAGACATAAATAGCCCATTATAACATTATACTTACCCAGTCACTAGCAATTTACAGGGTTTAATATAAGCAGCAATTAAAGTTCTAAAGGACTTTAAAGCTGCACAAAATCTCTAAGTTCAGAACATCTGGGCCTTTGAACGCTTTTTGAAAAATGGATCATTTCATTGGCAAGTTTGAATAAAAGCAAATGGCTTGATTTTGTTTGTTGTCCCAACATGAAAGGGGCTTTACAAATCTAATTTTGTTATTCACAAATACCATATTCTGCTTTTCAGGATTATATTATGGGCTGTCATTTCTAAACTTTATTTGATAAGGAATGTGATATTACTAGAAAAATTGGAACTTCATTTAAATTTTCAAGAGAAATAGTTTGGTTATATTTGTAATTTGTTTGCATATTTATCCATGCATTGATTATAGTGAAGTCAAATAATACTCAACTGTTGCACTGTCTTCTGGAATAAATGATAAGATGATAGCATTTGCTAGTTGATTCTAATTTTGTTTGCATTGTAATGCAAATTATAATGTAAATTAACAGGTATTAGAAAAATTGTTTAACTTTATGATAATGTACTAGCATTATATAGAGCTTTATTTCATTGTCTTTCCCCATGACACAGCATATGGGGGGGGGTTGTAAAAACACACTCACTGTAGTCATGACATTTAAACACAGACAAATGAACACACTCTTTAAAAGTGTACCTTCATATAAATATTTTATTCAGTGCATCTGTTGGTGTATACAACAAATAATAAACCGAACAGTACAAAACAGGAAAACTGCTTGTACTTATATCCATGTAAAGTTTGGAGCACATTGTTCAATATTTTTAATACACATGTTCTAGATCATGCAACTCTATTCCATTATTACCAGCTTTCTCCCATGCAACAGGTATGATAATTTAAATGAAAAAAACTAACTTACAAATAACAATAATCTCCCTGTTGTATGCACTAGAATGAATCATTTAGGCTGAATTGATGAAAGGGAACTTCATACACAAATGACTTTCACGAGCCCAGTACAAGAAAAGAATGACTGGTTTACCATTACAAATAAGACTTTTATTTTCTCATTATAAAAATGAAGTCACCCGAGATTCCACAGTTTCTTTAAGAATAAAAATCACCACAATAGAGTCAATGTGCAATGCACAAAAGTGAATAGAGAGAACCACAAGGGTGAAATTGTGAACCAATGGTACACTGTTAATAGGGGCAAGACAATTACTACAAATCTATAAACCCTTTCCTCAAATTGTTTAAAATGACATATTTTAGCACTACATACTTAGCCTGAGACACCAACTCATTTCCTAGTAGTTCTTTAGCAACCCTGATTATTTTTAAAGAGATTCCTATCCACAAATCTTTAAAGGCCCACTGGAGTACAAAATCTGTGTAGAACTAGAGTATAGCAAACACTATCATTTGAGATTAAAGGAAACAAAGAATGTGTGTCTGCTGGGATTGCACAGCAGTGAGCCAAGGACAAAATAGAATTATTTTACGTGTTCTTGACCCCTTTAGTAAAACCCAAAGGTACCAGCATTTCGCCTATAAAGAGGAAATGTGGTCTTGTGTTTTGTTCATTATTGAAACATGACTTGTTTTCAGCTGGCGGTAAAGCTGTGAGATTGATTTATTTTTCCATATAACATTAGGTGACAGAACAAAGGGCATTTCTTCTCCAGTACCACATTGCAGAATGAGGTTCATTGGCTATCCAGGTGAGATGCACAAGCGTTTTCTCAGCTACATTGTTGGGATTTATCCACTGACAATCAGAAGACCTAAAGGCTGATTGTTACGAGGATGACCTATGCAGTTCAGTGGTTTTCCTGAATCATTTTACAACAGAAGGAGAGTGTCTGCTAGTAATAAGTCAACAGCATCCGTATGTGATGTTTCTTGACACAGAATGTGCTTTGATCTGGCTACGTTGATTCAGTCTGACTCACCGTTTTCCCCCCATTTAGAACTGCAGAAGCACTTCTGCTTTTTGTGGGGGTTCCAGACCTCGACAGTACTTCTGCAAGCTCATGAAGTGATGGTTCTCGGTAGAGGGCAACTGAAAATCAACAGAGAAAAGTCATTTGTTTTGATCCCTCAAGTGTTTTCATCTATGTTTCAATCTGATGGGAAAGGAAAAACACTGCAGTCCTTCGAAATGTACGTGTTCATCAAGTTTGGAATAGTTTTACAACATTGCTGTGTACTTCATTGTAGGGATCAGGGACTTAATAACTGAAACCTACGCCATTGGAAACTGATGGAATGTTAGAGGATCCTGAATGCAGGCTGTGCTCTTTGTATATGTCAGTAACAGACACGATTCATATAATTAAGATCCCAACCACAGTATGGAAAACAACAGGAGTTACACACACTCCTGACTGTGGCTTCTTTCTAATGTTCTTGTCCAAAGTGTAGGGAAGCGAATCACAGACGTATTGTGACTTGTACATTTTGGCAGGCAGAATGTCAGATAAGGCTGAGAACACAGCAGTGGTCTGACTGGAACTGATGAAATTCATACCACATATTGATAAGCAAGTTGAATGTCAGACTCCAGCAGAAGCTACTTATGGAAATAAGGCATTAACCATCACTGAACATATCCTGAAGGTTGTATTATTCTATTCAGATATGCATTTCAAACAAAGAATTATTAAAAACCAATCATGTTTTTGATAATAAATATCTAATCTTACTTTATTGAGTCTTATTTATTGAAAACAGATACAAATCATTCGGTGTAATCACCATTAAACATATTAGATGCCTGATAATGATATAGCATCAAGCAGTTTATGCTTTGACCTCCAAAGTCGAGAATATTCCTGATAGGATTTGAAGTGCAATTGCTTGTTCATAACACTGACCTATTTGCTTCATTTTGGGGAACAAAAATCAAAGGCAATTGTCAAAATATATATTTGGTGTTGAATGTACAAATATGAAAAACGCTAAGCAATCTTAGCATCTACTCAAATGTATTAATGCTGCTTCAACGACGACCAACTGATTAAAATCTGTCATTAATGTTAAGAGCCAGCTGGAAAAATAGAATCCCCCCCAAACATACCTTCTAATGGTTTGGGGAGAAAGTGGGCCGCTGGTTTATTTTTCTTCACGTGATTTCCTTTCATGATTTCTCCCTCTTTGTTTAGACCCAGGTACCAGCTCCTACCAGACTGCTGTTGTCTGTATAGCATGGATGAATACGTCACATAGTAGTTTTCAAATACCGATTCCTTGAACTTGCATTCAGGTGTGAAATGTTCCTGTTTTAAAAAAAACAAAATGCAGGGTTTAATTCAAGTATTATTAGTACTAAAAGTTTTATATTGGAAATAAGTAGTCTTGCTGTACTCTTTGAAGAGTTTAAATGTGTAAATTAGTTGCATTTTTATCTCTCTACTCCAAACTTTTATTCAATTTATATTTCAATATGGACACATTGGGACACTAACTGTTCTCATAAATCATTTTCACATGTGAGCACTAAGCATGCGAATGTAAAAGAACAGATTGTATGGGTCAGAGGAGCTCTGATTCCTGACTAAACTGCTGGCATAATGGGTTTAACTTTACATAGTGGGGCACAAATTGTATATTCAGTTACTTCTGCAAAATTCTTTGAATTTCAAGATAACCCCTTGGTTTAGTCATGATTAATTCATGTTCTACATAATTTAAAATACAAATGTATTGATTAAGAATAACAATT
This sequence comes from Hydrolagus colliei, assembly GCA_035084275.1. Classification (NCBI taxonomy): domain Eukaryota; kingdom Metazoa; phylum Chordata; class Chondrichthyes; order Chimaeriformes; family Chimaeridae; genus Hydrolagus; species Hydrolagus colliei. The sequence continues at coordinate 12,387,610 of CM068754.1, forward strand.
ATTTAATTTACAGATTCCAAATATAATCATTACTCCTTGAGGTATCTTGATCCCAAATGCCCTGTATGACAGGATACGGATGTAAATGAACTTGTATGAGTTACTGATGCTGTGCAATTTATCACCAGCACAAAATCTTCCACAAAATGTAGAACAAAGCATGACTGTGTTGTATAGTTCAATAGCAGAAATGGCATTCATAATACAGTATGTTGAAATTTGGTACACTACATTTAGTGTCTATTTCAACTTTCAACACACATGTATTAACACTCTTCACACAAAAAGAATGACATGGGAACAGATCAATAAATATTACCTCCCAGTCCAATATTAATAATAATGATTAGGAAATACAGCCTCTACACATTTTGTTTCTTTTTAAATGGTTAGGAAATCATTTACATGAAGAACATTGCACACAATGATCTTTAGGACTATGAACTACCAAAGCATTGCACCCTTCAAAACATCAGTGTTTTGCGATGGAACAAGTATAATGGGAAGTCTCACACTTTGTTCTCTGGTTTCAGAAATCCTTTCCATCCTACAATGTTGTTTGGATAGGTCTTCTTATCGTTTGCTTACGTTTTGAAACTGGTACAACCCACAAGATCAAAGCTGTCAGATTTTCTGATGAAGTGTTGCCCAATATATTTCTCTTTTAGATGCTGCGGTGGATTTCCAACTTTTTTTTGTTTCTGTTGTTCAGCATAAACTGTTTGAAACTTTACAGAATAGAAAATGCACCAATTGCTTGCTTTTTGCAAATATTGCATTAGCCTATGTCACATAAAATCACTTTAAACTACAATTAATCACTGTTGGAAAACTGCAGGATTTTGCACCTTAAATATCTTCAAAAGGTCTGGTCTGGCCCACTTTGATATTAACTAAATATTAATGAGATGCACACTTAAGCACCTGAATGAATAACCGCAAGAGCATTGAAAATTCTCTGTGAAGCAAAAATATAAAGAATGAATGATGCAATTCCCCTTATTAATAATTAAACTATGTGAGAGAAGGGGGGGGGGGGGTTATAATTTCTGTTTGTTCATAGCTCTTTAATACATATACATTTAAGTAATTTGAAAATGATGCAGGAGTGTGCCAAAAAATAATAGCAATATCTAAGGGCAGTAATTGTGAAAGTGCTACAACAGCCACCTACAAAATACAGTCACTACACTTTGCAGTACAACAATGCTCTGGATAGAATCGTTCATTCACTTTGTGGCTATTAGAGAGACATTGCTGTGTGCAAATTGGTTGCTGAACTCCCTTCCTCACTCCCTTTGCCTCACCCCCTCTCTTCCCAGTTTCAGGTCCCACCTGAAGACCTTTCTCTTCGACCGTGCCTTTGGTCACCTTTCTATCCCTGCCCCTGGCTCGGGCCAAGGATCCGTTGTTGCGAAGTGCTCTGAGATGCCGTCCGGTGTGGAGGGCGCTATATAAATCAAAGTTGTTGATGTAGTTGTGTTGAATTTGTCTACAAAAGACTACACTTTACAGTAAATACTGTGAAGCACTTTGAGATGTCCTCCTGTGTGGAGGATACCATGTCAAATGCAAGGATTATAATTACTTTTAGGAATATGGAAATATTAGTGCCCAATTACAGAGCTCATTAGAAACAAATATCTTCTGCACCCTTGTTGGGGACTCAGTGCCAACATCAAATCTTCCCAAGTCAGTCATAGCAGAGCCAGGTGAAAAGGAAAGTTTCAATGAAGTGCCATCAAGGATAATAATTTTGCCCTTTAGTATAGTGCCTTAGACATCAGGAGGATGTCCAAAACCATTTCACAAGATATACTGTAGAGTGGAGTATATGTTTTGTGAGCACAAAGTACACGCAGCACAGAAATAGGCCACTTGGTTCAACTAATCTGTGCCAGTGTTTATGCCCCACATGCGTCCTTAAAACACCATCTCCTAATCCAACACAGTAGATTTTTCATTTCATGCACCATTCATCCCACAGTGTGGCTGATGGCTGATTAAAACTGTCAATTGACAGCCAATTTTATGCTGAGGTGAAACTGTCTGGAATCATTTCACACAGATCACTTATAACCAGTAGAGCAAGAAAACCTCAACCCATTAACTTGGACTGGATACAAATCCAGATCTAGAAGTGAAAGGGTAATGTACTGACTGACTGCACCAAAACTCTGACACAAGAATGTTTGAAGTGTAATGTTGAATCTAACTGAAATCAGAATGGTGGATGCTTTTCGTTTGTTGGTGGGGGTGATGTAATTTCTCTCTTTCCAGAAAATTCAGCTAATACACTACTTTTTGAGATTAAACCCTTGCTTTTATTTACCAGCCATTCATCCTATTTGTCAAAACAGGTGGTTGCATCTGATGGGAAAACTGAAATGGCTTTAAAGGATTAGTTAGCAATTTTGTTTTATCTATCATGGTGTGATAGACGCTTAATCTTTCTGATAGTTTGCTTTAGCAAACGTGTTTTATTACCCAAATACCTTCTGTGTTCATCTTGCAATGGTTGCGTCATTTTCAAGAGGTAAAGGGAGATTAAAGCAGCATTATCTGCATGGTAAAACGCTTTGGCAAAACCTTCATTCATTTGTTCTGCAGACCAGACACGTGACACAAAATAATGCAAATCCCATCAAACGCAAGCGTCATTGGAGTATGAAATGAGTCAGGGCTCTTTTTCTCCTGCCCACCCCCACCCACCGGCTAACATTTTTTCTGATAAACACTTCATCATAAAGAATGGTCCTTCAAAAACATGTTTCTTTCAAACATTTGGTTTCCAACTAATTATTTCCAGTGTTACTGCATTTTAATATATTGTTATTGTTTTATTTGTTGCCAAACCCTGCCAGCTCTCTTATACCAGATGAGTCATGTCTATAAAGTAGCACATGGCTTTCATCTGGGGGAAAAAAAAGCAACAGCATTCTGCATTTATTTCATCAAGGTAATGATCGAACAAGTGAGGTGCAACGTGCAACTGACTATGAATGCACAAATTAGGGGTCACATATGATGAAAGACCAAAAAAGGCTTTGAAATCAAGTAATTATTGATTGTTAAAATGCAGAACAGGATCAAAAGCATGGTGACTACGCAACAGACTACAAAGGGAGCTACGCTTGTGCCCACTGTTCTGGAAGAAAACATGACATAGGAGGCATATGCAGGGATCTGTGAAAAAACATCACAGAACAGGCTCAGATCAAGTACTCTACTGATCTCCCCATAGCATCTGCATCAGTCTCAATCATGAGTGATGTTCGGATAAGTTATGAGCAACTGTACTTTGCAAATGCTAACTTGACAAGCTTCTTTCATAGACTCGTAGAATTATATAGCATAGAAGGAGGCCGTTCGGCCTATCGTGTCCTTGCCGGCTCAGCTGTCCAAATTAATCCAACTCACCCGCTCACTCCCTATAGCCCTATAAATTTGTCCTTCCCAAATATCTATGTACAGTACTTCACTCTTGAAAGTTGTTATTGAATCGGCTTTCACCACCCTTTCAGGCAATGTGCTCCAGATCCGAACAACTCGCCTCTTTCTTATTTTTTTTTATTTTCTAGTCTTCTTGACATTGCTCAAATAATTACCCTGAAGGCAAATTCCATTCTTCATTTCAATTATTAATATTCTATTATTATTATTACTTTGTTCCCAATTTTCCCCCGCAAAATTTCCATTGCCATCAGCTAACTTCCTCTATGAAGAAGGGGAATGTTGGGTTTGATCGTGGGACTGCTGTGATGGTATGAAACCTTCACCCACTTCACAAATCCCCACCAAAAAATTACAATATTTGGATCATAATAAACAAAACATTTGTAGAGCGCCTTTCACGTTGGGAGGACATCCCAAGACGCTGAAATAATAAAGTGCCAATGCTAATACCAAACCATGACAGCATGCTTGAGGCAGATTCGTGCTTGCTCATAAAAGAAATTGGTTCTGTGCATTCTTGTTAGCTAAAAGATTCATTGTGAAGATAAATATTTCTGACCATTTCTTTCAATAGTCTATTCTACAAGAATGCCAGATTAGCCTGTGGGCATCTTATGCAGCAGATAAAACGATATGCAGTGCTAGAGGTGCTTATTATCCGGAAATAATTAAATGCAATTCTTGTAAATCACAGAACATAATTAAACCTTTCTTTGTCACCTAGAATAATCAATTGGTAAGAATGATTTGACTTTAACAAGATACTTATGCCAAGTTAAAACAGAGGTGATTTGAAAGGCAACTTACTGATGTGATGATGCCTTTGAATAGGCATTATTCAACAGAGTACATGTTATCTGAAAATTAATGCCCAAACTAATCGCCCTCCATCCTTAAACCTTTACTTTCAGTCCTTCTTCAACCACACTGCCCTTCTTTGGCTGGGAGATGCAATGGACTAAGCAATGTAAAATTGTTTTTGCTCGTCTTACTAGCATGTACAACGAGCATTATCACAAGGTACTCCAGTGTGGGGGTCTAGCAGAGAATTATAGACTAAACACAGAGGCGGTAGTCAAATCCAGCAAATGACAGCCAAAATTGTTTGAGAGCAACAAGTAATTAGGTAGTGCACATTCCAATACAATGTCATTCTTCATGAGTGCGTCTGATAGTAAGCATTAAAGGTTATTTAGCTGTGGGGATGCTGCAAAAGGAGCCTGATTCTATCCGTGCCTGAACCCCACAACCATTGAGTCTCCAGCTTTTCACGGAATATGTTGTAAAGTGGACTGTGTATTTGTGGGCATATTAGTATTTGTTTATCCTTACATGTATTAATGATCAGGAAACCTGGTTCATGAAAACATGATTCCATGCCTCAGCTGCTCTCTGTCATTGGGAGAACCAGCATATGTCTGTTCTGTAGCAAAATATGTGGATTTGGTGATTATGCTTGTGCGCTGAAAGGAGATCGAGAGTATGCTTGAAAATGTATGATCCACAATTCTATATAGTGTACATATTGTACACGTACAAAATGCCCACAAGCTAATTGGCACTCAAACCAAGTTAGATAATTTGAATAAATCAGAAATATATATCCCAGCAACAAGTTTTGACTTTATGCAAGTGCTTAGTTAACAGGAGGTACACAGAGTTAGCTTTGTTTTGATTCATTATATGTCATAAATTCCTCGGGTTCGTTTTTCTACTTGTGCAGGATATGGCACGTCAGATTCATTCTGGAATCGGCAATATTTTGATTGACTACAACGAATCATTTAGTACACTTTGGAAATATATGTTACATCAGGTATGGCAGCATGTAAAATTGTTAATTCCTCTTAAGATTGCTCCTTGCTACGAATTACATTAGAGATCTACAAACAAAAGCAGAATGTGTTGTACAGGTACTTGATAAACAGTTAACTGTCAACGTGCTGCATTTGCCATTGGCAAAGATGATGCATTCTCCGCTCATTCTCATGTATTCTCATGGTTGATTATTTCTCAATTGACCAACAAAAATACAAAACAAAATTGTGGAATCATTATCTACTGAATCCTACACAGGTTTCATTGCAAAACAATTTATCCTCCTTAGCCTGGATGCTAATTTGAAGTATATATTGGCATTCAAAATCAGTGTCAAGATAACTGAACCTGTCACTATAGAAATCTCTCTGGGGTTTATCCCCGTTCTCTTTTTAATTTTCTCATTCACTTGTTATTTCTATTCTCTGACAATTTCCATCTGTTGTTAACTGGCAAACTGGGCACTTTATTTAATTAAACAATTGGCAATAAGTTGAAACAGACTGCCAACATTTTCTTTGCTCTTCCACACCACCAACCCAGGTGTTTGTGAAAGCTTCTCTTCTTCATCTGAGAAATGTCTAAATGCTGGAATCATCAATCAGTGCAAGCATTCATAAAGCAATGAAAATGAATATGGTTGCCAGCAAATGCAACAAATCACAACTGATTTGCTAGTTTCTCTTTCCTTTAAGGGCAATAAGGACATGTGAGTGAGGCTCTGTTGAAAGTTACAGGGCTCAACCTCACAGTGCAAGTTTGGAGTTAGCGAAAATGGGGTCATTCTGCTCTGCCTACATCAGAAAGCAAATCCGTTCATTTTGCCCTAACTGCTTGTGGAGTCCTGTAGCTCAGTAATTACAGCACTCGCCGAACAAGCAAGAAGCCCTGGGTTCGATCAGGGGAAAATGTTGGGCAAATTTCCTTACTCCATGCACCTCTGTTTCCTAGTAGTAAGTCGGCACCAAGTTAGGTGTTTGTTGTTTGGCGGATTGCTTTTCTAGGAGTAATAATCATTTTTCAATTAAATTAAAATGTGGTCACTCAATCCACGACTCTTTGTAAAACAATGCTGTATGCAACTAGCTGCCGAGTTTTGTCCACAGCTTGTAGTGTATTCACATCATTGAAACATCTCAAAGTGCTTCACAGAATATACCGCAAAAGTGAATTGACTCTATAGTTTGAATGCAAAGCAAGATAGCCAATTGCACTCAGCAGGGTTTTATCTGGATAAATTGCAGCTGTAAATTAATTCGCACAGAAGGACCCCAAGTTTTGGCTCTTGCCAAACTACATCTTATACTTTCTGGATCTAAGAAACCAGGGTGCATCCCTTTATATCATTCAGAATATTGTACACAAAAAAATGAGCATCCCTCACTGATGAAAACATCACATTTTAAAACCTCAAGATCTCTACAACATATTAAAACACTTGGAAGGGAATTAGTTTACAAATAATCGATTATAATTTATCACACATCTGAAATACAGTAGACCTTTTCATTTAAATACAGATGTGAATTGAGTCTCTGCACATGACAAGTACAGGATCATTAATTTTCTTTTTATGGTACTTGGAGTTGAATGTGCTATGTATGGATCGGTGACTAAAACCAGCGGGAAAAATGAATCTGCAGTTTCTAAAGAAAATTAATCCTTGGATCATATCACTGGATATCACAAACTCAAGACTGTTTCATTTGCTTCAAGATAAAGCAAAACAGTATCAAAATTATTTATTATCAGTAGGAAATGCCTCAATATCACAATATTTAAAATTGGGCTGTTCAGCTTTGTCGCTTATTTGAACTTCAAACCTGAAGGCTCTCTACAATCATAAGAGGCTACTTTCCCCCCAGGAAACATGCTTAAAATGGGCCATTATTTCCACTGCATTAGTCCTAAAGAGCTGCTTGCCTCCAGAAAATTGTGTTTTTGCATAAAAAAGGCACAGATGCTATCTGTTCTGGTCAACTGACTGTATACAGAAGTAATGTGTGAACAATTCTTCTCATGGATAGCTGTGTTGTCAAAATAAGACTTTCGATAGAAGACTGCTCTGAAGAGCATCTAAGTATTGTGGTTCAAACCCGAATCTTAACAGTTACAGTAAGCACAAAGATTGCAATAAGCACTCCCGTATGTGGAAGTAATTTAATGGTATTGATTGAATGACTGTTTGATAATATTGTTTTTTGGGGGATATTTTTTAATTGGTTTCTTTAATAATGAATCCTGATAGAATTACCGTCGACCTGGGGGATTTGGTTTTCCCACATAACATACAGTCAATTCACTTTACAGTATATCCTATGAACCGCTTTGAGATGTCTCGAAGACTAGATAAGGCTCTGTATGAAATGGAAGGATTCTTATTATTATTCAGCCCTTGGAACCTGAGTAGTTGCCATGGGTTAGGGTGATATATTTCCAGTCAAAAGAAGGAACCCTCATTTGCATTATTGAGATTCCTCATGATAGATTGTAAATTAGATCCCAATAATATGGATGTAAAGCAACTGTACGGAAGCTGCAACATGTGACAGCTTTTATCTTTATGAAATGTGACATATTATCAATACCTTGACCACAAAGTTGATGTCAGCAAGTGGCTTTGGCAGAAACCTAATGACTGTGGTACCAACCATAAACAAAAAGCTGTAACATTCGCTGTAAAGCTCCAGATAAAAATATATCACCTAAACAACTGTGTTGATCTTATCAGTCAACAATAGGCAACACTGACAAAAAAGCAAAGAGTTTACCAGATTAAAGAAAGTTGTGAGGGCCAGAAATCAATAAATAAGGTAAAACAAACACTGATCATTTTTAATTTGAAAAGTAAAAATCATTAAAGCTGAAAATGTACACTATGTTTTTGCAAGGCTATAGCTGGATCATATTTTTGAAAAGAGTCAGATCTTACATCCATAATTTCAAGGCTACCAATCAATGCCTACTAATTTTATGAAACCTGACATACTATCAATAGCTTGACCACACAACTAATGACAACAACAACAACAGAATTACATTTCTAAAGTGCCTTTCACGTCAGGAGGAAACTGTGACAGCAAGTGACTTTGATAGAAATCTGATGACCCGGATGCTAAATCAGTTTGACTTCCTTCCTGTCCGACGGTCAACATTTTGGCACAGTTGGTTTTACTTTCAGTAAATAAATATTGGAGTCAACACCCCAATCATGTTGTAAGCAAACCTAGGTTTATAACAGGGCTCTTCAGTACCTCTGTTGCATCCTCTATCTGTCCCCGCTATACACATAATGAGGTAATCTCACTATTAACTTTTGATTTTGGATGAGAAAAGGTTGCTAATACATGTGAATTATCAGATATTTAGGTACTGTACACATTCATGCAGTACAGATTTTTTTTTACAGTATTATAGTCCACAATTTGTTAAAGAAGCAGATGTATCAAATATTGTTTGGTATTTAAGCATCGTATCCCTGCTCTCTATGGATGGACAAAAGTACTTGAATTGTATCTGCCTGGCTATTAAATAAATACCCATTTTCTTGTCTCAAAGTGGTACAACTGCAGACAAACTTGTTGTTGAATACTTGAAAAGCAAAATTCATTGAAATGTAGAGATGGTTGTACAGCATTGTATAATTCAGAATTTTTTAAAAATAGCTTTGGGTAATTTATGGAATTTCAGGCAGTCAGTACAATTATGGTTAAAGTCAATATTAAAGGAACAAAATATGTCCAGTTCTCTATTCATTCCGATAACATTGCATAAACGCAAACATATGAAAGCTGCTGTACATTAACAATGTATGTGTGCTTCATCTGACAGTAAAGTCCTCATCACGATAAATTATACTTTTTCTCTAGTGTTTACAAACTTATCATCATTGTCAGATGCTGGTAATGTTGTTTTAAAGCTCTAAAGCAATATTTGTTCTATCAGGCTCTTGTCTCCCTTGCTCAATATTTGCCATTTACCAAATCCATTTAATCTTCCAAACATAAGTTTCAATTGGGCAGTCTGCCCCAGATAAGACAACGAAAGCATCCGAATAATTCTGTAACCTTATTATTCATCCTTGACCACAGCTTGATATATTTGTGGATTCCACAACTCAGAAAATCATTATGTTCTATTTGGTATTTGAAACAAAGTACATTTGTTCTGTTTACAAATTCTACAAACAACTGTGTCTGTTCAACTTTGGAAGGAACCAACACTTGAAGACTGCTCAATAGGGCACTTTCAATTGCTGGCACATCAGCCCCTGAAAAACCTGATTGATGGCCCCTCAGCCCTTGAAGACTGGCCTTTGTAGCATTTGAAGGATCTCAGAATGGTTACTACAGGAGCTTTAATGGGATGGTCTGCTTGTGAGCAGATTAACCAGTTAACATGCTCCACTATTGTACCTCCCCAAATGCTATACAGCTTTGAAGGAGTTAGATAGCCATGGCTATGTGTCTCCACTGCTGTGTCAACTGTACATTGATGTAGCAGAGTAGACAAATGCACTTTTTTTGTCTACTCTAGTCTCCTAGTGCCAGTAATGTGGCTGACATGTGCCATAGTCCTTGATATATGGCTCTTTTCAGATTCCAAGGCACAATCTTAAAAAGGCTCCATGGAGCACAGTAAGATCCATTCGATCCAATGTTTCCAAGGGCTACAGTGCAGTGAGTCATTTGAAATGCTGTTGAGATGCTATCCTGCATGAATGGCACTATATTAGTAAGATATTATTGTTCTTGTTGTCATTCTCCTTGCTCTCCACTGAAATGGTGCTACCCTTGCAGTGTGGCACGATCATCTGTAGAAATTACTTATAGTGACTGTGGAGAATTACTTAGAGTAACTGACTTATTTATGCACAAACTGTGGGTTTTAGAGGAAGAAGAACCAATAACATATTTAAGAGCAATCTTCAAATATGCATGATTTTAAAGAATATTCTTAACAAGCTTGAGGGCTTTGGATATCACTAGTGTATTATTTTTCATTTAACTCTGTGTGAAAAAAAATAGGGCATCATACTTGCAAAAAGATGTGATCAATTGCTTGCCCAGAAATAGAAGCATTTGGCTATGATTTTCTGTTGTCTAAATAAGTAATTCCTTAGGACCCATAACTTGGCTGCCTTTATCCCCCCGTAGATCGTCTTTTTCACTCTGTGCTGCTTTATATTTAGACATGGTTTATAAATTGTTAATCCATCTCCTGCAATCTTCGTCATTTTTTAGCACTTTAGAAGTTCTTCTAACTTTTCATAAAATCATCTAGTTATTCTCCTGAACATCTAGCTATTTTGGTACCAAAACATCATGTTTATATTCGATGCACCCTTACTAAATCAAAAGTAGCAAAAGTGAGGCAGAATAAAGGTTTGGTTTCAGATCATTAGATTCGCAATGGAATGATATCCGATTGAGTTCAGTGAGATATCCTACTGTGATGTCAGGACAAATCAAAATATGTATATTATTATTACATTTTGTGAATATTTGCATTTTGTATTCTAAATATCAGTCCAAAATATTTTCCAACTGTCAATCCAAGTCTGCATTTTAGAACAAACAACAAATTAAACTGATTTTTTTAAAACAGAAATGAAATTATGCATTTTGCTACTTTATACTAGATTGCTTAAAACATTTACAGAATACTGTACCTGGGTGGTATTTTCTTCCATAACTCAATAGAGGTGTAAAGATGTGTTCAAGGTTATTACAGAAATGGATTTTGTCCATTTCACTGATGCATTGAATACAAACTTGTTGTACACATGGGAGTCATACATTGGCACATTAAAACTAAATAAATGATACAAACAATGACACTGGTCCTAAAACGTTCCTTCTCACCCTTGGGAGTGAGATTCACTCTCCGAGAAAGAAAAACATGAAACTCACAGTTGGAGCTGATAATTGCAATGTTCTGAATAAATCAATTGCTTTTAAGAGAAAATGTAGCATTATTGTTGATATTGGTGCCTTATCTTTCAGAAGCTAGTGACTATTATTCCCTTTGCTCTTAAATGTATGACTTCGACAATGTGCACTTTTGCACATTGTCAAAGTAGCTGCACTTAACGCCAAGAGGAATTTGTTGCCTCCAGCAACGACTGGAAGACTTCGAGTTCTACAATTCATTAGAATCCCATCTTTTCATGTCTGGCACCTAAACATGAACATGTTTCAAAAGGTCAGGACAAAAGATCTCTTCTTTATGCCTCTTACATTGCCTTAAGTCATTGTGCACTGTCAATAATTTTCTAGTAGACAAGACGACTACAGGACCAAAATGTTTCTGACACATCATTCATTCACTGATAGTAATTCAGGCATCTACATTAGAGGGAAGTGAACTAGCCTAATTCCCTCATCAAGGCAAGGCATGGGTTCATACACTGAACAATGTTCCGATTTAACAACTACAACAAAATACCATTTATAGAGCGCCTTTCACGTCGGGCGCTGTGATTCAGTGAAAATGCCTGATTCCATTAAATGTAAAAATGTGATTCCCGAAGTCACATTTATTCCATGGCTATAAACAAATCAGAGAAAAACTAAAACAATCAAAAACTTCAATTATTCATTAAAAGTTGGAATCTAATACTGTATAAATATTAGAATAAGCTTAGATTGAACCAACTATTTTCTATCCCAGAACAATTTTAGAAGAACCTAGGAGAGAAACAAATATATAGGTTGCTCTCAAGGTTTTGCCTCTGCTAGGTAGACTAGCAGAGACTTGAGCTCTCCACAAGTTTCCTGGTACACAGCTCAGCTCAGCATAAAAGGTATGAGCGTATTGCACCATCCACCTGCCCACAGAAACACAAGGAATATTGCAGCAAAAATGGAGGTTAAAATTAAGACAAAGTAACAAACTGCACAGGATCCAGAACCAGATGTGTCCAATTGGCGTTCCTTAACGATTGATAGCGATAACGAGCAGGATTTAAAAAAATAATTGTTAGTGTTGCTGCTGACATGATAGTAAAAGCAAATGTCTGCAGCAGAGCACACAAGTGCTGTTCAGTTTGGTTGTGCATCATGATCCAGAGTGCTGACAAGTGAATGCATAAACAGTTCAGAATCTCATCTCGTGCACTTACTGCAGGAATGCTCAATGGTGCTGGCTAATTCCAGGTTTATAGAAATACCTGTAAATGCTGGGTAGGATCCATTGATGAGTTATTTTGTGGTTACCCAACAGAAGAATGCAAAAACTCACCTTTGTAAAAGAGAAACAGGAGGTATTTTATTTAACAAAAACTGTTCACAGAGCATTTAGTAGTGCAATCCTGGGATTGCAACCCCTAGTAGTTGTTGACGCTTCAGTAATGAGTCCTACCTGCTGAGTCGGTTTGTGTAACAATTTACATTTTAATAAGTGCCCATCAAACATGCACTGAGTGCTGGGAGATGCAGGTAACCTCTTTGATAACCACACAATCCAGGAGAGAATGCTTTTACTCTAACGATAAGGAGTACAAATGGCCACCGATGAGGCACTGATTCAAGATCTTGTTGGGTAAGGGAATAGAGAGGAGGAAGCAGCATGTGCTGGATGAGGCCAACAGGCAGGCAGAGATCAGCTTTGGTGAATAATTCAGGATAACATTACTGCCCTGGAGCTGAAGCTGCAGAGTTACGCAATGTTTTTGTGTGCCTGATGAATCAACACACGACTCTTTGTATTATGTGTGTGCTCCTGCAATGATAACAAATATTCTACAATTAACTGTTCAGTGGTAATATTTTATTCCATTAATTGTTGAAATTCCACAAATAAGAGCATTGCACATCCCCTTTTCTTGTATGTACTCTTTCTTGTAGGTTTCCAAATAGCCCCAGGTCTATCTTGTTTTCCATTACTTATCTGTGCATGATTGCTGGGTTAAGAATCATTGACAAGTCAGTTTGCTCTCCAGGCAGTACTGCGGTAGGTGACATGAAATTCATGCAAGACAATGCTTTTATTGTATTCAGGTAGAGTTTCTGATGAAACATTTCTGCATGGTAAGTGATATTGATGGCAAACTGACACCCAAGAATGTGTAGAATTCTCCCTTCCACTGCTCAAAGCAGAATATTTGAAGATAAGCCCCAGGAAAATATTAAATCCCTATGATATAAAATTCAGGCCTTTAGAGCTAATGCTGACCATTATCGGATTCTTGGTCATAGACTCCCAAAATAATTCATACCGGCTAGGGTAGAGTATTGGATTGCTGCTCCAAAACAGTCCATGTGACTTGCATCACAGAGGTTTCCATACTAAACATCTTAATTCTCACAGCCATAAACCCATGGAATGGGGGCTATATTCCTTGATGGTGGACTATTCCATGTTATCAGCTACATCATCTGAGTTATTTCTGACATTTGGAAATGACAGGACGTATTGGCACATCAACAGCTTCTAAAAAGTGAGAACTGCCATTTGCACTCCTTATGGTTGTCAAGACACTAAGGCCATCCTACATGCCCTTTGTATCAGAACAGATGGCTATTCAGTCTTCCACATAAATGGCTCACCCCTTCCACATGTGCTACCACTCACTAACTCTGTGGGTGCTTATGTGAGAGGGTGCAGGAGTAAGGAGGATGGTGGTTTCTGCTTGGTGCATCTCTTCCTTCTACAGCTTCTGGGGCTTGACAGCTGGTTTATCTCTGAAAAGAAAGAGGGGATTAAATAAAAGCAACAAGGATGTGTATCTAAACACCATGGAATAAAAAATGACATGCTGTGCTTGCAAAGTTACCCATTTCCTAGCTCGTGTCGGACAAGACTTTGGAACGGACATGTATCATTAAAATATACATTACTTTCAGTATTCGGACAAACCTGGACCACAAAACACCCACCCGTTGAACTGTCAAAGTCAGCAGATTCACAAGCCACACTCTCTGAGCTTCCCATTCTATTCCTTCAAGAATTATGTGATTGATGGGAAATGTTTCTCTATAAAGCGAGGCCCTTGAGATTAAAGTTGGATTTGGCCTGCAGAGGTCAACGATACAATTATTACCACAAACTATTCCATACAACTACAGTACAGTAAAAGCCCGTTTATCCGGAACCCTTGAGACCTGGCCAGTGCCAGATAAATCGCGTGCTGGATATTCGGCTGAAAACACACAAAAATATATATATTTAAAAATAAGCATTTTTTCGGATAAACTTTGGTTAATCGAATACAGACTTTTTTTTGAGGTGTTGGTTATATGGAAGTTATGGTTGATCGGGTCACGGATAAACGGGCTTTTACTGTATGTACTAGTATAACTGATGATTTAATGCAAGGAATTGAGGACTGCACATGCCCAAGTAATGTTACATGCTACAATGTGCACAACTGGATGGTCATCTGATCATTTCATGCACAATCTGAAACAATATATATTTAGGATGCAAGGAAAATGTCCTGAGATACATGAAAGGCTTAGTAATTATGTTTCCTACCTTCATAATCAGATTTGTCCTGAGCTGTATATTCATGCAGTAGTCGTACCAGTGATTCATCCTGTTCCATCACGTTAAACTGGATTCTCAGCCATTTCTAAGCCTTGTTTCTCTGTCCATAGCTTGGAGAGGTTGTTAACAACACTGAGAACTTTGGTTTTCCTTTGTTAGACAGGAAACCTCAACAACAACAACTAAGATTTATACAGCGCCCTCCACGCCGGACAGCGTCTCAGAGCACTTCACAGGAGCGGATCCTGGGACCAAGCCAGGGGCAGGGGTAGAAAGGTGACCAAACGCGCGGTCGAAGAGAAAGGTCTTTAGCTGGGACCTGAAACTGGGAAGAGAGGGGGTGAGGCAAAGGGAGTGAGGAAGGGAGTTGCAGAGCCTTGGGGAGTGGTGGCTGAAGGCATGGCCACCAAGGGTGGAGCGGAGGATTCCGTGGACATGGAGGAGGCAAACCCGGTGGAGCGAAGGCAGCGGCTGCTGCTTTGGGGAGCGAGGAGGTCAGAGAGGTGGGGGGGTGCAGAGGAGTGGAGGGACTTGAAAACAAGGGTGAGGATCTTGAAGTCGATCCTCTCAGGGACAGGGAGCCAGTGAAGTCTGGCTAGGACTGAGGTAATTGGGGAGCGAAGCTTGGTGCGGGTGAGTATGTGGGCAGCAGAGTTTTGAATTAGCTGGATTTTGTGGTGGAGGGGAGACCGGCGAGGAGGGCGTTGCAATAGTCCAGCCGAGAGGTGACAAAGGCATGGACCAAGGTTTCAGCGGCTTTTGGGGTGAGGTATTGCCGGAGACGGGTGATCCGTTGGAGGTAGTAGAAGGCGGTACTGGTGAGGGACTGGATATGGGAGAGGTGGGGCAGTTGAGGGTCGAACCTGACGTCAAGGTTGTGCACAGGTTCAGAGAGTTTTAGGGGCAGGCCGGAAAGGTGGAGAAGGTTGTAATGCAAGCGCCTTGTATTCCCATCTCTTCAATCAGGAGATGCAGGAGACAATGCAATGTGTTAAATCATTGGGATTCCTTGAGTTATCACAATACTTAACATATATCCTTGCCTAGTTGAGTCACTCTGCTGCTGTTCAACCATCCATCACATGATACTACTAAGTGTTAAGAGAGACTTGAAAATATACGGGAAATAAGGCAGGTGGTGGAATTGAATTGATCTCCTTGCTCCTTGGGCCAGTGCAAACTTGATTTGTCAACTGCTATGTATCATTCTTTCACATTGTACTGTACTTCACATAATTACTAGTATCACTAGCAAATGTATCAGATTCTGATATAAAACATTTCTGGATATTTGACCCAAGGTTATGATGCTCTCATTTGCGAGTTTAGTAATTACAGTGGCAGGAATGTGTGAATTTCGGAAGCAGGAACAACTTAATAAACACATTGTATTTATTCTTGGAATCATCACTTTTAATGTTTACAGCCAATCTGGAACCAAATTTAATTTAAAACACTAGCTTTTCAACATTTAACACTAAATTCCAGAGATGCTTCTCACAAACTGTACAACTCAGTGTGCATCTATCCCTCTCATCTGGCACCTTTCCCACACCCCTCAAGACAGCCACTATCACCCAGATTCTGAAGAAACCTTCCCTTGACGCTTCACAGCTTTCAAGCTACCAGCTCATCTCCAACCTCCCTTTTCTATCGAAAGTCCTATAAAGAGTCATTGTCTCCCAGCTTTGCTCTTTCCTCTCATTCCACTCCCTCCACGAGCCCCTCCAATTGGGCTCCCACAGCATGGAAACTGCCCTGGTCAAGGTCACAAATGATATCCAGACCATTTGTGACCAGGGCTCCTGCTGCCTCCTTGTTCGAAGCGCTTTGAGACGCCGTCTGACGTGGAGAGTGCTATATAAATCCAAGTTGTTATTGTTCTCCTTGATCTATCCGTTGCTTTTGATACCGTGAACCATTCGATCCTCCTCCACCACCTCTTCTCCTACCTCAACCTTCAAGGTTCTGTCCTTGACCGGTTTAGGTCTTATCTTTCACACCATCTCCATTCTGTGTCTGCTACCATCGGTGGGAGGGCTTTCAGCCTCTCTGCCCCCACACTCTGAAACTCCATTCCACAGTCCCTTCGCCTCGCTTCCTTCCTTGCCTCCTTCAAAGCCGGTCTCAGACTCTCCTTTCGATCGTGCCTTCTGCCGCCCCTCCCACTTGCTCGGGCCCGACCCCTGACTGTTCAGCGCCTTTGGATGTCCTCCTGATGTACAACCCGCTCTATCAGTGTGATTTTGTTGTTGTTGCACTGATTTTATGTCTGATTTCCAAAAATGTCTTATTAAGTCATACTTAGGCAAAGCTTCTACAAAATTGTAGAAGTTTCATTGCACTTGTGAATGTCATAGGATGCCAACATTTCAAAAGTAACATAAATGAGACAGGCGATCACAAGTAATTGGCATTGTCCTCCAAATCTACATCTCATCTTCTCAATCATATAAATTAAAATATGCTTTGACTTTTGCTTTTGACCAACTTCCAGATCAGCGTTGCAATAACCCAGAAGGATTGTAACAATACATTTCACATCATTGTTTTTTGGTTTATCATTATCTTACTAAGGAAAAAGGTTAGAGCAAAAGATATACCGTTTATTCTGATAGCTCCTTTGTGATAATGAGCTTCCATGGTTTATAAAGAATGGCATAGGCATTTTCCTGAAATAATTATTTCTACCTCATTGGAACTTGGGAGTAAACATCAAACACATTGGGCAATTTGAAATCCTCATCCCGCAATTAATTAGTATTATGAATTACAGTGCAAGGCTGTTGATTATATAGTAATAATTTGTGTCTCATAAAGCCACACAAGATGTTCCCAAGCATAGAATTGAGTTCTACAGTCTATAGAGTTCTATGGATGGAAGAGCTGATATGATCGTTTGAAATTATTGAAAACATTTGTCGGTAATGCTTCTTTCTGAGAAATATGCTAAACAGATTTGTCCTCATTAACTCACCAAAGCGTTCTGTATTTTGAGCCACATTTGTTTTTGATAAAAACCTGCACTGTTAACAACACCCTCACGTGTGTTGCTGCAGACAGCCATAGTTTAAGATGTAACTATCACTGCAAACGCATTCCAAAAGGCTGAGCTGGAATTGGCAACGATTTTGAGCAACACGCATTGATAGTTTTGAAAATGCATCGTGAAATGCTTACAAAGTATAGACTTTTGATATTGCCAGTGGGCAGGATGGTTGCAGGAAGTCCCTTAGGATTATTTAATGCTTCTTCACAAATTTACTGTTTGAAATTACTTTTACAGCTACATTCATTACATTACGCATTGCGGTAAAAACCATTACATTTTTTTGAGGTTTTTCAGGCACAAAAAACAAATGAGATCAACATCATAGTAATCATGGAAATAAAAGCAACTAATGGATTCTGAAAGTATATAAGAGCTTTTGATGAAATATCAATATGAGTTCTAATGGGGTACAATTGTGACCTACAAATTTGTTTGCAGCCTCTGCAAGTATCTCTACACAAAATGCAATTCTACTTTGCATCTTGCATTAGTGTCATGCGGCTGAAATTACGCCCAAGAATCTAATTTTGAAAATTAAATTTGACTGGTCATATAATTGTATAAATATAGTTTATATGCGAAGCACTGTCTTGTACTGTACACCAGCCAAGCATAATATAAAGGAAGTATTGGTTACAAGAAATGTTAGGTCAGAGGAAGAACTTTCAATATACAGTACAATAATTCATCCTAATTTTCAAATAATTTGAGGTCTGTATAGAGTTCTTAACACATATCGCATCTTCGCAAATAATTTCTAAAAACAGAGCTGTTTAAAAACTCAACTGTCGAACAGCATTTCAACCCTCCTTTCCTACCTGATTTCTGTTTAACAACATTACTTTCAATTATGCAGCTGCTTACAACACCAGATGTTTTCAGATCACCTGTGATTATTCTGATGAGTTAACAACGTAGCTTTGCTTCAGGAACGACCATTGAGCCCCTTTGCCTCAGCAACTGCATGTTGCTTAACTGTAGTTAACATGCAGTGAAACCATATTATTCTGCACTTATGATTTGCTAGAATACATGAACATGAATCATGTCAGCAACTTGCTTCAATGAGCTCACATTATTTGTTTGCTTCTGCAAGTTTTGGGAAGCATGAGGAAGAATCATAGATTACACAGCACAGAAGGAGGCCATTTGGCCTATCGTGTCTGCACCAGCTATTTTGAAAATAGCTGTCCAAGTCAATCCCACTCCACCGCTCTCACCCTATAGCGCTGGAAACCTGTCATCTATAAATAATTACCTACTTTTTTCTTAAAAGTTGTTATCGAATCGGCTTCCATCACCCTTTCAGGAAATGCATTCCTGATCCGAATAACTCGTTGTGTGTTCATGCAAATTATAGAGAGGCTGCAATACAATTGAGATATGATAAAAAAAAACACACATGTTTGCAAGACACTATTTCCGATCTTGAGAACAAAATTGTTGGAACAATAGAGATTTTATTCATCGCATTCTGGCCTCCATTCAGGAATAATAATAATCATAATAATCCTTGCATTTGGCCTTATCACGTCTTCTGGACATCTCAAAGCACTTCACAAAATATACTGTAAAGTGAATTGACTGTATATTTGTGGGTGAAACATGGCAGCAGTGCCCCACAAACCATTATGGATTGAAATTCCAATTTAATTATTGGTTTTTTTGAGGGATTAGTTGAGGGAATCTAAAGCATTGCAATAGCCTTTCTGGACTAACAACACATGGATATCTCCACATGAGGCTATGTGTATTCTCTCCATGAGGTTGACAGGAATTTTATAGAATTTTTAAATCCAAGTATATTACAGGTTCTTAATGACGTACGAACCACAGACGTGTCACAACCTTCCCTAATCAGTTCATTACATCACTCTCACATTTTGAACTTCCTACTTAGCCAAAATACATGAAACATAATCAAGCAATGTCTCATCTTAAATTGCTGAATTATGGATAATCTGCAATTGAAATGTTCTGTGCTGAGAGAACCACTTGGTGGAGTGGTACCGCATGTTTTAGCTGATGAATTGGGGAGCCATAACTGCATTGTGATTCCAATCCAATTAAGAAATTTTGAGGGAAGGTATTAGGGTGAAAAAATATGCCACTCCATAACAGATACCATGTGCAAATCCGTTGCAAAAACATCAGATTTGTTTTTACCCCACTATTCAGTATGCCAGGAAGGTTCACCTTAGAACCTAAAACCTAAAACCTTTTTTTTGCTCAATGTGTTGCTGAGATACTATCAGCCTTGGCCAACAGTAGATCTAATATATTGGCTCAGAAGTTGACAGTCTGTATCTGAGGGCAGCTCTGGGGAATTATTTCAAAAGAATGGTGCTGACACTGGGCACAAGGAGCAGGTATGGGTGTAAAGCTAGTACAGGTCCAGATGTCATCTTTGAGCTTTCAAATCACATATTTTACTTGTCCCTAAAGAATAGAACTGGGATAAAAACAACAAACATTTAAGCCAACGAGCACTTTAATTAAAGGTAAGGGTTAGCTAAGGAATTCTGGGGAGTCATTGCACATCTAATGTATTTTAATGCAATTTTGTAACTATTGTTTCTGGTTATATTTGTTTTACACTAACATGGTTATAATCACACTTCAATTGAACGTGCTGTCAAATTCACGGGTCAAAACCCCTTACAGAAATGAGCCTAAATTAGTTGTCTCCATAACCTGCAATCATTACCTGTCTCCATACCTAAACTCCTTGAGATATGTATAATGTTGTGTGCCCCGCTCTCGTGATTAGTCTGCTTTATTTAATGGATGTGATTAAGCTCATCCAAGCTGGGGTTGTCAGTCAATGGAGAACACAAGAGATTGCTTTCTATAGAGTCCAGAGCATCAGGACTTTAGGAAGTAGGGTCCTGAACTACACAAACTACAATAATCCTTGCATTTTATATAGTGTCTTCTCATATTGTCCAGATATCTCAAAGGCTTCACGGGATTTTACTGCAGTGTAGTGATTGCATTTTGTAGTGGCTTCAAGATCCATCTCAAGACCCTCCTCTTGGACCATCACCCTCATTCCTTCTCATTGTCTCCAACCTCCCTGATCTCACCCCCCAACTCCCCAGCTCTGATTGTCCTCCTGACGTGACAGGCGCTATACAAATGTAGTTTTGTTGTTATTGTTTCCAGGTGACAGATTTGTGCACAGCAATGAACCACAAACAGCCATGAAATGAATAAACAATTATTAGCTGGGAAATGTTGGCCATGACACCGGGCAGAAACTCCTTTCTCTTTTCACATCAGGCCATGACATCATTAACTTCAGATAAACTTTTTTTAAAAAAGAAACTCTACTTATATTTAGTTTAAATACTTTATAATAACAGAATGCATTTATGTAAGAGTACCTCGTTGGTTATTCAGTCGGGCAAATATAATACATTCCAGAGTGAAAGAGAGAGAGAGGTGGTAACTGACTTCAACATAGCTCTTTTCAGACACTTGACATGTTGTGCATTCATTTTAAGGAAAACATTTTACTGCAGCTCCATTCACATCAATATTTTAAAACACTTACAGGTCATGGGAGATTTGCTTGTGCTTTTAGCCACTTTCCTGCTTTGTTTTCTAACTTTACCCAGCACTTGCTGCCCGAAGAAAATAAAATGCAATTTAAAAATCAAATGTAAATCAAAAGAAAGCCTAATTCAAATATGGCTAAATCTTAAGGTGAGGTGAGTTTCACTGATGCAAACATCAGCTTTAAGAGAAAGATGCTGTATTAAAGACTAAACATATCCCAAATGAATAAAGCTGCCAGCAATAGCCTTGATAGTAAGAGATTTTAGAATACCTAACTTTTGTGCACTCTGCTCCAAAGTTGCCATTTGTAATACCACTTGCCTTGAGGAGCTCACACTGAGATCATCCAATTTATGCCAGTCAGTGTTGATTTGAAAGTCACACATCATTTTGGATTATGATCAATGTTACATTAAGCAATCATACTCATTGAGGAAATTGTAAAAGAAAATCATATTTACAATTTTGGTTTACAGTACTGTACTTAATTTTGGAGTCTTAACAGCTATGCTGAGAGAAAGAAGGGGATTTTTTTCAAATTCATGGTTCATTGGTGAATGGACATTTAATCTAGTATGTTATGTATCATAGTGTAACTGTGTAATTCTGTCAGTTCCTTTTGCCCAATGATAATGAATTAAATCTAAGCCCCAAATATGAACACTAACTGAATGATTATTGTAGAATTAAGACAGTAGAAACCTTTACAGTGTTCTGCTGTTTAATCTAAAAAGGAAATAGGTAAGGTACATTTGAACTATGGTTAGGAAATTATTAAACGTCTGATACGCCTAACAAGCAAAATAGTACTGACATTTAAATGTCAGTTAGAAGTCTGACAGAAATAATGCGTAAGTATTATTTGGCCCAATTTGAGAATAGATGCATGCGGTACATTTTCAAACTTTCATGCTGGTGACAAAAGCAAGATATATTTTGCGTTGACATTTGATGATGTACCAAAATGAATACTTTGAAATTTGCATTGAATGAAGCAATATGCCACTCCTAGCTGTTTGAAAGGTCAGGAAAGTAGTTTGCTTTTTGAAGGTCTGTACATTTCTCAAGTAGACAAATACTAAAATTAATAAAAGTAATAACTTCACCAAGTGGATTAAATGTATTTCCGGCATTTCATTTTTAAATTAAAGAGCAAGAGCGTGCAAAGATGTGCGTAACCTCTCAGTAATATTTCTAATATAACCATTTTGGTTAAGTAGGCCTAGCTAATAACAGATCAGAAATTCACATTCCACTAGTACAACAACAACAAAATTACATTTTTAGAGCAACTTTCATATTGGGAGGATGTCAGGGGCACAGCATGAATTAATCTTAATTTTCATGGTTAAATTATTGTCACCTCGATTAATTGTAATTATTGTGACATCATAATATTTTTTGTTTATCCTTTGCAAATTCCACCTCATGATGTTAAACCATTAGGCTACTTTCGCTCATAGGTGGTTTATCTGTGAACTATTTATTTTTTACCCACAAGAGTAAACAGTTTTATTCATAGGCAATATTGCATTTTAAATATTGTATATCCTATTCTTTTCCACAAATTTTAGATGCAAAATATAGGAGCATTATTTTATCACAGAATGCATACCAACATTTGGTATTAGCGGAGTGTGCAGGGGTGGGACCAAGAACATTTCAGGGGGAGCAGCTCAGATCTACTGACAATTCAATCTATTGACAAGACTCTGAACTCAGCATTGACACATGGTGACTGATCAGTTGGTGAAGGAATCTAAGGCACATCACAGCAAGTACAATGCAATAAGCAAAACTGGTATTCTACAAGGCTCCCCAAATAACTCATACTGTGTCTGCAGAGCCACTAGAACAGCACGTACCATCCACACAAGCACATTATTGCACAATGTTTGTCAGGTAGATAACATGTGTGCTTGTAAGCAATTAAATCTTGCAAATGATATCAATGGTATCATTAAGGCAATTCTTAAATGAATACTCACGACCGTGTTAAATACTCTTCCTTTGGTCTCTTTGACACTACTGGTCTACCGAGGTTTAAATCCTTCAGGTGGGAAGTAATTTACACAGAGCAGAGAAATTAGTCTATTTTATTCAAATTATATAACAGAAAAATGATTTAGTTATTTACAAATATTCATAAAACCATAGAGCTACACTATTTTAAAAAAACACAGAGCGCCTGAATATGCATTTTAAGGAGCAGTAAATGCGTCTCTGCAAAGAATGCACAATGCATCATTGCTTGATTGCTTGCTCAGTGGGAAGCTGGTTTGTTCCGAAGGAGAATTGGAAGCTTCTGCTCACTTGCAGTGGATTCAAACCAATCTGCTCTACTCCAAGATATAATTGACAGGGGCTGGGATGTAGTGGCACAGTCTGCAGGAATGCTTGCCTGTAATATAGATTCAACTGCAGGCAAAACACAAAGCATGGCAATTGCCTTTCAGGTGGCTACTATTCATGCCAGGGCTCAAGTTATTAGCAATGCATCAAATGTAAGGGTTTCTTTCAAACCAAGAAATGTTTGCATGTTTTGCTTTGGATATCAAATAATTATATATATAAATGCATCAGAGTGCCAGCGTTTATCCGCTCTGTTCCCCCCACTTTCCTGACCAAAATCCTGGTACTTTTTTTTACACTGTGTTGTCTGAAATGCAATGCTAATTTAAGTAGAGCATGTTTTGGGAATATAATGCATTTTTCAAGTCAGCAACCGTTTAACATTACATTTAAAAGTCCTATAATATGTCTCAGAAGTGCTGTGGTTTACTTTGTGCTTTGATTTGCACACATCTGAATCCTTTTCACACACATGGCTTTCCCGTGTGACACTTCCCCCTGTTGGTCTCAATGTGATGCACTCTTCACCATATCTTACAACTCAGAAATTGGATACCACATTATACAACATGTTCCATTGTATCGAAACTCAATAAAATAATTATTTGAAAGTCCTGCACCTTAGACCCCAATCAGTATGTGTATTTTTCCTCTTCAGGCTATTTCCTGTACTACCAATTAATATTTTTAAAGATGTGCTATCGATATAAGTTGGTTTGAGTCATTAACAGAGTAGAAATACTCTGTTCTGCCCGTAATATTATTGAAGTTGCATGATTCCCATTCAGTTTTACAAGATGTTATATAAAATGCAGGAACAACAAAGATTCATAAATGCCATTTCACTGCATTTTATTGCAAGCTTTAGATATAGATTGGGCCCTGTGTATATTCAGAGACCATTCTGCTACTTCATTAAGTCATGGATGCCAAGGTTCAAGCTGCAGCCAATTATTTAAATTCTGACTGGCTGAGAACGCTGCCAAGTATTTTTCGTCTCGAGTTTGGAGCTGTGAGTTTGGAGCTGTGACTTTAAATGAGGAGGCACTTGATGAGGCGTTGACTACTGCTTAATGATCTGTCACAAACTTAAACATCAAGACTTGCGCTTTTCACTGAATAATCATGTAACAGCTTCAAACAAAAAAAGTCTGAATGTTTCAGTCATACGAAGGGCCTTTTTCGAAAAATAACTTTGATTCAATGACAACCTTCCATGTTTGTCTTAAAATATTTATTGCGAGATTGAAGGCTCAAAGAGGTTTTATCAACAAAGATGTTCAGTTATAAAGCGTGCTTTATGCAGAGTATCATCTCGGAGCTCTTCACAGTTGGTGGGTCAAAGTTGAGCAAGGGAGAAGGGGAGAGGGAGGTGATGTTTTAAGATGGGATTTAAAGACAGATAAGGGGTGGGGGATAGGTGAGGTGGAGGGATAGAGCTACAGAGGTTAATGGCACAGTGGCTAATAGTTTGCATAATCTTGCAAACAGTTGGAAACTCTATGCTTTTGCACTGGGGTTCTCTATCCTGGGCAGGGCAATTGGGTCAATTTCCTTACACCACATGTCTCTGTTTGCCTAGCAGTAAGTAGGAACCTGGTTGTGAGCTGATTGTCAGATTGCTTTTCTGGGGTTAATAATCTCTACAAATTTTGACGTAATAATTTGGTCTCTCAGTCCATGACTGTTTGTAGTACAGTGCTTTGTGCAATTGACTACCTGTTTCACCAACAAATCAATTCACTTTGCAGTATATTCTGTGAAGCGCATTGAGATGTATCATGCAAAAACATGAATAACAGTAAGATAAGAGTAACAGTAAAAGCCTGTTTATCTGTGACCCGATCAACTGTAACTTCCGTATAATCAGCACCGCAAAAAAGGTCCTCATTTGATTAACCGGAATTTATCCAGCACAATATTTTATTTTAAAAAAATTAAAAATTCAGGTCGCGAGGGTGCCAGATAAACAAGCTTTTTAAGGTATTTGATATAGAGCTTTTCATATCTTCAAGACGTCTCAAAGCCCTTCACAGAAAATACTGTAAAGTGAATTGACTGTATATTTGTAGGCGAAACGCAGCAGCCAATTGTGCACAACAGTGTTCCACAAACAGTAGTGGATTTAAATGACGAATCTATTTATTTTTGAAGGATTATTATTAGGCACGTGGAGTAAAGAAATTTGCCCAAGGTTTCACCCTGCCTGTAATTGAACCCAGATTCAAATCCTCTCATGTTCACTGTCTGATATGTGCGATTTACTATCCTAGAGATAAAAAATCTGATAAAGTAAACACTGTGTTTACCTTGAATAGCTAAAAAGGTGAAATCAAATTACCCAGATCTAAACTGCGAGCCAGAGAGGTGGCAGCTCGTGATCTTGTATCAGCATGACCTGTGGCAATCTCAGCATTTCACAAGCTGAAGTGCTGGAGAAATAAAGGCTTGGAGGTTTAATTGCTTTCAGAGCCTGTGAAAAGCACACGAGATTGATGAGAGGAAGGTGAAGTTGTTGAAAACTTTTTCAAGGTGAAAGTTGATGGAATAGCATTGAAGGAGCCGCATTTTCTAATATTAAGTCAACAAGTCAATGGATAAATCCGTTGACAATTGTATAATGACCCTGTAGTATTCAGAAGGTGATGCTAGGTGTTGTATTCATTTTCTAACACATGGAATATTATGCTTTCTCAGAACCTCTCTTGGATTGATTTAAATGCCAATAACGATAATAGCTCCATCAATTCAGGTCGTTCAGCGACAAAGCACTCAGCTGCAATTTGGTGAGTGGTATATGAGAATCTTTAGTATATAACTATCATTTTTCACCACAAATATCAGCGATATGAATAATATCACCAATAATTTTTAATCACTAGCAAACATGCTCAAATCATACGCCACATTTTACACATGCCCTTTTTCTATAGAGCACTCGATTAACAATACACATGAGACAGGCACAAATATAAATGCTGTGGCAGAAGATGAAATAAAACCATATTCCCCTAAATTGACCTAATTTTAACCAGACATTTTCCACATGCAGACTTTTCCAATGAATATACAATAGATCACTGAAGGGAATAACAACATTTTCAGTGCAGTATTCAATTGTTTGCCTGAATGGGTGGAGACTCTGATTTCCCTTGAGATCTTCCTGCTGCAGTCAGAAATATTTGCAAACAATGAAAAATAATTGCACATTTAACCGATAGCTACAGCATATACCTGCTGAGATTCCTACTTTACTGAAATAAAAGGGAGAGCCATTATGGCACCTGTGTGTACATGCAGTAAGTGTTGTATCTGAGAAAGCATGCCAGTGGTCAAATGGAAAATGCCAGTGGTCCGCTGCAGTTCCCTGGGCTGCAACAGATCGTCTGGAAATTGGTATTTTGAGGGTTAAAGTTGGTAAACTCCCACTAATGATAATTTTTAAAAATTCCTTGCTCTAGTGCTCACCACATCAAAACATCTCGAAAATGCTCTAGAGTTTTACAAGCAGAGCTTTACAGGCGGTGGAGCCTTGGTTTAATGATTCATCTGAAGCACATTCCGAGCTCTCTGAGTACTGTATCAGCTTAAAATCTAGACTACAAGCTCAAAGACTTGTTACGCACAACCTTCTGGCTCTGAGGCAAGACTGTTATGAATTGAGCCAGGCTGACACCATCTAAGACCATGATAACATGGTTTATGACAAGATGAAAGTGTACTGGTTTTTACTGCTGATGATCTGAATACTCATATACTTGAAGTATGTTAGAACACAGCTGCAAGAGATAAAGTTTTGATATTAATTATTTTTCATGTGTCACATCCAACAAATCCCCAGAGACAGCAACTGAAAGAAGTAGTATAGCTGCATGAAGCACCACCAACAGCTTCCTGTATTTTCTATATTACGTAAACACCAATTAGCTCTGTGTACAAATGCTTTATCATCCACTTTTCAGCTATTGACATGTTTTGTAGTGAAACTGAACATTTCTATTCTAAGGCGTGCAATTTTTCTCAATTATTTTCATCCAAGTTTAACTTCCATCCAATACATTGGAATATCATTCATCCACACATTGACATAATGTTTGTCTATTCAACCTCATCATGACAGCAAAGGTTCATTGTAAATTGCTTCAGTGTTAAAGTGATTCCTTAGAGATATGAGCTAAAGCTGTTTCATTTCATTCACACTGGGTTTGAAGTGGAATTGTTTTGTTTCCACCTGAGGCAGCCAGGACCTTCGTATAATGTCTCATCCGAAGCACTGGCTTGGGAGGGTCAGGATAGACTCTGAGTTCAAAATCCCTTACTTGGAGGCACGAGTGCTACCAACTGAGCCAATGCTCTCAAGCTCTGTTGATGATCTGGTTATATTTTTGGAAAGTTTATGAAAGGCAAATATGCCAGTAAAGTGGTATGTATACAAACATGGATAGACTTGAATTAAATGTAATTTATTGCTAAAAAACCATAATAACAAAAGACAATTAACAGCACGTTAATCAGTTCAGGCCTGGGGTTTGTGGAGCTTCATGTTTATTTGGCAATTGTCTGAAAGGCATGCAATTACCCGCAATGTAGATGTACAATTCCTTCATAATGTTTGCTCACCCAGATGGTTTAGTTTAATTCATGAAATTGGTATGATGTAAAATTAGGGTTATTAATGTTTAGCTAGCTCATTTATCCACAAGTCCTAACTCAAACTTGAAGCCAAGAAGACTTAGATAAGTATATGCTGACCAGAAAATTAATGTCATGCTTAGAATGGTTTAACCACTGATTTTCTGTTCATCCACATGGCTGGTAACATTCACATCTTTATCAACCATTGCAAGTTTGGATCTCTGCCGCACTTAGAATAGAATTCACATCTGGAACAAATATGGGTATGTAGTAGTTTGTACGAGTTTAAAAACGAATGCATTTTTGTTTAGGCTCCTGCCAGTCTCCGCCATTACCTTACCCCCAAGGCCAATGAAACTCTCATTCATGTCTTCATTACATCCCAGCTTGCCTATGCAAATGCCCTGCTTGTCGGATTTCCCAATTCCTCCCTCCACAGGTTGCATTTAATCCAGAACTTTGTGGCTCGTGTCCTCTACCGTTCCAAGCTTTGTGACTCCCATCTCCCCCATCTTCGCTCGAATTTGCTCGAATTCAAGATCCTGGACCTCACATTCAAAGCCCTCAACAGCCTCTCCCCACCCTACATCTGCGACATCCTAACCCCCTACCTACCTGCCCGCCCCCTCCACTCAGCAGGCTCCGGCCTGCTCCTTGTACCCCAACCCACCTGCCCCACGATTGGCGGGCGAGCTTTTAGCCACTCTGCCCCCAACCACTGGAACTCCATCCCGCAGTCCCTCCGCCTCACCCCCACCCTGGCCTCCTTCAAGTCCTGCCTCAAGACCCTCCTCTTCGATGGTCTCATTGATCACTCAAAATCCCCCCTTTCCCTCCACCCGTCACATCCCCGACCCCAGCTCGGGTCTGAAACAATTGACTATCCAGGGCCAGTTTAGTTCATATGACTTATGCAGCTCACTGCATTAAATAGAAATGCCTTGTTTTTATACAGTTAAATGTTTCAAATAAGTCTAGAACAAACCTTCATGCAAATGCATCTGTTTTGCATTTTGTACTAATACATAATACACCGCATATTTTAACTGAATACACACTGTGCTTGTCCATTAAAACATTCTTTGGACTATGTTACATCAACAATCAGCTGCATCTTGGCAGCCTTGTTACTGCAGTTACCAGCATGGCAGGAAATGGCTGAATAGTTATGAGAAAGTTAGAATTGTGAGAAAAACAGTAACATTTTTTTAAAAAAAAGACCAAGTAAAAATAGGAGAAAAGAAAAAGAAAATTAGGATGTAGGGATGAGAGGGCAAGCATGGTTTGAAATGTTTTTTGTTGAGTAATTTTTGATTTGATAGTTACAGGCTAATCCCAAATTCACTCAGTAGGGAACAGATTGGGCTGCAAACTACAAAACTTGGTCCATGCTCTCAGCCCATCGATCTTTTGATGTTGATAAATTGAGTATTTCAATGGAAAATATTCTGAGGGGGAGGGGAGAGGAAAGATAAGCATAATCTGCCTGGGGTTGAACTGGCTCTTAAGAGAAACATCTGGCAAAGCCAGACATTTCCACTTTAACCCACGGCACTGTTAATGGTTGACCAGTCAGTCTGGTTAATCATTCTGACTTGTAGATGTCAACATATTCTCAACATTGTGAGCCATAGCTCTAATGTGTTAGAGTGTTGCTAGCAAGATATGTACCAACTAAGCTACCAATGCTTTGTACAAGTAAGGCAGATGATTATTTTGCCAGTATTCTGCATTTCAACATTGAACTAAAATATGTAGAACCACAAAGAGTTATGTTACACCTGCTTAGATATAATAGGTTATGTGAATTCTCTTTGAATATGTTTCTAATGAGAGAAGAGCTGACAAACATTTCATTTGAGTGTAGCAAACCCAGAGTGCAAACAAACAGGTAAAACTGTATTATGTGGGCGATCATATAGATCAAAGTTAACTCAATTCCTCATACTAATAATAATAATCCTTGCTTGATTAATTTGATATCGCGCTTTTCATGTTTTCTAGATGTCTCAAAGCGCTTCACAAAATATACTGTAAAGTGAATTGACTATATATGTGGGCATAACATGGCAGCCAATTGCGCACAGCAGTGTCACACAAAAAATCATGGCCAATTCATTAATGTTTGTTTTGAGAGATTATTATTAAGCGTGTGGAGTAAGGAAACTTGCCCAAGGTTTCACCCTGCCTGGATTTGAATTCAGGTTTCTCATTTGTAAGGCGAGTGCTCTAACCACTGTGCTACAGGACGCATATTCAATACTAATGATCTTGATTGGTCAGAAATCTCAACCAATAAGTAACAAAATTTGAAGTCTACCCAGAAACAAAATGTACACATTTTACTACTGCGATAATCAATCGTTGTGCTCATTAAGGACATTGAATACTTTTTATTTTGTACAAATTGATATGATTTTTTTTATTGCTGATCTAATATGTCAGTGAGTACTTACTGATGTATAAAGGTATCCCTCATTGTTCATTGCCATATATAGCCCCGTTTTCACACCTTGAATAGCGACTACTCGAAGCCCCACTGGTATGAGGTTGAATAAAGCTGTGTGGAAAACAAACAAAGTGTTACAAGGTCCTATTGACACAATGTAAAATATTTGTTGCATAGAAAAAACATGAACTGAAATCATGGTCCCCAGAATGGTCCAGCTTTATGGACTGGAACGCATTGGAGAGAAAATAAAACACTTTTATAGCAAGTTTGAATATCAAACAACACAGAAATATTGAATACGTGTAAATATGACTTAAAGAAAATGTTATGAACCCTATTTTATAAAATAAGGTATCCACCAAGTTAAACAGGTAGCAAAGATTGCTGGGTAAAATATGTATTTGTCTCCTCTACTTAAAATGGCCTTTGTCTAGAAAATGTATGCAATGTTCTTGCTCTGTGCTATATTGAAATATGTAAACACTTTACAAATATTTGTCCCTCATGTAATGTTTCATGGCTTCTCTTCCTAATGAAAGAAAACAATGATAGGAAACCGATTTATCATCCGTATTTTGGTATACAATACTCATAGAAAATAAATTGATCTTACAATTCTCATTTCTAATATCCTCCATACCTGTGTGGTTCTAATTGATGATTGGACATTTTAGATTCAAGTTTCTCAAGGTCTTGAGCAAACACCGGCTGAAGACCGAATCGTTTCAGATTCTGAATTTTTTCCCCTAAATCTCAACTCTGCGGTGTGTTTTTTTTATAGCAAGGATAGATCAATTGCCAGCCCAGGGCGTGCAACATGTTTTAGTCGAATGACTCCGAAACTCACAGAAAAGAGTATTTTTTGTATTTTGTTATCCGCAGTCACTGTCTTGTTATTGACAGCCACTGTTTGAAACATGAAGAAGGAATTGCATTTGCCACAGAGAGCAACTAAGCATAGTGCAGATTATGACTGAGTGTTATCCAGGACAAAATGCAAAGCTTCATTTACAATACTATTATTGTATCTATGGTCTGCCTCTAAGGTGAACAAAAATAATGTGATCCACCATTACTGATTTTGTGGACCTAGTATTCAATCCTAACAATTTATCAGTCTCTGAAAGAGTATCTGGAATTAACTTTAGTTATTATTTGTTTCAACATTGCTAGAGAACCTCTTTATTTTTCAATGAAAAGAAATACCTCCCCACTTACCTATCCACTACCACAATGGTTGGGTTAAAGAAGCATTTACTGTACATCTTTATCTCTTGCTACTAATTGCGTCTGAACCTTTTGATCGATAAATAATTTACAGTGGGTGTTCAAAAGTATTTAAGTCTTACAACCTATTAAGTGCTTCTCTAATGTCTGTCTGTTTTCTACTGCGCGCTTTCTCTTCAGTGAAAAATATTCAGGAAGTAGGCAGGATAACAATTTACTCAGTGTTTGTCATATTCAATGTGTAGTTTGACACAAGACTAGACATTACTCTTCTCTTCTCACTGGCAAGATTTTTTATTTAGAGTGCAGCAATAAACAAAATTTCACAATACAGTAAAAGCCCGTTTATCCGTAACCCGATCAACCGTAACTTCCATATAACCGGCAACTCAAAAAAAGTCCGCATTTGATTAACTGGAATTTATCTGGCACAATGTTGTTTTTATTTTAAATTTGTTTTTTGGGTGTGTTTTCGGCCGAATATCTGGCATGCACTTTAACCGGCATTGGCCAGGTCCCGAGGATGCCGGATAAATGGGCTTTTTCTGTAATTCTTTCAATATTGAAATGCTTACAACTGGCTACAGTTGTGCTGGACAATATAACTGCAGTATTCTAATGCTGGCTGTAAGCCATGTCTATCTTTGTAAAATTCCAACCACAATTGTGATTTGATTCCACAGATGTCCTTCGACCCATGCCTTCTGGATTTAGTCCCCCATGGTTTTCTTTTTCACAAATTGAAACTGAAGGGAAAATTTTAAAGTGCAATTTCTGTCCCAATATTTAGTATATGTGTTTTTATTTCAAACAACTTGAAAGTATTGAATTAAATCACAACGCTGTTAACAATTATGTGGGCCATGTGATCCACCGTTCCGCTTGTTAAAAAAAAGTTTGCTTATTAATGAGAAAAACAAGAGATAGGTAGCTATTCCTAGCAGCACGATTAATATGCAAACACTTATATGCTGATTATCAAAAATGTGCGTAGATGCTTTCGTTTCATGAGATTAAAATTTAAACCTTCTTCCAAGAGCTTGGCCAACTTCAGTGTATGATAGGATGAAAATATATTTATGCACTATTCTCTGGATGCAGTCTTATGCATTATGAACAAGATAATTTTTTTCCTTCAATGGAAAATGGGTGAAACATTGCATTAAAAGACTAACTTCTCTGGGTTCTAGTTCAAATCCTGCCAAGGTTATAGGGATGAAAGACTCTTCTTTCTTAAATGGAATGAATACAGGCAAATTCAGTGAAGTCACGAAATTACATTGTCAAATAATCATAATTCAGCTGGTGCATAGAGTGTAATTATCATACTGCTGTAGACGAGAATGTTCTGAGTTTGGGATTAAGAGAAATGTAGAAAGATTTGCAGCATTGATCCTTTTGACTTTGTTAAGCAGATTCTTTTTTAAAAAAAAACCTCTTGCCGAATAATGTTATAGATTTGGGATAAAAGAACCAGTGGAGGAATTTATCCAGCCTTCATTTGTGAAATCTAAGATAATCCATTTAATACACTTTCCATTTCCTGATGCTTTCTAGTATTCCCACCTAATTCATCCCTTATCTTATTAAGATCCAGTATAACATTTAACATGTTCTTGTAAAAGAAAAAAATTCTCCTCTGAGGAGAAATTTTTTCACTCAGCGAGTTGTTCGAATCTGGAATGCATTGCCTGAAAAGGTGGTGGAGGCTGATTCGATAACAACTTTTAAAAGGGAATTAGATCTTTATTTAGGGAGAACAGGTCTATTAGGATATGGGGAGCGGGCAGGGCAGTGGGATTGAATCGCTCTTTTCAAAGAGCCGGCACAGACTAGATGGGCCGAATGGCCTCCTTTTGTGCCGTAAAATTCTATGAATCTATGAATCTATGAATAAGTACAGCTAAATTACAACGTTTTAGTCCAAACTATTTTTTGCACCAGAGTAACACATGCAGTGATTACATTTCTGAATTGCAAACTGAATCTCACATATCTGAATAAAATATAGCGTATTTATTCAAACATATGTATGTATATAATATCCACATATACAGTTAGAACTGAGTTTAGCACGGGCACAGAATGCAAAACAATTTGACTTTTATATTCCAGTCGTAATCTGGATCATTTTTTTTGACTGACATTTAATTTATGGCCCCAAATTCTTTGAATCTTAATTGAATTGGAACTCTTAATTTAATACCACTTGAGAAACATGGGGCAGATAAATTTAACTCCACTGCAAGATTATAATATATTTTGCACAAAAAGCAATAAAAAGTAATTAGCATCAGTCTTGAAGTCGTGGGAATAACATTTGTTCTGGGCAGTATATCTTGGGACCATACAAAATTAAATCCTAATTAGAAGAAAATATTACAGCCAATTTGGCAATGATGAGAAATTAAAAATTATTACAATCTCAATTTATTCATAGGTGCTCCAATGATAACATACCACTGTTTTTAAAGCGGCACTAACATACAAAAAGGGAATCTCCAAATCAATTGATATTGCATTTTAATTGATGTTATATATACCCAATGAACAATTGGTTTATGTTTTTGCTTAGGAAAGGATATCATATTGAAATGTAAATACAGTAGAAAAAATAATAATATTACTTGCATTTGATACAATGCCTTTTACATCAGGAAGATGTCTCAAAATGGGTATGCATGGTATAGAGACACATTTTAGTATAAAAGATTTACATCAAAGCTGTTCCTGTGCAAAAACAAGGATGTTCTCTTCCATCTTATTACTATGTATTACTTATTATTATGTAATTTGTCACTTGCGAACAGTCATCCCAGCTAGACACAGTGTCACTTCTGACCTCCTGGTTGTGTCTACTACCTTATTTCCTTCACTGAGCAGATGTCAGTGGCTCCTCTGATAACAAAGGACGGCAAGAAAACCAAATGTGTGCAGGAAATTGTAAAACACTGAGCTGATACTGTCCAATGTACCTGAGAGCTTAAAACCGTAAGAAGGCACCAGCAACATTCGTCCCTTCAAACCCTTTGCGTATACCACCCACACATCAATCTATCCAAATATTTACATCTCACCATCCATTTTATCTAATGGGTTCAGTAAGACCGTGATAATCCAGCACAGTTGGGCCCACACACCTCCCGGATTTTGGAGTTTGCCAATATTTAGAAACCTACCTAGAAATGGCTGGAGAAGCACCACCGCATACAACAACAATAAAATGACACTTGTTTAGCGCCTTTCACGTCTGGAGGACGTCCCAAGGCACCGGCACCACGTGAGCTGTAAACACAGCACTGAAGCCAAACATTGGCCGAGCTCCACCCACATTGCCGGATGACAGAGCGGCCAGGCCAGGAACCATGAGCAGCTGTTCTGAACTTCGGGAGATTTGCCGGTCATCGGAAAAATATCTAATGCTGTTTTATATTTTTGAAATCTTCCTGATTTTTGCTGGCTTTCGGAATGTCGGATTATCGAGGTTTCACAGTATCAGTACGGCTCAGCTGATAGCATTCTCAGCTCTGGGTCAAAAGGCTGATTCAACCATGCATCACAACCTGCGCTGATAGTTCAGTCTGACACTCCAGCACTGCGGTTTTGGAAGATAAAATATTAAACGGAGGGCTCATCCATCTATTCAGATGGTAGTTAAACATGTTGTGGTATTCTTTGAAACGGGAGTTTTTCCCAGGCAAACAAGCCTCCAGATCAATTAGTCATTCACTCCATAGTTATTAGTGGGACATTACTATGCCTGTCGCTTTTTGCTGCAAATACTCAGTCACTATGGTTGAGAGCAATTATCTGTGAAGTGTAATTTGAGATGTTTTGACATTATAGGCAAGGACATCATATTTGAGGATTGTTATTTTATTACTACTGTATATCCCAAGAGAAGTTCTGCAATAGATACGTACTCCCTGCACTCCAAAGGAGTTGTGCAAAATCTCCACAAATATTCAACCACAGCTCACTGGGGGAGGAGTGTAATAATAATCCTTGCATTGGATATAGTACGTTTCACATCTTCTAGATGCCTCAAAGCACTTCACAGAATATAGTGTAAAGTGAATTGACTATATTTCTGGGCGAAATGCGACAGCCAATTGTGCACAGCAGCGTCCCACAAACAGTTATGGATTGAAATGACTAATTTATTATTACAGCCTGAGAATGTCATAGTTTGGTTAAAATAAGATTCTCCTTCCATTGGTTGAATGGAAGGAGAATAGTTTATTAAATATTTAAAAATTTGAATGCAGATTTTTTAAATATGGGGCAGGAAATGAGCAGGAGTGAAACTAACAGCGTCTCTGAAGTGTTTGCTTTACCAACCGCAAATAAGTATTGTTTTGCCCCATTCACTTTACCAGTAGAGTCATCAAGGAGCTTACACATTTCTTATCAAGGCTAAATATTTTTGCAGGACTCGCCTTCAAATTATTTCTTTAAACCTTATCAGCAATTTGAATAGGAAATATGTTGAAGGAAACTTATTCAAGTTATCTTAATGCTTTAAACTGATTACGTTTGGGTGTAAATGTTCTTGCTTCATATTATGATGAACTATCTCAATCCAATGTTATATAAAAAGGAATTTTTCACCTCTCCCTGAAGTATTTATATTGCTTAATTAAGTTCCTGTGAAACTCAAATTCCTGTTATCGCATTATACTTTTATGCTGTTGGCCCCACTGTAAGATTAAAAATGAACAAACATAAGAAAGGCAAGGCAAATTAAAATGGAACATTGCCTCTCTCTTATTCCAATGCGAATAAGAAATCAGTCTTCTTTATTCTGTGATTGTCTGAGCTGTTATTCACTTCAAACAACTTGAGCAAAACCATATTTTCTCTGCTTCAATATTCAGGTTGTTCCTCTTAGCTGGTATCATATTCTCTATTCTTCCCAGTTTATACTTCCCACACATATTCCACTGACTTCAGAATTTTTTAAAAAAGGATTTAAATTAATTAATGTTTTTTCATCATAACTCAATGTATAAAGAAAGGTTGACAAAAGACAGAAGGTTATAAACTTGAAACGTTAACTAATTTTCCTCTCTCCGCAAATGCTGCCTGATCTGCTGAGTGTTCCCAGCAACTTCTGTGTTTATTTCATACACAAAGAATATAATGGCTTTTATTAGACAGCCTTGTCTCTTGTAATATTAATTTGTACATGTTTTTCAGATGCGATGTCACACGCCAGTCTGCATTTGGTTTATTTCCAGCTAATTTATTAACTTAAGTGCAATTTATTAATTTCTTCTCCAGATCAAGCAAATCACAAAACAAAATCAGTTTTTTCTCTGCCTGGAGAATAGGTCAATTTCCAAACATAATATTTCATATGAATATTTTTCTTTGTTCTCATCAGTTCTCATATATTACAGTAGAAATAGTATATAGCTGAAACTTTTTTGACGTTTTAGTGGAACTTCACTGAATCAAATGAAGATACAAAAAAAGGTGCTGTTTCACCAACAAATATACAGTCAATTCACTTTACAGTATATTCTGTGAAGCTGTTTGAGACGCCTAGAAGTTGTGATAAGGTGCTATCTCAAATACAAGGATTATTATTATTATTACTACTTGGTGGAAATCTGGTGTGGGAATTTTCTATTCATTGAGAAGAATTAACAGGAAAGCTCTTTCCAAACAATAGATCACACAAAAGGAGCTTAAGTGAAGAATGCCCTTCAGCCTATTTGATCTCATCTTTCAGAATGTCCACCCTACTGTTTTCTCATAACATCAAGCCGTTTCTAAAAGAGTCCAACATCCTTGCTTCAACAAACCTTCCTCATAACCCATTCCAGTTGTTAATTGCCCTCTGGTATGGAAATATGTTTCTATGTCACTTCTAAAACTGCCCTTATATGATCTGTATTCTCTTGCTCTGAACCCCTGGCATATCTGAAAATATTAATTTGGGTTTACTTTCTCATTCTATGTTAAAATCATATTCCTCTATAAGATTCCCCTTGGAGACAGAGATTTTCAATGGTATTTGCCCACAACTAATTTCTCCAACACTGGGAATCATCCTCAGCGCTCTCTTCTACACTGCCTGGGTAGACACAGGTTTTGAATAGCACCATGGGATCTTTAATGCTGACCCGAAAAGGCAGAAGTGACCTTGATTTAACCTCTCACTTTGAAGGAAATAATTCATCCAATCAAG
Organism: Hydrolagus colliei; assembly: GCA_035084275.1. Classification (NCBI taxonomy): domain Eukaryota; kingdom Metazoa; phylum Chordata; class Chondrichthyes; order Chimaeriformes; family Chimaeridae; genus Hydrolagus; species Hydrolagus colliei. The sequence goes on from CM068754.1 coordinate 12,425,848, forward strand.
CAATACTGACACTTTTAACTTCCAACCAAAGGAGACAAATGAAATATTTTCAGTGGTCAGGATCTCTGTGCACACGTTTAAGTGTCAGTATTGACCAGAAATGCATCTTAGCATAGAAGAAAGTACTTCTTGAGATGTATAGGAGTTTTATTTTCGTTGAGGAACAGGTGTAAGATGTACTCTCAGTGTGGCATGGGAAAACGACAAAGGATAGGAACACAGATGAAACATGAACACACAGAAGCAATAAGGTGTGATAGAATAACTGTGATACATAACTGGAATTGATTACATAAAGAATAGGGAGTAAAAAGATACAAGGCATATGAGAAAACTCTTTAATGATTTGCTGCTGAGGTGACCTTGACACTAGCAAGCCATGGCAAGCAGAGTTTTGCCTGTGTGCCAATCATTTTGAAAATAAGAAGCAGTCGTATGAAACGGGACATGAGCCAACAATTACCAGGTTGAGAAGAAAACATTGCAATCTGACACTATTAGAATGAAAGGTTCTTTTGTAGTTCACAGAATGTTTGCTATTTTTATTGATTGCAAATAAATAGCCGGTCTAAGATTTTCTATCAAATAAATTTCTCATTGAAGCACAAGAGCTTTAAACAACAACAATAAAATTACACTTGTATAGAGCCTTTCACGTCAGGAGGACACCCCAAGGTGCTGGACAGTCAAGGAGCTAGGGTAGGGGACGGGGAAGGTGGAGGGAAAGGGAGGGGTTTGGCGTGACTGATGTGATTGTCGAAGGGGAGGCTCTTGAGGTGGGACTTGAAGGAGGCTAGGGAGGGTCAAGGTAGAGGGACTGCGGGTTAGAATTTCAGAGGATGGGGGCAGAGTGGCTGAAGGCTCGCCCGCCAATGGTGAGGCGGATGTGTCGGGAGCCGTGGGCACGCCGGATCGGAAAAACATCCAAATTCAAGAAAAATCATTGTATTTATCCATTTATTGTTGTTCAGCATCCTAGATACAGACCTAGATACTGAATCCTAGATACAGTAGAACTTTTAATGTGTTCAATCACTGTTGCAAGTAGTGTTTTCATTCAATGCTACCTGTTGGTTTAGGTTGAGAGTAAATTGCTGAATTAATTATTCAATGGTCTGTAGTACAATGATTTTATATTAACAAATTTTGCTTTGAGTTTATGGAGGGCAGAGAACGATATACAGCAAAATACTTTTGGAAGAGAGTTCTATGATAGAGCTGCATGGAGGCTAAAGGCTCAACTCATAATGATGGAGGGGAGTAAATGGGGAACAAGCATCAAGTCAGAATGATAGGAGTGTGGGCTGGAATGCAGGGATGGAGAAGAGCATACAGATAGAGTGAGGAGATACTAGGGTCCGTCGATATGGAAATTTTCTGATTTAGATATATCGATGGGCTCATATCGAGATATACCGAAATATCAATATTTTCGGGGTTTTTGTACTGCACATGCGCGCGTGGTGATATAGGCATTTAAAAAATCTATATTTTTTAAATGCCTATATCAGCGTATCAATATGAAAATTATATCGGGTTTTAGCGATATATCGATATATCGCCGGACCCTAGGAGATACCATGATGTAAACAAGAGTGAGGATCTCAAAATAGATCGGTTTAGACAGTAGGCTCTTGACCTGCATAATGATGATGGGATATGTGAGACATTTTGTAGCACAAGACATGGATCACTGGATGAGTTCAACTTTGAGCTTGGGAGGTCAGTGAGAACAGCAATGGAGAATCTGTATTGAAGGATATAAAGTAATGAATAAGAGGTTCAACAGTGGTGGTGGTGTTGGTGGTGATTGTGAGCTAAAGGACATAAACTAACAATGTTCAAGCGGTAGAAGGTAACATTCCCCTGAATGGATCGGATACAAAATGAAATGGTGAAGTTACACACTACTGTATGCAGCCAGAGGGAAGGATTAAGAAGATAATGGAATTGTAGATTAATGGCAGCAGGAAAACTCTAACAAGTTAGTAAAATTTCAGAAAACTGTTCAATCACTCTTGCTGAATGTTCTAAGTTTTGTATAATTTTCAAATAATATTTTATCCAGAATTTTGTTTCTTATTTTTAATGTTTCAACCTTAATTAAGAAAGAACTTGCATTTGTATAGTATCTTCATGTGAGTACCATCTCAGAGTGCTTAACAATGGCGGAGATTGATGAGGTGGAATCAATGATTAATTAGAGAGGTTAACTGACGGCTGTAACACACCAACATGTTGATCAGGTCTAATGTAGAAGAAAAATCGGATTAGGTAGTTTGAAAAAGAGGTCATGTTTGAAAAGTTCCTGAGGAGCTTTAAAAGTCAACATATTTGAATACCAGATAATTGTGTGTCTCATTAACTATTGGGCTCAGATGCTGCAGTACACTTGGGTATGTTGACTCAGGCTTTTATTTTCTAGTTGATTATAAACTATTCAAGCAAAGTAGGTCTCAATAACCAAGCATATTTACAACTAGAAATAAGGGTAACATATAATCTGATTAATTTAATAAAATGGACACGTCGAGAACAGAATTAGTTAAAAGCATCTTGCTTGAAATGAGTACCAAGGAGTCTCAAATTTAATTGCTACTTTTTTGGTTCATTTCCATTAGAATAAATCAATAATGGGGTAATCATTAACTGTTTCTGTGGGCCATTGAGGCAATCGGGTTTTGTGGCAAAGGTGGCTGATAGTATGGTACACCATGTTCATCAAAAAACTATAATAATCTATTTTAGAGATAAGGATACTTTTAACAGTATTGACTGTTCCTCTGAATTTTATCAATTTAAAACAGTGAGAAGCTGTTACTGATAGTGAACTAAAACACCAGTATGGAAAAAAGATTAGGTGGGACGTCATTTTGAACTTCGTCTGCCGTGTTTATTATTTTGAAACCGTTATTCCATACCTCAATCAGGTTGTAATTCTCATTACAGTATTTACAAAATGTATTTCCTTGCTGAGCGGAAGCATTTACTATATTCTCTTTGAAGACGAGCAGGATAAACAAGAGAAGCAGACACAGAGGAAAAGGATATTTAGGACAAGGTCATGATTTTAGTACACAGCCTTGGGGCTGCAAAGGTGTACCCATGCAAATGGCGGAAAACTAACGCAGTTTCGCCCAGAGCACCGTGTCCACCTGCATCCACAAGGTGACTGCACTTGTCTGGAGGCTCTCAGTTTTCATTAATTCTCCTAAAAGAGCTGCAATATGGTTTGTCACATAAAAACAGAAGATGACATTATTGTTGATTTTCCGCAGAGTACTGTATGAGGTGGTGAACTGTCAATCAATCTGATTATAAGGCTTTTTTCCCTGAGAATATGATACTTCTACATATGGGCCATTCATCCTTATGTAGCCCAGTCTACTGTGTTTAATTTGACTTGGACAAATGGCTACCATTTGGAGTCCATGGGCATGACTTGAACACAAGCTTTATGATCCCCTTACATTGCACGCCAAACATCAACAGAATATGAATACAGCCAATTACACATCCTCCTGCTTGGCTCCCAAACAATTAAGATTTCTTAATCATGTGGTTGATGGTCAGCAGTAAGAGCCAACCACAGTTTCTATCTGTTTTCTAGTGTGCTGCTCAACTTGGCTTTCATACATGGGATCCAAACTTATATATTAGAAGATTAGAGCTATGTACAACTCGATCACAGTCAAGGAGGCACTTCAACATTGTGGAGTCCTGTAGCTCAGTGGTTAGAGCACTCACTTTGCAAGCGAGAGATCTGGGTTTGATTCCTTACTATAACAACCAAATTACATTTATAGAGCACCTTTCATGCTGGGGCAACATCCCAAGGTGCTGAACAATCAGGGAGGGCCTTGAGACTGGCCTTGAAGGTGACAAGGGAGGAAGCGAGGCAGAGGGACTGTGGAATCGAATTCCAGAGTGTGGGGGCAGAGAAGCTGAAACCCCAGCCACCGATGGAAGGGTAGGTCGGGCGGGAGACTGGAACAGATTGTAGCCCGCTGAACGGAGGGAACGGTGCCTTGTATACTTGCGGTACTAGAGTATTGGGACGTCCTCCTGACGTGAAAGGTGCTATACAAATACTATTTTGTTGTTGTTATTGTAGAGACTGTTGTGTTTCGAGTACACCAAAAATAAGGTACAAAGGTCTATAACTCCTTCTTCTTAGAAGCCTCCAACCCCATAAATATTGGTCTACACAACTTTAAATAATGTGAACACCTGTTTGTCAAAACACCATTATTCATGCACTATTTATACAGACAGAATTAAATACACATTAAATTTAATGAAAAATTTAATTGAATCCCCTCTTAAATTTTAAGGAAAGGTTCAAAGAAATGAATGTGCTTTAAAGGGAGGAAAGAAGACTGACAGGGAACATGATTGAAGTCTTTGAAATCCTGATAGCTGAAGGGAATATAGATATAAACAGGTTACTTAATGAAAATTGTGAATGCAGGACTTCAGGGCACAATTATTAAATTACAATGCCTTAAACAAGACTAGGGAAAACAAGACTAGGGATTAGATTAAATTGTTTCTCGTTGCTCCATTAAACATTGCTCATTTACTTCACTACAAATATCAGGTATGACACATCCTCACCTCACCCTGCACTGAGATTATTTTTAGTTCACCAACATCAAAATGATGTGGACCACTGTGATAATATAGTTCTATTTGGTTTAGCAATTTTTTTGTTCTGAAAAAACTACCTGTGCAAAGGATACTTTACAAGGGCAACAATAACATTACATTTGTATAGTGCCTTTCACATTAGGAGGACATTGTTATTTTTTAAAAACTGAGATCTTTGACCACCCTTATATTGTGAAGGTAGCCCACAAAGATATTAGGATCCAGAGCAACACTAGAATATTCAGTCATTCAATATACGTTATTGCATTTTTTTATTTGAATTTGATGAATGTTAAGAGATTCTTCTAATTATTTTACATAGCAGAAATAAAAAGGGGGTAAATTATATCACTATATTTAATATATATTTGTGTTTACAACACAAACAAACTAAATTGCACAGATATAGGATACTGGTACAGGATAATGTCTTGAAGCTTCATGGAGACAATATTGGATGTCAAGCAAGGAAGGATGGAGGTACCATAGGTGCGGAGATGGAGATATAGGGAGGGCAGGATGTTCCAAAGGATGTGACTATTCCAAAGAATAGTAGATTTAGAAGACGCAGCCATCGATGGTAAGCAAATATGGTATTATATACAAACTGCATTATGAAGCTGGTTATCTGCTTTGTTTGCTGAAGAAAGTAATTATGTGTATGTTATGGAATGGGGCTGATGTCTCTCAAGGCACACTTTGCCATCATGGTGATGGAAACTTCTCAAAACTAATTATGGTAATTTCACGGTTGAACACAAACACTTTCTAACATCCACATCCAACAACTAAAAACAAGAAAAATGTGAAATGTTCTCATGGTTTGCCAGTCAGGGAGAAAACTCCACACACGAGTGATGTTAAAAGTTTGATGTTTTCAAGTTGCTCTTTGATATCTTTGGGAATAACATTTATGTAGCTGCATACTAATTATTAATGATGTACATGAGGCTTACAGATAATGAATATTTACTGTTTGTTGATAACAGCTTTTCCTATGTTTCCCAATGTCCAATATTGTAGTGTTGCAATCCAGGTTCAATTACTGTAAAAACATTTATACGTTCTAGTTCCCACACCAAATTACTCTACATTAGATCTTCAAGTTAGCAAACTCCAAGAAATCCAATTTCTGTTTTGTGCAAGTGATGATGATCTGGATTACACTCATCAATCTCTACTCATGCACAACATTATACAAAAGGATGTGCACATATCAGTGGTATGGCATTCTTTTTTTCTCAGGAAGGTACAACATATTGAAAATCTTGCTTCACCACTGAAACATAGATTTGATTACAGCTGAGATGGACAAGTTACAAGGATCTCTCTCAGCTGAACATGGGGATCTTTTGAGAAATTAATTTGTTGACCTTCAGTTCAATAGAGGATTCAAGCGCCTGGCATAAAACCACCTCCATTTTGGCACTACACTGACAATTAGAGCGACCACAAACTTGGCTTATGGTGAGAGAGAGAAATGTTCACAATGGTGCAGATATTCAAGGCAGAAATAGCATGATCTAATATATAATCTGAATCTAGCTCATGGCATCCTCAATCAGAGAATGATCTGGAAATTGATCGGAAATGACCCAGTTTGTAGTTCTGAATGATTTCTTCCCCTATTCTCATTAACCACATCAAATAAATTTGTGATATTTAAGAGGTATCCGGTTGTTCCAGAAGGTAGGAACCTGCACGGTGTTAAACACATTGTAGATATGATATGAAGGAGTTAACTTTGGTTATTCATATTCATGATGTGCGAATTCAATGGCTCTCAGAGATGGTATAATTATCGAAATCAGAACCACTTTTATTTTGATCATTTCTGAAGCTGGAATTCTCTGGGCTCTTGTGGAGGAAAAGTACTGAAGTGGTCTCTTAACAACCACCCGCCCATCATTCCCCATACTATGCTGATTGTACCAACTGCCAGCATCATCGGTGAAGTGCTGCTGGTAGGGAGGACCCAGATATCTTAGAACGGAGAGGAAATGTCAGTTATTATAATAATAATAATCCTTACATTTGATATAGGGCCTTCATGCAATAGGCACTGACAGCATCGACTGACATAGTTGCACACTCAACCTTATCAAGCCAGTCAGGAACCTAGGTGCCTTGTTTGATCCTCAACTGTCTTTCCTCCCCCATGTCCAAGCCATGACCCACTCTGCCTTCCCTCATCTCTGCAATATTGCCCAACTCTGACAAGTCCCGCCTCAAGCCTCTCCTCTTCGACGGTCCTATCAGTCATCCCAAATTCCTCCCTTTCCCTCCACCCTCTCCGTCCCCGAACCTAGCTCAGTTCCAGCGTCTTGGGGCATCCTCCTGACGAAGGTTGGAGGAAGAGTGACGCCTTAGCACGTCAGTTCTGACGAAAGGTCATGGACCCGAAATGTTGACTCACTTTTCCTTTCTCCATAGATGCTGCCTGACCTGCTGAGTGTTCCCAGCAATCTTTGTTTTTGTTTTTAAATAAAGAAAAGCACCACTTGTGAGCAGTTAATAGACCAAAGCTTACTTACGCCAATGCTCAAGGTGTTACATAGCAAATTTACAGCCAACATGAGGAAACTCACAGCATTAAAGTGCACCATATATAACCCTGCTCTTCCATACAGATTCTAAGACAGGGTGACCCTCTTAGTCATACTGTCTTTAAGCATTTTGACAGGAAGTGAACCAAAGAAAAAAAAAGGTTCTTCTGCTTTTTAATGAATTCACTGCACTCGTATAAAGAGAATGTTTCTCTGGTACGAACTGCACTCTACTCCTAGTGTGTGGGCGGCTGAATCTTATCTGATTAAAAATATGGGAAAATCAAGGAGATGGGTTAGTCGATTCTGCAATGTGCATCACCATGGCAATAATATTTCTTACCTAATTTAGGTTTGTTTCTCAGTATAAGGAATTTATAGATTTTCTCCTTGTTCATCTTTTCGACATTATGATGGATAAACAATTGCTATATGGTTATTATATAAGCTTGGAGAATCCAAATGACCTAGAAAGGAAGTTCCACAGATCGGCTGAGAGACATTTTAGCCTTACTATTTATTCTTTGATTTAAAGTTACTGTGCACTACGGAAGGTAATATATTATTTATTGGAATGCATAAGCAATACATTTACACATAATGGTTAGCTACGCAGCAAATTAGTTGATAAAAAGAAGCAGAGGTCCTCTGGATTATTTACTATTCTGGAAGCATGAGATCTCTGACAGCGCATCATCATGAAGACAGAGTTGTCCACCCATGAAGATATGCTCCGCAGTGGCAATATTAACAACTGCAGAGTTAATCAAACTAAAACTCATGACCACAAACCTGGTGAATAACACAACCTTCACAACCTATTGACAGCCATTAATTTCATATTTTGACAATTAGAAATCGGAACAATCCTATACCTTAAAGGTAACTTCCTCTGTTAAGGTAACTATAAAATGTGTTCAATGACACCCAGCAATACTTATATTCTTAAAGCTAAGAAACATTGTGCTTCTGGAAGCCTTCTGCTTATTTTGTTATTTTTAAGAAAAAGCGATTTGGGGGTAGGATGGGGGGAATCTAGCAAGCTATCCTTTTAAGTACTTGGATCACATTTCCTTTCACGTTATACTATTTGTAATAATTTGAAGGTTTTGTACATTTGGTGGAAAGCAAAACAAGCTAAACCAATCTTGTTTCATAGAAGACTACTGGTGACCACTGAGCATATAGTGAACTGAACATCAATTACCCTCCAACACAAAAATAACAACAATTTACATTTATATTATGCTCTTCATATCTGCAGGAAGTCTCAAAGCACTTCAAACACAATCTTACTTCAGCTAAGTGTAGTTTTCTATCATGACATCATTATTCTTAAATATAGGTCACATTTCTGTACAAGTACTTATAATATTTTATCCTGTTGTCCATATTCTGTTACTCGGAACAGCACCATATATTTTTGTTATTCCATTCATGTATAACTTTAGACATTTATGCAAAATATGTTTTTTTTAACCATAAATAAAGCAAATTGTTATGAAAATATTTTCTTATTCCATTCAGGGGATCAGCGTATCTATTAAGTATTCTGAAACGATACTTACTGTAACTACTGCCCTCCTCCTTTGTTCCATCGATGGTGCCATCTGGTTGCAGTTGCAAATGGTAACCTTGTCTGCTGTACAACTTTGTTACTATGCCTTTAAGCTGAGGCTCTGGAAAAGAAATGAAAATCTTCATTAGTTATGCCTGTTGAAGAGGAGCAGAGCAATGTGTTCATTTTTGTGGCTCAAGGGTCTTGGGGTTGTCGATTTGACATCCAGATGTCTGAAATATTAAATTGACATTTGGGACTCATTGTTCCTAATTATCCTCATACACTCTTTGCTGTGAAATCGCTACACTATTTATCAACAGTATAAATCCTGGTCCTTTTATTGTTAAATCTTGTGCCAGACTTCAATAAGCAAGTCGGGATGTTTAATAACGCGACATTTTTTTTGGCCTGAAATTCACGAGAAATCCATTGAATATATCAACAGTTGATTCCTTTTGGAAACTGCTTAAAATACAATTTACAATTGTTTTTCTATCAGAACCTCTGCCACATTACTGCAACACAGCGTACTCTCAAAATAAATATACAGTACTTTACAGGCATATATGTAACACTAGTCTCCACACTATATCTCCAACTTGTAGGTGGATGTGCTTGTCATTATAAGTTGAGGCAAATTGCACCTTTTAAATAATTTTCCTGACAAAAACTGAACTGCCCTATATAAACAATTAGGGTTCCTACATTGTTGAAACTGTTCCACCCACATAAATCTAATTTAGTGAACCCAATTCCTAATCTAAAAAGCTGTAAACATTTCAAATTGGATATTTGCCTTTTTTAATGTAAGCATTAAAGGTGGAAGCATGGTAACATCAAGTGATGGGTGATTCAATACTCAGAGCATTCTCATTAACTACCTCTACCTCAAAATGCATCTATCATAAAGAATGCAAAATATATTTCGAAACCTTTAATAGAGCAAAACAATTGTCTACCTACTATTTTAATTTTGATTGAAACAGAAAATAGGAATAATGCAGAGTTGTAGATAAAAAAGCAGAATTAAAAGGGCAATTTATATTTTTTCTTTTTTTAAAGGCATTTAAGGCTTTGATTGTATAATTTATTAAGAGAATGTACGCAATTAAGAACTGTGCAGCTTTCTTCACCTTATGATCAGCTTTTTGTAGTGAAATAATATAGAAACAGGTTATACACTTGACGATATGTGAGCTGTATAAAAGCTGAAAAAAAAGAAGTCAGCAAATGGTTCAGCTGCAGGACATTCCGTACAAAGGTTGGTAGGTGCTTTGGCAAATCATGTGAGATTCACAATTTTTTTAAAGAAACACACTGGTATTACATTTTGTAGATACAATTTCTGCATGCAGTACAGATGCAGTTACCAGTGTATAAACTCAGTCTGTACATAGTTTTTTGAGAGGTATCAAACAGATTGCAGTGAAAGCATGCCATTGTTAAGTTTCTTTACTCTGTCTTCTGTTTCTATTTCTTTCCTTCATTTCCATTACTCCTTTGTTATTTCCAGCTAAAATTCATCCAGGTATTTCTCCTCCATGTTTTCTACCAAGTTCCTTTGCCCCCTCAATTACATTTTAATTGAGTCAATGTTTATCACAATTTTCTTTATACCTGTATAATGCAAAGCTGGTATCCTCAGATCACAACTAAAGCACGCTATGATAATGAGATTTAATATCATAACACATAATAACTTATTCACATTACCTGTGGTTCACTTGTAGGATATTTATTCTGCTTGTATCAAAACCTGCTCTGCGTACATCTAACAATATACAACAAATGCACAGTCACTACACTTATCAGCAATTGTGTATGAAGCATTTGAGCCATATTGAAGCTACTGGCATCAAACAACAAAATTCAAAGACCTTTTTTGTTGGTCAACCAGATGTCTGACACAATAATAATACTAATCCTTGCATTTGATATAGCATCTTACCATATTATTGAGACGTCGCAAAGCGCTTCATGGAATATACTGAAAAGTGAATCGACTGTATGTTTTGTGGGCGAAATTTAAACGTGTATGCTTATCACCATGGTTCAAGAGTATTTAAACCAGACTGAAATTTCCACTTATGTTTGCCACATATTATTATAAGTTGCAATTTTGCTGGTGTGTGTTCATTCTTAATTGAATTATCTTTTATATACACAGTATCACGTACCATATGTATATATGTGTATATATATATATATATATATACACACATATATAGGGTGAATATCTCAACAGATGCCTATTCATTCAATTGACAGTGGATGTTCAAATAATAACAAAAGAAAATCTCCAAACTCGTAAAAAGGAAATACTGTACCTGCAATGACAGTCAGAACTTGGTGCATAACCGTTAGATACAGAGATGGAAAATGGAGCAAGTGAACAAGATAACAAAATGAAACATTTTGTGGATAGGGAAAATGGGCAAACCTGGTCTCCTTCTCCGTCGTTTCTTCAAGCCAAAGATCCGGACTTTGGAGAAAACTGCTAGTAGGTGTTTCTCACAGACAGACCCTTTGCCTTTGCTGGGGCTGCTGATGCGTTTAGAAGCAATCCCTTTGTCTCTATTTTCTCTGGCTTGCCTTTTCTGTCTGATCAAGGAGCTTGCTAGAGCAGCAGCCATGGTAACAAGCCAACCAGCCCTACACGCACACACGCAAACACACACCACACACAGACAGAAAGGATTTCTATCGAGGAGAATAAAAATAATAATATATATGTTTAAAAATATGCAGGAAAGGATTTGGATCAATCTGTGGGGTGGATTAATCTCCTGAAAAAGCCACTGACTCCTGTATCAGCATCCCCCAAGTGGCACAAATAATTCAAGACCAGGTAAAGAAGAACAACAGCTCGGGGGGGGGGGGGGGGGGGAACAATTATTAATCTGTTGCAGAACCCATCTCTCTCTCTCTCTTCTGTCACCCACTCTCCACAGTTCTGATTAACACGTGTGAGTGAGTGAGTGAGACCTAGAGGAGAATTCTCTGCGTTCAGTAACTAGCCTTTAGTGGAGACTGAGCACAAGTTGTCTACGTTCCTTTCTGTTGCCCGCCTTTATATGTGGAAAGTCACTTTACTCAGTCTCTCCTCAGCAATCCAATAGATTCTCAGGCAGATTCATTCATTCATTCATTTCATTTCATTCATTCATTCATTCACTCACTCACTCACTCACTCACTCACTCACTCACTCACTCACTCACTCGGTGGGTGACTGCGCAAAGTGAATGAATGGATGAATGAATACATGAATGAATGAACGAATGAATACATACATAAATAAAGAGATAGATAAATGAATGAATGCACGATGGTCTATGAAATGCTGTGGGGGGTTTAGTATTTTAAACCACCAAAACAGCCACCTCCCGTCACAAGCCAGTCAGTCAAACACACACCTGTTAAGTTAGCCTTGTAACCTAAGACAGTCGCTTATCTTGGCTTTTTTTTGGGCTTGCTTTAGCTTTTCTTTTGGCTTTAGCTGATAGCTTCCTTCCCTAAAAAGGCAGCCAGGGTATGGGTGGGTGTGGGGAGAAGGGGAGGGTGGGGGGGGGGGGGGAAATCAATGCGGCGCTTGAAGCAGGGAGCACAGGTTTAAATGTGCCAGAAATGACTACTGTACCGTATATATATTTCACACACACAGCGCCTTTCACTGCTGCACTGGAGTTGGTTCAAGGCTCAGTTCAAGGTAGAGAATACCAAGGCAGAGAAGACACAGTCCCTGTGCGTTTTCGTAACCATTTACAAAGGCGCTCAATTTCTTCCCCGCAGATTTTAAGCAGCAAAAAAACAACCGCAGCACTGGCGTCAGGCAGTCAGTCAGTCCAGACACACGACAAGCAAAGCAGCCAAGAGGGGTTTACAAACACAGCAGAAAAATGTGCAAGATCCCTCCTGGGTCCACCCGTTAAAACAGCAGCAAAGCCACCCACTCACTCACTCACTGTCCTCTCTGTAACGTCTCTGAGCAAAAGGCGACACGTTATAATAGGGTAGAGGGTGTGGGGTGGTGGGTGGGGGGAAATCCCAGACGCACCCTTCAAGCCACCCAACCCGCCTCTCTCACATAGACAGACAGACAGACAGACAGACATTCACACAGACGTGACTCTGATCATCAATTACACACACATACACTCTGAGTCCCCCTCCCTCTCAGCCTCAGTCTGCACTGTGACTGTCAATATTAACCACACACATCCCAGCCCTGCCTGGACTGACGTGGAGTTGGTTTTTTTTTTTTGGGTGGGGAATTTATTTTACAGCTATCAGAGAATGACTGCAAGTACAGTATATATATATATATATATGACCAAATGTCCCTTAATTCATCCCACCATCACGTTTCAGTTCATTTTCGTTTCTCTCCCCCCCCCCCCCCCCCCCCCACAGAATAAATTAATAATACTGCTTCTGGACTCGGTTGCCATTGCTGTTAAGACTGTTACATATAAAGAAAGACCTGGTCTGTGTCACATGCCAATTACAGGGTAAAAAAGAACTCTTCATATTATTATTATGATTAACGCAGGACAAGTTCTGTGTTAATTATAATGAAGCTGCTTTTAAAACTACAGCCCTAGATCCATGTGCAACTAAGCACTTGTTGCTTGAAGTCGTAAAAAAAATGAATATTGCTTTCCTAATAAAACTCTTATTTGAAGGTTGAATTGTGTGCACTTTGCTACGTCAGCCTCTATTTTTTTTTCCCCAAATCCAGCCTAGACTGATGGGATGACTGCTTTCTCAGTGAACTCTTAAGGCTCCTGTGTGGAATGAGCTTGAATAACAGACTTGAGTTCCTGTTGGCCACACGTCAACAGCACAAAAGTAATCACAATTCAACACTAAGTGGCAGTAAATTGCTAATCTCGTTCGAGAAATGAAAACTTTTTTCTGTTCAAGCATACTGTTGAGGCAAAGCAGAGAGCTTTCCTCTCTAGTGAACGCTGCATTCAATATCTGACTTGGGAGCATTTAGTGCTTGGTGCTGCACACCTAACACAAACATGTGTTTCGTCCACAAAATGTAGTCAAATCCCTTAATAGTATATTCTGCTAAGCGCTTTGAGACACGACAAGGCACTATATCAAATGCAAGGATTAGTATAATAATAATCCTTACATTTATATTACATTTATATTATTGTAATTCTATTATATTACTGTATATTAGCATGTTTCCATCACACAAAGTCGCAATCAAAGTGAGCACAACCAATTTTTTTTGTGTAATTGAAGGATGAGCTGCATATAATTTATTGACGCACAGGTGGTTAATCAACCAGATTTTTCACAACCACAAATTCTCACGTAATCACCATCTAAAGTTCCCCATAGACATTTCATGAAACATGTATATCGATTTCCAAACCCACCATTATGTTTTGACGAACCCAAATCAGTTTCTTCAAACTGGGGGTGTGGCATTTAAAGCCATAACATTTAAATCAGTGCGTTTTGTTCTTTGAAGAGGATTTGCATTTATATCACTAAATAAAATGTATTTACTCTGAACTCAACACCTGGTTAAAATTCTTGATAACCCATGCGCAAGATCATTCCAATCTAGTAGTCCAGTTATTCCACTAAGCTGTAGTGGACTGGATGCTTTCAAGGCAACAGTTTGAAAAACAGATGGTTGTGTTTTGCTTCAGAACAGCAACAGTGCCATATGGGAACTCTGGTGCATTTTCAGAGGAGAGACAAACAATTATAAACTTTCACGGCTGGTTTCCATTCTCCTTGTGTAGAAAAAGTCAAAAGGTCTGAAACGGTGGAAACTAGACTGGTATACAGAGTGAGCCAGTAGAAGACACTCTCAAATATTAGTCCAAACATAGCATTGGCTCAGAATGTAATCATTCTTGAGACAGCATGGACAGTCTCCTCTGAATGACAAAATTGGAATTAGTCTGTTGTCAGTCTTCTGACTCCACGTTTGTTTCTTGGATTGTTTCCCCCCCAATAAATTCATGCCCCAGCAAACAAACTCGACAGGAACTGGAGGTGGATAAATTGAATTTGGGCAGGGCCAAATGTGAAGACTGAGACTGCATTCACTTTACATCCTTCTGTAATGGAAGAGGATCTTGACACGGCAGATGCTAATTTGTATTTGTTGAATTACAGCTTTTCCAAATGATGTCTGTCCCATGTCAACACTTATATTTGCCATCTGGGAAGCTAAAGCAGGAGGGACAATGTGTTGCGTGGATTTACATTGTATGCGGTGCATTTTTTTGGGGGACAAGGCAATTAGTTTAGTTTACAGTGGTCAGGAATTCAAATGACCCTCATGCTATCTAGCCAGTGCAAAGTAACATTTGTCAGACAGTGTACTCTGTAATGCTGTAATATCTTGAAAGTTTTCTGGAAATAAGCGCAGGTATAGTTCCATTCCATACCCAATGTATTTTATTCCATCAAGGTATAATTTTCACGATATTCTCCCGAATGGAAGAAGCCACTAATATGACAATTCAGGAGGAAAGTGATCCAGGTTTGTCCTTCCCTTTGATTGAAGTTCATAAGCAGCAAATATAAAGTTGCACTAGGAACTTGTGAATGATTTTATTGTGTCTAACAAAAATACTCAGAAGTATTCTGGCACAAAGCTGAATCTTTTCCAAAGCTTTTGATTCTGTACCATAAATAACACCATTAACATTAAAATACCTCCAAAGCAATTACTAAATCATACAACTGCAAGTCAGCTGAAAAGCAAACAGTCTGGAGCTTCCAATCAGGCTGCAAGGATTGACTAATTTACAGCAGTTTCATTCATTTAATTTCAGTATTGTGGGAATTGAATGCATCTTCATCAAGTTTGAGAACTGGAAAGAACCCAGTAATAAAAAAAAGTGCAATTGTTGCATCAGTTATAGTGCCTATAATGACAGAATTCTTGAAGTGCTTCACAGATGTCAAGTGTTGTGACTGTATTTGTAAGCAAATGTGGCAGCCAATTTGAGTGCAGCATGTCCCCACGAACAGTGAATAATCAATTTATCTACAGGATTCTTGCCCAGGGATTCCTTATACTTTTCAGATAGTGTCATATCCATCTGAACAGACAGCAATTTGATTTAGCAGCTTCTATAAACGTCTGTGGCTCCAACAACAACTCCTAGTACTACACTGGAGTGACAGGTTGGACTGGTAACCACTGGGGAGTAATAGGTGGGATTATTCCAGTGACAGGTAACAAAGGCCTCAAAACTATGGCAGTAAAATAACACGTGAATTGCGGTGTAACAGGACCAGAACAGAAAGAGCAGTTTGCACTTTTACATGGGAATCAATACTGTAACATCTTGAAATTTTCCTGAAAACATGCACACATATCAACAACCACAGGATTCCATTCCAAGCCCATTGTATTTTGCTCTATGAGTTCCTGAAAGCCACAATGCCTTTTTTTTTAAAAGAAAAAACTGCTTTTGAAAATTTATTTCGTCTAAGATGTGAAAACAACACTTCCGAAACTCTCCAAAACATAGTTTTACAACAACTTGGATTTATACAGCACTCTCCACGCAGGACGGCATCCCAGAGAGCTTAAAAAGTTTTAGCAAAGATCCTAGTGGACTTGTATTTCCACCATTGTACATCATGTCTGTTTTTACCATTGTCTCAAACAAACTATCATCTATTTTACTTACAACAAAGAACATAGGATCGAGTCCAATCCTGATCTCCTACATGTTTTTAAATCCTCCCTGAAAAACTACTACTCACTATCTGCACTCACTTTCCCCTTGTTATCCTCTGTGTATTATATATAAATATACATTGTTATGGTAAGTGGACTGCACCAAACTTTACAATTGCAGACTTATTAACATTTTACAGTTGGTCTTCAGAGAATAATGAATTCCTGTTCTTGTTGGAATTTGCTGCCCTAAGATTCACCTGGTGTGCATTAGAGGGATAATAATGTCTGAAAAAAAAATGACCGAACAGTGAATGTTGTAAATATTTTAACCAGCGCTCAAGAGAATACTTGCTGAATTCAATGATCCTAATGTTTAGCCATCTTGAATGATCTGTATTTCCCCTAATTGTTCAGAGTGTGATTTCATTTTTGCAGCTTAAATATAATGTTCAGGGAAACTGTACATTTATAGTACATGGTACATAATATTGATGCAATGTTCCAGATAAATATTTTAAAAAAATAATGTCTACAATATGGTTCCAGATTTTTTTAGTCAAATTGATATACCCAAAAGTCTGAAAGATAAATTGTAAAAAGAGATATGTCCTCTAAGAAGACAACATTTTTTTCTACATAAAACATATAAATATTATATGTAATGTAGGTGGAGGGATATATAGGTGTGTGTGTGTATATATATATATACTGTACAATATATATACACACACAGTTAATTCATTTTACTTCACTTTACAGTATATTTTGTGAAGAGCTTTGAGACATCTCAAAGACCCGATCAGTTACTATATCAAATGCAAGGTTTATTTATTATAATTAGGAATGGAGTAAGACTGTAAGATCGACTGTTTCAGAATCATCCCAGCATAAGATTATCTTTATAAGTAATGATAACAAGAATCCCGGTACTTGAGAGTGCGCCTCATCATGTCATTGAGACATCTCTAAGTACATCACAGGATATATTGTGAAGTGTTTGTGATTGTGTATTTTGAGGGCGAAACGCAGCGACCAATAGAGCACAGTCATGTCCCACAAACAACGACAAGAACAAAATTACATCAGTCGCGGATTGAGTGACCAAGTGATGATAACCAAACTCATGCTATGTTTACCACTCTGTTAACTTCCATTCATCTCTACACCTACTCTTCAGAGCATTTGACTTCCCATTCACCAGCAGCATTCTTCTTGTCTTTCAGCCTTCGTATCATTGTCAGGGAACAACTATTAACATGCTTCATGCTTGCAGAAACATGATGAGGGGAATATTCAGAATTGGTACAACTCAGCCCCCATCATCTATATTAATGCAGGAATGTCCAATACGTTTGCTACGAATGATGAATTGGCACTCCAGATGTGTAAGATCCAGATTCGTAAACGCAAAATGACTAATAGACATTGTCATTGGGTATGTGATATGCGCATTTGCCTGCAAATATTTATAATTATTTATTTAAAAAATTATGAATATTTTATGTGTTTGTTGGTAAAAATAAAAAGTAGCGCGTGAAAATATTTTATGAATGTTGTGCATTCTTTACTTCCATGGTTACAGTTCATTGATTACCTGCTAAAATGGTATGTAACCTAGGCATATACGCCGGATTTCATCACCATGGAAACACCAGCAATATTGTGTAAATGGTGGCAGATGTTTGTTAATTAGATGTTTGTTAAGTAAATATACATGTACACATACATGTGAAGTATATTTACGTGTATCGGGTGTGTGTACGTAAGGTGTTTTCCATTAAAATCAGTGCATGCAGTTAACATGGCGTTGCTATAGCCACACCTGTGGCTAGTTAGCAATTTCTATTGGCCAGCACTGTGTTATGGATGTCACTCAAACATCAACAATGCAAAACCCAAGTAAAGAGTACAGGAAAGCAACTTGATCCATCAAATACACATCCACCAACAGAACATGTTGCAAATGGTATCTTCTTGGCCATAGCCAAGTGGTTTGATGAATTAATAAAAATCGGCAAACTGTTGAAGCATTATGAAACATCTCACTGATTCACTATGTGGCCCGTGGGCTACAAAACCCAACATGGCAGGTAGCCCAGATTGCACTCTTAAAGTACACATGTTTTTTGAGTTCCATAAATTGAAGTCTCTTTTAATGAGCAGAATAAAACCCATATGTTCTGATTTAGCTTTGATCCCCTCCTCAAGTCAGCAATTCTGTACATTAACATACATAACGATCATTAAAACAATTTTTATCTTTTAAAAAAAATAATAATCAAGGGCATTAATTTAAAATCAGAACCAGCTGAATCTTGTTTTTAAACGCAGGTGTCTTACTGCTCTGATACTCAGCTGCTCTCAATTAATGTACTGTTATTTGACCAGCTGGTATGAAATATTTACAAAGAAAGCCGTCATCTTGCCCAAATCAACTTCAGAGGATGATCTCGCCTCACCGCGCCCCATAGAATTACTTCCAGTTGCTTATTATTATCTGATGCTGTTTTAAATTGTGAATACACACCTTAAGAAAAACCCTTGTAACAGAACAGGACCATTGCAGCGCAACATCAGACATTCATCATTTCACCCACAAATATACCGTCAATTCACTTTACAGTATATTCCTTGAAGCGCTTTGAGACGTCTAGAAGATGTGGAAAGCGCTATATCAAATGCAAGGATTGCTTTTTATTATTATTATTATTATTATTATTATTATTATTATTATTATTATATGTGTTCAATCCATAGTACATAATTCAACTCCTTCAGAAGGCTGGCCAAGTGAACAAACAAAATAAGCACCATCAGACAATATAGAACAGCAACAACAACTTGCACATCTGTATGTACCTAGGGGTTCAGAGAAATAAACTATATAAAAGCAGGAACATCTTGGAAGTGAGCTAAATCCTATGAAACACTTTGAGATTTTCTTCCAAAGTGAAAGGCAATATATCAAACCCACAAATGACTATCATAATTATTCACCAGGGACCCGTAAACTATTCCAATCCGGAAAATTGATTTGTAAACAGAGTTGCAAAAAATGTGATGTGGAATACAATTGAAAGCATTTAACTGGTCACCAGCAGCGCAGTGCTATCTGGAATGTTACAAAAATCTAAAGATTCAAATAATTAAATACTGTCTGCACCAAACTTTTTATTCGCAATAGAGCGATTATTTCTGTATAGGAATGTAATCATCTGCCTCAAAATGGTATCAAAATCCAGCATTACGCAACACAGCAGACAATATTCAAAATATTATGCATTGGATTCAATTAATTTCATTCTGATACTTTGAAATGTAGTTACATTAAAACAGATTGCCTTAGGGATGCAGATTATTTTTCCAAGGTATTTAGCTAACTGAATTCCCTGTTTGGTATTTAATGGTTCAAAAACGGCAGACTAACTGAGCTGTTAAGAAACATTACAAAGATCTCTTAGTCTAGAGAGCAATAAAACTCACAGTTCGAAGTTGGATATTTTGCCTTGATGGAGGAGTGAGATGGGGAGGGATTGGATTGAAACCAGGCTGGAGCAGAACAAGGGGGAAAAAAACACAGTTGCATCCAGAAGGCAACAGAGATAGTATATGGTCCCACAACTCCTCCAAAAATCAGCAGGTTTCAAAAAGCGTCAAAGTTTAATCTCACTTAAACTGGCTCCTCCGTGGTCTATCTTTACCCTCTGCTCACTTCTCATGTAGCCCGTTTGCTTTGTGTATTTAGACGCCTTTCAGTTTTGCATACATCTTTAGTTCCATTTTGGTTATGTTTCGGTTTCAGATAAAAAATGTCAACCCTACTCGTATCCAGTTCTGCTTTTCCTCTGCCACTTGCTTCGCATCTCATTTTTCTTGCTATCCTAATTCATCCCTCACATTTATATATTTTTTAAACTGCATCAGTATCAGCTACATGTAAAGTGGGGGCTTTCCATCAGAGATAGGCATGTTATTGCCCAGGATTTACAGAGCAAGAAGGACCTCGGATCAATTTCTTTTTGCTGAGTTAACTGATCTCATTAATTGGCATGTGACTCCTTGGAACATGGAGAAGAATAAAAGTCAACCTGGACTCTTTCTCCTCAATGTTATCCAGTGAAAAGTACCTGTTGGAATTTGTACCACTAGCACTCCAAGACACTACCCTGCATGAAGTACATTATATAAATACAAGTTAGTGTAGCACATGTTTGGACATCAAGTGGTTGTCAGCTGGGATGCTTTCCACTGGCCACACACTGTCTTCAATCACACATGAAGAACGGTCACTTGGAGAAAGTTATCAAGGAACTAATACTCTAACACTATCCACAAAAGCTATATGCAGGAGTTAAAACCTTCACAAGAGTATAGGAAAGCACGGGCCAGGGATGAGTTTTAAAAAGATGTAAACTAAACATAGAAAGTCACAATTAAATATTAAACTTGACTAAAATTCTCCTACTGGTCTATCTTTTGTTAGTTAATTCTGATGAGAAACAGGAATCTTATTTTAATCATTATAGTGAAGAGGATTTTTAAATCATATGGCACAAAATGTCCAGTGTGCTCACAATCTGATTTCACCAATGGAGATTACATTTATATGACATTTTCATATTTGAAAGCAATTATTGCACATAGAAGCATTTATTATTGTTACAGAAACATTTCAATAATGTAAACTGTCCTGTGTAACTGATGATAAATGAATGCGTCCCATCATTATGTATGGCATCTGGGCTCAACGTGTTCCGATTTCACTTACTTTCAGCACCCTGGAGAACTTCCAGCCGAATAACAATAATGGGGCATTGTTTAGTCTTGTTTGTTAAATAATGTGGCTCACCAAATATAATGACTACGCTACTATAAGGATAGCATATATCTTACACACTCTGTGAATGCTGAGTTGTATCAGAAACAGTCTCGCTAGCGGTTACACAAGACAAGCCTTCCTAATTCCACTCGTCTGTTTATAACACTGGTAACATTTTGCTTCCACTATTCCAAGAAAACAAAAGCATTGTGCAAACCTTACCTGAAACAGATCTTTTTAAAACCAAGTCCATGTCTGGAGCTCAGAAAACAAGTTCAACCTCACAGTTGTTGTCTGCATGAAGCTCACAAAGGAAGAGAGCAATCCTAAGAAAGTTCAGGGCATATTTAAAGTATTCTCTGAGGTACTCTGCAGATCCATCCAGGCCATGCATTAGGTAAAGAGAGATCATTAATGGACATTAGTGACAGACTATTATGACTGCTTCCAGAATGCCATTAATGATTTATTAAGGAACTGTGTAGATCTGGCAACAACTTCAGTGCATTTTTGTAGACTTTCAAATGCATTACAGTTGAAGTATTTTCTCGGAAAGCTAAATTGAAAGCATTTTCCAATCTCGATATTTGCAATTTCACTTCTCGAGTTACGAGAAGTGCTGGTAAGATGATAGCTAGACATAATGAGGCTCACTGTTTGCCACAATGGATTAAAGTCTCATCCGCCTGATGTCTAGTACTGTGGCAAATACTTCAGGATGACATTTCCTAATCAGACCAGCTTGTGCAAAGTGAAATAAATTATTGCTCTTGCAGTTTGCAACCATGAATAATTGATAATGAGTAAATGCCACCGCAGTTAGAAAGCTTTTGTAGAATGCAAAAAAAACAACAGATTCTGATTACAGTCCACTGCAGTTTTGCTCTAATTGCAATTTTTATGGGGGGTTTTCCCCAAAAAAAAGGTTTTCAGATGATTTCTGTGCAGTTAACCTGTCTTTGTGTGTAAGTGTAAAAGTGTAGTGCGGTCACCTCTTGTCAAAACTGAATGAAGACATGGGTGATAAAGCCAGTGGTTTCTCAGCTGGTTTCCAGACACCAGCATATTCAGCAGTTACAAATAATCAATTTACCAGTGAGATGCGCGTTGACGGTGTTTAGCCACAGACTAATTTGCCAAAAAATTGCTCCCGACTTTAAATAATTTGGTTCCCGATTTGACTTTATCTCGGTTCATTTTAGATTTACATTCCACATTCCCTGCAGGTGTTTGTTCTTACAGAGTCAATTCACTTGCTACCATCCATTTCACAGATGCCTTCCATGCTTCTTCTTCATCCATTTACTCTCTGGTTCCTTAACTAACTCTCTCACTCTTTTGATCAAAGCCACTTTCATTCTTCGCTTATATGTCTTATTTCAATGCCACCTAGTTTTCATATCTTGTTGTCGCCCAGTCTCTCTCTTTTAAAAAAAAATGTTACTGACTCATTGCTTATTATTTGGACAGGCAATAACCTTCTGGACAACACAGTGACACCAGTTGATTTCAATGCAAGTGAATCAGTTACACAAGATATTTCTAATTTGCAAAAAAAAAGGCTTAACACAGTTTTCTTGAAACCAAACACTAACCATCATATTATGTGTTTTCTCCTGTAATGTAAATGTATTTAGAGGTAAATGATCATGTGTGCTTGCTTCTTCTATCCTCGAATATCGATTGCATGTCTTAAGATGGGCACTTCCAGTGACTACTTAAATAAATGAACAAATCTAACTTTGGGCTGCATCTTTTATTAAAAAATACTTTTACAATAAGTACATAATGTGCTTAGGCATGACTTCCACAGGGAGTTTGTATTTGCCAGAGTGCTTGGTATATAATGCTGTATTTATTTTCACAGCAATACTTAGTGGAGATACACCCCTGATAAATGCACTGAGTATGAATTGCCCTGAAATAATCTCCCAATTATTCAATTAAGCTCCCACACAGTTCACTAAACCATCCAGGAACTTTCAACTGAATAAGTTTTTAGCTATTAAAACATTGATCAAGTAACCAGTGCCTTAATAACGTTGTTTGTCCATGCAGTATACTGCATACCCAGAGAACTGCAAGCAAGCACTTGATTGTTCTGGTTGAGTCAAAGTATTGCTATCTGGGAACCCACAGCATCTAAACTATGCTCAGTTGAAAATCTGCAAGAGTCTTTTACAATGTAAGTGGTATTGAGTTACAGATCAATCTTGATCAAAGAAAATGATGGAACAGGCTTGATGGGCTGAATAACCCAAACCTGCTCAACATGTTCTCAAGATTGAATTTCAGCCCGTCTATGTTGGCATTATGGAAAGGGAAGTCTAAATTAGAAAAGTAATACAGTTACAGAGAGCAAGAGAGTATGAGAGAGTGCTGTGTGCTTACTTACTACCTTACTGCAGTAAAAGCTTGGTTATCCGGCAACCAACCAACGGAATGCTCAACCAAACGATATCTCCCAATATAATTCACCATTCCAGCAACTGGATCACACGGAGCCATCGGCACATTCCCGGTCTGCTCACTTTGCACATGCGCACTTATTAAATTTATCAAACACGATTTTGCAGTGTCCTGGAATGCTTTATTGGTAAATATCCATTCAATATTCTATTACTATTTAGTCTATTATTAATATGGTATGTTTTAAAATAAGTAAATTTTTTGTGTAGGATTTTCAACAACTTGCCGCTCAAATATCGCATAGTTGATTAACCGGCACCGGTCAGGTCCCGAGGGTGCTGGATAACAAAGCTTTTACTGTATTTTGTTTTTTCAAAGGATCACCAGGTCTACATCTCTGGTTCACAATTAACAGAGAAATTCTTTGCTTACTTCAGATTTTGACTATATATGCATTCCCTTCCTTACAACTGCTGTACATCACAGTGTTCCAAATAAAACAAACTTCCTTTCAGAAAAGAAAGAAGCAAAAATGGTGATCTGTTTAGTAGTGGTTGTCAAGAATGAATGGATTTTCACTTGTAGCACTAATATCAGCATCACGGGCAAACAACAACAATAAACAACAAATTGCATTTATATAGCACCTTTCACATCAGGAAGACGTCTCAAGTCACTGGACAATCAAGTGTTTGCACCAGACTGAATTCAAGAGAGTTGGGGGCTACTGGGATGGAGGTGTAAAATGGCTGAAGGCACGGTCAAAGAAGGAAGGTCTTGAAATAGACCTTGAAGAAGGCGAAGAAAAGGGGGAGGCAAGGGATAGGGCAAGGCAAAGGGATTCCAGAATGGAGTTCCGGAGAGTGGGGTCAGAACGTCAAGTTTTGGAGCATGAAGCAGGAAAGTGCCTGCCCAGCGGAGGGATAAGGTTTTAGAAGGTCTCAAAGGTACGGTGGGGCAAGATCGTGGAAGGTTTTATAAGTGAGGATGACGATCTTGAATTCAATCCTCTGTGGGGTCAGTGGAACCAGGCAAGGATGGGGGTAATAGACTTATGGAGCCTGATGCGGGAGAAGACATAAGCTGTAGAGTTCTGAATGGTGTGCAGAATGCGCATTAGGTATAACTGAGGAAAGTAATAGTAATAATAATAATCATGACAGAGGTTAGATTTAATTAAATATGTTGATAATTGTAGGTTTAGTTTTTTATAAAGAAAATGTTGAATAGTCATTCATGCGAGTTCTATCACAGAACAAATAAAAATTCCAGTGGTGGCAGATATATGTGATCTAGCGTCACCTTGTGGAGGAGATGGATTATAGCATTGACAGGGGATGGGAGTCATTTGCTGTGTTTCTTTTCCAGAGATTTTGCTTACTAAGTAGATCATGGTTCATCTGGATAACCTAACATGTCATAAGGAGCGTCCAGATTTTCTGCTCATGTAGGAATCCCACTGCAAGCCTTCCTGAATGGTTACAAAACAATAAATCAAAGCTTCAGTCTGTCAGAATGGATATTGCAGGGGAATAACTTTGAAAGCAGAAACTTCGCGACCTGTATAGTTTAATGAGAATAATTGACTCCATGCCCAGAAAATTATGGTGGTTTTAATTTTTTTAAATTTGCAACTCATGAAATCCCTGGCTTACCAAAGTTCCCAACTGTCGCCTTCCTGAGCAACAACCACAACAACAAAATTACATTTATAGAGAGCCTTTCACGTCGAGCATCCTACACTTAAAGAATACGAAACGCCTGAATATGTTACACCATTATAGCACTGTATCAAATGCAAGAATTATTACTTTGTTATACCCGTTGGGAAAGAAAGTCGACTTTCTTTCAGTCATCACAATCTGTTCCTGTGATGACATTTTCATACTTGTGACTTTTGAGATTTAAAATCGTGATGGAACTCTCTCGGGATTAGTTTAAAATTAGCTCACTGTGCGTCCTCACCAGCTAGCTTGTGAAAAGTAAAAGCGTGCAGGACTGTGCAGTTCAACACAACTGATGTTTTTTGATTGTGAGGTAGATTAATTAAGAATAGAGCTTAATTTATGTTTAGCTCGCACTGATTTGATCGAGTCCTGCTGCCAATTCCAGGTAAGAAGTTGTTTCAGAATTTCATTCTACTACAGCTAATAAGAAGAGAAATTTAAAACTTTTCTTCTGTTTTATGTTATCAGATGGCTTCCTAGCTTCCCATATGAACATTTTAAAGAGTTGGGGATCAGTAAGGCTGATGAGTTTAACTTTCTTTCACCTGTAAACAACATCCACTTTTAATTTTATTCACTCATATTTTGTGAAGCATCTACAGAGATTTGTTTCATGTGAAAGGCTCTGTACAAGTGCAAGTTATTGTCATTGCATTTTCCTTGAATTTTAGCAGGGGAGAGAGGGACTTTGAGCAGCCTTAAGGAATTTTTCCTGATAGTAAATACAGTGCCTTGGTTTGAGTGTTTTGCTTTAAAACATGGGTGTCCTGTTAGGCTGAGATTACAGAAGTACTGTACATTTTTCACACACAACAGCTAACTTCCTTCTCAAAAAAAAGTCTGACTCCTTCATCATCAATCAATTTGAGAAGCAACTGATGCCAGCATCACTTTTGGGAGAAATAATTTGAAGGAAGCTTCCTGCACACAGCAGGAAATTATGTAAACAGCAATTTAGCAATAATAATAATCCTTGCATTTAAATCTAGGTTCTTATCATGTATATCATTGAGCGGTCTCAAAGGGCTTCACCGAATATATTGTAAAATGGATTGACTATATATTTGGGGGCAAAATATAAAAATAGATGGCTAATAACCCAGAAGTCAGCCATTTTTTCATTTTATGTTTTAACTAGTCGTCGAGATTTGGGACCCAGACAATTGTACTATAACAAGTTATACAGTCGCATAAATGCTCTCCCATCTGCACAATGCAATTCTTCGCAAAAACACACACACTCAGTCTCATCTGCTCTAAAACAGGTTTACATCTCCCCCTGCTGGAGGCTACAGAAAGTACCATTGTAAAAGTCAATAGACAGCAAAGAAGCTGGTGAGAGACTTGAGTACCACATTTCACTGTTAGAGGGTGATGTTCTGCCTGCAAATAAAGTACAGTGCATTTTGACACTGCAAGTAAAGTACAATGCGCTTTGACATTTATAATAGAGGGTCTCAATGGACTGCACGTTGTCCAAATGCCGTAAACCTAGCGACAAATGGAGCGTCCGCTCCTTCAGGCATTGAACGACACAATGAAAGACCCTGGGACTACAAACAACAACAATAACAAAATTACAAAGATGGGTGTTTGCATTTGCAGAGAACAAAGACACTCTCTCTTTCTCTCCCAAACTGTACGATATTTTAGAACAACCACAAGACTTTACCGTACAGTCCTGCAAAGTGATTATATGACACCCTATATCAAATGAAAGGATTATTTTATGACCGTGTTTGATGTGGGTGGTCAGAAACTTAAAAATAAATTTCTCACCCTGGAATCCCATGATCATAAGTCTCCTTGCTGGTGATAAGAGAACCTAGGTCTCCAGGATATAATAATAATAATAATAAATCTTGCATTTGATATAGCGCTTTTCACATCTTATCGACATTTCAAAGCGCTTCACGGAATACAGGTATTCCGCCCCAAACGCAGCCTCGCCAACCACGAAACCCATGCATCCACAATTTGCTAAATGCGACGACCCTCGCAAACCAAGTTTTGCGTTTTGCGCATCCGCGATTTAAATCCGCGGGTTTAAATTTTCAAGTGTAGCAAAGTGTATAGCGCTAGGACCCAGTTGCTATGTTGCAATCAACCAGCGACAACGCTTCTCTCTTAGAATTAAGGTAAATACAATAACATAAATTTATTGTCGTTTCTCCGCAGCCTAGCTAGTAAGTTTGGGAGCATTGGCTGCCAACATCTGTAGATCTCGCTCTCTGTGTGTAAGTGTACCTCTCTCTGACTCACCTTCTCTCTATTTCACCTTCTCTTCCCTCCAACCTCCCCTCTGCCACCCCCCCTTCTCTCTCTCACCTTGTCTTCCCCCCACTCCCCTCCTTACTCTCTCTCACCTTCTCTCTCTGACTCACTTTCTCTTCTCCCCACTCCACTTCTCTCTCACCCTCTCTCTATTTCACCTTCTTTCCCCGCCCCCTCCCTCATACCCTCTCTGTGTCTGTCTATATCAGTCAGTCAGACAGCAACCCCAGCCCTCCGTGTCACCCCCCCCCACCTCTATGTTTTTCTCTCTGTAGATCAGTCAGACAGCCCCCACAACCCTTCGTGTCACCTACCCCCACCCTTCGCTTCTCTCTCTCTCTCTCTCTCTCTGTGTAGAGAGTCAGTCAGTCAGTTAGTCAGTCAGACAGCCTCACGGATTGCTGCAGATGTGCCCAAATTTACTCCCTCTAACCCCATGTTTCCTATAGGGCCCGGGATTTTCCAAAAGCGATTTTTCCAACCGCGAAGGTTTACAGGAATGTATCCCCCGTGGTTGGGGAGGGATACCTGTATATTGTAAATATAAGTGAATACAGTGAATTGACTGTATATTTGTGGGTGAAACGCGGCAGTCAATTGCACACAGCAGCATCCCACAAACAGTTATGGATTGAAATGACCAATTCTTATTGCCTGTAAACCTCCGTGGTTGGTAAAACCACAGTTAAAAAATGCAGGGCCCTATGGCAAACATGGAGATACGGGGAGTAAGTTCGCGTTTCGTAGAACTAAACACAAAAAAAACATAGTTATAACATGCATGGGGATAGGGGGAGTAAGTTTGGGCACATCTGCAGCAATCCGCGAGGCTGTCTGACTGACTGACTGATCTACACACAGACAGAGAAGAGAGAGAGAGAGAGAGAGAAGTGGGGGGTGAGGGAGAGTGGGGGAGGGGGGTGGTGGGGGGAAGAGAAGGTGAAATAGAGAGGTGAGAGAGAGACCTTTCTAATGTCCAAGATGCACTCACAGAGAGAGAGACACAGAGAGATCCCTCTTCAGCCTGAGATACAAAGAGAGAGACTTCTACAGCCTGTGATACACTTAAGAGAGAGAGAGAGATCTGCAGATCCTGGCAGCCAATGCTCCCAAACTTACTAGCTAGGCTGCGGAGAAGCGACAATAAATTAATGTTACTGTATTCACCTTAATCCTAAAAGAGAAGCATTGTCGCTGGTTGATTGCGACATCATAACTGGGTCCTAGCGCTAAACGCTAGTGTTAGTATTAAAACCCATGGATAAGCGAGAGTTATAAGCCGTGGTTAGCAAGGGTTGTCGCACTTAGCAAACTGTGGATGTGTGAGTTTCGTGGTTGACGAGGCCGCGGTTGGGTGGGATACCTGTATTGTGTTTTTTTGGGACGGATTATTATTAGGTGTGTGGAGTAAGGAAACTTGCCCAAAGTTTCACCATAATCTGCCTGGATTCAAACACAGGTCTAACGCTTGTAAGGCGAGTGCTCTAACCACTGAGCTACAGGAGCTTCCACTGTGGCTGTTATGTAGTTGTAATGGTGGAATCCTGCAAAGTATTTGTTCTACACAAAAACGATTCAACAGGATAATAATAATAAATTATAATGCTTGCATTTGATATAGCATGTTATTGTGGCGTCCAAATGTCTCAAAACACTTCATGGGATTTAGTTCAGAACTTAGTGACTTAGCTTTGTGACTATTTTGTAGGCAGTTGTGGCAGCCAATTTGTGCACAGTGAAGTCCTGCAAGCACAAAAATCAATTTTTTATCTGGAGGATTTTTGTCTACGACACAGGGAGAAACTCCCTTTAAAACATAAAGCAATAAATTAGTAAAGGTAGACCCTGCTTACCAAACATCTGGTTACCAAAACTTCACTATAACGAGGATTTGTATTTGTACCTCCTATGCGTTTAGCGAACGTTGCGTTCGCTATAGCGAAAGTTTAAATCTCGCGCGCTTCTCATCTCCCGGCGCCCCCGGAACACACGCTCAGTCTCAGTCGAGGAAGCCACGTAAACTTACTTCAGCATGCCACCTACACGCCCATTAGCAACATCGCCAACCCCATCAAAGAAAAGGAAGTCCATCATGTTGGAAATGAAGATGGATCGAAGACCAGAATGAACGCCATTTCCCCCTCTCCGCTAATATAATCCAAGAGAAGGCCCGTACAGTACGGGAGGAGCTAAGCAACCACATGACGCTACTCGGAAAAAGCCAGCGGAGACTTTTGCTGCTAGCAACGGGTGGCTTGACCGTTTTCGAAAGCGATACAGGGTACATTGTATCAAGATGTGCGGGGAAGCTGTTAGTGCGGATGTTGCTGTCGCCGAATATTATCCAGATGAACTTAGAAAAATCATTAAGGAGGGAGGTTATACACTGCAACAAATTTTCAACTGCGATGAAACAGGACTTCATTGGAAGAAGTTACCTGAGAAGACCTACATCTCCATTAATGAGAAATCGGCCCCTGGAAAGCTTACAACTGAAGAAATTCAGGATTTAACGAAGGAACAGACGGCTGAGGCTGATGATTTAGGTGAGAAACCTAAGATTCTTAGTTTGAACGTTTTGAAAGCTTTTCTTTCGAAAATGGACGAAGCAATTAATATTTGTAAAAACAACGATCCTGAAATGGATCGTAGCATTAAGGTTTCCCGTGGCATCGAGCAAACTATTTGTTGCTACCAAGAATTGTAAGAAGAAAAGAAGAAAAACTGTTGACAGTCTTCTATCAACAGTTTCTTTAAACCGACATCATCCGAAGAACCAATACCAAGTACGTCCGCTGACTAAACAGAAGCTATTGCCTTCTTACCAGATTCTCCCGATTTTCCAGCCTCCTCCTCCAGCAACAATTAAAACAAAGACCTCCTCCCTATTCCTCACCTCATCTTATTACAGGAAGTCCAGGAACTTTCGTTTCGTTACCGTCTTGTGTTAAAAATTTACTAAGTAAAATTTTGTTCAGCTAAACAAAACAAACATTTTCATCTTGTATCTTTTCATCTTGTAATTAAAGTATTGCAGCCTTTTAATAGCAGTTCTACCTACCTTATGCCTTCGCTGGTACACTGCAAATGTTAGGCACTGCTGGGAATGAAACAGATTTTTTTCAATTATGGAAATACTGTAGGGACCTCCCACCTGCTTAATGAAATTCTCGCTATACGAAGAGTTTTGAAGTCCCTAACCCCTTCGTTAAGCAGGGTCTACCTGTATTACGATCATTTCTATTTCAGAGTGTCTTGTGTAGAAAACCCCTGTTAAGTATAACCAAACAAAATAGCAAAAGCCATTTTTTGGCTTTTGGCAAAAGTACCATTTAAAAAAATATAGATGTTGCCAAATACAACAACAAAATGTAACAAAATTACATTTATAGAGCGCCTTTCACGTCGGGAGGACGCCACAAGGCGCTGGGCCACATAGTGGCTTCAAATTAAGGTTCAAATTGCAGTCCTGAATGGCCTTTGCATTTTTCCGGTGGTGAGTCATCGTGTTATTTGATAAGGGGAATTAATTAAGTCTTTTACTCTACCATTCACCATCATGTACAGAGATCAGTGTGATCGTTCCCGTCCCATCCATTTTTGATTTTGAAAATGACAGAAAAACAAAAGGAAATACAGAAAGAGCGCAGTTAAAAGTCAAGTGGGTGAGAGGAGGAAAATGCAGTCCTGAAGAATTTTGTAGCACATGTACAGTATATGTCATTCCCTGCGTGAAAGTCATTTTAAGACATGGTAGCAATGAAAACCATTAGGTAACAAAAGACGATGTCTCACACACTTCAATCACCAGATGGCAGCATTGCCTCGAGATTTCACCAATTTCTCCCTGCTTATTTTTCAAACAATGACATTTGAGCTATTTCTAGAAAACGTACTTTTTTTTTCGAGAATCCATTACAATGAGATTTGCAAAGAAGTGGCAGTTGCACAATTCCACATGGTAATATTGTCATCCAAACTCTAAACTATAACTGATGTCACAAATTATTTGTCTTTGTACAGGACACAATAGAAGAATGTCCAGTAAAACGCAATGCAAAAAGACTTTACTGCAGCAGCTGGTATGTCTACTGCAGTACCAGCATTTTGGGCTACTATGGCAGATTTGCAGCAGAATCGATGCAGCAGACTCTTTCTGAGTGTCCAAGAGCTAGTCTTGCGCAAATCTTGGCTCCCTAATATGTTAACAATGCCTCTGCGAGCACCACATTCGGTTACTTTGACCATTAATAAAGTAAAACTCTTCCAAAGTCAAACAAAAGTATCAGCACCTTTTACAAAAGTCACCGCACCGCACACTTTTCATATTTGCTTTCCACATGTTGAGCGAAGGAGATTTTAATAGAATTGAACAATAAATCAAATGTGTGAAGGAGAAAAAGTAGCCTGTCAAGGAGAAACACACTCTCAACAGTAATTTTCCAGCCAATTTCTAATTGTGGTATTCTAACAGAAAGCCATCATGTAGAAGGATGTGTTGTCATTGAAGACACAGTTCAATGTTGTCATGTTCTGTTACTGTTGAGAATAACCTCAACCCATAACTGAATAGAGACAACGAGGTCGATCATACACAACTTGCCAATAATAAATTTAGGAGAGAAATTCCCAATAGATGTAACAAATGAATAATATCAGGGTATAATAATATCCACCATCATGCAGAAATGGAGCACTTTGAAACATCTCAAATATGTAATAAGGCTTTATGACAAATGGAGGAATTATTATGATTACAGTATTATTATTATATGACAGTTTTTGGACAGCCAGCTATCTAATACATGTGGAAACCAGTTCATTCTGGTTAAGAGTATCCAAACCAGTACGTGAAAATTTATCTGCATCTGGAATGAAATTCTAATTGATAGCACTGTCTGGCAAACCTCTCTCACTTTACATCCAGCTTGGATCACCATACCAGTTAAGGTTTTAGCTTTGTAGGATTAACGGGAGCTGTGTGGGAACAAGCCCTGCCCTGGTGTTGGTCTAACACCCTGACCTTCTAAATAATCAGATTAACTGTTTTTTCAACAGCAATTCCTTAGATGATTGCAGTGAGCCTTGGTTCAGGAATCAGACCACCAAGGAGAATTCATAATAATAATCCTTGCATTTGATATAGTGCTTTTCACGTCTTCTAGACATCTCAAAGCGCTTCACAGAATATACTTTAGTATACAAGATCCTCGTCCTCACTGTCAAGGCCATTCATGGCCTTGATGAAGGCAAGGTGGTCAGGCTTTCAGCCTCTCTGCCCTCACTCTCTGGAACACCATCCCGCAATCCCTTTGCCTCGCTTCCTCCCTTTCCTCCTTCAAGGCTGGTCTCAAAACCTTCCTCTTCGACTGTGCCTTCTGCTACCCTCCTAATTCTCCCCCCTTCCCTACTCTCCTTCCCCCTGCCCTGAACCATCCCCACCTGGCCGTGTCTCGACCTCACTGTTCAGTGCCTTGGGACATCATCCCGACGTGAAAGGCACTCTATAAATGTAATTTTTTTTGTTGTAGCCAATTGTGCACAGCAGTGTCCCACAAACAGTCGTGGATTGAAATGATCAATTGATTATTGTTCTTTTTCAAAGGATTATTATCAGGCATGTGGAGTAAGGAAAGTTGCCTAAGGTTTCACACTGCCTGGAGTTGAACCCAGGTCTCTCACTTGTAAGGTGAGTGCTCTAACCACTGAGCTACATGACCACAACTTGATTCCGACATTCAACAATGAAATGAATAGTACAAGAAACACAGGTTAATAGCAATGGATTGCAGAATGAAAGTTCTCTGAAGGAATCCATGTTGCAGCTACGTTTGGCTTGCCTACGTTGAATTTAACTCAGATTTAATTTCCTTTCAAACAAAAGAGATGTCAGCAGCAAGGTTTCATCTGCCTGTTCAAGTGGATGTTAGGTATTATTATTTCAATGCTACTGCCTCATCAAAATTCATCCCAAAGAAATGCAGATTGATTGTTGCTAGCACAAATTAGCTGCCATGTTTAGCTCTGTTCGATCAGTGCAAGGCACTCGTTTGTGTGAAATGCTTTGAGATCTTTCAAAATGATGGGTAAATTGCTAGTAGGATAATTCGGTCTCAAATCTGCTCTTTGTCTGTCAATTATAAAGAAAACGTTAGATCCAGGGTTGATCATTTACCAAATGAGTAGTCAAACACTGGAACAATTGAACAATTCAGTAACTTACACACAGACCTAATGCTCTGCTAAGAACTCTGTATCAGTACAAGACATGTAGCTTTGTTACCCAGCAGGGGACTCTCTGGCAGCTTCTTCTGGATGGGATGACATCACCATCTTCTGCATGCAATTTATAACCTGTCTACATACGTTATAATCATAATTCTTGCATCTGATATAGCGCCTTGGCACGGCAAACTGTCTCACAACGCTTTATGAAGTTTTCTTTAGAGAGCAGAGACTATTTGTATGCCAATGCCGCAGCCAATTTGCGTACCGCAGTATTCCTCCACCAGCTATGAATCCGATGACTGATGTCAAGCCAACAGGAGAATTTCCTTCTCTTTTCTAATGGTAGCATGGGATCTTTAATGACCAACCTTAACAGACACAGAGGATCTCAGTTTAGCATTTCATCCGAAGATGGCACCTCCAACGCTACAGCAATCCCCCAATTTTTGCTTCTAACAATAATACTTGCCTTTGATATAACACCTTGTTAGGTCATCGAAACATTGCAAGATAGTCAAAATATTTCAAAACATTTCACAGGATTTACTCTCTAGTACAAAAACTGTATTTATTAGGTGAAACCTAATAGGGTGCAAATAACACAACAAATCAACAGTCGAAGGCTAGGCCGATGACAAGCTTTAACCACAAGGAAGAAGTAGCCTTAGTTAAAATTAACAAGTTATATTATTGGAATATAACTGTATCTCATTTGACCTAATTGGAGGTTTATTCCCTAGTACCTGCTGGTACAGTAAGCGTTTTAGGATGATTTTGACAAGATATTGATATTATACTGAACAATTCTAAGCCTCAATGTGTTAAAAGAGAGAAGCACTGTGGTACATACAGCTATAATGCTGCTGCCTTAGTAATGAATACTTGGCTTCAGTGAGCACTATGTTATAGAGAAATTAGTCAGAGTCAATGTCATTGCAGTCACCCACTCACTTGTATCAAAAATGAACAATTCTTTTGAAACAAATTTGTGATTACATAAGATAATAATTCACTGTCTGATCTAAACTGGAACCGGTAAACC
The DNA here is from genome assembly GCA_035084275.1 of Hydrolagus colliei. Taxonomy (NCBI): domain Eukaryota; kingdom Metazoa; phylum Chordata; class Chondrichthyes; order Chimaeriformes; family Chimaeridae; genus Hydrolagus; species Hydrolagus colliei. The sequence continues at coordinate 12,460,780 of CM068754.1, forward strand.
AACTCTTTCATCTAATACTTTGATGCTAATTCATTTGAGCCATAGGGACAACATTTCCAAATCATATGTTAGTACAACAGCAATTTGCACTTCGGTTTGTTTCAAAATAGGAGTTAAAAGATGGGTTTCGAAAGCAAAAACAGAGAGGTAAGGTGGGGGAGAGTTCAAAGAAGTTATTGCTGATGGGCTTGGTTGTTTTATTATCATACATTATCAGCAAAAGCTGGAAGTATACAACATCAGATATACTAGGGAAACAGATATTCTCTTGGACATGTGAGCAATCAACAAACCAATTAGACTGAACAAGAGTTGATCAAGGATATTACATTTGTGTAGTGAAAAAAAAGCTATTTACAACAATAATGAGATTTGAAAGAAAGTATCCGAAACTGTTAGTAAGTGATGTTTGACAAGAACAATCTACATGTGAAAAATAAATTTAAAAGGTAAATCATGAACATTCTATCTTGCTAAGACTTAGTGCATCATTAATCATGAGTGCTTCTTTACCAAAGAATTCCCAGCGTTAATCATGGTGAGGAGATGATTTACTGTTATGGCAGTGTTTAATGATACATCACACTTACTGAGAGTCCAGTGATTATGCAAAGCTGGAAGTGAATATTAGAACCATAATGTCTTTCAGTACAAAATCATTTTGATATAATGTCATCTTAATCTTCTCTTTATTGCTGGAAAAGTCCAATTATCTTCCCAGCCACAGGAACTTTGCCTTAAAATATTTAGAGACCACAAGGGCAAGCTGAATGTAATTATAGATGATTAACTATGCAACAACTGAGAAAATCAGTTTACGGATTAAAAATGAGAAAAATATCAGACAGAATACGTCCTCTGAACCAAGATTAAAATTGGGTTTCAAGTCAAACTCTTGCTGATGGTAACCTCTCTCACTGGAAAAGCCATTCTAGCTACAGAAACAAGACATGACTAAATGCTGATCTGATGGTTTTTTCCACCATAGATTTGAAAGGGAAATGATTTAATAACAACGATAATTTATTGTGGAAATGTTATGAAAAGAGATAATCTATCTAACCTGATTTTGAGATAACTACACTGAACTGGTTTAAAATAGTCATGAGTAAACTAATGTTTGAGTCAGCTTTTGAATAGGACACAGTGACATTTACTTTGAGGGTACATTAACTATTGTTAGCACTACAATGTGCATGCAGAGGTACTCTATCAAATGTTAAGGATTGTTTTTGTCATTTCATTAATATAATCCGCAGGTAGGCACTTTAGCAGTGCAAATGAAAGGATGTCAGAGATTTATTTAATTAGGTTTTCTTTTCATGTAGTGAAAGAGTTGATTCAGCCAAGGACTCATTTCACTTTACTGCCTAGTTTAATCTAAAAAAAAGGCATACAATCAATGGTAGCAAAATAATTGAAATTGAAACACTTTACTAAACATTTCCTAAAATAATGCCTTTCAATACAGCAATGTAGAAACCTAAAACTGTATTTCTTCACCATTGCAGCTGTCAACCATGTGAATGCAACTAGGTTCCTGTGGCTGATCAGATAGCAACCCCTGATCCCAAGCATGCCCATAAAGATTACTGAGAGCTGGAAACATTTCTGGTGTATATACATGGAGTCAATTAAGGAAACTGGAGACTGAACTCATCAGGGTTCACTTATTTCGGGAAGTGGTTTAAAATAAGGGTCTTGTAAGCTTTACAAATTTAATGAGAGTTTTGAGTGTTTCTGGCCATGAACATAAAACTTAAAGGATATATTTCCTAACTCCGGACAACACTCAATGGTACTTATACTGTATACAGCAAAACTCGCGCAAGTCTGATCTTTATAAATCGTATAATCGCCAAGTCGTACATGTACTCGAGTCTCATTCAGTTTCCGACCCAAACCACGTAGACTTCTTTGCAGTAGTTGTACATCAATCATCTCCTAACTCATAACGCACTGCTTCATCCTCCACCTCTCCCACACTTTCCGGCTGCGGTGAATAGCGGGAATCGTGGTCTTGATCCATGAGCATGTGCAGAAGGACGACTTTCCCCGCGATTCAGTGCAATTCCAACGCTCGCTGGTATGCGAACGCGGCGATGAGTCAAGATGCATTGAACCGTGGGAAATGTAGTCTTGACCCTTCATCACGTGCAGCCTTACTGTTTGCGTTGCATTACAAATGCACAATGTAGATTATTGATCAAAATGGAATTTTAGACAACTTTGCCTGAAACTCGGATTTTGCGTAAGTCATATAATGACTAATGCGGATCAGTCAGGACTGATCCGTATTAGTCGAGTCAACTAGTTGTCCCGTGAAGCATCTCTCCAGGATGTGTGCTACATGTTCAACATTTCTCTCCCTTCGTAAAGCGGCAGATTTAGAAACAATGAAAGCTACCGGTCAATGTCACTTACCAGGGAAAGAAAGAGACGGTGCTTTAAGATGGGGAAATCCAGTTGCCCACCGCTTGGCTTGGGAGAGGCCATTTTCTTAGAAGGAGAGCATGAAGACTAGGGTCCGTCGATATCGACATATACCGATATATTGATATATCGCCGGACACGATATACCGATATTTGCGATATATCGATTTTTTTTACATATCAAATTTTTAGATATATCGATATATTTAAAATTCCGATATTGGCATATCGATATGAAAATTATATTGATATAACCGATATATCGATATATCGCCGGACCCTAATGAAGATGTTTAGTTTGGAATGATTAATCAGGTGGAAGCTGACTAATGGAAGGAATTCATTGGATTCCACCCTGATATCAAAATCCTATTCATTGAGTAAGTTATTCAGCTGACAGGCTCGTTTAACTTTGTAAAAACAAAAGTCATTATTCTACTTTGCCCATGTACAGTCTAAGGGAACCTGATTTGTATTCATAAATGAAAGGTTACCTGGTTCATTTGGACTGGGAATGTCCCTCCTGTTCCTAGTAAAAGAAATGTCTTTGATCTAAATCATAGTTTGAGAAATGGCCAGGTATTAAAACATGCCAATTTGGGATTGATAACTATTTTCTGTCAGTCAGATTAACAATTCAAACTTCATGACTTTGGCCGCCATGCTTGTCGGTAGAAAAGATAAAGAAAAAGATAGAGATAAAACTCCCCAGTGGCCCATTGTAAATATAGCTCAGTGAGACGTATCATAATGGTGGCTTTTTGGTCTGTTGAAGTCAGCCATTAGCTTTCCTGTTATAAAACATTCAGAGATATATGAATCTCTTAGGTCGGCAAAGATAAAATCACTGGAGAAAATATGCACATTTATGTAATTTATAACACAGTCATTTATAGATGTAGATGTATTTGGTCTATCGAACCTATGCTCGTACCAGCTGCTCTATGTGATAACAATACTTTTCATATAAAATGCTATGTTGTTCACACAGTATGTTACATTAAATCAAAAGGGGTGTGTACATACAGATATATCAAAGAAACATCTCCCGAGAACTTAGGGAGGATGCCCACCCGACGTGAAAGACACTATACAAATATAATTTTATTGTTGTTGTAGATATAGGATATTGTTTCAAAAGTATTGAATGAAAATATTTCCTTCATTTGTAATGTGCAGAAAGGAAATTTCCACCTAGTTTATGTTTTATTATAATGATCTTGATATTGGATATCAGATTTAGAGAACCCAGAAGCCGACATTAATTAGGCCGTTCTACCTGTAACATCACATATACATGTTCAAGTTGCTGTCCTTTGGATGAAATATTAAACCAAGGTACTGCTCAGATGGAAGCTAAAGATACCATGGCATTATCTGAAAAGAGAAGGGAGATTTTCCTTGATGTTCTGGCCAATAAACCTACAGATAAATTTGATCATTCATAGTTGTTTGGTTGACCTTCAAGATATCAGTCATTACACTTTACAGTAAAATCCCACGAAGAGCTTCAAGATAATAATAATTCTTAGATTTGATATAACGCCTTATCACATCTTTGAGATGCCTCAAAGCATTTTACAGAATATACTGTGAAATTAATTGACTGTATATTTTGTCGGCGAAATGCAGCGACCAATTGTTTCAATGGCATAATAAGACGTTCTATCAAATGTAAGGATTAATTATTCATTTAATATTTATTTAAAAGACTATTTTTAATAAATAAACAAAAACAACAAAAAGACAACAAATAAAAAGAAGCACGTTACCAAATTCTCAGATCTTTAATATTTTTACCATCAACTTAAACCAAACAAATTAATAAAAATAATAAGGCCTTTTGCAGTAGAATATGTACGTCAGGAAGAAAAGGTTATTTCTGAGAACAAAAAGTAATGGGACAAAAGTATACCCTTTAAGAATTATTCTGTTTTTGGTGAAATTTGATCGTGATTTTAGCTTGTGTGGTTTTCATTGAACAGATGCCTTTTGAGTTAATGTCGAACATTGAAAAAACAAAACCCTACACAGCAATGAATCAGTCCCCAACCTCCATGACCAACATGAGACAAAGACAGAACTCACCGGGAACATTAGCAGGTCAGGCAGCATCTATGGAGAAAGGAAAGTTTCGGGTCCAAGATCCTTTGTGAGTTCTGATGAAGGGTTGTGGACCTGGAACGTCGACTCACATTCTTTTCTCCATAGATGCTGCCTGACATGCTGAATGTTCCCATGTTGTGTTTAATATTAAATTTCTGAATAAGGTCATCTTTTTTTCCTGGCACACAGAAATTTGCCTGGGGGTTAGCTTTATCTGCGAGTCACATGGCTTAAAATATATATTTTTTAAACACATCATTTTGCAGGAGACAGGGCCAACCCTTCTTAACACAACTGCTGCCTGACACGAACCATTTGCCATGAGTTTTATTAAGTGTCTGGACCCTAGAGTTTATATAGCAAAGTGCAATGACTAGACCTGCTTGAGTGTGTGGAAATCAATAAGATACCAAATCCCACTGCTGGTACTAGTATACTGGTCTTTGTCATGGTGTTGAATTAATTTTTCAGACAAATTAAATTAAGTCTTGTTTTCATAAACAATAAATAGCATTTGAGAACAAAGAGAATTAAAAATGTGAAAAAGTTCCTCTCTTCCAGATAAACACACACATTCATTATTTAATTATTTGTCATAAATATGTTTTTTTAAATCATGATTGCATTCTCTGGATCTCCATTGCCGAGTCCCTGCAATTCCCCTCATCACCTCAATCAAGACCCTCCTTCCCTCCCTCCCTCCCTACTTCCTTCCCAAACCTGTGAAGTCCTTTCAAGCGCTCTGAGACGCCGTCTGGCGTGGAGGGTGCTATATAAATCAAAGTTGTTGTTGTTATTGTTGTCCTGCAGCTCAGTGGTTAGAGCACGCACCATACAAGCGAGAGACCTGGGTTCAATTCCAGGCTGGGTGAAACCTTGGGCAAGTTTCCTTACTTCACATGCCTGATAATAATTCTTTGATTAAAAAAAAATAAAAAATTGATCATTTCAATCCACGACTTTTTGTGGGACACTGCTGTGGTTGCCATGTTTCATCCACAAATATAGTCAATTCACTTCACAATATATTTTGTAAAGCGCTTTGAAAATATCAAATTCAAGGTTTACTATTATTGGAACTCTGGGATGTATTCTCACAGTGAAATATCTGATATATATGTAGAAGAAAAAAACCAGATGAAACCTGCAGTGTCACAGAGTGAATAATAAGTGAATAATAAATTAACAATCTTTACAAGAAGCCCACTGGTAAGTTTGGGAATAACATTTGCCCCAAAACAGAGGGCAGTGATGAAGTAGATGTTACTGTAACTTAGAACAATATACAGGTACCCCGCTCCAACCGCGCCCTCGTCAACCACAAACCTCATGCATCCACAATTTGCTAAATGTGACAACCCTTGCCAACCACGGCTTATAGATTCATAGATTCATAGAATTTTACGGCACAAAAGGAGGCCATTTGGCCCATCTAGTCTGTGCCGGCTCTTTGAAAAGAGCGATTCAATCCCACTGCCCTGCCCGCTCCCCATAGCCTAATAGACCTGTTCTCCCTAAATAAAGATCTAATTCCCTTTTAAAAGTTGTTATCAAATCAGCCTCCACCACCTTTTCAGGCAATGCATTCCAGATTCAAACAACTCGCTGAGTGAAAAAATTTCTCCTCAGCTCCCCTCTACTTCGCCTTGAAACTATTTTAAATCTGTGACCACGAGTCACAGATTCGCCCACGAGTGGAAATAGTTTTTCTCTATTTGCCCTGTCGAAACCCCTCATGATCTTATAAACCTCTATTAGGTCTCCCCTCAATCTTCTCTGCTCCAGAGAGAATAACCCTAGCCTATCTAGCCTCTCCTCATAGCTGAAGTCCCTCAATCCTGGCACCATCCTAGTAAATCTCCTTTGTACCCTTTCCAATGTCTTCACATCCTTTCTGTAGTGTGGTGACCAGAATTGAACACAGTTCAATTCTGGTCACCACACCAAAATCCATGGATAAGCAAAGGTTAGAATTATTCTAACCTTTGCTTATCCATGGATTTTAACACTAGCGTTTAGCGGTAGGACCCAGTTGCATCAATCAGCCTTGATGTCGCTTTGCACTAGCGTATGGCGCTAGGACCCAATTGCGATGTCGCAATCAACCAGCGACAACACTTATCTCTTAGGATTAAGGTAAATACAATAACATGAATTTATTGTCGCTTCTCCGCAACCTAGCTAGTAAGTTTGGGAGCATTGGCTGCCAGGATCTGCAGATCTCTCTCTCTGTAAGTGTATCACAGGCTGTAAAAGTCTCTCTCTCTCTGTATCTCAGGCTGAAGAGGGATCTTTCTATCTGTCTCTCTTCTCTCTCGCTGTGAGTGCATCTCGGACTTTAGAAAGGTCTCTCCCTCACCTTCTCTCTATTTCATCTTCTCTTTCCCCCCACCCTCCCCATCCCCCACTACCCCTCTCCCCCCCCCCCCTCCCCCCCCTTTTCTCTCTCACCTTCTTTCTCTCTTTCTCTGTGTGTAGATAAGTCAGTCAGTCAGTCAGACAGCCTCGCGGATTGCTGCAGATGCACCCAAACTTACTCCCCCTATCCCCATGTATGTTATAACTGTTTGTGTTTAGTTCTACGAAACGCGAACTTACTCCCCATATCCCCATGTTTCCCAAAGGGCCTCGCATTTTCCAACTGCGAAAAAGCAAACTTACTTCCCCTATCCCCATGTTTCCTATAGGGCTCTGTATTTTCCAACCGCGGTTTTACCAACCACGGAGGTTTACAGGAACGTATCCCCCCTGGGGAAGGATACCTGTATCTCATTATTCCTCACAGTCCTTTTCAGATGCAGCATGCAAGTTTCTTATATCTGATCTCAATTAAAGTTACCACAAGAGGAAGAAATCCAAGAGGAATAAATAATCACTGAGCATTGGGGCTGAATTTCATTTCACTGAACAAAGAATCATTTTTCAATTTCAAAGCTTTGTTTTGAACATTAATTATTTCTTAATTTTGAGTCGAGCAACTGGAGAAGTAGATATATAAATCCTGCCAGAATTTCATTTGGTTGCCAATTTCAAAATGCATGTTTGTGTATTAACCAGTGAGAGATGCTGGAGGTTAGGTCTGTCACCTCAACATTTTTATTTTGGTTTTTACTAATGTTGAGCAAGTGAAAAAAAAGGAAGAACTGTACAACGTACAACCAACAACAACAATAACTTTGATTTATATAGCGCCCTCCACGCTGGATGGCGTCTCAGAGCCCTTCACAATAGTGGATCCCGGGACTGAGTCAGGGGCAGGGGTAGAAAGGTGACCAAAGGCGCGGTCGAAGAGATTGAACAGGTTTTTTTTGTGGATGAATTCTGTTACACTCTGTTTGCAAAGTGGTTATTTCACTCATCCATTTCAGCAACAATTTCAAGGAAATAGCTGTGGGCTGCATTTCACCAACAAAATATACAGTCAATTTACTTTATAGTATATTCTGTGAAGCTCCTTAAGATGTCTCGAAGACGTGATAAGGTACTATATCAAGTGCAAGGAATATTATTATTCATTTAATGGCTATTTCTCACTGTTAGGAGAGCTGTAATTTCAGGATTATGTAGCAGCAAGAGAAATTTTACTATAGTTAGTGTCCAATCCCTAAACTTCAAGTCGCTTCTCGGTAACTGGAGAATCGGGACTCTCCAGCTCCACCATGGCTCAGGTTATGATCTGACCACTGAATAATATGACTACAATGTTACAAAGTGTTTTAGTTTCTTCGTACAGTTGTACATGCCAGTTAGAGGGGCATTTGTACAATAGACAATATTTTCCCCAAATCCCATATTCTAATAGGTTCAAAATAGGTCAAATAGGAGATTTACCAGCTCCATGTACTGTATGAGTAAAAGGCGACAATTATGTAAATTGTAGTACCAATAATTGAATACAGTACATAATTTGTTTGCTTCCTTTTCTATTTCAATTTTAATACAAATCGATGGATAAAATAATATAATCCAATGCAACCGGGATCATTTTGCTGAAGGAAGAGTATTACTATTTGCACACATAGGGGGAACAAATTGTATGAAATAAATTGACATATAATATCGGAAAAAAACAGGAGCACAGTAATGAATATTGAGAAAGCTATGAAGACTCAGCATGCAGATAATATTTCTAATGAAGTTACCAAAGCAGGTGTACAGGAAGGAAGTTCAGGGAGACAGATTTTCTATAAGGAGAGATGGTATTATGTAGTCCTGGACTGGCCAACAAATACCATGAAGTATAAAAAGAACTGAGAAATAGATATCTGAAATGAGGTTGGGAATGCTTACCACTAAATATTGGTATATTCTGATGGAAGTGTTTGTTGATTGAAATTAATTTTGAAACACCCCTTGGCCCATGTTTTTGCTGTTTTGCTAGAACGAATAGAAACATTTTAAATGTGAAATTGATCTTCTCGTAGACAAACAAACAGTGACGTGAATCCTTACCGGAAAATGGTAACTGGAAGTTACGCCAGATATGCAAGGGAACTACGAGTGAAAGGAAGTCAGATGAATACCAAAACTCTGAAACATAATATTAGTCCCTAAGACAAGGTCAGTATATTAGGAGGTACCAGGCAGGCAGAGCTAAGAATGGCCGTGGTACTGAGATAAACAGCACTGCAAGATAACAAAATATTTTTCTGCATAGAACCCAGTTGTACAAGGTCCTTACATTCAATATTATCTTATTGACCATATCCGAATGTACCTTGTACTCTCACAGTTCCCAACAGGTCACGATGATAAGCTCAGAACACTGAACTTCAAAGTCCAACTTGTGGATTGTGTGTGACGTTTGTGCTGGTCAGAAGATAATAGCCTTTTAGTCAACTAATAAGGCTGATATCCCACCAACCTATATTCACCTATATTGTGGGGGAAGTGTTTGCTGTGTGACTATATAATGCTTTGAGATAGGTTTTACAAATGAAATGTAAGGATACCATTAATTCTGCCATGATCTTATACAATACAGACTTTTTGGATAACCAATGTTAAATTTTTCAAAATAAATCTTACTCATTTTATGATCTATACACATTTTACTTATTGCATGGACTCACAGAAAAAATGTATGTTTTTGTACATACTACTACTGTATTATGCTTTATATGCTTTGCTCTTATCACAATCTGACATAAGAAACCACACTTTATTGTGATGGAATTATATTTGGTTCATGAAATGTTAACGGTTTGATCTCTAAAAGCAACAGTTATCTATCTCTAAATGCAATAGGAGTCAAAGATTGCCTTGCATTCAGAAGGTGTTGAAACTGATACTTAACATTGTTGAAGCACATTTACTGTCAGCTAATGGTAAACTTTAACCTCAATACAAACTGCATTTCTCTCAAAATCAACTGTGGTTCTTTAGAAAACATTTGTTTGCTTCTTCTTTGAGACTAAGAATACAGCCTTGGAGTAGTTGAGTTTCAAAGCACGTTTTAAATCGAAAAGACAGGATGAGAAATGTGTGAAAAATGATGTATAAATAGCCTGCAGAATGAAGTACAATTAATAAATCATTTATTCTTTATTCGTACTTGTGAAACACCGCAGTATGATAGCGAGAAGTAATTATTTTGACCATGAAAGCCAAGTCATGCCGTCAAACTGCAGAAACATGGGTTCAAAAGCTAGAGTCAGCCTTTACTTTGAATCCTCTGAATCTACAGATTATTTATAGGTTCACAAACGTATTTTAACATGAGGAACAGGATGCAATTACTGGCAGTTACTTCTCTCTGATTTTTACAGATTAAGTTGCCTTCACTTGTCCTGGCTTCAGTCCCGCAGGAAATCTTTTGTTGTTAATGATATCTGCGAATCAACTACAATCAAAGCTGATTTGGAGTATTAGCATTCCAGTTCTTTAGACTGAAGGTGCGTCACACTGTATCAGTGGGCTGAAGCCAACAATCAAGCGCCACATGTCTAACATGCAAGCAAGGTTGTGGCTTGAAAGATTCTTGAGTAAGATAATAGCGAGGTAGGGTACCAAGGCTTGGCATTTCATTATATCCTTCCTGTCTGACAATATTACTAATTTCCTTCACTGAAATATATGTAATAAATCACAGGCTTGATAACCTCGGAACACTGCACCAAGCAAATCAAATTTGCTGGTAAATCACTAGCCTTGGGACTTTGAAATACAATACCTTTCAAATCCCAGGTCTTGTAAATTAAGAATAAGGCATCTCGAAAATCATATGCTTGAGTTCAGGGATAAACCATACAAATACAATATCTGCTAAATTATAACCTTGAAACTCTATATTTATACTAGTGGTTAGTGTTTAGAAGCTGAAAGCACTGCTGAACATGAAGAAACATTACCTTTAGCTGGCGCAAAGCATTTTCTTTTCTCAGATCTAGTGATGGAAATATTTCATTCGTTTTTTTAAAAAGCTTTTTTTTAAACAAAATCGTATGTTTACGCTCTTTAACACCACATAAAAGATGATTTTGAAGTATTTACACTGCTGAGGTTGAGATGCAAACATTTCCCATCAATCACCATAAACCTCTACATAGTAAAAGAATAACTAGAATAAACAATAAAACATTGTTTTAACTCATCCACCATTTCCTGTAAAATACCAAGGGTAATTCCCTTGGTATTTTACAGGAAATGGTGCATGTACCAGCTAATCTGATTTACTGAATTTTCATTATCTTTCTTATTCGCTCTATATAGTTTCTCTTATATTCCAAAATTTATTATCCAATCTTTTGTTCTCCTTCTAGAAACCTTCTTTCTCTCTAGGATCCGGTTCTCGCCTGGTTACTTCAGCTTTCATTCCCTAAATCTTCTGCTTGTTCTCAACCTTCTCAGTAATCTCTGACGCCTGTCCTGCTTCTCCTCACAATCTCAGTCTCCTGCTCTCTCTCTCTCTGTCATCATTCTCTCTCTGATCTCGGCTTCTCATTCTCCTGCCCTTGGCTCATTATCTCCATGATCTTCAATTGTTGTTACCATCAAGTATGTACACCCAGCAATGTACCACAAAAATACAACTCCTGAATGGTGCTGTGCCAAATGTACTGCTGACAGCTTGTCTCAGATCCAGCACTAATTAATTACAAAATCAACATAAAATTGAGGCTGTACATCGTGTTCAGTATAATATTTATCTAACAGTTAGACCGGAGTGAGCAACACACAGCCATGAATAATCTCTTCAAAATAAAAAAACATTATTTGGTCACTCAGTCCACGTATGGTGTGAGACACTACTACGCGTAATTGGCTGCCACATTTTGCCGACAAAATTCAGTCAATTTGTTTTACAGTATATTCTGTGAAGCGCTTTGGGATGTCTCACCTGTGATTAGGTGATATATCAAATGCAAGCATTATTATTAATATTATCAAATACAAATACTTAATATCGGTTTGCCAAACAAAGTGGAGAAAATACAAATAAACCAGATTTTCTAGGCTCAATGTGACAACACAGAAATCGTCACGCCAATTGAAAGCATTTAAACTCTGGACACTTTTACTTTGTTAGTGGATCTGTAAGTAACATGAACTTATCATTTGAGGAGAGCCAATGACAATGATAAGCACCTTGCTGGGAGTTCCAATTTACTGACGACATATGGGTCAAGGCATTTCTGTTTTAGTCTAACAAATGATTTGTTTTTGGCACTTCCGAATAAAATGTACTAATGAGTAGCCCAAGGTGAACTCAGCAACAGCAAGCAGCAAAATCCCACAAAGGTAATGAATCTCCAACAGTAACTTGTCCCCTCAATTTTCAATTGCCTGTGACATCTCCCTCCAGTCGTCGTTCAGCATGTTGCGTTATTTAATACACATTTTTGCTGCATAATTCCCAAAGTGATTACCTTCATGTGCGTCTGTGGGTCATTGTGGTGTATAAATTAAGAGGCCATTCTTGCCTACAAAACACATGGTGACTACACATTGCAGTGAATCTTGTAAATCACTTTGAGACGTCCTCCACACATGGAAGGCATGCAGGATCAATGCAGGATATATTATTAATATTAGTTATTACTATTATAAAATTGGCTTTAGCATCTATATAATTACCAACACATGTTGACCAAACTAAACTGTAATTCAGTGTGCTACAATATACAGCAGTCTTTGTAGTTCCTTCTTATAATTTTTTTTTCGCAATGCAGAAATAATCTCAATGCAGAAATTGTGTGCTGCAACATATACAACCAATTGATAAACGGTAACAAAAATAGCATAAAATGTACAGGTTTAATGAACCATAAACTCTAAATATTTTTAGTGTAAGAAGAGGGACAGGATCAAAATGTACTATAAGCTCTGTGATAAAAATGACAAAGGTTTACCAAAGCTGGAATTCAAAGAGAGAACTGAAACTGACAATTTTCAGTTAACAACGGCACCTGAGCATCAATTGAGACTGGAATTAACAGCGACACCAAATTCAATGCTTGTCCTGTTTCACAGTAACTGGACTTCCAAAGCAATAGCCCTTTGGCAAATAAACACTTGATTTTTAATATATTTTTTAATAATGTTAAATAAAATATTTAATATATTTAGAGAGCTTTCTCAGTTTATTTATATATGGGCGCATATCCCAATGGAACAATGATAAGTAAAACTTCAGAAAAACTATTGAGTGGATTCTGACAAGTAGAGTAATGGAAGAGTAGATAGGATCGAACAATGCTGGGTAAGTAATGCAGCATTCACCAGTGTATCAAATAACCCTATGATGAATCCTTCCAATCAGTTTCCCCCAGCTCTGGAACAAAAATCATAAATTGTTATGTGTGCCCCTGCAACTATCTAATTTTACTGCTAGCTAAAACACTGCATACATTACCAAACGTTTTATGAAATCTATTAATCACAAACGGCGTGTGTTTCCAGTGTGCGCATGCGATGCGGGCATACAACTTGCCTCGATTCCACCTCTGAAATAAACCCGAACTGACTCAGGTCGGTGTCTGTGGAACTCAGATTACATTTGTGGGCAGCTGGAAGTCATTTTCCTTCTCCCAGCATGCCACTGCAATTATCTCCTGGGTCCAATTCAACAAGGCAACAACCCCCCGGGAAAGATGGTACGTACGCAAGGCTTGAAGCATTCCCGGCCACATGGCAGAGCATGTGTGAATAAATGTAACCTTCCCCAAGGGAAACTGCAGTGGTTCAGCTGTAGACGAATCATCAGGAGGAAAGAACTCACATTTCAATCAGCACAAGAAAATTCTCGGATTGCTGCAGCTACCTGCACTCAGTACTATCGGGCACACACAGCACTGAATTACAAGCACCGCATCAAGCCGCTACACAGATATCCAGCACCATGAATATTTCAATAACATCCAACTTCAAAACCATGGTTAATCAAATTCTGACTAATGCTCCGAAAAGATTAATCTGTAATTAACTAGATATATATGGTTTACAGCCTGAAATTGAGGAGGGAGGGAGGGAGGAGGGAGTCTTTCAGTAAAACAATTTTTTAATCTGTGACTTTAATTGCTGTAGGTACAGCTCATACACTAAGCTGGTTGCAAGGGTACAGTCAGCAATACCACTGTGCTTACAATGCATTAGGTATGTTATGCAGGATTTATAAAATGCTGTATGATGATCAGACTGATTTGTGGGTTTTGTGTTGTAATAGATCTTTCCAGATAGTACTGCAAGAAATGACTGAAAGTGATCAACATCTACTAGTTTAAGGGAAAGTCCGAGGGTCAGAATTACGTTTGAAAAAATAGGATGATTACAATTCACTGTTAATATTTCCTTTTCAAGTGTATTTCTAATTTAAATGATATTTTTCAGGCAGTGAAGGCTGACAACAATGCAAGCAAGCTGAAATAACAGTGGAGATGCTCATTAACCCCAAGTTAAATTCCCTCTGCCAGCATTATACTTTTTTTGAGGGTACAGTATGACAGTTGCCAAGATCGGTTTCAATATAATTTTAGAAAATGAATCAGAATAAATCCTATTAATTTCATGGTTCTGACTAAAATGGCAATTCATTCTACTCAGTAATATAAAAATAAAAATCCTTGCATTTATTATTATTATTCACCCTTCACTGTTAAGCTACTTGTATCTTCCCCGTGTGATTCATTCCTATCATGAATTTTCTGATTAGAGCCTCAAGAAATTATCTTCCCGTAATGGTCGGTAGTAAATCCTCATTTATGTCATATTATCCAGATTCGAAATGACTTAATTTCAGAATTTGAGGTTGTGATCTGGAAAACTGAACTAATTGCTGATGTTAGTGGAATGTTTTCAAAGCCATGCTTAAATTTGATTTACAGTATATCTTTAGGAGTTTTGGTAAGGACACTCAACTCTGGTGAGATCTGAGGTTATGAGAAATATTTACATAAAAACATAAGAAATGCTGGAGGAAAAAAGACCAAGGTCCATCCAGTTCGCCTTCCACATTCCTAGAGGTCAAGGAACATATCCAGAATTGTAAAAAAATTATCCAATTTGCATACATTTGCCTCCCCACTTCATGTCACAATGATCTACTTCAACAAATGCAGACAGCAGAATAAACATGATATTTGCGCGGTGCACCATTTTCTTCGCCCAATGCAAGCATAGCAGAATTTTGCTTGGTTTCACACAGTACAGTATATAGCTACGGGCAGTAGGAAACACTAACAAGATTGTGGAAGTGGACTGTAGACATTGTAACCACTTGGCTACATTTCCTTGTTCCTCTTTGCAAGGCATTTCCTTAATTTACTAAGCTTTTGCTAAAATAACATTTCGATGCAGAAACTCACAATAGCTTCAGATCGTATTATTTATCTTATACGAAGCTACTGTTGCGTAACAATTGGTGTGTCTGTAGACATCAGAGAGAACATCCAATGATGGCTTTTTCTCTGTGCTCCAGAGAATGTTCAATTACTTGTCCCTTTATATTCCATCGACTTCTGTACTGATAAATCAGGAAGTGACAGGATGCTGCCTAAGTCATAGTTATTCTAACCTATATCATTTGCAGAGATTTCCACTTTGAAATTCTCAAGTGCCCTTTCTAGGTTTAATGGTGTGGGCATTAGCTATTTTCTATTTAAGAACATAAACATGTCTCAACTTTCTCATTTGGACTATTTACCTGCAAGCCAGAAGCCTGCTTTTCAAATGTCAATTACTATCTGGTTATATTGAATAGGCAAATCAATTGCAACTTCAGCAGTAAATTCAGTCTTCAATTTAAAAGTCAATTTTCCCTTCAACTCTTAAAAAAGAACCAGCTTCTAAATTCAAATTGAATTGAAGAATTGTGCGATCTTACGTTCTTTGACAAAATAACCTTATGCGTTAAGATTCCAATCTTAACGCATAAGTACAGAAGGGTGTTGAGCCATTGAATGATTTGGTGATTCTCATTGGCAAGGGTCACATCTGAAAAATGGTCACTTGGGTGATAGACCAAAGGAATAGCTAGGTCTATAGAACCATAGTACAACATAGAGTTAGCATCTTAACATAAAAGGAGGGAGCAGTGAAGCAAGCATGGGAATACTTACTGCAAAAAAAACAGTTCCAACATTTTTGTAATGAGTGTAAACCATTAAGATTTCCGTGAAACGTTGCATGAACTACCACAATTGTATTTTGTTACGGTTATCAAAATCCTCACTCAGATTTTGAAGGCATGGGAATATTATCTTGCTTTACATTTCAGTGTGTATTTGAAACTCAAACACAGTGAGGCCTTCAGCAAATGTCACACTAATAGGTTTCGAATTTCCAATATTTGCCTGGCTCTGTGCACTCTCTGCTTATTTTGATTACTTTTTGAAGGTTTAGATATGAGCTTTTGCACTGATTCAGTCTTCATATTCAGGTAGGCTGAAAGCCAAGTGTTTCAAATCCAATGCAAAGTTGTAATCCCTAAAACAATCGAAAAGTCAACGTGTCTCTTTAAGGCCAGAAAAATAGCCACTGGAGAAGCTGAGGTCTAACGTAAACTGGATAACCTAGACAGCTGAATGCTGGGAAGAGGATATATAGATCTGTTGGGACATTGCTAGGTGCAATTGGCTGCTGTGTTTGGCCCACAAACATACAGTCAATTCACTTTTACAATATATTCTGTGAAACACTTTGAGGCATTTCGAAGACGTGGGAAGATGCTATACCAAATGCAAGTATTATTGTTATTTAGTGGTGCTGTAGCAGCAGATGCATCTGGTGTAATGTCATGGTAGTAATTGTGTAATTTGGAAGGATCAGATGAACACAAGACAGAATGCAAAGTAACCACCTACCTTTCAGTTATGGTCTCTGGGCTGCTGACAGCTGAAGCCCAATACACTTTCCCATTACACTGGATTTGTACAGACCAGAATAAATTTGCCTGAAGTGGTGCTCTGGGTATCATAATACTTTTTGTTCGTTAGTACTTTCCCTACTTGAGTTTCATCACCCCATGTTTTGGTTACCTAGATAACATTAATTGGGAATGTACCAGATAAGGTGCTCTTGTTACCTAAGGTGTATTAAAATGTATCATCACTATTTTAAACTGCACAGAGATAAAGGACTGATTGGTGCAATTCATTTCTGATTTTGTTAGATCAGTGTGCAGCGCACAGTGCCCCTACTCCATGTTCTGATAAGCATGAGCGACTAATTTAAAAGTATGCTGTGCATCTGCATCATCGTTACATTTGCCGTAGGAAAAATAGTCCATTTTGGCATAGTCATTGATAATAATCAAATGTTCCTCTCTCTTTATTTTCTTCAGCTCATTTTCTCTAATCCTGAAACTTTTTTTGATCTTCATGTGCATATTTCTCTTTTTTTCAAAAACAATTGCAACCAGATCTGGTAATATTCCAGACTGGCATTGAAATAACATATAAATTACAATAAAGTGGCTTTGAATGAATCAAAGATTTCTTGTAAAACTCCCAGTCTGTCAGAGTTACAAGTTTTAGTTCCCTTCCACACAGAGACTGTAAATAAGTTGAGTCAACTGTTGGGACAATGTTTTGCAAGCCTTTTATATCCTATCCATGCTATATTGGACTTGAGCACCCCAGTTGCTGCCACCATAAACATAAATGATATGAGTGTGATTTAGTTTTTAATACCTCAACTAACGAGTTTATTTAGTTGGACTCTTTGCAGCAGAATCTGTCAGCTAGTGTTTGATGCTGAGCATCATAGTATTAAAAAGAAGCTGTTTCGCTGGTAGATCCAAACGAACATTCAATCAGAAATAATTTAGGCCACATCTTTGCGTCATCCCATGATGTGTTGGACAAAAGGTGCTTGGAGGCATTGCTATAAATAGAACCAAGGTTACAGAGATGCAGTCGCCTGCAAGATAATTCTCCCAATTAAAAAGCAATGGAGAATATTTTGAAAAGAAGCACCATTTAATATTGATGTTCCAATTGCATTTTTAATTGTTTCAAGATTTGTTCTTAGTTGTGTTTTGATACTCAATAGAATGCTAGGGCAGGTTTCTGAATGAACTTTATCATGTATTTATTGGGTTCAGATTGTTTTATTCAATGACTAAATGGCAAAGAGTAACTACTATTTATTATATAATAAATAGAAGGGTACCGTTTTTATTCCTTTCAGGTGTATCAGCATAATACTTCAGAGCAACCAGAATTTGTCAAGTTCTTAAACACTCGTTAATTTACATTTAGTTACATTCAGAAGTGCAGAAAATGGTTCAGACTAAACTGAATTGAACAATTTGCCATTCTATCCACACTCTGAAATGCTATATTAATTCAGCATGCAGAGTCATGTGGAATTTTACCCTCAAAGTGATTTATAACTTGCAAGTTAATATAACAACCAATAGATCAGATGATGCCATGAACTACAAGGACACTTGATGGAAGTCAACCAAACCTTAAGAACTAGAATTGAACTGAATGCCCTGTATTGATTACTATTGTAAGTGATGTAGACATGACCCCTGTTATTCATAATGATTTGTTTCCTGACTGTCTGCTAGAATGTGAGTGAAAGTGGTGAAAGTGTATCAGAATGGGAAAAGATTGGTTGATCTTTCATTGCAGAAAACTCACTTCAGCAATTTCCAGTCACGTAACTCATATTCAAGTGTTTTGGCCTTGAAACATCCAGTTCTTAAGTTAATTTAGTTGAGAACACTGCTTATTTGTCATTAATATGCTGCGGAGTGAAAAATACAATGGATTCAATGTGATAAATATCACATTTTGTACTCGCTATTTTTCAAATGGTCTGAAAACAAACCACTGGCTTTGACTTGTGTTACAAACAGGAAGAGAGTGACACAATTTCTAGTGAAACAACTTTAGCACCTTTCCCAATAATACTACCATTTGCTATTTGAACAAAAAACAACAATGGTGCCTGCCTACCATTCCAAGTAGTGAGAGCTCAAACCCGCACTTTTTGGATGTCAAATGAACGAAGATTCATTAGAATAGTGATATTGAAACTCCCTATTGATGAAACAGTTATTATGACACCCAGTTCAAATGTCTAAACTCAAATCAGATTTTGCTTGGAGCAGAAAAAACAGTTGCCTGGTTTCAATCGTATACAGTATCTGAATTTCCTATGCTAAATAAAGATCCTTTTAATCTTAATCACAGCTGTTTTTAGTATTATTAATATAGCTATGTGTAATTATGCACCATTGAATGACCCAACCATGATACTGAGAATAGTCATCCTAAAATTATAACAGCATGTAATATATAGCTAGTTAATTATGTCTTACAAAGCTAAGAATCTACTTAAGGAAGTACATTCCAACGGATGGAACCAACACTTTCAATGTGAGGGGACTTGTATCCAAGCTGAGGACAGGAAGATGGTGGCAATGTTCTTATGCATTTCACACTCAGCTGCGTTGCTCTTGTTGGATGTCAAATGACCAACTAGTTGACGATTCGTTTTGGATGTGTCCCTCCAGGGAGAGAGTGTGTATACCACTCCCAACAAATATCTCTGGAATTTCCATGTGTAGGCATGGAATTCGCAGTTTGGTTTGGATGCTCTTAAGCATAGTGATGGGTTTGCACATGTGTTTAAGACACCTGGCTGACCAAAAAAAGCAGCGACTGGTGTTAAACAATAACTTGTATACAGTTTAGCCATTTTAACTGCTGTCGTTAGAATTACATAGAATGATAAGATCTGGAAACAGGCCATTTGACTCAAATAAACCAAGTCTCCACCCTTCCTAATTCCCCTCTATTCACTTCTCCATCATGTACACTTTGAGACATCCTGAAGATGTGATAAAGATCTATATTAAAAGCAAAGATTATTATTATATATTTATTCTCTTTTTAAATGCTTTGATGCTTTCTACTTCAACTATGGCTTATAGCAATAAGTTTTACATTTTCATACTGTAATGATGTTCTTCCTAAATTATCTTTTAAAAATACCACCAGCTATTTTATATTCATTCCCTCTTATTATGCATTCACCAAAAAGTGGAAACACCCTTTTTTTATTAAACATCTTTATCCATTCACCTCATCTGCAGGGGGAAAAGCTCTAACCTATCCAATCTTAGTCAATAATGAAATGCAGAGGCACACCATCACCCTCCATGAAGCCAACCACCTGCTGCCTCGACCCCATCTCCACCAACCTACTGCTCACCCAGCTCCCCCTCCTCTGCCCACTGCTGGCTGATATCATCAACCAGTCCCTCTCCACAGGATCTGTCCTGCCTCCCTCAAAACTGCTGCCATCACCCCACTCCTTAAAAATCCTTCTGTAGATCCCTCCAAATCCTAGCCACTACTGCCCTATTTCAAACCTGCCCTTCCTTTCAAAAGCACTGGACCGCGTTGTTGCAAACCAACTCCACGCCCACCTCTCCTCCCACTCCCTCCGGTTTCCACCCTGCCCACAGCACAGAGACTGCGCTTGTGAAAGTCACAAATGACATCCTCTCTATCTGTGACCAGGGCTCCCTCTGCCTCCTTATCCTCCTGGACCTATCCGCTGCATTTGACACAGTCGACCATGCCATCCTCCTCCACCGCCTGTCCTCTGTCATCCACCTCAGTGGGATCACACCCGCCTGGTTCAAGTCCTGGCTCACAAACCAGCAGGACATCTCCACAAACGGCTTTTCCTCCCAATCTCACCTGGTTACTGTGGGGTACCCCAGGGATCTATCCTTGGCCCCCTCCTCTTCCTCATCTACATGCTCCCTCTTGGAGATGTCATCCACAGACATGGTGCACACTTCCACATGTATGCAGATGACACCCAACTCTATTTCTCCACTTCACTTTGCAACCCCCAGTCCCCTGATGTTCTGTCAGCCTGCCTGTCAAATATCAGAAGCTGGCTGAACGCAAATTTCTTGCAGCTGAATGTTGACAAGATGAAGGATGGAGGCCATACTCTTTGGCTCTCATCAATGTCTCCATTCGCACGGCTCTCACCACCTCCACCTTCCCGATCTGCCCCTAAAACTCTCCGAACCTGTGCGCAACCTAGGCGTCAGGTTCGACCCCCCAACTATCCTTCCTCCGTCACATCTGGTCCCTCACGCACCACCTTCTTCCACCTCCGACGGATCACCCGTCTCTGGCAATATCATCTATTCATCTTAAAAGCCGCTGAAACCCTGGTCCACGCCCTTGTCACCTCTCGGCTGGACTTTTCCAATGCCCTCCTCACCGGTCTCCCCTCCTCCACAATTCACAGAGTCCAGCTCATTCAGAACTCTGCTGCCCGCGTTCTCATCCGCACCAAACTTCGCTCCCCCATTACCCCAGTCCTTGTCAGACTTCACTGGCTCCCTATCCCAGAGAGGATCGACTTCAAGATCCTCACCCTTGTCTTTAAATCCCTCCACTCCTCTGCACTCACCTACCTCTCTGACCTCCTCTCTCCTCAAACCAGTATCCGTTGCCTTCACTACACTGGGTCTGGCCTCCTCCATGTCCCCCGAATCCTCCACTCCACCCTCGGCGGCTGTGCCTTCAGCCACTATGCCCCGAGGCTCTCGCATTGCCTTCCTCACTACCTTCGCCTCGCCCCCTCTTTTCTCAGCTTTAGGTCCCAACTGAAGACCTTTCTCTTCGACAGAGCCTTTGGTCACCTTTCTACCCATGCCCCTTGCTCAGTCCTGGGATCCGCTATTGTGAAGCGCCGTCCAGCATGGAGGGCGCTATATAAATCGAAGTTGTTTTTGTTGTTATCACTCTACCATCATGGAGTTCTGTAGTTCAGTGTTAAAGCACTCGCCTTTTAAGCAAAATACGATTCCCGGTTTGATTCCCGGTAGGGTGAAACGTTGGGTAAGTTTCCTTACTCCACAGGCCTCTGTTTACCTAGCAATAAATAGGAACCCAGTTGTTAGTCGATTGGCAGATCGCTTTTCCGGGGGTAGTAATACCTTAAAAATAAATTGGTCACTCAATCCACAACTG
This sequence comes from Hydrolagus colliei, assembly GCA_035084275.1. Taxonomy (NCBI): domain Eukaryota; kingdom Metazoa; phylum Chordata; class Chondrichthyes; order Chimaeriformes; family Chimaeridae; genus Hydrolagus; species Hydrolagus colliei. The sequence continues at coordinate 12,482,775 of CM068754.1, forward strand.
TTTGTAGGACATTGCTGTGTGCAAGTGGCTGATCATCCAGAACTCTGCAGGCTGTGTCCTCTCCCGCAGTAAGCTCCATGACCATTACTCTTGGCTGACTCCTCCAGCTTCCCATCACACAGAGGATACAGTTCAAGTTCCTGGTCCTCAACTTCAAAGCCCTCCATGGCCTCACTTCCCCTATGTCTGTGACCTCCTAACACTCTACCAATCTGCCCGCTCACTCCACTCGGCGGGCTCCAGCCTACTTCAAGTTCCCGTCTCACCCGCTCCATCATTGGCTGGTGGGCCTTCAGCCATTTTGCCCCCATCCCCTGGAACTCCATCCTGCAGTTCCTCCACCTCGACTCATCCTTCATCTCCTTCAAGAACCACCTTTCTGATTGTGTTTTTGATCAACCTCCTTCCCCCTTCCACCCTCGCTATCCCTACACCTCAGTTCGAATCCGGAATACTGTCAGTCCAGTGCCTTGGGATGTCCTCCCACTGTTGCTTGACTCTCAACTGACCTTTAAACCTACATACTTACCAATATCTATTCTGCCTTCCCCAACTCTGCAACATTGCCCGCCTCTATTTGTCTTTCCCTTCGGGTCATTGAAACCCTCATTCATGCATCACGTCCAGGCTTGACTATGCTAACTCACTGCTCGCAAGACTTCCCAACTATTGTCTTCACAATTGTTCCCTATGCAGATTATTCAGAACTCTGCAGCTTGTTTCCTCTCCCAAACCAAGCTCCATGAGCTGAGAACCCCAATTCTCATCAAACTTCATTGGCTCCCCATCCCCTGAGGATCAAGTTCAAAATCCTCATCCTGTCTTTCAAAGTCCTCCCCGGTCTTGCTCCTCCCTACTCTGTGACCTAATGAAACCATACCAATCTGGCAGCTCCCTCGACTTAAGTTAGCAATGACCTGCTCCATGTCGCCCGTCTTGCCCGCCCCACTGTCAGAGGTCAGGCCTTTAGCCTTTCTGTCTGCCCCGCACCCCACCTCCCCCCACACAACCCCCACATTCCGGAACTTCATCATGGAATCCCTGCCTTTTACACCATCTCTTGCTTCCTTTAAGACCTGTCTCAAGACCTTCCTTGTTGGTCATCATCCAACCCTGAACCCCCCCCACCATCCCCACCCCTCCCACCTTGCCCTCCACCCCTCTCGATTACAATCCCCAGCTCGAGAGCGAACCCTTGATAATGCAGTTCCCAGGATGTCCTCCTAATATGAAAGGAGCTATATACATGCATTGTTGTTGCTGTAATGGTTCGATGATGCTGAAATGGCTACCAACACCCAGTGTTTAATGTAGGATTCATCCAATCTATTGTATGCCTGCCAGTTGCATTGCAATTCTTCAAGTTAAAATTGTTCCTATTCCAAACTCTCAGTGCTAATCTTTTTGAGTCACTGCTATTTTCATGATAATTCTGGAATGAATAACTTGATTATCCTCCTGTGTTTCATAGCATTATAATAACTTATTCTCCCTTCACCAGAAGTGCTGCATTGTTTGTGATGTAAATGTAACTGCTGATTTAAAAACAATGTCAGCAAATGTCCCCTATAATAAAATTAAATCTGGCTGTGGTGACACTGAAAATAATTCCTTCTCCGCTATCAAGGGACATAGTGAGATGCAGACTCGTGAGTAAAGAATTGATAGATAGTCTATAGAAAGCCTCACACGGAGAGGATGTTTCATGACCAGTCATCTGATACAATAAACATCATAGCGAGACTGTCTGAATAATTCACAACCGATGAAAATGCTTTGTGCTACCTGCGGTTGCATGAACAGATCAATTTCGCAACCAACACCAGGTTTGTGGTTCATACCAGGGTCTAGAAACATAAACAGTGCTGTTGGAAATGCTTTAATATGTTAAAGCACATTTCAAATTTAAATATATAATTTTTAACTAATGCTGTATTCCTATGATCTGGCACATTCCACTGTCGTGTCTGCTAAAGAACAGCAATTTAGCACAAACTAGAAAAACATTTTTGAAAAGTAAACTGTGCTGCGAATTCTTTTCTATTGAGCATTACATTATTGACTCTGGAGTGTTTCAGGCATGACCTACCACACCATCGGTAAAAAAAATTCTTTAACTCATTGACCGAGGAGGAGGCCATTTGATTGTAGTATTTGGCCACTACTGTAAAATAATGGAATTGTCACGTCTGTTGTATTAAGAGAAGAGTGAGAAGATTGTCAACCTTCCCATTGCCAGAATGACCAGAATACTCCATCTGTAGAATAGCAGAGGGTATGAATAGCAAGAGTGATAATTTGCTCTGGGGGAGGTTGAGATGACCTCATGAACTGGCAGGGTGAAGCTCGAATGGTGTATGCACGTCACTCAAGACTGAATTAGATTAGGACTTAAATATAATTGATTGAAGACTCAAGAGGCTATTGCCTTTACTGCAGGGTAATTCTGTCACACTGAAGGGGACAATAAGTGACCTATTTTGCAGTTCTATACATTATCATTGTGATTATCATATTTTACATTAATTATGAGGAAGAACAAATTGCCTACTGCATCAAATTGCTGCAAAATATTCATTAACTTCCATTCAATTGAATAATGATGACATCTCTTTTCAAGAACAAAACAGAATATTTAAAGGGCTTCTTTCATATCTGGGTCAATATTTTCCAATTTACACAAGATTGTACAGCACAGAAACAGGCCATTCGGCCCAATTGGTCTGTGCAGCATAAGGATGTGCTTCTATCTGTTTGGGGCAATTAAAACTAGGGGTGTGTGTGAAAAACATTGATCTAACTTATCGCTGTGAATTGAATTTCAGGTTCTGTCATTGTAGCAGTTATTTCTCTGACCCTTTCGTCACTGACCTACCTCAGTCGTTTTCTCTAACTGTATACCTGCTCTATTTCGATTGCTCGAGATGCCTGTCTGAAAAGTGAGATGAATTGCAACAGAAATAATGTTTATTGAACAAACTAATAAATTACAGATGGCGCAGATGAAAGGTAACTTGTACAACAGTAGCCTTGGGCAGAGTTTTATAAATAACTTGTGTGACTGAGGTGTCTTTGGTATCTTTGTAGGTTAGGTCTCTCAATTTTGTTGGATGCAATGTTCTGTTCTGACTGATTTATTTTTAGTCTTGCCCTAGGTAATTCCACTGTGGATAGATTTTTTTTAAAGAAGCAAGAACTAGTTAAATGTCCATAAAAGGTGTAGAATCTTAAAGCCTGTATGGTTATGAACTAACTATTCATTTGCCCTCCAGGAATGTGTTAATGTGACTGTATAATTCTGCTTTTGACTGTAAAGAAAACTGTATTAACTTAACACATTGCTACAGTTTATAAGCATTTGATCACACATATCCGCATGCATTACGATCCTTCAAATTGCAACTTTACGTGCATTGCATACATTTTCCGTATATTTTTCTTTCTGTGCCAATGAGTGCAAATAGCATGAGTCTGTCAGCGCAAATGTACAAAAGCATTTATAAAGAGAGCCTTAATCGAAGAACTATGTTATAGTGCCATTCTCTTAGCTAAGTGAATCAAGACCATTTTAAGGGATAAGTTGGAAGGGTTAAAAATAGCAAGCAGTTTTCAAACAGCCAGGTAAGGTAGTGTAATGAAGTGAGTTGGCAAAAGAATGGTTTTATGTTTTTCCCCTTCAATAAATTTGTTGAAAAGCAGCCGGTCTGAAACGAGTTTATACATGCTGTCTCATAAAGCATTGTCCCAGGAGAGTTCCAAAATGTAAGACATTACAGGCAAGCAAGGGACAAGAAGCTTGTAGTGCTCCACGCACAGTCCGCACTATTTACACAGGCCGAAAACACAGCACACCATGGGATACGTACAAGAACGAACAAGACATGGATCTTTAGCACACAAACCTTCGGGCTCTGTGTTTTCTTTGTGGTTCACTTGCTTCAGAGGGCAGCAGAAGATTTCGTGACACTTAGCACGAAATGGGGACTCTTTTTTCTTAACATCCGCAGATTGGATAGAATCTCGATGTAACACATAGTACTCCTGTGTGCCAGGGGCAGCGTCATCCAGAACTGTAGTTACCATATAACAAAATGAACTACAGTTAGAACTTATTTACAAGACCTAAAGATTGTTAAAGTTCTCCCTTCCAATCTTTCCAAACTTAAATAGAATCTTTAAACATTTATAGTTAATTAACTGGTGAGTGACTCCGGACTTAGCTCATTAAAATTCTAATTTCAATCTATATACAGTAAAACTCTTGTTGAAGTTCAAATAGTTCCGAAGACTAGGCGGCATTTATAAAAGTCCCCATTTCTTCGTTGAGGAGCTTTAATTAAACAAGAATTTGTTGAGTCTGTTTTGCATTTGCATTTGCAGGAAAATAGTCGGATCTGAACTGGTAGCATTGTAGATATTGAAAAGCATGCGTATTGGATATGTTTCAGCAGTGGGAGGATTACAGCTACTCGCCCGCTACAAATCCACCACTCCCCTGACCTGGAACGTGATATTTATTATGCCTCCATGGTAGCTCCATTCAGACCACAAATTCAATCAGCTTTCAACATATGTATATATTCTTCAATGATGTTGTTAAAAAAAATTTTTTTTTCTAAGGCCTAGATTTCACTGTGTCAAATGCCCACATTTTACCTAGCTGCAATGGTTGCCAGCAAGTAAAAACAAGTCCTTTACTGGAGTCCTGCTCTCAGAAGATAGGGCTCCAGTAGAGTATCTCCCAAAGATCAATAAAAAAAACGTTCTCACTGTTTCCCCATTGGTCAATTGCCCCATTAACGGATAGTAAAATGAAGGTAGGTTGTCTGCTAATAGCAATAGCTGCAAATCATGCCAGCGCATCTCTGGATGCAGATATTTCTACATATCTTGTTAATTGTTGTTAGTTTTTTAAAAATCATAATAATTGTGGAAAGGAACACAGCACCCACTGTCACCTACAACCACCCATCCAGAGTGAAATCCAGGCCTAGATATGTACTTTTTCGATAATCTTGTTTTCCATGCAATTCAAATTGATATTTAGGCATCAAAATATAATTTTCACCATATGCTAATAGGGAAAGAATGACATCAAATTGTACACAATTATTATAGAATTGGATTTGTTTTTAAAACTCTCTAAATAAGGCAACAGAAATAAGTTGCATTTCTATACGTTCCCTTCTTTCCACTTCCACTCCTCCAGTCTTTTCATCCCATACGATGTCTTCCACCTCTATAATACCTTCTTCAGTTTGAAAGAACATGAGACTTCAGACTGTAGACATCTTTACAAATACTGATGTTGATTTATGATTCATTAGAGGGATGAAATTCTTGCACTGGACAATGTCAATTGTTCCCCTCCCCCAAAGTGAACCTCTCCATTATTAAACAAATGAACCAACCAGCCAGACAAGATAAGACACACCTCGAATCAATGAAAGATTTGCATCACACACCCTTCAGAACCTCAACCATCATTATTAGAATAAGGAATATTTTATAGTTACTCAGCCCCCAGGTCAAGAGGACACTGGAATAGTCAAACCCTATATTCATGGAACAATAAAATCTTACCCACTGAAACATTCATTTTCAGGCATAAAACACTGGACTGTTTCTTTCACACCACAACTACTCCAAAACACACATTAGCTGGAGGCTATTGTGAACAAAGTTGTGACATTGAAAAGAATTTGCTTAAAAATTCTACAATAAAGGAGTTTATTTTGGGAAGTGTGTATTCTCCTAACAACCGACGATAGACAATCTACACACTATGATGAACTCTTCAACTATTTCATCTGCTCAAGGAAAGTTCCGTAAAACTGCTTTCTGGTGCCTGAATAAAGAAATATAATTCCAGAACATTTATGCAAAGGCATAATTTATTCATCGAAATTGCCAACTCCTCTTAAAAGAAATAGAAGTAGCTGCATGACACATTGCCCTTCTGCCGATGCAGTGAGAGTAGGGAAAGAGACCTAGATCTTTCAGCAGATAAATGTTTTAAAACATCTGACCTGAGACTGACTACTGCAGAGATGCAAGGCATTTTTTTTTATAATAACAAAATATATTTATTTTGCAGATACTTTCAACACAGCCATTTTAATTGCCACAAATTCCCCGCTCCTAGTGTTTACAAAATCATACATTTTTCAGGAGCACTAAAATGTCAATTGCATTCTGCTTTTTAATGATCATGAACAGTAGTTATCAATACAAGTGTATAAATATACAATGGGAATTAATTTTGACTAATTATTATTAATAGAGTCCAATCTACAAGATGCGGATATTATGCTACTGAGTTCATTAAGATTCATTTCCTTGTTTGTCATCCATAAATATTGTGGCCCTTTTATACTAGAAATATCATCCTACAAGATAGAAACTGCATTTTCTTAAAATAAGTTTGGGACCACCAACTCAGCCTTGCTCTGGAAACCACAAGAGGGTGGCTGGCACCGCTCCACAGAGCTCTCTATATGTGAGCTTGGTTGCACTCAGCAGAGAACAGGAAGTGGCTACACTGCGATGTCCTCCCAAGATCAAACAGCCTACCAATACGCATGGCCTCAGTACTCACAGCAGCCCCAGGGATCTTGAAGCTGTGGAAATTGGAATTCCACAAATTGTTTCCACGAGGTAACTTTTAGGTGATCCTACAAATGGTTTAAAACCAATGAGGAGGTTGTTACAGTCACAGAAGTATTCATAGAGATGAAGCGTTCAAATAAAAGAGCGGCTAGCTCAAGCAACACGATGCTCTTTCATCTTAGTGCCTTGTAAACGGCATCATATTTCTTTGGCAACGATATGACCCCAAACATTCAACTTACAGTTACGCTCTGGTGAAATTTATGACAGTGGAGCAGACTTTGATTTCTCAAAATGTCAACCATCACACCCTTATCACAACAGCTCGAAATAAAGATCATCACACATGGGAATCACAGGTCATTCATCATTATAAAACGTCACGTTTAATGAATTTTCACAATGAGAGCCTAACTCCCACTCAGGAGCATTATTTATATTATTTCTAGCAGAGATTCAGCCCAAGTGAGCATAGCTTACTCACTCCAGGGAATTATACGGCATTCTATACAATTTAAACCCAACCAGTCTTATTATGCACCTACAGTGCATTCAGTAAATCCCATGGTCCTTAGCAGTACCTGAGGGTGGGAAACTAGTGTTGGGAAGTACTGTACTGTCTCTTAAAAATCTGAATATGTCGGGGGGGCAAGAGACTGATATTCACATGATATTCCGTCAACCCAACTGAAAGTATTCATTGTCAATCATGCAGGTGCTTCCAGTCTTACTTACTCTGATAGTTAATGCTGAACTATTTGGCTCTCGTCAATGTCTTCATTCGCACGGCTCTCACTTCCTCCACCTTCCCGACCTGCCCCTAAAACTCTCCAAACCTGTACGCAACCTTGGCGTCAGGTTCAACCCCCAACTGTCCTTCCTCACTCACATCCGGTCCCTCACCAGCACCACCTTCTTCCACCTCCGACGGATCGCCCATCTCCAGCAATACCTCACCCCGAAAGCCGCTGAAACCTTGGTCCATGCCTTTGTCACCTCTTAGCTGGACTATTGCAACGCCCTCCTCGCCAGTCTCCCCTCCACCACAATGCACAAATTTCAGCGAATTCAAAACTCCGCCGCCTGCATACTCACCCGCACCAGACTTCGCTCCCCCATTACCCCAGTCCTTGCCAAACTTCACTGGCTCCCTGTCTCTGAGAGGATCGACTTCAAGATCCTCACTCTTGTTTACAAGTCCCTCCCCTCCCCTGCACCCTCCTACTTCTGTGATCTCCTCTCTCCCCAAACCAGCACCTGCTGCCTTCACTCCACCGGGTCTAGCCTCCTCCATGTCCCCCGAATCGTCTGCTCCATCCTTGGCGGCCGTGCCTTCAGCCACTACGCCCCGAGGCCCTGGAATTCCCTTCCTCCTTCGCCTCGCCCCCTCTCTTCCCAGTTTCAGATCCCAGCTAAAGACCTTTCTCTTTTACCGTGCTTTTGGTCACCTTTCTACCCCTGCCCCTAGCTCGGTCCCGGAATCCGTTATCGTGAAGCGATCTGTGATGCCGTCCGGCATGGAGGGCGCTATATAAATCAAAGTTGTTGTTGTTATTGTTGTTCAAATACAAGCCAACAAATTTCCCCCAGAAACTAACCAGTCATGAGTTTAGACATGCTTCAATAAATTTGCCTGCTTCCTTCCCCCAAATAACAAATCTTGTAGCCATTATAATAGGATGGTTGATAAGCAAATTAGAGAGGTGACAGGACAGGGTCAATCACTGATGCGTGTAAGACACTGAAGCAAACAGAAAGTTCCAATTATGTCAAAGACAACAATGCTATTTATTGGTTACTGGATAGAGGGCACAGTTCAGCTATACTCACCATTAATCCGGATTGTGCCTTAATTATTTAATTGGAATAATGACAAAGGATCAGAGATATGTTCCGAATTAAGGTAAATCGGGAGTAAAATGCCCAGAACTTGGATAATTACAGATTTGCTTTAGAAGAATACAAACCCAACATACAATTTGCTGGTGAATTAAAAAGATTGTTACAATATCTTATACAACCAGTGGGACATTTGTGGGTTGAAACTTCACAACTCATTTTAGGATAATGGAATTGATGGAAAAAAACTAGGAATAAATTGCTTTTAGTACAAAAATCTACCCTTGCATAACTCATGGCTTTACCCATTTTGTGATAAGAATCGCGAGACTCAAACGTAGGGCTTACAAATGTTTGTCAGGATGTACTCCTACTAATGCTTCCAAGCTGTGACATCTCTTCTGAAACCAAATGGAATTGGAATAAAATAACTGCAATGCTTTGCTAAGAGACCAATAATTTTAATCCCTTGGATACACAATTCAATTTGTACTGTTCTACAGGCCAAAATATTTTATTAAACTCCAATGAGGACAAGATCAAGTGGCCTTTTTCATCTGAACCTTTCTTGTGATCATGCTGTCTCTAGTCCAAATAATGCAAATATGAGTCACTGCATGAATCCCCTTTTACATTGTGCAACACCGAAAAGGTTTTTCCAAGGTTGCGGCTATGTCTGAAGCAAATGCAGAATTTGAAGGAGATTGATTCATGGATTCCTTGCTCATTTGGGGATACAGATTCCCTATATAATATGTATATATATTATATATAGTATATATATTCCCTTTATATTGGTCACTCAATTCATGACTTTGTAGATACTGTTGTGCAATTAGCTGTTGAGTTTCACCCACAGATACACAGTCAATTCACTTTATAGTATATTCTGTGAAGCGCTTTGAGAAGTCCCAATGACGTGGTGAGAGTTTTTATCAAATGAAAGGATTATGATGATTATTATTATTATGAATAGTTTGGCTTGACTGGGAAATTTAATGATGAAAGACCTCCACATATTCCAGGTATAGCAAGATAAACTCTTAAAATAAACGCTATATTTCTATTGCTGTATGAACAGGTAACAAAAGATTTGGCATTTTAGATAATAATGCATGACTCCCAGAACAAAGCCAGCTTTCATGGTAGAAAAGATATTCATTCAACAGAGTGCAAAGGAAACTAGTCCATTCCTCTAAAATTGGCAATATCAACTGCTTATGGACTAACTCCCTATTATCACTAGTGACAAGGAAGAAAACAACTTTTAATGCTAGCTGGGTAAATACTACATTTGCATAAATACTGAGAATCTATTAATAGCAGTTAAAAATTCAGCTAGTTCATAGCTTTCTTTAATATATCATTGGAGAGTGAAACATTCAATGGGAAAATATGGGACACATCATTTATAAAAAGAGAGACAAAGACCTATTAACTCATGTATTACAAACTAATGGATGAGTTATTAGGGGCATCTACATGACTGGAATAGTCTATGTCACCTACTGGTGCCTTGTATATAATGTGGAAAGAATACATTTTAAAAGTTGCTTGTATTTAAAAAATATTTGTCTGATGCTGCCAAGAAGCAATGCAGATAAATTGGTGCAGTGCAGAAGATATAGATTTTGAAAATGCAGGAACTGAAGTAAAAAGCTCTGGAGAGAAGATAAGAAACTATTATTCTGGGCATATTTTTTGAACTATGATACCAGGATCGGAGTATTTTAGCTGATTAGGCTGACCTCTGCACATCACAAGAGGAGACGCTTTAAGTTATTAACCTTAAAATATAAATTTGTTGTTGTTATTAAAAGGAAAAATGTAAAGAATAAATTACAGATCATGGATAAATAACAATGTCATCCTTGCATTTGATGTAGCACTTTTCACGTCTTCTAGACGTCTCAAAGTGCTTCACAGTGTATACTGTTAAGTGAATTGACTGTATATATGTGGGAAAAATGCAGCAGCCAATTGTACACACCAGTGTCCCACAATCAGTAGTGAATTGAAATTACTAATTTATTTTGGAGGGATTATTATTAGTCGTGTGGAGTAAGGAAACTTGCCCAAGGTTTCACCTTGCCTAGAATTGAACCCAAGTCTCTTGCTTGTAAGGCAAGTGCTCTAACCACTGAGCTACAGGACTCCACAAATGTACTGAATATAAAGCTGGAGTAAAAAGAGGAATCAAGTGAGAAAATTCAGCATTGTATTCATAGTTTTCCTTCATTCAACAACATCAACCAAATTACACCTGTATAGCGCCTTTCACATCAGGAGGACATCCCAAGGCACTGGACAGTCATTGTTTCAGACCCGAGATGGAAAAGGCAGGGTGGAAGGAAAGGAGGGGATTTGGAGAGACCAATAGGACCGTCGAAGAGGGGTCTTGAAGCAGGACGTGAAGGAGGCCATGGAAGGGGAGAGGCGGAGGAACTGCGGAATGGAGTTCCAGAGGTTGGGAGTAGAGTGGCTAAAGGCTTGCCCGCCAATGGTGGGACGGGTGCGTCGGGCACATGGAGCAGGCCAGAGCCTGCTGAGTGGAGGAGATGAGCAGGTTGGTAGGGGGTTAGGAGGTCGCAGATGTAGGGTGGGGCGAGGCCATGGAGGGCTTTGAATTCAGCTTATGTTTGTTATATTTTTTGGGTGGTGGAGGGCAGGCACACATATGGCTTTCTGTCTTGAAAGAGAAGATGTGATGTGGAGTTTATTATTTGCCAAGCTTTTGATTTTGCAATTTAGGAAATCGCAGCCTGTAGCAGCAATTAAACTCGTACCACTTTTTGCACTTGAAAAGACCTTTCAGAAATGTATAAACACTTCTTATCTATTCCCAGTCTCAAGGATAATACAATCTTCAATAGATATTATACATTATCACTCTGCTTTGATATTAATGTTAGCAGTGTTAATGTGACCTCACTACCAGCATGAGTTTCAATTTCACATACGCAGTACTTATTTCAGTGAATACTCATGTAACCATCAAAGAGTTAATAAACTGTAGTATGGAAATCAAACAGAATAATGTCTCTCAGAATCTGACATGGCCAACTTTTTATAACTGGATGGACCATCTGGTGAAACAGCACTGGTCCCCTATCAAACAGTTCAGCACCTGTCATTGTTTATTTATAGGTTGGTCTAAAACTCCATCTTTCTTTCCCCACTGACAATACCTTGGGCTCATTTTGACATTGTCTATTTCTATGTAATATTTCTGAACTTCTGTATCAAATTTTCATATCAGAATCGTATTCTTTTGTAATTGTGTGTTATCAGAAAATGTATTATTATTGATATGAATAGCATTTCCAACATAAAATTAATTAATTTTCTGCTTTGTGATCGATTGTGCCAATTTGCGCAATGCCAATACAAACTGAGTCCAACTAAACCTGCTGAACCATACATATGGCATTTCTTGACTTTGTGCAGTTCTCACTGATCCAGATGCTGGATATCACACACATAAGAAACAGGAACAGGAGGAGGCCATTCAGCCCATCAAGCCTAGTCCATCAGTTCATTTGATTTGGGCAGTTTTTAAAAAAAAAATCCTAACTCTATCCTTCAGCATTTTCCTCCCATTTCTAGTCAAGTCAATGGAATAAGTTTTCATTCCAAGGCAATCACACTCTCTTTACGTGGTTCTACCACTGTGCTCAGATCTCAGCTGTTCATTTTCACTCTATTTTGTGTGTCCACTTGCTCTATTTGAATGAATAATGTATCAACTTGAGACCAATACCGAAGCACAAGAATGAGAAAAAGCAATGAGATCAGCTTGGTTCAACATTAAAGGAAGTTCTGTAGGATCATTGAGGTTTACCACATTGATGGCTATTCGACCACTTGACTTTTTATTTCCTACTGATGCCGAATGGGAAAGAAACTGGTGCACAATGCATAACTGCTAAGACAGTATTCTGACATTTTAATAATAATACTGTCACATTAGCTTTCTGAGAATGATCTGGTATGACAAGGCTCATAACAGATAATTTCCTATATAGCCAAGGCTCATTGATGCAGGATTTTGACAATCTTAAAAAATGTCTCTCACCACTGCAGATCTCGCTGCTCTATTTTACTGAATTGGAACAATCCGCAACTTGCTTCTCAGCAGATCTGCCCTTGTTGTTGGAAGTGGTCAGAGTCCTGCATTCAGAAACCTTTGCTTTTTTTTAATGTCTCTCAATGCTAATTTGCATTTTCTCACAGCAACCGTCATCCTCTCTTAATCAAAAATAAACTGTTTAGACTAAAAATATTTCAAGGAACACTCAAGGGAAGGGTCCCACAAGGATGAGAGAGTATAGAAGGAAAACCAGCTGACAGGGCAGTATATCATTCAGATCACATTGTGTTCACATTTCGCCAGACTGGCTCAGTCGGTAACACTCTCAACGCAAAGTCCAAAGGTTGTGGGTTCATGTCCTACATCAGGACATCACTTTATCTAAACAGCCATTCTAATGGAGCGCTGGGGTGATACTGCATATTGGGAGATGCAATCCTTCAACATGGGATACTGCACTGAGTTCCTATCTACCTGTACCGATTTACATTAAAGCTTTCATGACACTATTTGAAAAGGGAAGAGACTTTCTCCCCATGTCCTGGCTAACAATCGCCCAGATAAAGTTTTTTTTAACTTTGTGTCTGTTGGTGCAAAATTGATGTGTGCAAATTGGCCTCCAGCTCACCATTTACAAAATACAGTCATTGCACTCTGCATCACGCAAAGTGCGTTGGGATACCTTCCCAAAGTGAAAGCACTGTATTAAATTGTAGGATCATTATTATTTTTATTCTATTAAAACAATTCCTAAAGTTACAGATATTTTGGACTGCCCATGCTACCTGCATTAGGCTTACTACTGTATTATATTTTTTTCAAAATTTTGCAAAATTTACAAAGTCATGGTTAACCAAAATGACCTCAAGTCTCCCATTAAATGAGAAAGATGCACATGTATTAAAACAAACCCAAATATGATATGCTGGATCATTTACATTTCATTGTGGTTTGTTAAACTGGGATATGTTGGAATGCAACTTAGAGCAATAGATTTTTGAGCATTCCCTAGACTTGCTTTGAAGTAAACCCAATCAAAGAAAATAATTTGTATTTTAAGACGGAAAAACCAAGGAATCAAACTTCTAGTCCAAGTGATTATAAATTAATTGCCTTTACTTTTGTGCCTTATCCTTTCGTTTACTCATACCTTTACAATCCTGCCTTTGTTAATTCACATTTAACTCCCATCACTGTCATCTGAATATTGAGAAGTCATTGATCTGTTAATCAGTGTGGTAGCCACAACACATTAGCCTCCTACCCTTCATGTCCACCAGGACATCCGATGCCAACAATATAAAATGATAGTGTAATATGGTTTGGAGTCACAAATCATTAAAGCTCGAGGCATTTTGCCCGCTTCACGTTGAATAACCTGATCTCAGCCTTGGTGACTGCCAGGACACCAAAATGTGCTTCTATGTTCCAGAGTAACATCCTTTGGGTAGAGAGGGGAACAAAATGGTTAACATTTCTCTTTCAATTACCAACCAGCGTACTTACACTGAGGATAAATGCAAGACATATACGTTTGACTTACCACAACTAATCAGGTAGAAAATTGGGGCCGTAATGTTTAACTAAAAGCACCTAAGCTTAATTGAAACACTGTCTGACACATTTTCCAACACTATCAAATCACCATAGTGGAGAATTTATGCTCCACTATGGTGAACCCACACAGTCTCAGACTCCAATGAATAAGAGAAGCTTCAGAATCAGATTCAGCACATTTGCTGTTCACACTTCTGGCATGTAACACTGAACAAACCCAACATATCCTATCTGCCAAATACACAGAGCTGCAATCTCTCATTGTTCCTGCTTAAAAAAAAGAATTGTGATGCCCCTTGTGGGCTATGAACAAAAAGACCTGAGATATTAATAATTGATAATAACTTAATCCAGAGTTTGTGGGATACTGTTGATCGCAATTGGCTGCAGTATTTTGTCCATTTAATACACAGTGAATTTGATTTACAGTATAAGAACATAAGAACATAAGAATTAGGAGCAGGAGTAGGCCATTCGGCCCCTCGAGCCTGCCCCGCCATTTGATAAGATCATGGCTGATCTTCTGACCTAACTCTAATTACCTGCCCTATCCCCATATCCCCATATCCCTCTATTTTAAAAAAAATCTATCAGTCTCAGCCTTGAAAATGTTCAAGGACTGAGCATCTACAGCCTTCTGGGGTAATGAATTCCATAAATTCACTACCCACTGAGTGAAGAAATGTTTCCTCAACTCTGTTCTAAAAGGCTGATCCTTAATTTTAAGATTATGACCCCTGGTTATAGATTCTCCTACCAGGGGAAACAGTCCCTCATTGTCTACTTTATCCAGCCCTTTAAGAATCTTATGTTTCAATAAGATCTCCCCTAATTCTTCTGTATCCTAGAGAATACAGCCCTAGTTTATTCAACCTAGGTCAGTCCCCTCATCCAAGGAACTAACCTAGTGCCACCTGTTGAAACTCTATCCCCAGTTACTACATCTTGCTCCCTTGCCACCTTCAAAGCCCACCTCAAGACCCTCCTCTTCGACAGTGCATTCGTCCACCCTCTTATCCCTACCCTCCTTGCCCTACATCCCCTGGTCCCTACCTCCTGCTCAGGTTCAAATCCCTGAATGTCCAACACCTTGGAACGTCCTCCTGATGTGAAAGGCACTTTACAAATGTAATTTATTGTTGTTGTATCTATTGATGAGATGACAAGATATCTCACTGGAGAAAAGATCATAAAATTTCTCATCAGAATATAATGGCAGAAATTAAATCCTCCTGTCAAGTGGAAATTACTGATATTGTGCTTTGTGGAAAATGCATTTGAACGTCTGTCATTCAGTGATTCATAACACCCTCAGAACAGACTTTCAAATAAATTGTCCATAACCTACAGCATGGATGAGTTATGCTGGACAGGTTGCAAGAGTCACAATTATATACAAATGATCTACAGGAATTGTACATGAACTGCCAGGATTTCTTTATATTGGCAGTGAATTCAGATCTTAAAATGTTATCTAAAATTTATCCCCTTTCTGTTGAGAAAGAATTCTATGATATGACTTCTAATTCGCAAATGTACCTCCATATAAGCAAAACTATATCGCTCACCTGCCTGGGTTCATTCTTATCCTCTGCCAAGGGTATTGCACTGAATGGTAATATCAGCGCTTTGGGATGTTCTTCCAATGTGAGAGGTGCTAAACAATGTAATTTTGTGTTGCATTGTATTGGATATTCATGGGAAATATCAGAGCAAGATTAGAAAGGCATCCATTGTAATGCAATCTGTGGGGGATACTTTCAGTGCCTTGGGACGTCCTCTGGGTATGAAAGGCACTCTATAAGTGTAATTTTGTTGTTGTTGAGGTTTACTTCAAAATGCATGCAATGATCAAGATACGAAAATAGAGAATGAACATACTGACAGTGGCATATTAAGAACTTGGAATGTTACAGTTATGGGCACCAAGACCTCAGGGCAGGAAGGTTTGGGGGAACCAGCTACGACTTTTTAAGGAGGTCCTGATGTCCCCAATCTTCTCTTGGTGGATTGGGATCATCGTGATTCTTGCTCATAACAGAACCCCCAGGCATTAAGAACACCAACAAAATTACATTTGTATAGCGCCTTTCATGTTGGGAGGATATCCCAGGGCCTGGACAGTCAGTGTTTCAGGCCCGAGCTGGGATCGGGATCGGGGAGGGTGGATGGGAAGGTAGGGGAATGTGGGTGACTGATCGCATAGTCGAATATGACAGTCTTGAGGCGAATCTTGAAGGAGGCTAGTGAGGGAAAGAGGCAAAGGGATTGCGGGGTGGAGTCACAAAGGTTGAGGGCAGAGTAGCTGAAAGGTTTGCCCGCTGACCTGGGACAGGTGGGGTAGAGGTCATAGGAGCATGCCAGAGCCCACGAAGAGGAGGGAGTGCACAGTTGGTAGGGGGTTAGGAAGTCGCAGAGGTAGGGTGAGGCAAAGCCATGGATGGCTTTAAATAATAATAATACTTGCATTTGATATAGTGCTTTTCACGTCTTCTAGACGTCTCAAAGTGCTTCACAAAATATAATGTAAAGTGAATCGGCGTATATATCTAGGCGAACCCCAGCAGCCAATTACACACAGCAGTATCCTACAAACAGTCGTGTATTGAAATGACCAATTTATTATTTTTTTGAGGGATTATTGTCACCTCACAAGCGAGAGACCTGGGTTTGATACCCAGCACGTCAAGTCAGGGCGAAACCTTGGGCAAGTTTCCTTGCTCCACACACACGCGTCTGATAATAATCCCTTAAAAAATAACATTAATAAATTGATGCTTTGTTTCTGTCGTCAAGTATGCTTTTCATGATTATAACAGGATGGAAAATGCGAGTTGAATAAATTAATTCTCCTTCACACTCTACTTAATGCAGAATTCACTAAAGATTTTGTTCCAATCAACAACCTTTTATTTGCTTCTCTAAAGAAAACTAGGTCAGCACTGCTAAATCTTTGAATTTTACGTCCCAGAAATCATCGCTGTCCCTCTTCCAATGCATCAAAATCTTTTAAATTATAGGTTGCACACAGTAATTCAAATGTGTCCTCACAAGTGACCAATAAAAGTTTAAAACAACAACAACTTGGACTTATAAAGCGCCCTCCACCCCAAACTGCATCTCAGAGCGCTTCACAAAGCGGAGCCTGGGGCCAAGCCAGGGGAAGGGGTAAAAAGTGACCAAAGGAGCGATCGAACAGAAACGCCTTCAGATGCGACCTCAAAATGGGAAACAAGGGGTCGAGGTGAAGGGAGTGAGGGAGGGAGTTCTAGAACTTCGGGGCAGAGTGGCTGAAAGGCAAGGCCACCGACAATGGAACGGAGGATTCACGGGACAAGGAGGAGGCCAGACCCAGTGGAGCAAAGGCAATGGATACTGTTTTGAGGAGAGAGAAGGTTAGAGAGGTACGGGGATTTAGAGGAGTGAATGGAAAAGAGTGAGGATCTTGAAATCGATCCACCCTGAGACAGGGAACCAGTGAAATTGGAACAATTTCTTTCAAATAACAATCAAATATCCTAAAGACAAATTTGATTAACTTTGTTCAAAACCACAAGACATTGATCGGAAACATTTAGTGAATGATCAATAATCACAACCACATTTGTTCCTCTAATAATGGACACTATTTCATTGTGTCCATGTTTGATCTGGACTGTATTAGAATGCATTTACTACATTTAATGAACATTGAATTTCAACTGTGGGGAAATGGAGGCCTTGCACACTCTATTTGAAAAACAATTGAAAACCATGAAAGCTTAGGCACTGACAACAGACAAAAATGGAAAGGCTGCTTTCTGTGGATCATACATTGAGCACAAAACCTATGCCCACAAATATACAGTCAATTCACTTTACAGTATATTCCGCGAAGCAGTTGAGACGTCTAGAAGACGTGAAAAGCGCTATATCAAATGCAAGGATTTTTTTTGTTAATAGCTACAAATATGACATATGAACTATCCACAATTCCCGGGTTTGCGGTCCCAATAGCTAGGACGAAATATATCTACAACGTTTATGTGTGAGCTTCAAGATTACACCTTTACAGTGAAGTTTGTAAATATTCTGAAGTTAATCAAGCTTTTCCAGAAGAAAATATGAAAGGAAGCCTACATAATGAGTGATCAGCGCCTTGGGACGTCCTCCCGACGTGAAAGGCGCTCTATAAATGTAAATTGTTGTTGTTGTTGTTGTTGTTGTGATAGTCTGATTATTTAAATAAATCCTGGTGAATTATAGCAGTTATTTGTTTATTTAGAGACGTCTTGAAGACGTGATAAGGCGCTATATCAAATGTGTGGATTATTATTATTATTATTTAACATGTATTCATATTATACACATGTCTTCCCTTGCCACTTTATAAAAAAAACCTATTCATTGAAAATAACATGCAAGAATAATGCACATGTTAATAATAATGTGCACTACACAGCAAATATGCACTACCTTCTAAACAACACTTGACCTTAGAAATCGTGGCTGTAAATCAACATGCTACTGCACAATTAAGAGTAGACATCGACATGTTCAAGTGTACTTTCATTTTACTATATAAATGATTATGAGCAATAGCACAGGATGGCATAATACTACTGCAAAGATTATATCTGTGGGAAAAAAAGGATTTCTCTCAATGTATTATAATATTTGGGATATCCTATTCATCATCAGTACATCACAAAATAAGAATAATAACAGATGCACATTTCACAGCGTGCGGTATATGTGAATAATCACCACATTATAAATAGCAACACATTCCTTTGTTCCTGGATCTCACCTTTTCAATCCTGAAGTATCAGTGAACATGTTTGTCTGGAAAGATTAATCCAACAGTTGTTCAGCTTTGCTAGAGGTAACAGTTTATAATGTTGCAAATGGTTGAAGATAGTTTGAGGTAATATGTAGGCATTCAGAGGTACTGGCATTTTAAGCCACAAGGTGACGATTCCCAGCCTTGAAAGGATCTCAAAGAAACATGATCTACGTCAACCCTTTTTTCACCTCCATAGAACTGTCAAACAGGACTGAAATCTGCCAAATTAATTCTCGTATGAAGTTCTTCACTGTTTCTTTTTCCAGAAAGAGAGAGGTGCAATGAGGAATATTAAGATGTATTCTGACAGTAACCCAGGTTGAAAAGCAGAAGCTGGTAAAATTAATTTTTTTTTAAAGAAAAAATTAGTCCTTCAAGATTTTCAGAAATTCTCGTTCATTCATTAAATACACAGTTGCCCCATTTTTTTCCTCCACATTTATTTTCAGATCTTTTGTTCAGAAACAAAGAAAGATCTACAAGCCAGGGTGAGTTGACAGATATTTGTGGTTAATCCCTGCTGATCTGCAGGACGACAAACAACATATAAAACTATTGAATAAAACAGAAACCTAGTTCTAAAAATATATATCATCTAATCCTTAAGGAATTCTATTGAAAAGCAGTGCTTTTACATCTTTGCCATCATTGTCACCATGTGCTTTCATATTGTATTTCTGGTTAGTACTTGTAATTTTCTGTTTTATTATTAGTTTAAACTCTGTATAAAATAGAAAATTCCGAGCTGCAGCATGCATGCACAATTTTAGGTGCCTCATTTACAAGTCAGATTAACATCAGAGGAACAATGAGTCAACCATTTGTTTAGAAAATACAAGCATAAAATAGTCTCCATACTGTATATTAGTCATCCCTTTGTCTGAGTGAAATGCTTGGTGAAATCAGTAACCCAGCCAAAATGAAGTCCTAATTAAATTAAAGTGCTCATGATCTTCACTTAGGCGCAAGTTCTCGTAATGTTCGCTTATTTGGAGTTTAGATTAAAGAAATATATTTAACCAGAATGTAAAGAATAGTATCTGATGTTTTATAAATCTCAACTCTTGGATAGTTCTTTTTGTGAACCGAAACAAAAAGTGAATGTGAAGGAAGCGATCGCTGAAATGGAGCAGAAGAACGTGTGTCCTCATTGACCAGGTTGTATTGACAGGACGGACAGAATCTGTAAGCCGTTAAGTAAAGCGTATTAATTTAAATTTAGCAATCAATAATGCTCAATAATCTACCACACCAGAATAAAATGACGCTTTCTATACAACACTCATCAAAGTAGAAAATAATAAATAATCCTTGTATTTGATATAGTGCTTTTCACAACTTCTAGATCTCTCAAAGTGCTTCACAGAATACACTGTACAGTGATTTGACTGTATATTTTGTGGGCAAAACGTGGCAGCCAATTGAGGATCAGGCGTGTGTGTGGAGTAAGGAAGTCTGCCCAAAAGTCGCCCTGCCGGGAATCAAACCCAGGTCTCTCGCTTGTGAGGCTTGCGTACTCTAACCATTGAGCTACAGGGCAATATTCAGGTACTGTATTATGTATTATTATTATGTAGAGTTTTGATTTTTCTCTATGATATAGGGTCCATCTAAAGAATTGAAAAGGGCATCAAATCTTTAAACTTTGGTAATTACAACTCAAGTTTCACCAGAATGCTAGCTACATTTCCCAATGGAAATTTAAATTGAAGTGTCGTTATCTCGGTAATGTAGCACTGATAATGCTTTATGATCAACCTGAGTACACATTACTCTTTGGCAAATGAGCCTGAAACTGACAAGATAGATAGATGAATAAGTGACCTGGGACATTGTGATATTTCAGAATCAGATTATAACATTCCCTTGAACCTAATGGATGTTATTAATATTCACTGCTTTTAATAATGTGAAGCTAAACCAATATTAAAATTATGCTTCATTTCAAAACGCCCACTCCTTCAACAACAATTATTTGATCAGCGTTGTATTATTTGTCAGTTCATAATGCAGTTTGCAAACAGTGTAAAAAAACATTATCGAGCAAACATTTTTGCTTTATATATTTCTGTTGACCCTCCCTTTGCCGCTTTCCCTAAAGGACGTCAATAACTGAATCGCCAATGCTAGCGTCAGCTTTGCAGATGGATGTGGAAGAAAATTTTATCAAGAAGATGTGTCTTAATCATTAATTGGTGTGTGTGCTTTTAATCTCTTTGACCCTTCGCCACTGTGTGGAACTCCATCTGGGAGTCCCTCTGACATGTTCCCTGCCTTCACCTCTTTCAACATCTACCTGAAGACCTACCTCTTTGATTGTGCTTTAAGTTACCCTTCCTGTCCTTTCCCTGCTTAACTCCCACTGTGAAAGGCAGTATAGACACAAACATTTGTATTATATTACCCCTGAAAAAGATTGCAGATTTACATATATACAGTATATTCTGTGAAGCGCTTTGAGATGTCTAGAAGACGTGAAAAGCGCTGTATCAAAAGCAAGGATTATTATTATTATAGGTCGGCTCATTAAAGCTGAATATATGCAACACCTATTGGAGGTAGCTTTCCCCAATTATAGAAATTGCTTACCGGTAAGTGCTAACATTAAGGAAATTACTGCGATGCTCTATGGGATGCTTTTCAAATTTACTTTATCTTCCCCATTATTATTTCAATCTGATTAACTTTCCCCCTCTCTGCTCTGCTTTGCATGTAGTCTCCACTTTCAGATTTTTGTAAATGATTGTTGATCTGGGCATTGGTTCAAAAACATGCACTGCAGTGTTCCCAGGTTGAGTGTGATTGGTTCTTTGTTCCATCCTGCAATGTTTAGCTTGCCTTTTCTGTAAGCAGAATCTAATATTCCATAAACAAGTGAAAAATACAAAGAAGTAAATATAAACCTCAGGAAGATTTGGATCCACTATAGTGTGGAGCATCTGACAAAATCAATTGATAGAAATCCAGAGCCTGTGATACAATTCATGTGGACAAATCCTACTCTTCAGCCTTCAATGCATCAAGTGAAGGCTGCCATAGCTTCTTTTTAATAATAGCAATTTCTTCCAAGTTGAGAGGAATTCTAAGACGATTCAATTTTCAACTGGTAAAAATAGAGTGGCCTGTTGCCACACGACAATAGATATACATCTACTAAAGCCAAGAAAGGTTTGGTTAACCCTCCTACTCCCTCTCATCCTTCCCCTGTCAAATCTGCACGTGCTTGAGTCTTGGGACTGGCTTCTTCATCTGTACTCAGCTACTGTAATTCATCCATGACCAATCTTACAGCACTGTGCCAATCCAAGGTATTTTGTTCAGGGAAGGGAATAACAGATGTGATCCAGCTATTCCTACTCATGTCAGGTAGCTTCCCTGCTGCTAAGTGACAGTGCAAAAGTCCTGTGCCCCTGGTTGATGGTGAACAAATGATAGCAAGGGGCCAGCAACGGGAAAAACAAAACAACGGGCAGTACGATAAAAGGTGATAGGAAGCAATTCTTAGCGACATAGTGATACAGCAAATCAGCAATTTATTGAGGTGCCACAGTGTCGGATTTAGATCACTGTGATTTAAGCAGCAAGAGAGAGAGAGGCCTGGAGGCAAGAGATTTCCCCAACCAGCCAGGAAATGGGTGTACAACAAGGAGAGACTCAAAAAAGAGAAAACATACATCATTTATAAATGAGGATACACATGTTAATTATCCACAAAATTTATATTAACAACATCTTCAACATCCCATTTATATTCTCCAGTTCTAAGTCTCTTGGTCCTGGAATTCACATCAACGAGCAGTCTCGGTATCCCAAGTACAAACTAAATGCATTTTCAAATTCATTTTGTCGCATTGCTACAAACAGCAATGTGAGATGCAGAATTAATGGTATCCGTACAAGTGTATTTGTAGTGGGAAATGTCTGAATTGTGAGATGTTGGACTACAATCATCAGGGTGGTTCAGTTGGTAGGGTCCCGGACAACTGTCCAATATATACCAGGCTACATTGTTGATAAATGCCAGCATTCATGTTTACATTAAATCCCTAACAGGAATATACTATATTTACGATTTACTATTTTATCCTCTTTCCCGTAAGCAGTCACCCAATGCTGAATTTGTGTTTACAGAGAAACTTTAGATCACTTGCAGCAGTGACCCCCACATGCGCAGGAAATATTTTTCAGGTTCATGATGGCAACATGATCTTAATGTCACATGTCACCAGATACACTGTCACACAAGGAGTTCTGGAGAACCAGTAATCTCATTAGCACATCGTCTTACTACAACGGCCATAAGCCACTCACCTGCGTATGGTTTATAAATTAAACCCTCAAATTTATGCGTACACCGACTTTCCATCTCTCTGTTTCTCAACTAAATTTGCCGGCAATGGCAAATGTAGCATGAATTACTCATTTTTAAATTAATAAAAAGCTTAAAGTCAGCTATTGTGTAGTGAGATGTATAACAATCTTAATGCCTTCTGCTAAAATGTTTACGAGACATAATAGATTTCTAGCGCTCAGCAACACATTGCTTCATTAACTTCAAAATGCATTCGAATTGTAGATCTCAGTTACGATGCAGACTTTACTACTTTCCCGCCCACCTTCCTCTTGTGTCCAATATCAAAGTTGGTACATGGGCATCGTCTGGGCTGAAAGCTGGAAAATGATGCAGGCATTTTGTGCACATGGCTATCATATCCTCCCCCTCCTCCACTCTGTAATGGCCGCAGTCAAGCATCTTACACGACGGGTATAATTTATCGTGGGGGAAAAAGGCCTCTTCTGTCCATCCTCATCTTCAATATTTCTTTTGGCTAAAATTGTCTCAGCAATTAACAGACCCTGTTCCAAAATGGCTCCTGGGAATAGAAATTCACTCAGCTCTGCGTGCCAAAGCCCAGACAGGTAGCTGGAAGAGCAGCAGGAAGCCTACCCATAGCAGTCTCGAAGACAAGCTGTGTGGTTTCAATGGGATCCTTTAAGCCTCCACTCTCACCAAGTGGCACCTTAGACTCTCCATAATTGGGTAACTTGCGCGCAACCCTCCAGGGACAGAGTTTACAATTGATTCCAGACACAGGTCAATTTCCATGTGTAGGTGGCATACATATACAGGTATAAAAAATTCTCAGTCCGGTATAAAAAATTCTCAGTCTGGTTTGGACACCCTTTAGCAAGATGATGGGTTTCTGCATGTGATCCACACTTGTCTTGCCAAAACAAACATCCCTGAACACCCTTGCTAAACCTGTAAAAGAAAAACTCACCTAACAGGCTCCTTTTCAGTCTAATCTATGTATATGCATCCCGAACAAGCACAGCTTCTGAGCACTGAATACATACAACAACCAGTATGCAAATAAATCTAAATCTGAACATGCAAACTAAGAAGCGGGGTCAAAATACCAGGTTTACAGTATGGTTATTCTATTATCTGTATCGAAGAATCATTTCCACATTCATTCTGATTTTAGAATTTATTTTCAAACTATTCCATATGCTCTACAACCCCACAGTTTGGCTGAGAGGCTGGTGATTTTTATCCCCCAATTTTCTGCCTCTCCGAAAGGTGCTGACTCTTTAGTTGGGGTAAATTTCACACTAGTTAACCTTCCGTATATCGCTAAAGTGGCCATTTTTCATGTACAAGTTTGCATACTGAGGGTTGGCAGCCTATTCAATCATGGGTGTATTAAAAACTCAGGCTGATCTTGTGCTCAACCAGTATTTCCCCCATCCACACACATACTAAAGAGAATAGAGTTTTTCATCCCAAAAGGAAGTTATATGGGGCATTGTGCCTGTTTAGGTTCTGTTAGATCTATCTGTTTCTCATTAACTTTTGCTCTGCAACTTTTTACTTTCTGATATTTTACACCCAAGTTCCCTTTTTAAAAGCTATTCTGCTGCACACACCACTTTTTGATGGTCTTAATATCTTGCTGTGTGCAAACAAAATCTCCTCTCTTGATTTTTTTTTCCAATTATAGTATCTTAATTAATTTGATTAATTTCCACGCACTGACTCACTGACCACTAGAAAATTCTATTCACTGATTACCTTATCAAAAATAATTTTGAACACTTGCATTAGGTCTCTGCTCAAATTTTGCTGTTCTAATGAAAAAAAGCCCTACAGTATCTCTAATCTTGGATCATAAATTAAGCTCCTTCTCCCTGCTATCATCCAGCTCATAACTCATAATGCTGACACCAACTAACTCAGCACAGACTGGGATTCAAGCGTGTGACCCAGTGCTCTGAGAGGACATTTGGTTATGGTGCTTGGATATCAGGTAAAGCAGTGATAATAAAGTAAAACCTCAAATGGACACCATGAGAACATCCTGTACAGCACTACATCTCTCTTGTTCACTGCATTTGTCTTTGCTTCAATCTGCATGAAAGCTCGGTAAAGCTAGCATGTTGACATTTTGGATCCAACAAAGGAGTTTAATTAGGTCAGTTCTGCTGCAACAAATTTCTGTTTGAAACAACAACTTGTACAGGATTATCAGTTTTTTTAAATGGAACATTCACAGCACTTGATTAATATGAATACAAGGATTTGATGAGACTGCTTAGCTTCAGTTCACACTTCATTGCTCTGAGTGCCGAAAAGTAAAAAAGAACCTTCCCAGCCACACCTGCTGGCAAAAGAGATATTGTGTTAAAGGAAAAGATTATTTATAGAAACCTTGCTAAAGGTCACAAAGCAATGACCTCTCTGTTCCCTTCCCCCCCAATCAGAATCACTTCAGTACCTCCAGCTCTGTAAAGATTGCCTTGAATCTCAACCATGCTGTAATATATTCCTGCGGAAATACGTCTTCCTGTCTGGGAAGACTTTGATAATATGTACTTATTGAAAGCTGAATTTTACGTCAAAGTACTTGTTTCTATTCAATGGGAAAGTGACCCCTTTAGTAGATCCTATCAGATGAAGATCTGCATGACTCATAATCAATTACTGCCAAGATTGAGTATTTAAAATTCCTTTGCAAACTAGGGTTGCAAATAATGTGTTTTCAATACCAGTCCCAAAATACTTTGATCAGTGTATATACACAGAGTTTAACACCTTGTATTAGGTGAATCAGGATTGCTGTTTCAAATAAGGTATTTATAGTCTCAGATGTATTCTCAGGTGTATTTTATTGAAAGCCTGTTTATAAAGCATGATATATTTCTTGACACCAAAGTACTTTTGCAAGTTCTTTTCTTCTCATTTTACTTATTGTAATATGCAATAAATGTTTCTTCTTGATTTTCATTAGGTGACCTTTACTGAATTGAAACGCAAGGCTCTTCATATTTACATTGACGTCAATGCCTGGAGAGCTTTGTAAATGGTTTACACCTTGATTAACGAAACATCTGGAATTTGCGTAATTGAACCACAAGAAATGACCTATCAAATCTAACCTGGTGCTAGCTCATGCACCGAAGATAAATCAATTGAGCTAAATATGTTCAATGGAAGCAAATTTGTTTACTTGAGTCTCCTTGTATAAGACAACACCCAGGAGCAATGGGTAAGAAGATCAGCCATGATCTTATCAAATGGCGAAGCATGCTTGAGGAGCCGAATGGCCAACTCCTGCTCCTATTTCTTATGTTCTTATGATAGTTATTGGAACTGGAGCCCAAAGCTGTCCTTTGGACTCTCCAGTAACAAACCACATTAAAATCAATTTATCTTTAATCATTATTGAATCAGTTTGAAGATAAAGGGAAATCAACAATACAGTACTTCACAGAGATATAAGAGTTAACCAAATCTATAGTGTATAAGTAAACTTGTGCCAATTCTGTCACTGGCGAATTTTTAAAACCACTTGGTAGCAAAACTGTAGTTACAAAGGACAGAAGGAGGAAAGGAACTGACATTCAAATGCCAGATGTCATTTTATATCTGGCACTTTTTATTTTTGACTGGGTAGGTTGAAGCGAATATGGAAAATCGGCCTTAAAATTGAGATTTTCCTGTTTGATTCAAATCAAAATAACAATTTAAACAGCTCTGATGTCAATTATAATTGGCTTTCCATCACTTGGGTTCAGGCCCTGTATATATATATATATAGTAAAAATCAGCCAGGGTTGCTGCTGTTCACAATCATCCACTGACCCGTGCAAGAATCCATTGATCCCTACAGGAATCCATCTGTGGTCTCATCTGCAATTCAAGCAAGACCATACAGCTTTCAAGTACACAATGAGATTGCAATCTAAATTTCAAATTCAGGTACTTCAAGGAAGTTAGTTTCTTGGGGTGGGTGGAAGGGGAATTTAAATTGGAAATTTTAGCAAAGCAAACTAGCTTTTTTAAAAAAATAAAAAGGATATTGTTCCCTGGATAATTATTTTGTTTTTAAAGCTTTTGTTTCCTAATATTTATCAGGAACTATTAGATTATATCCAGCAAGCATTCCCTGGTGCATGTGAAATTGAGCCAATTTATTTGGTTGAGACTTAAATTAATTTACTGGGACAGGCTTTCAGTCCTTGTAAGACAGGTAGACAAACACACCACCTTGATGAAAAGTGTGATGACTGATTGAAAACTGAGAGGAGAATATCCATGCTGCTGCTGTTTTCCTACCTTTTTAATGCTATGTAGAAAGCATAGTAGAGTGAAAGCAATATAACCTTAATAATAATAATCCTTGCATTTGATATAGCGCTTCTCACATATTATCCACGTCCCAAAGCTCTTCACAGAATGTATTGTAAAGTGAATTGACTGTATATTTGTGGGTGAAACGCAGCAGCCAATTGCACACAGCAGTGTCCCACAAACAGTCATGGATTGAAGTGACCAACCTTAACCCTGGGTAACAGCTGACATTAGCTGAATCTGAATCTAAATTCCAATTTGTGTTATTGTTTCAGCAGTTTACCTCGGCAAGACCATTAAGCTGCATTTTGGCCAGTTGGTATCATCTAAAACACAATCAAATGCAAAGCTCACATTTGGATAATCCAAATAGGTTACTGCTGGCCTCAGAATTTGAGACGCTGCAATTCACAGTTCCGTTCCTTGTTCTGCTGCCTGTAATTATAGTTTTACTACCAAGCGTACAAAAATTTGCCAGTGAAGCAGAATAAGCACAGATTCAGTCCTAACACAGATGGCTTTACTGCACACCAAGTCCAAGTTAATTCCCCAATGCTTCACTATACCAATGCAACAACATTGGCTTGCCACTCTTACTTGGAAGCCTTTTGGATCCCAAACTGCTTAATAAAGACAGTTTAAAACAATTTAAATGAAACAAAGATGTCATACATGTAGATTTTAAAAATCAGAGTTAGCTAGTTTGAGACCCAGACCTTTTTTGGATGAAGAACAAATATTGCTCGGCCGCAAAGAGTAACAGGAAAATAACAATGGAAGCAATGGCTGAATTTAAAATGAGATGTGGCATGTAACACAAAACTCATCGTGTGTTGGAATACACTGCAGTTTAATCCCTTTAGGATCACTTTTTGGAGTTTATTTCCCAGTTTTGGAAAAGTCAATGATCTGTGCATAACATTATTGCTGCTGTAACCCTGACAAGGAAGTCTAGATCTAGATCCCTTGGTTTTTGATGAGTGGCACTATGACTCATTTTCTGTGTTGCACCATGCAATTAGCAATGAATGGTGCATGGTACCTTTCAGCCTGTCTGCCGATACACAAATTGGAACAGATTGAAGGGTGTCCTTGTACTGTGACGAGTCAAAGCACTGTGACCCTTCCAAATGGTCGGAGGCATCCACTCCAGTTATTCATTGCCACCTCGTGCTGTTGGGAGATTTGCTCCTGAATTCATGTAATAGCAGATTTCGAAATTCAGACCAGTCATGAAACAAGCAGAAATGTGAACCAAATGCAGTCTCTTATTTAATCCAGGTTCCACTCATCAAAGTGTCATTAAAAGATTGTTACCTTTAAGCAAACAGTGCATTAGATAGACCATAATGTTTTTAAGTAAGTTGTGTTTCCATTTTGTCCCACAATCAAAACCACAAATACTGTAATTACTTTGTTCTGATGATTGCTAACCTACATGCAATAGCAAAGCACTGAGTGCAAGACATCCAACAGCCAATGCACACATTATCTTAACAAAGGAAATGCTAAGAAACATACCTCAAAAATATGTAAAAATCACAAGTAAACAACCAATCAGATTTTTGCAGTAGCTGTGGAGGCTACAACAACAGATGATGGGTTGTGTTTATTGATCTGCAAAAAACAACAGACACCTACTCTTTCCAATGCTACAGAGGATTCTCCTGCCTCACAGATTGATTCTTGGCCTTTGGTTTATTTTCAGTACCTTAGAACAGTAATGCCTTTATGTAATGGGTCGAGCAGTGTTGCAAGACACTCATTACAGGATCACAGGATCGGTTTTGGATGAAGAAGGCCCTTCAGCTCATTTGACCTCATCCTCCTAGAATAGCCTACTGTGTTCCCATCATAGCATCAAGTGTTTTTTTTAAATAGTTCATCTGAGACAAAAGTGGATAATATACAGAAGATTAGCTTTAGGAATACGAGTAAAAGAGACAAGCAGCTGTCAAATTAAGGAGACTCAAAAAATACCACAAACCTTACTCTAGTGTTGTTCGATGTAAATGAGAGTATATATAGAATTCTTGAGACAGAATTTTTAATATCAAAACCATTTCATGCTATTGAAAACTGTCCATTCCATTCATTCACTCTATTGATCAAAACATTTCTGACAGTTCCACAACTCATACAGGTTCCAAAATTACTTTGGTGCTTAAAATGGAATGCCCTCCTTTCTCAAGTGAAGAAGTGATGTGATGGTTGCTCAGGAAGGTGCTTGGAATAAATAACAAAGAGAATGCAAAACATTTCTTTATTGGGCATCGTAATAATTATTCCTAATTATTATTATCATAATCGTATCATCATCATCATAATCCCTAAAAAATGTGATCATTTCAATCCACGAAAATTTGTGGGACACTGCTGTGCGCAATTGGCTGCTGCGTTTCACCCACAAACATGGTCAATTCACTTTGCATTACATGAAACACTTTGAGACATTTAGAAGACGTGAAAAGCGCTATATCAAATGCAAGGATTATTATTAGTAGTAGTTGTATCTGAGCTGGCAGTAGGAACCAATGGGGGAAGGAAGTGGAAAGCTAACCGAATGCATGGTCCAAACAATATGTTTTGAGATGCAGGCAAATCATACATATCTGAGAAAATTCCTCTTGTAGCTGCATGACCAAACCTATCATTATCATAGTAATTATCTTAAGGGCATTTAAAAAGCTTCACAGAGCTTACATGGACAAATAAAAGTCAACATTGTTGAATAGGTGTAAAGGTCATCAGCTCAAATATTTACTGCAAATATTAGAAAGAATACTGCACTTTATTCAGACAATAAGCACTTCATGATACTCTATATTAAAAAACTGAGTTTTAATACATATTTAACACACATTGAAGTGATCTCAATTACATTTAAGAAATATAAACTTGTATGAAACTTACAGTTAGGGTCTACTTTTAAGTAAACTAATCTTAGGAGTAATTTCATGCTTAAATTGAACTGCGGAAATTAAACTACAATTGTGACAATATGTTATCCAACTACTATCTAAAGTGATTAAACAACTTGTTTTTTTCAAAAAAAAACTTTCAGTAAAGATTAAAGGGACTCTATCTCCACTATCTGAAAAAGCTCAAAGTCAAACACTATGTGCAAGTAATACAAATAGGTAGATCCCACATATAATCCAGAACACATAGTCAGCATGCACATATAATCCATATCCTTTTCCGATCTGCACGCTTCATTGCATTCATGTCTCGATGTGAGATTTTCTTTGATTCAGGGAAGGTATTAATTTCAGGTTTGTGGTTCCATGATTGGTACAGTAAAAGCCTGTTTATCCGTGACCCGATCAATCGTAACTTCCGTATAACCGGCACATCAAAAAAAGGTCTGCATTCGATTAACCGAAATTTATCCGGCACAATGTATTGTTCTTTTTTAAAAAATTGTGTGCGTTTTTGGCCGAATATCAGGCACGCACTTTAACCAGCATTGGCCAGGTCGCAAGTGTGCCAGATAAATGGGCTTTTACTGTATTAACTAAAGATTGTAGCTCTTAACTTGAAAATTGCTCATCCATCTGTGCATCTAAGCATACCAATATTGATAATAATAATTGCACTTAATATAGCTTATTTCACATCAGGAGGATGGCAGGGTGAAACCTAGATAAATTTCCATACTCCACACTTCTAATAATAATCCCTAAAAAAAAATTGATCATTTCAATCCACAACTGTTTATGGGACACTGCTGTTTGTAATTAGTTGCCATGTTTCGCCCAAATATATACAGTACTGTCAATTTCAATTTACAGTATATTCTGTGAAGTGCTTTGAGACATCTAGAAGTTGTGAAAAGTGCTATATCAAATGCAAGGATTATTATTTATTATTAATTAACTTCACAGGATTTGCTATAGAGTGTTGTGATTGTATTTTGTAGCCAAACATGGTAGACAATTTGCAGACAGCAATGAACAGTCAAAAAGTAAGTGACCAACTTTATCTTGGGTATCGTTGACTTTTTTTTTTACAGGGAGAAACTCACTTCTCTTTTGGAAACATGCCATGGGAATTCTAAAGTCTACCTGTGGGGTTGTGACATGCTTAATAGATTTCATAGATTAATGTTGCATCTGAAGGACAGAATGTTTGTTTTTCATCTGTTTTAGTCTTATTTTAACATACAAATCGAGTCGAACGCAAGGGATTTAAAGGTTTTAAAACACAAAATACTACAGATGCTGGGAATCTGAAACAAAAACAAAGTTGCTGGGGAAACTCAGCAGGTCAGGCAGCATCCATGGAGAAAGGAAGGGTCTGATGAAGGGTTGTAGACCCGAAACGTTGACTCTTTTTCCTTTCTCCATGGATGCTGCTTGACCTGCTGAGTTTCCCCAGCAACTTTTGGATTTAAAGGGTTCTCTTTTCAAAGAACTTGGGATCTTGATCAATTCTCCATCATTTTAAAATTCTAAAAGGTTCAGATTTCCGGTGAATTGGGGTTACAACAATTTTTACAAAATAAAAAATCAACTTTATATTTCCAATATTAAAGCAGATTTATTGAGGTGATCTTGGGAGTTCTGTATCCAATCTATATAGTCCCAAAATGGAATGGATATTTAAAAGTTGAGTAACTAATTGCTGATTATTGAAAGTGGCAGGTAGCGTTGTCACCTACATTTTAGGGCAGCTGTTGACAAATGCAAATTTTAAAACATCGATTAAGTATTCTGCAGCTCTGAGACTTCATGCAACAGGAGCAAATTTCTGTTATCTAATGGCTACAGTCCAACTGTACTGCACACATTATTGTGATTTTTAGAACAGGTATTTGCTCAATTACCACTATGTCTGAAAGTATCATATGAAAAATTCAGAGGCTGAAGCCTTTCATTCCGGGAAATCCATTAAGCATTTCTGTAGTTCTTAGAAGTTTGCAAAGTAAAATATTTTCCCCAGATATTCTCAAATTTAGTCCATGGCAGAATATTGTGCTCTTAACACACTCCCAATGATCTTTTTAAATTGTACAGGTACCCCGCCCCAACCGCGGCCTCATCAACCATGAAACTCACGCATCCACGGTTTGTTAAATGCGATAACCCTTGCAAACCATGGCTTATAACCCTCGCTTATCCACAGGTTTTAACACTAACTGTTTAGCGCTAGAACCCAGTTGCATCAACCAGCCTCGATGTCGCTTCGCGCTAGCTTATAGCACTAGAACCCAGTTGTGTTGTTGCAATCAACCAGCGACAACGCTTTCTCTCTCATATTACGGTAAATAACATGGATTGTCGCTTCTCTGCATCTTTCTCTCTCTCTCTGTAAGTGTATCATATAGAGATCTCTCTGATTCATCTTCTCTGTTTCACTTTCTCTTCCCCCCACCCCCCCACCCCCTTTTCTCTCTCACCTTCTATCTATTTCATCTTCTCTTCTCCCCACCCCCCCTTCTCTCTCTCACCTTCTCTCTATTTCACCTTCTCTTCCCCCCACCCTCCCCCTCTCTCTCTGTGTGTCTGTGTATAGATCAGTCAGTCAGACGGCCCCCACGGCCCTCAGTGTCACCTCCCCACCCTCCGTGTGTCTCTCTCTCTCTCTGTGTAGATTAGTCAGTCAGTCAGACAGCCTCGTGGATTGCTGCAGATGCGCCCAAACTTACTCCCCCTATCCCCATGTATGTTATAACTGTATGTGTTTTTTTTGTTTAGTTCTACGAAACGCAAACTTACTTCCCCTATCCCTATGTTTCCCTTAGGGCCCCGCATTTTCCAACTGCGATCTTACCAACCAAGGAGATTTAGAGGGGTTGGGGAGGGGTACATGTATATCTAAAAGCAACTAGTGCTTATATACACAGTGGTTGACAGAGTTAGGTTGTGCTGGATGTCCTCTTGATATGTAAGCCACTATACAATTTTTTGTTGTTGTAATTGCTATGTATGACACAATGTTCGGTTTGCTACTGGAGACCAGCCATGCAAACTGTGCTTTCACTTTTTATTAGTCTGACATTTTCATTTTAAAGACGCCACCAAGCTCTGTCCAGAGGCACTATTGAAGCAAATGTTGCACTGGAACATACTTCACCTGCTTCAGGATCAAACCAATGCAACAGTTGACAACCAAAGGCTGTACATTGAGTGAAGAGGGAATAGTAACCAGTGAAGAAAAGGACAAGCCATTTGAACATTTGCGAAACATTTTAACTCCAGATCACTTTTGCTTTATTGGGCTCAATTCAAAGTATGTCACTGTACATTCTAGCCTATATTTATGCAAAAGTGTATTAGTCTGTAATGAACTGCAGAATTAAGCAACAAAAGAAAAACATACTGACATCTATCATGTAGATTTGAGGAGGACATAAACTGATAATTTAGACACACATCACAGTCACAATCCACAGCTTATTTTGGCAGCAGAGAACATTTGGTTACCATTGGATGAGAACCATCACATTTTCCCATGCAGTGTACATTTCGCTAATGAGATAACGAAAGGAATTCACTTCTTTGCAAGCACTGTGTTCATAAGGTACAACAATTCAGGAGTAATTTATACTCAATGACAATAGCCAATGTTTATTAGTGACATGAATTCAATAGTTTGATTTGTGTTTCATATTTCATAGGATTATGGTAAAATGTCTCTGTAATGTACTTCAGCTCGATTGATCCTGTTCTAGCTTCCTTACCTAATAGGACAGAAATAAAACAAGACTTCTGGCAAAATCCCAAAAGGTTCTATCTGTACTGGAGCTTAATAGATAATAATGGTTACACAGAGTGAATAACAAATGCCAGGAAAGATACAGACCTCAATTTTTCTTATTCTACTGCAATAACTAACCTGATTGCAAATTCTATAGTATTTGATTTCCCATCAGAGACGCAGGTGATTCATTCAATAATCATACACTGAATCTCTCCTCACAGTATCCAGGTTTATCTGTGGAGGGTTTGCAGCAGTTTTCTCTCAGAGTATAGCAGATAGGTTACCCAAACCAGACCAATTCCAAAGAAGATTAAGGAAGATAACAATAAAAAGTCTCATTTACCACCACCCACATCTAAAACTCAGCTCGGGAAAATGGTGAGGATATCTACAAATAAAAGCATAAATTGCCATTCCTGTGTAGAGGAGAAACCTAGACAAGGAAAATTTGTAATACTACTAATAGAAGATTGAACCCCAAATTTAAACTGGGTTCACCAACCATATTCATATTCTGCTATAGTAGCTCAGTGGTTAGAGCACTCGCCTTATAAGCAAGAGACCTGGTTCAATTCCAGGCAGAGCTAAACCTTGGCAAGTTTTCTTGCCACATGCCTGATAATAATCCCTCAAAAAGCAATAATAAATGGGTCATTTCAATCCACAACTGTTTGTGGGAAACTGCTGTGCACAATTGACTGCCGTGTTTCGCCCAAAGATATAGTCAATTCACTTTACAGTACATTCTGTGAAGCGCTTTGAGATGTCTAGAAGACGTGCTATATCAAATGTAAGGAGTATTATTATTATTCAACAACTATTCCAAGTATAAATGCCAACTCCTTTGTAAAAAAAAACTTTGGCATTAGTCTGCACTTTAAGATAATAGAAAGACCAGTTTGTGGGTGGTACATTTGATTAATATTCTCAGAACTGTTTAGATAAGCATTGAAGCTTTTGGAGAAATGGTACAGCTACAGTGAAGCTTGGCATACAAAGGCAATGATAGAATACTGCATATAACACTTTCAAATGTCACCCAACCAAAGATCTTTTGCAGGTACCTTGAGTATACGAGATCCATTTATTGTGCAACAGTTTTGTGCTCAGTCTCTCTGCCAGCCCAAGTCGTTAATTGTAACCTGGTGTAATCCATATTCCTCAGAGTCGCAGGGTTTAGCAGACTGTAACAACATTTGCATGTAACATTTAATGTAAGCTTCGACAGTTTGTCAGCACTGTTTCAACTCAGTTTTGCAGTAAAAAGGGCTATTTTCAATGTCACCGCACGATGATTCCATCTGTCCTTCCTCCCACAAGGCACAATTGTGCAGAATGCAACATGTCAGATTTGCTTGGCTAATTTCTCATGTACAACTCAAATTAAGCCCAGCAATATTTTCAAGGTTGTTAACCGATAGACATACATTCGCTTTAAGGTCATGATTAGCTGTGTGACTACCCCCCCCCCCCAAATCGTCTTTAATGAAGAAATACCAAGGAAATGTAATTCATTTGTGACTAATTTGCAAATGTTGTGCAATGGAAAAGGCATTAATTCTCAGGTGAAACAATTCCTGTCACAAACACTTTCATCAATAAAGCACAAAGGACTCCTGAAGCTGTGAAATAATTTGACACAATGGTTTGAACTTTCTTTCTGTTGTAAGACACGCAACTTCTTTGTACGTAAATGGATTCTACACTGTCGTGCTTAGTACTGTATCAGATTTGTGCGACTACACCAAATGTGTGCCCAGCTTTATCAATGGTCTAATCTGCTGCGATAGCAGTAGTTTTCAAAACAAGCCTAAACAGTGTAAGTGTAATATTGAAGCAAGATCAATATTTCTTTTCAAAACAACACTATAAAATCAGGAGGTTTGTTTATGTTCCTTTGGGGTGGCATGCCTTTAGAATACTGTACAACAAAATACAGAAGCAGCCTGTTTATCCATGACACGATGAACCGGCACTTCCGTATAATTGGCATGCCAAAAAAAAAGTCCCCATTCAATAAACCGGAACGTATCCAGAACAATAACGATGGAGCATTTGTAAATGCATAAATAATAACAGATAATAACAGAATATTGTATTGGTACTTATTGTTAAAACTACTCTCTTGCGCTTCTCAACTTTACTGGTAGATGCTGCACTTGAAGCCATGATGCTGCGGTTGGTTTATAGTCCAGCGATTCTTTCTAAAATGGAGGATGCCAAGTGGGTGAAAAAAACGGAGTACGACTTTAAATTCTTACTAGCGGCAAGCCGATTACCCTAGCCGATAACCCGCATTGTTGCGCAGGTACAGTATTTCGGTTTGCCGCTAGTAGAGCCTAGAGCTTCGGCTTGCAACTAGTAAAGTCGCATGACTTTAAAGTCACGCTGCCGTTTTTTTCACCTGCACGGCATCCTCCATTTAAAAAAGAATCGCTGGACTGTAAACCTCAACCAGTAAAGGTGAGAAGCGCAAGAGAGTAATTTTAACAATAAGTACCAATACAATATTCTGTTATTATCGTTATTATTTAGTCTGATGTGTATGGTGTGTTTTTTAAATTTTTTTGTGGTGGGTTTTCGGCCGCGGGCCACGCGAATATCCGGTAGGCGCTTTAACCGGCATTGGCCAGGTCCTGCGGATGCCGGATAAACGGGCTTTTACTGTAGTTACTAACCCGTGGAACATATGTCCCAACATAAACTGCATTGCAGCACAATGTGAATTTAAAGTCATTCTGAGCATGATTTAACACGAACACAATGAAGTTAACAAAAGTTCTGCCCATTTTCATTCTGTTTTCCTGTTTAAAAAAAACTTTCTTATCAGATATCTATTGCTCACAGTGACATACTGAGTGATATACTTAGAATAAAATCTGATCCAATGATATTTGATATGATATTTACCATATCCCTGAGACAATACAAATATCCGCAGTATACAAAGGGTCGTATTGGAATAAAGTTTAAGCTTTAAGATGAAGAAACGGAAGGAGAGATAAATTAGTGTTAATTCTTCAATGATAATTGATACATCTTGAAAAGGAGAGATAACTAAGTAAGGAAACCGGTATTCCACATATCAAACCACAAGCCATTTATCTGTAAAGTTAAGCACTCCAACACATTTTATTTATCATGGTGATTAGTCAGTGTTAGATACAAGACATATAGGAGTAGGAATTGGAAAAACTTATGCTGATTGAGATAACTCATGTAATTAAACAAGAAACAACACTTGACTTTAGGTCTTAAAAGGGTCAATGAGAAAGTAATTCAAATGAAGAACAGCAGCAGCTATCAAGCTATTTTTTTTCTTGGCACATTTGTAGATTAAGAATAAAATTGTACAAGTTGCATGATTTTTACACTTCAAGAAAATATCATTCTTTTTGTTATTGTTGTTGAAAGTTACAGAAAGCATGGCAAAGTCACATTTCACTCTCTAAAATAAGAACTTTCCTCCAACGCACAATGCAACAAAAAAAATCCCTAATATATATGAAGATTCCAATGTGCAAGTGATGTGTTTTCCTGGTATTTGTTGGGGGAGGAAGGACTCAGACTTGCATCTGTGAAGCAAGAAATCTGTTGAGGAAATCCAGCGTAGTGTCCAGCTGCGGGTTGAATTTGTGATGTTAGCAAACTGGCAATTATGATTTCTCAAAGGTACCAAAGTGTGGAAAAAGATTGCTCAGTGTTAAAAGGAAGTTGCAATTAGCACTTGCTATCCCTTTTGAAATTGCAAGGCTTAATGCGGTCCTAAGCAATACTACACCAGGAGGCCTGCAGATTCAATACTTTGCCTGTGCAGAAATTGTTGATCTCAACTGGAGAGGCAATGGGATGATACAATTAGCTTCAACATGTAACCCCTGCGGGGAAGTGCGTACATAGACATCAAGTGAGGACATAATCAGGCTCAGCTGCGATGGACCCCCATAGTCAAACAGTCTGTCAACACTCACTGTTGCACAGGAAAATAACCATTTGGATGAAGTATCAGAGGCCAGTCAGCACCTGAGGGAAGGTATTCCAACCTCATTTGGAGTCTTCAGGAGCAGAAGCAAGATAATAAAAATAAATTCTGATGGACAGTGTCTCGTTTCAGCAGAAACGATCATTTGAAGTGAGATTTAAGTAATCTAAGAATAATGTATCTCTGCCTCTTCCTACCAGAAGAGATGGATTAAAGTGTATTGAACCGAGGAATGTGTTATATGTAGTGTGTGACTTTTAATTGAGCTCCATCTATGTGCATGCATAGATCTCTGAACTAGGATGTGAATTCCACAGCCTCCAAAGCCATACGAAGTGAAACGAGAAGCAAAACGCTACTATCTAGCCGACTTATATCTATGATTCATATTTACCTCTCTCCATCACCTCGGAGCTATAGCAAAACTAACAAAAGATTCAGTTCTGCACATCTGCAGCTTAGCAATATGGTGCGTTAGCTTTATGAGAGCAACCAGTTGTGTACACAACTCTTTATATGAAAAATGTACACTTGAAATCTCTTGGGCTGTCTGTGATATCATCTGAGAACTTCAAATGGGCCATTGAGGAAGGGAGGCAGTCACTGTGTTTGTACTGTAGAACTATTCCTGAAATCACCTCTTCCAGGTGGTCTAAAGAGTGAGTATCCATCAGAATTTCTGTTTACCTAACCCAGGTATCTACAGTACTACATATTTGCCAACAACAATAACAACAACTTCGATTTATATAGCGCCCTCTACGCCAGATGGCATCTCAGAGCGCTTCACAGTAGTGGATCCTGGGACCGAGCCAGGGGCAGGGGTAGAAAGGTGAACAAAGGCGCAGTTGAAGAGAAAGGACTTTAACTGTGACCTGAAGCTGGGAAGGGGTGAGAGGGGGTGAGGCGAAGGTAGTGAGGAAGGGAATTCCAGAGCCTCGGGGCATAGTGCCTGAATGCACGGCTGCCGAGAGT
Organism: Hydrolagus colliei; assembly: GCA_035084275.1. Classification (NCBI taxonomy): domain Eukaryota; kingdom Metazoa; phylum Chordata; class Chondrichthyes; order Chimaeriformes; family Chimaeridae; genus Hydrolagus; species Hydrolagus colliei. The sequence continues at coordinate 12,521,992 of CM068754.1, forward strand.
GGAGCGGAGGATTCGGGGTCATGGAGGAGGCCAGACCTGGTGGAGCGAAGGCAGCAGGGGCTGCCTTGGGGAGAGAGGAGATCAGAGAGGTAGGGGGGTTCAGAGGAGTGGAGGTGCTTGAAAACAAGGATGAGGATCTTGAAGTCGACCCTCTCAGGGACAGGGAGCCAGTGAAGTCTGGCAAGGACTGCGGTAATTGGGGAGTGAAGCTTGGTGCGGGTGAGTATGCAGGCGGCAGAATTTTCAATTAGCTGGATTTTGTGGATTGTGGTGGAGGGGAGACCGGCAAGGAGGGCGTTGCAATAATCCAGCCGAGAGGTGACAAAGGCATGGACCAAGGTTTCAGCAGCTTTTGGGGTGAGGTATTGCTGGAGATGGGCGATCCGTCGGAGGTGGAAGAAGGCGGTGCTGGTGAGGGACCGGATGTGAGGGAGGAAGGACAGTTGGGAGTCGAACCTGACGCCAAGGTTGCGCACAGGTTCGGAGAGTTTTAGGGGCAGGCCGGGAAGGTGGAGGAAGTGAGAGCCATGGAATGGAGACATTGACGAGAGCTAAAGAGTATGGCTTCCATCTTGTCGACATTTAGCTGTAGGAAGTTTGCGCTCATCCAGCTCCTGATGTCTGACAGGCAGGCTGACAGAACATCAGGGGACTGGGGGTCGCAAAGTGAAGTGGAAAAGTAGAGTTGGGTGTCATCAGCATACATGTAGAAGTGTCCCCCTTGTCTGTGGATGACATCCCCAAGAGGGAGCATGTAGATGAGGAAGAGGAGGGGGCCGAGGATGGATCACTGGGGTATCCCACAGGTACCAATATAATTGTAGCATTAAAAGAGGATGAATCAGAGTTTAAATCAGATGTGGAACTGTCTGGTAGAAGATGCCAGTCCAGCCTGTCAGGAGATAATCAATTAATATTGAAAAGGTCCCGGCAGCACAATGCAAATCAGTTTTAGACTCGACAATTATCCAAGATCACCAGAGTAAAGATTAAAGTGATGTACACCGTAAAGGGTAAAATAAAACACTTTTATCACAGAAGACAAAAGTGATGAAATTACACCACCAAGTCTCCAAAGCTCTCTCTGTCATTATAACTTTAATAACAGCATGATTTAAAAGCTCACTTAAAGTCTTTTAAAAAATTGCACTCTATGCCTCTGGACCTTTGCAAATTATACTACATTTACTTTCCCAGAATGGTACAACAAGAACAACAACCTTCACTTATATAGCACACTCCACCAGTGTAACGTCTCAGAGTGCTTAACAATAACAACAACAAAATTAGATTTATAGAGTGGCAGAGCCTGAGTCTAAGCTGGGGGGAGGGGAGAAAGGTGGCTGTAGGCACGGTCAAAGAGGAAGGTCTTTGGACTGGATTTGAAAAATGGTAGAGAGAGGGCAAGGATTGAGGGAGAGTGCTCCAGGGTTTCGGGGCATAGTGACTGAAAGCGAGACCTCCAATGGTGGGAAGGAGGATGTAAAGGACGAGCAGGAGGCTGGTGTTGGTCGATCGGAAGTGCCAGGTGATGGATTGGGGAGTGAGGAGGTCAGAGAGGTAGGCAGGTACCAGAGAGTGAAGGAATTTGAACATAAGTGCAAGGATCTTGAAGTCGATCCATTCGATGACGGGGAGCCAGTGGAGCCCGGGCAGAACTGGTGAGATGTGGGTACGGAGTTTGGTCCGGGTAAGTTTGTGGGCAGCAGAGTTCCGGATGAGGTACCACTGAAGGAGACAAACACTACAACGTAAGATTACACTACATTGTAATTTCTCAGGCTAATACAGTGCCAAAATATCAATAGGGTTCCCATTCTCATTGCTGTCCAGTGAATCATTGCTTCTGGAATAGAACCATAGAATCTTACAGACCAGAAGTAGGCCATTCGAACCATCGTGCCTGTGCCAGCTCTTTGAAACAGCTACCAACAACAACAACAACAACAACAAAATTCCATTTATGTAAGCACCTTTTACATCGGGAGGACATCCACCTAGTCCCACTCCCCCGCTCTTATCCCATAATACTGCAACATTTCCCTTTTAAATAACCATTCGATTGCCTTTTGAAAGCTATTAACGAATCTGTTTCTGCCACCCTTTCAGGCAGTGCATTCCAGACAGTAACAACTCTTTGCATACAGAAACTAATAAGAGTGTGTGTCATTAGGCTTAGCCTCCATGTTCACCAAATGGTCAGATATATTGCTGGCACTCACTGGCTGTCTGGGCCTCACACACCCAGAATGTCTACATTGAACAACCTACTGAAGAGCTGCTCGCACATTCAAACACTATTTCAGCATGAGTCACTGCCTTCTGGAGAGGATGGGAGAGAAGAACATTTTAATAAAATTTTAATTGGCAACTTAATATATATCAAGCTTTTGGAATCTAATGCTGGTTTGGGCATTGCAGTCTGCAGTCCTCGTCTCCATCCTGAAACAATACTTTCCTGTAAATTGAATTGGTCAAGTTAGTTCAAGCAAATAATTAATTTCTTCCACTAGACTACAAGTTTGCAGAAAATAAATGATCTGACAATATTAAACGGAAGGAAGGACAAGGATGGAATTGAAGGCAATAATCCAATTTCAGGTTTACAGGGCACTACAAATCATTTAACCTTTGCTGTCCCAGTTTACATCATCTTAGTCTGAAATGTGAACTCTGAGCTTCTGTCAAACAGCTCGTTCCTGGCCCTGCATCACTGTGTGCATCTGATTAGATTCACAAAGGACAAGTTTCTACATTTCCTTTTTCTTTAAAAAAGTTATATCCTTATCAAAATCAGTTTAAAAGAAACTCAGCATTTTTAAAGCTTCGCTATTGCCATTAATCTATTTACTGTTATATCTAGTTAATGGCAAAATGAAATGACAAATGAGCCATGCCGTCAGAGTTTGCCCCTTATAGAAATTGTGTTTCCACCAAAAGAATCGTCCGTAAGGTCTTTTAAACCAATTATTCCAGAAATGGTCTTCAAACACCAGTGCCATTTATGTCAATTTCCACATGAATGATCTTTGCATTATCTTCCTAGGGCAGGCTTTTCATTTTTACACAGAATCTAAAATTAGAACTAAAATTTAACACATCACTAACCTACTTGGGACCAAATAACAAGATTTTAAAAATCTGCAACAAAGGGAATTACGCTAAAATGGTTTAGGATGTGTTATAACACAACATGAAAATCCTGAGTCGTGGATATCAATAGGAACTCACTGAAGTGCAAAATAATGCATTGAAAAGTGATGTATAGGACACTGATAACAATTTCAAAAACACTAGCGTTCATATTGGGAAGCTGCATGACATGTTGTCCCTTTACCACCAATGTCTATTACTGGCAATTGCCAATGCAGCATAAATAGTCATTGATTTGAATTAGTGTTCTATGGAAAAGCACATCTCTATGGTATCTTGAATGGAATTCATTCTGTTAACTAGGTTGTATTACAATATATTAACATTAATGGCATCTTCAGTCATAGTTATTGAAAGGAATCAAATGTAAACTTATTTAAATAGCTCAATTTAAAACAAACGAGATAGGTCCCTACAAGTCTAAGTACAAGCACTCATTTTGATAGAATGGATTTATGTTATCAAGTATTTTAGTAAGATTGCTAATAGAGACAGGATAGAAAAGCAAGCTAGAACAGAATGGTCTATAATACAAATACATTGAGAAGTTTGGCCTGCTGTTATGTTTATTATTTCTCATTACAGGCACTAGGATCTAAACAGTTATGAAAGACGGTGCATGCTTAAATGCATATTTCTCGGTCATATCTTTCAACTTAGAACAGAAATGGAAAGATGCAGTAGAATAGGGAGAGAATAAAGGTGTGATGCACAATATTATACATAAAGGGGCTGCTTGCTATCTAATTGTAGTGATACCAGCTAACGTGAAGAAAACATTGCTCAGGTGGATGCCAATTGCTGTCAGTTAACCACTAGTGCTCTGAATGGAGTTTTGAAATTTAGTGAGCTAAATTTACTGACTGCCTTCAATGATGGGTTGAGGTGCAGAAAAGTTCTTCACACAGAACTTGCCATGAACAAACAAGCTTACACGCGTTTAGGCTTGTCCTCCTTTCTTTCAGACACTGGTAAATTATCAGGTCCCATCATTATTTCCTTTCCCATGGTTCAATATTTGATTTCCAAACTTTGCAATAGTTCAGACTATAAACGTTAAGATTTGAATTCAGATTAGTTTAAATAAGATTCTATCACAATTAAATCCTATTGATCTGAATGTAAATTTCAAAACTTCGTTGGAGATTAATTCTCTTCACCTCGATGAGGATCAAATGTACCCAATGTAGGGATTTGATTAAAGTCAAGAGCTTTTGTTATTAAATTGAGTTTTCAAGAATAAAATTCAGTCTTCAATCCTGTTAAAGTTTAGTTTATTTCCCCATTTCTCAGATCAAGAAACTGGAAACTTGATTTTTAAAAATTCTATAACACCTTCATTAATTTTTCATTTGATGATTGAAGCTAAATACTGTATCTAGTTCAACAGTAGGGACGGAGGCTCCTGTTGAGCATATTTAGGTTGTATGGACTGTTTCCGTGCCTCATTTACTCTGTGTAACTATGTAATTTATAGCTCACCCCTTAAACATCAATTAAGTGGTTAGCATTACTCTACTCTTTGCAGGTTAAGAACAGCAACTCACACCATCATACTTTTTTAAAACTGGATCAATATAAATGTTTTGCAACACAAACAGAAGAACATTTGATGTAATTCAAGACAAGATACAAGCCTTACTAAGGGATGTGCATGTATCCGAGTTCTCCATTCCACCCACGCCTACAGTTAACAGAAAGGCATCATTGCTGGGCATTGCATAAAGTCTCCAGCATTTACTCATGGTGAAACACAATGATTTATCTGTCATGCTTTGGATACGCTTGGCTTTTATTGTATTGCCTTATAGCAATTTATCTTTCAATAATAATAATCCTAGCATTGAATATAGCGCATTTTCACATCTTCGATGTCTCAAATCTCTTCAACTGCATATTTTGTGGGCAAAACATCAATGAGCAACATGTAGGAAAATAATCAGAAACAACTATGATTCAATATTAGACTAAGAATATTTCAAATACAGAGTTTCATGTTTTAAGAATGCAAACAGTTCACATAATTATATGGTTGTTTGGTGGGTAGATGTCTCAAATCGGTAAAAATTATTCTGCAATTGCTGTTAATTTTAATTATTTTGCTCACTTTTCATACCTACTAAGGCTTTATGGCTCATAATCAATACACTAGGGTTACGCTTTACTTTTTCCTTTTCCCTATGAGAATTTCCTGCCATTTGAAATCTCAGCTAAAAATCTCAAACCTCATGGGAGTAAACTTGAACTCTGAGCGACTCTGAGGAATAATGAAATGTAGCACCACAAATCCCCCAAAGTGGTTGTGTATTCATGTAGAAATGTAGATCTGGCCTTGGAAATGGCAGCAATAATGTAAAGATCGCAGAGGGAAATAGGGGTAACCAGTTTCATTTCTGTCATCAGCCTTCATTAAATGATTAATAAATTTAGCAATAGATAATACATTGGAATCTACAGGTTTTTTTACCGACAGCAAAATATTACTGTACACTGATTTGTGCTTTTTCAAAACAAATCTACATACAGTACAATCTTAAGAAATGTATTTATTCTACTTGTTGGGATCAGTCAGTGTAACAAAATACAAATTTAGTAACTAGATAGATGTGTGTCCTACGATCAGGGAGTCTATTATGAGATTGCATTACATGTTAATGAACAGCATGATTCAGTTTCCTGTGAAAATCAATGGTTGCTATTTGAGAAGAACAGGAATAAAATAAACCAAGATTAGAATTCTGTACATAATTTGGTAAGCAGGAAAGGGAAATAGGACCATTCTACAATGTGTCCAGACCCTGGATTTCACTTCCTCCAATTTCTCTGCAATTTTCTAGCATTTGTCAAACCCTTCATCTCAAATGTCATCTTCACAGATTCTTACACGTTTAATGACGAATTACAAGCACCTTTAAAGGGATTTCACAACATTATTTACAAACACCCTTTCCACTTTGCTTATTCTTGTCACCATATTTTTCTTTGCAGTAGTCAAACAGATAACTTCCTATGTAACTAAGAATGAAACAATTTTATTTGGATAAAAATGAAAGTGTTATTCACCCATAAGTACAATTTTAAATTTTAATATAAAATGCAAGAGTGTTATAAAATTCGGTCAGTTGTTAAACGAACTGGGTATAATCCAGTAAAGTTCAAAAACTGAATAGCCTTGGCCTATAGATTTAATTTATATCATTCCATGTTGAGATTCCAGTTGGCTCTGAATATGATATTTACTAACAGGGAAAGGCTCAACTGAAGCCTTTCACAACGGGGAATCGTAGATTTACTGGCAATGACTCAGTTTTGCTGTTTAAGGGGAATCTGCTTTGTAGTCAGTAAGTCTGGAAGATTTCACTTAGTGGAAATGGTTATCTAAATATGGGTCAAACCACACACAATGGCTTCCAGTTGATTCAAGCTGGAACTTGCCACATGGGAGAAACCTGAGCTACATCACTATGAAATTATTTATGACAAATATACTTCTAGTATCACTTTGGGGAATATATATTTATATAGAACCTTCCCTCGGGACTTAGGGAGAATGAGTAGGTAGGAAGAAGTTATGAATAGGTAGTTTATAGTTATATGAAGACTTGATTGTGCAAATAATCTCCTGTTCCAAACTTTCTTATGTTGGTTGAATTCAATCTGGAATTAAATTAAGACCGCCAGTTTTAAACGATGTATACTTGGCTATTGCACTTGCCAGTAGGCTATTCTGGGAGAGGGTTGTTGTAACTTGCTATGCCAAGAGTCAATGAGACTGTTTGTGGGACATTGCCGTGTGCAACTGGTTGCTGGGTTTCGCCCACAAATATGCAGTCAATTCACTTTAGAGTATATTCTGTGAAGTGCTTTGAGAAGTCTAGAAGATGTAAAATGCGATATCAAATGTTAGGATTAGTATTATTACTGTCTAAAGCAGTGACATGAAGTTCTCCTCCCCTTTCTGCATCACGTTTAGTTTGTCTCAAGGGCCAGTAAGTGATAGCCTTGTAGATCACGGGACACTGTACTTACAACTTGTACTGCGTTGTACAACATAGTGTGAGGAGGCTGTTTATGATAATAAATGTCTCTAAGTTTGTACAGGCTGGGGGAGAATTCACTAAAATGCACACTGCAAACACTGCACTAAAAATTGAAGGATGGGGGGAGCAGAGACGAAGGAGTTAGCCCTTCTCCCTTGAGATCTCTGAAAACCTGCCGATGCTGTTCCTTTCCATGGCAGCTGGCACTTGTCTGGCAAGTAATGCAGTAACCCACGGGCAGCCGACCTGAATCCCACAGGAGAATGATGGGCACAAATTTTCTAATTATTAATCTATCTTTGATAGTGAGAACACCAGAGAAAGAGAAAGGGCAAACACAAGAAAGATGACAGTGTTCGGTTTCTCATATGTTTTATTCGTCAAGGATCATCAGTTCTTTCCTGAGCCTGCATAAACAAATCTTTTAAATAAAAACAAATTCAACATAACACCAGCAAAATCGCTGAACAAATATACTTCTTTAGATTGCTCTTGATTGGTGGGGTGGGGGGGGGAAAGGGAGAAAAAATCTGAGACTGTGGACGAGCTAGTTTATAGCTTTCCTTTTTACTACCAAATGATAGTTGTTTCACTGATTGATGATAACATGGCTCGCTTGGCTAAAAGGATACATTAGTGCATTTGTGAAACAATTTTGATAGCATTTGATGTTTTCATGTTGTCTGACTTTCAACATATCAAATCTGAGAGATGGTATCAGATGATTCCCTTTATTACTAACCACTTACTGAACCAGCTACAATTGTTTCTAAACAGACAGCAGCACAATATGCAATCAATCTGCGCTGTAATTTAAAGCCAACTTTGTCATGTACACCAGTTCACCTTTTACAAATAGATGAACACATCGTATTGTAAAAACTCCAAGAATCCCAAACTATAATGATTTACACAAGTAGAGATTGTTTTGGTGGAAAATCAATTCTCATATTTCTGGAAGGGTTTGATATAATAATGATACTTGCATTGGCGCCTTGGTGGCCGGGCTTTCAGCCACTACATCCCGAAACTATGGAACTTTCTCCCCCAATCCCTCTGTTTTACCTCCCCATCTTTAGATGAGGACCTTGCTCTTTGAGCATGCCTGTAGACACTCTCACCCCCACCGCCTATCCCCAGCTCGGTGTCAAGCACTTCAATCAACCAAGCTGATGTTGTTGTGCACAGCAAAGTCTCACAAACAGACATGAAGTGGATGACCAAATTGTATCTGAGGATTGTTGGCCAGGATACAACAACAACAACTTGCATTTATATTGTGCTCTCCACAGCAGGCGGAGTTTTAGAGCATTTAACGAATGGGGAAGGCGACCGTAAGCCCACTTGAAGAGAAATGTCTTCAAGAGTGACATGAAGATAGGAAAGGAAGAGGTGAGGTGAAAGGGTTGAGGGAGGGAGTTCCAATGTTTCTGGGCGTAGTTGCTGAAAGCACAGCCTCCGATGGTGGATCAGAGGATTTGGGATTTCAAGGAGGATGCCAGACCTTATAGAGCTGGTCATCAGCGGGTACTGCTATGAGGAAAGAGGAGGATAGAGAGGTAAGGGGGGTGGGGGTGCAGCGGAGTGGAGAAATTTAAACACAAGAGTGAGGATCTTGAAATCCACCCGCTCTGTGACAGGGAGCCAGTGCAGTTGGCAAGGATTGAGGTAATCAGGGTGTGAAGTTTGGTGCTGGTGAGAATGCAGGAGGCAGAGTTTTATATGAGCTGAATTTTGTGGATGGTGGAGGAGGTGGAGACTGGCAAGTAGGGTGTTGGAGTATATTTCAAAAGTATGGACTAGGGTTTTGGCAGCTGTTGGGGTGAGGTATTGGCAGAGATGGGCAACCTCCTAGGATACTAAGAGAAACTCCCTTCTCTTTTCATATAGTTCAATGGGATCTTTTACATCTACCTGAACGGGCAGACAGTACTTCGGTTTAACTTGCTGTATGAAGAATCACTTTGGACAATGCAGTAACCCCCAGTAATACAAAGGGAGGGTCAGCTTAGATCATGTGCATTTAAAGTCCCGACATGGGGTTTGAACCTACAATCTTCTGACTGACAGGCGAGAGCTCCCAACCTAGCCTGGCTGACAATACAAATGGAAGGCGTAAAATTAAATCACTAAACGTACGCATTCAAAATGCATAACTAATATTCAACTCTGATAGGGCCTATTGTATTCTGATTGAAAGTATTCTGCGACTTAGGTGGTAATCATTTTTTTAAAATCAAAACGTGTTGTGCTACTCTGAATTCAGTTCTAAATGGGAATAAATTTCTTTTTTTTTAAATGAAAGAGCATTGGTTTCTGATTTCCTTCTCACCACTTACCATTAGCGCTTCAACAACAGGAGCAATTCTTTCCACACCATCGCTTGCCACCATTTCCTGAGTTGCTGAAATAGCACAATGACCCTCACTCCCTCACCCCCACCAACACCCCCATGACAATGTAACTAATTATTATAGTAATGCCAAGGCATTTGTTTTACATCTGGACTGAATCCAAAAAGAATGCAACCAATCTAGACCAATAGAGTATCATCCAACCTACTGTTTTATTGGTCTTCTTAAACCCGGATAGTTTCCTCAGACAGTTCGTGCATGTCTAATGGGGGCTATCAGTTAAGATGACGTATCTTTCATTCAGGCTCATTCATTCAAGAATTTTTGTCCTCCAAATGTGTCTCACCGCTTGGTTGTGATTCATTACTTCACCTACCAAATTTTTGTTCATCATAAATGACGATTCCCATGTCCACGAAAACATAAGCAAACTTCACAGATGAGGTGTAGGAAATAGCAATGAAATTGAAAACTAGAATTCGATTTCTTAGTGTTCTTCGAATGAAGGCTGAGATGCTCACACTGAAAACGACATGGGTCAGGAGAGATCTCATTGAACTATTCAAGATCCTAATGGGTGGAGGTGAGCTGAACCCTAATGGTAACATAGTAACAAATATACAGTCAACTCACATTACAGTATATTCTGTGAAGCGCTTTGGTACGTCTAGAAGACATGAAAAGCGCTATATCAAATTCAAGGATTATTATTATTATTAAGAAAAACAACGAAGTTAACAATGGAATTCAGCTCACAAGAGGAAAGGTGAACAGATTTAATTACTTTAAAAAGAGTGGTGAATCTATGAAATAGTTTCAAATTCTCTCACTGATGATGGGTGTTGGCTTATATTCAAGAAAGGCCATTCTAGATTATACAATACTTCAGCTATCTTAATCAGTCAATGCAGATTTATCATCAAGGCATTTGTATAGCCTCGGGGGTATGAAAATTCCTCACAACTAGTCTAGGAACCATAACATTACTGCTCAATTTTATTTTTCAAAGTTTAGTTTTTTCCTTTGGCATTTTAAATTATTTATTGTTTCTCTTTTTCTCCTTTTCAATGTCTGTAATTGACAACTTGCCAAGACTGCTTATGAACATTTAGAGAAATGCTCTGAATGAGTAAAATAGCATTCTTTCTACATTTACTAGCACTCTTCTCAGTCAAGTACCTTCTTCCACACCCGATATTTATGCTATGTTCAATATAGTTAGAAGTTTTGCTTAGTTAGTAAACTCTCACCTCTGGATTTGAGACGTCTCAAAGTGCTTGACAGAAGTAAAGTAACGAAACTTGCCCAATATTTTGTCCTGCCGGGAATCTAACCCAGGTCTCTCGCTTGTAAGGCAAGAGCTCTAACCACTGAGCTACATGACTCCACTACAATGCATTACTGCAGGAGTATGCTACATTGTTGAAGTTGCATTCCTTCAGATGAGATAATAAAACTAAGGACCAATTCGCCTGTTCAAGTGAATAGTAGAAATCCCACAACACTGTTTGGTGCACAGACCCTATCCAGTGAATGTTTCTATCTACACAATTTTATCCAGTGACCAGTTAATAGTATTGATCAAAATCTGAAAATAAACAATGGTTATCATTCAGTTTATATTCAGTCATATATTAAGGACATCTAAATGTCAGAAGAGAACCATAATGTTATTTCATGTTTCAAAGATAAAGATGTGCAAGTATTTTGAATCAAAATGTAATTAAATGCAATTAAACATGAAACTAATGAGTTGTAATTACTGCAAACACAATATTGCTTGTTTTCCAATAACGAGTACATTAAGCACCACCATTTATCAAGAATTCAAATAAATTATCTAAATTAAAATGCATCAAACCTAATTTTTTTGTCAAAATACAGTACTCCATTTCAGACAGTTAATATGCATAGTGTAGGAATACCTTCTTAAGGCTGTTGCTGAAACTGCAGTCCATATAATTAGGGATCTCTGCAGTCACTTATTTTTACTGTAGTTGGCCCTGCAATTTCTGAGTTGTAAACATAGGAATTGACATCGGCAGAGGAAAATTGTAGAGCGTTTGCGCTCTGTCACAACAGCGATTAGCACTTCAGTAAGTAGGCAACTGTAGTGGAGGCAAATGGACTGCATTTCTCCCCCAAATCACCAATTAGGTCCATGACCACCAATAACAAAACCTTCTATATCATTTTACTTTGTCAACAGGTAAGTAGAGTTTCCACACTTCCAGAGTAATTCTAGGCTCGTTGGCCAGCATTTTCTTTCAATTGAACACAAACAGCACAGTGTTGAACAAACACCACGACTAGTTTAAGGCCATATGAGCGACTGTCAGGAGGCTGTTATTCCTCTAATACTACACTGTGAAGTGCTTCAACCAAACATACTCAGCTGGGTGCCGCTGAACTTCAGGGGCCAGCATATTTGTCGGGACTTTTGTTTGCCAGTTTACATCCAATATGTTTGAAAATAAAGTGCAGTGACAATCATTGCATTTGGTATAGCGCCTGCATATTTTATTGGGAAATGTTCACACAGCAATGTCCAAGAAACAGCCGTGAAGTGAATAAGCAATTATATTTGGAGGATTGTTGGTGAAGGTTATAAAGGATGCTACAAGATCTTTTATGTCCTCCTATGTATCTATTGTATTCTGATTCAAAGTATTCTGCGACTTTGGTGGTAATCATTTTTTTAAATCAAAACGTGTTGTGCTACTCTGAATTCCAGTTCTAAAAAAAGGGAATAAATTTCTTTTTTTAAAAAATTAAATAGCATTGGTTTCTGATTTCCTTCTCACCACTTCTCATTAGCGCTTCAATAACAGGAGCAATTCCTCCTGTTTCACTACATCAAATGCAAGGGAAATATTATTATTAATAAAGGAAATTCAGAAAGGCAGAGGCAGCATTGATATTCATTTACAGCACTGTATTATCCTTACAACCATACAAATATTAAGACAACAAAATATATCCCTCTTGTCCCTCTTGCTACTACTGTCTGGGTATCCAGCGCTTTGAGACATCCTCCTGTAGTGAAAGGCGCTATACAAATGTAATTTTGTTGTTGTTGTACTCAACCTGTTGTACATGTTTTCAGTAATGCTGAAGTTAATTTTCCTGGGTTAGATGGATAAAGAGCTGGGAGTTTATAAATCTACAGACAAGTCTAATGGCTGTGGTGCTGATTCACTGCTTGAGAAACAGGTTGAATATATTCCAAGAGAGTTCAGGCAGAGGCACATCAGATTACAAATCAACACTAGTTTCATCCTTAAAGATAGGTTCAACGTGCTTATATTTCAAGTCAGCAGAGAGAAAGAACATGGTTGGCCCTCTCTGCTCCCATCATTACAGAGAGAGATTGCAATACGGGTTGTTAATTCTCACCAAATGTGGATATAGTCCGAGAAGGTGAAGCACGTCAATCTTAGACTTAATAAGCAACACAAAGGAGACTATAAATGCAGCTGTAATGTGAGACCTTTAAAGTACATTTTCTGCACAAGTTAACAGCATCCAACATGTTCACGTAACCCTGAACTGCATTATCAGGCTGACTGAACCTTAAAAATGTTGCATTTACTACTTCTGAGATCAATTAAACGTCTTCACGACCCTGACTGTTCAAATCCTTGGAATGTCCTCCCAATGTGAAAGGCTCTCTATAAGTGTAATTTTACTGTTGTACTTTCAGACCAATTGTCGTCTGGAATAATTATAAACTTTTACAATTACAAATGAATAAAGTACTGTATTAAACAGTAGATCAGGAAAGAATCAAATGGAGGAAATCTGAAATAAAAATAGAATCTATTGAAAGAAAACCTATTGAACCTTTTGAGGTATTGGTATATTCCCTGATTAATGCAAACTTCATTATAAATAGACATAGACAGTAACTAGAAAAGCAAAATTGCAGATGCAAATAGGCTATTTGACATGGCCTAGGAAAACAGCACCAGAGGATATAGATTTAACACTACTCATCCTCAAGCTAGATTAAAGATTAGAAGGGATTTTTCTCCCCTACAGAGCAGTAGATATGTAAAACAGACTAACTACAGGAACAATCCCTGAGGCCCTGATTAACGTCTTCAAAAACAAATTGGAAGATTTTTTCTTAGAAACAGCATTGGAGTTTGTAAGGAAGAGTACAGATTGTGCAAAGTAAGTGTTCCATGGGACTATTTGCTGCTGGACTGGGGAGGAGTGCTGAAGGTTATCTATGTGTGCATGCGTGTTGTTGGGTGGGGGGAGTGGGACGGACGTGGGGAGGAGAAGAGATCGGATCTAGACCCGGTTCAAGAACAGATAACTATTCTGACTTTTCCTTTATTATCTGGGGTATCATAATGTCCCCGCAAAATCTTTCCCTGGAAAATGGGAATGGAACCTACAATCAGAATAACTTTTCATAAACTACGTAAACAGGATTAAATTGGACCTTTCTTATATTTCTTACAAATAAATTGACCAGCATTGGATTAATTGGTGAAAGCTTATCTTTTATGTACATTACGAGAAGGACAAAGGTCTCATTTCTTTCTTTCTTTTTTTATCCCTTCTTGGTCTCCACGGCCATACACAAAGAGAACAAGAGATTGTTTGCTTCCAGCATGAAGCAATACCATTGGTTTGGGCAGCCTGGGGTAGAATGTTTTAATATAGAGTTCCTGTTCTTTCCTGTGACATCTGGCATCTTAGCCTCCCTCACAGTAAGTCAGCTGAGATTGTCAAATAGCCCTCTCATCTGTGCTACTGTTAACAGTGCGAGCCACATCACTAAAATCGAATTATGTTTAAAATTGCTGAACTGTGTTTAAAATTATTTAAATACAAGTAAGTTTGTTATATGGAAACAAGAGACTGTGCCACATAGTTTTCTCATAAATGCATGATTGCAGACATCACAAAATGTATAACTACATATAAATCCAAGACCCAATGCCATTCTGAAACACACTGTAGTACATTATGGGTTTCGTTTATTGGTGAAGTACTTGGTCATCTGGGAATACAGCGTAGGTGATAATATTGCGTAAGAGCATGGCTACGAATCTCATTTTATATCATAACCATACTCACTACAGTAGTGGAACTATTAAATCTACAAAAAAAACTATAATTACCTGTGTATACAAGATTAACGTGGGAATGAGATCTTCTGCAGAAATTAATGAGAACCTTGTAACATTGACCTTGGATCAGGTAAGTATCTATTTATCATTGCATTGCTCCAAAATAGAGCAGCTAGTGAGAACTTGCAGCACTGAAATAATCAGTTAAATAATGAGCCTACAGTAACATTTATTGTACTTCTTGAAATACTGAACTTTGGAATGTCATTTATACCTAAAGTACAGGCAAAGGATTAGGATTTTGCATTTCAGCACTGATTACTTAAAAAATGTGCATTAAGTATCATCCACTTCACTTTGCTTTTGGTCTTCTTTAAGATCTGAAACGCCATTGGAAAACTAAAGTTTCCATTAAACATTTTAAAATTACTCATAGATAGGGAGATTCAAGTTAAAGAGACAATATCAGCAAACCTGGAGTGGGAGGGCAGGAGACACACCAGCTGTTTTGATTTGGCTGACGATAAATTTGGAACAGAGCCAATAAGAATCCTTCTGTAAGAAGGATGCTGTCATTTTAATAACATGAATTATATTATCTTTTGAACAGTGCTCAGAATGGAGGTAAAGATGTGATTAGTTCATGCAGAGTCAATTATATCTGTTTTTTAAAAAAAGCCATAACCGCTGACCCCTCTTTAAATCTCATTCAAACAAAGAAGAATTAAAGGGCTTGGAGTGGATAGAGGAAGCTAAGCCAAGTCAATTTAAAATACAAATGGATCACTATTCAATACATGAAAAATTAAGCCTATTACAACTCAGTAATACCACTGAGTGTGATGCAACATGCCAAGACAGTATTATTATCTAGTTTATTTTCAGCAAGACATCATCTTGCCAGTGTCTGCAGTGCATCAGATTTTATTTGTCCTGCTTCAATTGTCTCCCCTTCCCATCGCCTCTTCAATTATTTCCTCTTTCTGTTGGGGATACACTGCTATTGGCCTTTAAGTGGTCATTATTTATGCATGAAATTTTGCGCAAACTATTCTACCAGAGTAAATATATGTACGTGGTTGGGAATCTTCTTACAATTATTTGTTCTTATCGTTGTGCTGCCACATTTCAGTTTCATTTGAAGATGCTGTGCGGCATGGAAACTGAAGTTGTATTATTATTGTGATGTAAAGTCGAACAGAATACTTAATTCATCTTTGAGGACATGCAATAACACTAGGGTTTTGGGTTGGTTTAATCCACTGTATTTTGTACAACTAAAACAAGAGCATGAGCCAAGTTATTAAACTGCAGCAAACAACACTAATAACAACCTATATTTATATAGCGGCCTTCACGTGGAGTAGCATCTCTGAGTGCTGCAGTGCAAAGATGATGGAAGCTGCCCAACAATTAGGTTATTGAATCCAGAAACCACCACTGGTAAAAGCCAGTCATATTTAAATCTAGCTTTGGCAGTGTTACAGTTTTCAAGGGAAACTAGATTCTAATTATAACTGCATAAGATGAAAGGTCAGAAATTGGTAAACCAACTTTCTCCATTTATCCAGCTGAGTAATGCTGCTGGTAGATGCTACGTATTCATCAAGTCATTACTCTGAAAAATAAGGCATCCAGCCCACTGTGCCAGTTACCTGATATCATAGAGCATTTCTTCCTATTTATATACCTTATTTGTTTTTATTTGAATCGGGAAATTGAACTTTTTATTTCCCACTTCAAGCAAACAGCGACAGGTCTGTTTCCAGCTCAGGTTAATTTGCCTTATTGTTCTGGATATGGGCGAAATTTGGCTGCGATGCCACCAAAGTTCAGTCAACTTTCTGTTTTTTCTAAAACAAAACAAAACTTACATTTATAGAGTGCCTTTCACGTCGGGAGGACATTCTAAGGCACTGAAAAATAAGGCATCAATCCCACAACAAAATCTGATGTATCAAACGGTGCAGATATGCAACTATCAAAAATAAGTCTGGTTTGGGATACTTGGTCTAATCTAACCACCGCTGATATACCTGATCTTTTATTCCTTTTGATAGAATTTTTTTTTCTGGTTTGAGAGATGCCAGAACACAACTGAGCTGCAGTCAGAAATATTGTTGCATTATTGCATAATGCCATCCAACTATTAAATTCAGAGCACAACTGACGTATGAGTCTTCCAACTAACACCCACTAGATGTGAATAATTTATGCCCTTGTAGACTTATAAAGTAACACCACAGATGAGTTAGTCATAAGGTATTCAGACTGTTTTCTTTCCAGACAGAATAAAGCACACAAAAATATGATTTGTCCTTCAAGTAAATTTTTCAAATTTGATCTTTAAATCATATTTCTTCAAAGCAAGGTGCAATGAAACAAAAGCTTCACATTACCTTCAAGAAACTATAAAAGTACAAATAATTATACTTCACTGAAAATTCTGGGACATATTATATCACAGTAACTGCACCTTTTAACATCACACAAAAATACTAATGAATAGGAATGATTAAATCTGTTTGTGGTTTGTTAAGAGATTGGTAAAATGATTTTAACATTTTTCTTTTAAATTGTAGTTACATTTAGTTAATGTTGCTTAACCTAAGAGTTGAACCTTGAATATTCATTTTATTTTGTTTCTTGCCTGATTACATTATTTTTACACTCATTTGAGTTTGTTAATGTCAAAGCAATCCAAATAAATCCAAGTATTAATAGGAAAAATAAGGGTCAAGAAAGTACTCGCTTTTCCTCACCAAAGTACAGTACCATGATATTTCCAGAAACCCAGGAATCTGAGTCCAATGCAACTCCAAATAGGATTGAAGATTATAAAATCCGTGCACAGCAGGTTTTGATGCATCTCTATATCAAGCCAGCAGATCCTACATCACATGCCCAATATTCCTCAAGCACTGCATCAAACATCCTTCTGCCAACCAACATCTTGAACCAACAGAATTTATAACAGATGGAATTATTGCATCAGAAAAGTAGGAAAATTATTGGAAAGACTGCCTTCTTTACTTTAGATCACTCTAGCCGATGTACCCACTGCACAGGGTAGCCAAATGGCTGTTCTCTTGCTCACAAAACAAATAGTACATCTTGGTACAGTAAAAGCCCGTTTATCCATCACCCTCCGGACCTGGCCAATGCCGGTTAAAGCGCATGCTGAATATTCGGCTGAAAACACCCCAATTCTTTTTAAAGAAAATAATGCATTGTGCCGGATAAATTCCAGTTCATCGAATGCGGACCTTTTTTTTTGAGGAGCCAGTTATATGGAAGTTACGATTGATCGGGTCACGGATAAATGGGCTTTTACTGTACATCTAATCCAGCCTTTCTTTAACTGTATAAGAGACACTCAGTTGAAGGAAGTCTATTGGTCCATTGCATATTATCCTTCCAGATTGCCTTCTCATTCCACCACAAAGTTTTTCTTAATCAGGTCACTACAACAACTACATGCATTCATATAGCACCCTTCAAGTGGGGTAGTGTACCAGAGCGCTTCATCCTGGAGTCCTTTCCTTAGGCTAAATGTTGTTCTAGTTCTTTATAATGACGTATCCTATTTCATTTTCACTGAATCATCATGAATTCTTTGCTCTATGATACAACTGCTCCTTCAATACTATGCTGCCCAACACTCTGCTAATGGAGTTCCCAAAGAGGATCATAACCTTCTAGCCAGAGATTCAACTGATATCAACTGAATGAAGCACATAAAACCTAGTCTGGATGTCGGAAGACCATCTGTGTACTTTGTACATATGGTTATGAAAATATTTCAGGGAGTTCTACGCAGTTTTGTTTGGACTGTATATACATGAGCTCACCACCTGTTCCAAATCAGAAACGTGCTTGTTTGAATTTACATACACCCACACAGAGGACAATTATTTTCCGATGAAAAGCTCAAACAAAATAATTAGTCCATTTACTTGTTTGCTCAGTATGAATCCACATTGTGCCTACTTTTGACCAAAGTGTTTTTTTTTAGTAACACACTTGTCCTATTATATCACAAGCAATTCATCATAGAATTGGATTGTTCCATATAGAAATAAAGGATTGAAGTAGGGAGTGCAGTTTGTCTAATACATTCAGGATAGGTAAATAAAACACCATGAATTTTTTTTTCCCCAGTGGACAGAAAATTATTTTCAATACTGTTTGCAATATTTTCACCATACAGTATTATGTGTTTAGCCTTTTGTTTAGTAAAAGAACAATTCCTACAAAGGGCAATGCATGGAACTTTGTTCTGTGTCCTCTACTACAAAGACGATCAATATGTTCTTTGGTATTTAAACACTAAATGCCTATTCACAAATTCAGGCAATGATAAATTAGACATTGTTAAGTACTGCTGCTACTTGAAGATATTTATAAATCAGTTGACAGGATTGAATCCCTAACACTGAAGTCCTCTCTGGCTTGTACCGACTGTGTACACGTCATCACTCAGACCTGCAGCTGCGGGATCTATGACAACAAATTGGAACAAGCAGTCAGTCAAAATGCCTGATGAAGAAAAACACAGACTGCCATCAACTGTGAGACATATGCGCAGATTATACAGTACTGCTACCACCATTTATTAATGTATGAAGTGCTTAGGTGTATTGCTCAAACGTATGGAAAAATATTTTAACTGAAGCTTTCCCCTCCTAGGCTGTCTTTTTAAAGTGATGTAATCTGATAGGCTTTTCCTTCATTTGTGCCGCAGACTTCAGAGAACATCAATTAGTCTTTCATTAGCTATCATTGTTTGTAGAAAACTCATCCGATTGATAATGAGTAGGTGAAATATTTCTGTAAATTCATCCTTAAACCCAAACTGTATAGCCACCAGTACATTTTATTCCAAGCAACTTCATTGCCATGGCCTTTCAGGTTACATACAACTGGATCACAAAGAACGATCAGGTAGGTTTTCACATGCATGGTTACAAAAAATAGCTATAATATGTTCTGTTAATGTAAGCTAAGGGTCTTAGGTGTTTAGTGAAGAGGAATATGAATGTGGAGTCCTACGGCTCAGTGGTTAGAGCACTTGCACTACAAGCATGAGACCTGTGTTTGAATCCAGACAGGGCGAAACCTTAGGCAAGTTTCCTTACTCCACACGCCTAATATTTTCTAATCAAACTGCTGCCTGAAACATGCCCAAATCAATAAAGAATCATTTTGCTGATAAAACACCTTCCTTTGGCCTACATCCCTTTGTTAAACAGTTTAAATATTTGGGCTAATTTTCTGCATTCCAAGTGGAATAAATTGGAGACCATTGCTTTGTTGAGTGCATATGACGAGAAGATCTCTGATGTTCAAATGGATGCACAAAGTCATGAATTGAACATAATGCCTGCTCCCCACCCCATTTTTCTCTCAAAAGTTAAATGAATCTCTCATTTTCAGCTGGAGTGTAACTGGTTACGAATTCCTGAAGAAAAAGGTCACGTAATCCATACAATACAATTATAATCCAATCTACATATATAGTCGCTAACATTAGAAAGATGCTTCAAAGTATTTCACACTGCTGGCTGGCTACTCCAGCCAGCAGTGTGAAATAGTGACAGAAGATACATGCTAAATGCTACATGTTATCAGAAATGTCTTGTTTCCATGAAGAAAGATGAATGCGAATGCGCCTTGAGGTTAACACTATTGTGACTATCAGCACAAGACCTCGCCCAGAAATTCAATGCAATTTGGAGGAAAGTATTGTATTTATGAACAGATATTAAAGCAAATTTATTTGATCCAATTATTTACAAAATGTAACCTCCTGCATTTTGGGATCAGTATATATTTTCTTATGAAACGGGGTGCTGCTTTCAAGAAGTGAGCCAATTAACCCCGTGTAACAATTAGTGAAGGAAAAACAGAATTAATAAAATGCCATACAATAATTGATCACATCGTACTCACATTTCAACTAATTCCAAATTCAATCCTACACACTTCCAGTCTCCAGTGAACTTCATTAAAATAGTCAATACTCATTAATATGAATAAACAAATGAACAAAATACTGTTCACTGGGAATAAAGACCGCTATTTGATCGTTTAGATCAGTAACATGTACAAAATGCACAAAACGTAAATTTGCACTGTGACGAGTTATCTAACCAATTTTACATTACAAGAAGTTCTAAAATACGACTTACAGAGTGTTAAGTGAAGAGCAGTCCTGCATTAACATTTTGCAAGGGCAGTGGCCAGAATAGTGGCAGCATGGCTACTTAAGTAGCAGTGACCAGTAAAGCCAGGGTTAAGTTATCAGGTGTTTACTGCAATTAAGTATATTGAAATATTGGTATCAGCCTGGCTCACTCGGTAGCACATTTGCCTCTATGTCAAATGATAAGGGTTCAAGCCCTACGGCAGGACTTTAAGCTTATAGTCTAGGTTAATACTCCAATGCAGTTTTGGGGATGTGCTGTATTGCAATTGGTTCCATCCCTCAGTTAAGGTCCAGTACATCTGTTTAGGTGGATGATAAAAAAAATCCCTTGGCACTGTTCAAATAGAGGGAAGTATTTCTCCTGACATCTTGGCCAACATTCTTCCAGAAAAAAATAGCCATTCACTTCATGGCCCTTTATGGGACATTTATGGGACATGCCTATGTGCAAATTGGTTGCCACATTCGGATTACACCTTACAGCAGTAAATCCTGAAGTGTTTTGAGACTTTTGACAATGTGATAAGATGCTATAATCAACTGCAGAAATTATTATCACCCTAGTTTGAACAGATGTTCTATTCTCCTAGGAATTAACATCTTAGACCATGTGCCATCCTTCATCAGTTTCCCACCAAGTGCATACGCTTCCCCCAATGACTGTCTCTTAGCAAGTAGGTCAGGACTTGCAAGGGAACTTGCAGCTATCTGTTGAGTTTGTGCTCTCTGACATCCTGCAAAGTAAACTCTTGCGTCCACTCGGTTTCTTCCATGAACAACAAGCTTAGATTGGAAACTGATTGTGTGGAAATTCACAGATGTCCATCCTCCATGTTGTTGTGACCTGGAGACCCACACTGTTCCACTCTCTATCATTTATTAAAATTAAACTATGAAATATATATTGAAAACCTGTAGCGTAAATAAAACATTATGTCTGGGGGTGAACAGTTTGTTTTAAATGCAGCTTCTTTTAATAAAATATCCTCTCATAGTGGAGAGATTTGTATCCAGGCAATCATCCTAGTGCTGCCTTCGAATTATTTTAGTGCTGGAGGCCCCTGAACAAAGAAGACAAGAGGGATACAACTAAATTACACAGAGGTCAGGGAGGCTGAAAGGTTTGGAGACCAAGAACTTTAGTGAAGTGCGTACATGAACACATACACATTTTAGTTATCGCAAGTAAAGGATGATGATGCCAAGCAGCCGAAACAGAAACATACATGATTCAGAAGCTGCCCTCATGGCTCAGTTAGTAAAGTCACTGCTAAAAGGGAACTAAACCAAACAGATCTGAAAATGTTCAAGGTTGTAGGAACATTACAACTGAACTCAATGCCTTGGGATAGGGTTTTGTTCCCAATCATTATGTAGGGACAATACCTGGAAAGTCGTGTGTGAGGATTTAAATCAGTGGCCTAGACTCGAGTTGTGGGACAGTGCTCTGCATAACTGGCTGCCACATTTCACCCACAAAATATACACTATAGTCAATTCACTTTACAATATATGCTATGAAGCGCTTTCAGATATATCAATCATAAGGCAGTAAATCAAATGCAAGCATTATTATAGTCCTTGGTGGTTAAAGAGGTTAGAGTGCACGAATATGACTGATTTAAAATAAACTTATTAGTGTGAAGGGCCTAATGTGTTTAAAGAAGGGTATGAAAAAAAAGTACTTTAAGGCTATCAGACCATTGAACGAGACATTTTGTTACTATTTTGATTTAAGGAAAGAAAGATTTGGGCCATTTTGTTTTTAGCTTGTTTACCAAACAGTCAGATGCAATAGTGCAATCAGAGAAAATATTGCAAAATTTGGCTAACGCACTTTGACAAAAAGACACTGACAAAGAAATGAGATGAAGCTAATCAACAGCTCTTCCTCCTCAAACAAAAGCCCGCGTTTTTTTAAAAGGAATTTTGGAGTTAATATAATACAATTTACATTTGTACAATGTCTTACATGTCGGGAGAATGTCTTTATACTATCAGATTTACTTATCATACAAAGGATATTGGCTTCAGGCTCCACAAAACTGGATTATCACTCACTGAGGAATACAAAAAATATAATTTAGCTCGGAAACGTCTCCATAAATTGTTTAATTAATACCCACAATAACAGAAAGTGACATTGGAGGTCAAACTAGAGTGGCCAAGTGTACATAATTAATGAAAAGACCCCTCCAAGATTGACCTAAAGGAAATTGAATACGTACACGCAAAATATATTAGTTATGAGAAATCAATTCAACAATATCAAAATTACATTTATAGAGCGCCTTTCACATTGGGAGGACGTCCGGGACTTCAGGGACTTCTTTTCAACATGACTATTTACAACAATATATATTTCATAGTACTGTACTGTACAAATGTAATTTGAAAAGCACATTGAAAAGGAAAACTAAGATGCACTCAGAAACAACATTTGGGTTTATAAATTGCATTAATTATTAAATGGCTCTCATGATGCAATAGAGGAGATACAGTCACATAAATGAACAGGCCAGCCCACAGGACAAAGAAGCTACAAAAGGACTTGCACTTGAGCGACATTTTATCAAGCATTGAGGATCTAATTTTCACATTTATTCTTAGTCTAAACTGATTAATTACATAATAAAGTATGCCAATTCAAGACAAGCCACTCCAGTCTAATTTCCATTAATACAGTATTTTGAATTTATTAGCTTGCTGCAATTGGAAGTTGTTATTCCCTTTGCAGTAAAACCTTGAATGAATCAAAGTTGATTCCTGCTGCATCCACCAATGTTCCTCGGGGCAATGAACACAGGCCAACAGTTTATGGTTTATAATATGGGGCATTATATCAGAAATAGCTCGATTTGATCCCAGTCAATTGCACATTGATATGTATTCTTTACTTAATGGTATGCATTCCGGATGCAGGATCTCCCAACAGAACCCGTACAAATGTGAAAATGGCCTCAAATTTAACAAAACAAACATTTTGTTGTGATTTCAATACATTGAAGAAGTGATAAAACAGTCGCTGATGATGATGATATGCCCTGACAGTCTCTCAAATTATCAAAGATCTTACCGCAAAATAAGTCAGGTTATTTTGTTTTCATATCCCTTTAACAGAGAAATACTGTTAATACTGTACTATAAATTCAAAAAAGAATGAATTTTATGATCCATGAAATCTGTCTTTATAGATCCCTTTAAATTCTTGAATCGCTTTGAAATTAATAATGCTTTGAATCCTCTCACTCTCTTTGATTGTAATACATTTTGCTTCATTTGTTCTATACAAATATTTTCCTTCCACCAGTAAATTCTTTACCCACATGAAGCAGACAGTTTTTTTTTAAGTCAGCCATGAGCCTACTTTGCCATTTCAAAATTAATCTGTTTGGAAATTGCGTACTTCCTTTGCAAAGGGACATTGTTGATTTGGATTGTGACCATCATCCTCTGCAGACTTTTTTTCAAACCCATTGCTCATAATTTCTATGAAATCCCACATGTACTATCATTTCTTACAGCTAAAGGAATGAGTCAATACTGTATATATTTTAGAATATCAGATTCCTCTGGGAAAATATTAACCTCAATCATATTTGTCTACAAGCATTAATCTTTAACAGTTCTTTTTAAGAGAAATACCTTCAATATTGTATTAACGGTAATGCCAATTCCAAAAAAATTCATAAAAAATATACCGTATATAGTAATATCGCATTACAGGATATCCTCTTATGTTCTGTGAGACATCTTCAAAGACATGATAAGGCATCACATTAAATGCAAGGATAATAGTTATAACATATCACATCAAGGAACTAATTCTCATCTAATAATTAATCCGGTTTGAATATTCTTAAACATGGTGATGCACTACATATGTCCGGCTGACCAACAAAAGAAAATCCTGAGAAATAATTGGTGGTGGTATCCCATGTCTGCAGGCAAACTAATGGCAGAGAATTAATTTTTAAGTTCAGTATTACACTGAAGTGCAATTAATTTCATTCTATTAATTTTTTTATTTGCGGCTCCCTTTACTTTGGAGGTGGTTGCTGCAATAATAATTACAATAATAATAATCCTTGCATTTGATATAGCGCTTTTCACATCTTCTAGACGTCTCAAAGCGCTTTACAGAATATACTGTAAAATGAATTGACTTGTAATGTTGGCGATAGTTACACTGATGTGTTAGATTGTCCACCTCAACAACAACAACTTCAAAGTAAAGGGAGCCGCAAAACAAGCCAATTCTATTTCCGTCACATCGAAAACGTAAGAAGATGTCAGAATGAAGAAGGCAGATGGTTGCACAATCTTATGCATCATCTGGAACAAAGTCAGGAAATTTGTGGACGAAAGTAGTGAGTCTTGGAACATGGTCAAAGTCGCATCTTTCCTACGCGTCTCAAGTTGATATATCATATCTTGTTGATATACAAGTATGGCATGATACGTCACGTAGCACGTGATTTGTTGATTATGCCCTTTAAAGACACATGTTCAGAAGATTTAAGTGCTCGGTTATACAGAAATGCCAGGTTGGGTAACTAATTTCCAACTAATTGACCTACCTTTGCCCTCAGCGTGTTGAAGCATTTCAAACCTGTGCCAGCCGCAACCAGTGAGCAGCAGGAAGCTTGCCAGACAGTACTCTCAATCACGAGCTATGGGTTATAACTGGTTGAACTCCGGCAGTACCACAACACATACTCTGGGGTTCTCGAGCCTTGGCTCTTGCTGAACTGCACTAAATACTCTCTGGAATTAGGTAAGCAGGGTGCAACACTCCAGGAAGGAAGTGTACATTCTATTCCATTTCAGGCACAGGTGTATTTCCGTTTGTATTTGCCAAGTGAATGAGTTTATACACGTGTTCTACAACAGGCAGAACAACAACATCCGAAGCAACATAACATTTTCTGATGGTGCCACGTGTACGCAGGTAACTTCACAAATGCTTCATATTTATAGACAGATTCTCTGCTTCTGGGAGGTAAGTGAATTAATGATGCATTAGCTCTGTAAGCAGGTTTTATTATTTCATATTCCTAGTTTTAGAGATATAATTCCAAGAGAGAGAGAAAGAAAAAAATAGGGAGATAGGGAAAGAAACTAAACAGTTACAATTAAAAAATCTAGTCACATATTGGGAAAATAATACATTCCCCATTCCTAATGTAATGTTTCATTTAAAGTTAGTAACCTAATTAATGATCAATGATTAACAGTGACCACATCCTTTCATAGGCTGGGAAGTGAAAATGTCTGCGTTCATGATATAAGAAACACAGCACTGGAGTTATCTGGAGTTATCCAACCAGGGTTATTTCAGCACTGTTGAAAAACCAGCATTATTTTGTTCTGGATTTACCCACCTACTCAATATCACTAAACTATAGTGCCTCAGGGATGCCAATTTGAAGAGTTATTAAATATGCAACAAATCTAACACTAAACTGCTTTGTAAATGTCAACAGAATCCATATTTGCCTTCTCAGTGGTCAAACCCATGTGGGCAGACTAGAATTTTGTATCCAATCCTAAATTTAACCAAAATACGGTAACATCTTAGCAACTAGAGTACTGTGTTATAATAGCAAGAAATAGTTCAATTTCTTCACAACTCATGAATATTCTCTCTATACATATCTACTATTTTATTATTGTTTTACCAGAATGTCAGGGTCAACCTGTATTGCAACAATCCCTTTTAACGAGCAGTGTACTGTAATGCCAAGAGTAATAATAAGACAATTTCTCAAGGGTAGACACACATGGTATCACTAACAACATTTACATACTATTTGATAATCTATTTTCAATCTTTTTAAAATCAACTAGTCCCTCTTTTACTGTAAGAGTTCACTGCAGCTATGGTGCTTCTGCAACAGCAACCTGAAAGCTTTCAATAATTCATGTTTTCTTTTCATCATTGCCGAAGCTCCAAATACATCTTGCAGCTTCCTGTTGCAGGAGCATCATAAAAAGACTAGTGGAACAACGTCTTTAAGAAGAGCTAATTATAAAGTTTGCACTTCACTAAACCACCAAAGTGACCTTAAAAATACTGAACATGTTGCAATATACAATCATTCACAAGTTCTCTCGACCATGCCTTACTTGGCTGCAATTTTTTTTCTCATCAATAAGATTTAGCAAAATAATGGCAGTTATGGACATTTTATCTTTCATAAAGAGTGTCATTTATTAGTTGTCTCATTTGACCTTTTCGTACTGAAATGTGATCAAGTAAACTTCTGCGCATTAATGCATTATAATCTTCACAAATCCTGTGTTATTTATATGACTCACATACTGTATAAACAAAGCCAATACAATACAAATGAAACACCAAAAAATGGGAAGTCACAGTGTGTTATAGTATGGAGGTAGTCAATGTCAAACATTATGGAATCTGCACACACATAATATGGGACATGCTGAGATATCAAGATGCCTAAAGACTCAAGGTGCCTAAATAAAATCAAACACCTCATTTGGCATTTTCAACACGCAGATTTTCACATCCTCAAATTTTAAAAAGGTTACAAATGTTTAGATATTTTTCCAATCACATTCATGAAATTGTCATAAGTGGCCGACTGCTTTTGTGTTAATTCAATTATTCAACTGTTGGTTTGAATTTAGATCTGTTCCTATTTGCTCCATATTTCTAGCCTAGGACACAAGAGTAATCACAAAGGAATACAAATCCAACTTCATGGTTGCTTACGGGACATTGCTTTGTTGAAGGTGGCTTCCGCAATTACCTACAAACGCAGAGTCGCTACATTTTACAGCAAACTCTGAAGTGCTTTGGCCTGATAAGGCACTGTATCACATGCAAACATTACTATTAATTCCAAAGGACGTATAAAATCTTTAGATTTGTGAACAAACTCAATTTGTATTGAGGAAATCATCAATAAATTTGATAGTAGAACTCCCAAAATACATACTGTGTCCTACTATATGCCCAATGCAGTTCCCAGTGAAAACATTTTTGCTGATTGCCCAAGCGTAAAACACTGGCAGGTACCTCTGGCAGCGTGTGGTGTGGTTACACAAGGAGCATATGATTAGCTTCTCATCCCATAATCATAAAAAAGTTTACTGAATTGTAAAACAGGACGTTTCTTGGTGCAATTTTAACATGTATATAAATAAATGATTTCATACCCTCATTTAAGCCAACAAAATCATTTCACTTTAATATTATCCCCCATTAGCGAGTCTATCATTAAAAGTTCCAATGTAGTTTGAGAACTGTAGGAATTTTAAAATAATAATCCCTGCATTTAATATAACACCCTTCACATCGGGGAAAATCCCAAGGAACTTCACAGGATCCATTGTAGAGTGCAGTGACCATGTATTCTGTAGGCAAATACAGCAGCCAAGTTTTGCACAATATCCCAGAAGGTGAAACAATTCACTAATGCATTGTATCTGTACAAAGACTCACCTTCAGGAATTTTTAAAAAATCATAAAAGAACCCGATTCAGGAATAATCAAGCCTACAAAATTTCAATACAGGACTCTACATGAATGGAACTTTACATAATGAAATTTACAGAAGGGAGATGAAAATATTGTCATTCAATATAGTAGGTGATTTGTTAGTGGGCTTTTACAGTCCAAAGGATTACCAAATGTATAAAATTGGTGGCTGAAATGTTTTCTGATGACATCATGGTGGCTTTTGAATTTAACTCTTGGGGATGATCCAATCTGCAGGATGTTTTGTTATCTCTGTGGAACTGATGTTGAAAAGAAAGTCTGTCACAATATTAAAAAATTCACGTAAAGAGAAACATAATCTGACTCAGTATAGTTGCAACAAAAGGTTTATGCAATAGACGTTTGATGATCTCAGCAAGTTTGTGAAATGCGTCCATGTTTAAATGATCAGTATTGTCACCCATGAGTCAGACAATTGTGAGTTCAAACTCTACATGGCAACTTTAAGCTCACAGTCTTGGCTAGCACTTCAATGCAACACTGGGGTAGCTCTGTATCCTTCGAGGTGCCATTATTTGGCTGAGATACTAAAGCACCTGGCTGCCTGTTCAGATGCATGCAAAAGATGCTGTAGCTCTATTTGAAAAGAGAAGGAAGTGAGTTTCTCCAGGTGTTCTGGCTATTGATTCCCCCACATAAAATTGGTCATTCATTTCATTGCTGTTTGTGGTACATTGCTTTATTCGCATATAAATAGTCATTACACTTTCCAGTAACTGCCTAGTGTGCTTACAAATGTGCACAGTAACATGGTTGCATCAAAATTATTAAATGATTGTAATATGTAAGTGAATATAATGTGAATTAAGGTAGGTTTTCTCCAACTTAAGATATTTTTAGCCACTGAATAAATCATGGATTTAAACAAACACTCAGAGCTGAACAATCTTTCAGTGGGCAAGTGCATTTCCAGCATCTTGGGATATCCTCCCGACGTGAGAGGTGCTATACAAAGAAAATTTTGTTGTTGTTGCGTTATGTCCTGAACTTAAGTGTGCAATGCAAAGCGAACAGGTTTAAAATGATTGAAAATCATTTCTACTCATATCAGATAGAATTTTGGCACAGTGATCAAGCACAGCTTTAAAAATTATTGTAAAGGCTCTAGTCATGATCAGACAAATACGTTTGTACAATACAGAGCTAGCTGCTGTGTCAAACACAATAGTTATGTCACCTGTTGCTGTGCACTGAATAGCTCTAAAACCACAGGTAGTATTCACAGTCGCTGTAAACCAACAATTACTTTCAATGGTGCAAAAAAGGTTATTCTAGCCTTTGGTTTGCTGAAGTTTCAAAATCTTTTGTATGTGAGAAAATAGTGTGTTCGAAATGTTCTACTGGTCCAAGTGTGATATCTTTGTAGCTCTCTCTCTCTCTTGCGTACACATTTTTATTTTATTCCTCGCTTGTGTAAATAGTTCTTTCTGTCTGTGATTTTACAGAAACCAAGAATTGCAGAAAAATAATGCAATTAAAGATCCTGCCCCATCAGGAGTGTGAAGGAGATTGCACACCGTAGATAAGAGTTTTTCAGTGCTCTATGATGAAAACAGGATACTCAATGTAAACAGGCATTGGTTTAATTAATGAATAGCTCAACTGACATTACAGTAGTTCAATATAATTAAACAAGTAAACTTTAATTACATGTTTAATTATATTAAAATGCTGTAATGTCAGTTGGGGTTTATAATAATCTTTTGATTGATTTAAATCCTCATCTTGTTGTCAGGCATCTCAAAGCGCTTCACGTGATTTTATTTTGAAGTGCAGTGACCGGTTATTTGTAAAGCAAATGTAGCTCCCAATCCCACAAATAGCCAATGAAGTGGGTGACCAATTTTATTTGGTGATTGTTGCTGGGTGAGTGGGGGAGGTGGAGGGAGTGAAATAAAGCTCCTTCCTGCTTTCTAATAGTGCCATCAGGATCTTTCAAGTCCACCTAAACAAGCAAATGAGACTAGTTTCATATCTCCTCTGAAGAGCACACTTTCAGCACTCCTAAACTAAATGCCGCCATCCCAAACCTTAATACAGTAACATTAATAATAATAATCCTTGCATTGATATAGCGTTTTTCACATCTTCTAGACGTCTCAAAGCACTTCATGGAATATATTAGAAAGTGAATTGACTGTATATTTGTGGGCGAAATGAAGCAGTCAATTACGCACAGCAGTGTCCCACAAAGTTGTGGATTGAGTTACCAGATTATTAATTTCTTTTGAGGGATTATGACAGTATTAGGTGTGTCGAGTAAGGAAAGTTGCCCAAGGTTTCGCCCTGACCTGCCTGGAATCGAACCCATGTCTCTCGCTTGCAAGACGAGTGCTCTAACCACTGAGCTACCGGACTCCACAAAATACAAGCGCAAGCACAGAAGTCCATATTATAAATGGTGTGGATTCATTTTCAAGTGATTACCATTTTAATATTGGATTTCCCCAATGCCTGGGAAACACACAGCCGTTTCTAATGATCTTAGTACATTGCTATTAGCCTATGTTAATCAAAATGCTTCTGACCAAGTGTTTCTGGAGAATGATATCTCTTCAAACCGCAGTGTGTGTGTGTTTTTTTCATGTTGAGAGATGATATCGGTGTAAATAGAATCATGCACTGTATCTGATGCTTTGTGTTAACATATGTAACAGACCTGTGTATGTGTGTGTGTGTGTGTGTGTGTCAAAGTTCCTCTTTAGTTGTTTGCTTGTGTTTGTTCAGCTTAAACCTCATTCCTTGAAATGCTACCGTACATCCAGTACTGGTGATTGTTCTGAGGGTATGAAGTCGAAAACATCACCATCGACCACCACAGATGTCATGCAATATTTAGTTTAAACACACACACACACATTGCTACCAACACTCCCCTCCCCCATCTTCTCAGTGTCCATCTCAAAGGAGTTGACAAGCGTCAGCATAATATAAACCGCGATCAGAGTTCGAGCCTGGATTATAAGAGTAAACTTGACGTGGATTCATTCTGGTGCCTTCTCAATTAATTAGTTAATTAATTAATGGGTCTTCGTTGAAACGTGGTAGGTTCTGAAATTAGCTCGGAGATATATATACATCAGAGCTAATATTATAGCTAGATATATATAATACACACACACACACACACACTGTATGCATATGTGTAAAACAATGAGTCTTTAGATCAATATATGAACCGAGATTTTAGAAAACATTAAACGCAAAGAGAAGCCAATTGAGGTTACAATGCCTCACTTCTCGGGGTGTGAATACAAAGCGGATCGTTTCTGTGGAAATCGCTTCCACGCTCACTATCGCTTCCACGTCTACGACTTGTCGTCCCCAGCGATGGACAAGGTCTCTGGCAAACACATTCATTTACTACAGTGTGGAGCGGCTCCACGGATCCCAGCCTCTCGCCGCTGCGTTGCAATTAAGACGAATGCCAATCTCTCCCACGAGTAACTAACTCTCGGTCGCCATGGCAATCCTGATCGAGTTTATGTACCCACAGCTCGCTTCAGTCGATTCCGACGGTGGTAAGTCAGCGGCACGTTACTGACATCTAAACCCACATCAGCAAGATTCATGCAACCCACCTTACCCCCCAACCAACCCACCCATCCACCCCCAGGATCTCTGCCTTATCACCATACAATACCACCCTCCCTCCCTCCCTCCTTCCCTTCCATCCATCCAACCAAACGCCGGTGGGAGAGGGTTCCAGGTTCAGTCAGTACTGTACTTTGTATCTCCCACGTTCTCGGAAACTCTCGCCTTACCTTTGGCAGCATCCTTCTCTTCTTTTGGCTTGGTCACTTTCCCACTCATAGATCCCAGTTTGGATGTGTGATCCCCTAAGCGAGTCTTGGATGGGCGGATGGATGGGTGGGCAGAATCCTGGGGAGAGTGGTGGTGGTGGTGGTGGGGGAGGAAGGGGGTTGGAGGGGTGGAGGGGGAGGGGAGGGGGGGGTTGGTGAACTAAAGCTTGTGACAGCTGAATTGAACTGGGTGACAGGCGGGCTGGCTGGCTGGTTGGTTGGTGGTGATGGCCTTCTATCGATCTGCACGGTTCCCTTTTTATCTGGTCTCTGGTTTTGTCCTCTCTGTGGCTCTTTTCTTGTCTTTCTTTCTTTCTTTCCCCTCTCTCTCTCTCTCTCTCTCTGTACCTGCCGAGAGACAGATGAGCACAGGGGAGGAGGCAAATGGTTATTCCTTTCTCTTGGAAGAGCATTTATTTACACGAGATTTTGAGCGCACACAGAGACACACACACAAACACAGACAGACAGAGACACACACAGAGACACACACACAGACAGACAGACAGACAGACAGAGACACAGACCAAGAGAGGAGACAAGACGCCTTCCCCTCCAGCTCTATTGCTGAACTACTGACGTGCTGAGCTGGTCCCTATATATAATTTTATTCAATCGCTCAACACAGGAATACAATCAAAGTATCGATGACACACACACACACACACACAAAACCGCTTGGTGTCAAATCATATTTACACCCAGGGCTAGCAAAACCAATGTTTATTTTCATTTTCGGGCTGCACACATTATATGTATGACAAATATATAAACACACACACACACACACACACATATATATATATATATATACACACACACACACACACACATATATATATATATATATATATACACACACACACACAAATATAGAGAACCCATCAACAAACAGCGAACAAATAGCAAAGACAAATGCAACCGACGCACACAATAAAAAGCCTCTAAATCTAACCTAATCAGCAAATGCCATAAATAATAACATTAACGCTCCTTGCATTTCATGTGCTTTGACAATTGGCGATCGTTTCACATTATGCCTTTGTTCTTAACCCCCCCCACCAACCTATACCACTTGATTTTTTTTGTCTCTCTCTCTCCCCTAATCGCCATTTTAATAAGATTTTTCTTTAAAAAAAAGACATATACACTCGGCTTTTATCTGTTGTCGCCTCTCGTGTCAAAATTCCTTACCTTGGGTCCCGTCTCTCGGCTCGGTTAAGGAAACAAAAGGGAAATCGGTGCCTTAAAACCCGGACTGCATGCTGCAGATCAGGTTCAGAACACACACAACCCGCTATTCGCTAACACCGGAGTGAGAGATCCGACAAAACGTGCGCTTTGTAACGTCGGATCAGATAAGACAAGGGGGTGAGAGAGGGAGGGAGGGAGAGAGAGAGAGAATGAGTGAGTGAGTGAGTGAGTGAGGTGAGTGGGTGGGGAGAGAAGAAGAAGCAAAAGAGAGGAGATGATTGCATACCACAGAGACCACAGAGTGAGCGAGAGAGAGAGAGACACACACAGAGAGTAGGGCAGAGATCTCGACACTGACTATCTCCATCCAGCACAAGAATCTGTGTGAACAAAAGAGCACCTTTCACCAAGACCGCTTTTATTTAGGGAGTACTATTGGTGGATTTCTCTCTCTCTCTCTCCTCTCTCTCTCTATCTCTCCCTCCCTCCAGCTGTTGTAGAATTCACCATGCATTAGATCAACAGATGAGACTGCATTGTTCAGCCTCTCTGTCTACAGTACAGAGGCTGTGTTCCCAGCCAGTAGACAAGACTGTGATGAGAGCGTGATTTTTTTTCTCTCTTCTCTCTGGGGAAAAAAAAACTTGATCTGGCAATCCCTCGAGTCTGTGTATTTTATTGCGTGTGGGATGCAAGTAAAGGTTTTAATGAATAGTCTGCCATGTTAAACGGGTCTCGCACTGGTTACCAACAGGATCGTGTTCGTTTCGTGTTAATGACAGCATTTTGGTTTGCACTCAATCCATTCCTGATTTGTTTCCGAATCTATGGAGTGTGCGTGTTTTTTTTTTAAAAAAAGAGAGAGACACAGGAAAGTTCCTACAGTACTTTCTCCCCCGGACTGTAATAAACACATCGTCCATCGCCTCTTGTGTGTCCACAGTGGAAGCCAAAGCAGAAAGTGACACTTGTGTTTGAAGATGCCAACCTTCGCCTTTATCACTGTGCAAACGAAGTTAAAGCTTCCTAGCTCAACGCTCAATAATAATACCACTCATAAATAAGCCTTGCATCTGATACTGAGCTTTTCACCTCTTCTAGACAACATCACAAAGTGCTTCACTGAATATACTGTAAAGTGAATCGACTGTATACTCATAAGATCCAACTCTCTGGCTGCCACTGAGCCCAAACACACTGGTATCTAACCGGCTCATTGTCAGGCTCTATTTAATATTCCACACCAATATTTTGAGGAACATTAAAAAATAGTAATCATCATATCGGTGCCTTTCAATGTAGTTTTGAAATATGTATTTAATTATTTTATACCACTGGTATAGCTTTGTTTCCACACTTTACAGTCATATTTAATCATTTGGATATCTTGAGTTTTCTAGCTATACACATTTTTAACTATATTTATTCACCGATATCAAATGCAAGGACGATTGTTATTAAATAGCCACAATATATTAGGTGTGAAGATGGCTCCATCTGACTTAAAGCATTGCTTAATGTTGCCTGAATATAAAAATTGTATTAAAATGGAGTGTTTTGTGTTTGACTGTTAGTTGTATTATTATGAAGGTGTAACCAATGGTCCAATTTTCCATAAACTCTCAGTGCGTTCAATAGTAGCGCATTTTTTATCAACATTGGGAGTTACAAAATTACTAACAATACAAACTCCTCATTCACTCATTTAAATCAGAGGATTATGAAAGTAGTATCAATGTACATTAAAGCCTGTTGCAATTACATACTAATGATAACAGGACCTTCAACCTAATTAGTCTGCAAAAGTTGTAATTAACTAGTTACTTTTAATCAATAGTCCAAGGGATGTAATTGAAATGGCTAGTCCTTGTGAAATGATGTTGCACTAATTGTAAGACTAGTGTCAACTGAATCTAATCTCAATACTAAAAAGTCTGTTAAGATATTGAAGGAGCTTTTGCAAAGCTACTGTTTGGTCTTCATGAATACCTCTACTTCAATGTCAGAGAAAAGTCCAATTCAAAGGTGGAAATTATGCCAATCTACTGATGATAGGGCAGGTCGGATGGGAGACATGGAGCAGGCCAGAGCCTTCTGAATGGAGGGAATGGTTGAGAGCGAGGCAGCAGGTCTGAGAGATAGGAGGGGGCAAGGCAATGGTGGAGTTGGGCAATGTTCTGGAGGTAGTGGAAGGCAGTGCTGATCATGGCATGGATATGGGGAGAAAGGACAGCTGAGGGTCAAACAAGACGCCCAGGTTCCTGACCAGCTGGTGAGGTGGAGTGTGTATCCATGGATGCTGATGCTGCCAATGCCTGAGGTGCAGAGGCAATCCAATCAGTAGATACATGGTCTTGCTGACGTTCAGCTACAGAAAGTTATCTCTCACCCAAGACTTGACATCTGCCTGTGATTTAAACCCTCAGAAATTTGAGAGGTAGAACTTTTGAGTCAGAATTGTTGAAATATCACAGAACGATACTCGCTTTGCAAATGCGAATTCTTATAAACTCAATTAATTTGCCTATAAATCACAGTTGCTTGACAATAATATTGGAGATTGTTCCTTCTTGCTGAAAAACTCAGCAAAGCTATAATTTCATTGATCGCAGTTAGTCAAACACAACAACTTGCATTTATATACTGCCCTTCACTTCGGGTAGTGTCTCAGAAAGTTTAATGGGGGCAGAGTCTGATAGTGACTCTGGGAGATTTATAAATCCACTTATTTAACTATTCAGGTTTTTTTTATTGTTCCTTTCACCTGTAGAGGTCTTGCTGTACATAAAAAATTGGGTTCATGGAGGTTTTGAATTAAAAAAACTTGTATTTATATAACACTTTCCATTGCAAAGCATTTGGCATTCCTTGTGTTAATGTAAAACACAAGATATCAAGCTGGCGAGGGGAGATGACTCAAGCTATTGTCAGAGGAAAGTCTTCAGATTTGATTTGAAGATGAGCAAATAGGGGACAAGACCAAGCGATTGAGGCAGTGTGTTTCAAATAATGGCCACTATTCTGATTTATTTTGCATTAGATAAACTAATCTTTGTAGTAGTTTTATCTTTCCATATAAATATTGTAACTAATGATGATTCACTCAATGTCGAGTCACAGCTTCTGCTCTATAATTTAGATACACTGCAGACTGTTTGAATTACATAAGCAGGTGGGGACTTTAGCTTATTGTGTAATACAGGGTCTTACGTTGAGAGACTGCATTGTCAAGAAGTTTGTGTTTTCAGATGAGAAATAGCAATTGATTGTTTCCAGACCAACAGATCTCGTGGTTCAGTGATGGTTCACCGCATGGGATTCATTGCACCTTGTTGCCTCAAATGGCTGCCATAGGTGTCTACAAAAATTAATTCATCTTGACATGCATTGCTTCCAACAGCAAGCAATATCAAATAAATGTGAAACATAAATCTTTGAAAGCATAATGTACAGTACCATCAAGATTTACACTTGGTCATTTCCTTATTATCATTTGCTTCTATTGGGTTAACATCCATCCGCTTAGAACCAACAGCATTACATTTGTTTTGATTTCAGTCTGGATGAACCAGCTTTCCCTTCCTGATGCCTTCTGGATTAGCCCATAGGTGGCCTTATCAAGATTGTGCCACAGTACAGCATAATTGATTTACCACTAATTTTCCACCAAACTTCCTAAAATACAACAGAAAAACTTTTGCACATTACAAGTGGTGAACCATTTTTCCTCAGAGTCTGTTTACAGGCAGTTGCCAATGGGGTTGGATTTTTGATCTCTCCATCAGCTCGTACTGTACTAGCAGATAACTCGCTCCACAGCACTAAGCAGATTGATGAAAGGAACAACTGCACTGCTCTAATAATGCATGTCAAGTCCAATTGCCAAGAATGGCGTGGTCGTTTTGCACCAGCACCAAGTTATAATAAATTGGTCATCTCAATCCATGACTGTTTGTGGGACACTGCTGCGCGCAATTGGCTGCCACATTTTGCCTACATATATACAGTCAATTCACTTTACAGTATATTCTGTGAAGCACTTTGAGATGTCTAGTAGACGTGAAAAGCACTGTATCAAATGCAAGGATTATTATTATCATTACTATTATAGCTCTGACAATCCTGTGCATTCCTTGGATTGAATAACTACCAAATCCGGATCCCACTGTCACTTAACTATTGAAACTGTTACTAAAATAATAGTTAACTCCTACATTAGTCAATAATGGGGGTGGGGGGAGGAACATTATTTCAGCAAGGGTTCTTGCCTCACATTGAATCCAATATCACATACAGTTCAGTTCCTATGACATAAGTGTGAGTAACTAAGGCAACGTCCCATACAAAAGTGCAGACACTAACCCTGTGAAAGAACTATAATTTCTGGAAATATTTTCAACTAATGCAGTAAGCATAGATTCTCCCATATGTGTTTGTGTGTGTGTATGTATGTGTGTGCTCACACTTTCACATGATCTGGTCCATTGTTCTACCTAGTCCCTCATTTTGCAAATGATTATATCAGATCCTTTGTTAATGT
Organism: Hydrolagus colliei; assembly: GCA_035084275.1. Classification (NCBI taxonomy): domain Eukaryota; kingdom Metazoa; phylum Chordata; class Chondrichthyes; order Chimaeriformes; family Chimaeridae; genus Hydrolagus; species Hydrolagus colliei. Next base: position 12,559,902 of record CM068754.1, read on the forward strand.
AAAACACACTTACACTACAACAAATAGTCTTAGTTATTATGAGCCTTTAAACTTTCTGAATTTAAGTAAAGTGGAGGGGGGAAAAAAAAACCTTACCAACCTGTTGCCTATTTTTTTGCTTCTTTATAAAATAACGACACAAAAGTAGAGAGAATGGGATGCAAGTTCCTACGTTTGGTTTTCGGCATCTCACTTTTAAAGGGATTAATAACTGCTTGTGAAACCGCTCGGTTTATCTGCGATTAATGGCAGGATAATCACCTTATAACTAGGGCTATACTTAAGAGGATTGGCATCCTGACTCTGTTCATGAACAGCCCTTGCCCATGCTAACTAACCCAAGTAGGGGAATAACCCAAGTAGGTGTAAATAGACTATAGAATAAGTGGATTGCCTGTATGTGCAGTTATAAAAGTCTGTAAAGTGAATTCAGGTAGAGGCGGTTGTTAAGATTAGCGTGTTGGACAGATCAGTTGAAGCAAAAGCTTTGTTGGACAGAAGGTCTAACGTTTCAGCTGCTATCATATATTGAAATAAAACAACAAAGGCTCTCAACTATTTACAAATCGTTTCTCCCTTAAGCAAAATCTTTTTTTTTCCTGCCAACGATGCATATAAATTGGTTACAGTTGGGTACATCAATTGCCCCACATTTGCATTCAGTTTTTTGGGGGTCTAACTCGAGATCGAGTAAATTTACTAATCACGTTTAAACACAGACTATGAGCCAATTTGTAAATGATTATATGATCCTTTCTTACCTCGAAGGTAAATGACCTGGAGTGTTCCTGTCTTTCCGGAGAGTTTGATTTAGTATCCAGTCTCCTGTCCAAAATCCCAGACAAGTTGGAGGCTTAATTCCTAATTTAAGGAAGGGATCCAATTGTTGGTGATACTGTATTCTTAATGCAGTCTCCCAAGTGTCGGGGCATCTGTCCTTTCAAGATATTAGGTTCATTGTAAATAAGAATCTCCCAGATCAGCCAATTTTCTCCTCTACATTATTATTATTATCAATCCAATGGAACAGAAATGGCAAGTATTCGTGGTTGGCTGCAACATATGCACAAAATCGAAAAACCAGCGAGTCATGGGGTCTTGTGTGATTTCTATTTTTAAGGAAACTGGATCTGTTTCAAAGTTTCTTCCATTCCCAATTGCCCAAGTTGCATTAAGTAGCCAGAGCAGCTGTCAAGATCAGTTTACACCCTCTGCCTTGGGAATCTCCCAAAGCAACAGCCCAGAAAGAGAAAACAAGCTCAATGTAAATTCGGAAGTCCTTAAATTAATGCTGTTTGCTCATTACAATGCTGTTGGGATTATTCACGTGGTTGTTAGCTTCCGAGAACAATTTGCACACAACAAGGTTTCAGTTCTGAGACTCCTATTTCCACTGGGACACTAAGCAATACCCCACTTATTACGCTAAACAACCACTTTAGTTTAACTGAAAAGTACATCTCTATTCTGTTCACTGGCATGACTATTTCAAATAAGAGGTGTTATTTTTCATTGGAAAAATACCATTGGATGGCGATATGGTTACGTTTTGAAACAGAAATGTATTTTGGAATGGTCCAAACAATTTATTGAACTCTCGTGGATGAAATTATATTTAATTGTATTTGTATCAATGTCATTGTCAAGCAACTATGATTTACTTTATTCAGATGCAAGGGGTGTGATTAACTCCTGTCACCATTCATAGTTAACTGCAGACCTGGAGTGGGCCTGTTCTGCATGTAAAAGAAATCTAAACATAGTAACTGAGAAGTTATCTCATGTGTTTAAAATACATGACATTCAGATTTTCTTTTTGAAAAACGAGATTGATATGGAATTTCAGAAAGAACAGATGCTAGGCATATTAGCAGGCTTTAATGAACATTGTACATCTCGCTTAAGGACAAACAAGTGCAGCCAACACAAAATGAGCAATGATTTTCTTCAGCTCTATATTTTTAAAACTTTGACATAAAGACAGTTATTGGATCCAAACATTTATCTTCATAATAACCAGTTCGGTAATATGCCTTTTTTTTTAGTGTTTGCATATTCTCCTCATCAACAGTGTTTATTATTGTTCTGGTTTCTTGTCACTTAGATTATCATGCTAGTTACCATGCCCAGCCCCAGATATATCATCTTGTGTGATTATGTAGAGTACCACAAAAAGAAGATTTTTTTTCCCTTTAAAAAATGATATTCAGTATGTTTAAAAGCTGCTTTGCATAAGGCAAAGTGGACTAAACAATGGGGCGCAAAGTGCTACTAAATGGAATGCTTTTTCTATTTGGGGTACACCATTGATTTCTTCCAGATAAGATATAGCATAATCAGGTGGGTAACATAAAGACCATATCCATCCATTTAGTCAAGCATTGTTGTGAATCTCCTTATGATCTATTTGAAAGGGGCTGCCAGCTCAATTCTCGCCCACAAATATACAGTCAATTCACTTTACAGGATATTCTGTGAAGCGCTTTGAGATGTCTAGAAGACGTGAAAAATATATCAAATGCAAGGATTATTAATATTATTGCTATATTTTGCACTAAACTATGGATGGTTCTATAGTGTGTTCCCTTGCTTGCCTAAACTCATTTGGTCAGTACCAGACTAACAAGGCAAATGTCTCTTCTGTTTTTGATTGAATTCAAGCTGAAATCAAGGAAGGCAAGTTGTGTGTTTGAGGAGTACTTTCTTTTTGTACTTTCTAGACTCTCTGAGAGTTTAGAAAGTACAAATAACTGACTAGTGGTTCCTTTTTGTAAGATTTTCTCCAGCACCCACACTCAACATCCCACTATCTCTCTCTCTCTCTGCTGCTAAACTTTTCTTTTAAATGAACAAATTATCATTGTCATTTTAGTAGATAACCATTCATTCAATAATCCATGTTAAAGGTCATTTAAAAAATACATATACTGTATATGGAAGATCTTTGTGGGGTTACCCACTTCCAAACTGTCCACTTCCTCTGCTTGGCTGGCTCAGGTCTGCTTCACATCTGTCGCCTTGTCTGCCCCACCATTGCTGGGTGAGCTTTCAGCCTCTGTGCGCCACCCTCTGGAGCTTCATCCCACAGTCCATTCAGTCCTCCCTTGCCTCCTTTAAGATCCATCTCAAGACCCTTCTCTTCGGCCATGCCTTCGGTCACCTCCTAACCCTACCCTTGACGCCTTCCAACCCTCCTGATTCCAACCACCAGCTTGGGTGGGGATTCCTGACTGTCCAGCACCTTGGGACGTTTTCCTGATGTGAAAAGTGCTATATAAATGTAAGTTGTTGTTGATGAGGCATAAAATCTACATACAGTAAATGGTATTTATGGATGAAATCAATGTAAAAATAGTAATGTAAGGTCAAATGATGATACATGCACCAATAAGGTGCAGTGAATGACATCCTCACAAGTTGGTATAAAATTGTGTTCCTGTGACATTTATAAATGTACATTCTAACAGCAGCTTGCATTGATTGTGTTATAATAACATAGATGTATAAAATGTAAATCACCATTAGAGCAGCAGAATTGGATCCCAATTTCTATGTCTCCCTATCCTGTATTGATGTCTGAAGTGGCTGGAATTGACCCAAATGAACCAGAAACCAATGCATGTATTAACAACAATTTACTTACCTTACGATCATAAACCTTGCTGAGGCGCATAGCCCAAATGGGATTGGCACAGTGCATATGATAAATGCACTGACATTGCATCAAGGTCTCAGCTGCCTATTCTGGTGGATGTTAGAGATCCCAATCCATTATTTGAAAAAAAGGCAATGATGTTCCTGGTAAAAATTAATCATTCCTAATGTTTGTGGGATATTGCTGTGTGCCAAGCATCTGCCACGTTAACTTACAAATACACAGTCATTACACTTCCCAGTAAAAAAAATCCCGTGCAGCGCTTTGAGATGTTTCAGTGACATGGTAAGGAACTAGATCAAATGGACAAATTATTTGTCGTATTTATTACATATTGCTGTTCATGCACACTATCAGAGAAGCATTAGTGCCAAAGTACAACTTGACTTGCCATGAGCTGGAGTTGTTCAATCCTTCAACTGAGACATCCCTGAAAGAGAAACAGGGGAAATGTGCATAAAGATCATGCCAGTAATGTCTCTGCCAGTGGTACATCAATAAGCCTGCCACCTTTAGATGTACAGTATATCTGTGTTTAATGATCAAAAGTCTACAGCCTAGACACAGATGGATTCTAAGCAGTGCCCCTGACTTACATTTGACTAATGACTGATGACAAATTACATTGTCTGCACTGCAAAACCCATCACATTGAACAGAGAGATCAGCATTCCATGTCTCAGCTATGGTTTCAGAATACAATCGGTTGAAAATAACAAAACACCTTGGCTGAATATAGTGCTGAATTTGCCAACCCTGATTGAAAGCGATGAAATCTATGTCCAGAATAGAGATTCGACTTTTTCATTATTGAAAATGAACAACTATAATAATGCAAGAGGTAATTTCAGATCATATGATTGCAAATGCATGAATACAAATTCAATGCACAGCATGTTTCCTCTTCTCAATCCAATGTAATTTGGAAGATGGAATGGACGTGACTGATTTGTGCAAATAAAATAAAGATTGATTGTTACGATCATGATGTTTATATATTTTCTAAAATTAAATCTGCTTTTCAACAAACCCTTTGGTTTCTTTTCCAGGCATTCGGGCACATAATCAAGATATTACAGAGCCGAATGATTCTTTCTTCTTCCCACTTTTCTTTTCAAATAGTTTATACTTGAAAAAAGTCCAACTTGGCTTCATGTAGGAAAATTGTCTGTAGGAATCTGAATTATTTCATTCCAGGAAAATGTATTTTCTGATATCTGCTTGGAAGACCAATGCCACTCTGGGAATCTGTTGGTCCAGCAATGTGTATTTCTGATTCAATAACAGCTGCATAGTAGAATTTAACTCCTCCAGCATCTGGATGCAGTCACATCAATGATGATGACAATTCACTTATGTTTGAAAACATGGCAGAATGCAACCCAGAATCAATTCTCATGGGAAGTAAAATAATGAATTGGAAGAGGCTTCTGGCTTGTCATTTAAAACTATCAACTTTAAACCGTCCTCCTGACGTGAAAGAAGCTCTATAAAAGTAATTTTGTTGTTGTTGTTCAAACATTGTGCATTACAAGGCTTAAGATTATTAAATAATAATATTCCTTGCATTTTATATAGTGGTCTATCACTTCGAAATGTCTCAAAACTTCACAGGATTTTTACTGTAAGGTCTAGTGGCTGTATTTGTAGATGAATGTGACAACCAATATGTGCATATCAAGTCTCACTATTAGGTAAGTGACCAATTTTAATTATTGAATTTCCTGGTGTGTACTGCTTTTCCCACTTTCTTTGGGTGTGTATATATAAGAGTTCTCTATATGGTGTAGTTTTGATGGTGTAGTAAATTTCAAAGTTTTAATGTCAAAATTACTCACAACCTCATCATTTTGGTAACTTGATTTTGGTAATTTCTTCAAATCATGAACATGATTAGCTTTTTTTTGTTTCTTAATATTAGAGAATAATTTTCAATTTTATGAGGGTTAACTGGGCATCTGACACATTCCTTTGTCGGTGATTGCAATTTGATTAATGTTAGATACCGTTTGTCTATAACCGATATGTCAGAAATTTGACAGTGCAAGGATGTTTTACTGATTAACATCCTTAATCAGTAAGGATGGAGTATTTTATGATTCTTAGAATTGTTGTGCATTGCATCAACTGAAGAGGTAACTTATATTGGAATTTAAATAGGCCAACTCTGCTTCAATGTGCTGGTTAGAATAAAGAAGTAGAACACAGCTGTACCCTTTTATACACAAGTACAACTGTCCAATGAATAAGGTAATATGTTTTAACTTTTGGAAAAAGTAAATGTCATCCTTTTTAATGGTATGTGAAGTATTCACCAATGTCAAAAGTATATAGTTCTAATCATATTAATGAGGTGATCCTGTGGTGGTGTAACAACATGACATGTTCAATGTAGTGGTGACCTTGACAGCATTAAGGACCTGAATGGGGAAGATAGAAAGTATCTAAGCTGTGAGTTTGAGTCAGAAATATAAATGTTAAAAAAGAGGGCTCAATGAGTCAATTACCTTCTTCTTAATCTCAACCTTTCTCTAAACTGTTTAATTACTTAGTTCCAGCAGAATAATTTCCTTAATATTAACAATGCAAGTAATATTATTGTAAAGAATTGCTTTGATTTTTTGCATTCCGAAAACTATCAATCACTTACTCCGAATGGGAAATTGTGATATTTAACAAGATACTTCAAAACTTGGCCAGAACATTCAAGTACTTTATAAATTCATGAACATTGGAACTGATTTTTAAAATTGTAGTCACCATGGTGACTTTTGCTTGGACAGAAGTGAGTTCACTGCTCTGTGATTAGATCATTGATTTTCAAGCCTCATTCTAATTCCTTATTTTATATTTCTGTTGGAGATTTAAAAAATGAAATTCTAACAGGATAACCTCATGCTAAAAGTTCACTCTCTGTTTCAAAGGGGCAGCCAAGCCACCATAGACAGCAGACTTGTTGAAGGGATTCTTAAGTTTGTTATTTTCAACACGATTAGAATATTTCAGGTCCCCTGGAACCCTGCCAAAGTAATCAATTTTATTGATGTGAAAATCTGGCATTTCTAATCATCATGAAGCAGTTTTGCTCAATTTTTGGACCTAGTTTTTCAAAAAATTGGATAAGAAAAACACCGTATACAGTTTTATTTTAAAAGCCCAGATTCTTCTCATCAGCTCTGCTGAGAGCAGTACAGTTACGTAGGATCATATTAAAGTGCCCATCTATGATAATTTTGTCAGTCTGCTTTTACATGTGCAACATTCCCACCCATACATGGGTTCCACTGAATGAGGGTACAGTTAGCATTTTAGCTGAAATCTCAATGGAGTGTTTGCACCAACCAGAAGCAAGAGCAAAATGTTTCAGTAGCCGAAGAATTGGAATTCTAGAATGAAGCATGCAAACCAAAGAGGAACAGGTCAACTACTTTTATAAATTACCCAGTCTATTTCATTACATAATGATTTGAACTATAGTCCCTTTAGGAAACATTAGCCTTCATTATTCAACGTAACTAGGACAGTGGCACACTTTGCCAATTTCTGATAACTTGTCCCTTATTTAATTTGATCAATTTCCATTTGGCAAGGTTAATGATAGAAGCAGAAAAGGTGACAAGGTTAACAAACAGAATGACTTACTTTTTTGGCTTTCCTCATGCAACAATATATTTTTAAAAAAAGATCAAGACAGATATAGCACTATTGTCACTTCCTATCATCATTGGCTATTCATCAAACTGGCAGTCACTGTTCTTCGAAACACATTCTTCATTGTCCTGAAAGCTCTCAAGATGATCTAACCATCATGTAAACTTCTCAGAATAAATGCATCATATATTATGGATGACTGAAATGATTTCTGGCATCAATAAATTTGAATCATAGCGCACTTGTCAACTTTGGTGCACAATAATAAATTCTTTCTACATTGTTATCATTTTTAAGATATTAGAATTTGTAGAAATCTAGCTATATCCATCTTTTATACTGTACTTTGAATAATTTCTTAGCTTTGCTCATGTTGGGATAATAAGGATCAGAACTGCACAGTGCGTGAAAGACAAAAGTGCATTGTGTGAAGTTAGGTCATATCTGGAAGCACCGTTCTAGTTTCTTTATTGACCTAAATTATGCATTTCTATGATAAATAATAATAATGTATAAATTATTCATTTTGTAGTGCTTTAATGCCATTTGAACATAGAAACATAGGAACAGGAATAGGCCATTCAGCTCTTCAAGCCTGTTCTGCCATTTAATTGCATCACGGCTGATCCGTACCTCAATTAATCCTTTCAATTCAAATTTCCCACGTTCTCCCCATATCTCTTGATACCCTGACCTACCAAAAATCTACTTACCTCACTCTTGATGGTGCGGAAGGATCCAGCATCCACAGCCTTTCTGGGGAAAGAATTCCAGATTTCTACCATCTCTTGAGTGAAAAAATGAAGACATCTGTACTCTTTAATCCTTCAATTTCAACATTATTGAAGAGCTAGTGGCAGTAACTGTATTGTGTTTTCGCACCTACAGTTTCTGTCTGTGGTGACTGTATTGTTAAAATGGACTGTTCTCAAAACATTTTACATTAAAATTCAGTGCAAATGGCAATACAAGTAGGCAGCTACAGGATAAGATAAACAGAAACAAATTTAAGTTATATAGTTGGTTCAAAGAAAACTCTACTAACATAAATCTGCCCTCAGCTCAGGCAACTCACCCATTATTCCTGTTACCAGTCCGAGGATGAAATTAATCAAACATAATACTTGGAAAGTGATATATGGAAAGTACCAGAAAACATCTTGTGATCCCATCACTCAGTGTTAGAACGCCCCCTCCTTCTCATTTGGAATTGTGTTCTGTACAGTGATGAATGATAATAAGCTCTGTCTTGCCAAACACCTGCGCAAACTTTCATACACACCTAATATAAGCTATTGGAGAATGTCAAACCCTTCAGACATAGTCAATAAAATGAATGCAAAGCTCTTTATCTAATGCCAGCTGGCAATGTTTTCTGAGGGATTGGCCTTAACTTTATATTCGAATAAATATAATGACTTAATTTCAAAGTACCTTTCCCAGTCGTACTGGGTTGGATAATCATTGCATGTTTCCATGGAGCATTTAAGGAACTCTCGTTTTGTCACTATTTTTAAGCCATACATCTATCAACACAGTCCAATAGAAATGCTAACTTATCTTCCCCTCTGTTTGTATTGCATTAAAACAGGCAATGTACATTCCCGGATCAAGTGATACAGGCTGTGTGAAATTAGATGTTTGTTGCTCTTCTTGGCCAATGTAAACCAGCTGAATTAGTACTTTTCTCCAAAGGTGCTACAGTGCAGGATCCTAACAACAACAACAACAACAAAATTACACTTGTATAGTGCCTTTCACATCAGGAGGACATCGCATGGTGCTGGACAGTCATTGTTTCAGACCCAAGCTCGGGTTGGGGATGGGGAGGGTGGAGAGAAAGGGGGGGATTTGGGGTGACTGATGGAACCATCGAAGAGGAGGGTCTTGAGGTGGGACTTGAAGGAAAATACAATAGTATAATTATTGGTGGAATGTACATCTGTAACCAGACGCCAATTTGCATTGGCATCAAAGTTTTACCTTCTTTGTGTTTTACAGGATTAACTTTGAATTCTAAATGCCGGTTTTCAACACAACAGTGGGCACCAAGAATGTAAAATGCTCAGGTAAGCTGAAGGCATTGAGCTCCAACTGCAAGATCTAATCATTTTTGTTTTAATTCTGTGTAACTATTACTTGGTTTTACCCATCCAAGACAATAAACATCTGGATGCAAAATGTTTTATGTTTGTTTGCATCAAAGGCTGCAATTTTATTATGAATATTTTCAAATTGATCTTTTACTTCTGTTGCTTTGTATAAGTGTCACATAAGCTGCATTAAGGAAAAGAACATAGTTACAAACTTTTATTTTATGGTTATTAATATCATATGGAGCAGATTAGCAATGGGAATTCAACACAATTAAGATGATGGTAAAGGTCTTGGCTTGAGATGCGAAGCTGTGCTTTGTTCTGTCAGCTTTGCTTGTGATGCACGGATGAAACAGCTTAACACTGAGTATAGTCTTCAGTTGAATAAGGAAACTGAGTTAACACACAAGTGATGAAATCAGAATGAGATATCTTTCAATTTATTATACAGCAAAGTTACATTTTAACAAGTTTAAATGCAGCCCAATAAAAACAAGATGCAGACACAGTTTAACTACGTCTTTAGGACAATAAAAATATATATTTCCAAAAATAGAAGAGGAGACTGGGGCCATTTAAGTCCGGTGTGGTGGTGCAGGGAGAAGGGCTTTTAGGAACAACCATTGGATCTAACCAATGCTTAAGGGGTTGAAAATAGAGATTTGGGGCTCATCTTTTGGCACAGTTGCTATTTTCTCTCATATTGAGGAATGGAAGTTTCATTCTATTCAGTAAAATGCCTTCTCAGTTTCTAACAAAACCTTTGGTTTGTTGAGACCTATTTCAATAACACAGTAAAGTAATGGGGTAAATAAAATACGTTCAAATGTTTTTTAAGCTGCAGGTTGCTCTTCTGGTCAATATCCCACCACAGCACATTTCGCCATCTAATGGTCCAACTTAGAATTGATGATTGCTTATTAATAGCTGTAACAAAAGGATGGGTCAGACCGAAGAGTCAACTCTAAAATGCCTATCTGGAAGCTTAGAGACTGTTAGTGCAAATAACTATGTGGCTCAACCTAAAACTAATAAAGTCTAGAAACTATAAATGGTGCATTCACAAATCAGAATATTGCTCATAAACTGAAGCCGAGTCACAAAATAAGCTATGTTTTAAATTGTCTGCGTATGTCTGTTTAATGTAAAATTTCATTATATAATTGGAGCAATAATAATTCCTGCCTTTGACATAGCATGTTGTTGTGATGCCTTAAAGCACTTCATAGAATGTTATTCCAAAGTGTAATAACTGTGCATTTGTAAGCGAATGCTGCAACCGATTTGTACACAGGATTATAATAATAATAATCCTTGGATTTGATATAGTGCTTTTCACGTCTTCAAGATATTTCAAAGTGCTTCACTGAATATACTGTAAAGTGAATTGACTGTATTTTTTGTTAGGTGAAAAATGCAATGACCATTTTTTTCAGGGGGATTTTTAGCCTTAATACCAAACTCCCTTCTCTTTTAGAATAGTGCCATGGGATCTCTCTACCCAAATAGGTAGGCAGAGCTTAGTTTAGTGGGCCCAATAAACTGTGGAGCTTCAGTGGAGTTCTGTAGCTCAGTGGTTAGAGCACTCACCTTAGAAGCGAGAGACCTGGGTTCAATTCCTGGCAGGGCGAAACCTTGGGCAAGTTTCCTTACACCACGTGCCGGATAATAATGACTCAAAAAAATAATCAAATTGATCATTTCAATCCAGACTGTTTGTAGGACACTGCTTTGTGCAATTGCTGCCGTGTTTCTCCCAAAAATATAGTCAATTTAGTTTACAGTCCCTATATTCCATGAAGCGCTTTGAGATGTCTAGAAGACACGATAAGGCGCTATATCGAATGCAAGAACATCATCTGATAATATACCACACCTCAACACTTGCGCTAGAGTGTCAGTCTAGACCGTGAGTCAGCAGTAAACCAGGTAATGGCTTGGTGCACATCAGTTGAAACAAAATCTATATAAATAAGGAAAATGGGTGTGCTTTATTAGATAAGAAAGCTATTGGATTATTTCAATTATAAAATCTTATTATTCTGAACAAGCAGTATCACAAATGTCAGTGCTGCAGCAAATTCAAAAGTCTGGAAGAGCTGTATAGACAGTTTATTTAAATTATAATTTAGACATCTTGTTGATCCTTCAGAATTAACCCGCAACAAATGTGGCTGGATTATCAAGTCGTCACTGGATATGCAGGCTAACATTTCTCAGCTGTCAAAGCTATTCTGGCATGATGTGAATTCAAAGCTCTTTTCTATTGGCTTTCAACTTGGAATTTAGCATGAACACCACTTTGGAATATTAGTGAATGCTTAAAGACTCAGTTTAAGTGGAAATTTGTAAGTAAAGAAAATAATGTGAATTTTTTTAAACTAGGCATGAAAGGCAAACTTTGATACAGTTTATTTATCACATCATCTAGACCATTCGGTATAGTTAGATTCATTTAGATCAAGTCAATGACAGTTTCACTAACCTCAATAAGTCAGATGTCACAATGTAATGCACTTATTGTTTCCCATTTATTGCAAAAAAATAAAATAAAATAACACATTACTGTTTATGGGATAATGCTTTGCACGATTGGCTGTCAAAATGTATATAATTTACCCATACGCACATAAAATATACTGTCAATTCACTTTACAATGTATTTTGTTGATGTGCTTTAAGACGTCACAAGGGCATGATAAGGCGCTTTATCAAATCCAACGATTATTATTATTAAAATAATTTGACATAATCATTTTATATCATACCTCAGTTTATTGCCTAACGGAAACAATGGCAAACAGAAAGATTCACTGAGGTGCAACCAATTTTTGTTGGTCCATAATAATTATAAGTTCACCAAGGTTCTTATTCGGTGTTCTTATTTGCTTGACCTACACCACTCAGTTGGCAAAAAGCAATTTCCTTTCAGGTCAGTTGGCTGAATTCTGATAGTCTTGCTGTTATGCTAAAATCTGATGTGCAGCTGCATCAAATCCAACATGCCAGGTTTTTACATAATGCCACCTGGCATTTTCCAAATGAAATGCAGAGTGTGAATAAAGAAAGAAAACAAAGCTGTTTGGAAACATGTCAATGGATCTAATCCAAGATGGAAAGTCTCAATTATAGAATGGTGGAGTCATTTCCTCTGTGCAGTCCCCGGGATTTATTTACAAGCATTTTCTGGTGGATAATTTGTGGCATTGATATTAAATTTAAAGTGTCATTGTATTTGTGAGAAAGAGCATGTCAAACCATACATTATTTAGGGTGGGTGAAGAGATCTGTTACTTTCAACATTATGTATTGTGCCCACGCAAGAGACATTAAATGAGTCACATTATCTTTACTAGAATTATTTAAGTTGTGTAATTTAGTGCAATGGTATGACTGGACTTTGAAACAATTTCCAAACAATACTATGTTCTCTGAAGAATGGCATTTATATTGGGGACGTGGGAGGGGGAGGGTGGGGGGGGAATGAGGGGACGTGGAAGTGGGGGGGGGGATGCAGCTGATGAATGATAATGGAATTATGACCCAAAATTTCAACTGGCCATTTTAATTTTACAAAATAATTTACTATTTCTGAAAAATGCGATCCATTTATGAAATGAAACTTCCTGGGATGTGCAATGTGATTATGGCACTCTGCAATGCAGAAATGTAAAAAAATCAGTATAACTTGGTGTAGTAATAAGCTATTATTGTTTTGGTCTAAAACTCTCTTAATATGGTAGACGAACTGAATGATAAACTGAAACATTTTTTACATGCCATCAAGTAAGCTCAACTGATTTATGAAACCCGTGCCAAATCTGACATTAAAACCGAAATTCCTTCTAACACAGCTGTTCCTACATATAATCCACAAGGATGAGGTTATTTTTATGGTGCACAAGGCTGCTTATAAACTTGTGGCTATAAAGACATGTCCATCATAATAATATTCTAAGACTGTTGGATGGTTTGTCACATGACAGGATGAGTTTCTTGCAGCAATAGTTCCAAGAAAACATCTAGGGTTATTATGTGGCACAAGAAATATCTATTGGAAATTACACAGCCATTGGGTATGACACTCATTTAACAATGTCACATGAATGTAAGAACAGATGATTGCCAGGATGAAACTACAAGTCCTTCTGTGGATCGCTACCTGTATCTGACTGCATTTTATTGAGGTCTACTTGGTCATAAGGCAGCCCCAAAAAAAGTCATCCCAGCCCCCAAAAAAGCCATCTGCAATGAGAGAAAAATAAAGTGGATGGGGGTGGGGGGGCGGGGTGGATACCAAGCTGGAAATACTGTGAAGCCCTCCATATAATCAAACGGTGATCCAAATATCCCAAACAGTGTGTTCTCGGGGGGGCTTCAAAGTTTTCAGTCTAACAAAACAGGAAAAATTGCTGAAAAAGATGCTGCTAGTTTGCAAAGGCAACTAATGTTGGTCAAATGAGGAATGAATATTGTGTATTTCATTAGATATATTTGATCATTTGAATTTGAACATTAATTTTGTCAATGGATTAGATATTCTCAAAACCATATTACATGTTTTGCTGAGTAAGATACTTACCTCTGGGTAAATTATATACATTTTGACAGTCATATAGGTTAGAAGGCTGCCTAACTGTTGCAGAATTATAATAATGATCATTGCATTTGTGATAGTGCCTTACCACATCATCGTAACGTTTCAAAGCCCTTCACGGAAGAAAATGGATTGTGTATTTGTGGGTGAATTTTTTTTGCAAATTATTAAAGTGATTCAGTACATCAAATTGAATCTATTTCTTTACAACACTAGTATTACAAATCTATCATGTACAATAAATCATTAGTGTTGTACAATGATACATTCACTCCATTGCTCCATTGCTATGCGTAATTGGCTGCCGCATTTTACCCACAAATTACAACCAATCCAATTTACAGTATATCCTGTGAAGCACTTTGAGACATTGGGATGACTTGATAAGGCACTTTCTCAAATGCAATAATTATTATTATAAGCAATGGAAATTTAAGGACAATTTGACGTAACAGTATATGAAGACCCTTAACCTCATCAAATCTTTGTTAATGGGTGTAAGAGATACAAACAATAGTCTTTTAGAAACATGTTCTGGTTATTCTTATTATATTGTTTTAGTTTGATCATGTTACTTTCTTAAAATATTATTGTTGTCCATTCAGCACAGTTAGATCCAATCTCTTTTATGCACTAGTATTATTCAGTAGATATATAGCCTAGCGTTTCTGTGGATTCATCAAAGATTTTCAATCAATAGAGTGAAATGTTATGGTTGCAAGAGAATTCACAGGCTAATGGATTGAAGCAGTTAGATGATGAAGTATTGTATCAGGTGTTTGATTGATGATTCATGGGAGAACTGATCACGCAAAATAAAGGCATGTTTACTTATAGCACACTGTGAAAATTTTTAATATTTTAGTACTTTAGGAGCACAATCAAAAATGTTTTACCCCATTCCCTATGTCAAGCTCTACAGCGTCTAGGCATTTTCACCATTTCAGTTCCTTTCTAAATATAATTTCCAATATTTTTGTTTGCTACCTTATCTCAATGAGCCTATCATCCCCATCCTTGCTTGGCATCATTGGCTCCACAATCCTCAACGGATAAAATGCAAGACTCTCGTGCTGACATTCAAATCCCTCCATTGCCTTACCCAACATTACCTCTGCGACCTCTTGCACCACTGCTGACGTGGTGAGCATTCGCTCCATTTAGTTCATGTTCCCCACTGTCTCCACCCCACTATTGGTGGCCGAGTTGTCAGCCATTGTGCTTGCACTCTGTGAAACTCCAGCCTCAAGACCTTCTGCCTCACCTGATTCCCTCCCCACTTTTATAGTTCATTTTAAGACCAGCCTCTTTGGCCATGCTTTCAGTCATCTTTATTCTTCCCTCCCCATCAACCTTCTTCAGCTCTTCTCTCCCACCAGCCCATCTCAGGTGCCCTGTTAGCAGTGTGAAGCACTTTGAGGCATCCTCCCAAAAGGAAGGGGCAATATAATGTAGATTGTAACTGTAGATTGTAACTGTAGATCTTAAGGATAGCAGTTAGCTGCAGCAATGCGCAGTATCCACAACTGAAGACAGATGGATCTAAAGTTAGATATGCTACCATGCTGTGTTTAGGCCAAAATGATTGTTATACATTCAATTACACTGTATAACTGGCATTGTAGAAGGGTTGGAGCCTTAAAATACAGTACAATACAGTAGACGCCATGGCCACAGTAATCTTGATCAGAAATGCAGTTCATAATAAGTATTTTTAAAATAATGAACTTTCTATAGTTAAATAAATACAGTAGACAATTAATATAACTTACTGCATATGCTAATGCTAATAGAGTCTGGAATAATGGGTTTGTTCATATAAATGTTCCACCACGAGAAAAGGTTTTCTTTAGAAATATCTCCAGAGCTTTGGGATTGCTAATGTTACAAAGGCTGACCTAACTCATCTATACATACAATCATTTTGGCCTAAACACAGCATGGTAGCATTGCTGACATTGTATCTATAAATAGGTTAACAAATCTATGGCACAATAGTAGAATCATTATCTTATTAAATAATATAGAAAAGTCAGCATGAAAACATTGCTTAGAAAAAACAGTCACTGTATATTATATTAATGTAGTCCAGTAGCTGAGTGGTTAGAGCACTTGCCTAGCAAGCGAATGACCTGGGTTCGATTTCCAGTAGGGTGAAACCTTAAGCAACTCCGCATGCCTGATAATAATCCCTCAGAAAGAAAAGCAATAATAATTTGGTCATTCAATCCATGACTGTTTGTTGGAACACGGCTGCATGCAACTGGCTGCCGCGATTTGCCCACAAATGTACAGGCAATTCACTTTACAGTATATTTTGAGAAGAGCTTCGAGATGTCTGGAAGACATGAAAATGCAAGGATTATTATAACCCTGTACGCAAATCTGTTGCAGCGTTCGCATACAAATACACAATTATTAAACTTTAGAATAACATTCTATGAAGTGGTTTGAGGCATCACAACAACATGCTATGTCAAAGGCTGGGACTCCAATGATGTAATGGAATTTTTGCATTAAACACACATACCCAGACAATTTAAAACATAGCTTATCTGAGACATCAAGAAGATGTAAAAGACGCTATAATGCAAAGATTATTATAATAGTGAATCCTGTGAAACGCTTTGATACAAATGTAACTTTGTTGTTGAAACATTTTCCTGACATGAAAGGTGCTATATCATATGCATGGTTTATTTATTTATGTATTCATATTATTTATTTATATCAAATTTCAATGAGGGTATGTTCTGTCCCAGAAGATATATGGTTGCTCCTTTTTATGGTCTGATCATCAATGAGTCACAGAAATGGAGAAATATCAGGGCAGAGAAACTAAGGAAATAAATAATATTTTAGGAGAAATAACTAACTGGTCGGTCTTTGCCTTTTAAAAAAAATCAATAGATAGTCATTCAAACATTTCCTCTTGTTTATTAATGTTGCTGTTTTCAGTACCTCAATACTGGAAAGGCAGTGGATCTAAGGCCAATACACTTGTATGACATTTTGTTGTCCTGCTATTGATTATATATCATTAGTAATTGCAAGTGTTCAGTCAATGTCTGTATTAAATACTCGTTAACTCCAAATCAGTGACTTGGCTGTAATTATCATTGCAGCTATTATCAGACAGATCTATTGTTAAAGTTTAACCTATGGAATATTGAATGTTCAATTCTGTGTAAAAATTCAACTTTCGCCAGATATTTCAGTTTCTGATCATCTTCATATTCTGACAGGATCATTTTCACCCAGAAGCCATTCATTACTTTCCTCATTGGTGAGATCAAAGGATTACATCAGCTAATGTAATTGCTACTGAAATTCACTGAGATGAAAAATGGAACAGTATGAACCGCAAATTCCCTTTTAAACTCATAAAGCAAATGTAAAATTGGATTGATAGTTTTTCCTCTGACTATGTTGAGCACACGGCCTGGGGAGAAAACCTATCCTGTTACCAAATCATAAAGATTCCCACTCATTATATTGGACATTCAGTTTTATAATTGTTTCATTTTGTTCCTGAAACTTTTTGTGTTATTCTTTTAAATTTTCAACCATCTATAAAGGAATTGGATTTTTATTAACAACAAAAAGTGAAGATAGGCAGTGCTTTTGAATCTGTCTGATGCTTGTGAAGATCATGAAATACTTGAAATGTCCTCCCAACGTGAAAGGCGCTCTATAAATGTAATTTTGTTGTTGTGGTACTTAGAATTGATTCATTCCCCACACACAGAATACACATAGTCACATCACTGCAGTATACCCTATGCTTGAGGTAAGTAGAATGAGGTAAGTGAAGTTATTGATCTTCATGTAAATCTAAATGCAAAGCATTTCATCAGTCTGATTCAGCTGGCTGCACACTCACCTCAGAAGGTGGTGAGTTCAAGCCCCATGTTAGAATTTGAGCTCCTATTTTAGATTGACACTCCAATGCAGTGCTGGGGAGCATTGCAGTGTTGCTGGTGTCGTCCTTCAGGTGAAACGTTAAAACGAGGGCTTGCCTGCCTATTCAGGTGAACGTTAGCGATCCCATATAGTATTCAAATTGAGAAGGAAATCTCGGCGTGCAATGCCCCAGTGAAAAAAAAGGACATTTTCTTTTAATGGTGAGGCATAGCAGCTGTGTGCAAATTGGATGCCACGTACAAATGCAGAGTCGGTAGACTTTACAGAAAACTACATGAAGCGCTTCGAGAAGTTTTGAAGTGATAAAGTACTATATGAAGTGCAAGTATTATTACGTATAATTTTCCAATATTGAAATACTGTAATGCCTGTCGGTGTTTTTCTTATTAATCAAATTAATATAACTCAAAAAAGTCAATGGTAAAAATCTAACTTTGTTGAAACAATTATTTATACAGCACCCCAGAATAGATTGAGAAATGTGGCTGAGAAATCAAAGGGAACATCATCTTTATACTGTACGCTGGTGCCAAAGATGTGCAGTTTAGATGTACATTTTCAAACGTTTGGTTGAAAGGTTGTTGATGTCTCTGGGAGAAGAAAAGTGAGTTATGTGCCTGGTGCAAGTATAGCACCATAGGTGCAATGATATAAAATATAGATATATAAAGGAACATGGCATGCTTCAGAGGCTCCGAGCTCTATTTTTGAATCTGTTTGATGCTTGTGAAGATCAAGAAATACATAGAATTGATTCATTTCACGGACAAAATTCACATAGTCACATCATTGAGAAGCACTTTGAGATTTCTTGACAATGTGATGATAAAAATTATAATTGTTGCATTTGATATAGAGACTTCTCAACGCTATTCACAGGATACACTGTAAAGTTGATTGACTGTATTTTGTGAGTGAAATTTCTATATCAAATGCAAGGATTATTATTATTAGGTGGACAGTGTTCCACGATAGAATTCTCATAGCCCAGGCAGTCTATTTACAAAATATTAAACAAAATATAATGTTACTCATATAACAATATTTGGCACTGGGATAACTTACAGTTTTTCAAATGTTCAATATTAGCAACTTCTTTGTGGGAACAATATATTAATGACAATACGGTACTATATTTTCCATAAACCACTGTGCAGGTCTTTTACTTGCCTTTTATTAATCCAATCCAGGTGGCAATCTTAGTTTATTGAGGAGAAAAATATCCAGAATGGTGTCAATATGATATAATGACCTAAGACTGTGCATCATTATAGATGATAATGGGAAAAGTAAGCAATGAATGTGAATAATGGGGTTTAATATTCGGTTAGTATAATTGGGTATACTACGGGGTAAATTCTAACAGATTCTTTAATAAGGAAAGCTTAAGTACATCACACTGGTCTTTAGGAACTCCACTCTATAATACAATAACAACAGCTTGTATTTATGCCACACCCTTTAAGCAGTGTCTTAAAATATTGATGTGGAAATGGAACCCACTTAGTTTTTCATTGAGGAATCCTGTTCAAAATCACTGCCTATTAGATCCTTATCTTAGCACCAAGTTTAACTGAAGGAGTAGATGGTGCAAGAGAGGACCAGGCTGATTGTTTGCTGAAATTTTCTCTCCCTGTCTGATTGTTTGCTCCCTGACTCTCCTGTCAGTAGGCATTCATTATTGCAGAAACAAGCTCACTGATGGGAGATGAAACAACTACTCAAACATTATGTTTGTTAACCTCTCCCACATGAGTCAACACCACTTCTGCCTGAAACTACACAATATTCCCTTGATAATACCCTGAGCAACTGACATGCAACCCACTGATATAAGGGCACTGCAATTTAAGCCAAAACATATCAATCCGTCCCCCTCTCTTTTATCTCTCTGCAATATCAGCATTTATTTAAATAAACTACTTTCTATTTTGGTAATACTGTATCAATTTGGGTCCACATCCCTGAGAGTCCAGTACTTTTGGATATCCTGCCAACATGGTGCTATACAAATTTGGCATCTGGACTCTACATAGAAACAGATGCAAAAAATATAAATTTCTTAAGCAAATTAATTACGTGACTGGTGATCTTACTGCTTCTAAATAGAAATAATCCATTATTTTACGCTAAAAATACTTTCTGCAAACACTCATCAACATCCAAACTCAATATAGGTAATTTCTCACAAGCCCATAAGAGATAAGATCGTTACATTGGTGTGTTTATGTACAATTTGGGATTCTACTATATTATGAAATCATGCTGAAAACTGTAAACCTGCATATTTTACAGGCTCTACTGCAAGCAGATAATTTTATCCACAGTGACTGCATTAGGAAATGAATTGTATTTAATATGTTTCTGAGTATATAATTACTATTCTCTGTTTTCCTCACTTAAAGTCATCATTAAAAGTAAATGTGTTTATACAATTGAGGCAAATCAACCAATTTCTACAATCTAGGAAAAGTATTAATGCAAAAACTTTGCTATTGGTATAACTTAAATTTACACACATCATGCACACATTATTTTTTAATGCTATTTAAATAACATGTTAACTATCATAATCAGAAAATAACACATACTCAAATAGGAACTATGGAGTTCTCAATTGAATTAGATACTTGTGCACCACTTGAGGGACTTTGAAGGATTTGTAATATCAACAGATCAGGAAATTGAGCTATTAACATGTCCATCTATAGAAGACAATAACATTCTAGGTCTACTTGATGTTAGAATTCATTCCAAATTATCTGCATTGAGAATTTACTTATTTTATCACAAGATCTAATTGAATGCTGATAATTTGCTTTATCAATATTCATTAGACAACACATGTTGCCAATGAAAGTATTTGTACTTGAAAAATTATCTGTTGAATCTGCTCAGAGAGCTCTTTTAATTGACTTGAAGACTTTGGAGAATGTTACTGGAATTATAATGACCAAAGTTCATCTTGCATGTTTGTGTTCGATACCCAAGATTTCAGTATCTTGCTGAACAAGACTATGTATCCGAAGTCCTATTCAAAACCAAAGGGCAAACAATGTCACCAATTGGGTGGCCTGAGGAACATTAACCTTTTCTATATGTTCTCTTTGAACTGAATGCTATTCTGCAATGCATGAGAGTGCTGACAATGTGTTTGTATTGTGCTAACTATTGATTACATTCTTGTCACTAATTGGACATGTATTGTTTTCTGAAAAGCAAAATGCCAAATGTTATCAGCAAATTATTGCCTTTCCCGAAGGCAAGCTACTCACCCTGGCCAAGCATTACACCATCCTCATTTAAATTTCTGTAGTGCACTTTCCACTGATGTGTGCCCTATCTGAACCACTGTACCTGTTTTGCACTTCTATTTTTAAAAACAGATATAAAATTCCTGGCTGTAAAATACTGTTGCAGTTTTTTATAGTTCAGAAATTCATATTGTGCCTTTGACCATTCTAATGTGAATACTGCAATTGGTGCCGTTGTGTGAGTATGCTGCTGTATTAAGATATACATATTCTATCTATCTTTTCTACACATATACCTGTGTAGAAAAGCTTTGCCAATCCTGTTTAATTTCTAAAATATATACCTTACCCTTTTTAAGTTGCATACTGAATTTAATAATAATAATAATCCTGTAATTTGATATAGCGCTTTTCAGATCTTCTAGACATCTCAAAGCGCTTCACAGAATTTACTGTATAGTGAATTGACTGTATATTTGTGAGTGAAATGCAGCAGCCAATTGCGTACAGCAGTATCCCACAACCAGTCGTGGATTGAAATGACCAATTTTATTATTGTTTGGTTTTTTTGGAGGGATTATTATTAGGCGTGTGTGTGGAGTAAGGAAACTTGCCCAAGGTTTCGCCCTGACCTGCCTGGATTTGAACACAAGTCTCAGACTTGTCAGGCGAGCGCTCTAACCACTGAGCTACAGGAGTTCTTTAAGCCATTATTTAGAATAGTACTGGAGATACATATGACATAATAAGTTTGACATATGTATGCTCCCACAAATACGCACATAACATCTATATCCACCAGTGCTTTGTGCCTGAAACTTCTCAGCAGGCAGTTGGATCTGCAGTATGTAATTACATTTCTCCAGATATATTGATTTTAAGCAAACTCTATAAATATCTGTCAATGCGGGTAAAGTAAGAGCCTCCTTCTAAATTGAATACACACTTTGTGTCAATTTTTTTTTTAAATCATTGATTTGCACGAGCTCTGGTGTTCTGGCCAACAATCTTCTAGCTAAAATTGATCATTTACTTCATAACTATTGTGTGATATTGCTGAGCGCAAATTGGCTGCAGGCGTTTGCCCACAAAATATACAATCACTACACTTTGAAATAATTCCTGTGAAGTGCATTGAGAGGGCCCTCTGATGTGGAATGGCTATATCAAATGCAAGGATTATTATCATCATTTTCTAACTCAGAATGCAAGACATGGAGCTGCCATGCTGTTTATAGAAATCAGCTGCATTTCTCATGTTTGCTTTGGATCATTCATTAATTGCTTGACAACTGCTAAAGGTCTGCTTCTGATGAGCAGTAGAGGTTCCATTATGATTGCTTTCATGCAAAGCATAGCTTCACCATACTTAATATAGATGAACAAATTGAGTAAATATTGGTTATTTGTCCACCTGTTTCAGATTATCATGCAGAATTCTGCAAAGATTTTCCTCTAGCAATCGAGTAAGTTATCGATTGAGGAGAAGCTATTATAATATGTGCACCACTTCATCTTAATTGAATGACATTCAAGATTTAACTGCAGCATGTGAGTAACATAACACCTACACTGGATTTTATCGGTGGCTTTCTAATCCATTTAAAGGTGATAGATAACTTCCGATAACAATGTATTATTTATATTTTGAACCTCTGTTTGGAGAGCTGGTATCCAAGTGTGATCTGAATGTTAATTTGTTGATATATTTTTTCAAAAGTTCACTGTTTCAAGAATAACTTTAAAAGTTCTTCAGTGGATTTTCCCTGAAGCTACTTGAAGAGCCAAGATCTGAAACCAAACACAAATATAGGGACAGTAGGTGCAATATGTGAATATGCACCATGGAGATGCCTTTGGCTGATGGCACCAAAGTACATCTGTTTGCATTTTTCACACAACATGCTCCAATGTTGCAGAGTGAAGCTCGAGCAGAATGTGTTGCAATAGATGATGTCGCTTCTGGCCTTTTTGTGATTCAAAATGAATATTGGTTATGTAGCTACCAGTGAATAAGCTTAATATATAGGTTCAATGTAATGTCAACTATAACATCTGATATGAACATCTGGTGTGCAGCCCTTTGTTCTTCTTCTTTCAAGAAAATTATTATCTGTTTGCTAGGGATAATTGAAACAGGACCATATGTGAAAAAAAAAGTTGCTGTCTTTTACTTGTGTGTTTAGGTACATCATGTAGAATTAGAAAAGGCACAGTGGAACAATAGAATACCTTAAACCTCATTCGAGGTTCGAGTTGATGTGATTAGTAATGCTCTGTGATTTGAACTGAGGCAGGGGGTAGCATTCTGTGAGATATGTGCTCTGGATTGTTCTGATGTTGTGCATTTCGTCTGTTGCCACTATGCGTCTAAGCAGAGCATGCTTAATATTATCATTACCAATATCAAATACATTCGATTCCCAGCACTGTCATCCCTCCTTTTGAGGATCGGGCATGTGCAAAACATGGATGTGACTGTAGTGAAAACAATCATTGGATGAAAACAACATTTGCAGCAGATATATTTTTTATACAGAGTGGCGTTGTCTGAGGTGCTGTCTTTCAGATGTGACAATAAACTGATGCGTGTTTAGATTGCTGTTAACGAACCCATGTATTCAAAAAGAGGAAGGGGTTTCTCCAATGACCACCAATTGATTGGCCGTTTACTGACGAGCTGCTTGTGTGACCTTGCTGGCTATCAAATCTCATTGTAATAATAATAATTCTTGCATTTGATATAGCACTTTTCATGACTTCTAGACACCTCCAAGCACTTCACAGAATATGCTGCAAAAATGAATTGATTTGATTGTATATTTGTGGGTGAAATGCGGCAGCCAATTGCACACAGCAGTGTCCCTTTAACAGTCGTGGATTGAAATAACCAATTTATTATTGTGTTTGTTATTTTATATTTTTTACCCGACTGTGATCGAGACTTTCATCGTAGTGAGGTCCTCTAAAAATGGAAGTTCTTTCTTATTATAAGAACATAAGAATTAGGAGCAGGAGTAGGCCATTCGGCCCCTCAAGCCTGCCCCGAGGCATTGTGTGCATTATGTGTGCATTGTTAATTGTCTAGTTACAGAAAAATAAGCAGAATCCTGAATTGTATCACATTTTGCAATATACTAAATTGTATGTACAGTACTGTACAGTACTTTGTTAAACCTAACCAGCAATTGCAGTAAAATACAATGAAGTATAAAATGTAGCAAGACACTCTAACACTTTATAAATAAACACCAGGAGGCAATTTAATTTCCCCAAATGACTCGTTTCAAATTGTGAATTCAGCAGGAATGGAACCATAATCCACTTTCTTTATGTCTTTCATTGCACAGAAGCTTCTTCTGTTCTTCCAATTTTCTTCAAAGGGTTCAAGTCTATTTTGCTGTCCTATGTACTATACCTGTATTAACAAACTTAAATTGCTCTGTAAGTGTGTGTGTGAGAGAGAGAGAGAGGGAGGTGCTTGTTGGATGTAGCCTCAGTTGGCCAGCACAATGCTGAGGGCATTTACTGTATTTCTCTATTTGAAAAGAGAGAGTGAAGATAACCAAAAAGCTGTGATGTGATGATTATTTCATGAGCTTTTATGGTTTCTAAATTTATTTATATATACAGCTAACATAAACTAAATTAGATATTTTGCCTTGTTTAATTTCATATAGGTATTTCTACTTTCTCATCTCTCTTGCACATCTCACCAGTCACCACATATTCCTCTTGCACTGACGCAAACCTTTACTGCAGTTTGTAAAAAAAAAATGTTTTACTGCTTTGAGGCTGAAATTGAAACGTTAAGGATAGATTCTTGGTGTCCATGGTGAGAGTAAGCAGTGGTGAACCAAATGGATCTTCCGGGCATCGTGCAGCTCTGCAGAAATATTCAATTATAACATTCTTCATAATAATCATTAAGCATTCGTGGAAATGGTTTGTCAAATCCAATGAAATACACAGCCTTATAGTATGAAAGGCTCATTTACTGTGTTCAATGGAAATTTATCTTACTGTGTACATTTACAGAATACTCTCTAAATGTGCAATTCCTCACCTCCCATCCCACACAGTCCAGTGCCTTAGGATTTCTTCCTTGCGTAAAACGGGCTATACAAATGTAATTTGTTGTTGTTATTGTTGCCATATTATCCAATGGAGTCCTGTACCTCAGTGGTTAGAACACTCGCCTCGCAAACAAGCGACGTGGATTTGATTCCCGTTAGGTCGAAATGTTGGGCAAGTTTTCTTAATTCACACGTCTCGCTTGTGCCTCTCCTGCTACCTAGAGATTTTCAAAACAAAAAATTGTCCAAACACAAATATGTTCTGAATGATATAACAACTGATCTTTCACAGAAGATGGTTAATTGCTTTTATCTTGTAATTTTTACATACTGGAGCCTTTCTATATGTGAGCCAAATTATTCATCACGAGGTAGGGGATTCACTGAACTAATATTCAGTGAATAATGCTTTAGGTACAATAAGGAGGTCTTCATTCAAAGTTGCATAACCACAAAAATGATTTAGCTCTGCCTGTTTAATAATGTATCCATTTCATACCCTTTGGTTACTGATGACTAATATTAAACAAGGCATTTCAAAAAAAAATCTTTTTTAACAGCTGGTGTGTCTGTGAGTGAGTATGTGTGGTCTATATACAGTTGTGTACTTCTGTATTTTTGGAGCCCTTGATTGATGCAAGTTGTCAGCAAACGTTGCTCTAAATCTAGGCTATTCTGTTCTGATATCCTATAAAGCTATGGTACAATATAATGAACGGCATAATGAAGTACAAAGTGAGTGCTCTCAAAAAAAGCTCAGAATATGTTAATTGAAACAGGGGAACAACGTGTTTTATTGAAATGATGAAGTAAAGACAGGGCTTAAGAGACCTTATTTCAGAGCATTTCACTTGAAAGAGGGTTTTCTTTTACATTCCCAAACACTCGCAACATATTAAATTAGCAATAAAAAACACAGAGTTACTGTGAAGCAGAAAACTGGTCTTTTGTAGGTAATATAACCCCATGGGTACTGACTATTCATGATTGAGTCACAGTGCTTCAGGTATACTCTCAAGGGCACTTTTCATTCAGATTCTGTATATGAAACTTAATAAAATGTCATTCTAGTAATATAACTTAAGTACTTCTCAAATTTTTTAAATATCCAGATGACAGCCATTATATAATATTATTTAGTTGTTATGATTGTTCAAACTTTATAGGGATGTGGAATAATTTCCCACCAATGGTAACCACTCTGGGATGCTACCCCGTGTGAAGCGCACTATATAAATGCAAGTTGTTGTTCTTGTTATTGAGGCTGAGAGACCAACAGCATTCAAAATGGAATTGGATCAACAATTAAAGAGAATAATATAAAAGGTTCAGACTAAAAGCAGCTCAATGAGGTAAATGGTTCAACCATATATATTCTTACAACAGTATATATTTGTGTTGTATTCTTCATTCCAATATTTGTCTATTTGACTTGGTAAAAACAACACAAATTGCATACAAATTTAAACTACAATGTAAATTTAAATATAAAGTTTGGATCATGAAGATCGGGACCTGTGTTCTATATTATATTACGGAACCACTAAAGGTCTTGACATATCGTGAGGTGTAAGGCTGTCTGAGGTGAAAACAGAACAGTAGGAACAGCTATGACGATAGAAATAGAAATAACGTTCCATTGGCCACAAGAAGGGTTGTGTGTTTCTTTCAGTCCTTACTTTCATATTGTCCTCGAGAGACTGATCTGCCAGGAGGTGCTACAGTCAAATTAATTTGCATTCACATAGAAGATCTGACATGACAGCCTGGATTAAAAATAGTAGCATATCAAACTTTTAACATTGATTTCATTTTTTTTTAAAAAGCAGCATTGAGAGAACATAACAATCTGCACATTAGACAATCTGAGAAGCTCTAATGTTTAAGCCATGAAATCAGACTGATTACCAACGCGGTTTTGCTGCTTGTGAACAAGATGATATCTCTTTGGGGCTTTGCAGTTCCTAATAATAAAATGAGGCTTATGTGGTTTGCATCAAAAAACTCTTTACATTTTTTATATGGAATCCTGTTGACATATTTAGCCTTCTATCTCAGCCAACATGAATATTTTAAAACTCCTTGTGAAGGAATTATAGATTCATCCTTATCCTGAGGTGCTACGAGAAGGAGCCAGCTAGGTTTGATTTCAGGCCTGGGAATAAGATAATAAAACTTGCATTTTTGCTACAACAAAACATATTTGATGTTTGAGATCCTAGTTTCTGCTGCAGGAAGTGGGGGAGGTCTGCTGAAAGATAAAACTAGTCTCCTATGTATTCAATCCTCAATGTTTTTCATTGAAAGGCATAAATGATGTAGATGTAATAAAACTATTTTACTTACACTGAGAGAGCAAAACTAAAGAGTATAGTTTTTTTTTACAAAAGCCTTAAGCAAAACCAGTGACTGAAGAATGCTCTCCCTCCTTTCATAGATTGCCGAATATACCAGCAAAACCAATTGTTGGTGCATCAATGAATTCCTTTTAAATGGTGTTATGTGAGTCTGCTTGATTATATTGTGAGAAGTAGAGAAAATTGTTGACTTGTAATATACAATGATTTCTATGATGCTGAGGGGAAAACTTAGGCAGTGTTGTATTAAGGAAGAAAACCAGGACTGGGTGGTAAGTAGCGTCCGGCGATATATCGATATATCGCTAAAACCCGATATAATTTTCATATCGATACGCCGATATAGGCATTTCCAAAATATCGATATATCGAAAAATCGATATATCGAGGTAAAAAATTGGAATGCGCGCACACTGAGCTACAAGACCCAGAATGCTCATCTCTATACACAATGCACAGACCGAGGTGCAAAGCTGCCATATTGTATTCATAGTCCTAGAATACAATATACAGGTATGCAAGGGGTGAGGGGAAAGAGACGGCTGGGGGGGGAGGAGGGGAGGGGGAGAGAGACGGCTGGGGGGGAGGGGAGGGGGAAAGAGATGGCTGGGGAGGGTGGGGTGGGGGGGGAGAGAGACGGCGGGGTGGGGGAGTGGGAGAGAGGGACGGCGGCGGGGTGGTGGTGGGGGGAGAGACGGGGTGGATGTGATAATATACAGATAGATAGAGATGGGGGGGATGTGAGAGAGGAGAGAGACACAGAGACACAGACAGAAAAACACAGAGATGGAGAGAGTGAGTGTGAGAGACACAGAGAGAGAAAAATATTTACCTCCTGAGGAGATAGGCCCCGAATGTGCGCACACCCCGAATGCACGCACCACGCGCGCATGCGCAGTACAAAACCCCAGAAAATATCAATATTTTGGTATATCTTGGTTTGAGCCCATCGATATATCTAAATTGGAAAATTTCCATATCGACGGACCCTAGTGGTAAGTAAACAGTATCAATGAATGAATGCGTCGAGAGGACATCCCAAGGCGCTGTACAGTCAGGTAGGACAAGAGCAGGGTGGGAAGGATCAGGGCAGGATGAAGAATAGTAGGAAAAGTAACTGTATTAGTGGGCGAAACGCGGCAGCCAAATTGCGCACAGCAGTGTCCCACAATCAGTCACGGAAGTGGGACTAGGGGCAAAAGGGGGTAAAGAAGCAAAAGTGGAGGGGTCGAGGCAGGGGGAAGAAAAGCAGGAAAGTCGACTGTATACTTGTGGGCGAAACGCGGCAGCCAAATTGCGCACAGCAGTGTCCCCACAAACAATCGCGAAAATGGGGCCAGGGGAAAAAGGGGAAAAGACGTGAAAGGCGCTATATAAATGTAAGTTTTGTTTGTTGTTTGTTTGTTTGTTTTGGAGTTTTGGATTCTTTACCACCAGAGGCTTATAATGCAGATATCTAAATTGTGTGTGTGTGTGGGGGGCTGGTGGTGTGGGGGTGGGGGGTGGTGGGGGGGGCGCGGGCGTATGGGGGAGGGCAGTTGTCTTAATTCGCAAATGGCCTTTTCACAACCTATGCTTTCTCGTCGCAGTCAGCAACATCCATAACTTCTGAACTTCAAATATCCATTCTTCTGAACCCAGAAGATCCAGGACTCAATTCGTCAGCCTGCAATAATCCATCATTGATCATTAATATTCATCATCCCCAACAGCAGTCGCTGCCACGCACCACCACCAAGCAGGAGACAAGTGAATTTATGATGACAAGAACAAAGCAGGGTTGGGTAAATATGCAATTTTTGTAGCAGCTGCCTTAAAAGCATGTCTTACAACACCTGAATCCCATGTGCGATTGCCTGTACAGATTGCTAGAAAATTATTTTAGTTACATAAATTGCAGCGGCTTCAGATGCAGCAGAATGTATGTCTGATGGGTCACTAAAACCACTTGGAATCTTGTAGCTCAGTGATTAGAGCATTTGCCTTGCAAGTGAGAGACTTGGGTTCGAATTGCGGCATGGCAAAACCTTGGGCAAGTTTCCTCACTCCACATGCCCGCTAATAATCCCTTAAGAAAAAATACAATAAAGTTGGTCACTTCAATCCATGACTGTTTGTGGGATACTAATGTGTGCAATTTGCTGCTGTGTTTCTCCCACAAATATACAGTCAATTCACTTTATGGTATATTCTGTGAAGTGTTTTGACATGTCTAGAAGATGTGGAAAGCACTATATCAAATGCAAGGGTTATTATTATAAATATTTCTAAGTCTGTGTCAAACAAATATAATTTTGTTATTGTTGTTGTTAAATGCTACTTAATCACACTGAAAACAATGTTAAATGATTACTGGTCTTACTGGCACCCCATTTTCGACTTGGGTGATAATTCACAACTATAGGCCAATTTAGTGGGAATAATTCTGAAAGCTCATTTAACTAGCTTGAAATATACAACAGAAGCCAAAATCCTTCCAGGCACATGAATAGACCTCAAATATCAAAGTAGCTATCTAATGTTTCCCTAGATCTATCACATTTTCTGATGTTTTGTAGCTATCACCAGAATAAGCTATTCCTCCACAGCTTGTTGCTACTTCAGGACAAAGCTATCCAGTGGCTGAAATGATTGGCTTTCATGGTCCCATTGGAATAAGGTGTGAGATAGATTATTAATTTTATTAAAGTATATTATCTATGTGCCTTTGCCATTTGCTCTAAAATACGCAGAAACAAAGGAAACACATTTTTTTTTAAAAATGCGTAGTTATCTTAAACACATTTATGATAGTTGTGTATTTCAAATGCAAAATACTGTAATCTATTTTAAAACTGTTACATGGAAATATTTGCAGCAAAGCTACAGTTAAACAAAGATGACCGCAGAGATGTATGATTATCAAGCTGGGAAGGTTATACAGTACAAATAATAATGCTCACATTTATTGGCATCATATCACTGCAAATCATCTCTAATAACTTTGATTAGTTACAGTGAAGTCTAGTAATTATTCAGTAGGGAAACATAGAAGCTAATATGCACCAACTATATACCACAACAGACATGAGATGAATGGTCAGTGTATTTTTTTGGTGACTTTAAATCAGTGAGAAATATTGCCCAGGACATCTGATGACCTTGTTGATCTTCTTAGAAATATTGCCATGGGAACTACCACAATAGATGTACAGGATCTTATTCAAGGACAAATATTATTGACCTTAAATTCAACCAAATAAAAAAAATTATTCCCTGTCTCAGAATATTTTGCAATTCTTTTTAATAGTTACAAATAACCCCCAAAACATTTAGGAATCAAGATTTGTTTCACATTTTTTCCACATCTAGCTAATTATTGTTGGGGGGTGGGAGAAGATTGCAATTAGATTGAGAAGTAAATGAGACAGAAAAATCCCATTGTAAACTCACACTGCCACAGCCTACAAATTTATAGTGGAGTTCTGTAGCTCAGTGGTTAGAGCACTCACCTCACAAGTGAGAGACCTGGTTTCGATTCCCAGCGAGGTAAATTGTTGGGGAATCTTCCTTACTTTACATGCCTCTATTTACCTAGTATACCGGTAGTAGTAAGTAGGAGCCCAGTTGTTAGTCAATTGGTGGACTGCTTTTCCAGCGATAAGAATTGTTCAAAACAAAAATAATAATTTGGTCATTATAGATGTTATTTTTATATACATTTTTTTAAAATTGGTCAATAATAATAACTTGATCCACGACTGTTTATGGAAAACTGCTGTGCACAATTGATTGCTGTGTTTCACCAACAAATATACAGTCAATTCATTGTACAGTATATTCTGTGAAGTGCTTTGAGATGTCTAGATGACATGAAAAGCACTCTATCAAATGCAAGAATTATCATTATTATAGTCAAGCAAAGAAAATTTAGAAGCTTGGGCATTGTATCCTCAGCTCAGTAATAAACTTGTAGGCTGAGCAGCAGCCTCAAGGTTTAAACATAATCAGCAAGTATTTTCCTAAAATTGATTAATAAATCTGTAGCTTCATTTCCAAAATATGTGAGAATATATCCTTATGTTTCAAATTAGTGTGCAGGGATTTGGGCTGAATTAAAAATGAATGCTACAGGGAAACTGTGAGAGGATAGACAGCTCACTAGAGTATGTGAGATAGATAGAATGGGATAAAAATGATTATTGGCTGTTTACGGATAACTCCCTTCTGAATAAACAAGAGTACAGTATATATATTATGTGCTAGATTTCCTACCTACAACACTCTTTGAAATAAGACCCTACTTTGCTCTGATTCACTGGAACTCTTCAGTTTCCCCTGTGCCTGTCATTCAAATGAATTGTGACCCTCATCTTCCCCTTCAGTTCTCGGAATCTGTTATCTCACCAGTGTTTAATTTAATCTGTTTCACTAATGGTTAGTTCATTGCTCTTTTAGTCAAACTCCTACTTGTTCCTTATTTTTTCATGTATCACTACTGCAGTAGTTTCTCTGACTTAATTCAATTTCCTTCACTGCAGTAACATTGATTCCATTCCACTCATGTATTGTGCTGCATGGCTCCAGTGAGATGAATCAATTTTTAAAGAGATTTCTTCCTATGTTCTTCCTGTTCATAGAAACCATAACAATTCAATATGCAAGAAATGCAGCGGAGGCAAAGCCTGCATTTTGGAGGTGGGTAACATTTATAAGTTGAATTGTGAGAGAATACAGGGTGTTTTTTTTACCCCAAATACACTGTAGTTTAAAATGTTATTACTTTAGCTATCAGGAAATAAATGACACCTCCTCAGAAACTAACAGAAGTAGGGTTAGTCTCTTTCTAATAATATTATTAATAATCCTTGCATTTTATATAGTGCCTGATTGCGTCTTCGAGACATCTCAAAGCGCTTCAAGCATAGACTGTAAAGGGTAATGACTGTTACTTTGTGGATGAAATGCGACAGCCAGTTGCACACAGCAGTGTCCCACAAATAGTCATGGATTGAGTGATCAAATTATTATTTTAAAAAAAATAGTTTTAAAGGGATTATAAAATGACCAATTTTATTTTATGGGATTGTTGACCAGGACACGTGGAGATTTCCTTCTTTTTTCAAATAATGCCATGGGATCTTTAACCTGAACTAGCAGACAAGATTTTGGTGTGCAACAAAATTACATTTATACAGCGCCTTCCACGTCGGGAGGATGTCCTAAGGCGCTATGAACGTTTCATCAGGGGGTTTAACGTCTCATCCGAAGAATGGCTCCTCTGACAATGCAACACGCTCCCAGCACTCGTGTCACCTTACACTACATGAGTTCAAGTCTTGATGTTCAGCTTGATTCCACAACCTTCTGACTCAGAGGCAAGAGTGCTACGACTGAGCCAAGCTGACAGCCACTGTTATTCTGTGAACACGATAATTTAGCACTTTGCTTAAGATACAAATTTTGTTTATTTCTATCTATTCTTTCTTTAAAAACATTTTAGGGGCTTCCAAACACTTTAGTATTGCTTGCGCTCTCATTTTGTTCATGATTCTATGATTGCTATTTGATATATTCCACTGATAAACTCATGCATTTCAGGAAGGAGTTCCCAAATCTATACATAAATGATAAAACTGGAACAAGCAAGACAAGTCTAACTGTTCTCACGAGACTCTGTACAGCAGAAACGAAGAGAACAATGCTATTATCTCCACAGGGGATAATATTGTTTCAGAACACTTTGTTCCTCTGTTCTAAGAATGAGAAAGTATTTCCAGAACACTGGGGCATTTAGTACCTTGAGTAGGAAGACTAAAGCTTAATACAGCACTAGCTGGGCCACAATGTAGGATCTTTGTACAGTCCAGTTTTGTACTGAAAAATAATAATATTAATCCTTGCATTTGATATAATGCTTTTCACGTCTTTTAGACATCTCAAAGTGCTTCACAGAATATACCGTAAAGTGAACTGACTGTATATTTGTGGGTGAAATGCAGCAGCCAATTGTGCACAGCAGTGTCCCACAAACAGTCGTGGATTGAATGACCAAATTATTATTGTTTTTTCTTCTGAGGGATTATTATCAGGCATGTGGAGTAAGGAAACTTGTCCAAGGTTTCGCCCCGACCTGCCTGGAGTTGAACCCAGGTCTCTCGCTTGGAAAGCTCTAACCACTGAGCTACAGGACTCCACTTTTATTCCATATCTCAAATTAAATTTAGCCATTATCTCCTCCTCCTGTCAGCTGATGCACATTGAATGTTCGTAGCACATTCTTTATTTAAAATGTTATTTATCAAACTTCACAAAGATTATTTGATATTTCCATTTGTAAATTGTACAACAATGTTACTTGTGGACATTTATGAATTCTGATCTTTAGATCTTTAAATGTACAAGGGCAGGTGGCATACGGCTATGCAAAACAAATCAGATGTGGCACTGATTACACGAATAAAGCACAGACGGCTTCTGAGTCAGCATTCTTCATTGTGATAAATGTGCAGGAAATAGAGATGCTTCATTGTAACTAATCATGCTAAATTTTTAAGCTGTTGTTTTGACTAGCGAGTGGTCATCAATATCACACATCATGTTGTGTTGTGTCCATCTATCTGTAATACAAATGGATAATAAACAGAAAACGCTGCAAGAAAGAAATATTTTCTAGTGTCAGATTAATTGACCTCCTTATATATTGCATGATAAATCCTAAACTCGTGTGTGTCTGTGTGTGGGCTCCAAGGTAAAATGTTACATAAATAGAATAAATCTAGACCTGGTAAAAGTTTCTCCTCACCCATCACTTAAATTATATTTTCCAATGTGGTTTGCCCATCAAACAAATTATACGCCTTAGCCCTGTAAAAAAAAATCTGTGAAATTCTAAACTTTATTTTTAGCAATATCCTCTGATTCTCCTTCAGAACCTTGGAATCCAAAATAATTATTTGCAATACACAAACCGAAGCCATTTGGAAGATCAGTAATCATTATACAGCTGATTCACAATGTTAAGGACAAAATGGCTGGATAGACTAAATAAAGTCCAAAGGCATAACTCGCGCATGATATCTAAGAGATGGGAAATTGAAAACTATACATATTTTAAATTAACACAACTACAAGGATATCCCAAATATATAATATGTTTGTGAAGCACAGATGTGGGTCAATAACTTTTTTTTCATGTGGTATCTAGCGATCAACTGATCTCATGTATAGGTGAACAGTGGTGTGTCATGCCAATTACCCTATACAGTATTACAATATTACATGGATATGGCACAGAAATAGGCCATTCAGCCCAATTGATCTGTGGAGTTCTTTATATTTCACATGAGCCCATATCCCTCATACTCTCCATCTCCATCATAGGATAATTCTACGTTATGTATGATGGATTACAACAAGTATGTAGGAGTAATGGATTTTAACAAGAAATCATAGAGTTCTATCAGACAGATTAATCATCTAACTTCCGGAAAACCCAAAGAAATCACAACGTACTTTGAAAGCAATAACCATAAACTTCCAGCACTGCTACACAGAAAGACACACAACATTTATGGATAACCCAGGCAGCAGCGACTCATGTAATAAATAATATTTTTTCATTAGCAGTCATAAATTGTGCGGTGAACAGTCTTGGAAGATGAATTGTGCATATACCAACTCCTGGGGTGATCACAAAGCTTAGTTCCAAAAGCACTAATAACAAGGACATTTTGTCAGGTGGAAATCTTCAGGGAAATTAGGGACCATCTTGCAGTGAAGCAATGTGGTCCTGGTTGTACTTTATCATTGACAGTGAGGGAACAGCACTGAGCATCAGTGTTGTTTTAGCTTTATGTGTTGACTCAATTTGTTCTTTTTTATAAGATAATATTGTAGTGCTGGTAATATTTATAATACTAAAATAATCATTGCATTTAGTACAGCAACATATCATGCCAATGAAATATTTCAAAGTGCTTCACTTGAATTTTTGGTAATTATTTTTATGTTTGTTTTCACAAAAAGACGTTGCTACAAATTGAATTGCTGCCATACAATGATTGGCACAGCTGCATTATTCTAGTGATTTTGATTCCAAATCACTGTACTCATGATATTTGTACAACAAAAAATACATGTTATCTGCTACATAACAGTTTGGCGTCTCTGCTAGGATTCTATATTCTAATGAGATATGATGTGCTCGTCATAAATGACAGATTATATGTCTCATTATCATTTATATGGGAACAGGATGTTAGCTCATCATTTCCAGGTATTCTTAAATGTCATTGAATTTAAATGTTTTCTTTTGATGTGAGTGCATTTATTAGATTATTTACTAATTATGCAATAAAATCCTGAAAGAATATGAAAGGCATAAACGAATTGACAGGCTCATTAAGCATAACAATGAGAGGCTGTTATGTTTGGTCTAATGATTTTGGCTTTGTATAATATTCCAAATGCCCCAGAAAGTATTTCCATATAAAGTCAATACATAAACATCCAATATTTAATGACTCGCAGCATTATCAGAATGAACTCCACAAAATAAAGTCAGTCCACTTTACAATATATTCTGTGAAGCGCTTTGAGATCTCTCAACAATGTGATAAGCCACTTCATCAAATGCAAGGATTATTATTATCAATAAAACAAACAAAAAATCTGTTTGGAACATACATGATCTGCAGAGGAATGCATACAACGAATATGTGGGAAATCATTTAATTAAAAATGAACACATATTACAATGGCATGTTCATGTAAGAGTAAAAAATGTCAAGATCTACAATATTAATTGGCTCACCTTTCAAATCATTCTGGAACATTTCCTATGGCATGGACAGTTAAAAATTAGCTAGTTACATTTATCTTTGCTACAGTTAATTACCAAATTCATGTTAATTACCCAAATCATATTGTGTTCCAGCATGTAAAAGCTTCAATTTCTTTAAAAATACTTTTTTCATTCTGAATACTGTATTAGTCATAATCTGGGCTAATAAAAAAGTACGGAAATATTAGCTGAAAGTTACGTGGAAATTTGAAAATATTGCGGAAAATGTAAGTGAATTTTTCAGAGCATTGGGTGATGCTGTTCAGGTCCAATTAATGCAACCTACATATTTTCACTTTATTGACTAGAGAAAAATAACACATATCAGATTGTCATTTATTAGATCATCGTATTGGACAGAAACACCTTCTTTTTTTAGTGGGTTTATAGTGGAAATAGGGGAGAAAATGTCGGCCGCACAATTCTATCAGCCCAGGTCGTAATTCAACAGCAACCCAATTCAGCTACTCCAGTTAATTTTTGATAACTTCTGATTTGGAATCCACTTTGAGAACAAATAAACAAAAATTACATTTGTAAAGCGCCTTTCACGTCGCACTGAGCCTTTCACGTCGGGAGGACGTCGCAAGCCGCTGGACAATCCAAAACTCTGCAGCCCGTGTATTATCCCGCACCCACCTCCGCGACCATATAACCCCCACCCTCGCCCGTCTCCACTGGCTCCCCATTCTCCAGAGGATCGAGTTCAAGATCCTCGTCCTCACCTTCAAGGCCTTACATGGCCTTGCCCCGCCTTATTGAACCAATCTA
Organism: Hydrolagus colliei; assembly: GCA_035084275.1. NCBI lineage: Eukaryota > Metazoa > Chordata > Chondrichthyes > Chimaeriformes > Chimaeridae > Hydrolagus > Hydrolagus colliei. Next base: position 12,597,107 of record CM068754.1, read on the forward strand.
CTTTCCCCCTACAAGCCCACCCGGACCCTCCGTTCAGCAGGACTTGGCCTGCTCCAAGCCCCCCGCCCGAACCGCCCCACCATCGGAGGCCGGGCCTTCAGTTTCTCCGCTCCCTCCCTATGGAATGCCATCCCCCAATCCCTCCGTCTCGTTTCTTCCCTTTCCTCTTTCAAGGCCGGTTTGAAGACTTTCCTCTTCGACTGTGCCTTTTGTTCCCCCCCGAATTTTTCGACCTCCCCTACGTGTTTCACCCCTTCCCGTACACTCCCCTCCCAGCTCGGGTCACACGCCTCCTGTGCAGCGCCTTGGGACGTCCTCCCGACTTGAAAGGCGCTTTATAAATGTAATTTGTTGTTGTTTTGGACCCAAATTGGGGGTTGGGAATGGAGAGGGTGAACAAGGGAGGGGGGGGGGGGGGGTTAAGTGGGTGGAGGGCATGGGTGGGAGTTAGGTAAGGAGGGTGATCGAAGGCATGGTCGAAGAAGAGGGACTTGAGATGGGTCTTGATGGAGGCTAGGGATGGTGGATGTGGGGGGGAAGGGGGCGGAGGGACTGGGATGGTCCTGGTAGTTGCCGGGTCCCGTCCGTTGCTAGGGGCCGGCCGTTGCTAGGGCCCGTACCTTGACGAGGGTTGGAAGACAGCGGCGGCGACGGCGCGGAAGTGGCGTCATTAACCGCGCGCCCGATGCCGTGCGACGAGTTGAGAGAGCCGCGACCATGACCGGCGGAGTGGATCTGAGCAGTTTCCCGCTGCACGGCCTCCTGCCCAAGAAGGAGACGGGTGCGCTGAACTTCTTGAGCAAACACCCCGAGAGCGACGGCCGCGGGGTCCTCATCGCTATCCTAGACTCCGGGGTGGACCCGGGGGCGGCGGGGCTGCAGGTGAGAGTGAGGGGGGGGTCGGGCCTGTGCGGAAGTCACCAAGTGCTGTAGTCCGCCTGAGTCACTGATTTATGACCGTTGGGTTTGAATGTGATTGACATGAGTGTCCCCCCCCCCCCCCCCCCCCCCCCTCGGCCTTGCCCTGCCCCCCTCCCCCCCTCACCCCCTCCGATACTGTCAGCTTCTCATTTAAAGTTCGAGTCCAAGTCACTGGTCAATCTCTCCCTCTCCTGTACTCCTTTCTTGGCCCCTTCAACCACACACTGAAACGATTCGGGTGCGAAGGGAACCCACGTGTGAGCTGAACGAGAAGGAAGTGTCAGGACAGGTGCTTTGATTCTTTTTGGCTCTGCGGCACAAAGCCCATTGCATAGTGGATTTATCGTTGACTTTACAGCTAGAAAGAAATGACACTTGGATATTGAATTGAGTGTAACTACAATAGTGTTAGTTATACATTATAATAATCATTTTGTCGGAATGTCTCAAGTGACCACATATGTCAAATGTGGTGATTATTTTGATTTCTTTGTTTTTAATAAGTAAAGCAGTTACTTTGACAACACAAGCATTCAAAATGACTACTTGTTAAATCATTCAGGGTCGGAAACCTCTCCATTAAATTCATTACCCTGCTTTCAAGTTAGGTTGATGTTAAGATCAGCAGCATGGCGTGTGTTCTTAATGGAAAATGTTTAATGCAGTATCATTAAACATGAATGTAGGGGCTTAGTGAAATAGAATAACTTGAAAAGCCCTGTGAAGGGAGCCCACTTCTGGAGCAAACAGTTTCTGCTCTGTAGCAGTAAGTAACAAATGACTTGTTTTACATTAATCCAAGAAATAATCAAGCTTCAGTGACACACTTGTGTTGTTCAACACAAAGGAATGATTTCTTCTAGAAACTGAATAATGCATTAAGGAGGAGGATTACTTCCACATTTAAAAGTATCAACCTGTCTTGGCCATGCTTGCAAAGGCCTTTGGAGGTCTTAGCCAGGCTTGTTCTGTGGTGCCCAATTTACCTTTTTGAAATCGATCATAACCTGCATTATTTTTCTGTTGAGACTTATATTGAGGTTCACAGCCTGGTGAATTGTCCTGAATGATTTGCAAATGTTATCTTTTGGGGTTTGATTATTTAAAATGATTGTGCTATTCAGTGTATGTAGAAAGTGTCCATACCTGTTTATTAGAAGAATATGAATGATTTGTTGATTTTATGTGTTCTTTAGATTACAACAGATGGAAAGCCAAAGATTATCGACTTCATTGATGCCTCGGGCAGTGGCGACGTAAATACTTCTACTGTGCTGGAAGAGAAGGATGGCCTTTTAGTTGGTCTCTCGGGAAGAACTCTCAAGGTATTGGTAGTAATTCGTCTTACTTTATGTAAAGACAAACACATTCAGAATATTATCTCATTGAGTGCCATTTTTACAATTGTTTTGCGCTTCACAATGAAATAATTAGAATACCACGACTGAATGTTTTATACTTTAAATTCACCTTGTTAAATGTCAATTATTCATGGTCTTTAGAATCACTGTTGGTAAACTATTTTGCCAATTGATTGGATGGGGGAAGCATCATGACTGAGTTTGAGCCTGTTCCTGCCTCCACTCATTGCATTTCATAGCAGGGGTTTTTGGATAATGATCAGGAATTCTGACTGCTTTTTCCCTTCCTTAACTCGATCCCTGATTGTTCAGTACTTTGGGACGTCCTCCCGACGTGAGAGGAGCTTTGTAAATGTAATACTGGACAGGCTGATCCAGGCTGGGGGAAATGACCAAAGTAACATAATTGTTACAGAATTGCTGAACATTTACTCTTCCCGAGTGTGTTTTGGGGAAAACTGCAAAGATTCTTTAGTGGTGTGGAATGATTGTTACCTTGAATTGCCACTCTCCCCAGTTTCCTATAATGTTGTTTTATGTTTGCTTACTTTTCCTATTTCATGTGGATTTAATTTCTAAATGCTCAAAACACTACCACTGAGTTTGATTTGTGATGTATAATCTACGCAATTTTTTTTAGATACCATCAGATTGGATTAATCCCTCTAGGAAGTACCACATTGGTTTGAAAAATGCATTCGAACTATATCCCACAACCCTAAAGGAAAGAATTCAGGTAACGTCAATATTAACAATTGTGACAAAGATGTTTCTTGCTGCATTTCCCTTCTATCACAGGTCAGCGCTGCACAAACTGATTGGGGGAAATGGTTTCTATATAATATTGAGGTCATCATTGATTGATGGAATATCCGGAATACTGTCTGTCGAGTGCCTTGGGACGTCCTCCCGACGTGAAAGGCGCTATACAAATGTAATTTTGTCGTTGAGTGATACCAGAAAAGATTCAGCAAAAGGTTGTGCTTACATATTCACCTGTCAGTTCACATCACCATGAATCTGTGCATTGGTTCAATGAACAGAATTCCTTAATTGACATTATTGGCAATTTGCTAGTACAGTATTGTGATAACTGGCGCTACATTGCATTTTCTAGTGAATACAAACACCAATGATTACTTATATTGCTTTACCTCATATTTATTGATAATTAGCTGCAGAAATTATTTCATTTTTAAGAACTAATAAACTCAAAGGACCCATTTACCGTAGTAAGTAGAGAGAGAGGGGGATGATTTATATGCTGCATATATACAACGAGACTTCAAATAATATTTTTTAAGTTTAAGAAAGTACTATGAGAATATTAATATCAATGTGTAACTTTATATTTATTTTCACAAAGCTTCCCTTTGCTTTTTCCACTTATCAAGTCATTTTACTTTTTTTCGACTCTTTTACAACATTTCTGTAAGCAGCAAGAGAGACGAGAGAAGCTGTGGGATCCTCCACATCGTGCAGTTTTGGCAAATGCTCACAGAAAACTGAATGACTTCAACAAGAACAACGCAAGCTTGTCTCAGGTACTAAACGCTGCTGATTAGTTAATATTTTTTCAGATAATGTCTAATAATCTTAAGATTTTTAGGCTTCCTAAGAGAGCTCAGAAGACAGAATATCAGCGGCATTCAGGACCTATATGCCTTATTTTGCTGGGCAAAATAAGGCATATAGGTTGAGTGGTTGAGTGATATTGAACATTACAGTACCCCCATAGAGTGGAGGTGAATATCGGCTTGATTTCCTGCTCTGTTCAGTTCTCAAATTTGAGCCTCATCAATAGGAGAGAATGATTAGAGACCTCCGCATTTCTTGGAAGGGAAAGAAAATTGGTGGAGAGAGTCATGCATGGACAGATCCGTAGTGCTTGCTGGTAGCAAGTAATGTCCGGCGATGTATCGATATATTGGTTATATCGGTATAATTTTTCATATCGATATCCCGATATTGGAAATTTGAATATATCGGTATATAGAAAAATTTGGTATGAAAAAAAATCAGTATATCCACAAAATATCGGTATATCATCAACAAATGCAACGTTACAGCATACAGAAAATATACAACCAAAGGTTCAAATGTACTTGACACAATGCACACAAGAGCTTAATTTTCTTAAAGCGCCAAAGGGCTCCATCAACAACAACAAACAACAAAAACAGGAACAACAAAGTTCAACAGACTTTCAACAGACCTTGTCGCTGGCATTGCAAACCTCCTGGGCGTAGAGCACGGATATCTGAATGTGCACGCATCCCCTTTCTTCCCTTCCCCCCACCACCAAACACAATCAGACTTGCGCACAACCCTCCCAAGCCATTCATATGTAAAGCTTTGGAACGTGAGTTAAAAAAACCCCTGGTGATATCGATATATCGGTATATATCGATATGAGCCCACTGATGTATCAATACTGGAAAAATTCAATATCGACGGATACTAGAAGCAAGCTACAAAGAGAATTGGCAATGATCTAAGAACAGGCTGCCTGATATCCTAGCAGCAGGAATGATGAAGTCACGTATCAGATTTTCAGATTGAATCTCATCAAATCTGATTGTCTTGGTTAGTTTGTGTACATTTTGTTTCTTGTAAGAAGATTTTTTAGATATATCAAGCTATTACTCACCATTATTTTTATTTATTTATTTGTTCCTATGATTGCTCTGCAGCCAATTACTTCTGGTTGGGTTGTTCCAAAATGTGAATTATTTTTCATGCAGGTTATGACCCTGTATCCCGTAGTTGCATTTTATAAGTACAGTAAAAGCCCATTTATCTGGCACCCTCCGGGGGTCAACTAATTGACTGTGTGTGTTGGATAATCGGGCGGCAAGTTGCCGAAAACCCAACACAAAAGATTTACTTATTTTAAAACATATTAATAACACACAAAATGGTAACAGAATATTGAATGGATACTTTCCAATAAAGATTCCAGCACACTTGGTAAAAGGCATTTTTTACCGATCGGTTAAAAACTTAGAGTTCGCAAGTTTAATAAGTGCGCATGTACACGCATTGCGAGCATGCGCAAAGTGAGCATACTCGCAGTTGCTGGAATGGGGAATTGCTCCAGGAGGGGGTCACGCAATCCAGTTGATCGGGTCATGGATAAACAGGCTTTTACTGTATATAGCAAAATGATTGCAGAATCTTTTGTCAAAATAATTTATTTAAAATTAAGGATTATTTACGATTTGCTTTTGTATCTGTTATTCATTCACTGTTCAAAAAAGTTTGCTTATTATAATACCCGATAGCTGCTTACCCTCTTATAGGGTTATCAATTAAGATGATACAGAAAATATTTTCCTTCAAACAAAATAATCTTATTTTACAAGGTATTTTTCATTAATACTCCCCAGTGCATGTTCACATAATCTGTAAATAAAGCTAATGGAAAGTGCATCAAGTAACTTTAAACTAAGGACTTCTAAATAGTTTAAGTAACTGGATGACAACATGAATGTAATGAAAACCAATAGCTTTTCCCTTTGGGAGCATGCATTATGCATTATAAATGCAGATACAGTAATGTTCAGGTCACTAAGCATTGGGAACGAGGGACATGTTTAAAAGATGTAGTCAATCCTTTCATGGTTATATTACACTCTCCTTCATTATTTATTCTTCGAGTAGCTTAAGATAGGCTTATCAACAAATGGGAGGCAGAATGGCTGAGACACTGAGGGTACAATTTCCATTGATGACAAAAAAATTATTTGTTGTATGACGTTATTATTGGGACATAGAATAGACTATTTTTAGTGAGCAATGAGTGCTGGATAATTGTGTCTCAGCTTTATTCTTCCTTAAGAAGATAGTCTTCTCACAACTTTGTTCTAAATTTTCAATTCCTGTTAACTACAGTAAAAGCCCGTTTATCCGGCGCCCGATCAACTGTAACTTCCGTACAACCAGCATCACAAAAAAAGGTCCACATTCGATTAACCGGAATTTATCCGGAAAAATGCATTATTATTATTTTTTTGAGTTTTCGCCCAAATATCCAGCACGCGCTTTAACTGGCATTGGCCAGGTCCCAAGGGTGCCAGATAAACGGGCTTTTACTGTATTTTGAAATTTTGTATCAGTATCACAGATACTGTGAATCAATTAATGCTAGTTTCATGCATCTTAGGGATATTCTTTAATATAGTTTGTATTGTTTCATTTGAACTATTTCGACAGGAAGATAAATTGATATTGGAGGATCTACAGTGTCAAGTTGATCAACTGAATGCTCTAGAGAAGCAATATATTGACCTAGGGCCGGTCTATGACTGCTTAGTGTGGCATGATGGGGAGACTTGGAGGTGAGTTACTCAAGAGTTATACAGTGAACACTTAACTGTGTTTAGAATCTTATTTTACATTAGTATTATTATTATTACATTATACGTGTGACTATTCTTGAGATTTTTCTTGGTGAACTAAACCTTTATTAGAAACCTGGAAATCCCCAAAATACAAGAAGGCCATCCGGTCCATTGAATCCTCAACGACGTAGCATAACAAGATGATTAGTTCAATCTCACTGCCCCATCCTTCAAGCCCCTTTCTTTCATATGCCAGTCTACTTCCCGTCTTGAAAACTAAAATGGACTCTGCTTCCAGCACCCACTTGGCAAGGCATTCCATATCCCAACGACTCTGGACAGAAAAAATCTTCCTAAGTTTTTCTTTTGCCATTCTCCTAGCTATCTTATGACTATCATTTTCGCCTGTGCTTTCAGCTGTACTCCTATGTCTCTGCCCTCCCTCATCCTAACCCTGCCTCACACGCCCCATTGCTCGGGTCATGACCCCAATTGTTCAGTGCCTTGGGACTTTCTCCAGACGTGAAAGGCGCGTTACAAACGCAATGTTGTTGTTGTATGTCCCATTACTATAATAATAATAGTAATTAGGAACTACATCTTTAATCATCCTAATTGTTTTACTACCTGTTGTGGACTCTTAATTTGTAAATTGTTCCAACACCTTAACTGTCTTGCTCCTCTCCCATTGTAAAACCGGTGAAGTAGGGTAAGCCATTGGTTACGTAGAATGTCTTGTTTTTTAGCAATGGAAATGCACTAAAGTATAAACTGGATCAGGAAGGCATAGATTTCAGATTTAGTGCTTTTAACAAAAAAACATTGTGCAAACAACGACAACAAATTATATTCGTACAGCTCTATTAATGTCAGAAAGATGTGCAAGGGTGCTGTTTTAGAAGCAGGACTTTCAAAACAGAATATAATCTTCAATATGAGTCAGAAGATTGGTTCTGTTTATGCATAAGTTTTTTAAAAATTGTTTCATAACCTTTTTATGAAAAAAAAATGGAGTTTGAATCTAGTTAAATATTTACCCCTGGCATTACAAAATTGTAGCTTTCAAAATAATTTGCCTGACTGTCTGAAGGTGGAATTGTTCCAAGCTATATTCTGCAACTCTAAATTTATGATGACTTTACATTGCATCAAAGTGTTTTTGACGTATTCAATTAGTTTATTTGCATGGAGTGTCCAATATGGCATTTAAAATGCCTTATGTCAGCAGGATTTCTGCAGGTGTCGTTTGTTTATAGTTCACTTTGGCAGGCATGATCTTCCATCTCCTGCAAAGTGGGCAATGTATCTTCCAAATAACTTGGTTGAAATTAGATCTTGATTTAATTGTTATTAAAACTACTCAGATTTAATTCCTTAATGTTGATTGTGTAACTATACGGGCATGTTGAGTGTTCTAATCTTATACACTGGCTGAAAGGCTGCAAAGCCTCCCCCTGTTCTTATTGTATCTGATCATCTGGAATAGATCCTGCATCTTTTGGATATATCGTTTATGCATTATCCATCACTTTTATTTGTCTTCTTTCTAGAGCATGCATTGATACCAGTGATTGTGGTGATTTCAATAACTGCACAGTTCTCAGGAATTACAGAGAAGCCCATGAATATGCTCAATTGGGCAAGTCTGAAATGCTGAATTATTCTGTCAACGTGTATGATGATGGCAACACACTTTGTATTGTTACCAATTCAGGTGAGGCTGTGACTAAATATTTTAGGGGAAAAACATGCAGAATATCTGTCTTGTGTTACGAATGGTGAAAATAAATAGCACACCACTTCAGTTGAAGACATCTTAAACATGTATTTTTTTCCAATAGGATCTCATGGAACACATGTAGCTTCAATAGCTGCAGGACATTTCCCAGAGAATCCTGAAATGAATGGTTTAGCCCCTGGTGCTCAATTATTGGCTATCAAAGTTGCTGATTCTAGATTAAACACCATGGAAACTGGGACGAGCATAATTCGAGCAGTAAGTAGAACTTTGATAATGAGCTTTAAAAGTTTCAGTAGTAAATAATGATTTTTTGCTCCATACTTTGTATTGTATTATAATGATGTTTATAACCTTCATGGTCGGTATCTATTTTTACGTATTTTTTCTCTTAGGATTGCAGCTAAGCCTCTATTTAGGACGCTTCTATTTAAGACGTTTCAATTGAAAGAACATAATTTTTTAACACCTTTTGATCGATATAAGACACTTGGATTCGTTTTAACAAACAAAATTTTTTGCGCATGCACACTACATACTTTGAATATCGCAGTCGCATTTCGTGCATCTTTTTTGTCCATACGCATAGTGTATTCGTGGGTAAATCATGCTCGCTGGATATATATACTATATCATGCTGATATAGTATATCCAGGCGTTTGAACTGGCCAATAAAATGGCACTATGTCATTGTTTAAAATCCAGCTGATTTTGAAGCAACCTCACATTACATCAGTATTACAGTAATTTCCAAACATTCCTGAGCAGCTTCGAGCGATTTACAGCCTCTGCCATGTCTATACCAAGTCGGGAAGAGACAGCAGTAAGTGAAATAAGCAGCGGCCAGAAACCCCGCAAAGTCATCACTTTAAATACCAAATTGGAGGTGATAAAGCACATTGAGTCTGGCAAAAAAGGTACGGATGTCGGGAGGGCTTTAGGGCTAGCTAGATCAATAGTGGCTACTATAAAACAGAATAAGGACAATATTCTGGGAAGTTCAAGGTGTGTTACACAGGTGCAAGCAGATTAGCAAAACATAGGAGTGATTTGATGGAAAACATGGAAAGAATGCTAAGTGTCTGGATTGAGGATCAGAACCAGCGTAATATACCACTCAACACCCTGGTTCTCCGAGAGAAGGCAAAATCATAGTTTAGGTAGCTAAATGATCAGGAAACGGCACAATCTTTCAGTGCTAGGAGAGGGTGGTTTCAAACGTTTAAAAGACGTTATGGACTCCACAACATCAAGATGAGTGGGGAACTGCAAGTGCCACTGCCACTGTCACACTGCCAGTATTAAAGTTTGCCAGTATTAAAGTACAATACTGTACAGTTACCCCAAGTACCCCTTCTTGCCTATGTATGTCAATTTGTGTTTTTTATGTGTTATGTTGTGTGGTTTTGTGTGATATTTAGTGGGTTTAAGGTCTGAAAATTTTGTGAAAAGAATGCATCTCTGATTATATAATGGGACCGCATGGGAAATCACATTTTGATTTAGGATGTTTCGATCTAGATACAGTTTTTCAGGAACGTAACCCCGTCCTAAATAGAGGTTTACCTGTATGTTCATTCTTTAATGTAACTCTTTAGTTTTATTCAGTGGGAAATAAAGTTTTGCCTTTATGCCAGTTGCAAAAAGCACTGATCTGTTTTTCAGCAAAATATTTGCAAGCTTATTTATCTTAAACTTTTCAGATGATCGAGGTGGTAAAGTACAAGTGTGATCTGGTAAATTACAGCTATGGTGAATCGGCTCATTGGACCAATTCAGGGTACGTAAAATATCCGCGACATTAGAAATTTAACTGGATAGCTGGCAAAAGTTTAAAGGACAGGTAACTCAGCTATAAAAATAGCCGAGCGAGGGGTCAGAAACCAGTTTGTCAAGCTACATGAGGCAGTGTCAGCAGGAGAAAAGAGAAGTACATTGAGAAAGGATAAAAAAAAGGAACATTTCTTTCAATCAGCTGTGGTACAAGAACTCTGGGGGGTAATTTTAGATATAATGTTGGGAAATCAGTTCAAGGCAGGATTCAAAGATTTGGGGAAACTGATCAGAAAAGAAGTACATCATTTGTGAGAGGAGTACTATAAATAAATGTGACTGCTTTTGACTGTGAGATTGTCTATATTATAGATGGCAATTTTGCACCCTTAGTACATTCAAGAATCCTTTTGTGTGACGTTTAGCAGCAGGCCCCCTTTTCATCTGTTATTTAAATATTCTTGATATGTCTAGTAGTACTGTCATTGAAGGCTATAATTATTTTTCATTTCTGTAGCTTATTGCTTTATACAGATATGCAAAATATTGCTTTTATTAGAAAAGACATTACTGACTGTTATAAAAGTAATACAACATGGCTGATTTCATTTAGATAATTTAAATTATAACTTAAGTGATAGTTTTAAATAGCAATAAAAGTAGCAAAAATGAAAAAGCAAATTATTTTCTGGATGGGGAGAGGTTAGTTAGTGTACAAAAGGATTTGGGTCTCAAAAAGTTAGTTTGCAAGTGCAGCAAGCAACTAAGAAGGCAAACGGCATGTTAGCGTTCATTGCAAAAGGTTTAGAGTGCAAGAGTAGGGAAGTCTTGCTGCAACTGTAAAGGGCCTTGGTGAGACCGCACCTAGAGTATTGCGTACAGTTTTGGTCTCCTTACTTAATAAAGGACATATTTGCCTTAGAGGGGGTGGAGCGTAGATTGACTAGGTTAGTTCCTGGGATGAGGGGACTGACCTATGAGGATAGGTTGAATAGACTAGGGCTGTATTCTCTACAGTACAGAAGAATTAGGGGAGATCTTATTGAAAATATAAGATTCTTAAAGGGGTGGATAAAATAGACAGTGAGGGACTGTTTCCCCTGGTAGGAGAATCTATAACCAAGGGTCATAATCTTAAAATTATGGGTCAGCCTTTTAGAACAGAGTTGAGGAAACATTTCTTCGTTCAAAGGGTAGTGAATTTATGGAATTCATTACCCCAGAAGGCTGTAAATGCTCAGTCCTTGAGGCTGAGACTGATAGATTTTTAAAATATAGAGGGATTAGGGGATATGGGGATAGGGCAGGTAATTAGAGTTAGGTCAGAAGATTAGCCATGATCTTATCAAATGGCGGGGCAGGCTCGAGCAGCGAATGGCCTACTCCTGCTCCTAATTCTTATGTTCTTATAATAGTTAGAATGGTTGAGGGAGTGCCGTTTACAAGTGTAACATCATGTGCATTATTTGTTACTTGTATATTTGAATAATTTGCTCCAATCCTCTATTTAGGCGAATATCAAAGGTGATCAATGAAGCTGTTTGGAAGCACAATATTATCTTTGTGTCCAGTGCAGGCAACAATGGACCATGTCTTTCCACTGTGGGAGCCCCAGGCGGTACTTTATCTAGTATCATTGGTATGTTTTTTTAAAAAAATATATTAAACTAGCAACAAAATGCAACCAGCCGTATGATAAAAGAGATTTCATTAGAATGCTGTTTTCCTAAGCTGAATATTATATTTCCTATTGCCCGCACAGTGTGTTAGTATCTGTTTACCTATATACCCTGTTTTCATGTTGATTTTGTGAAGATGATGGTTATTGTGGTTCCTGCTACCCACTGAATATGGTTCTAGAACTTTAATAAATTATTGATTGTTGAGCAACTCCCCTCTCTCCCCCCCACCCCCCCCAAAGAATAGCCTTGCGTAATTGTAGAGTAACTTTTCCACAACGTTTCTAATGTGTTACTTGCGTGCAGATATAAACCGGATGTTTAAAAATAAATTAGTGCAGTCATAGTTTGCTTTTCACTTCCAGTTCTAATTTCATGCATTTCTGCATTCCCATATGTTTTCAATGGGTAAATACAGTTTCCTTTGTTGTACTGTATTAAGATGTTGAAATTGGGAAAATCCCAGGATTCATAGTCTGTCAAGTAGCTGATGGCGGATGAGATAATGGTGGCATAGCTATAATTCTATAAGTCATTGGTATCTCTGGGTATTGACATTAAAAGCTCGCCAGAGTGCCTGTTCCCAGATGGATATCCAGTGAGGATTCCTGGAAAGCATGGATCATAGATATCCATCCGTAAAAGGGAAAGATCAGGTTCAGCTTTGCTCTTTTTCCTGTGGTTGCATAGCCTGCTGATATTGTTCAGGCCAACATAAACATAAGTAATTTGAGTGAGGAATCGCAATACCACCAACACTTGTGGGATTTTACACTGGCAGGAAAGCAGCCACGGGGAAATGGGAGAACATACTGCTACGTATTCTATTTTTTAATATATTGTATATAAAAAAATGGACAGTGGAAGCCAAGCAAAACTGGAAGTGGGAGTGCATCAGAAATCTCTGGAGGATACGATTTCTTTCAACCTGTTTTTTTCATGGTGTAAACAGGAGGCGTTTTTGAATCAAACCAGTACAGCTGTTTACCTGGCAAGTTCTGCATTTGCACAGAGGGAATATTTGAATTGTCCTGGACCCTATAGAGTTACTTGTTCATTGAACCAGTAGCTGATGCCAACTGAGCCTTGAAATAGAAGGTCCTCCAAGAGACAGTGAGAAGAAAGTGCTAGGTTTCTTCTGCAGGGAGATTTAGTTATTTATATGGAACTAAATATAAATACTGCTGTACACTTGTACTTGCTTTCTTGCAAATGTAAAGCTTCTAAAACTAAATTGTTTATCTATTGAAAGTACAGAATCTCGGGTTATGCTACGTTAAGAATGTTGCCAGCACTAATGTCCTTGACTGAATACTTTAGGTGTTGGCGCATATGTTACTCCAGAGATGATGATTGCAGAGTACTCCATGCGGGAGAAATTGCCTGCCAATCCGTACACATGGTCATCAAGGGGACCTTGGTAAGAAGCAGTTTAAAGCTTCTTTTGTACTTGTCCTTGCTGCATTGTGATAAATATCATGGCTGGCGGTGTTACAGTAAAAGTGCTGACTGGGTAATTGGTGCATTGGATACAAAAAGAAAATGGCACAATGCAGATTTCAGCACCAAGTTTCTTGATTGGGAAAGAAATCCATTTCTATATCAAAATAGCAATACTGAGGGACGTATAGGCCAAATCATTGAGCTAAACGAAACCTTCAGCAGGGTCCGCAAAATTTTGTGTGACACATAATGCTGCTGATTTCTCCCAAAACCCTACCTGAAAAATTGAATAGCTTAATGTACGCTGATAGACAGAATGCAAAAGAAGAAATAACTAGTTCACTGTTAGCATAACTCACCTCTAAACTGAATGTTCTTGGATTCCCACTACATAGCTTTTGAAACAAGAACTGATAGCTCCTTCTTCTTTAAATTCTCCAGAGCATTTCAGACTCCTGTTTATCCATCATTGAAATGAATTGAATTTCTCAACTTACAAGTTGTCCATTTTTAAAATTCTCTCTCCACTTATTAATCTGATCTGTTCCTCACATGGTTGGCGTTTTAATTGCTGCCTAATCCTTATGAATCAATACTGTTGCTGTACTTTTGATTGCACTTGACAGCAGTTACCTGAGAAGCACTCTGAGACGCGCCATTTTTCTATGGATTGTACTAAATCCAAACACAGTAGAAGCCCATTTATCCGGCACCCGCGGGACCTGGCCAATGCCAGTTAAAGCGCCTGCCAGATATTCGGGCGGCCCCCGTGGCCGAAAACCCATTACAAAAAAATTTAAGTTCTTTTAACACACACCATACACACCAGAATAGGTAATAGCAGATAGTGGCAGAGTATTGTGTTGGTGCTTATTGTTGGGGCTGCTCTCTTGCGCTTCTCACCTTTACTGATTGGGGTTTGCTATCAGTGATTATTTTTTGAGTGGAGGGCGCCAGGTAGGTGAAAGAAGCGCAGGGCAATTTTAAAGTCGCGCGACTTTACTAGCTGTAAGCCGAAGCCCTAGACTCTACTAGCGGCAAACCGAAATACTGCACCTGCTTGGGTTATCGGCTAGCCTTATTAGCTTGCCGCCAGTATGACCTTGAAGTCATACTCGCAGTTTTTTTCGCCCGTTTGGCGTGCACCGTTTCGAGAGGGTTCGCTGGACTATAAATCTCAACCGCAGCATCATGGCTTCAAGCGCAGTATCTCCAGTGGGGGTGGGGGGCGCAGGAGAGTAGTTTTGACGGTGAGTGCCAATGCAATATTCTGTTATGTTATTATTTATGCATTTACAAATGCTCCACTGCTATTGTTCCGGATAAATTCTGGTTTATCGAATATCCGGTTTAACATGCCGGTTATACGGAAGTGCCGGTGCATCAAGTCACGGATAAACGGGCTTCTACTGTATTATATATTATACCTTCATATATTTGTGTTCCCAGCCATATAATTGTAACTCTGAGTTAACACTTATCTTTGTTAGTACTGATGGAGCATTGGGAGTATGCATCACTGCACCAGGGGGCGCCATAGCTTCTGTGCCCATCTGGACTCTGTGTGGCAAGGAGCTAATGAATGGAACGTCTATGTCCTCTCCTAATGCTTGTGGAGGGATTGCGTTGGTCCTCTCAGGTACAGTAACACATCAAGCTGAAACATCTTACATTGGATAGACTGTAAACAGGGATAGTATAAATATAATCAAATCATAATATAGTTTTACATTATGTAAATTGGTTTCCTTTTATTTCTCTACTGCATTGGAAGGACAACTGTCATTTTAACAGATTATGAACAACAACATCAAAATTACATTTGTAGAGCGCTTTCACTTCAGGAAGACATTCCAAGGCACTGAATAGCTTGGGGCGTGAGTGGTCAGTCATTGAAGAATTAAAATACAATTATTCATTTGTTGCATTTCAAATATTAACCTATATCGATATAAGATAATCCGTGTTGCGGGTGGAATGCGTAATTCTGCGTAACTATCACATTCTGATTGCAAAAATCTCTCTTAAGGCTAACAGTTGTCAAATGTAAGCTTTGAAAATGTATCTTTAAAAAAAAATGACTTACACCAATGGGAGCTGGAAGGAATTTTCTTACGTGTCCTGAAAAGAGATGTGCTCTGAGACCGTTCTATTTATCCAAGCCATAACACATAATTTGTCCTTAAGCAATTGGGAACCATAAATGCCATTTTTGTTGTGTTTTTCGGCATGTGGTACTTTTTCAACCAGTGTTCTCCCTTAATTAAGTAAATTAGGAAAAAAATGTCTAACAGATGCATAATTTAGCAATTTCAGTATTATCTAAGTCTGTGTGAGACACTTGAGTTTTATCGCAACTATTGAGCAGAGTTCCTCTTATGCTAAATTGATGGAATTCTGGCTAATTTTAGGCTTTGCATTGTATACATGCATTGTATTTGAGGAAAAAAACACATTGGCAAATTAAAAAATAAATAAGTCAAGCAAGTGGTGAATGGCTATTACTGTTCATGTGTCTACGTATTTCATAATGGTATTAATTTTTTGTTTAGCAGTTTTTGTTGTGTTTATGTTGATTGAAATGGGAATACTAAAGAGCTTTTAAGTTACTGATAGTACAAATTAAGCAATATGGTTAAAAGGTTGTGCCCAGTGGTTGTAGTCTGTGTTCCGATGATAACTTGTATTTTTCGGGATGATAACATTAATATTACTTTACGATTCAATGGTTGCTGGTAACTGTACTTGCAGCAATAGGTCAGGATTCATTGAATCACAAGAGCTGTAGTTTTGACCCGTTACTGCATACAGACTTACCACCTGCATTGAATTATGCATGTGCAGTGTAGATTACTGATCAAAATAGTTGTCTAAAATGCAATTTTATTCAGCAATTTGTAATTATAGGGTGTGGAGATATCTATTGATCATAGCTGATCACATAGTTAACCAAAGTTTTTGTTTCACTACTTATTTGGGCTCTGTCCAGTTTGAAATGTTTTGATATAGAAGCTACATTTTTTATATTGAAGCCAAACATGTGCTCCTAAACTAGTAATGCTGCTCCTCCATCCTTCATTACGCATAGCTGCCAAACTTCTTGAGCCCAAAGTGTATTAATAACATTATAGCTTCATTGATCTACCAGGATATATTCACTGCTTTCTGACCTGGCGATTTTCAGTCCACAGTTCTTCATTTGTCTTTCTCACATTTCCTGTAGGATTGAAAGCTAACAGCATTGGGTATACCGTGCACTCAGTGCGCAGGGCACTCGAGAACACAGCTCTGAAAGTGGAAAATGTTGAATTGTTTGCACAAGGCTGTGGAATAATTCAGGTAAATGTTAAATTTACTAACTGTTGAACATGTGAATAATTTTAAATTAATCTTTCAGTGTATGCTTCTAAATGAGATATTACATTAGTCATAAGGATTGTCATGATTTTTGCTTTATGAAATTAAACATATTTTACTTGTCGAGCATACGCAGGTCAGTTATGGCACAGGTGTGATAGAGTAGAACATCCTGTCCTGGTGCCAATCTGTGCAAAACTATGACGTTTTGTACTACTCAAAAATCCAGTCAAATCCAGTTTGATTTGAATTTCTATCCCAGAGATGAATAGACCAGTGTTGTAATACACGACACCATCTGTCCCATTTTATGCTTGTTCGATGATCTATTTGGTATGTGCTGCATTACTTGTAAATTAATATTCATTATCTTGATGATCATCCACTATTCCTCACCATCTTGCCACAGTTGGAATCTGCAAAGTTCATGCGAGCAATAAAAACTGAGCGTGTATATTTTCAGCAGTTATTGTGATATACTTGTGTATATATTTTTACTTTCACTAAAAGTCCTGAATAAAAGATAACAAAGGGTGTTCATTCACTGTACGCATCTGGGACTCTGTGCTCCAGGATAGGTTTCCTTGGTAACGTTTTTATTTTCATGAACAGATTGAAAAAGCCTATGACTATCTCACTCAACATGCCGCAGTAAAGAGTACAAGTTTAGGCTTCAATATCAAAATAAGCCAATGGCGTGGAATCTACCTCAGGGAGCCTGCATATTTGTCTGTGCCGCTCGACTTGTCTGTCTGTGTGGAGCCAGTATTTCCTGAAAATACAGGTACAGAAAATGCAACCCCAAATTCACTGATAAATGTTTTATGTTGTAGCCTGAGGACAACAAAGCCAAATGGGGTTGAGTAACTGGCATTTTTCCTGTTGGTTTTTAATCAATGTGTTTTTTTTCCAGCCAAATTGATATTGTTTTCCAAATCTAAATTTCACAAGATAATTTTTACATGTATCCTTGAAAAAAATCTCCTATAAGCAGTCTATGTAGTTAAATGCCCAATGCATTGTTTTTAAACGTAGGATAATTAATTTTCTTCTTCCAGTTCTGTGCCCAGCATTTATTCAATTCCACAGTTCAATTGCTGATTATTTTGAAAATTGTATAATACTGATGTATCTGTAAATATTGGCCCTCTCAGTCAGCAGTCTAGAGTGGCTCAAACTGATTGCTTTCACATTATTGCAGTTGTGAGTTATTACAGACTAGCAAATCTCAGCTGGATGTGAATTTTTTTGTCCTTTCTCATTGAGAACCCTCATTGCTCTCTCACACCTCCTGGTGGCTGAAATCAAGGCAGCAATGACTGTTTGATAATTGCATGCTTGACTCGGCTCTTGCTTGGGAAATTGTGTGGTCCAGGGTAGAGTTTGAAATGAGAAGAAAATAAATGGGCCTTGAAAGTATACACTTCGAGCAGAAGAAAGATTAAGTCAGAGGGGATAACCAGAGTGACAGGATATTAAAAATGTATTTTGTAAAGGGGTGGTGAAAAGGAATAGAATAATAATTACTGATTTCAATGATGAGTAAAATGGCCAATCAAGAATGGATAATGGTAAGGGGAGATTATGTGAGAATGTCATTCTGTAGTTGCGAACTGTTCAGAGTGAGGAAGTATGATTTATGTTTGAGTCACCCTCTCTGTGTTGTCTCTGTGTCTGTTGCTTCCTGCCTCTGTTTCCCTTCATCACTTTCTCATGACGTTATAGATTTTTTCTCTGTGGGTGTTTTATTCTGTAGGTATGTGTGTCACTGTCTGTATTTCTTATCTTTCTGTCTTATTCTGTCTCTCTGAAATTTTCCCTCTCCCTTGTGCACAGTCACCCACACTCCTCTGCTCCTTTAAATTGAAGCTACATGGTTCCGTTAAATTGAAGCTATAATATTGAACAAATAAGACTTGAGTAGGAAATCTGTTCTGGTAATATTTTCATGTGCAATATGTTCCTGTGTGTGAAAAGCTATGTAGAAATTGTACATTTAAGATATTCTTGAGGAGGAGGAGTATTCAAGGATTTGTCAAATCAAACAGAAGTTGTAGCCTGCAGCTTCGATATCTGAAAGTTTTATTGCAATTAAAATGTTGAATGTTTGCATTGTCCTATATCATTAAGCATTTTATTTTAAATTCACAGAAAACAATGAGAAAATTGCCCTGCAGTTACATTGTGCTTTGACTTGTGATGCATCATGGGTGCACATACCTTCCCATCTGGAGCTGATGAATCAATGCAGGCAGGTGACAGTCCGGGTCAACGCTCGTGGACTCAAGGAAGGACCACACTATACTGAGGTTTGTCTCTGATTGAATTATAATAATGATCCTTGCATTTGATATAGCATCTTTAAATAATTGATGCTTTATCTTTAAGTGGTATTTGTATCCCAGTGCTATTTCTGTCTTGGGATGTAGAGTGTGATAATTGCCATCAAAATGTTTCAGTTTGTGAGCAAGCCTTGAATAGATTGAATACCCTGGAGAAATAACATATTTTGAAAAAGTTCAGATGATTACATTTATGGACCTGGTTGGCATGTCTCCATGTTATTTTATATAAGCTTCCTTTCTCCATCTCACTTCAGATTCTTGGTTACGATACAACAGCAATTGGTGCAGGACCAGTGTTCCGGATTCCAGTTACAGTTATTATTCCATCAGGGTTGGTGAAAAATAATCTATTATTTTATGTAGCCTGTATTGTAACTTGCAAGGGGGATCGTGAGCAAGCAAGGGGATCACAGCTGGCTTGAAGGGAAGGTACAAGAGCAGGGCGAGATATCGAGTAACTGGTTCTTTGAATCTCGGAGGCATAGTTGGGTGTAAAAGAGTCCTGGGAGGATGACTGCAAAAGACCTTTCTAAGTGTCAGAAGGAGAAATAAACACCAGCTACATTGTCAGCTAGTCACCAAAATGGGCCAGTCTAACAAGGCAGTATGGGAAGCATCTCTCGTTCAACATCTTAAAAGTTCCCTTTAAATGTTATAGTCTCTGCCAGTATTCACTGTTGATTGGAGCATAGGTTGGAAGAAAGACGGGGTCTCTAGATTTTCATTTTTGCATTTAATGGAATTGTTTATATGTTATCTGTGTGCACAGAATAGATGAAGCTTCTGAATACAAAAGTGAACATAAAAAGGTGCACTTCAGGCCAGGAGAGATGAAACGGCACTTTTTTGAAGTACCCCAAGGAGCTACATGGGCTGGTAGGTATTGGAGTTGATTGTGTAAGTAATCTTAAGAGTGTTATTGCAAATCTGCATAACATACAAATATAAACAGATGGAAGAGGTGCTGAAAATGTCGTAATTTTACTTTTTTGTTGAAAATCTGGTGAGAGAAATGGAGATATTTGATATTGTGTCATTACTAATTGAATAAGTAACTAACTTACGTGTTAATATACAGATTTCAGTTAAATATTAAAATTTAACATCTGGTGTCAACATTTATCTTCTGTATATTTAAAATGTTTATTTTGCTGTGGCTACTGAAACAGGAGTGAATCATTCCATTTAATTAACTCTTCCAAGTAATCATTATTCCCAAAGTCTTGAATATATGTCTGTGGACTGAACTGATTGGATTCACCACTTGTTTGAGCAGTTTTATGTCTAAGGTCAGTGAATGTGGGAGTTTGTTAACATCCAAATCTAAGACAATGGGTTAGTAGACAATAAAATGAAATCAGCTCACTTTTAGTGAAACTCTGTAGCAGTTTGTCCCACTTACAAGTAAGTAACCAGTTTGTCCTACAAAGGGCATTAAAGCTTATAATGTTTTCTAGAGTGAGCATAGTGGAGTGAAAATAATCTAATTTTCAACCTATTGCAGAGATAAACCTGGTTTCAAAGTCAGAAGATAAAACATCAGAATTTGTTGTTCATGCCCTTCAATTGAAAAAAGAAAAGGCCTTCCGAGTTCATGAATTCTATAAACACCTGTACCTTTCAGAAAAGGCTTCCCTGCGTGATTCCTTTCCAGTCATTGTGAGTACTGCTAAATCAATGACGAGTCTTTTCAATGAAACTGAGTGGGTAGCAACATTTCTATTTCCTGTTGTTAGTGCATGTAACATGGATGACACTTTATAGCACATTAATTAAATGAGTATTGTGTGTTTGCCCCAAATTATCTGATTTCAGTGGTGAGATTTAGTGAAATTATAATAAATTTTCCAGTTATTCATTTGTGATCTACGTTACATCCAGGGAGTTTTCTGCCTGTTCAGTCTTTTCCTAACCTATTACTCTCCTCCCACCTCACCCACTTCTTTTCAGGCTTGTTGGTAATGTTCTCATCCCATTGACAGACCATTTGTGGCATCCAAAATCCCAAATAATTCCATTTGAGGATCTTTGAAATTTTAAGATTAGAAGCTATGACTTTAGTACAAGTCTGAGAATGTTTGTTATAAATGTACCCTTTTCCTGTAACATCTAAATATGTTCAATGTGAGTATGATGCTACTGTATTTTTTATATCTGAATTCTCTGCAGGCAGGGAGGACTATTGAAATTTGTATTGCCCGCTGGTGGTCTAGCCTGGATGATATTGAAATTGACTATTGCATTTCATTCCATGGACTGAGCTGTAATAGTGATAATTTACATATTGTAAGTATTTGTTTTTTTTCCCCCAAATTCTACTTGCTAGCTTGTGTGATGCTGAAAGTTGATTGTAGTTATCAGAATCTTTGAATCGATTATATCCAAAGATGGTTAAATACCATTCGGTGCTTCAAAGCATATGAACTGAAGTGAGGCCAATTACCAAATCGTATTTGTCCTGTACCAATCTACATCTGTGGTTTATTTATTGCGTTCCTTTTTTTAATTTGAAATTTGCAGACAAAGAGTTGAACATTCACATACAGCATTTTATCTAGTTTTGTATTAGAAGCAAGTGTTAAAAGTCTCAGAAATCCCTTTTTTAAATCTTAAACTAGTGATGTAAGTATAGCACAGAGTTTAGATTCCGTATATTCCAGCTATCGAATGCTTTTGTGATCTCTGAATTAGTGGTTCGTGGTTGGAACTCTTGATGATCGCCATTTAATTCAGAATCAATTTTGCTTACAAAGGGACTTTATAATAGCCGAGTTAGTGAAAATAATGCCCATTATTGCCTACAAATTATCATTACTCTTTGTAACAGTAAATCCTGTGAAGCACGTTAAGACTTTTCAATGATGGGATATGGCATTATATCAAATGTAATGAATGTTATTATATTTCTAGCATTAAGTCTTAAAAATAAGAAAGGTTGCTGTATTCCTGGCCAGTGCTAAATTAATGGATTTCAAGACAGCAGTTGAGTACTTTAGTTAACTTTACTACCTTGGTTCAGAGAAGTCCTTGCTTCTGGTCATTACCTTATGATCCCAAAATGCACTGTTGAGGATGGGATTGATTCATACAATTTCCCCAAGGAGAAAATAATGTACTTCAACCAACCTTATAAATAACATGCCCCAGAAAGAGAGGAAAAAATGTGAGAGCTAGAAATCTGAAATATAGAAAATGCTGCAAATGCACAACAAATCAATCAGCATCTGAACAAAGACAATGGGATAATTCTTTGGTTGGCACCCTCTATATATCTTGACCAATGCATGAAAATCAAGCCTTCCATAGACTATTAATATTAACATTTAGTGCAATTTTTTTTTAATGATTGCAAATGCTCTTATTTGTAAAATTCATTGATGCAAATAGATTGTACAACTAACCAAAATTGATGCTGGGTCTGTCTGTTATTTTCTTCAGCATGCCTCTGAGGGTGTTGTGAGATTTGATGCCATCACTTCACTGAAATATGAGGAGCTCTCTCCAGTTTTAACTCTGAAAAATTGGATCCAGACTCTCCGGTAATACAAATTTAATTATTAATGGATTTTAGTGAAAAAATGTTTCATATATTTTGAACTTGGTGCAAATTTTTAATGTGCTGTCTCTTTTCCGATAATGGGATCATTTATATCTCTTCATTTCCCTTTGACCATATCAAGTCAGGTGTACTTGTATAGTGTTTGAAATATGTCTAATAATTAAAGCTAAAGAACGATTATTGAAAGGGTGTTTCTCTCTTTTGCAGCCCTGTGGAAGCCAAAACTAGACCTTTAGGGTCACGTGATGTTTTGCCACATAACAGACATCTCTACGAACTAGTGCTGACTTACAGCTTCAATCAGGTAACTGCCCATAGTGCAGCCCCAGTTAATCATTCAAAATTCTCCTTTGATGCACCTTATCAGTTTTATTCTACCAATTGTAATTGTAGGATCTTCTGTAGCTATGAGGTTAACTGAGCTCAGACTTCACAGCTCAAACTTCCACAGCTGGTAGCTATCTGTTTCACACAGTCTGTGAAGAGTGGAGTAGAAAAGACAGTAAATTATTTGCATCAGTGTAAATCATACGATTGTGAAGCCTGAATGAAATAGAAGGCAATGCATGATTGAAATAAAATTGAAGCATATGAATATAATTATTGATGTTCATATCATTACATTTTTGTAATGTTATTCTTGGCAGTATAACCTATAAAACAAAGTAGTTTTAAAATGCTGTGCCATATCTTTTTGTGTTGCCTCAGACTAAGACTGGAGATGTAACTCTCAGCTGCCCCTTGCTGTCTGACTTGCTGTATGAATCGGAATATGACAGTCAACTTTGGATTCTCTTTGATCAAAATAAGAGGATGATTGGAGCAGGAGATGCTTATCCTGACAGGGTAAGAACATAGCTTGTGGAATGTACCTGCTTGATCTAATTTAAGGGGATCCGAATATAAAAGGCCAATTATGATGAAGTTGCTTTGTGGCAGAGGATTGTGTTGGCAAATAAACTTCCCAAACTTCCTATTCAAAACTATACACCAGTAGTTGAAGAGAAAACAAGTTAACCTTAGCTGTTCATTTCAGCAATTTGGCAATTTCTCAGTTTTATAAACAAACTTGCTTGCACCAAATAAAACAAGGTCCCAATATGGTCTTTGTGCATGAGTGCTATCTTAAGGTTTATGTTCCATCACTAAAATGGAACCGATTCTTAGTGTTTGATTTGGATATCTTATTCCTTTTGTCGAAATCAAGCCTTTTATTAAATGCAGTCTGCTTTGTTTGCAGTATCCCTTGAAACTGGAGAAAGGGGACTATACTGTTCGCCTACAGATTCGTCATGAAGGGCTCACTGAGTTAGAGCCTTTGACAGACCTGCCTTTCCACATCAGTCGCAAGCTCCCATCGCCACTGTCTCTGGATATCTATAAGACACATGCTAATGCTCTCCTGGGCAAGAGCAAGTTTGGCTCTCTCACACTTCCACCAAAATTCACTGTTCCTTTCTACGCCACTTCATTGCCAGATGACAAGTAAGTGATAGTGCAGTGTTACACGTTATAGCAGCAGTGAAAAGGGAGGAAACAGCTAACTATTTAGCCTGCCCTCTTTAGGGCTTAGGTGTGTTCTCAATTCAGTTCAAATTGGTTCAAGTTAATTCTGCGAAGACTGATATACAGTAGAGATGAGCCAATCTGATGAACAGTGAAAATGAGCCAATAAGGTTCAAACTTTTTTTTATTCAGAAACTAGTTGAAGAAACCTTAGTGCAGGGCACCACCAAGTTTGAAAAAAGTAACAGAAAATCAAGATGAGTGAAGAAGTGGTTAGGTGATGCAAAGCTTGGACTTTCAAAGCCTATAAATGGCGCAAGAGGAAAATCCAAGGTAACAAATTTCATAATTTTTAGATCCGGGGAAAGATTGAGATATATTAAGAGATGGTGAGATGAGTTTGATTTCAACATATGAGGATGCATGAAGAAAGAGTAGGAAGAGTGTGAAAATGTTGGCCATTGCGCTGTATTTGATCATGTAAATTTACCTTTCTTCTCTAGAGTTCCCATAGGTATTGAGATTGGGTGCTATCTTAAAGGAGTTCTCACACTTTCCAAAACTGAAATGGGCAAGAAAGCTGTAAGTCCTCCTATCGTGAAATCACATGCTATTTGTTTGAGCTGTGTGTTTTATCTTTCTCATATAAGAATTAAATTAATTGCATAATCTTTTACTGGCAATGGGCTTTGCTACATAGTGAAATGTGGACTGTTTTACTGTGCCTACACTGTTACTACTGCAGATATGGAATGTGCAGACTCCTTTACCCTGAGCCAGGGAAAACGCTCGCTTAAAATATCAGAAATCGGCACACTATACACTCTTTCCAACTGATATTCCCTTGTATTGTAGAAAGCTAATTGTAATTACCTTTATAAGGTAGCATTTAATAAAGTTAAAATAGCATTCCACTTGCTTATGAATATCTTATAAATATTAGCTAGAACCTATCCTCTTTCTTCAGTGGTTCCACATAATATTTCACCCAAAAAATGCATGTTGGTAAAAGGTCTCTAAAGCAATCAAAAATACTTTAATTGGGATGATGAGAATAAGCTTCGGTTGATTGACAGTTTCATTGTGGAGAGGAGCTTCCATGGCAGAGAACACTGTTATTGCACCTCAAGGAACTAAGTAGTAACCTAGCTCAGGGTCAATGCATGAAATGTCTCATGCCACCTGCTGCTAACTTATGCAAATAAAGTAGGTTTGTGCAGTTGGAGACCAACTCCCACTGGATACAAGCCCACAGCGTATGCTTGGAATGGCCCTAAGTGATGTGTCTACCGTGCCAGTGTTACAGTCGGAGGAGGGAGGGGTCTTGTAAGGCTGAGCTGATGAGCCACTCAAGTCAGATCTGTGGTTCAGCACACAGTCTACATGCATTTATTTATCCATCATGAACTTGAACTAATGCATTTCAACAGTATCATTAGATTGGGTTGTCAAAATACCCTTATCGTTTTGTTTTGAATCAGAGATTATAAGTAAGGAATGGAAAAGGCAGCCATTATTGCCGTTTTGTAAGTGATGCTACAATTGGCTATTTATGACAGTCAGTACTTTTCACATTAGAACTTTCTGTACATCAGGTGACTTTTGTTCCGGTACTCCTAATCTGATATGTAATGTTTGACTTCAGGCAGTTGGGTGGCAGGGGAACAGGAGGACTGGCCTATTTTGTTTGTTTGCTGTTATCTGTAAGCTGACTGCAGGAATATTTCCATGCGTGCTATTTTTGTTTCATTGTGAAGTTTTGCATGAAATTGAAATGTTTTTTAACAAACTCAGTTCCAACTCTGTCCTTGATCCATCTCAGTACCGCATCCATCTCTTGTTTAAAAAAATTATAGATGTGTTACGCAACAGATAAAGATGAATTTAATATCCTGCTGAGCCTTAGATTAATTATCTCTATCAGTGACTGTTAGGTGTATAAATGCACAATCTGCTACTTGTCCATGATATTTCTACCAGCTGTAAGCCTTTGTTCTTCTGTATGGAGGCAAAGTTTGATCACTTCCTCTCCATGCAGATTGTTGGATGTTCTTGGTACAAGGAGATGTCCAAGTTTGTAGTTGCTGTGATTATGAAATAGTGTTGGGACATGTACATTGCTTGTTTTGAGCATTATAGAGTGGAGTGTCATATTAAGGGAGTGAAGTTCTTAATAGAAAAGTTCACATTGTGTGTGTAGATGAATCACTGCACAAATTATGTTACAAATGGTTTGGTAGCCTGTTGAGAGACACAGATGAACATTGGAGTAATTTCATTTTTATTCAGGATTCATTATGGTAGGTTAGAAACTTCATGCTGGAGTTGAGGAAAACATCCCGTTAGAAAACAGTTCATGGTTTGTTAGATGGGCAGCTTCCAAATATAACACACTTCTGTGTCTGTACCTGAAAGCTTGCGTCAGTCTTGCTTTTATTCATTCATGCTTGCTGAAGTGAAGGATTGATCCACTAAAAATTGAAGCATTTTCTTCATATTGCTCCCAGTGACAGAATACGTACTTTGAACTGTACACAGTACATGATTTGTATAATGTAGAGCTTCAACATCAATGAACCTCAAGATCCAGAGTCTGAAGAATAATACACTTGTATTGTAAACCATCTATCCACAGGGTTCAATTGTTATGTGGAGTTAGGTATAATAATGTTATAGTGTAAATGTTCAATATGTTCCCAGATAAAATGGCCATTCGTACTTTATTTGCCAAAGATATTAAATTCATTTTGGTGTGTGCTTTGCATAATGTGCTCTTTTAAGTAGATCTGATGTTAGCTTGTTACGCTGGTAAACATTCTGCATTCTGTTGTTTTCAGAGTGTGTTCCCTGTGAACTACTATCTGGTGTCATCCCCAAACAAGACCAAGAATGGAAGTAAAGAAAAGGCAAGCAGAGAAAAAGAGAAGGATCCAAAGGAGGCATTTGATGAAGCTATGAGAGATCTCAAGATACAGTGGTTACCAAAGTACATAACATGAATTCAGTTAATACAATATATGCAATTCAATTGACAATAACCGGACAGCAACCAAAACTACTGATAGCTTTAAAACCTACGTCAAGTCAGTGTGTCATCCGGAGTTTCAATGATAGCTATCACTGTCCGGGTGGGAGCAATTAGTGACCCATATGTTATACAACATGTAATCAAATTTCATGAGAAGTTCACTTTATTCCCTGTTGACCCCTCTTTTTTTTTTTGCAAACCCGTTTTGTTGTCTTATAAGGCAAACGCACTCAAATATACCGTATATCTCCGCGTATAAGGCGCACTTTTTTTCAGGTCGGAAGATCTCGAAAGTTGGGGGTGCGCCCTATACGCAGGTACAAGAGATTTTGAGCCTCGGAAATACAGTAAACAGGAGGGGCGGCCGGCGCGCTATCAGCCGGGGTTTGGTCAGTGTCCGGCGGGGGTTGGGGTGAGCGGGTGACAGGGCTTTGGCCTCGGCCGCCCGGGCGGCGGCAGCAGCAGCGGACTTCAGTGCTGTGCTTACCTTCTGCCGAACCCAGTCTGCCTGCCTCTCTCCCTGCCTCTCTCCCTGCCTGCGTGCCGGCCTGCCTCTCTCCCTCTCTCTCTCCCTCCCTGCCTGCGTGCCGGCCTGCCTCTCTCCCTCTCTCTCTCTCTCCCTCCCTGCCTGCGTGCCTGCCTGCCTCTCTCTCTCTCTCTCTCTCTCACTGCCTGCCTGCTTCCCTCCCTCTCTCTCCCGGGCTGCCGGCCTACCTCTCTCCCTCTCTCCCTCCCTGGCTGCCGGCCTGCCTCTCTCCCTCTCTCTCTCCCGGGCTGCCGGCCTGCCTCTCTCCCTCTCTCCCTCGCTGGCTGCCGGCCTGCCTCTCTCCCTCTCTCTCTCCCAGGCTGCCGGCCTGCCTCTCTCCCTCTCTCTCCCTCCCTGGCTGCCGGCCTGCCTCTCTCCCTCTCTCCCTCGCTGGCTGCCGGCCTGCCTTTCTCCCTCTCTCTCTCCCAGGCTGCCGGCCTGCCTCTCTCCCTCTCTCTCTCCCAGGCTGCCGGCCTGCCTCTCTCCCTCTCTCTCTCTCCCAGGCTGCCGGCCTGCCTCTCTCCCTCTCTCTCTCCCTCTCCCTCCCTCCCTGGCTGCTGGCCTGCCTCTCCCTCTCTCCCTGCCTGCCTGCGTGCCTGCCTGCCTCTCTGCCTCTCTCCCTCTCTCTCTCCCACGCTGCCGGCCTGCCTCTCTCCCTCTCTCTCTCCCTACCTACCTGTCTCTCCTCCCTTCTGCCGGCAATATCATTGAAAATGCTTCCGTTTTTTGTCACCAAGAAAAGGTCAAAAGTGGGGGGTGCGCCTTATACGTGGAGATATACGGTACTAGCTATTTAAAGAAGTTAGCACAAAATAAGAGAAATGGAGAACTGTGCTGATTGCCTCTAATATTTTCATTTTCTCCTTTTTATTTTTTCTGGCCATCTGAATGAGTAAACAATAGAAATCATTTTCTGCAACAAATTGCCCGCCAATCACAGTTTTTTTGTTAAACTGATCGAATTAAGGATGTCGTCTGAACGTGAACCTTTCAGAACCAGTGCAGGATGTTGAGTCTTGCTTACATTCGATTAACATTCTTACCCTATTCAATTTTGATTTTTCTGTTACAGACTGGATCAAGGCTATCTGTATGACGAATTAGTTTCTGTCTATCCTGAACATTTACCTGTACATGTTGCTTATCTTGCTTACTTGGATTCAGAAAAGGTGTGTCTTTTTGTGCTCTTGAAGAAATTCGATTTTATTGCTTTAATGAACAGAATGAACAGCCTTGAAGATTTTCATAATGCTCCTTTTTTACATACCTCACAGAGTTGGAACTGAGTTTGTTATGCAACCACATTAAATTACTCTTGAAGCCTCACTTTTTGACCTTAGAAGACTAGTTTTACCTACTTTAGTATCTATATTTTAATCTGTTTTAGGAAATAGTATGCCCCTAAGTACCTGCTACAGTAACAGCATTAGCAGCATTAACAGGGAGCAGGTTGCCTGAATTTATTGTTCTGTAGGGAAATGGTGTGTGGAATCATTTTAATTATTCTTGATAGCATTTGACCATTTTGATTACCTATATGGAACTACTTTAAATTTTGGTGGCGTAGTGCATGTCTCCTCTTTGCTTTATTACATAATTATTTTATGTATTACCTGTTAATTTTAGTAGTTTACATATTTTTCATAGAAAAGAAAAAGTTTAGATGACATTATTCAAGCAGCTGAACTAGTTCTATCCAAAATTGATCAAACTGCCCTGGTGACCCACCTGGCTTTGAAGACGGATCTTAGGCCTGATGCTGTTTCTATCAAAAGGTAAGTAGAAGGACATTTTTTATTAAACATTTACTGTTTCTTGATATTTGAAACATTTGCCTTTACAATTGTATAGATTGGTCTCCTAGTTAGCAATATTAGGGGTCACATTTACTACTTACTGTCTGTTGAAAATCCCTTATAATCAACAAATGTAGCATTCTCAATTTGTTTTGTAGTTATAGTACCATGTTTCCATATACGAACATTATTTTCCAAAACCTCTCATCCTCAGGACACTTATTGTCCCCAAATGACTTATCCTCTTTATGTTTTACAGTTCCAAACAGGGTATAACAAACAAAACTTACATTTATATAGCGCCTTTCACGTCGAGAGGACATCCCAAGGCGCTGAAATTATTATAGAATTATTAGGGTGATTTGCCGTATAATGTTTAAACTTTTATGCAGTCAGTTTATTTATCTCTGTTTCATTTGACAAATGTTCCAAAATTCCTAAAGGAACAAAAGTTAAGCACATTGTTTCTAGAGGTGATCAGATATCAACAGCAATCAATGAAGGCACTGCTTATATATCTGCTTACAGAAGTCTTTTGCACTGCAACACAAAACTTGTAACAGGCCAGTCAAGTCAACCCATAATTAGAATAAAGCTTTTGAGTTCTTCTTTTAAATTCAATTTGTTCTGTAATTGAGATTATGTTGACCTTTCTTCTTTCAGTGAGATGGAAAAACAAAAATCTGCTCTGATTGATGCTCTCTGTCACAAAGGTTGTGCACTGGCTGATAAACTTCTCCATCTCCAGTCACAAGTATCTACTGAGAATGATTCAGAGGAAATCTGCAGTAAACTCACAGAGAGTTTCTATGATGTACAGAAATGGATAGATATCACAGATTGTAAGGTAATTACTGTACCTTGATTAATATTGATTACAACTATAGATTAAACTTTAACTATCATTGGCTCATGGCACGGTTCAAGGAACTGTGGCTCATTTCAATGAAGAAAGTTTCTGTTTGTGTCATTCTATATGATAAAACAGTGATGAAATATCTGTGTTTATGTATTATTTAATGGTAAGTTAGTAAGAATATTTCTTGTAGAAACTCATTTTTATGCTGTCTTCTGATTTGTCAGGTTTTGTTGAGTCATATAAACTAACTTGGGATGACTAAAACAGAATCCGATTTTAGTTTTCTTAGTATCTATTTCATCCTAAGATTCACTGATTTCTTGGATAGAAATGTAAAGTGTTCATAACTTTGAGACATCTAGAAGATGTGAAAAGCACTATATCAAATACAAAGATTATTATGTGGTGGCAAATTATATTTATTATAACATTTCATATTTTAATGCAATTTCATTGTGGTTCTTCTATAGCATTGCAATACCAGCATTACTTACTAGCAAGTATGTTTGTCATTCTCAGGCATTAACATTTGCTTACAAGCATGCTTTGGTGAAGCAAACGTATGGGCGCGCCTTGATGTTTGCCTTCAAAATTGTTGAAAATAAGCCAAGTCAAGAAAACGCAAGGAATTGTATTCAGGTTTGTTTCAGCTTCCCTTTTATCACATATGAAAAGTGAGAATAATAAAATCTAGTCAATGTTTAATGTGTAATAATTGGTATGCAGCAGATTTATAGATGTGTACTCTACAGATAAATATATTACTGGATGTAATAGGAAAAAAATTAAGGCATGTCAGAAAATTTTAATTCTAAGGCTTATGTGCTGAAGTGAACAATTTGTTTCTGTGTTTGTGATTCTCGTGTTCAGTTTCCACTTCAGTGGCAAGTTTAGAGTTACTAGTTTATATTCCTTAAAGAGTGCATTTCCACGAGTCCAAAAAGGTTGTGCAATCATATTTCAAAATGAAATAGTTAATAGAACACAGAATCGGAAAGTCACATTTTAGACATGATTGTATCTGCAACATTATTCTGTATAAAATTTGTAATTATTGAATTCTGCTGGTAACTGGAAGTGTGTGAAGGTTACCCATGAGAACTCCATACCCATTCCCTGATTTACTTCCTTTTTAAGTCTCATTGCATGTTTTTCAACAATGAGGCAGTTAGGTTCAAGAATGTTAAGTATTTTAAGCTATTCATAGATTTGCACTGTAGTTTTTTGTTA
The DNA here is from genome assembly GCA_035084275.1 of Hydrolagus colliei. Classification (NCBI taxonomy): domain Eukaryota; kingdom Metazoa; phylum Chordata; class Chondrichthyes; order Chimaeriformes; family Chimaeridae; genus Hydrolagus; species Hydrolagus colliei. The sequence goes on from CM068754.1 coordinate 12,628,571, forward strand.
GGGTTAGGGTCAGGGAAATGCTGTTTAATTAAATTGGCTGCATCAATACACATCCAATTGTTTCATTGTTTACTGATCTCTTCTCTTGCAGTTGATGAAAACCCTTGGATGGACACACTGTGCCTCATTCGCAGAAAACTCTCTGCTCGTGATGTATCCCCCAGATTATGTTCCGTTTTAACTTTCGTGTCAGTGAAATAAAGAGTCTCCATGTACTTGTTAATCAGGATTCAAACAGGCATGTACCTGAAAATTGGGGTTATCTGGGTTTAACCGATCTACTCTCCCCCTACACGCCCACCCGGACCCTCCGTTCAACAGGACTTGGCCTGCTCCAAGCCCCCCGCCCGAACCGCCCCACCATCGGAGGCCGGGCCTTCAGTTTCTCCGCTCCCACCTTATGGAATGCCATCCCTCAATCCCTCCGTTTCGTCTCTTCCCTTTCCTCTTTCAAGGCCGGTTTGAAGACTTTCCTCTTCGATCGTGCCTTTTGTTCCACCCCGAACTCTTTTACCTCCCCTTCGTGTTTCACCCCTTCCCAAACACTCCCCTCCCAGGTCGGGTCACACGCCTCCTGTTCAGCGCCTTGGGACGTCCTCCCGACGTGAAAGGCGCTCTATAAATGTAAATTGTTGTTGTTGTTTTGTTATACTTCAGCTAATCTTTTTCAGTAAAAAAATCACAAACTTGTGGAAACATCAGACGATAGACTAGACTTTGCCATTATGTTAATGCAATAAGTTTCTGTTAGATAAACTTATTGCAAAAGGAAAAACAATCCATTTCAACTACAAAAATGAGCAGTCTTATATCAGCCTATGGGATTATGTTTGTATTTGTTGTCTTTAAATTGCAGATATGGGAATGTTTTAATTTATTGACTCATTTTAATTTGAATAATTCCATCCCTCTGGATCTCCCACTGGCATTCCTCTTTCAACTAGCAGGAAACACTGCCTGGGGCTCAAACTTGTTTTATATGTAAATGGAAGTCCATTTTCAGATAGTGATTGACAATTCCATATCTGGTGAAGCCAGTAGAATCATTACCTTAATCTTCTAAACAGAATTTTCCTGCTACAGCATAAGTTTCTTGATTTTCCCCGTGAAAAAGAACTAGCAAAGGTAAATGTTGTCCAAGTGTAAGATTCAAACTGGATCTCTCCAATTCTGAGTCTGGACAATTCTGCTGCCATTTAAAACTACCTATTTTTTTTTAAATGCCTCACCTTTGTAATCCCGTTTTGCATTTACAACCTTGAGCATATTACTGTAGCCTCAGACAGCTATTGTAGTTGGTAGTCAAGATTACTGGATGCAGACTTCATTTTATAAAAATGCAAGTTCTTTCTTGGATCGGAATTTTTTTGTCAATGAAAGTCTTCTTCTAGAAATGTGATGCTTTACTGTTTAATGCATCCATTTGGAAGCCCAGCTGAGATCTGACAAAATTCAACACCCAGCAAGTAGCCAACTCAACTAAGTTAATTCTGAAACTATTCCACGCGCTAAAGAATGTAAACCAAGTGTCTAAAGTGCAATTCTACCTGGCAATCTGACAATTATTTTGTAGGTGAATGATGGTTTTAATATGAGAGTTTGTGGTACATGTTGCTTTTATGTATTGAGCTGCATTGATTGCTTTATCTACATTATCATTATTTCAGGGTTTTTTTTAACAACTGTATGCTTTATAGTAATTTTATGAAATGAGTCACTTAGGTGCCTTCTTTATACAGAATTTCTCGTTTAGATTTTGGTGTTTTGCAGTTATGTATCAGTTGTTTTAAATCAGCTACTGTATTTCCATTTGCTAGATGTATCTCTGAGATGATGTGTGTATCTGAAATTTGTATTGCCTAACGCTCTGTTGTCTCAAATTGTGAAAATAGATGCTTATAACTACATGCTAATTTTATAAATAAAATAGGAAGAACTATTGCAAATATAACTGAGTCTCCAAAATGATTTAACACCGGATAATAGGTGTAAATATATGTAATGTAATTTTATAAATGAATTATTGCAAGATTGTGGGAATACAGTAGTTTATTACAAAGTGCTAAATTAAACCAAATCATAATAATAATCCTTGTATTTGATATAGTGCTTTTCACGTCTTCTAGACATCTCAAAGCGCTTCACAGAATATATTGTAAAGTGAATTGACTATTTGTGGGCAAAACGTGGCAGCCAATTCCATACAGCAGTGTCCCACAAACAGTCATGGATTGAAATGACTCATTTTTTTAAAAAAAATTGGAGGGATTAATATTAGACGTGTGGAGTAAGGAACTTGCCCAAAGTTTCACCCTGACCTGCCTGGATTTGAACACAAGTCTCATGCTTGTAAGGCGAGTGCTCTAACCACTGAGTTACATGACTCCACAGAAGATCATTAAGAATTAATAATGTAGGGTGTCTGCCACAGTTTGTAGTTTGGTAGGAACAAAATCCAACATTTCAGCAACTGAACTCTGTTTATAGAAAAAAATGTAGTTTGATCTTTTCCTCATTCAACTGTGAAGTTAATTAACTGTAAAGATTTCAAAGTTGAATGTGGAAATCAAGGAAGCTTGTGTCGATGGTGCTGGATAACCAAATCAATAATACATTGGGAAACTCAGCATGTTATTGAGTCCCTGCTTATAATCTTAAAGGAACTAGTTAACATCCAACTATACAAATTCCTTCCTTGTCCTCTATTATTTCAAGAGTTACAACTCACAACAAATGTAAGTTTTCCAATTGTCTGTATGCGGTATTGCATGGCAAGCAATGTGTAATCTATTATAAAAATTGTGAAGAGCTTGTTATTCCATGTTAAAATCAATGTGCTCTTAAACTGGAACATGTTAGCTCTGGGTTGTTTGGGTAGATGGCTGTTCTAGCCACATCTTAGATGCAATAATCAGTTTAATTTAGACTTCCAAGTCTATCGGTGAACCAAGATTCATTTCACTCAAGCCTACAGGAAACTAATCGCTTGCAACTTATCTCATTTGAATCACTGAAATCAGTCGATCAGATCAGTAAATTTAAATCAATGTGACCTGAATTCTCCACCACTAAGCATTACGCAATGACAACATTGATTTAAAGGTAATTATTAACTTATTTCAAAGAGGGGAATCACAACATAATACATTATAAAATAGCACTAAATAATTGAAACCTAGATTCTGTATTTTGAATCAAATAACTTTTCTACCATGTTTATTTGAAACATTTTCAATATAGCAAAGGATAAGTGAAGGTTAAATCATGTAGTCACTTGTTTTGGTCAATGATTAGGACAAATTTTATCAATTGGTTTTGTTTATAAAAGATTCTTTTTCATATGATTCTAAGTTGCTGTGAAAGGTGTATGTTTATATGATTATATGAATGACTTAAATAAAATATCAAAAATGTGATTTTTCGGGACTGCTTTCTGGCAGTTGCATGTGGTGTTTTAGTTGATAAACAGAGTCAATGGACCGATGAACTCTGTGTAGTAACTTGCATTGTAAACACAACAAGGTAACCTACATTTACTTTTTAGCTAATCATTGAACTCGTTTTGTTGTTTTCAATTACACCGTGCATTAAAGTTTTTATTTTGAACTGAAGACAATGGCGAGAATCAGCTTCTTATTAATTGCCAGCTTTCTGGCGGTTTCCAATTACGTTGAGTGTGAAGGTAGGTATTTTTCAAGTGAATTAAATTAATCTTGTATTTGCAGCTTATATGCTTCAGAACTTGATTGTTGATTCATATGCAAGCTAATAGTGGTAAATGAGTGCCTTCACTTTGACCGCACCTTTGGTCACCTTTCTACCTCTGCTCCTGGATCCGCTACTGTGAAGCGCTCTGAGACGCCGTCCGGCGTGGCGGGCGCTATATAAATCGAAGTTGTTGTTGTAAACAATTTTTTTAAAGATTTTTAAAAATCTATATTTTCCTCCCATTTTGTTTCCTCTGCCAGCAACACAACATTGGCTTTGGGAAGTCCTCCCAAAGTCCATGCAGTTTTTATATTTTTCTGCAGTAATTTTATATACCTCAAAGGAACAATTGCTCTGGGGCACTATGCTTGAGGGGCGCAACATAAATGCAAGTTGTTGTGGCTGTTGTCACCTATCTGGGGAATTAGTACTCACTGTTATTCACAATTCACATTAATACCTTAATACAGTATATTGGGTTAGCTCATAATTGTACAAAGTAAAAGACCCATTTGATCTCATCTTTCCTGAATACCCATCCTACTGTCTTTCCATTATCACATCATTCTGTTTCTTAAAATCAATTCAGTCCTGGTTTCTCCCACCCTTGTAACCAGATTTAAAGATACTAAATAAAGCAATGGTCAACTAAATGTTTCTAAGTTTGTCTTCACTATCACTGTCTTAATTTCTTCTGAACTGCTCTGAATTCTCTGCCAGATGAATGGAAACTGCAAAATGTCCACCTTCAAGTAAATGTGATATTTGTTCTAAAGAGCCTAATGAATGTTAACCTTGCTATGCACCAAGAAAAACTGCTCACACAATCATTTTTTTTAATTTTAGATGTTCTCAGTTCCCACGATAAAGTGTAATATTTACTCAATGCAATAGCAGTATCTAGTGGTGCAATGGTGATACTGCGCAGTTTTAATAAAACAGTACAGGTGGTAAATTTTATTTTATGGAGCTGTACTTTATTTTATTTGGCCAAGTGATTATATGTATGTGCAAACGATTTTTTTTAAAATCAACATTTCTCGGTGACTGAATTGTAGGAGAGCGCAGCAGCCAATTTGATTTCATTGTATTCCTTGCTATTCCCCCCGCCCCCCCCATTTATTTCAGTTTTTCTCCGAAGAGAGAAAGCAAACTACGTATTACAGAGGCAGAGGCGTGCAAACTTTTATGAAGAGTTGAGGCCAGGTAACCTTGAGAGAGAATGTAAGGAAGAACAATGTTCTTTTGAAGAAGCTCGAGAAGTATTTGAAAACAAGGAGCAAACAGTAAGTATTAAAGCAATTTGTATTATTGTAAACATTGATTATTAATGGAGGAAATGCTTTTGAAGGCAAAAATTCTTAACCAATGGTTGTACATAAATTGGTCTGGAAATATAAAGCTCCCCAGATATATTTCTGATGAAGTAACACATCTGTACATCAAATTTCATGCCTCCTTTAAGACCCATCTCAAGACCCTATTCAACCATGTCTTTGATCACCCTCTTCCACCTCTCCGTCCTGCCCGATTTTGACCCCCAACTCGGGTCCGAAACACTGATTGTCCAGCCTTCTTTGGGAAGTCCTCCAAAATAAAAGGCACCAAACATAATGTTGTTATTCATACAAGGATGAAATGAAATCCAGGAGTAACAGAACATTCTACAGCTATTCTTTTAAGCAATGTATATTATGTCAGTGTGTTGAAGGATTGATCAATCTGAATTATATTTTTTTCTCTTCCAGACTGAATTTTGGAATATATATGTGGGTAAGATTTTTTTTAAATTAGGATCCTTATTTAAGGGAGAGATGCGATAATGTATTCCCACTTCAACCCCATATTAAGAAGATGTTTTTATTCATGATTGACCTCACGACATGAAAGGTGCTATACAAATGTCATTTTGTAGTTGTTGCTTTTAATGCAACACTTGCCTTGAGAACCATGCTCCAAACAATTAATTAAGTTTTGTTAGAATACTTTATGTAGTTTCTGCAGACATGGTCATTCATTAATCATTCATTAATCAATAAATGGAATGAAAAGTTTTGTTATTTTCATAATAAAATTAATCTTAATTTTGATTTGAAAGATGCAAAAATTGTACTGGGCATAAGCTTAAAATGTGATCTTTGCATCTTGAATTGGTGTCTTTAGAATATTCCCAAGAGTTACTCTTCTTTGATATCTAAAATTCCATTACTTTCTTTCAGTTTGAACTTTCCTGTTTCTGTGTGTTGTGTTGGTGTGTATGAGAAATGATTTGTTTTGTAAATTCACAAATTTCCTTTGCTGGTTTCTGGCTTTTTTTTATACATTCTCATTTGTGAACAATGATTATTAAATGATTATTTTGCAGATGGGGACCAATGTGAATCATCCCCTTGTTTAAACAATGGCAATTGTAAAGATGGTATCAATTCATATGAATGTTGGTGCCAAAAAGGTTTTACAGGGAAAAATTGTGAAGTGGGTAAGAAACCAGTGAAAACATTTATTGGTGTAAGGTATGCTGCATGGATGCCATAAAGTCTATTGATATACTTGAAGCCAAAGAACACACCTATCCAGTAATTTGAAAATACAGTAATTTCAGAAATAAATGGATTTGATTTGTTTTATTGTGCTATGTATGGAACTTGTAAAACATGTTAATCTAAAACACAATTTCAAAGGATAAGTAATATATGATCACTTATGCAGTGAAATTAGTCAACAAGTGAACATTAAGCTTCGTTCACTGTTTAGATTTGCATATGAAGAATACGAACTTCAACAAAGTACGCTGTATGAGGCAGTATCTTCACGAAAGATAAGACATTGAAGAAATAGAATAGTATACAAAGATATGGTTTTTAAAATTGTAGTATCTGTTAAATATTCATTTGCTTCATATCTTTCCAGAGACAATAGCGCGGTGCAGTGTGAATAATGGAAAGTGCCAACAATTCTGCAAAACTAATGCCAAACCAGGATTGAAGTGTTCATGTGCTCTTGGCTACATACTTGGGCCTGATAAGTATTCCTGTATCCCTAACGGTAAATTAGTTTGTGCTGCACTAAATTCAATGGAAGGGAATGGGCGTCTATGTTGTCTAATTTGTGTATATTATGCATATCTACATCCCATATTACAAATGTTCTGCACAAAAGCAAATCTAATAACAATCGCCAATCAGTAACTAATAAAAAGCAATAATTGTTTCGAACTCTGCAAAAACTCTTCCGGCATTATTACCTTACAAGGTGTAAAATTCCTAGTGGTATCTGAGTCTTGATATGATTGATTGTTGTGTGTAGATGATGTTGTAAAACTATACCAACAGAGCTTTTGGTATTTTGCTGTGCAACACTAATGTGGACAAATGGACATTGTAAATCTATTGATATTTTCATTATTTTTGACAGTACCTTACCCATGTGGAAAAGTCGTACTTCATAATGGAGTCCAAACACGTGGCATTTCTTTGACGAGCCCCAATATTCATACTAACATTTCTGATGCAAGTAACACTTCTGAGACCAACATTAATGCTACAGGGGTTTCTGATGCAATTGACATCACTGAGACCACAAATAATGCTACTGGCATTTCTGATGTAAGTAACACTACTACTTCGATCTACGCAAAGATTGATACTGAAGTAAGTGATCTTACCAGGATAGTGGGAGGAACAGAATGCGAAAAAGGACAATGCCCATGGCAGGTCAGTTTAAAAGATGATTCACCCTCTTGATAAATTATATTTAAACTCGTATTTAAAATATTATTAGATGGCAATTAATATGCTTGTAATTTATTGACGCACCTTTACTTCTTTTGAAAGGTTCTGTTGGTGAATAAAAAGGATGTTGGTTTTTGTGGTGGATCTATCCTCAATGCGCAATGGGTGATAAGTGCAGCACATTGTTTCATAAAGCCTATTGAATTCAGAGTTGTGGTTGGTAAGTTCTTTTTAAGTCTAGACATCATCAAAACTTTGCCTATGTAAAGCAAGGCAGATCTCTGGTTCCAGCGGGCAATATATGCTTACAGTTCTCAACGATAATTAGAATAATCTATTAACAAAGGAATATAATAATATGTGTTATTATGGGATGCCTCTCGACGTGAAAGGCCATCTAGAAATGTAATGTTGTTGTAATAATAAGCCTCGCATTTGATTTAGCGCCTTACCACATATTCAAACCTTATCACAATATTTAGCGAATGGCTGAAAATTGGTGTTAGAACATAATAATTTGCTTGGCAAAAGAAGATAAAGGTCTATCTAGTTCACATCCCACCATCCTGGCAGTTGCTTGACATGTGTCCCAAACTATATACTGAATCCTGAGATATTATTTTCTACCAAAAAAGTATCCAATTTGTTCTTGAAACGAACAACACTTCTTACATGATCCATAGGTTTACTACTCGCTCACTGATGCAGTGTTTCCGCAGATTTGTTCTGAATTTACTGAATTCAATCGCAGGCCGTTTCCTCTAGTTTTACTGTTCAGCACAATATAAAACAGCTTATCATGGTCCACATTATCTAGTTCCTTCAGAATCATAAGACCATAATCATATTGCCCTCTTCTCCAGCGTGAACATGGCCGCTCTCTCCCCTCCTGATTCCAACCTTCTCCTCAGGTCCAAATCCCTGCCTGTCCAGCACCTTGGACATCCTCCAGCTCAATATTGCGCTTTTAATACAACCCAGTTCCTTGCTTACCTTACTCACTTCTTCTGAACACAATTGCTACAGCTTCAATTTATTATCAAAAGACCCCCCACCCCCCTAGTCACAATGGTAAGAGATTTAGTTTTGGTACAGATTATTTTCTTGCAGTTAAACAAGAGTCTGTTCCTGGATTTCTTTTTTCCCATGTGAAGCACTTTGCAGTTCTCCACATTGAATTTAGCCTGCCAATGATCTACCCAATTGCCAATTGTGTTCAAATTTTCCTGTAACCTATGCTGGTAACCAGCACCTTGGGATGTACTCCCTATGTGAAAGGTGCCCTATAAATGTAATTTGGTTGTTGTTGCTCAACTTTGCAGTCTGTCTCCTTCATGTTCAGATATTCTCTCATTTTAAGTTCCAGTAACCTAAAATTCATAAATAGATCAAACATTGCCCAATGCCAACAACAGTTGACCATCCAATAAGTGACCCTTTGGATCTCCATCCCGCAGTCCCATTGCCTTGCTCCCTCCCTTACCTTCTTCAAGGCATCTCTCAAGACCTCATCCTTGATCAAATCTTTGGCTATTTTGCTCCCCTCCGCTCCCTCCCCTCCTGATCCTAACCTCCTCCTCAGGTCCAAATCCCTGCCTGTCCAGCACTTTGGAAATCCTCCCGCTGCAAAAGGCGTATACAAATGTAATTTATGCGTCTTTGTTGCGTTAAGGCCAAGTCTTTTCAAGCTAAAGTCAGCTAGAAGAATTGGATTTGCTACTTTAAATTTAGAATATTCTGTCCCATCTCATTGCCTTCTGTAGGTACTAATTTTGTTTCTATACTTTTGTTTTATAACAGGTGAACATAACACTGCAATATTTGAGACAACAGAAAAGTACCACAATGTGGAAAGTTTGAGAAAACATCATAGGTATAACTCCAACAGACAAAAATTTGAAAATGATATAGCATTAATTAAACTCTCAACACCAATAATATTCAATGAATTTGTGATACCTATTTGCCTCCCAGAGAAACGTTTTGCAGATAATATACTGGTGTCCCAGGTCTACGGGACAGTCAGTGGTTGGGGAGACCTGCTTTTTCAAGGAGCAAGAGCTTCAGTCTTACAGAAAGTGGATGTTCCATATGTTGAGTCTAGTTCATGTAAGATTTCCAGCAACGTCAAGGTCTCACAAAACATGTTCTGTGCTGGGTATGAAGTAGGGGGGAAAGATTCCTGCCAAGGAGATAGTGGAGGCCCTCATGTCACCAAGTACAAGAACACTTGGTATTTATCAGGCATTGTTAGCTGGGGATACAGCTGTGCAGCTGCTGGAAAATATGGATTTTACACCAAAGTATCACGTTACACTGATTGGATTAAGAAAACAACAGGCATATAGTTTACATACACTAACCTGGAATCAAATAACTGACACTTTATTCTCTAACCACCTAATGATCATCTTAAAAAAAAATAGAAAAACTAATTCACAGGTTAAATATATCAGGATTTCTTTCGTAGAAATAGAATAAGGTACAAAAACAGAAATCGCTGGGAACACTCAGAAGGTCAGGCAGCATCTATGGAGAAAGGAAAGTGAGCCAATGTTTCGGGTCCACGACTCTTCGTCACAAGAATAAGCTAGTTGGGACTCAAACGTGACGCAAGATAATGGAATACTTTTGAGTTGCATTATGTGCAAGTATTTATTAGGCATACCCTGTATATGTCTATTCTAGTTTGTAAACCTGTAGCCAACTCTTATTTTGGATTCATTTTTCCTATTAAATGAAATCCTGTCATATGTTATTTCTGCATTGTTAACATCTTTTGGTTTGTCCCCAATCAAGTTGAAGCACTGCATCTTAGTTGCTTTGTGAAGAATAAACTGTCCTGTACCCAAAATGTCATGTAAAAGAATAAACAACTGTTTCTGAAGCATGCTTGAGATGGGGTACCAGCACATACCTCTCAGTCTTGTCTTTCTTATTCTGTATTGCTGACATCAACAGTATTTATGCAGAATCCAACCTCTTATACAGTACTGTTGCCCAGAATGCTGACCAAAGGTATGAACTGCAGGGCTGCAATTTTTCTTCTCTAGCACTAGAGGTTACCCTTATAATATAGAAGCTAAGAGTACATCGTGGAGGTGGGGGAGTGTTGAGTAGAATTTGCCATCTTATTCATTTGTAGAGTGTGAGCTACTTTAGCATCTGGGTAGCTTTAACTTGCTAACTTTAAAACTATTTTTTTGTAGGAGTGGGTGTCGGAACAATAATTTGTTTACTCTTCCTTTAATGATGTGGCCTTCAAAAGTGCTTACTAACTAAATCTCACACCTTTGTGAATTTATTGCTTCTAGAAATAATCAATCAACAAAAACACAAACCACACAACGGGTTTCTTTTTATTTTTAATGATGCTTTATATCTCAAGTATTGTCTGTGGTATTCTGTCTGAATAGTGCATGATTTCATTATTGGCTACTTGTCTGATTAACACATTGCCTTATTCACCCTGCAGTTGAGATTTAAAAAGGTCTCATCAATGTGCTTAAATGAGCTTGGCCAGTAGATCAATTGGTCATTCATTGAATGGCTGTTTGGCAGACCTTGATGGTATAAATGGTTGCTGTGTTTGTTTCCAAAGTCTTTATAACCCTTAGTAATTCTGATGAGGTGCTTTGAAACACTTTCAAGTTGTAAGACGCTATGAAAAAAAGGTAAACTCTTTCTTACTTACCAAACAGAAATGTGTTGCACACTGAAGCGAAGTGTAAGAAGCATTTTAACAATCCATATTCATCAGCTAATCCCGCAGCAAAAGGTCAGTTGAGGAAAGGGTCTGATGTGTTGAGTAGCTGTCCTATCCCATTGTTTCTTGTTGTATATCTTCCATTGATAATTAGATTTCAAACGTATTTCCTCTGGCTTTGCATTTAATTGTTGTAAATGTCATATCACTGATCATTTCAAATAATTTCTCAATTGTAACAGTTGAAGAGTTCTATGCCCATGTATGCATGGTTGAGTCACCAAAGAGTGATATCACAATGGAATTGAACATCGTGAACTGGAAAATGATTAAATAAGTGCTCTGGAATTCTCTTCATTTTATTCAATACTATATACATATTTCAAACAATTCAATGAAGATTGAAAGTACATTTTGAGCATATGTACTAAGGTACATATGTTTCTACAAAGTTTAGGAACTGAAAACATTCTTAAAATATAGAATAATAGCCTGTGCTTTCCACATAAATTCATCAGTTCCTTCATGCATTTTAAATGCTTAGACACTATACATGTTTTTTGTTATGTGGATGATATAAAGAGGGATATTTATTCTTATACTGGTGCTTTATGCAGATCTATGCAAATTTCAGATCTGGCTTCTTGAGCACCCATTCAATTTGCTAAAGCATAGGTTTAAGCAAAGGTGAAGATAAGTAGGATGGAAATGATTGTAAACTTTATTTTCAGCAAATGCTGGGCATCTTCTAGTTTCAGAGTGTAGTGCAAGCAAATGTGTTTGAAATGCCTGAGATAATTAAAGTGTGGGCAACATCATATGCTGATGCATCCATCAATCCAGTGTGATCAGCCTAACTGATTCATAATTCACTGAGTGCTTACCACACAACCAGGTTTTAAATTGTATGCCAACTTCCAAGAAAAGTTTTTTTTTTCTCTATTAACTAAAATTGAATTCCCTCTGAGTTTATTCTCATTTTATTATGCTTAAACCATTTGACGAAATCATACATTTGTTTAAATTTGAAGCTGTGTGTTCAGATAAGGCAAAATGCCACCCATGCATGTTTGATTCTATTTAGTTTGTTTTGAAGTAGAAATGAAACTGTTGAGTTAAAATCTACACATCAGTACTAAAAGTACTGGCAAGACTTATCAATAAGAACTTCCTTATAATAGTTGGTCCTCATGAAGTCTTAATAGATTGTTAATTTTCATTGTATCCTCTAATAACACCACAGCTACCTTCAGTTAATCAACTGACATGATGAATGGTTTAAGAAACCATGTTGAGTGGTGAACTACAACAAAAATGAATAATGGCTAACTGTATTGCAAAAGGAAGGTTCGGATGCATCTTTAACAATGTATGATAATGGTGTATATTAAAAAGTATCAATACAGGAGGGGAATAAATGTTAGTGTAGAGTTTTGCATGGGTGCACATTGATTATCATAAAATGTAAATTATAACGTTCATGTTCATTCATATTTTCCTGAGGTGTAAACCTGGTGTGTGATGTAACATAATGAATAAAAGGCCAGCTTTTACAATATGCATTTAGATTTAAAAGTGCAGAATGTACAAAATAATGCCACCTTAAATGCATTACTTCAGGCAGTTATGCAGTAAAGAAAATTGGGGCAATGTGATCACAAACCGCATCTGTCACTTAATTGTTAACGATGCTTCATCTATATATGGGAGTGGGGAACATATACGACTTGTCAGTGACGCTTGGCATTGTTACTGTTCTTGACTTTTGAATTTTCAGTCAAATAACTTCAAAAGCATAAACGCAAAATACTGCAGATGCTGGGAATCTGAAACAAAAACTGAAATTCGCTGGGAACACTCAGAACTGACAGAAATTTATGGTTTGACAAAGAACCGTGGACCCGAAATGTTGACTCATTTTTCCTTTCTCCATAGATGCTGCCTGACCTGCTGAGTGTTCCCAGTGAATTCTGTTTTTGTTTCAACTTCAAAAGCTTAATTGATACAGTAGTTAAAGTGGGCAGAGTTTTTTTTAATTACTGCTGCATATAAAATCAAGGCAGATTAACGCTAAAAGAAAAACAACTGATGCATCCATGACAAAGATTTAATTATATATTATTGATTCGCTTTTATATTTTCTGTGGATTTACTGTAGTTTGTCTACGTGTCAGAAACCATAAACTGGCCAGAGGAGCAAGTAATAAATGATGATCTGAGCTCAAGTCACAGCAAGAGAGAAATGGACAAGTAGGATATCATTAGTGACTCAGTCTCAATGTAAATGATGAGAATTTTTAGTTTTCTTTTGTGGTTAGTTTAAAAAATAAATGTAAATAAAGAGACTACCCTGGACTCTTCCCAACTTCCCTCCACTAATTTCCCAACCAACGCTGATTATCCACAAGGATCCTAATTGGATTTTGCCCCTAAAAATACAGTCAATTCATTTTATAGTATATTCTATGAAGCGCTTTGAGACATCTAGAAGTTGTGAAATGTACTATATCAAATGCAAGGATTATTATTATCTGGGTTTTTCCAAAATTTGGAAAGTAAAATTGATTTCTGTTTCAGTGATGGGTAGTGTGAAAGTGTTGATTAGAAAATTGTAAGCATAGAGTACAATCTGAGCCACAAGCTATCGACTATGAAAGCTGTTTTTTTTAAATACAATGGAAATGAGCAGACGTATAGTGTGAGACAGAAAACAGGCTGTTGGGATACGTGGTACGATACACAAGTGATTCGAATGACATGGGAAGGGAAAAGTTGGGGTGCAGGCATGTTAAGAAACCAAGGTTGGAGAATCAGGGGATAGAATGAGTGGAGTGAAGTCAATAAAAGCTTTACAGGCGAAACAGATGTTCTTTTTTCCCATGCTTTCTAATGTCCTTACACCTCCCATTACATAGAAATTTAGTGCAAGAGGGACATGAACATTGACAATCATCACATCTTTTGTGCAGAGAAATGAAATGTGAAAACATACTATAACGTGTTTAGTTTAGAATATGAAGTTTTATGACTTGTAATTGCACATAAAAATGAGCAATGAAAATATCCAAAGGGCCAACATAATTAACAATCAAAGGTCGTAGAATGTTCATGTATCGATTTAAATATGTTTATGTTAACACAATGATAAAAATATGGATTATGTAAACATTATATCCTTAGTTCTAGGATCCACACATTCAATAATCACAAAATGAAGAGTTTTCTCAGTACTGTATTATGTTATCCTCTGAGCTGGGTACATAACATTTCAGTCAAGGGAAATAGACCCATTCAACTGGGTGTCCATAAATGGGTACCTTGTTTACCCGTTGGCTGTAAAAGATTCACTTTCTGAATCATATTGTTGCATCTCTTTATGTCTTTGACTTGTATGAGGTACATATGGGCACAAGTCAAGGGTCTTCGTCAGCTTATGGAGCAACGGCCCGAATTAAAGGCTTCCTCTTCCTTTGTTTATGAACTTGGTTGTATTTAATTTGCTCTCACTGACTGGCGTGAAGTACAGATGGAGAAAACATCCAGTCTGATGTTCCTCTAACAAAAGAGGAAGACTAAAAATAGAAGATTTTTTTTCGCAGAAAGAAATAGCATTGGCATATACAAAATGTATTAGGCCCCCATCTTCCTGAATACTTGCACTGTGAATACTCACACTGTCAAGGGGATGAACTGACCTTCCTTATTTTGTGGAAGTCCAACCCTGAAAATCAAAACGCAAGATTATATTTTTCTGACTTAACACCATAACCCCTTCCTCACCAAAAAGTCTCAAACAAAAGACTGTCAAGATAAAGCACAGTTTGCAATTAAGTAACAAAATGTACAAGTCAGTAGGGTGGGGATTTTGTCAGGATGAGATCAAATGAGCCAAAGGGCCTGCTATACTTTGTCCAAACCTCTCATGATCTTGTACAGTTTCCAGTATAGTTCAACACAATCACATTAGACCATACCAGTCTCTGGATTGGAAAGTTTTTGCAAAAACACATTTCCTTCCCAGCAATTACAACCTTCAAAAAGAAAGCTGGTTTTCTAGATCATGGAAACTGGCCAACTGGTATGTAACATTTCTAATCCTGCACTTCAAAAGTTCTGAAGCTTTCTCTCTCTCTCTAAATGTTTCACAAATTCATTCATAAATGGAATTTATGATTTCCACATCTGTCAGGATCTCAGTCGGTGATCATGTTATGTCTTGCGATTGCTCAAACTGCAGAGTTTCTACGAAAAGAAACAAAAACAGGAAACTGCAAGTTCTGTACAGTACAATGTTAAGATTATGAGAAGCACTGATTATCTGGCCAGGCTACTAACTGCGTGCTATGAAATGATGCAACTGCTATATTTTCATTCATGCAATGGTACGACCCAGATTAAAGCCTATCATTACTGTACAGCAAGTTTGTGAAAAGAGGGTGGGGGCAGGGAGGAACAGGGAGATAGATGAATGGTTCCCCACTAAGAGACAGATGGAACCAAGATGTCACCCCACATTAAGGCACTCCAAGCCCACCTCGAGTAGGTAAAGAACAGGGATTTTAAAAAAATTACTTTCTGAAGAAATGTTACATCTGACAATATACTCCACCTGCTCTACTTTCAGGTACAAATAAAGCCACTTCCTGTTTCTAGACATGACTGCTCTGATTTTTTTTATACACACAATCTCTGCGTTTTACTTTCCTGTGGGATTCAGTTTTCCTTTGAAATACAAACTGCTATTGCGTATGTGAAATTTCAGTCCAAGGTCAAATCACAAAATTGTAAAATAACATCTCTCTCTCTCTCTCCGTGTTTCTCTCCTTACCCGAAGAGCCAGGGCCTTGAGATTTACAGTCGCCAACAATAATCTGTAAATTGTGGACCGAAATCCAGGCTTGCTGTCCTCGGTTCAGGTTTTTCACAAACCTTTGAACATTGCAAAGCACATGTCATTTTTTGATTAGTTCCATTGAGCTGTATTTAAGTGTGAGATAAGTTTCAGTGAAGTTATAAATGTTTATTTTCATCATAGTATTACCCATAGGGTGACTCAAGCTTTTCTGGTTTGCATGACATACAATAGCTTGCCTCATTTTTTTTTGTTTGCATCCTGTATAAATACATTGCTATTATTCATACCTCCTTCTTCTCGATTAATATCTGGATTGCAGCAGCTTTCTCTAAGGCTGCAATACCAAACTGCAGTGAGTCAATAAAGAGTAATTTAGTTTGATCAGTGAAGCGATTCCTATAATGCTTTTCACCAGGTTGAAGGAATAATTTTTCCAGGGCGCTGGCCAAATGCCAGTAAAAAGAAAAAAAGGCAATACTGTTGTGCATACTATTATAAAGAAAATTGAAACTCACTCTCTCCTATTAGAATTATTGTGTAGGCCTATAGTTCAGCAGTTACTGCACTTGACTTAAAAGCGAGAGACCTGGGTTCAATTCCAGGCAGGGCAAAACCTTGGGCAAGTTTCCTTACTTCACACGCCTAATAATAATTCCTCAAAAAAACCATTGGTCATTTCAATCTACAACTATTTGTGGGACACTGCTGTGCGCAACTGGCTGCCACATTTTGCCCAGATATATACAGCCAATTTACTTGATAGTATATTTTCTGAAGCATTTTGAGATGTCTAGAAGACATGAAAAGCGCTATATCAAATGCAAGGATTATTTTTATCTATATGGATAATATATTCAAATCAAAATGAGCTAAGATGTCTTACAAGCTGTAACAATATATATTTTTTACAAATGTAATTTTGTGGTGTGTATAGAAGAGAAAAGGAAGTGTCCCAAAAGTTGCACCATACACACTGATAAGATGCTCAAATCCAAAGTTACAATCTGATTTGTATTGTGATTTATTAAATTCAAACCACACATTTATTCTATGTCCTGTAGTTAATTAGTAATTTTTTTTTTAATTCAATCTTTAATCCATTTAACTGACGTGCTGGAGGAAGTCTGCCTGTATGTTACATATTACGCATGTTACAATCAAGGCTGCAGCACAATTTCTAAGGTTATTCTCTCTCTCTCTAAGCTGTTCCATATCCTTTTTACAAAGCTTCTCCATATCTCTTAACGCCCAAGACTTTCCAAGTACTTACTTATCTTTCTCTTAAGCATCTCAATTCTGCACCCATGGCATTTCACATTTTCATATGGCTTTCCTAGGTACATTTGTATTTTATTTAGCTCTAGTTTTAACATTCTGTTTCTGAATCTGCCAGCCAAACTTACCATTGCCCCTCACCATCTTCATTCACCAACTGCACCGGGTCCCCACTTTTTATTAACAGTTCTTCAGAATCTCCTTTTTTACAGTCTGACTGAGCTTTGTACTTTCCAGGGGACTATAAGCAAAGAGAGAATTTTTGTTTAAAAAAATTGCATTTGCAAACTGTTATAAATGGAAACATACAATTGGCTGCAGATTTACTGAAACAACACAAGCTTTAGCATTATTTATGATTTGTATAGGAATTATATTGTCCTGTTAGTCTTTAGAATACTTGATCCAATATAATATTTAATTGGAAATTTCTGTTCAAACCTTGAAATGTTCTTAAGATCCCCAATGTTTGTATATATACTGTACTTCAAACGTGGTTGAAACATTTCTGTAGTCTTTGCTACTTGAGTACAAAAGCTACGATTTACATAAGTATTTTTTAGGGGGGTTTTATTGCATGTAAATTGAATTGGAGCTCCTGTAGTTTAGTGGTTAGAGTGGTTGTCTTGCAAGCTGGGGAGACCAAGCTGGGGAGACCTGTGTTCAAATCCAGGTAGGTCAGGGCAAAACCTTGGGCAAGTTTCCTTACTCCACACACCTAATAAAAATCCCTCCAAAAAAAAAACACAATAATAAAATTGGTCATTTCAATCCACGACTATTTGTGAGACACTGCTGTGCACGATTGGCTGCCGCAATTCGTCCACAAATATACAGTCAATTCACTTTACAGTATATTCTGTGAAGCGCTTTGGGACGTTGATAAGATGTGAAAAGCGCTATATCAAATGCAAGGATTATTATTATAATTGCTAAGGAGGCTCAAAGAGCTGTAGAACAAATATTTGCAAACTGGATAATTTTACTTATAGCTTTGAAAAACCCTAATCACCCTTCAGAGAGCTGAGAAAAATCATTAAATGAATGAAAAAAACAACAAATTAAGTTGCTATTCCCCTGCAAAGTGTAATCTACAAAGATTATATTAATGGGTGCTATTTCGAGGAGGTAATTGTAATTAATGTCAGTCGATTTAGTGTTAATGGAAACTCCTGCAACAACCAACGGAATTAACCCAGGACTAATGAGAACCACAACAACAACAAAATGATGTTTATATAGCGCCTTTCACATCGGGAGGATATCTCATAGTGCTGAACAGTCAGGTCGGGACCTGAGCAGGTTGGGGGATGGGGGGGTGGGGGGAGGATCGGGGTAGGGGGAAGGGGAAGGAGAGGGGGAAGTTAGGGGGCAGCTGAAGGTACGATCGAAGAAGAAGGTCTTGAGACCAGCCTTAAAGGAGGAAAGGGAGGAAGCAAGGTGGAGGGACTGTGGGATGGAGTTCCATAATTTGGGAGCAGAGAGGCTGAAAGCCCGGCCACCGATGGTTGGGCGGTTAGGGCAGTGGACATGGAGCAGGCCTGTGTCTGCTGAATGGAGGGGACGGGCAGATTGATAGGGAGACAGTAGGTCAGAGAGATAGGCAGGGGCAAGGCCGTGAATGGCCTTGAAAGTGAGGACAAGGATCTTGAATTCGATCCTCTGGGTGACGGGGAGCCAGTGGAGACGGGCGAGGGTGGGAGTGATGTAGTCCTGAAGCCTGGTGCGGGAGAGTACACGAGCTGCAGAATTCTGAATGATCTGCAGCCTGTGAAGGGAGGAGCTGGGAAGGCCGACGAGGAGAGAGTTCCCGTAGTTGAGCCTGGAGGTGATAAAGTCGTGAATGAGGGTTTCGGTGGCATGGGGGGGTGAGGTAGTAGCAGAGTCTGGCAATATTGCGGAGGTGATGGAAGGCTGTGCCGGTCATGGAGCGGATGTGGGGGAGGAAGGATAGTTCGGGGTCGAACAAGACGCCCAGATTCCTGATTGGCTTCGAGAGGTGGAGAGAGCAGCCTTGAACGCTGATGTTGTCAGTGCCTGAGGTGCAGAGGCACTGACGTGAGCCAATCAGGAAGGCCTCCATCAGGAGAGCCCCATACTTAAGAAGCTATCTAGTCTCTGGATCCTGATATAATAGTGGTGAATACAACTATGGAATGTGAAACTATCTGGAGAAAGTTGTGACACACAAGTGAAGAATGCATCAATTATCATTTTGGAGACTATCATGAACAATACCAGCACATTCCCTGTAGTAGAGGGTATCCCTAGGCATTTGAACAAGCTTTAAAGGACATTAATGCTGTCTGAAAGATTTGGAGGAAATGGCAGGAGTTTCAAAAGAAGGAGCGAAGAATGAAGAAAAATATGAAGGATTAACCTCAGACCACAGGACATGCTAAGGAAAATAGATCCGGAAATGATAGACCGAGGAGAGCTGTGCCAACAGGAAATTGTAAATAATATGGCAAGCAAGATAATAAATATGAAAAGAGCAAATGGGAATCTTCATGAATTCATATGATAAGAGAATTAATGTCTTACGTTATTGTAATCATTGGGCTGAAGCGATGCATTTCAATCCCTACCACTACCAAAGGTGGAACTAATACATGATAGGTCACAATAGGCAACATAACCTGAACTCTAGCTATGAAACATCTCGAGCATATCAAGTCGCTCTAGTAGCTGTATTAAAAGCATAGTACAGTACTTGGAGGAGATACTGTATTTAGACTAAGAAATAAATGTAAGTTTAATTAATTGGATGTGGGTGTGAATCGATCACTGACCAGCTGGTTCACATCTTCCTCTTCAGTGTCATTATTACTGGACAAGTCATCGTTTCCCTCGGAGGCCTCAGTAAAACGCGATGTCCCAGCCCAGTCTGTGTAAGCAGGAACAAACCAGAATGAAATTCACAGAAATGAAAAAGGGAATCAGAAAATACCGTAAATAAGCAACCTGAAAGTGAATGCCTAATTAAAGTCACGGATTGAGTCCCTCTTTGGAACACAACAAAGGGCGATTGTTTTAGGAGATTAATAATCCTTGCATTTTGATTTAGTGCCTCTAAGTACTCCGAGATGCTACCCCATGTGAAATGTGCTATAAAAATGTAAGTTGTTGCTTGTTTCAACCCCCAGTAAGACATCCCAAAGTTTCATGGGATGCAAAGTGTAGTGACTATGTATTGACTGTATTGCCGAGGTGATGGGTAATTCAATAGCACTTGCCTACAGTGCTAGCCCTTTCTACAGTGAAACAAAACAATCGCTGGCCCTCCCAGCATTGCCCACATCTAGAACTAGATTTAGCTTCTTGCTCACTTTCTAGTAATAGTTCTAGATAAAATGAAAATGTATTTCAACAACAACTTCGATTTATATAGCACCTTCCACGCCAGACGGTGTCTCAGAGCCAGGGGCAGAAAGGTGACCAAAGGCGCGGTCGAAAAGAAAGGTCTTCAGTTGGGACCTGAAGCTGAGAAAACAGGGGGCGAGGCGAAGGTAGTGAGGAAGGGAATTCCAGAGCCTCGGGGCACAGTGGTTGAAGGCACGGCCGCAGAGGATGGAGCGGAGGATTCCGGGGACATGGAGGAGGCCAGACCCAGTGGAGCGAAGGCAACTGGTGCTGGTTTGAGGAGAGAGGAGGTCAGAGGTAGGAGGGTACAGAGGATTTGAAGACAAGGGTGAGGATCTTGAAGTTGTCCTCTCTGGGATAGGGAGCCAGTGAAGTCTGGCAAGGACTGGGGTAATGGGGGAGCGAAGTTTGGTGCAGGTGAGAATGCGGGCGGCAGAGTTCTGAGTGAGCTGGACTCTGTGGATTGTGGAGGAGGGGAGACTGGCGAGAAGGGCATTGGAATAGTCAGCTGAACACCATAGCTCTAGGATTATTACGGGTGGGGTTGAAAACTGCCGTATATTTAAACTATAGCATTCACTGCATTTGACGTAGAGCTTTTTGCGTCTTCTAGACGCTCAAAGCGCTTCACAAAATACACTGTAAAGTGAACTTCTGGGCTGAATGCAGTAGGCCAATTGCACACCGGTGTCCCACAAACAGTCGTGGAGTGACCAATTTTTTTTTCAAGGGATTATTATCAGGCGTGTGGAGTAAGGAAACTTTCCCACGATTTCGCCCTGCCTGGAATTGAACCCAGGTGTTTCTCTTGCAAGGCGAGTGTTCTAACCATTGAGCGACAGTGCTCCATAAAATCTTCATGAAAACTTTACGCATAACATGGCTTGGGTGGATATTGTTTTAAGAACAAAAGCTTTAGAAATGCAGCACCCACTGGCCCCTACATTAAACTTTATCCTGGCAGCCATCCCAGGCAGGAAGACTGAGTGAACATTTTCAGAACAAGCTGTTCTTGACAGTGACAGGAATGCAGCCTGGTTAGAACGCCCCAAAACCACAACACCTACGCAAATACAAGTCATAAAGCTTTATTTGCAAATAAAAGAAAACATGTCATTCTGATTGTGCAAGATTGCAACCTAAAGATAATCAAGGTGATTTTAGAGCAGCTCTAGAAACTTGTTGGAATGCAATACCTTTTCGTGGTGAAAGATTTGGTGAAAAAACTATGTTTTCTAAAACCACTGGACTTGGAAGGTCAGAGTCATTTTCCTCTGAACTCAAAGAGGCCCTCTTTTGCTTTCTGTAAAAAATCAATTATATAAAAAAAACAATTAGATGGGTCAGAAAGGAATATGTAAGAGCTTGTAAGTTTACACTTGGAAACAATTTAGACTTTGGGCACTGCACATTTTTCTGTCTGTCTGTCTGTCTGTCTGTCTGTCTCTCTTTCTCTCTCTCACAATGTCTCTCTCAAACAGAGCATGCAAACCTAATGTAATATTGATTGGATTTGTCTCATTGCTTTGCAAGGCAAACACTGCAACTGGCATTTGATTTTTGTGGACTGTTTAAGACTTACCCTGGAGACAGCAAAATCTGATCTGAAACCTGATGATGCAGCGTGCTGTCTTCTGTAAATGAGATATTGTCAAGTGATTACTAGGCAGTGGAATAATTGTACCCAATTTATACATTCCCAAATTAATCTGTGTCCCAGACTTCAGGTTCAGTAAAATTATAATTACTCTGTGAGAGGGGGAAAAAAAGTTCCAACTATTCTAACAGAGCCCTTGTTTTAGATCTAAAACTAGAATTCTGAACTTTTGATTCTTTAGGTAGTTTCGTTTCTCATTGTTCCAGGAGTCCACCAATTATACGCTATAAGCACAAGGGCATGTGATCCTTTCAAATTCCATTCCATGCACCTTCTACACCTAATGGTTACTGACACCTCCCTTTGAATGTCTAATCAAGACTGACAATTCATAATTGTGTGAATCAGGAACCACGACACTATGCTACAACATATGATTATTATTATGATTATGATATAGTGATTTAGAGACACTAATCCAGCAAACAGTTTTCAACAACATAAATACAAGTACACAAGAGAGTAATGCACCTCTGGAGAGTTTCTCTTGATTTGTGAGAACTTTTCTTATTTCATTCAGCCACGCCAACTTAACATCTACTGTTGGAGCCTAAGAAAAGGGGATCAAAGAAAGGCATTTGGGGTAAATTAACAATAAGAAAGCAACAAATATCTTAATTGTTTATTTTGTGGATATTTTTCTAAATACATCTTTCCATGAAATGTTCTTCTCAAATATGAAGATTCAAATGTTGGGAAAGCATAATTGTTTACTTTTTCAATATTTGTATGATTTGCTTTCAGATCACAATCAGATTCACAGTAAAGCTCTCTATGTTCTGTTCAACAATTTATCTTATCTCCAACTTGCAGTAAAAGTGAATCTGGAAGAATATGTAAACACAAGGTTCCTTCAAATACAAATGCTTAATTCTGAATGATGGTGACTTACTTGGATGAGATAAACTTCTTCCCGTCCACTATACCAAACTTCAAACTTTTTAATATCTCCTTTAACATTCTCAGTTATTCCAACAGCGCTCATCTATCAAATAAAATACATCAACAGTTATGTTCCTCAGCCATATGGTTCACTGTTAAGTTAGAAATCAAATCATTGTTCTGCACAGAAATATTGAACTATCTTTAAATGCACATAGTATCACGAAGAAGCAAAACCTCCCCAAATGTCTATAGCATTAACTATACTACCATAGTTAATGGTCTCAATTATATCTTACAGCATCTGTTTCAAGTCATTTCTCCTCTCCATACCCTAACTGTGTCTCAAATTGATTTCTAACCCACAGGACAACTAATTTATACTGTAGCTTTAACTGGTATTCAAAATGGGGGCTGTGTGATGTTTTCAGATGGTTTAAAAATTCAACCCAAAATATGCCATGTGTAGAGAAAGGAAAGCCTGACTGGAAATAAGCCCACCCACACAGCTATCCTTGCCAACAGGAAATCTTCAAGGGACAGTGGCAGCAATTGCCC
Source organism: Hydrolagus colliei (assembly GCA_035084275.1). NCBI lineage: Eukaryota > Metazoa > Chordata > Chondrichthyes > Chimaeriformes > Chimaeridae > Hydrolagus > Hydrolagus colliei. The sequence continues at coordinate 12,652,306 of CM068754.1, forward strand.
TAAAGCTCAGACCCTGCTCCATTCTGTATTCAAAAAGAGAACTTGAGAGTCTGTGGTATGAAACCTAAACAGGAGAAATAGTACAAATATAAACTGATGCTGCAAATAAAAGCAAAATTGGAAATGCTCAGATCATCTGTCTTACTTTTAAGTAATGCTTGAAACTATAAGAAGGTGCTTTATCATAACCTTCTCCATGTTCTTCCCGCTTCTTACAAAACAAAAGCGCTCTTTCATGGAGGAAAAGATGACGGTGCATAGGCTTGAATCGTGCAAGATCTTTCATTTTTGTGGGACCTTTCTTATGATTTATCCACACGTTAAAGGAACCTTGCATCAAAACTCTGCCAAAGTCTTCTAGGTTACCCTGGAAATCATAAGGAGAATCGACAAATTATTCCATGTTGATTACTAATCATCTATTTATCCTACACCAATTCAACATTGACATCAGTTTTCCAGAATTCCCAAACTTTCCAATCATTAAAAGTTAGTTCTGTATGCCTATTAATTTTCTGGGTTTGCGAAAAACTGTTTGTCACCGGAGTAAACATGTCTCATGAATTAATCAATAAAAATCATAAATGAATATTAAAGGTGCAGGTGTATATCCACTGCCAAAAAAAAGCTACAGTACTTACATTATATCCAGTTATAGCAATCTGGTGCATAGAGTCATTCACACACTTTAATAAGTTCAACATGGCTTCCAGTGCTTCCTGCAGATCTTGAATTCCATCGCCGTTACAGAATTTCAGCAATTCCTATCGAAGCGTACAACAACTTTCAAGTTATTCATATTACAGCATTAAATTATTCACCGCTCTAGAATCTACAATCAAAATAATACAAAAATAGCTTTGTCTATCCGGGCTGTGACACTGTCCTCTCACCCAGGGATGGTCGGCTTCAATGCAGACTGGTTAATAGGTTGAAACCTTTCCTCTCGCTCAGGATCCTAATCTGAAACATGGCTGAGTAATTTTAACCAATTTCCCAATTAGTGTGTGTGGGCGAATAGCACAATATGACCCATAGTTCAGCATTAATTGAGAGTTTGATACTGGCACTGGGCCCTCTCGGTAAAAACAAACGTATTTCCTTATAATAGATCCCACGTCATGAGGTACATAAAATTATAGGAGGTTTGGAGGCCTAGGAAAACTGCAGGTTTACAATGATTTACTCAATAGCTTTCATCTAAATGGACACATTCATGATGTAAACCATGCTTTTAAAAAAAATTATCCTGGTACCAAATTGAATCAGCATTCATGCATTTTATCTTCCACATATCATCTCCTACTCCCTTAGGGCTTTGCTCAGTGAAAACCAAAACAAGTCATTAATCAATACAACAGCCAATAATATTGATTTAGATGAAAATGCTGAGGTGGAATGAATGAATTACACACAGGGCATATTCCCCATGAGGATTACTTAAATAGTATGAATTCATACACTCTTTGTAATCGGCCTTTTAGAACTACAGTATGCATTTTATCTTGTCATCTGTTGTAGCCAGACCAACACACATGAGGTTTGCTGTGTGTGCTGGAATATTTAGATTGTAAATTGTTAGAGGTATCACGAACTGCAACAACATATCTGTAGATATTGGAATATTGGCTTCTTTTTTCATATCTCATCACCTACAGCTTCAGTGATTTTATAGTCAACTTTTAAACATTCTTCAGTTGTGTGGCATGACGTGCAGATATCACATGGTTAGATTTTGCTTTCGTAATTTTGTTGTGCTGTTGTAACCTGTCCTTAACATACCTTCAACAAGAGCTGATACTTTGTTAGCCTTTGAATTGGTTTTAGTAAATATGAGTCCAGTGCAAGTTTGTGGTCCAGTTTCCGTTGACATTCCTGGTGATAAAAGCAAAGGTTATAAATAGCAATGTAGATGGACCAGATTGCACTGACTCTTGATTATACTTTCCGAAAATAATTTGTGGTTTTGCAACATTCATACTGACATTTCAGTTCCAAAAGTGACACAAGATGAATACAAATTCTGTGGAACTGTACCGAAATTAGAAATGACTAATCTGACTAGTTAATATGCTTCAGTAAATGCAAATGTTATGCAATGCTGCCATACTGATTTAGCAGATATTCAAATGCTTGAAGAATTTAGGCAGCAGTTTTTTTTTGTAAGTTAATAATTTTGCTTAAATAACAATAGTAATAATGTTGCAATTTCTTTGCAATTCCTTGTGAATACTGTAGCCACTTAGTTAGAAGTGGGAGGAAGCTCCCTCACACAGTCGGGCTCAATCACAGATGCAGAAATGTCTTCAATACTATGGCACTCACTAGAGAGAACAAAACTATTCAATGTAACAAACATTGGAAGGGCAGAGGAACAAGACAGATTTTAATTGGTGCTCTTTGTAGTTATGCAATTTCAAAAGGCAGTCATAACAGAAACACCCATTTCAACTATACACAGCACATAAAGGTTGAGAAGTTGTAACATTTGTATTATGCCACATTTCCTCATTACGTGATGAGCTCCATCTATAAAAATAGAACAATGGTCAACACAATTGCGCACCTGTACATTTCAGGCAACAACAGGCAAATTGTTTTTAAGTGTGTGCCATTTTGGGATCCCAGCACCGTGCTTAAGAGTATACGGACCACACTCAAAATTACACATAGATTTGCTACTTACACATGGAAATTTCCCTATGCCTGGAATACAATGGAATAATTCCAGAGAGTTTGGCAAGGTCCATGATTTGGGGATCACAGAGTTTGTGTTGGGGTGCTACAGTTTGCCATTCAGAATACTATCTGGCATGCTTTCCCTTATATTCCCTTAAATCATTAGTAATTAAAAAATCTATTACCTGAAAGAAAAAAGAATCGGAACACTGTCTCCAAAGGGCTTCCGAACGAGGTTTATTCTGACAATACTTCACGTACATTTGAAAATTTGCTTTCTGAAGAGAAGAGTTAAAAAAGTGCATAAGACACGACAATTTATTTTAAAAAATCTAAACATAAATACTGTCATCTATTTTGCAATACGAGGATTACATACCCTTGCAAGAAAGCACAGACCCACTTTTTCAGGTGTTTCGATGCAGTTTTGAAGATCATGAAGAAACATTCTGATATTAAAATATTAAAGATATTAAACATTACACAATACAATACAAAACTACATTTGTAAAGCGCCTTTCAAGTCAGGAGGACGTCCCAATGTACTAAACAGTCAGGAATTGGTGTAAAACATATTTGGCAGGTATTGATATCTACAACAGAAACATGCATAACGGTGTACCTGCTATGAAAATCATGGATTTCAGACATATTGCCAAAGAGTATTTCTTTCTTGTTCTGCAGTACTGAAGGCAAAAGATGTAACATGCTAGGGTTGTCCATTTCCACTCGATAACCCTGTAGGATATAGACACATATTGGAATCCATTGCACAACAATAGCTGTTCGTCACAACATCTGTCAGATCTATATTAAATGTTTAATAAAGTATGTTTGTGGAAAAGAAAAAGCCTGACACAATTTATCAACTAAAAATCATTCCCAGAGGTTTTGTTATATCAAAATATTAGTCTGCCTTATTCTGCTTGTTCAATGCAGCAAATAGCTTATTATAATCACTTTGTCATCCATTTAAAGCAATAAAGGCCCAAACTAAAGGTCTGTGTACAGGCACTTTGATTTGTCATCACTTCAACATGACTATAATAATAGTCTTCATTATTGATTTAATTGAATAAAATTATAAACATTCAAATAGTAGTTTGAGGTTTGCAAAACTTCAAAATGACAAAATGGAGCCCATTCTATTGAATGCAGATTTCAACCCTTCTTCATCCAAACAGATTACATAGTACGGCCATCTGATGTGGAAAAGTATGCTGAGCTTCACAATACTAATGGTTATGTTACCTGCAGAATGGTGTGGAGCTCCTCCACGTACACTCGTTCCGTTTCTATTAGCTCATTTATGACATGCCTGTTAAATCAATAACAAATTACAGTATAACGCCGTTTATCCGTGACCCGATCAACCGGATTGCGCAACCCCCTCCTGGGGCAAGTCCCCATTCCAGCAATCGCGAGTATGCTCACTTTACGCATGTGCACAATGCGTATGCATGCGCACTTATTAAACTTATGAACTCTGGGTTTTTAACTGATCGATAAAAAATGCTTTAAAATCTTTATTGGTAAGTATCCATTCAATTTTCTGTTACCATTTAGTATATTCTTAATATGGTATGTTTTAAAATAAGTACATTTTTTGTGTTGGGTTTGCGGCAACTTGCCATCCAATTATCCGACACAGTCATTAGTCGACCACCCGGAGGGTGCCGGATAAATGGGCTTTTACTGTAGTATTAAAAGGCATCAGACTCACATTGGTACCAATAGATTAAACAGCTCCAGAAAGGTGCACATGGAGCAATGCAGTGTGTAATAAAGTCAGAGACAAACCCTCATCTATTATTCTGTCATTGCATCTTTTTATCACATGAGTTAGCATGAATCCATTTAACCTAAACTAACAGGTTGTTTGTGCATGCAGACCCAGCGGGTAAGATAGTTGAATTTGCAGACTACATCAATTTGGAACTGTGGAATCAGAGAAGGCAGCAATGGTCCTACAAAGAGAATTTGTTAAGGTATGCACATAGTGATAACTGGGAAATTAAGTTTAATATTCATAAATGTCGGGTACTATATTTAGGGCTGGTGATAGATTGCTTCCAGGATACCCAAATCTCACCTGTTCTGTTGCATGATCAGAAATAACATGACTTTGACCTCATATGTCTACTAGTAAATAAATTGAACTATTTCTGATGAGCTTGGTTTTGAGTTGACTTTGAATCTTTATTTTTTATTCCTCCTTTTATTCCTCATTTGCCAATTTTCCTGATGGCATCACTTGTAAATCATCTGTTAGATTGAAATAGATTCTTTGATAGTTACAAGGTGTGCCTCGCTTCATTTTCAGAATTATTTGTAAAACATTTAAGGGTCTTACCCTTTTAAGACATCCAGGTTATCTTCACCTTCAACACTTGAGGAGAACCAAGGTCTTTGACAAGCTTCATGCATGACCTCAATCTGTAGAAAAGGGAAAAATGACATCTTATTGTGTACCATTTTCAGGGCAATTTCCCTCTCCTGCGGCCTACCAGCTATGAAAACCTCTCCCGATGTCACTGACAGTAACCACCTAAGAGGCTGTTCTTATATATACTTATAATGTATCAGAACAGCCTCAAATGACTATGTACACCTCCCCCACCCCACACAACTCCCCACCCATGTCCCCAATTAGAATGGCTTGGTATCCCACAATGGATTCAAACATACTCTCTGTATGAGAATCATAGCACAGCCTACATAATGATATTGTTGCTCCAACAGATGTGTCTGAGATGCATCATCTCTCTATAAACTCACTATTACTCTCTGCGGTTGCTCTGACAACCTCGGGTATTCAAAAGCAGTCATCATAGTAATGGAAATAATTAATTTAGTTTTTTTCTTCAATATTTTTGTGGATAGTGGACATTTCCTTAAGTGCTCAGCAATCCCATTATAAGCACAATCTTAAAAGCAATCACATTGCAGTAAACCTGCCTGTTACCTGAAAGTATATGGGACCATCACTGTAACGCACTAACTGGAAGCCAGGTGGAAATTTGCTGCATCTTTCAGACAATCACAAGTTTGTTTGTTTTTAATCTGTTTTCCCTTAGGAAGCTAGTATGTGGATGTTTATAGATCTATCATTAAGTTCACTCTATAATGGTGAACAGAGGTTTGTTTTGTGGGTGTGCTGGGTGCCACCCAATTTTTCATGCAGTAAGGAATAAAATATACCAAAACTTTTTTTCTAAGGTTACTTAAATTATGATCTCATCATTACCTTTCGTGTGTTCTGGTTTTTTTTGACATGCTTCTTTCCATATAGAGATATATCAAAGGGGAACTTTGGACTGGGGTTAGTATCCGCACCTTGAAAAAAAATTCAATTAAACACCAGTCTCTGGTACATAGTTATCCCTCCAAGTGCTCCTCAGTGCTTGGAGCTGAGGTTAGAGAATGTGCAATGAAGTCATGCATGAAGCTTGTCAAAGTTACTACAAAGTCCATCAAACCTAGAATTGCAAAACATTTAATTGCCAAAACTAAAATATAATCATTAAAATAGCAACAATTTGTTTGAAAAAATCGTATGTCTGTCTAAGATCTAAAAAAAAATACTTTTCTTGTTACAAGCTCCACTTATTTTTCTGTTGGTTTAGTGCTAAACTCAGCTGCCCTGCAACAGTGAAAAACTATCTGTACCAGGAAGAAAAGTCATAAAAGACAATATCTATATTGAGTCAGACTAAAAAAAGCAAATGAATGAAGTCAGAAATTGCAGATTTAGCTGATATTTTATTTCCTTATTCTGGGCTGTTTTTGAACAAGCATCAGTGAATAATGTCTGCAATTATTCGATGCAGAATTAAATATTTGGGTCTTCACATCTGGGTGAACTCCCAGTACATTTTTAAAAACCTGACGATCTGGGAGTGTACATGCAAATCTCTATTGCAATTCAAAAGCCTTTACCTTGCTTTGATGAGAACAAAGGAGACTTATATTGCAAAGGCGAGGTGTCTGGTCGTGGTGCTACAGGTTGCACTGGCCGGGCCTGTTTTGCAGCAAGTTTCTCAAGGCAGGTTTGACGTTTTTCAAACATTCCGTGGACATTCTCAAGTTTCCCATGAACCACCTCTATCTGAGCCTATATATATCGATAAAAGATAAAGTGAATGAGAACAAGAAGTTGACCAATTGACTTGACCTTTGCTGTGGTCTTTGGAAGTCGATTGTGTTGCATGACTCATGTGAACATCTCACTCCACCAAACTGAATAAGAGAGAAGGATGAGGGGTTGTTGAACAATGGGACTTTTTTTCATTTCAAAGATCAAATAGAGGTGATTGATTATATTATTTGTGTGTACATATAATAACTAGAACAAAAACTACAGCAATATTTAAACAAAAATATAGATAAAAATCCCATTGTCACAAGCCAAAAGGAACGGCAAGTATTACTGTATTATGAAAATGCTATAATGCTAATTGTTCATGCATTTGGGTGTGTGGTTTCTTTAATTTTTCATGCTCTTTTTGGGTGGCGGGCCAACCACCAAGGCAGGAAGGAAGGAAGAACGTGATCTTTCTTTAGGCATGCACTGTTCCTGCTGTGAAAGCATTTGCTGTGAGGTGGAGAAAAATATCAGGGACGTTTTGTTTTCCAGCTCTTCTTCATCTCCCTCCCTGTGGAGATGCTGATAAACTTCTCCTAGTGCCTCATTGTACCATCTGTCATCTCTGCAAATGCTTCCTTCATACGGGAAATTGTTCAGTCGATGTAGATGCATCCAAGTATATATTTGAAAAGGTTAATGTATCTCACATGACTGTACTGTACAATTATACAGGGTTTTCCTTTGTAGGTACATGAGTCTGAATTAGCAAGTGGCATTAGAGAGGGCTTCTTTCAACAAAATATAGGTGTAACCATTTAGGGATGGAATAGAACTTTCAGTTTCAATGTACTATAATATGTAAATGAAGCATGATTCTGAAGACAGCATAAGTGCCTGCATTACAGCAGGAATCATTTTTATAAAATTTCATTTTAAAGTGTAACGACAGCAATTTTTTTTAAAACTTGAAATATATCTAGTAGAAAGAAATATTATTGTAACACATAAATTGGTCATGAAATATGTCAACTGTGGAAGGTGATAATGCCTGCATTCCTCAACAGTTCAGTAATAGTACTGTGCTTCCATATAACTATTAACAATGAGCCTTTCAACAAACACTATTCTTGAACTAATTATCACAAAATTAATGTCACTCACTGTACAATCAGATTGCCAGATTATAACTGTTCATGTGGCATAATTTGTTTTATACCTTAAGCCTAGATGTGAGAATGGACTGGAACTCAATGTACAATGCTTCAGTATCACGCTGCAGGTAATATGTGGAGTTTTCCAGGAATCTTTCAATTTCCTGCAGTACTCTCTTCGCTCCTTCCTGCGATTGACACTTGTCCATGGACTGAGAAGCGAGGAGATAGGTACCTTGATCACACCAGTCCAGTGCCTGCAATGCAATGGAACATTTGCTAATGGTATTCAATATTAATCAATGTAATACTATTCAGAAAATAAATCGCAATGAGCATATAAGAATAATAATCCTTGCATTTGATATCAATTGTCTTCTAGGCATCTCAAAGCGCTTCACAGAATATACTGTAAAGTGAATTGACCGTACAATTGTGGGTAAAATACGTAATGTTGGGTTATGTTAGATTATTGTCACCATATAGCGTTTATCTCCATTTGTCTGTCTGACTAATATTACAAGTATCAAGAATAAGAGGAAATGGTTTTGATTGTTGATATTTAACTTGGTTAATAATAAGTAAAGACTTTATCTGCTAAAGTTTCCAACTGCCATTTATCATTTCTGCCATCCAATATTAATATGGCTGAAGGTTGAAAAAGGTTTATTTTCTGAATTGTATTAAATTTATTAATATATATTTTTTGCTTCCTGAATCTTGGGTGTGTTGACCTATATTAAATCCAATGAATGTTACCCGTTAACAATAATGAAAGTTAATTGCGCACAAAGGCTGAATAATAGACATTTATTGTTACGGTGTGCAGTGACACATCACATGTCCAGTACATGATGCAGTACTTACTGCATATATATTACGATCTAATTTGTAATATTCAGCTAATTGCGATGCCCAGTGGCCATCTAATTTAAAATATTCCCTAAACCGTGAATTGCAATTTCCAAAAGCCAGCAAAGTACAAATAAAGAGGCTGGAGAGAAAAATGATCCAAGGACATTTCATTGTTGAGTATTTTGCTCCTTGTCAAAATCACCCAATTTTCCAATATCACAAATTAGACCCCATTATATTAAAAATGACACATATCCACAGGCTTACTCAACACCACAAAATAGCGCATTACAAATGAACAAGGATGTTGATTTGCAAAGGCTTAAGCAAGCAATTCTTTTAGCTTTTTAGTTCCCTCTGGCAGAGTGTACGTGACTAGTTTCATCACCACACTGGAAAAATAAAGAAGTCCTCTATTATTGATGTGACTGAGGTCTGAGGTTACTTAGCAACACATGTCAGAAATGTGTATGCAATGTAATATGCAGCTCATGTGCCTATAAATGACCAGGTGTCATTTTGGAACACAAACAAACCTATTTGCAAAGCTCATTCTGCAGCTCAGGTGCATTCAGCTTTTTAAACAACTATTAATTGTGAATACTGATTGAGATGGATTTAAATCAATTCAGACACAGTCTTGTTTGGATCGCGGTGAAGAGATGAACCACTCAAATTTCCATCAACTCACCTGCTGTAACCGTGTGTGCAGTTCCAGGGATCTGTTAAGTGTGATGAATTTCTTCCTCATTTCATCACACAGATCTTCACAACTATGGTGTAACTCATTGCACTTTTCCCAGATTAAATCCATTGCGTAGTGGTGATTTGATATCAGGTGATCTCCTTGTAAAACCAGATGTTGAGCATTTTCCACCAATTCCTGGGGGGGGGGTGGGGGGGGAGGGGAATGCAAATATTTAAAAGTTACAAATTGAAGAAGCACAAATAGGCCTAACATACATTATCCAACAATGACAGTAAATATCTAAATCATGTATAGGGAACTAAAATGTTGAAGTTATCCGCACTTTATAAATAGCGGTCAGTGCACGCGTTAGCCTTTTTCACACTTTCCATCAACTTATTCCGTTGGCTAAGCATATTGTGGAGCTCTTGTGGCTTAGTGGTTAGAGCATTTGTCTTGCAAGCTGGGGAGACCAAGCTAGGGAGACCTGTGTTCGAATCCAGGCAGGTCAGGTACGAAACCTCGGGCAAGTTTCCTTACTCCACACGCCTAATAATAATCCCTCTAATAAAACTACAATAATAAAATTGGTCATTTCAATCCATGACTGTTTGTGGGACCCTGCTGTGCGCAATTGGCTGCCGCGATTCGCCCACAAATATACAGTCAATTCACTTTACAGTATATTCTGTGAAGCGCTTTGGGACATCGATAAGATGTGAAAAGTGCTATATCAAATGCAAGGATTATTATTATTATTATTATTATTGTAGAAGTGCTTTTTTTTTCATGTCCTGTTGCAGTATTGATCTTAGACAGGCTATGTGGCCTCTTCAATTGAATGTATGCCTCAACATTAATACCTCAACCACAAAATTACACTTGTATAGCGCCTTCCATGCCAGGAAGACGTCCGAAGGCCTCAAACAGTTAGTTGGCTTTATAACAACCAGCTGTAATATTTCTGCAATACTGATCCGACTTTGCCGTCTTCCCCCACCACTCCCAACCGCACCACATATCAATCTGTCTCAGTTTCAAACATGGTCTAGATTTCCACTAGTGCATCTGCCTTATTCAGCTCACATTCTTTCTGCTTAGCTTGGCAACAGGTGCTTGAGGAAGAGCACAGACAGCAGGATTCAGGAAATGCGCATGTGGTTATCACTTAGGTTCACTCTCATATCCACATTGTCAAGAAAGCCAAGTAACATACAATTTTTTTTTAAAAAAGGAGAAATTGCCCTATAACAGGAAGATGTCAACAGTTCCCTACTGTGCTGTCAATCTGCTTTCTTGAGCATTATACACTGATCTGTATTGTATTTTATTCTGGCTGAAACTTCCCATCAGCATGCACTTCCCATCACCTATATGTAACAAAGCACACTACAGAATAGTGGTGGAAGTGCAGACAGGAAGAAATATTTTAGGATCTCTGCCCAGTGGCAAATGCTTACAGGCAGCATATTGTTTTTGTGTATGATACAATATTACACAAGGCCATAACGTGCTGGGTGTGAGGTTTTGTTAGAGAAGAAGGGGCTTATCAAACAGGAGAACCAATGGATGATGGGCAATAAAATAGTTAATACTGTAATGTGTTTAATCTCATTAATATGCTCATGTTTAATACTGAGAAAGAATAATTTGCATTTATATAGCATTTATCTTTGACATAAAAAATAAAGGTCTCAAAGCACTTTACAAGAAAAAAAAATCAGAAATGAAAGGGAATATTGTTATATAGGAAAATATATAGCTAATTTGTGGCAACAACATTGCGATGTATAACAAATTAATTTGAATTTGAAGGTAAATTTAGATCATTGGAGAGGGAGGTTAACCAACGGTTAATTCCAGGTTTACCAATGGAGATGGAGGGAGCTATAAATTACACTTTCGAACATAGAACAAATAATTGGTGGAATGTTCAGTGACTGATATCACATTACCTGAGATCTCTCATCTAAGTTACTTAATTCACGAAGAGCTTGTTCTGTGTGAGCAACATTATCCCCAGTTTCTGGTATGTCTCCTTCCTCTGCTGCTAAACAATCCACAATCATCTTTACCTGTGGGTAGATTCAAACACTGAACAAAATGTATCCGAATCTAGCAATATATGAAGTGGATTAGTGAAAATTATATTATTAGATAACTCTATTTAAAATTGCTTCAACAGTATTCTTACAGAACACTCTTATCACCTGCAGTTGTTTTGAGACTTCCTCATCTCTGAGAAGGAATCTTGACTCTACACACTGATTTTTTTAAAAAAAAAGGATTTGGCGACGAGTGTATTCATTACCTCTTGAAAAGCTTGTTCAAATCTCCAAAGCTGTAGGCACTGTTCAAGTTTAAGCAGATGCTTTTCCCAAAAGCCATCAAAAGCAGTCTCCATCTCATGCAACTGTGCAAGAAGTCTACATTCAGGAACAGAAAGGCATTAAAATGTCTGGGGAAAAAAACCTTTATCTTTTGTTCAGCCACACAAATTGCTGCCCAGTGCGTTGCTGCTATTGTAGAACCTTGTTCCTCCATTATATTCAGAGCACAGAGTTCTGTGTAAGGAACTGAGCGCAGGCAAAATAAATTTCACTCCATTTTACAATTCACAAGGTTACAGAATTATTGTAAGTCTATGGGCAATTCTAAAATAATTCTTACCATAAGTCTTCTTGTTTTGATTTAAGCTCTGTTGGTTTTAATAAATCTTTATCTGGGAAAGCATTGCTTTAACATGAAGTTTGTAGCAATCATGCTCAGTTGGATTTATTGGATTCAACACCAGAAAATCAGAAAACAAAATACTGTATCATAGCAGAAGCCATTGACTACAAAACGTTGCTAACTCATCCACTTAAATAATGTACTCCAATCCTAATTCCTGCTATTTCTCAGTGCCCTTTTATATTCCTGTACAAATGTCACCCAATATCCTTTGAGGAAAAGATCATCCAAATCTAAAGCAGAAGGTGAAAGCCCATAGGGTACCAAATGATGGATAATATCTATAAATATATATATATATATATAGGAAATATGTATCTATCTAGAACCTCTGTACATAAATGTATCAAGCTGTCCTCTTGTGATGCACACCTCTTCACAGTGGCTCGATCATCATTTTTTTCAACCCCATCTTGGGTATGAGGCTCATTACTGAGTGGCTCCATGAGGTTGGTTAAAAGCAATTCTCCCTCTTTTATCACTCTTCGAACATCTTCCTATTTGAAAGGAAAACAACTGAACATATAAGTTGACAATTGAATAATGCCATCCAATATCTGCATCCATTTATGCTATGACATTAAACAAAAATGAATAGCACTTAGTAGAGCTCCGTGTAGATGATTAGTTGTGCGTAATAGAGTTCATTCCATTCAGAATGATTGGAGCAGGAACAAGAACAACAACAAAAAAAAAAATTGCACTTATATAGCGCCTTTCATGTTGGGAGGACCTTCCAAAACACTGAACAGTCAGGTCAGGACCCGAGCAGGAAAGCGGGGAGGGTCGGGGTAGGGGGAAGGGGAAGGAGAATGGGAGAGGGGGAAGTAGTTAGTGGGGCAGCCGAAGGCGTGGTCGAAGAGGGAGGTCTTGAGCCCGGCCTTGAAGGAGGAAAGGGTGGAAGCAAGGTGGAGGGGCTGCAGGATGGAGTTCCACAGTGTGGGAGCAGAGAGGCTGAAAGCCCGGCTGCCGATGGTTGAGCGGTTAGGGCGGTGGACGCGGAGCAGGCCTGAGTCTGCTGAATGGAAGGGACGAGCAGGCTGATAGGGAGGCAGTAGGTTAGAGAGATAGGCGGGGGCAAGGCCGTGAATGGCCTTGAAAGTGAGATATAGAAATATAAATCCAACTCCTATCTCTGAATCTCTCCACTGTGGCAGAAGTAAAACCCTGGCAACTATGTTTAATTTAAAAACTGATCTGCATTTTTAACCTACATTTCTATCATCAATATTTTGGCCACCAATCCACGGTGGCCTATGTAGGATGCAGCTGTGTGCAATTGGTTGCCGTATTTTGCCCCCAAAACGTGCAGTCAGTTCACTTCACAATGCATTCTGTGAAGTGATTTTAGACATCTCGAACACAAGATAAGGCACAATATTAATGCAAAAATTATTATTAACAATACAAATTGTGATTTTTTTTACCCTAGAATTTCTACCCCCAAAATATCTCCATTATTCCTTTGATTAGATGCACTGGAAGAATTGATTCTGCTGTATTTGTCATGTAACCACAGTAGCATTGTGTTGAAATTACCTTGAGCTGATTGTACTTTTCGGTTCGAGCAAGAAGTAGATCCTCTACAAAATGCAAATCATCGGGCAACTCAGCTTCAGCCAGGTCTGTACCAAAAGACTGGAGCATCTGGGCAATCTCCTTCACCATTACAGCAAAGCTCTCTATGGCCTGAAGACACAAACGTTGACATGCTGCTACATGTACTCACACTGAATTCAATGGCCCCCGTCCTCCCACTACAACAGTTTAATTCTCATGTGCTTCAGCGTGTTCCTCACACCCACCAGAAAAGGACAAGTGGGATCTCCCATTTTTAATGTTGGTTTTAATGTTGGGAGAGGGAACAGTCACAACAATTTTTTTTTAAAGTGTATTGATACATCCAGAAACTGGAAAATGCTTCTGGTTCATTTCAGACAGTGCAACACAACACAGATTTACTTTTATACAGCATCTTTTACATCGTAAGGATTACCCGAGGTGCTAAACAATATTGGCTTGGCATCTGAGCCAGGAGACAAGGAAAATCTGACCACAAATTGGTCAAACTCTTGAACTAGTGTGTGTGTGTGTGTAATATATATTATTTAAAATCTGGTGATCAGGGTTTCATAAATGATTTGAAATATTATTTTTGTTTTCAAGTATTTCAGTTGATTTATCAATAGAAGTGAGCCATCCAACTGCTTTCTACTAGTTTTTTTGTTTAAAAAGTACCACACACTAGTAGCAATCTGTATTTTAAGCTAAATGTTTACATGTGCAGGATGCAATTTTATAGTCTGGTAATTCATTACCATTGGTAAATAAGGAAAGTTCTATTCATATGTTATAAATTTACAAAATGAATGTGATGGGATTTTTCTTTTAAAAAAAAATACAATTTAAAACTCACTGCTGGCCATATTCAGTTTTCAGTTGCACATTTGAACACTACTGAAAGTATCCATCTGTAAGCAATGGAAATTTCTTTTGTTATCAGTCCAATGTTTATTATGAACTTGAACTGAAATTTTCCCAAGTTCCTGGTTTTTATGAGTAGGTTTTTTTTCTCTACTAATTTTCCATATTTTCTCTCTCTATTCTGCGATAGTGAAGCTAATAGTATCTCTCCCCCCTCCCCACCCACATTGTTGCCCTAGGTAAGATCAGCTGGTCCATCCATCCGAGACCAGAAATCAAACTTACTCAACCGTTAATAATGGCTAAATTTATTTTAGGTACTTGACTAACAAATAATGACTTCAGGGCACACTCATTGTAAGGGACCATCTGATTCACAAGCAAAATTGCGAATCGCTTTGAGCTCCCATAACTAGAATAAAATATACAGTAGCAGTGTACAAAGATTAATTTTTTCAATCCATTAGTCAGTGGTGTGGAGTGATTAGTGAGATACCAAAATTGGTAAACTTGGAACGTTAAACTGATAATTTCATTATGTTTCCACCATGGTAGGTTTCTAATGGGATACATTGAATGTATGAAAAAGCTACATCATTGAAGTTTTGCAAATATCAGCGACACATGATTAATTATACACTTTTCCTCAGTACTGTTTAGCATATAGCTAGATTTAAGCATAACAGCTGAAATATAGGTCAGATGCACTTAACATTTATTCACATTTACATTGGCATTCGAGGGAATCATAGCTATTTATAACATTGAACCTTGTACTTTTCATTTCAATACTCTGTGATTCGACTTCGTCTCCCCTTCTCCTCAATTCTGAATCCCCCGAGGAGAATCTCACACTAGAGCTTACACAAACTGTAACGTGTACTGTATTGATAATGAGGATTTTGTGTCTAGAGTTATTCATGTTATGAGTCATGCTTTAAAGTTCGAGTACCTCGGAAAAGTGGAAAAATACACTTAAAATTTATTTTTAGCCAAGATTAAATGAAGATGCAGTTATACATATGAAGCTGATATTTCCAGTGCCTTGGGACGTCCTTGCAATGTGAAATGCGCTATACAAATGTAATTTTGTTGTTGTTGATAGTGGAAAACCTATTGGACATCACATATGTTGAGTAATTAGCACAATTTTGATATTAATATTCCAACCTCAAATTTAAGCACTGTATATCAGGTTAATTATGAAAATGCATCCATATTCTAAATATATGGGTGTAATCAAAGTTGAATTGAATCTGGAAAATATTGGGACCATTTTTTGAAGTCATTGTTTACAACAAATCAAGTTACTGATTTAACTGTGCTCATTTGACTAATCTGTGCAAAACCATTTTGTACAGTAGTCTTTCTAATCACCTCTTGATAATGTAGATCAGAAAGTCGTTGGTTCAATCCCTAGTCCAAGGTTACCCAATCCCAGTTACCTGTTCTCAAACCAGGTCAACAGATGGAGTGCTACAATTGGTCATAGTGCCCCTGGGGTAGGGAGGAGAAAATAGTTGCTGTTGATCAGTGTATCCTGCTGGAAAGTATAGATATGAGATGCTGCAGGGTTGGACAGTCTGTTCATACACACTGGAGTCCATTGTACATCTAAAATTAGAAAATATTTTCTTTATCATTAGAAAGATGTAATGAAACAAGTACTATTTTTTAGCGATCGTTCCATGATAGACCCAAATGTCTAAGGTCACAAATGGTGAGATACCAGGGGCCCTGTAGAACCACAGCCAAATTCAGCGAATTCAGGACAAAAGACAATTATTGAATAGGAAAAAAACCCAACAACTCTAGAACTCTAGAGCTCAACACCGATATTTACTGCTCTATCATTTGCTGCTAGTTTAGAGTGCATAACATGTGATGATTGCCTAAGTATTTTGTGAGTGTCTAGTGCCAACATGCTAACTAAAACAGAGTCATTGATTCACATCTAGATCTGACCAACAAGGATAAAGAAAGAATACATACAGTACGGAATAGGATCCATTCATTATGGCAGTACTCAAGTGTTCCCCCATATTCCTGGGTCAGATGTGTATCATCAATATATTTAAGTAATTCAGTGACCGAACTCAGCATAACAACCTGCAATGAAAGTATCAAAATTTCACTAACTCTGACAGTGGAGAGATATTGCCTACAATTTTTGTTAAGGAAATATTTTTGTTTTGAGAAGTTGTTTTCCGCTATTTACGCTTCCTCAATAATTAAACCTTTAAGCAAACTTTTAAATTTCACCCAAAGTCAGGACAAGACATAAAAACCAGCCGAAGGCAAGTGTGGCGATAGATACAGATCGAAAGATATTTTCTTACTGGTAGTTTCAGTATAAAATCATCGTGGCTAAATCTGAAGCTGATGTCGGATATGGCACGCTGAAAGAATCCTGAGGGCCGGAGAACAAGAACCAACTGTAGGTTTTCTGGACATGAGGCCTGTTGAACATAGAAAATATTGTCTGTCACCACATGGAAAATATTTCCAGAAAGTAGGAGAAATTAGTTCCTTAAATTATTAAATATGCAATTGAATTAGAACACTTCCTACATGTACATTAGGGTCATATTTATAGCTTAATGTTTTATTTAGCTTAATTATCACAAGGAACGCATTAAACAACAATACAAAGGTTACCTCCATGTTAACTTAAAAACTGCCAGCATTGCATCTGGGGGTAACAAATAAAAGACACTATCAAACCAACCAACCAACCAACCAAAAGAGAGGTAGACGTTTATTTGGGGAGGACGGGTTTATGCAGTTATGGAGAGAGAGATGGGGAGTGGGATTGAGTTGCTCTTTTCAAAGAGCTGGCACAGACTTGATGGGCTGAATGGCCTCCTTTTGTATCATAAGGTTCTACGATTCTATGAACCAACTAACCACAATGCAATATTTACCAGACAGTGAGGGTAATTCTCAATGTCCATGTGATTGTTTCGCTCTACTAATTAATGGCATTATCCGAATCTTTGAAATAAGAGTTCATTATACTATTTCATGTGACCTCTATACTACTCAAAGCCAAGGAGATTCATTCACCAACATGAGAGAGGATGAGGCCTGAACAGACACTTTCAAGCAGGAGAGAAGAAAATATTGGTTAGGAGATAATTACAAAGTCATATAAATCCTTCAAATTACCTGGTTTAAATCCAGATGTGTGACCAAGCACTCTGGCACACTTTCCTGCATGATAGGTGCTATATAAATGCAAGATCTAATGATATAAATGGCCATACTATTTTTTTCCACAATAAATGTTTTGATAGAGACCAAGACACAAATGATTTTCATAAGAAAGATAAACGATAGGGGTTAGAAAAGTCTGACAATCATCCATTTCTAAAGAACTTGGGCAGTACAGTTTAGCTAACTGGAGTCTCAGGGAAATTATTGAAAAACCATAGAACTGAGGATACTGGAAGGGTTTGACATACAAGTGGTTTTAATGAATAATTCATTCATTGAACCTCACTGGACCCATTTTATTACTATTGTAATTGATGTATTGTGATGCTTTCCAGCCTTGCTGACCACATCTTCAATGTATAAAACAAGTTTTAAGGAGAGAAACTTAAATGACACTCAGCGCCTCGACATGGGGTAATAATTCAATGGGCATATTTAGTTTATTATATTACTGATGTGACATGGAGGCAGCAACAACAAATTTACATTTGTAGAGCGCCTTTCACATCGGGAGGACGTCCCAAGGTGCTGAATAGTCAGGGATTGGGACCTGAGCAAGGGGGAAACGGTTTGGGATGAGGGAGGGTAGAGAGATAGGAAGGTGACTGAAGGCACAGTCGAAGAGGAGGGTCTTGAGATCGGCCTTGAAGGAGACAAGGGAGGGAGCAAGGCAAAGGGATTATGGGATGGAGCAGAGAGACTGAAGGGGGCAGAGAGACTGAAGGCCGCAGCCGTCAATGGTAGGGCGGGAGACTTGGAGCAGGCTGGAGTCTGCTGAATGGAGGGAACGGACAGGTTGATTACGTTCAACAAGTCAGAGAGGTAGGAGGGCGCAAGGCTGTGGAGGGCCTTGAAAGTGAGGACAAGGATCTTGAATTCGGAGCCAGCAGAGCTGGGCGAGGGTGTGGGTGATGGGGTTGCAGAGCCTGGTGCAGAACAGGACACAAGCTGCAGAGTTTTGGATGATCTGCAGTTTGTGGAGGGAAGCGTTTGGGAGGCCGACAAGGATGCAATTGCCATAGTCGAGTCTAGAGGTGACAAATACGTGTAATTGTTTCAGCGTTCCGAGGGGTGAAGCACTGACAGAGGCGGGCGATGTTATGGAGGTGGTGGAAGGCGGTGCTGGTCATGGCATGAATTTGGGGAAGAAAGGACAGCTCAGGGTCAAACAAGACACCCAGGTTCCTGACTGGCTTAGTTAGGTGGAGTGTGCATCCGTTAAGGAAAAGCTAAAAATTGTGGAATTTAACAATTTGTGTTTTAAATGTGAATATCAGAATTTTTTTTGAAAAAAGGTGCATCAGAGTAAAATCTTAAATCAATAGTTTTGTAGGTTGCTGTCTTTTAGATTAGGCATTTACATATTGGTAACCATGTACAGCACTTTGCAACATAAGGCACTGGATCTCCAAAATTTGACACCTTCACATCCAATTAATAAGTCAACCATTAATAAAGCTTTTGGAATCTTAATCTTGCCCCTTTCTGAGGATATATTTTTTGGTAACTATACTCAACCATTAATCTTGGAAAGAGTGAAGAGATAAATGAATTCACTGAGATTCAAATCCAGAACTCTCTGGTCCCCCAAAAATGTTGGTTTGAAACAGATTGAATTTCAGGCCTCTCCTATTTCAGGGTATGAGTCACTCAATTGCTCAGTACCAATATTTAGATTTTTAAAATAAAATGTCAGGAGCTCAACAATGAATCACTGCTGCCTTTGCGGAAGCAGCATTCCTCCTTAATCCCGTAATTGGATCATCCAAAATCACTGGATACCTGGAGGTGGGAAACAATCGAACAAAAAGGGACGCAATAAAGGAACATGTAGTTCCGTTGGGCTATTTTGGTGCAGCAAATTGAAGCTTTGTAGAATGTGAACATTCAGAGTGCAATTTACAAAGTCCTGTGCTTCGCTACTGTCTTGTTTTGGCTAGAGCACCAAGGCATGGTGGCTGCGAAAAGCAGGGCAGGTTAAAGCAGCTGTTTTTGTCAATCACTAGACAAAGTCGAAAGGATTATAATTTTGCCATCATAACTGGACTGGGACACCGCGATTAGATTGCTTTTATTTGTTCCACTAACATAAAATGAATTGACTGTACCTATCCAATAGGCTGCTTCATTTATGTAACTTTGGCAAATTACGATCTCCTCTGCAACAATAGAAAAAGGTGCAGATGGAGAGTGGGGGGAATGAAATTAGTTTATCATCAGGATTATTTCAGAGGATTTAGCCGATTTAAGCAGTGGTACATTTGAATCAATCAGTGCAGGGTAGTAACATTTCAGCAAGTTATAAATCATAGCATGAAAAAAATGCATTGTTAATAATGAAGGCCCCAACTATAGTGATAAACAAAAGAATTCTCATCAGCGTGTGTGGTTGATAGGAAGTGCTGCTTCCAAAATATCAGTTTGCCTACAGGGATGTATAAAACCTTTGCTTTGGAGAGAATCAATCTCATTGTGATTACTAAACCATTGTCTCTTAATATTTTACAAAGAAAGCTTCCTATACATTTCAATCTCAGTTTAATTTAGCACAAGTCTCTAGCACTTTTCATGCTCATTTTTAGGTAACATAGACAAAACCCAAACTAATTAGGTTTCCAGTGTCAATATATTGTCCTGTTTCCATAGTGACAACAACACAATGTGTTTAGTAGAGGTACACTGCAGTAAGTATCATTTTTTGAAAAACTATACCCCGACTGTTCAGCACCTAGGGACATCCTTCCGATGTGAAAGGTGCTCTACAAATGTAATTTTGTTGTTGTTGTATGGTTACTTTAAGAAAATCTATCAATGTAATTTTCAACACTGGATAATTGCATGACTTAATTTCAGACCTTTCACATGTTCTCCTTTATTCAGATGCACAATGGAAATAGACATCCCAAAAAAATCCCCCAAAATCTTACACATGCATCACATCCCAGTGACCACTTTGGGAGTTTTGGGATGTGCAGACATGGTCACAGATGCCAAATAAAATCAGCAAATTTTGCTTTTTTTTACTGATTGAGGTTACTAAAAGATAAGCGTATTTATTAGTAAAAAGTGGTTCTAATTCTTCTTTTAATGGGTCATATACTTGCTTTCAGGAAGCTCTGATTTCTGGTTCAGTACAGCATTGCATGCCTTACACCTACACTATGCCTTACACCTACACTATGGCCATCAGTAGAATGGACGGGGTCCCTTTAAGAGAGCACATTGAAGTTGAATGTTGAAATCTGCATCCGATGGTGTGGAACTCAGTCGGGCAGATATTTTAAACGGCTCCTGATGGGACTTTGATGGATGAGTTAGCAGGTTGATTTATTTCAGAATATTTGATCAAAAGTGCATTTTTAATCCCAAGTGCCACATGCTGATTATATATTTTTTTTAAAGTATGAATCTAAGAATGAAAAAAATGTCATTCAACTCGATCAGCTTGCTCCGACACCCTGATTCTTAACAATCGTTCAGTGACCTTTAATTAGTTTAAGATCCCTATCACAGCACTGGCCTGAACTGACCGTTCACTGTGGAATATAGTCCTTGGCTGCCTGAACGCTACCACTTTTGAAACGGAGGGAGGGGAGTAACTCTTCTAGGAAAACAAAACTTCAGACACTTTTAACGACGGTACTCTGGCCAATGAGGTTAGCTTTGAGAATAAGTCTGCGCACCGGTAGCAATTTAAAAATGGCATCCTACAAGAGTTCTGCTGTCCTCCGTTGAAACGGACAATGCAGCAGAAAAGATATTAGTGTGGACTACATTCTGCAGTAAACCAGCGTGGGTTAATTTTTAAAAAAATCAAACAAAATCTCCAGTGCGTTGAATTGCACAATAACCATCCAAAACAAACATTCAAACCTGATAAGATACAAGAATCTAATACAAAGTCAAAGGGTCAACACCACCTAAAAATAATTCTGCTCTCCAGCACATTTGATGCCATCAGTATCCATCCTGCATAAACTGTTAAACACGACAGATATGTGGAACAAGCAGCTGTGTCTAGCCACTGTACAGAAGCTGCTTCTCTGCAGTCTTTTACTACCGCACTGGCAGCATCCTGCAGCAGCTACTGTACATGAACTTGGCATTGTATTTGGTCTGGAAGCAAGGCCTTACCGTATTCCTCTTGGGCTTGACACTGCTTCTACGGGCATCTGCTTCTGCCATGTTTAACACTGCTGTTTAGCCTATTTAGTGTCCGACAAACATTGATGAAATATGACCCATTTTTGCAGCTGTACGTTAAGCTGCCACGTGAACCCCAGCACATCTCCTGCCATGTTCCAATAGCACAGTCTGACTGCTAAAGCACCACTTGCTTATTTTAGCCCTCAGCTCGTCCACCAGGTCCCATGGGCAATTTTAATTTATAGCCGACACCTTCCCACAATCAATAATCCTGATTCAATCCAGGGGATCTTGTCACACCAGTCTACCCGGTGTATGCGGATTATACAGTGATCTGGTTGGAAACACGTCTATTAACACTGAAGGCACCAAGCAGTTTGCTTTCTGTATTTCAATTAGGGATTGTGCTCCTGCTGAGAGGACGTAACCGGTGAGCTGCGTCAGCACGCTGGCTAATTTATTCCATCTGAAGAGTTTTCCTCAGACCATTTAAACACCTGCCATAAAATAATTTACAAGCCATGAAATTTGGAGACAAGATAATTTTTGTGGTACAATTATTTTTAAGAATTGCTCTTTTCGTTAAAAGTGAAGAAATGAGGCACCGGGCATAACGTTAATTAAACAACCTCGACAGATTGTTTCCCAGGTAGGGAAAAAAAGAGTTATTTAGTAAGAATAGTTAAGGGCTATTGGGTATGTTCTGAGATTAAATAGAAAATGAATCAGATGCTTTAATAATAATCCTTGCATTTGATATAATGCTTTTCACATCTTGGACAAGGCAGTTCATACTATTAGTATAGTAGCTAGTGAAGGGTGAAATGTGAAATGGGATAAAAGGTTAAAACCATCACATTTGTAAAGTCAGGGCATTATTCTATGCACACGTCCATCTGTTATGTCTGCAGTGATGGTGGAACGGCATACATCAATAAGTACTGCACATAACAGGCAGGCAAAGAAAATCTTCAATATTTACCGCTATATGGGCTAGTGACGTTTTAATAGATCCCCAAGTATCCTGTCTTCTGTCTAGGATGAAAATGAACTTTATTTCTGGTTGATGTAGACTAAGAAAGAAACATAATAGAAAATGTATGTAAAATAAGTTGAAAACCACAATTACCTGTATAAAATTTGAGGTAATGCATCACTAAACAGTGATTAGCGAATTCTCACATGAGGTGGAGTGCTTTGAGATTTCCTCCCGATGTGAAAGGTGTAATACAAATGTAAATTATATTGTGCTTCCTGAACTTGATTTTCAAGAATGTGGACTTATAATAATAATAATAATCCTTGCATTTGATATAGCGCTTTCCACATCTTATCAACGTCCCAAAGCGCTTCACAGAATATACTGTAAAGTGAATTGCTGCGAATCGCGGCAGCCAATTGTGCACAGCAGTGTCCCACACACAGTCGTGGATTGAAATGATCAATTTTTTTATTTTTTTTCGGAGGGATTATTATTAGGCGTATGGAGTAAGGAAACTTGCCCAAGGTTTCGCCCTGACCTGCCTGGATTCGAACACAGGTCTCCCCAGCTTGCAAGACAAGTGCTTTAACCACTGAGCCACGGGAGCTCCACTTATCTTATCGCTGAACAAGACTTATCTCTGAACAACACTTGCCCGTCAATGCTCTCCTGTGACCGACCATTAGGTGGTGAATTTTGTTGAATGACAGTAAACCACTAATGTACTATTGAATTTTAGAAATTGTAAAAAATAATTTGTGTATTTGATAAACAGCTTTATCATCTCAAGACATCTCAAAGCACTTCAGACATTCGTGTAAAGTGTAGCAATTATATATTTAATTATATAACTATCTTACCCCCCGCGCTGCCGAAACACTCGTGCACGCATACATCACCTCACGGCTGGACTACGGAAACTCTTTCCTCGTCGGCCTCCTCAGTTCCTCCATTCACAGGCTGCAGGTCATCCAAAACTCTGCAGCCCGTGTACTATCCCGCACCCGCCTCCGCGACCACATAACCCCCACCCTCGCCCGTCTCCACTGGCTCCCCATCCTCCAGAGGATCGAGTTCAAGATCCTCGTCCTCACCTACAAGGCCTTACACGGCCTTGCCCCGTCCTATTTAACCGATCTACTCTCCCCCTACACGCCCACCCGGACCCTCCGTTCAACAGGACTTGGCCTGCTCCAAGCCCCCCGCCCGAACCGCCCCACCATCGGAGGCCGGGCCTTCAGTTTCTCCGCTCCCACCCTATGGAATGCCATCCCTCAATCCCTCCGTTTCGTTTCTTCCCTTTCCTCTTTCAAGGCCGGTTTGAAGACCTTCCTCTTCGATCGTGCCTTTTGTTCCACCCCAAACTTTTTTACCTCCCCTTCGTGTTTCACCCCTTCCCAAACACTCCCCTCGCAGCTCGGGTCACACGCCTCCTGTGCAGCGCCTTGGGACGTCCTCCCGACATGAAAGGCGCTCTATAAATGTAATTTGTTGTTGTTGTTGTTATTTATAGCTGAGCATAGCAGCCAATTTTACAAACTAATGTCCCACAAACAGCCATGAATGAATTAACCAATTATTTTCCTCTGGGAGATTGGTGATCGAAAAGAACTCCTTTCTCTTTTCCAAGACTGCATGGAATCCTTAATGTCCTGAACAGGCAATGAGACCTTAGTTTAACTTCTCATCTGAAGGATGGCACCTCTAACCATAATAGTGTTACGCCTGGTGTTTAATATAGGTGGAGTCCATTCAGTTCGTTGTTTTAGTGTTGATGTTAGCGCAGCTCCAAGAAGACCTTGTTTAAGCCTTCCCTCCGAGGAAGATAGTCACTAATTGGTCATTAGCAGCTGACAAATGCAGCTTCGAGCCCTTCCTTTAACTGCTCTGAGATGCCGTCTTGTGTGAAGGTCGCTATATAAATGCATGTTGTTGTTGCTTGGTAGATAGCAAATACCAGAAACTTCTTCACAAGCCTCTGGTAAGCAGTACAAATCAATATGAAATGCATGCGATCATTGCCACCATCTTCCTTCCCACAGCTCAACACCCATCCCTACCATTGAGTGATGGTTCCGTCAGTCGGAAGTGCAATGCGTCAGTAGCAGTTGCTTATCTCTCTGCATACCAATTAAGGGAGCTCCCAAGCCCTGAATATATATGTTTACGAATGTAGACTCCAGATAACACCTTCCAGCGGCTGTTATTCGAAGACTAAATTTCCCTAATCAGCTATTTGACAAACATCTGCCTCCTTTGTGGTGAAGGATCTGTACAGTATAGTGTGTAACTTGCTTAGCCTCTCCCTGATATTCCATTGCACAGAACAAATAGCAATAAAAAATAATTATAATCATAATAAATAATAATACTCTTTTAAACGTGACATTAACTTGTGAAGCAGTGAAGATTACAAACAAGTATTAAAATATTTATATTCAGTACTCCCATGTAGGGAAAAGCTGAAATGATGTTCTTTATTGTGCAGAATAGTTCAATAATTACTCTCATTTGTTATTTTCATTGATCTTGAGCAAACATTTGACAGGACTGATCAATAAATTGTGTTTACTATTATGCGGTAGCAAAACATCCCTCAAAAATTGGTTCAGGCAATCAGAGCACGATCTGACAACTCCCTTAGGTCTCTCTTCACAGATGACCACTTTCATCAGAGATTGAAGTCTCACCTAATTTCCTGGCCCTTTCTTCAACATTAACATCAAGGTGATAATCTGATCAGATTTATATCCCAACAAAAACAGTTGAATGAATGACCTTGAATTTGCTAAAGATGTAACTCCTCATTAAAGTTTCTGTATAGAACTCAAGCGGCAGCTCATGAAGCAGCTCTAAAGGTCAGCCTAACAAGAACCATTGATTGGCCAAACCAAAATAAATAAATGATAAAATGAAAGACTTGTGGCACACTGCTGTGTGCAATTGTCTCCTGTGTTTCGCCCACAAAATATACAGTCAATTCACTTTACAGTATATTCTGTGAAGCGCTTTGAGACGATTGTGAGATGGGGCTTCCAGCAAGCCCAGTGCTATTACCACTGTACTGCAATGTGGTGCCTGTCCTAGTGAGCTCAATTATGAGCTCAAGACACCAACGTAAAGCCCCAACCTACAACCTGTGTCATAATGGAATTCTTGCCACCAATTAACCGAGTTGAAAGAACTGTTTTGGCAATTGTACCTCTAAGAGTCACACAACTAAATAATTTCTAAGTCCTTTAAATTCCTGCACATTTTATAATCAGAGCCATTGCCATAGGTGTAAAGGTTCCGGTGAATCCAAGACTTTCTGTAGTTTGCTTCCGCGGATATTTCGTAAAAGCAATGTAATGCTCATTGCCTTGGGACATCCTTTCTACGTGAAAGACACTTTACAAATGTAATTCTATATTATGTTAAGATTTTGGGTTAGGCAGCAACTATGTATCCTTATATAATTGACCATAACCTTATGTATGGCACAAAATGTCTTAACTCGTAAGAAACATTTTAAGGATGTGTCCTTAGGTTATTCAGGAGGTTTCTGTCATCTGACCTTGCAATATTCCACATTGGAAATGTGCAGTAAATTCCTCGTGGAGACATTGTAAAATGTGTACATTTTGAAATGTGTGAAGTAAAAAAAGGAAAACTGGATTTAAATATAAAACACATAACTAATGTACCTGGGAATAGTGGTCAGATAGGTTACAATCTTCTGCACCACCTCTTTGGATATATCACCGAAGTTGGGATATTCAGGGAAAGTTATGATCGCGGCGCCATCTTTTCCTTGACCACCTAGACAGTGATATAGTATATCAGCACAACACCATTTACAGCTACAGTAGTGCTATTAGAAGCTTGATGGAACCCTATTGCTAACATTGTTTAAAGATGATCTGGTACTTTTGAGTCACTAGTAACCAGCATATGCTATGAATTTATTCAGCATCTCAAGCCTGCTAAATATTTTTGCTTACATTCTATTATTAATTAAATGTCAGATAACGATTGAATGCAAAATAACGGACATCACTCATGGTCATCGGTTTGTATCAGTCCTCGCCTGCTTAACCATTATATTTTGGCCTCAGTGCCGAGAAATCGGCTCACATGTAGAATCTGACCTTTGTGGTTTTAAAACAGGACAAACTGAAACTTTCCATGTGATGGTGACATTAGATTTACCAGAAATGTAGATGAAGGTTCTAACAAACATTTCTGACAAGCTCAATGTGAGCTGAAACTAGCTCAAGTTTATGTATTCCCTTGTTTGTAGTATACTCCCTTCCTCCAGTTAGTAGTGAGAGAAATACATACAAATCAAGGGATGTATCTTAACAAATTTCTAATATAGGAATCCAACAGTGATACCCTGATATCTGAGCATCAGCTCTGCAGCTTCACATTCTCTGCAGCTAGAAATGTGTTAGAATTCTGAAAAATGAGGAAAAGCAATTTTAGGATTGTAAAAAAAGTGCAGCTACTTTATATATCTTTGTAATGTGATATAAATCACATTAATTATCAACTGCCTTCATACCCATGACCGCCACCATTCCATATCAAGTAGGGATAATTTTTTATTTATGAAGTTACTGAACTTTAATCCAGGTGGCAGTGTATCGCATTATCAAACAATTGTGTGCCACTTCAACATCCAGTATCAAATTAACTGCCAGAGACCAAGTCACGCTGAGTGAAGCAAGCTTACCTGAGAGAAAGGCAAACTGATCCTTCAAATTTTCACTGATGTTTTCTGCGCAAATGGAATTTAGAGCTTCTGGTGCAATCTCATCTGCAGAGAAAAAAAAATATTAGTTTGGAGGCAGCCAGGTATTTTAATCAATTTTGAATCCTCTATCAGATTAGCACCGACAGAAGAAGACCAGAAAACCACAAAATTGAGCAAGAATACAATACTGTACTCCTCACTGATCCCAGAAAAATAAGTTGAAATGCTTGCAAAACAGAACTCACAAAAGGGAATATTGAAAAACTCTCAATCATGTGAAAGAGTGAAACATTATTGTTTCTTACAGAGCTTTCTTGAATAGGTTCACAAAAACAGAGGAAAAAAAATCTTCCATCAGGCTGCTGAATTTATGTGTAACTTGCTGTTTGCCACTTGAGTTTTTGGAAACCAAGGAAGTCACTTGAGACTTTTCTTTTGCCTTTCTTCATCCAATTTGCCTCTTTTGCTTATGGCATTGTCTTATGTTGGGGATAGCTACATGGCTATTCATACCCTCCTGCGAAGCGCTTTGAGACATCGATAAGATGTGAAAAGCGCTATATCAAATGCACGGATTATTATTATCTTATATTTGTCCTCCCGACATGAAAGGTGCTCTAGAAATTTAATTTTGTTGTTAATAACTGTGTTCAATATAAGAATTCGCTGCAAAGGTTTCCACACTCATCTTCATGTAAACAACATTATGTGCAATGTTGCCTCAATGTTAGAGGTTTCCATTTGCTTATCTTAAAATTCTTATCTAAAAGGATTGGCAGCTGCACAAATAATTGTACACCCCTTGTCTACAAACACTTAGCTAAGAGGGCTCCACCTGCCTCACAAACAATTGCTATATTTCTCCATTTCACATGGCAATATTTGTTTTCAGTTCCTCTGGCTGCAATGTTCCCATCATTTGTGAAGGGTTTGCCTTTCCTCCTCTGCATTGAGGATTGTAACTTTGTTGATTCAGCTCTTTTACGCAGACTTACTTCTACGTTAATCATCAGAAGCATAGCCCCATTCGGGGAATTGAATCAGTACCGAGGACTTACTCGATGCTGACCTACTACTATTGTTCTCCTGTTATTCTGTCCTGCATTGCTCCTTAGTTTGGTCAGACACACTAAGTACATCTGATTTCAATTCTAGATCCAACTGCCCTTATATTTGTAGCACTTTATGCACAGAGAAGATATGCAAAATTGGTGCAAATTATATCCCAATGCAAGCATGATCATAACAGGCCTGACAACTAATAATCATTTAGAGTTTACCTCAATTTGTTTGCTTCAAGAAAATGTAACTGATTTTCATGTGTGAAAAATAAACAGATAGTCATTGCCAATGTTGACTCTGCAATTAAAAACAAAAATAGCATTCAAAGAGATTTTATTTGGGTAAATAAAAATGGATTGTAGCTGAATTGCACATCAACTCTGACAAGATCAATTCTCACTTACTGCATTGAAAGCTTGCTGATAGGATGGGAACAGAAAGATCAATCCAAATTAGCAACAAGATGATTAAGCAGAGATCGAAACCAATTAGTCAATAAAACCAGAAAGTTAGGTTTTCCTACTCACGACACTATCTCTCTTCACTTTTCTTCTCAGAGGGATTTGACAATAGTTAAAATGAGAGATTGCTGCTGACCAAACTTGGTTTTCTTAGACATTTTGTTTGTAATAAGGAGGCAGTGCTGATGTAGCACGATCTAGAGAACTAATGAGCATCGCAGGGATGTGCAAAGAACAATGCAGATCAGGTTCTAAGAATATTAGAAAAGACTTTTAGAAGTTTAGGGCAGACAGCTTATATGGAACTGCATCCTGGCAGTTATAAAGTGCAGATCATAATAATAATCCTTACATTTGATATAGCGCATTATCGCGTCTTCAAGATATCTCAAAGCACTTCACAGAATATGGTGCAATTTGACTGTATAATTTGTGTGTGAAATACACAGTCATATAAAACATAACGCCCTAATGATCCAAAGAGCAGTTGATCCTAAATTCTTGTATTTCATGGAACACCTTCCACACTAGGAGGATGTCACAAAGGGCTACATAGGATATACTGTAAAGTGTAGTGACCATGTATTTTATGTGTGAATGAGGTAATTGTGAGCAGCAATGTACCATAAACAAACAAGAGTGAATGACTAATTTTGCGGCTTGTTGACTAGAATACTGGGAGATATTTAACATCTACCTGAGCAGGCAGAGGGGGCCTTGGTTTATCTCATTGGAGGAATGGCATCTTCAACGGTGCACTCCAAGCACTGGAATTTAGCTTCATATATAATGCTGGAGGAGTACTGCTCTGTTGGAGATGCCATCCATCCTGGAGGTTGAATCCACAACCTTCTGATTCAGAGGCAAGAGTGTTACCAAATGAGCCAGGTTGACACACGTGTCCTTGAGACTTCACGCTTTGATTTGGGTTACCTTCAAATTAAAAGCAAAAGCTGCATTTAAGATTGAGGTAACCTTTTATTTATAGAAGAAGCAATGCATGCCAGATTGTAGAGCAGCTCACACCACTAAATTTATTCCAATGACCCTGGAAGATTCCATGCCAGCACAAACATTGTAAATTCATCTTTCATCTATAACTTTATAACTGCATAATGTCACAGTGTAATAACAGGGTCACTGAAGTTTGCCTTTGATCTCCAAATAAATCTTCAGTCAAAAGGTCTTCGCTGTGAGAATGCAATGCTGCTGCAGTGGTATTCTTGGCTTCATGCCTGTATGACTGGAATTAAAAAGTCAGAAGGCCTGCAGTCGTGTAAATGATACAAATGCTGGAACGTTGCCTGGTGTGAACTGCACCAAAGTTACTTAGCCCTGAATTGTGTATCTAGATAAGAGTCCTCATTGCTGCTAATTAGTCCAGTACTTTCAGGTCACCTCAGAATAAAAAGGAGAGATATTTCCAGCTTGAAATTGATTGATACAACAAGAAGATTACACTTGCATAGAGCCTTTCACGTCAGTAGGATCACTAGACTAGATATTAATTATAAAAATATATACTGGTTGCTTCCTACAGGCAAGGAATTGCAATCATTACTAACAGGATGAGTCCAAATACTGTTAACATAGGCCCCAGTGAATTTGTATTCATATCACAAAACAATCTCTTGCATATTCTTAGCTTAGTGACACCTAAGGTTATTTTTATACTATAAAACCAACAGCATTTCTCATGTAGAATTCAGATCAACAAATGAGTCTCAGACTATATTCATGCAATATTCAGTGTAGTTATTCATTTATAGCGAGGTTGTTGACACAATTTTCTAGTTGAAGAAACAAAGTATGAGAAATTAAGACTTGAAACAGTGAAGTTCCTTGGTTACAGATCTAATTTGTAAACAATCACTTTCGTACTTTAGTTTTACTTTAATTTGGAGACATCAAAATGATCAAAATGCCACTAATTTCAGGTTTCAGTTACTGTAGTTACTTATAGGTGACATGGTAGCACACCACAGTATGTTATATAGCCTCATAATTATATGATGCTCCTTTTCTGGTTAATTCAGAAAGTAGTGTTAATTGCATATTTCCATCTCAATGTTACCTTTCCTGGATCAAGCAGAAAGTCATGCAATTTGGAGGTACAGGATAAACATCTAGAGCAATTTAACAAGGCTAAAGAGATTTTGCACACAAACACAAGGTAAAGGAATATTTTCAGTTCAGTTATCTCAAAAGAATGCAGAATGTTCATTCAATCGCAATTATTAACCTGTGAAATCAAGATCTGTATGAAATTTGTGTACTACAATGTGTTATGGGGGAAAAAAATCTGTTGATACTAATAAGGCACTTATCAATTCCCTGCCTCTTTTTCCCAATTTGCTTAGGCAAAGAAAAGTAATGAACACTAGTAATGAATATTGTCATGAAATTCTAGATTGATGTCGGTCATTACATTTCATAGATTCATAGATTCATAGAATTTTATGGCACAAAAGGAGGCCATTCGGCCCATCTAGTCTGTGCCGGCTCTTTGAAAAGAGCGATTCAATCCCACTGCCCTGCCCGCTCCCCATAGCCTAATAGACCTGTTCTCCCTAAATAAAGATCTAATTCCCTTTTAAAAGTTGTTATCGAATCAGCCTCCACCACCTTTTCAGGCAATGCATTCCAGATTCGAACAACTCGCTGAGTGAAAAAATTTCTCCTCAGCTCCCCTCTACTTCGCCTTGAAACTATTTTAAATCTGTGACCATAAGTCACAGATTCGCCCACGAGTGGAAATAGTTTTTCTCTATTTGCCCTGTCGAAACCCCTCATGATCTTATAAACCTCTATTAGGTCTCCCCTCAATCTTCTCTGCTCCAGAGAGAATAACCCTAGCCTATCTAGCCTCTCCTCATAGCTGAAGTCCCTCAATATTTCTACAGTATATTCTGTGAATCGCTTTGAGGCGTTGATAAGATGTGAAAAGCACTATATCAAATGCAAGGATTATTATTATTTATTGATTCATGAAGTTTATTTATAGGCAAAATTACATATTGCGAGTTTTCAGATCAAGAAAATTAGTGGCATTTTGATCATTTTTATGTCTCCAAATTAAAGATTAAAGTACTAAAGGTGTAGAGAATTGATTCACTGTTTAATTTACAGTGAATTAAATCTGTAACATTCATTAGTACTATATGTCAAAAAAGATTACTATTTAAGAGAATTATGGTGAGATTATGGCCAAACACGACATTCTAGCTGTGAATACCTATCTCTCCATATAGTTATGTATATATATGTTATTTAATATATAATTATTCATATATTTCAGACTATTTATTGTTCAAACACATGATATATGTTTATACGTCAAAATAGACCCCATGAAACTGAAATTATTTGCACACAAATAAAATGAAAATCCGAAATGCTGCATTTAATTTTTATAAAAATGCATTGATATATATATGTATGCATATATTTTCAGTGGTGAACTTAAATTGTATTGTATAAATATATTACATTGATTCACAATAAAACTTTGCAGCCTGATTTATTTTTGAGACACACTTTAACAAAATGAATTGATCACAGAAGGGCTCACAATCAAATAATGAAAGTTTGGCACCTACGTTTTATCGTGGATTCCAGCAGCAAACAGGTCTCACACAGCACGAAGTAGCTTTTCATTTCTGCTTCAGAGCTTTTATGGCTTTCCACGGCTGCCATGGCAGGGACAAGTTACATTCAGTGCATGCAGTTTTGTCTAATCAACCTACTATCATTTGACACCAACTCTTCCTCTTGTTAACTACAGCACCAAATTCCTCATTCAGTAAATTTCACATCATCCAAACGGAGTGCAGCTCAGTGCGGCTGTGGTAATAAGCAAGTCACCTTGAAAGCAACACTCAAAATAAATCGATGGAGTGAGTGCTCAGTCGAGACAGTGCAGCCCTCACATTGCCTCTCGAGTTCCCATGTTTGCAGAGTAAATGTGCCAAGAGCCATTTGATCAGACTAAGCAGTAGTGTACCTTTCCCTGCCCCCCCATTGCCTTTGCAAAGCAGAATTGCTGGATCACGGGTTCATCTTGATTGCACAAGCTACTCAATAAAATTAGTTCATGACATTATTTCGGATCATTCGGCCAGCCAGAAACTCTGCCAGTTGGCGCAGTTCTATTTTCTGATTGAAACAGCCACAGGCAGTTTCTGTGACATCTAGTTTAATTTGGTTCCGCCTTGAGTTTGCCACTCCTCTTTTCCAATGTAATACTATAAACTCAGATCAAATGGCATGGCAACATTCCACATGCAAATCGTGAATGATTGTCAACAACTTCCCCGGGTTGGCCTCTGTAGTTAAAATGATAGGTTTGCAAACTATTCATGCTAGTCAGTAACTAGCATGTGAATGCTGCATGTAAAGATGTGAAGACAGATAGATATACAGCAGGAAACAAATGAGTCAGAACCTTCAGGCAGGCCACTTTGTTAAAAAGATTTATG
This sequence comes from Hydrolagus colliei, assembly GCA_035084275.1. NCBI lineage: Eukaryota > Metazoa > Chordata > Chondrichthyes > Chimaeriformes > Chimaeridae > Hydrolagus > Hydrolagus colliei. The sequence goes on from CM068754.1 coordinate 12,686,006, forward strand.
AAAAACTATACACAAACAATCAGGCTGTTTTGATGATTGCAGAATCGTTGGTGATTTCAGTGCCTTGGGACTTCCTACGTGAAATAATCTTTGCACAGCGCTTTTCACGTCTTCTAGACGTCACAGAGTATACTGTAAAGTGAATTGACTGTATATTTGTGGGCGAAACATGGCAGCCAATTGCACACAGCAGTGTCCCACAAGCACTCGTGGATTGAAATGACCAATTTATTAGTTTTTTTGTTGACGGATTATTATTAGGCGTGTGGAGTAAGGAAACTTGCCCAAGGTTTCACCCTGACCAGCCTGGATCAGAAACACAGGTCTCAAGCTTGTAAGGCAAGTGCTCTAACCACATGAAAGGCACTATATAAAGACAATTTATTGTTTTTGATGTATTAAAGTTATACTGTGATCCTATTGGAGAACATACTCAAGCATCTTACAAAACATTCCCCTGATATATAGTGTGATACTAAAGCTGGGCATTGACCGACATTAGTCCACTTTATTTTGGTAGTTATGTACTGTAGAATGAATTTTAAAAATGTCTTTTTTTAAAAAAACTGCTAGCAGATCACTTTCATTAGTAAAAATGCAAAATACTGCAGAATCCGAAACAAAACAGAAATCGCTGGGAACATTCAGCAGGTCAGGCAGCATCTACAGAGAAAGGAAAGTGAGTCAAAGTTTCAAGTCCATGACCCTTTGTCAGAACCGGTACACGTTGGGAGGGAGAGGATACCAACATTTTTAGTCTTTGAAAGCCTCTACCTCCCAATATTCCCTGGTTCTGATGATGGGTCGTGGACCCAAAATGTTGACTCACTTTTCTTTCTCTATAGATGCTGCCTGACCTACTGAGTGTACCCAGCAACTTATGTTTTTGTTTTACTTTTATTAATGTTCAGTTTCAACACTCTGTGTCGCATATAAATGCCAAAACTATTATTAAACATGGCACACCTTGAAAAACAGGTCCGTTTCTCACTCAGTCAACAATGCAATGCAACATAAAAAGCCTGGAGTTATATCTTTAAAGAAAGTGTCTTGTTTTGGTCTGAAATTTTAATTCAACATTTACCTTCCTTGCCAAACTGCACTGGCTCCCTGTCAGAGTGGATCGACTTCAAGATCCTCACTCTTGTGTTTAAAATTCCACCACTCCTCAGCACCTCTCTAACTCCTTTCTCATCACAGCAGTACCTACTGCCTCCGCAGTTCTGGGTCTGGCCTCCTCATTTCCTCAGTCACCTTCCCCCACCCTGTGACTTGGCCTCGGGCTCTGTCATTGAGAAGTGCTCTGAGACCCTGCCCTGGAGGGCGCAATATAAATGCAAGTTGTTGTTGTTAATTGATTAAATGTATGTACATATACAGCACTACTGCAGATGAACTTCTAAGATTATTTTACAATCGCATCACACAGATTGATTTATATAGTGCTTTTGCACAGGTAACATATTAAAGAACTTTAGATATAGAGGTGATCCTAGGCACAGTCAAGAGTTTTCAGGAGAGTTTAAAGCAGATGGAGAACATACTGATAAGAGAAAATTATAAGGATAGGTAGGGGCATTGTAGCTGAAAGTTATGAAGGGATGCTGATGATCAGGAAGGGGATGGTGGTGAGAAACATTGGTTTTGTCTGTTAAGCTGAAGGAAGTTGAGTTTCATCCTTCACTTGATGTCTGACAGGCAAATGGTGAATATCATGAAAAGCTGGAATCAAGGGTGGAAGTAGACATAGATGCCTTAATTATCTATGGAATTTTATCCCACGTTGAGGGTTGACGCTGAGCGGAGGCATATGATGAGAAAGGCCGAGAATAGATCCCTGGGGTATGCCATAGATGATTTATATCCCATACTGAGGTGGGAGGAGAAGCCATTGGAGGAGCTGTAGTGAAGGTGATGGGATTGGAACCAGGCAGGTGCACTCCCATGAAAGTGAGAGTAGATTTAAAATACGTTTTTCTTATTAGTTAGAAATCCTGCTAAATTCTGGTCATTCTTGCACCATGGGGAAATCACTGTCAAAAAAATACATTTAATCTTAGACATTACTAACTATTGCTCCACTTTTATCTAAAAAGTTAATGGTATTTACACTTCAGGATTGGAGAACATCGGCAAGGAAAATAATTCCTCATACTTTGATACAGAAGCACAAAAGATGACTGTTTTTAAATCAAAACAATCTCATAGTTTTCTAAAGGTGGTGCAGTTTCTACCTCCAGTAAAACCTGATGCATGGGTTTTATTCAGAAAAACTGCTCTCGCTCCTCAGGTCTTAAAAGTCTTCAAGGTGTGACCAATACACTAAAAACTTTACGAGTAGTCCAAACACAATCCTGGTTTAGTCTGAAAAAGGGAGTAGTTTAGTATGATAAAGGGAGTGTGCTTGTCAGGAAGCATTAGTGTATTTCTGTGTATATGGCTCACAGCAGAAAACCTGATAGTGTTCAGCTGGGAGTCTAAAATATACACCGTTGATGTAAGAGCAAAACTTGTAAGTGAAGGTGCATTTGATAGGCAGTTGTTGGAGCTACAAGTGAAAAGAACATCATCATTGGCCACAGTTTCAACAGCTCCAAGAGTTATGGTAGACTTCAATCTATTATAGTAATCAAACTTAAATTAAAATTTTCTCAGTAAGTTTAGTTTTTACCCTCATTAGTTGAAGCAACATTTTGTTAAATTGTGTTGAGATGTCAAATACATTCTCCCTAAACAATAAGTAGAAACTGAGAGACAATGTTCTAAATATGGACTTTACCACAGAATAATGCACTTTCATTAAATAGAGTTACAGTTAATGAGTTAGCAAGCTTACCCTTTTATTTAATTACAAAATCTTGTGTAAAAACTTAGCCAATTAAAAAGTGAAGTACAATATCCCAGCGTCTAAACTACAACTGTGAAGGGGAGGTCATTTCGAAGAGCTATTTGTGGCATTCATTTCATATTTATTGAAATTATGGCTGTCCCCGACAATTCCAAACAGGTTTCTTCTATTTCTTTACAAATGGAATCCCATAACCTACATTTTACTGTACAGTTGAACTGACTTGTAGTTGGTCCAAAACTTGAAATTAGAATACTGTACATTGCATGCAAATTGAGATTAGAGGCTGCATTGCTATCATCCATAGACTTGTTTCCACTACCGCAGATCTACTGCGTGTCCCTCATCCTACATTTGGTGGCTAAGCTTTCCGATTCTATACCCCAAGGCTCTGGAACCCCCTCCGTATCACATTCAGACGTTATTCTATATGAAAGGCTCTATTATATAAGTGCAAATAATTGTTGTATAATTGAAAATCTATTTGGATCATGTATGTATGGTGCTCTTAGTCATTATGGAGCTCAGTGGTTAAGAGCGCTCGCCTTACAAGATTGAGACCTGTGTTTTGAATCCAGGCAGGTCAGAGCGAAACTTTGTGCAAGTTTCCTTAATCCACATGCCTAATAATAATCTGTTGCCAAAAAATCTATAATAAATTGGTCATTTCAATCCATGACTGTTTGTGGGACACTGCTGTGTGCAATTGGCTGCTGCTTTTCGCCCACAAATATATAGTCAATTCACTTTACAGTATACTCTGAAGCGCTTTAAGATGTCTAGAAGATGTGAAAAGCACTATATCAAAATGCAAGGATTATTATTATTATAATAACTGTTGTGGTCTCAGAAATCCCCAACCACATAGCAAACATTAGCATTGGTTTGTACATCACATATGCACAACGACAACACAAAATTACATTTGTATAGCGCCTTTCATATTGGCAGAAAGTCCCATGGTGCTGCACAGGCAATATTTCGGACCCAAGCTGGGGGTAGGGATAGGGGAAGATGGGGGGCAGGGAGGAGGCTGATTAAAAGCATGGTCGAAAAGGGGGGGCCATGAAGGAGGCAAAGATGCAGCGAGGCAGGGGGACTGTGATATGCAGTTCCAGAGGGTGGGGGCAAAGTGGTTGAAGGCCTGCCTGCCAATGGTGGGGTGGGCGAGACGGGGGGCATGAAACAGGCTGGAGCCCGCAGAAGAAGTGGGCACGTGGATAGGGGTTAGGAAATCGCAGAGGTAGGGGAGAGCGAGACCATGGAAGGCTCTGAAGGTGAACCTATTTGGTAAATAACGGAATTTGGGGTTTTAAACTAAATGCAACCTCCTACTTTCTTGCGAGTAAATTACAACATACTAAAATGAAGGTGATGCAAATGTCTACATGTGTACACGTTACAATCCGAACAATACTTCTGAAGAATATTTGTTTATTCTTGCATATCAGGCTTCTTAAACAAGCTTTGTTTATACGTTTTAAAAATGCTGGCATACACATTCGATAATTCAATCATGACAAGTTCTGTACAACAAGTATACACTGTACAGGTAAGTAGTTCTTGACTATAATATTTTTCTTATACATTCCTGCAAGTCTTCAATTCAAGATATATAAAAAAAATTAAAACAAACAATGCTGGTTTATTATTCATGCTTTAAAAAGTTACTATATACAGGTTTTTTTTTGATAAGTACATTAGAAAGACAGCCAATCACCTTTGTAAAGGCAGACAATCACTTTCAGAAAAATAACTTTGGTGGCTTCATGGTTTTAAATATTCTGTAAATAAAATAAAAGTGAAACTTAATTAAAAATAACCTCTCATCAGCATCACAGCTAATTGGTGTTATAATAAGAAAATGGGATGTGTTGTGCAGATTATTAATTTTAAATTCTGGGATATTCAAACTGGGCATATTATACAATGAGGTTGAATAATGTATAAACTAAACTGCTTAGTACTGCTGCACAGTATATTAGTTTAAATTGAATCATTTATTCATATCAGTAAGCAAGTATTACTCAATTGCATTGGATTTTTCATTTGGTATCATGAAATTAAATAAGCTGCAGTATTCACCAGTAAATAATTCTTTTTTCCCTGATTACTGAGGTACATAACAAATGCAGTGATGTGAAAAAAATCAAAACTATTTTTAACAGGACTGCATTGTATTATGTGTAATACATTATGTCGGAAGGCTGTAGGACCAGGCAACCTCAATCCAGTTTATCTGACCATATCACGTTAATAAAAGTGCATTCTTAGAACACAGATCAGTCTTCAGTTTCTGATCCATCACAGAAACGCTAGTCACCAAAGTAAAATTCAGATTAACATAGTCCTCAGGCGATCCATTTTATGTTGGGTTTAATCAGAGGTTTCTGAGCCTTGAAATGCCACAGGCACAAGGGTGTATAGTGGTTTGCATATATTCAGCAGTCTGACCACTTAAGCAACTATCTCTTCGTAGGCTGGAAATCCCAAAGCATTTTTGGGGTCTGCACTGAAAAGATCACCTTTGAAGTATTTCAAAGTCAGCAATTCAGGTCCTACATGTTTTACATTCTGGAAAGGATTAAGACAAATGTCAAGTTACATAAATTTATTGCAATAAAAAGTACTGTATGCTGTAAGGTCATACTTAAAATCAGAATGTATTCACAAATTAAAAGCACACACTGGATATAGGTTTTTCCAACTGCACACTCTGGTTATTCTTGGTTGATATCAAATGGGATACTTCTGTGGGAGGACCAGATATTACAACTGCTACTCCACATTTCCCATCTTTGGGAAAGTACGTAAATTTGTCACATTGAGGATATCACAACAGAGTGAGACCTCCCATGTGGAAATAACAATGTCAGTTTTTTTTAAAAAGAAAGGGATTCTATAAGCTTTGGGTTAACTAACTTCAGCACATTTTTGTTTGGGATTGAAATCAGATTTAAAAAAACACACTTCAAAGCAGAAATATGAAAAAACAAAAATTCGGATAAAAAAAGGGGCCAACACTTTTGAAAGTTTCACATGTGCTGGAAAATTCCTTGCTGCCATCCAACTGGACTTGGAGCTGGGAACCAAAATCTGCAATACAGAAAGAGCGCTGCTGTCCTGGTAAGTGCTTGTCCAAAATCAGTAGGTGTGGAAGAAAGTTTTTTTTTGGAATAATTATTGCAGTTTGATCCTCAACTGAATTACAAGATGGCTAAATCTGGAGCCCAACTAAGCTAATAAGGCAGCAGCGTGAAGAACATAGTCATGTGGCATCCACTGAGCCTGATTGGATCTGGAGCCAAACACAGCCAAAATGTACCAGATTTCTGTTTGATGTGGCTTATTGTGAGCTGTAATAATATATGTCAGTAGAATATCAGAAAATAGGACTTTAAGAGCTCAGAAAGACTAATTTTAGCTGATCTTTTAGTCTTTCAAATAAATTAGAATCCAACAATTAGGGCATTCCACATTTTCGAATTTTTAATAACATTTTTGTTATTAACTCAGTATAAAATTTATTTAGTGATAAACAGTACCATCAGTTATTATTGAGAATTTTTAATATGAAAAATAGAAAATGTTAATCTTTTGGAGCTATTTCAAATCTGCCATTAACACATCTTGAATATCTGGAGTCGGGATCCACCGTTTTTCTTTGATACTGGTGAACCTTATTTATGAGTCCAAATATTGAAAAGAAAACTTAATTGGCAATCAAGTATATTCAAATGACATAATCAATTCATTGAAGCTTTGAACTTTTTCATGAACAGTTTTCAAAACCACTAGAAGTGAATGATTGTTAAATCCATCGCCTTGTGTTAATATATTACAGTGTCTGCAAACCACTGTCAAAACAGAAATACAAGATATGAAACTGTTCCCAAACAAGCTGATTTTGTGGATTGACACATAATGTGTGCATATATACCTATGTATTATATATCCTATATCCTATCTATTAATAGAGGGCATGCTAGAGCCAACATAGAGCGGTTATATTTAATGTTCCTTTCCTGTTTCCAAAAAATGACCACTATCGAGTCAACAAATTGTTCACCAATGAATAAGAATGAGTTGATTTACCATGGTTAAGACCACGGATCAAGTTATAAATGTAAGAAGTGCAGAAGTGAATGGTAGGAATGGAATGGATGCAATTGAAAACGTATAGTGCATAATTGTGGATTATAGGATTAAAAGATATGGAGATAAGGCGGGTAGGTGGAGTTAGACTAGAAGATCAGCCATGATCTTATTGAATGGCGGGGCAGGCTCAAGGGGCCGAATGGCCTACTCCTGCTCCTACTACTTATGTTCTTAATTCACACCAAAATGTGATGAAATGGGAAATGTAGACACTTGAATGTGCATAAAGGTCTACTTTTGAAATATTTCCTATATCCCCTGTACAAATAGTTGGCAGCCTAAAGTAATATCTTGATCACTGGTGGCCATCAAGAAACAGTCTCGTGAATATTTGCACAAATTTAGATAAGTCCATGTTCAGTAGAATGTTTACAGTTTTTTCTTGATTTAATATTTGTTTATAGCATAAATAAACAATCAAGAAAATCCATTGTGTTGGCCGGCCATAAAGATTGTTTTGATTATTAACTGATATAGATTATCTGAAGCAACAGTAAGCTGCTCGTTTAAAATATGAAATCATTTACAACACATTGTCAAACTTTATAAATTCAATTTTAAAATAAATATCTGGCTCTAAAGGAATCACAGTACAGGTACATACAATGTAATCATTTAGTCAAGCAAAGCAAGCTGCATGCCTGTCTGATGTTATGAGAGTGATCAGATATTCAGTTCTGCTGATTATTGTGCTACATCTTTTAGACTATCTCTATCTGACCAGCTAGCATTAAAGCTTTACATGCAATAAGACATATAGCTTTAAAACACATTTACATTTCATGCACGAGTATCAAAATAGAAGAGCTCCAATCAGCAGTAAATAAGGAGATTATGCAACAGAGTAACTTTAAAAAGGCTTGTGGCACCTGTGTGTAGCCATAGAATAGAATTTGTATTTGCTGTTACACTAATTAGTTTATTTTGGATTAAAAATAAAGAAAACTTTATTTTCTATAACATAGATTTTAGTATCATGTGAAAGACAACTCCACCATAAACATAAGAATCTAAATAAAACATCATCAATCTTGAAGATAACTGCCAAAAGACAAGTACCTGTCAATGGCAATCATGACTCAACTGAGAATGATCTTGCAAGAAGTGGTTCAACAGGGGATCTGGGAGTCGATACTGAATCTGCAGCCTTGTTATAGAGCAATTTTTTCTGTAAGAATGAGTTGAAAAATTCTTAGAATCCAATGGGACACAGACTTGCATGAAGGGAATCTGTCAAGACATGACATGCTCTCCTGTGCAACTGTTTTAGTCCATTAATTTCCAAAATGAAACAAAATCAAGGGGATGTTTTTCACAGGATTGAGGCAATATGAAAATCACCCCCTAAAGAAGCGGTCTTTTTGAATAAAAGATTATCCTTTGCTGTGAATTGGTTAGTCATTCAGTAATATTATTCAACAAGAAAAAGACATTTTGAAACCATTTCCTCTGTTCAAAATGGTGATTGTGATATACTGATCAATTCGGCCATTTTTACTTTGACTCTTTTTTAAAAAAAAACTTACTGCCACTACATTTATTTTCAGGGTTTAGAAAGTTGCAGAGGCATTTGGCATTTTCACTGGTCATCTCTCTGAGGTGCTAAACGGATAGGTTCATGCTAATACGAACCTGAATAAAACCCAATGATGCTAGAACCACTTGCTGATCCAATCGACTTTCTACCACGAGTTATTAATGTGTTCTATTTGGTAAGTCAAATGAGAATCAATAGCTTCAGCTAAGGTTGTTTTATCGTCCATTAGTAAGAGGTACAAGAATGAGGATCTTGAACTAGATCCACTAAGCGATGGGGAACCAATGAAGTTGAGTGGAGCAAATCACACAACTAAACAAAGCCAGATTTTGCTGATTCATACTGTATCTTAACCTAATCAACTGAAGTAGGAGTAAAAAAGTTTTATAATTTCCTATAGCAAAGTGCAGGGGATTCCATAAAACATTTTTTGTGTAATGCAAACAAGGAAAGCAAATAGCTAAGCACATGCACGAGACACTTGCACATAAAATGCGTTTCTAAATGTTAGCAACACAAATTAAAAACTGACTGCAGAGTGCAAAACCCAATACTACTTAATAAATTATAAAAGTATAAAAGTACTGTACAATGTAAACAAAGCACAATTTTACAATTGAGCAATTTCAAAATCATAGTGGCTAATTTTTACTCTTCACGTGGTCTATACTTTTCTTAATAGTTTGACATGTCACAAAACATGTAAACCGGATAAAATGTTTGTATCTCTTACCAGACAAAAGCTTTAGGAGTAGTTCCGATTAGAGCATATCACTAAATTCATCTTTTGTTCTATTACACTGTTTATTAGTCGAAGGAAAACACATCACACAGTATTGTGGAGAGCCTTGTAGTCATCAGAGCTTGTTCACTGATCAAAACGGTTAATGTTATTTTTAAGAAAGAAGCAGTTTAAAAGGAAACTGCTTCTGAAACTGAGGAGGATCATTTAAACAAAGAGTATAATGTCATAGTAAAGAGTTTTTAGTGTCAGTGTGAGAGTCATGCTTTGCTGTCATAGCCATGCATCTATTGAACACTCATACAGTTTCAAAATTCACAAGAAATCGTATGAATAGGATGATCGTGCAGGTTAGAACATGCACAACAAACAATATCACCTCATTCACTCCAAGAGAAACTTTGACTGCTGGAAGTTTGAGAGAGCATAAAAACTGTAGACTGCCTGGAAGAAGGCAAGTGAGGTCTTGCCTATACACATGGGAAAGCAGGTGGGGAAAGAAGGGGAAAGAGAGAGGAGAGAAATTAAAATAGTAGATTTAAGTCATTAAAAAAGAAACTATGGCAGAGAAAGGATAGCTTGAAAAGATATCACAAATATAGTTCAGATTCACTTGCAACTTTGACAGTATGCAAATCCCCAACAATAATAGATCCTCAATGTTGACTCTTGATACTTTATTTCCCCCCTTGAAATCCACTGGAAATAGTGTAATCATGTAATTTTGTATTGTATCATGTGGCACACAAAACTATTTCCCCTTTCAGGAATGTGGTAGTGATTAGTATATACAGAAGATTATGCTACACTTTTGATCTGTATGTTGTTCCCTCAGTTGCAAAACTTAATATACATGCTGCTAGATGGTGAGTCAAACAGGATACTGATTTTCCAAAGGTTTGAGCATAGAGATATTATTGCTTAATTTAATATATTACGACTTTGTGTGCAATTAGCTGCCTTGTTTTGCCCACAAATATACAGTCAATTCACTTTACAGTATATTCTGTGAAGTGCTTTGAGAAGTCGATAAGATTTGAAAAGTATGCATATATCAAATGCAAGGATTATTATTATGGGTAATGTTAATTTCCAGATTTGATGACACATTTTGCTGTTTTAGTTAGTTATTCCACCTCATGTTAAAATGGAATAGTGTGAAACACATTATACTCCCATCAATCAGAAATGTTTGGTAGTTGTTCTGTTAGTTATTTTAATGTTCGGCATGCAATAAATTAGAGCAAAATATCACATTATTCCTTTGTTTAGTCAGGATTCGACTTCTCTGACTAGTTTGGTGGAAGAGAGAAAATCAATGTGGCTCCAGTGAGGCTCAATGAGAGACTTAAATCACAGAACAGAGTTTGAAGAAGGAACTTCCTTGTAGGAAAATAGTATATTGGCTGAGGAATTCCAATAACCTCATGAAAGGTTGTCTCTTAGCTAGGTGCAGAAAACAAATTATTATGCCATTTTTATATAATAATGCATCCAACTAAAGAAACTCTCCTACCAGTAAAAATAGAACAATTTTTGTTAAGAAAAAGGTTTGGGTTTCCCTGTAGATTCTTGTCCATTTCACTTAAAGCGGAGGACAATTACGGTAACTGATTTAATTTGACAGGTTTTAAATTGAGGTTCATTTTGGTATAAAGAGATAATTACTCCTTTCAATAGCACAAGGATCAAATTCATTGAATTACTTAACAGTTTTGCACGCCGATTAAAACAGTAATCACAACTGACTCAAAAGAACAGTTGTATGTGAGAAAGTAATTATTTTCAGTCTTATCACCAGCCAAATCTTTATCATCATCCTAGAGATATCAAAATGGCCCAATAGTAATGAGCCAATACATTAAAATAAAATATCTGTTATTAATTCTCAAGTTACAGATATGCTAGATAAATATGTATAATTTAAGAATTAATAACACAAATTACAGATGGGAAAGAATACAGGTATGTGATAATACATTACCTTTCATATTTAAAGATTAGGATTACCAAATTTCTGTGTTAATAATCTACCTAAACAGTTGTGAGGTCATATGTATGTTTACACATACAAATGTGCAGTTTCATCCAAAATAGAAACTTAAGTGTTAGTCACCAACCTGCAGCTTTTCTCTTCCTACTGGCTTCCTTATAATTTTTACCACAATATCAGGCAACAGGCTAACAACTATTAATAACATAATAGTAAGCCATGCTGAGGGAGACATCTGCGCGAACACAAAATACATTCTTTGTTGCCTCAGGAAAGGCCTGTAAAGAATAAAGTCAAAATCAACAGTCAGTTAAACAGTTAAAAAAAAACTAGCTAGTTGTGCTTTTTTTTCCATAAAGAATTCAAGGTTCATTCTTCCTGGTTGGAACTGCAGAACATTTGCACACAAAATGATGAAACATACAATTTTTATTTTATCACCTTATCTTAAAATACATAAATGTAATCACTTTTGAAGTGGTCAATTAATAAAATATGCTTCTGCAAATTATAATCCAATTGATTGACATCACCACTTTGAAACTCCCTGAACACAATTCACATTACTAAGCAGAAATTTTTGTAATCCTCAGCAGAGATTTCTCAAGACAAGGCATTTTTTAAAAAAAGGTCAGTTAGTGTGTGAATTTAGAAATACATTAGAATTCTAAGTAAGCAGAATACAATTACTTCAGTTTACAAAACATATCTAATATTAACAGTTCATATAAAGAGAGCAAAATCTAGTTAATAAAAATTGATAGCATTGTACCATTGTTCCACTTACAATGATTGATTCATTACAACTTGAAATTTACTATTAAGTCAGGGAATAGGTACCAGTAACAAACAATATTACTCAAGAGTATGTCAGTTTGGGAACTTATGGCTGTCAAATGCTCTTTTGAATATGCAAAAGACATGTGGACAAATTTGGGCAACAATTTCAGATGAGACTCTAAACAATGGACTTAGTTGCTGGCCCTGCTGGTAATACCCCAGTGAACTGTTTCAAAGAACAGTGAGTTCTCTGAGACAATATCCCCCTCTCATCCTAACTCAGACAAAAATCCTTCAGATTAATTGGTCATTCTTTACAATTCACAGAATGTTGTTGGTGGAGATTAGCTGCTGCTTGTGCATACATAATAAAAACCAATGCACTTCAAAGCAACTCATTGTATGAAGCACTTTGAGGCATTACATGCTAAGGAGCTATTTCAAATGAAAATATCTTACTTTCATTGTATTTGGAATTCCAACAAAATATTGCCTTCATAATTTCAACCATACGTACCATATGATGCCTCCCCAGAAGAAAGAGAAGACAATGAAGAAAGCTAAAGAGCCCCATAATACAAAGTGGTTGACCCATGTCCAGTAACGAGTATCTAATGCAAGCTTGAAACAGAATAAAACAATGATATTAAATAAACTTGTAAGCTAGTTGTTTTCCACACTTTTAAAAAAAAACTTCCACAAATAAATCTAAAACGGCAAATACTTTAGTTATTGAACAGTTGTTACCCCAAAGACAGAGAATATTATTTCTCAATGCAAGTCACTTTTTAAAAAAAAGTGATTTGAAAGTCAAATGTGTCCTAATTTAACTTTGTTAAAACTATGATTGTCTTCCAAGCTTTTATTATGTAACTAGTATTTATACACTAGACTGAAAATTCTGCATCACACCTGTGATGGCAAATATATACTTTGAAAAATACAATTATTTTCTAGAAACTATAACTTCACTTCATTGTTTACTATAATCCCTATAAATGACTGTGACTTGATTCAGCTGTATCTGAAACCGTTTAATAGCACAGTACATTATATAATTTTTAAATTTACACACCTTCAGATTTACGGTAAATACCAAAATAGTATAGACAACTGTTCCAAATGTCCAGTTTCCAAATACCTGTAGTAAATACATAAATGTAGTTTTATAGTTCGTAATAAATGAAAAACAGAAGCTACTGTATAACAAATCATTTAAGAAGGGAAATATATCTGCTACATATAGCAATAAAACAACGGCTCTCCTCTCCAACTACACATCATTACTGCTAATTCAAACATCAGTTTTTCTTCCTCAAACAAAATACTTAGTTGAGATTTTATATTTGGAAGCTCATTGAGTATGTATTTGTAGGTTAATTGTGATAATATTTTACTTGTTTGTAAAAAGTGCAAGAAAGTTATACCAAGCATAAATAACTCATTTGCGAGCTATTCCACAGCTAGTACATGCAATTTCATGGGAATGAGTCTTGGGTTTGGAACCACAACCAACCCTATCTATTGTTGAATTACCAATCGGCGGCACTTCCTTTAATGAGAGAGGGACTGAGGATGAAAGCTACAGGAAGCTATTATCAAACTGACTGTATGCAACACCAAATGGCTGACTCAAGAGAGGGAACAGCTAAGATGCAAAGATATAGGAGCAGATTGGCTGCCCTTTTGTTTCCACCTTGAGTTTGGTTTATGGAGACAGAAAATCCATGAGGTGGAAAAATGATCAAAATGAGTAATGCACTTTTGCAAAAGTATTCTCTGCTTTGTAGTTCCCTATATATTTTTATATGGCAGTTGCAAAGAAAACTTCCTCAGTCTCTTGGGACAGGGCAGGGAGAGAAGGTAAGAGAAATAAAATATATGAGTGAAAATACTTTGTACTGACCTGACCATTGTTTGCAAGAACTGAATTGTTGTAGAGAAAGTAAGTGCCAAAGAAAAATATCAGACCATTGAACAGCCCCAAGAACGTCCAATAAAGAAAAGGTTTCCATTGAAGCATTGCATTTTTGGCAATATTTCTGTAAAAGTTTTAGAGGATTTTTTTTAACAATTGTCAGTTTAGTTCAGGTAAAACTCATTAAAACATTTCTTACAATACAACACAAAATCTCATCTACATGAACATTTCATGTGTAATGTTATCTATAATGTATGCAGCTGAATACCACCACCACCTTCTGGCAAAAGAATTAACCGAATTTTTAATGTGATACAAGAATTTTGCAGTGGAGTCTTCTGGAGTCCTGTAGCTCAGTGGTTAGAATCTCACCTCGAAAGCAAGAGACCTGGGTTCAGTTTACAGCAGGGCGAAACCTTGGGCAAGTTTCCTTACTCAATATGCCTGATAATAATCCCTCAAGAAACAATAACAATTTGGTCATTCAATCCACGACTGCTTGTGGGACAGTGCTGTGCGCAACTGGTTGCCATGTTTCACCCACAAATATACAGTCAATTCACTTTACAGTATATTCTGTGAAGCACTTTGAGGCGCTCAAAAGATATGAAAAACGCTATATCAAATGCAAGGATTATGCGGCGTTCATGTTTTGCCTGAAACATCTGAAATAGCATCTGAATTCTCTATAATACTGTTGAAAGCAAGAAGGGGAGCAATATAATTATTTATTACCTGTAGAGGGAGGGTTCTTTTTTCAGTGCTTCCATGCTTATATGCTGTTCCAGAAGACTGTACGCCAAAATTGGGAGTGAAGTGAAGCAGATATTGTAGCATGTAAGATATGCTGCATCATAGAGTGGCTTTGATTTCATGAGGGGAAAGAAGGGGAAATGGTTTAGTGTAAATCTGCATAATTCAGCAATTAATTCACATTAAAATTGTTGCTTGGTTTAATTTTCTTACAGAGATTCAGCATGAGTTCAAGAGAGGGGGAAATGATTTGAATATTCACTCTTCAAATTAAGAGAATGTTAATTACAATTTGACTACTTATCTGTTCAATGCAATTATTTTGCCCAGATGAGTCACTGACAATATTACAAATTGCAGGCCTTCACAACATTGGTATTACTTAATCCATAATGTCTGTTACTAACCTGTTGAGAAAATCCACAAAAGAACTGGAACAAAAACTGAGGTAAAATGAAACAAAGATTCTGTAAAAATAAGAAGCAGGAAACAAGTTATTCAGAAAATTAAGACATTTGGTTTGAAAATGTTTCTCTAAGATTATAATAATCTGTGTGGAAAGACATACCTTGTAAAAGAAATATTGCACCATGTGTGCAATTCTAATGTAGTACAAATGTCCATGAGCAAGGAGAAGCTTTTGCAGGTGCTTAAACTTTGGGATTGCATAGTCACTGTTTCTTGCTGCTTGTCGACCCTCGTTTCCCTTTAAGCCTTTAACAAATTAGAGACAGGCTATTTAAAATGTATTGAGTGATATACTGACCAATCCTTAAGATTAGAAGAAAATAATAGGTTAGACAGATTTATTATCTAAAAAGTACAGCCTATTTTTCATCCAAAATGTCAGTTACATTTTCCAGTTTAAAAGGTAAGAGTTGCAGTAAAAATATAATCAATTCACTCAGATGTACAGAAATGCATTAAATGTTAAAAATGAAAAGTATAAAACATCCAATATAATGCTCCAGATACAGATTAATTCTGACGTTATACTAATGAAATTAAACTGGTGTTAGTTTTAATGAACAGCATAGATTACTAATTAGCAACATTATTTATAGAGCTGCTATCAGAGTACTGCTTTACATATCTATATCTAGGGTACTTCTTACCTATACCCACATGAGCCTCCAAAATCATACTGACATCATTTGCACCATCACCAATAGCTAAGGTTATTGGATGATCCTTTGTGTTCTTCACCAGTTTTACAATCTAATGAAGAAAAAGAATTAACTGTGCTTCTTATCAATCATCTTTGGTGCTTACCTGTTGCCAGATTATTTCCAATTTACACTGATAGAATTCTAGAAATAACACATATATTGTACCAGCAAAAGCTTTTCAAATCATACTGAATAACTTTTTTTTAAAGTTTTTACATTTATTTTAAACATGAAATATTATGCATTAAATTCAATAAAATAGTCCAATTACAAAACAATAATCGATGCAATAATTGCACCCAAGTTAGATTTTGGCTTCTGACAATAGGACAAAAAGAAACTTTGAAGGTCCATTCCCCACTTTAATGTAATGTCTTTCTGTTGATGGGTTGACATTTTGGTTTGAACAATTAATGGTTGGTGCATAAAAAATTTAATCACCAATAACCCATTCGGAACCCACAAAAAAATGTAGTTTGTTACATAGGGAAAAATGGGTGTCACCATACCTGTGCTTTCTGTAATGGTGCCATACGACAGCATAAGACAGCAGTACATCTCTGGCATATTTGCAAGAAGAGGTCTTTGTAACTGCTTGAGCTACCGTCTTGAGATGGTTTCATTATTAATGTCAGAGCAGCACCATCAATAATCAATCCGTACTCCTGCATTCCAGACCAACTTCTGGAATAAAGTGAATATGAATATTTAATATGAAATGCCATATGTTCATCAGGAGAACTGAATTCATAATCAATGCTGAATCCAGATCAAATGCAATTTATGCATTACAATATTATACCTCTAGATGTCAGTATATTTTGACAATACCTATTCTACATATTATATACACCAGAGATGTTCAGTCCTCAAAGGAATTATTAAATGCACTTGTTTACTTTGTTACCACAGGTGTTAATACTCAGAGCAATTACAGCAATTCAAATACTTGCCTTAAAGGATGTGCATAAGAGGACTTTTTATCTTGTACAACTAATTTGTAGAAATCCAGTAGTATCTCATGCAATTTATCCTCTTTTCTTGCTTCATATTCTTCAATGTGCTTTGTTGTCAATTGCAAAAGTTTCAAATTAGGATGAAAAAGTTTGCAGGCATAACATGTTGCCATTGCGGTTTCCATCTTGTCCCCTGTTAGCACCCAAACATGCATACCTGCAGAATGCAAGGCTTCAATAGTTTCTGCAGCCAGTTCCTGGAGACTATCGATAAAAAGATTTTAAAACAAGAAAACAAGTAATCTTTATGATACAGCACACATTTCCCCTTCAACATACTAGTGATTGTTTCATAAATTATCTGTTGTGAATTCTACAAATATTTAAAAAAACGTTGGATGGATTTTATACCCCCACCGTTCAGTTTCCTGCTGAGACAGCAGTCAGGCGATTTGGCCTCTGTGAATAGCATTCATTAACAACAACCACATATATGCAAGCGTTACCCAGGTTACTCCTACTGAATTTTCCCTTGCTTGTTGAGGAGATGATTACCTGAGCTCTTTAATTCCCCAGACAGACTGACTGAGCTCAAGAATGCTAATCCCTTTCTCCATCCTGGCAGCCAATTAGTCAATAAAAAAATAGGATTAAGATTCCAAGAGAATGGAAATAGGAAGCAGTCAGATTTGGAACTATCGGACTACGGCAATATAAAACCTGAAACATAATTGATCATTTCAAAGACTTACCTGTCTTCCACAGCTGTTGATCCAATCAAATGCAAATTGGTTTCAATATCATCATAAACTTGCGCTAACTTTTCATCTCGATTCTTAAGGGCTATTTTGGCTTCATGGAGTTGTGCATTGATATGGTCATATTCATCCTGAGTAAGCTCTTTGTATGCAACACAGAGAGTTCGCAGACCATCCTAGATATATGCAATTATATTACAATACACCAGTAAAATACTGTAGTCACAGTTTAATTATCTACAGTATAACATTTTGGTCAATGGTAACAATTGAATCCAAGAAAACAATGTTTAAAGCAATGAGGTGTACACTAGTTTACAATTTCTAGAGATTTTAAGAAATAACTAATTTAAATGTTATGCAAGTTGGTTAACAATTAACTGAATCTGCTCATGTGGGAATAGATGTGTCACTTTAGTCAGATTAATATAACAATCTCTGATGTCTACCAATGTCAAGGATTTCAATGATAACAGGTGGTAGCTTTTTTGTAAAATTAATTTCTTATATTGGAGCAATATTGGAGCAGTATTCACTGCTGTCAATATGATGAGTGTATGAAAAGAAAATCTAGGAAATTAGAATTAATTACAGAAACCAAAGTTCTCTCAAATGAATTTAAACACCTCAAACATGCTTCACCTTACCATAGCATTCTGCTCTACATGCAATTTTATCTCATCTTGTTTTCCATCTTTCACTCTTGGGAATATTGAGGAATCTGCACCTTTACAGAAGAGGAGGATTTTCCCTATTGTATAACAAACCGTTTAATTAAATAACATCAACTGAAGAAAATACAAAAGGTGCACAATTAATATAACATTTAAGAGTTACAGTGTACCAATTTTGTGGGCTCATCTTCTTTTCCATTTAAATCTTTTACAATTTTACATTTTATGTCTCCATTCCTTTTGTTTTGGTAGAAATCTCTAGGATTAGATGTAAAGAGGCAAATACTGTATACTAGGGTCCGTCGATATCGAAATTTTCTGATTTAGATATATCGATGGGCTCATATCAAGATATACCGAAATATCCATATGTTTGGGTTTTTCGTACTGCGCATGCGTGCGCAGGCGTGCATTCTAGGTGCGCGCACATTCGGGGCCTATCTCCCCAGGAGGTAAATATCTTTCTCTCTCTGTGTCTCTCACTCTCTCCATCTCTGTGTTTTTCTGTCTGTGTCTCTGTGTCTCTCTCACATCCCCCCCATCACTCTCCATCTGTATATTATCACATCTACCCTGTCTCTCCACCCCCCTTCCAGCCGTCTCTCTCCCCCTCCCTCCCCCCAGCCATCTCTTTTGCCCCCCAACCCCCCCGCCGTCTCTCTCCCCCCCCACCCCCCCAGGTGTCTCTCTCCCCCCCCACCCCCCTCTCTCCCCCCCACCTCCCCCAGCCGTCTCTCTCCCCTCCACCTCCCCCAGCCGTCTCTCTCCCCCCCACCTCCCCCAGCCGTCTCTCTCCCCCCCACCTCCCCCAGCCGTCTCTCTTGCCCCCACCTCCCCCACCCGTCTCTCTCTCCCCCCTCCCACTCCCCCCAGCCGTCTCTCTCCCCCCCACCTCCCCCAGCCGTCTCTCTCCCCCCCACCTCCCCCAGCCGTCTCTCTCCCCCCCACCTCCCCCAGCCGTCTCTCTTGCCCCCACCTCCCCCACCCGTCTCTCTCTCCCCCCTCCCACTCCCCCCAGCCGTCTCTCTCCTCCCCCCACCACCCCCCAGCCGTCTCTCCCCCCCCCCCCCACCCCCCCCAGCCTTCTCTCTCCCCCCCAACCATCTCTCTCCCCCGCCACCCCCCCAGCCGTCTCTCTCCCCCACCCCAGCCGTCTCTCTCCCCCTCACACCCCCCCCCCCCCAGCCGTCTCTCTCACCCTCCCCCCCTCGGGCCCAGCCTTCTCTCCCCCACCCCACCCCTTGCATACCTGTATATTGTATTCGAGGACTATGAATACAATATGGCGGCTTTGCACCTCGGTTTGTGCATTGTGCATAGAGATGAGCATTCTGGGTCTTGTAGTTCAGTGTGCGCGCATTCCAATTTTTTACCTTTTCGATATATCGTTTGAAATGCCTATATCGACATATCAATATGAAAATTATATCGGGTTTTAGCGATATATCGATATATCGCCGGACCCTACTGTATACTAATCATTCTAATGCCCCAACTGCCAACAGACTACTTTAATTCTTTATCAAAATTACACGGGTCGAAAGAAATACAGAACACCCTACCTGAACTTGATTGTACTATTACACTCATACGTCGGCGTACAGGGTTAAAGTTCAGAACATGAAGACATTGGTACCTGGTCAAAGACATTATGGATTTTCACTTTTCTGAATAAAACATCCAATCAACAAATGACAAACCAATAAAACTGTTTTAATAAATGAAGATTCTGGCAGAATAGCACAGAAAAAATAATTAAAAACCAGGTTATTAGGCTAAGTGTTCTTGTAATTTGACAGTGTGGCACCAATAAATCTCTTCTCCTAATTAAAGTTATAGTTTACCCCAAAATTCTTTGTACAATAAAGTGAAGCTGTGACATTTTGAAAGTTGGGTATTTGATAAGGTATCCAAGCAAATTTGAAATACATAATTCTGAGATACCCTATCCTCACTTGGGTTCAGGAGTGATTCAAAATAAATCTGTTAGGTTCAAATCATTTCTCAGATGAGGTTTGTTCAACAATTTCTGGTAATTAACTTCAGAAGATTTTTAAAGAGCCAATCATGTGACTGACATGCACAGAATGTCAAAATGTTTTTTATTTTTTAAAAAACACCCTAACTTGAAAATAGTGTGAAATAGCAGTATAAACTTTGCTTTGTTCCATAAAGTGAATCAGCATCATGCAAGTACATGAATAAATCTATCCCAACTCCTTTAAACACATTTAAGTTCATTGGAATTGTCCATAAAAAAACATATACTGTAGCTGATATTGATTTAATTTTAAAAACACTGCATCATACTTTTGAGAGCAGAAGATTCATTTGATTAATTCAGAAATGAATCAAAATTATAATTCAAAAGCAGTGATTTGCTTTATTTTTTTAAATTGGTTCAATGTTCAAAATAGAGTCAATACCTATGCTGTGTTATAAATGTTGGAAACTTCTACAGTGATTCAAATAAATTATACAACCACACTGCTTTTCATTCATAATTTTATACTACTTATCATCCTCCTCCCTCTTCTCCTCCCTCCCACCCTTCATTTTAAACTGCATCTTTGTTCCATTATTTTCAATGAATAGAACATCAGAATTATTTTGTTTTTATAGGTAAAGAACATAATTAACAATCGTTAAATTATGAACCTAATTAATACTGTGATTTGCAACCTTTTTTTAAATTTAGCTATTTAAAGAATCTGAACCATAACGAAAGATAAAATTAATTTTCTTACTTTTCAATTGTTTTGTCTCCAGTTTGTATTTTCATACAATTGTTCTCCATTCCTTGGAAAGTAAAGCCAATTCTAGAAATATTTAAAAAAAGTGTACTTTATCAAGACTGTGCCTTCCACTCTTCTGACATAAGTTAATAGCATGCTCCCCAAATCTCCTTGTTTCCATTCCATAGAACCTGCTTTCAAATTCAATTTCATTTGATAACTGTATTCCAGCTTCAAAAATATTTCAAAATCAAATCTCAATGTCTTTGTTCAAATGCTTTCAACGTCTTACTTCCCTGCTCAGTATCCATCACTAATTTGTCAAGTACTTTGAGGAGAATTATATAAATCCAAGGTGTTGTAATACAGGTATCCCCCACTTAACGAAACGGTTAGGGACTTCAAAACCCCTCGTTAAGCGAAAATTGAGTTAAGCGGGTGGTGAGGAAATCCTTACTGTGTTTCCGTATTTGAAAACATTTGTTCCCAGTAATGCCTTATGCCTAGCCTAGCACTAACAGTTACAGTGTATCAGCGATGGCATAAGGTAGCACTGTTATTGAAGGCAGGGAGAGAGAGTTAAAGAGAAAGAGACTGAGATAGAGAGAGACAGAGAGACTGTGAGTGAGATTGTGACAGCCAGAGACTCAAACAGAGAGAGAGAAAGAGACCCAGAGAGAGAGAAAGAGAGAGCGCGACCCAGACAGACAGAGGGAAAGAGACACGGAGAGAGAGAGAGAGAGAGACAGAGAGAGGGAAAGAGACACGGAGAAAGAGAGAGAGAGAGACAGAGAGAGGGAAAGAGACACGGAGAAAGAGAGAGAGAGAGAGACAGAGAGGGAAAGAGACACGGAGAAAGAGAGAGACAGAGAGGAGACAGACAGACAGACAGAGGGTCCTACCGCTGAAGCTCCTCCCACACTGCAGCGCTTTCTCTTGGATTAGGTGGCACTGAAGTAAGTGTGTGTATGTATGTGCACTTGTGTCGTGGAGGCTGCCGGGAGATAAGAAGCGCACGAGATATAAACTTTCATTATAGCAAGCGCAGCCTTCGCTAAGCACATAGGGGGTACAAATAGAAACCCTCATTATACTGAAGTTTCGTTAACAGGGCGTTCGGTAAGTGGGGGCTACCTGTATTTAAACTAACAGTATAAATTATTTTTTGTTTTATTGTGGACAATTCAGGAAAAACGAAACATCAGTACAATTACTGCTCTCGTTTATGTTTCTAGTGCACACAAAACCTGAGTGTCCACAGAGCTATACATCATTAACATCTTATAATTTATCCATCATTATCTATCCTCCATTACTGATAAGTACTCTTTGATGCAAATTAAATGTTAATAGGTGTCCACTGAATAATCAAAAAATAAGATAATACCTTGTTACCACCCATCCACAACCCTCACTTTATATTTCTAATTTCTTACTTTTTAGCACCTTCTATCAAAGCAACTTCATCTGGAGAGGATGACATGTATGTGCATTTTTGTTTTGCAACCCCATCCACAGTGTCCTCTTCTTTGACTTGAACAGTGTGGCATAAACACAATGCATGGAAAAAGATCTCCTCTCTTTCCTGAAAACAACACAAAGTGCCCATTAATCGAAGATTTAACAAGGTGACAATGTGTGTTAATTTAATTCCAAGATAGGCAATTGAAAGCTATATTTCTTCACGTACAGATAAAGGCACCGTGTACATAGATACCTTATGTGTCTACGTACACAAATATTTTTAGAATTTATTAGTTAACTAAAATTGTGTTCAAAGTAAGAAAAGGCAAATATAGTTTTGTTACCTTTCCAGCCATTCCATAGGGTCTACTGAAGTTGCCATCATTTGTGGGTAAACCATCAACAACACATACATCAATAGTTGAATATTTGTACCTAAATCCATCTACACAACATTCGATGAATTCCATGTTGTTCTCAGTCAGTGTTCCAGTCTTATCAGTGAACACATACTGAATCTGCACAGTGGGAGAAAATACTTCACAGCATTCAGAAAGTTAAGGAAAAGTCAATTATGCATCTAAATTTTTTTTATAAGATGTATTTAATATCTTCCCTTTTCAAATTAAGTCATTGGATAACCTGTAAAATTAACAATCTAAATTTAACGCTATATTTACAACCAGTAGAATTAGTGATTCAAAAATCAGCCGGGTCAAAAATTAACTGATATGATTGCATAAAAAGCTTTAAATTAACCTAATAATTTTTTTCAAATTTATGTCTACACAGAACATTCAGTTTCATCTGATCAGTATGATGTTGCTCCAATTCTTTATTAGTAAAGAAAAAAATGCTTTTGACAACTTTTATTTACTGTACAATTGATTTCAATATTAAATAAATGTCATGAAGCACTGACCTGTCCTAGTTCCTCATTCAGATCAGAGGTGTTCACCAATGCTCCCTCTCCCAAATGATCATCATACATATCTTTATCCCAAGTTATAAAGTAAGATCCAAAGAATTTCTGCATTTCCACAGTAACGTACATAGAGACAGGAATAATGAAGTTGAACAGCACCATGTAGGAGAGGAAATCAGTAAACATCTTCAAAAGCTAAAAACAGAAGCACAAATAATCAGCTAAATATCTTCTGCTCCTTCTTCCCTCTGCATATTTATCACTTAATAACAAAATATATGCTTTAAGCACTTAAAGACATATCCAGTATGTATGTGTAAAAGCTCGTTTATCCGGCACTCTCAGGACCTGGCCAATGCTGGTTAAAAGGCATGTTGGATATTCAGGCAGCAATCAACCACCAACCCGATGTTGTATGCTTGAGCTCAAATTCAACCAGAAAAATAGCACCATACACAGGAAACTTCAGTACACAGAAATGTTACAATTTTAATTGTTATGCTACCTTGTTGGCTTCTTTTTCCTTTGCTGTTTTGGGATTATACCAAGCTCTATCTTTAGTAGCAACACTCTGCCAGGTATATTTCAATATAGTGCCGATCAAAGACTTGCTGATCAATAGGCATAAATAAACTATTAAAAAAACATTAATAGATCTGCAAGTGTAAAAGAAAACAAAATTAGTTTAAATGGTTTTAACACAACTATAATATCATAATTTTACATAGTTCAAATATCTTAAAGCGCTTCACAGGTAATTACTATCAAGTGTATTTGTAGTTGTCAATTTGCACACAGCAAATAGCCATGAAGTGAACAACTAATTTAGCTGGAGGTTTTTTGGTCACTGAGGGGAAAAAAAAACAACTTTCTGAACATGGTCATGAAAAAAAAAGATCTACATCAGGTCAACAAGCCATTGTTGATGTCTCTTTCTGTACATGCGCACTTCCTGTATATACATGTACTTAGAAAATTCCCCAAATGTAACTCAAGTGAAAGGAGAAGGGATATCAGGTGTACTTATTGCACACATTGCACATTGTGATGCATCAGTAATCTACCTGCAATTATGTACACTGCATTCATATAATTATTATTTATTTAATCTAGCATGCAGATTTACCAAAATGATAAATAATAAACCTATTGCATCTGAAAATACAGGAGTATAAATCCAAAATCCATATTCATGAATTTCAATAACAATAAGAATGAGAATTATACAAGAATACAATTACTTCTCCACCACTGAACGTTTCTGTGATTTTCCTTGGTAGTTCAAGGCCATTTTAGTTTCCATACCAGTATATATTGCAACACCTGAAATTATAAAGACTTTTGGAAAAAATGTCCATTGTTCAACCAATATACAGAAAGTAACATATAAATAAAAGCAATTTCAATAGCTATAGATATTACTTTAATCTTTTGTGAATAGTATACATTTATAATCATCCAAAACACCAAGCACTCTTTATTTAATTAAAATTTCCTTCTTGCAACAACAGTAACTTCAAAGCAATTGAAAATAATAATTACCATATATTTGGCCAGTATTTTTTAATGTGGCTCCTCTTAGCAGCAGATTTACTGGACCCAGAGAACTAAATGTAAAAACATAAACGTGAAACAGGCAAGCTCAAATCTCATTCAACAGATTCAGAAAAAAATGTCTGTTTATATCATAAATATAAATTATATGCACTAGGTTCTAAATTGTATGGAATATAACAACAACAAAATTACATTTGTATAGCGCCTTTCACGCCGGGAATAAATAAAGTCTAGTATATAGATATAAATGCAGTGCACTGTATTTTATTTCATCAACAGGCATACATCATTCGTCTATTTGTGTTTTTGGTGTTTAGTTTGTTTTACCCGCAAAATATATGGTCATTTAACTTTGCATGTTTTGTGAAGCCCTTTAAGACATCTCAAAGATGTGATAAAGAGCCATATAAAATGCAAGTATTATTATTATTATAGAAACAAGATAAAAACTAGCAAAATGCAAATAAGATGACTGAATGTCCATATGTGAATCCAATGAGTATTAAATTTACTAAACAGTACCACTTCTTGGTACAAAATGTTCTATTCTAATACCACATTTGGAACAACATAGATATGTTCAAATATAAGTTACTGAAGCACTGTTATAGGTTGCTTATTTACAATGTAACATATCTATATTTTTGCAAACAATTGATTCAGTGTCAGCTTTATTTTATGAAAGTGAAAACTTTTATACAATACAAAGGTACACTTCAATAATAAAATTACCTGACGGTTGGTTCTTGTTTATCCCTAAAAACATCAATTCGACCAACAAACCTGTAATCATCAAAACTGACATCAGTATGTAATTTTAACAGTTGGGTTAACAACTTGAGTCGTACCTAGTAAGAATTTAATAAAATTCTAAAAGCATAAAAATGTAGAACCAATTCAGAAATAAACAGTTTTAGTACTTTACATGTGTACAGAGCCTGTCATCGAGTCAGGAAGATAAAAATGTTGGGTTTGTTTAGTTTCAGTTCAATCCTGTGCGTTCCTCAGGGCTCTGTCCTTGGTCCCCTCCTCTTCACACTCTACACGCGGTAGACATCATCCGTAAATTTCCACATGTATGCGGATGACACCCAACTCTACCTTTCGGCTTCCACCCTCAACTCCAAGACTACCAGCGTCCTGACTGCCTGCCTGCCTGTCTGATATTGAGTCCTGGACGAAAAACAACTTTTTCTAGCTGAATGTACGCAAGACTAAGGGCCTCCTGATTGGCTCACGTCAGCACCTCCGCACTTCAGGCGCTGACACCATCATCATCCAAGGCTGCACTCTGCGCCTCTCTAAGCCAATCCTAAACCTGGGTGTCTTGTTCGACCCTGAACTGTCCTTCCTCCCCCACAACCGAGCCATGAACAGTACTGCCTTCCATCACCTTCGCAACATTACCAGACTCCGTCACTGCCTCACCCTTCAGGCTGCCGAAACCCGTGTCCACGCATTTTGCTGATGTAAAGCCACTTTTCTGCTGATGTAAAGCATTGTGAATGATCTCAGCCTTTACAGGCATCAACCAAATATTGAACTACACAAGCATTTGATGTTAAGATTACTGCCAGTTGAATAAGATCACATTTAACATTTCTCTATGATTCGTTTCAAATTTTTTAAAAAAAATTGTCATCACTTGCTCATCTCTTGCTGGACAGTTCAGGGTCATTCAATAAGAATCAGGAGCAGGAAGCTTTAGCTGATGGCTCCTTCCCCAAACCAGCCAACTGTAACATTACCCTGCTTCAATCTGAGATGAGCTGATTAAAAACTTTAGAAATTTAAAAACTCGGGGTTAGTGTACAGGGTATTTTTAAAAATGTATGATTGCTCAGCAGCAAACTACAACTAGAATGTCAAAAAGGGATTAATAGTTGTTCAAAAGGCTAAAGAAACTATGTTGTAAGATTTTGGCACCAAGTTTCGTTAAACCCACTTTCTCTATTTTCCTGACAGACAAACAGCGCTCCAACATTGTAGAAATATGTCCTTAAGTAAGTCTGAATTACACTCTGATGCAAATATCAGGACAAATTCATTTCTGCAATGTAAGTTTGAATTTATAAATCTTACTTAAATGTTGGTATATGAAATTCCAATGTTAACAAATCTCTAGCATATGAAATATTAGTTACATTCAACTTTATACACTATTTAAATAAAGTTCATACTTGTAAAGGTCAGGTTGAGGTTGTTCACATTCAATGGTGGCGTTCAATGAATCAATTTCCATGTTTGTACGGAATGCAATAGTGTCACGCACAGCATAGTAAGTCTGATAAAGGATTATAAAAATATGCAAAATTATTGCAAACATACAAAAATTTGCTAAATAATAAGAGGAATTCTTGACCCCACTGTAAAACAAGGAAATTAGTAATTACCACATAAAGTTTCCAAACTTTATTTTAAACAAACTATAATATGGTAGAACTGGTGACTGTCCGACTAAATTTAGAAGCTAAATACAGTAGAAGCCTGTTTATCCGGCACCCGCGGGACCTGGCAAAGCCGGTTAAAGCGCCTGCCGGATATTCTGGCGGCCCGCGGCCAAAAAAATTTAAGTTCTTTTAACACAAACCATACACAACAGACTAAGTAATAACAGATAATAACAGAATATTATATTGGTACTTATTGTTAAAACTACTCTCTTATGCTTCTCACCTTTACTGATTGAGGTTTACAGTCCAGCGATTCTTTTTTAAATGAGGACGTCAAGCGGGTGAAAAAAAAGGCAGCGCGATTTTAAAGTCGCGTGACTTTACTAGTTGTAGGCCAAAGCCCTAGACTCTAGCAGCAAATCGAAATACTGCACCTGCGCGACAATGTGGGTTATCGGCTAGCGTTATCCGCTTGCCGCTAGTATGACTTAAGTCATACATGCTCCGTTTTTTTTCACCCGCTTGGCGTGCTCCATTTTAAAAAGAATCGCTGGACTATAAACTCAACTGCAGCATCATAGCTTCAAGCGCAGCATCTACCAGCAAAGGTAAAAAGCTCAAGAGAGTAGTTTTAACAACAAGTACCAATACAATATTCTGTTATTATTTATGCATTTACAAATGCTCCACTGCTATTGTTCCGGATAAATGCCGGTTTATCAAATGGGGACTTTTTGGGGGGCATGTCGGTTATATGGAAATGCCGGTGATTCGAGTCACGGATAAACGGGCTTCTACTGCATATAATAATCACTCAAAGTTTCTTTTAAAAATGAGTGAAGGAGCAAAACAAAAAGGAAATTATGAAAAGCAAAAGATGGCCACAAGAGATAAAAGTGTGTGAAACAAGTTCAACTGGAATGTCCAAGACTCTAATTTACATCACTAGACTGAATGCAAGTAAACAAGAAGTCTCATACCACAGAAAAACTGAGGGGAGATCTCAAACAAATCTTATTAGAAAAATAAAACATTATTCTGGCTCTGCGTTGATGCAACACATGCTACAAAACTGTTTTATGGCTGAGTAAATAACAGTGTGTTCCTTCATTGGACAAACAATTGAAATGTTTTATTTCAATTGTTTCACCCTAAAAACCTAGACTCTGCCTGAAAAAAAGATAAAACAGAAACGTTTTATTGTCCATCAGTTATTAATAGATAAGGATTATTATAATTTACTTAACTGTTATAGAATACATGGAAAAGCATACTGTGCAACTGATAGAACTGCAATTTCTTCAATCAACTACAATCTCAAAGAAAACAGAAGTCACAATGTGCCCCATGCTGATATATGCTAAGAATTTGTGCCCAAATTCACATTGGGACTATTTTCCAAGTTCCAGCAATAAGAAATTCTTTTGTGCAACTACAGTATTTACATACACCAAATTTAAAAAGTTATATTTTCTAAATTATCTTATGTTTGCTTATTTGAGAGAGGAATAGTTCACAGAAGAATTCAAAACCAGAAAATAAAGAAGTGATCACCAAACAAAAGCAAAGAATTTTAATATTCTTAAAGTCAGTGAAATTGTTCTTGGCGGAAACTTTCTTTTAAATACAGTTAACCCTCGTCGAAGGCAACTATCGATTGCGAATTAAATCATATGCGATGGAAAAAAAAGAGTAACTTTTTTGCGCAGGGCGCGTAAAACTTGTGTGGACGCGCTGGCTGACCCCCGCATGCATGTGATGCACTGGCAGATCCCGAGTAAATCCGATGATTCCTCAGCTGGCTGGCCCCGCGCGCAATGCATCCTTGGGAACATCCGATGACTCTTTGGCCTCGGAGAGTTGAATGGTAAACAGAAGAAACAGAGAGAGAGATAGTCTCCTAACACTTCCAGGAACAAAGGTAAAATAATTTAGCTTAGCTGTAGTTTTATTGTTTTACTATACTGTTGCGATACTGGGGGGTGTGGGGGTGGGCCAGCCAGCTGTAGCCCGCCTCAGTACATACCTTGCATTAGTCGGGTGTGGATGTGCCTGTGGCTGGATTCCCCTAATCCCCCTTTTCCCATTACTTGTTAACCTTATCCAATGCGATTTTACTGATTGCACTGTTTTCCAGGAACATAACCCCCGTGATCGACAAGGGTTAATTGTATACTAATGAAGTTACTATATTACAGTATTGGAAACTTTTCTTGTCCATTAAATGCCACAGAAGAGAACATGTGGTTTTGTACGACTTTACCTTTTGGCTTGACTCTCCATCCAAACTAGCAGTGGTAACGTAGCATGAACCATCATCTCTGCTAGAAGACAGAAGGATGAGATCACATGGAAATGTTTCATCCTCTTTGACGCACACAACATCTCCAACCTGGAAAAAAAAACGGATTAAATCAAGGATATGTTTTGGAATAGGTTTAATTCTAGATTTGGGGCCATTTTTTTCATCCAAAATTAATTAACTCTGAAATGTGAAAACATAAATTGTACAGTCACATTGTATAGAATTAAAGGGCGGCAATCAGACCTAGCATTTCCAATTAAAACATTTTTTAAATAAAGGAAGTTATATGAATTCAATTCATAATGACAAGCATTAACCTCAAACCAGATTTCATTTATTCATTCACTCACTTACAGTCTAAACAAGTTTGATAGGGAAGTCAGCTCTGGACACAGTTGCACACAGGTCTGTACCCTATTACTGTATGTAATCTTTCATCTAAGCCAGAATCCTGTGGTGAGATGTAAGGCCTAAATAGTCTTAGCTAATTCTTAAAAAGAATCCAGCTTCTAAATTAAATTTTTAAATTTTAAACTTTTTTTTGAAACTTAAGATAAATAGTCTTATTGGCTATGAGTAGGTGGTATTTTAGGCCTGTGAATTGGAAGATATAAAAGGGAAGACAAAATATAATAATTTCCTGAAAAGTGGAAGCAACATGCCTAACTTCTTACACAGGCAGTTCAGAGAAACTGAAATACCTTGTCAGTAAGTCAATCAGTAGTGTTTGAAAAGAAAATATTTTTTTTTAACATGTGCATCTGTTTATAAAATGCACCCTAGCATAATATATTTTGTAAAGTTTACTGGATAGTTCCAACTGCTGAATGGACAAAATGAACTAACA
Organism: Hydrolagus colliei; assembly: GCA_035084275.1. NCBI lineage: Eukaryota > Metazoa > Chordata > Chondrichthyes > Chimaeriformes > Chimaeridae > Hydrolagus > Hydrolagus colliei. The sequence continues at coordinate 12,716,521 of CM068754.1, forward strand.
AATTAAACACAATATTGCATTGATAAGATTATTACCTGAATTTTCTCACTTTGTGTTATTACTACATTTCCTTCAACAACAACATAAACAGGACTTCCATTCACTGAATTATCTGCTTTGTGTCTAAGCCAATCTTCATAACCCTGTAAAAAAGAAAAAAAAAGTAAATGTGAAATGCTAATATCAAATAGTTGAATATTTTCTGAGTACGGCTGCATTCTAAATAATGTTCATTTAATTTTTTCTATTTTTTTCCAGTCAGCTAATGCAAAACAAAAACATTACTTTCACTGATTGAATACATCCAATTTTAATCAAAACATGCTTAAAGTATAACAAGTGATTTCAATCAAAATATGCTTGAATCTTACAAATTTGATTACCAATCCAAGTTTAGTTGTTTTTGCAAAACAATATAATAAACCAAAAAAAGCTACTAAATCCTTTAAACCGCTGCAAACTGAATATTTATACCAATTAATCTATTATGTTAAGTCCAAAACTATCAATATATAATTTAGGCATTTGTATAATTTATTGCTTTGAATAAACAACACCTTTAAAATGAAAGGAAAGGAAAATTAGGAACTGTGAACCTTTAAAAGTGTTCAAGAGGGGAGAAGAAATGTGTTTCAGACCAAATTTAAAAATGTTTTACAAGCAAATCAGCGATAGTCATAAGATTATTCCAAACAAACCAACAATGAACATCAGTCTTACTTGTTTAATTGCAGTTACAATGATTACAAAAAAGAGAGGGAGTCCACTTGTGACTGGGCTGGTTGGGGTATCAACAATAACCTGAGAGAAAAGGCAAAACATTTTTTGACCATATTAACCATAAAGTAAGATAATTAAAGCAATTACTGCTTGTTAGATTATCAAGTAACATTGAAGAATGTTTTGAAATATCACCAATACCCAAAGTATAGCAACCATGTCAGTAATGTGTTATTTACATTTAATTTACTTCTAAATAGATGAATCTTAAAGTACAATGCATATTCTGAACATTATGCATCAATTACTATTTTTATGTTATCAGTTAAAGAGTTTTTGATGAACTGAAACTTACCTGTACAAGGAATATGATAAGAAAGTAAAAATTTGCAATTCTTCTGAACTGTTCAAATAAATTTTTCGGAATAAAGTTCCAATAGGTGTACTGTGAGCCACAAACGTGGGAGAATACAGAAAAGAGAAACAAGTTCAATGACCAATACTACTTTCTAGGCTTGTTACTTTCAATATTATAATAGTCATAACTTTGCACCTGCCAATAAAATATTTATATTTTCTGTGATACAATGTTTAGATAGTTTACAGTAATGCCAGTTACTGTGAAGTGAATTGACTGTATATTTGTGGACGAAATGCGGCATCCAATTGCACGCAGCAGTGTCCCACTAACAGTCATGGATTGAAGTGACCAATTTATTATTCTTTTATGTCACCGATGTGAAAATCAAAAAAGAATGCAAAACATGTAACCAGCTGTAGCTGCAATATAATACTTACCATCAACTTGGACCAGGGACCCAACCAATGCACTGGAACCACGTTGATTAATGTTAAACATGAACCTACCTTTGAAGATACTATTCTGTTGTTACGGAAATTCTGTGGAAGAAAACTTTCTGTGCCAGGAGGTGGATGATGTCCAACATAAACAGTGCGGCTGTCAACCCGTTTTTCATCTCCAGCACACTGGAGGGGGAAAAAAAAATGAAAGCTTAGTAGTAATAGGTGATATCAAAGACCTTTCCATCTTTTCCACTCCTCTGCCATATTGCTAAAAGATAACACAGTTCACGGTCATGTGTTGCTCTCTATCAAGAGATGTGATTTACCGTGTTAGTTACCCACCTCTTCCACCTATTGGCAGCATACCACCCTGCGGACACCGGCGAGTACACCATGTCCCCCACCCTACCATTGGCGATCGGGCCGTCAGCTTTTCTGTAACCAACATCTGGAACTCCCAGAATCTATTCACCTCACCGCCTCTTTCAAGACCTTCTTCTTTGACCAAACATTCAGCTGCCCTCCACCCCTTTTACTCTTTAGTCTTATCCCAGCTTGAGCGCAAACCTGTAACTGTCCACTGCCTTGGGACATCCTTCCAATGTGAAAAGTACTATATAAATGTAATTTTGTTGTTGTTAGTTAGATAAAGATCGATATTAAAATCTAGCATAATACACAGTTGTTTTAAAAGTAAAATCATAAAACATCTCCCCTGTCAATAGCTCAGTTCTAGATTATACTATTCAAAAAGTTCTGCACACAGGTAAAATATACCTATCATCAGAATTTCTACTCAGTTATTAATAGGGTAACTGAAGCAGAACACGTCTATTCTTTCGTCATTATTCATAAAGTATTCTTTCTGTGCTCAATTTCCCTTCAGTAATCAGCTAATGAGTATTGCACACTTTGGTGTTTTCCAGCCACACCAAAGTAGATTTTGATAGTACTGCAATATCTTATGAACTGGGAGCAATTTTATCCAATTAGTATCAAACAAATTATAGCAATAGTAATTCAGGGTCCAGTTGTCATTCAACTAATTTCTTGTGCTGCAGTGTGCTCTGTTGACCTTACTCCCAACTCTGTTTAATTGCATGTTAAAACATTTCCTTTTAGATTCAACATGCAATACATACGTAAACAGTCACATTACAATTTACAGTACTGTACCATGTTATCTGTTCTGTCCAACACTTGGAAACTTTGTTTCAACAAATCACATACAAGCAAAATTAGTTTTACTGATTCAAAACATGGAAGAGAACTGAACAATGTGGCTATACAACTATAGTCAACTCTTGCTGAACGCGACTTTCTCGAGTGCAAATTCGACTATACGCGAAGAAATAAATGCAACACTTTTTTTTGCAGAATACGAATAAAATTTGAGTATATGCGCCGGCTGGCCCCGCGCGCATGCGCACTTGGGAGGATGCTGCCAGCTCCCGCCTAAGTCCGACGATTCCTCGGCCTCGGACTGTTAACCCCTCTCCAAGTTCACCATCATCATTCATTGGTAAAATACAATCAAGGTTGTTTCATTCAGATTTACTGTATTCATATAGTCTAACACTTCCAGGACCAAAAATAAAATAATTTAGCCAAGCTGTGGTAGTGTAAGGTTCTGTTTTAGCACTCCAGTGGGTCAGTGAGAGCAGGGAGAGACGAGCGGTGAAAGCGAGCCAGCCGGTTGTAGTCCGCCTCAGTACATACCTTGCTGTTTTCCAGGAATGTAACCCCCACGTTCGGTGAGGGACAATTGTACCAAGCAAAACCAAATGTTATTGCCTAAATCCCAAGTACCTTTAGCAATGCAATTAATCACAACATTTTGAAGTTCACCATTTTTCTTGATTCTTGCCAATCACAACACCCAAGCAATTAAGTAAATGGAAATAATATAAATATTCCCGAGGAAATAAACTTAGCAAAATTAGAACACAAGGATTAGGAGCAGGAGTAGGCCATTCCAGACCCTCGAGCCTGCCTCGCCATTCAATAAGATAATGGCTGATCTATTCTAACTCCACCTACCCACCTTATCCCCATATCCCTGAATCCCTTTATCCACAAGAAATCCATCAATCTCAGTCTTGAATATGTTCAAAGACTGAGCACCTGTAGCCCTTTGGGGATAGAGAATTCCATAAATGCACTACCCTCTGAGTGAAGAAGCTTTTTTCTCAACTCAGTGCGAAAGGGTTGACCCCTAATTTTAAGTATATGACCCCTGGTTACAGTTTCTCCAAACAGGGGAAACAGTCTCCCACTATCTACTCTGTCTTGCCCCTTAATAATCTTATAGGTTTCTATAAAATCACCTCTAATTCTTTTATATTCTAGAGAATATAGGCCTAGATTGCTCAACCTATCCTGATAACCCTAGGATGCAAACCATCAGGTCCAGGGGTCTTTAATACCTAGTCCACCACCTGGACCACTTCATTTGGTGAGTTGGTATTGGTTTATTCATTGCAGACATTGTTATAAAGATTATGCTGAAAGAAGTGCAAATGTTTAACTTCATTGCTGCATTTGTTCTACTTTCCCTCCCTTCTTTCAGGCAGTAACTAAAGTAGGCAGTGAATATCAGTGACTGTTTCAATGGGGAAAGATGTGGGTCTAAGATGTGAGCCTGATCCTTTCATCTGTATGTTTGACATAAATGGAACTGCATAATTGTGTGTCAACCTGACCCAGTTTGTAGCACTCATCCCTGAATCAGAAGATTGTGGTTTCAAACCCCACATCAGAATTCATATAAAATAGGCTGACAATTCAATGCAGTGCTAGGGGTGGGAGTGATGGGTAGGAGAGAAGGGTTACCTTATCAGATGTGTTGTTCTTCAGTTGAGCTGTTAAAATAAGCTCCCATCTGCCTGTTCAGGTGAATGAAGTGACCTTATGCCACTGCAAGGGAAGTGAGTTTCTCCTGGCCAAAAATCACCCATCAATTGCTTGCTAATGTAAATTTCCCTAAGTTGCTCCCTATCATTAGCCCCTTGGTTCATCTCTATTTTCGGCAGACTTTTTGTGTCTTCTAATGTGAAGACAGATGCAAAGTATTTATTGTCATTTTTAGTACTCAATGTGCCAGCTGATTAGTTAAAGTGCGCAATTAGAATAACTCAAATGCAATTTAATAACAAAAGTCGCTTTGCCCATTTTGTTATTACTTTATTTACAGGGTTTTTAAATAGGATCAGCAAGTTCTCGAGGAAGGATAAATGTCAAAACAAACCAAAACAATTTAGAACCCAGTATAACTACCTCTGTTATTGTAATAAAGTACATGCAATATTCTATGCAATAATGCCCAATTTCTTTTATAGTGATGACATTTTAGACTTACAATATAATGTGAAAGGAACAATAACATGCTCTACTTTCAAAAGCATATTTCAAATAAAAGGAACTCAACCAGTCTTCTGATGTTGTGTCCAATCTTCAGTTAATTTCAAAAGAGATTGTTTTGCACTATTGGCTGCAGATTAAAGTACTTATCATAAAGCTAACATGTACTGTTTTATTAAATAAGGGATTTTGAATTTTTTTAACAAAAACAGGAAAAAAGGTCAATAGTTGATTAAAGCTGAAAACAATACTTGATCATCTCTATCCTGATGACTGGTTAACCCAAAATGCTAACTTCCCATTGCAGCTTATTTCAATAACTCCATTTCAGAAATCAAAACAAAACAAAAGCACTGAGCTGCTTTACAAACAAGCATGTTAATATTAGCTCCTGCTAACAACAACAAATTTGATTTATATAGTGCCCTCCATGCCGGACGACGTCTCAAGAGCGCTTCACAGAGCGCTTTCTACCCCTGCCCCTGGGACTGAGCCAGGGGCAGGGGTAGAAAGGTGACCAAAGGCACGGTCGAAGAGAAAGGTCTTTAGCTGTGACCTGAAACTGGGAAGAGGGGGCGAGGCGAAGGGAGTGAGGAAGGGAGTTCCAGAGCCTCGGGGCGAGGTGGCTGAAGACACGGCCACCAAGGGTGGAGCAGATGATTCCGCGGACATGGAGGAGGCCAGAACCGGTGGAGCGAAGGCAGCGAGTGCTGGTTTGGGTAGAGAGGATATCCAAGAGGATTGGAGGGACTTGAAAACAAGGGTGAGGATCTTGAAGTTGACCCTCTCAGGGACAGGGAGCCAGTGAAGTCTGGCAAGGACTGGGGTAATGAGGGAGCGAAGCTTGGTGCGGGTGAGTATGCAGGCGGCGGAGTTTTGAATTAGCTGGATTTTGTGGATTGTGAGGGAGGGGAGACTGGCGAGGAGGGCATTGCAATAGTCCAGCCGAGAGGTGACAAAGGCATGGACCAAGGTTTCAGCGGCTTTTGGGGTGAGGTATTGCTGGAGACGGGCGATCCGTCGGAGGAGGAAGAAGGCGGTGCTGGTGAGGGACCAGATGTGGGGGAGGAAGGACCGTTGAGGGTCGAACCTGACACCAAGGCTGTGCACAGGTTCGGAGAGTTTTAGGGGCAGGCCAGGAAGGTGGAGTAGGTGAGAGCCAGCCATCTATGTATACAGTGCATTACAAATCAGTTTTCTAAGTTAGTTTAAAATGCATCAAAACAATATTAGAAAATTATTAATCAGGATGCAGCAGCAATGCAATACTTTATGAAATTCAGCCAATGCAGCCACACAATTATGTAGCTCAGTCCTGTAGCTTATTGGATAGAGCAGTGGTTCCCAACCTTTTTTTTGCTGCGACCCTAAATTGGCCACCAACAGAATAATTTTACAATTGTGGAGCTCAGTGCCTTACAAACGAGAGATTTGGGTTCAATTCGAGGCAGGGCGAAACCTTGGGCAAGTTTCCTTATTCCACATGCCTAATAATAATCCCTCAAAATAAAACAATAAATTGGACATTTCAATCCACTGTATGTGGGACACTGCTGTGTGCAATTGGCTACTGCATTTCGCCCACATATGTACAGTCAATTCACTTTACAATATATTCAGGGAAGCACTTTGAGATGTCTACAAAATGATGTGCAAATGCAAAGATTATTATTATTGTATGCTGTAAGATTCTGTAATGAATGTGTTAAATCATATTTCAAATTATATTACTGTATATGTGTATTTGAGACATATGATCAATCACATATGATGGGAGTTGGTTGTGACTAGCTTCACAAAAGAAACAAAAGACTGTTTATCAACAAACTGTTTTCAGTCCTTATCAGTAATTTTCTCACGGAAAAACAGTCTGCAGCTGGAGAGAGCTGTGCTACATTTGATTTTGCAGAGGAACCTTTTTGTAAAAGTCAGTGTGAAAGGTTACCAAATGAACTGTATAAACGGAAATCGATTCGGAAGAGAATCAGAAGAAAGAATTGATACATAGAAGAAAGAATTGACAAAGAGGGATCGAATTGGACATGCTATAATAAAATTTGGACGTGCCATGATATCTGGATACATTTGGGTAACGGAACATACAATACCTGGATACTTTTGGATATTGAACTGGAAACCGTACTACAACACTTGGGTAACTTTTGATGGGACTTATATTTGGATTAAAATGGATATTAAATTTGACATTGCTATTACCAAACTGCAGCATTTGGCTTGGTCAACTGAAATTGTTGTGAACAATGCGTTGATATGTAAGCTTTGTTGTGATATATTCTTTTAATTACTTATAACCAGTATTAATCTGAATTAATAAACATACATATTTTTGTACAATATTTGTGTCAGTCCTTACATCACTGCAGGGTCATGAATTTAAATCAACTTTTACAATGCTGAGCTGTGCTGCTCACTAGGAAACTTCTGGGAGTTCCTAATTCTTGCTACCCATTTAATGAGGGCTCAAACTGATGCTTTTGGATGTCAAACGACCAATTTGTGACTATTCCCGAGGGTTAGGGGGTTGGGGGAAGAATAGGAGAGAGGTAACCAGGGTTTCTATTGAGTTCAGCTGGCTCCAAGGTGAGGTGCTTAGCAACGGAATATCAGAACTGAGTCAACCCTTTGTGGAATCTGGTTCCTGAGCCAGGCAAATCTATGGTACTCCAGGGCACTGTCGATAACAGACTAATCTGCGTGCTTCAGTAAGACCTGGAATGGCAGTGAAAACTGGAAGCAGGAATTCTTGTCACTTGGGTCGTATTAATGTTAACCCTGAAAGCTAAAGCCCTATTGGATAGCGTTTGCTAGACAGGGCTCTGAATGACGAGCTATAATTAGTTTTTCCAATAAAGTATGGTCGAATTACAAGAGCTTAGAATAACAAGAAAAGGGCACTCATCCAGTTTTTTAAATAACAAAAACCTTTTCAGCACTTCTAATCTGACCAAATAATTTAGGCAAGCGCAAACATACCCATCAATCGCTAAGGAGCAAAGTCTAAAGTGTTGACATTGTTGGAGTAACTTAAACAAAGCTATTTAAATAATATCAAACATTCTGTTATTGCCTATATACAATATTACCGATGGGTTGTTAAATATTATTAATAAAAATTTTGCTCAACTAAATATGGACACCACTTTGCTTAAATATAAAACACACTTTGCTTAAATAAAACCAAAGATGAAAGATTTAATGAAAAACAAAAATTCCCTAAGCAATAATAATAATACTCCTTGTATTTGATATAGTACTTTTCATGTCTTCTGGACATCTCAAAGCACTTCACAGAATATACTGTAAAGGGAATTAACTGTATATTTGCAGGCGAAACACAGCAGCCAATTGCGCACAGCAGTGTCCCACAAAGTCATGGATTGAAATTATAATTTTTTTTAAAGATTATTATTAGGCATGTGGAGTAAGGAAACTCGCCCACAGTTTCACTCTATCCCAGGTCTCTCACTTGCAAGGCGAATGCTCTAACCACTGAGCTACAGGACTCCAGTCTTGATTGCTGGATTAACAGTGGCTACAATAAACATCAGAGGAACAATAAGTGGCTACAATAAACATCAGAGGAACAATCAGAGGTACAATGTAATCCATTTGATCTGGGAATTGTCTACAAATTTTAACAAGAGCAAATTATAATCCTGTTGTGTCTACTGCTATTTGTATTGAAAATAAATTATATATTGTTACATGGCAGAAGGCTGTTAAGCAATCTCACCAAAATGAACATAGTTAATGACTCAATAAGACTGCAATAATTTTTCCGAATATACTAATTAATGAATTTCATGCCCCAGTAGAGTTGACAAAATTCAGAAAATGTTAATCCAATTTTAAAAAACTTGAATATGTAAAACCAATCACTTTCTCAGTCAAAACACACTGGAACCTGGCTGGTCATAAAGATAAAACAGTAAAGAGAAAGATAAAACAAAATCAGAAATCGCTGGGAACACTCAGTGGATCAGGCAGCATCAATGGGGAAAGGAGAATGAGTCAAAATTTCGGGTCCATGACACCATCAGAATATTTATGGTCAGTGGGATGTTAAAGATCCGATTACCCATAACAAAAGGTGAGGGAGTTTCTCCTTCTCTCCTGGCCAAAAATCCTTCAGAAAAAAAAGATTACTTATTTTATGTCGGTTTATGGAATGTTGCTGGGTAAATTGGCTGTTGCCTTCACTCCACAGAAAATCTGCAATGTGCTTTTGACATTCTTGACATTATAAATGCGTCAAATGTAAGGAATATTTTATTATTAAACACAAACCATTCAGGGACAAACCAGATGCTTCTACCTTCTCTCCAATTACCTTGTTATCTCTCATTGCCTGAAACAGTTTATAGTTATGAAAATTCCAAAGACAAAAAGGTTATCTAAAATCTATCAATTATCAGTAATTTTTAATTCAATGATTGTAAGGGGATTCCTGTAGTTCAGTGGTTAGAGCATTCAGCTCAATTCCGGCATGGTGAAACCTTGACATGTTTACTTTACTCCACACGCCTAATAATCATCCCTCAAAAAAAATTATAAATTGGTCATTTCAATCCATAACTGTTTGTGGGACACTGCTGTGCACAATTGGCTGCCCCGTTTCACCCAAAATATATAGTCAATTCACTTTACAGTATATTCTGTGAACCACTTTTAGACATCTAGAATATGTGAAAAGCACTATATCAAATACAAGGATTATTATTATTTATGAGAGAAACATAAATATACTTTAATTAATAGGGAGAACTGCGAACTCCAAGTGAGAATCATGATCATCTATCCACCAATTTTAGTTATCAATCAATGATAACTTAGATTATGACGGAATTAAAAAGTTCTACTAGATTTATATAATTTAAACACTGTGATCGGACTAACGACAAGTAATCATTTCCAGGATACATTCTCCTTATGCAGAAATCAGATCTCTCCTGGAGAGAATGTATGCACGTCAAGAGAAATGGGTCATAAAAACTAGACAGAAGGAGAACACGAAAATATTATATTATTTGTGACTGAATCTAGAACTAGCTGCAATCAGATCAAAATATTTCCCAATTGAAACATTTATTACTTAATGGATTATGAAATTGATACTTTGAAAATCTAACTCAATCTTAAATATGCATTTTGCACTGGGAATGTATTGTATTCAAAATTATTTTTTGTATTATGCAACTCTAATGTTCTTCACTGGTCATTTTAAAGGCTACACCAGCCTGATGCTAAAATAGTGAGAGACTGCATGGATACTGCAATTTTTAAATTGCAACTCTCTCATGAAAAGTGCACCAGTGGTGCAAGCTAAAACAGGAACCTAATCATTCAACTTGGAATAATAACAATAATAATAATAATGCTTTTGAAATAGTGCTTTTTATATCTCGCAAGGCAACTGCTCTAACCATAGAGCTGCAGTACTCCACTAAAAAAAATGATTTTTAGTTTACTAAATAAATAATCACAGGCTAACTCAAATACAGCAACAAAAATGCTTTATTTTACTGAAATATATATATTTTTAAATAAACACCTGACTGAACAAGAATGGATTCCTTAGCATACAGACAAGAAAATAATCAGAACTTGATGATCAGATACCCTGTCAACTTTAAAGATGAAAGGTTACCGCACAGTTCAAAGTTACGTTCTAATATTGCTGTGTTCAGTTTGCAAGTAACACTTACCATTCTCCTCTAACGTCTGATATAGATTTAAGTCTTGCAATATTCTAAAGCTTTTCAGCAGCAAGTTTCCAATTGCATTCCTTTATACAAGTAGCTTGAGGTATATTTGAATAGATTTTGCTGAATAAAGTTCAAAGACCTATCTCTGTGATGTTTGTCATGAATACTGGCTGTTACCCAAGATTTCACATTCTAGAGACATCAGTAGACTGACCAAAAGTTCAAGGTCAAATAAAAGCCCATTTTCAAAATCAGCCTTTCCCAGTACATAAGGCACTGTTTGAACCAAAAAAAAGACTGCAGCAGGACAGTGAGCCTGATATTTTAGGCAGTGGCACCAATTTAGTTACCAAAGTAACATCACAACTGAACCCTGAAGGTCTTGAATCCCCAAGAATCACACAATTACAGCACTTTGTCCGTGAAAGTGTTGTATGCTCTGTGAAAACATGAAAGTCTTACAGCCATGTTTTCGGCCATCATCCAACATGACATGAATGTGGTTCCTATTAAGCAAGTTAATAAAGGAATGAGAAAGCATGTAGAAAACATGTCAAATTTGAACTGTATCGTGCTTATTCCTCCAACTTTTTGCATGGTGATCACCAGGCTTTACAGAAAATGAATACAGTAATTACAAAGGAAAATACAATTTTCTATCTGCAATGTAATTTGATCTTCCATCAGATTTAAATTTACCTTTTTTATTTCATTAATTTCAATGCATGTAGATCAACAACCAGAAAATATATAGCTACAGCAACAAACACAAATTAGCAGGATATATTTGACAAAGGCTTACGATTAGAATCAGTTATAAGCAACAAGCTTCTTTATTCATGTGAAATATTCAGTCTAACATTTTCCTTTTAATCAATCAATCAATCAATACTTATATTTATATAGCGCCTTTCATGTCGAGAGGACGTCCCAAGGTGCTGTACAGTTAGGTAGGGACAAGAGCAAGGGGGGAGGGACAGGATGAAGAAGAGTAGGAAAATTGACTGTATATTTGTGGGCAAAACGCGACATAACATAGCCTTTATCTAAAATACAGGAACTCCAGCTACTCTATTCTTGGAAATGAACAATGTACAGTCCAGAAACAATGAGGTATAGAAACATCCTGTTAAAATATAGAAATGATTTACATCATGCCTCCTGCTACATTCAGGCATTGGTAGAGGAGCAATTAAACTTCTGTTAACCGTTAGCACCATTCACTTTATTTTGGTGCAAAGTTTAATTATACCAGACCTAATGATTGCAAGATTGTTTGGTTTTGGATTACTTTGCCTAGACTGTTTCATAAGGAAAATAATAGAAGGAATCATTTATTAGAGACTTTAGTAGATTCTTCAGTTGAATTACAAACACTTACAAAACTGCACTTTTACACTACATCCTGTGAAGCACTTTTGAGAATCCCCATCCTAACCCCACATGAACTGGTATTGTAGAACAATTATTATTCCATTAAAAAAATGCTGCTATTTACAGAGAAATCACCATTCAGCCAGTAAGCCACCAATAAAGAAAATTTAATTTCTCTCACAAATTAAAATCTCCCCATGATCAGCACTGCATTCCACATGTCAACTGTAAGTAGTATTCTATTTATACCCTTTCTGTCCCCAAGATAGTTTTTTTTTGTACCCTTTCTGTCCCCAAGAAATTTTGTACTTGCATTGTAACAGCAAAATATTCCATTTATACTACCACACTGCCTCCTTCAACCCTGTGTGGATTTGAATTTACACCTCTTATAAACAAATACTGTATTGCTTATATCATAGCTCCCAGCAACCTCCTCCATCCTTCATTCTTGCACACTCTGGTTTGACATGCATGTCATAATCTCAACAGCAAGCACTGTATTCTGTTTACACAAAATGTCACCTCTCTCACCCTGATTTAACTGGTTAGTGCAAACCTCGGCAGCAAATGCTAAAATTCAATTGAAAACATTTTGCGAAACCACCACAAAATAATCAGCGTATTTTTTTAAAAATCGTTTTTTTAAAAAATTGATAAAGTAACTATGATAAAGTAACTATGTACTCTAGAGGTCTATGTAAACCCAATGTTATTGTATACTACATACTTCAAATCATCTTTTCTTTGCTCCCATCCACATCTCACAATTCTCAAAGAAACATTTCTAGTAAAATATGGTGCTATTAATGTCCCCAAATATGAATATCTTGTACAGATGATATACTAAAGACAATTTTGATTTACATTTCTTGGATACAAATGAGTCCTGCAGTTTAATGGTTAGAGCACACCTGTCACAGGCAAGAGGACCTGGGTTTGATTCCCGGCAGGGTGAAACGTTGGACATCTTTCCTTACTCCACACACCTTTGCTTACTTAGCAGTAATAATCCTTGCATTTGATATAACACTTTTCACATCTTCTAGATGTCTCAAACCGCTTCACAGAATATACTGTAAAGTGAATTGACTGTATATTTGTGGGCAAAATGGCGGTAAATAGAACACGGTTGTTAGTCGATTCACAGATCACTTTTCTGAGAGTAATAATCTCTCCAAAAACAAGAAGAATTTGGTCACTCTATCCAAACACTGTTTGAGGGACACTGCTGTGCGCATTTGGCTGCACCATTGCACACACAGAATATGAGTGTTACCAGCAATTTGTTTTTGTTTCACTTTAAACTATATTCAGTGAAGCACTGAGAGATGTCTCGAAGACTTGATAGGACTCTGTCAAATACAAGGATTATTATATCAAAATTCTACGCTGATATTTAAAAGGGGAATCCATCAAACAATAATCAATCGTGCATATATCAGAATTAAAACATACCACTTGTATTGAGAAAACATTTGAATATTCAGCACTGGAGAGCTATTATCAATTCCTCAAAATTGGGGCAAATATTTCTCATTCATCACTTGCATTTTAACTTAAAAACAAACATTTTATAATCCAAAACTGGCACTAAACCACATATTCCAGAAAGGTGCCAAGCTTGATCTATTAGGCCGTTCTGTAGAATTCTCAGGATGGGAAGGATGAGGGCAGCCAAAGAAAATCAGCAGCCTGTGCTGCTGGTCAATAAGTTTGCTTTTAGATATCATGTGCAAATGTTTTTTCTGGTTGAGCTCTGACTCCCTTTCCTCTATCGTCAAGAAGGCTAACCATTCATTTTCTGTGGACACATATGAAACATGACCAATAAGATGAGGTACTAAGAAGGCTGTGGTGCTCCTCGTGGAACCAAGCATGGCACACCACCTTTGGAAAAGGAGAGTACTGTGCTAAAATAAAAGGTGGGAGGGGATTTACAGCTCTGCTGCAACTTTGATGATTTGAAATACTGTACATAACAATGCATCTTAGAGATGTGATAAGCAATCACATCTCTCAAGTGCATGTTTCTCCAGAACGCTTGATTAAGAATATTTTGGCACATACCCGCTTTAGTAATAAAATACTTAAGCGCCTAAGATTTGCATTGAACTGTCAGCCTATAAGTGTTTCTCAAATGCAGTGGCTGCATGATCATGTGCGGTCACAGCAACCACCCCCAACGGGGAATGTGTGTGCGTACCGCAGACCAGTCCTTGTAGTTTAAGAGCTCGCTGTTGACATGAAAGGTGCAATGGTTATTTGTTGTTGTTGCTGGGGGGGGGGGGGGGACTGACAGACCATAGCTTCCAGAATGCCCCTGAGATAGCAGATGGCACATTGTGCATGCATCCTCTTTCTCTCTCCACTCTTGCCGCACGCTGGCGCCTTATCACTTCTTTGAGACATCTCAAGCTGCTTCACAGGATATACTGTAAAGGGGATTGGCTGTATTTTGTGGACAGTTAAAAATCCACTGTCAGAAAAGCTTAAAAATATTCTGTAGTTTATGTTAGTTTCTTAAGTGTTAAACTAGTGGTACTGTACGTCGAAACGTCTCAAAGTACTTTACAGTGTGGTAATTATTGTAAAAGCGTAGCAATTGTTTTCCTATATAAACAATTCGCATATTCAAACATGTACATTGTCAAACTAAGAGACTTAGCAGTATTTCGTGCACCGGGATAGTCCAGTTGGAACAAAAGTTTCTTCCGCATAATCTCCACCATGCGGTTAACGGATAACGCAAATATATATTTATATATATATATATATATATATATATATATATATACAGTTTAGCACACTAGATGCATTGAATTGGCAGTCTTTTTTAAAAAAAAAATCAACTTACACACTAACATTTTAATGCACTTATGCGAGAGAGAGAAAAAAATGGCTCAAAAGATAGACGTGCTTCAGCAAATTCCAACGTCTTACACGCTTAGCTAACTCACTCGCTAAGCCATCCTTGCGGAAGCAAGCGAGAGAGAGAGCTCATAAAACGACTGCAGCAGAAGCAACAAAACAAGCAAGTGAGACAAATTGGCCTCGTCTTTTTTGTTGTTCTTTTGCACGGTGGGTGGGTGCCAGAGCAGTTAATATCAGCGTGAGGGCCACAGAGGTGAGAGTGGCTTGAGGCTGTGTGTGTCTTAAAACAATCCACCAAATCCACCTCCACACCGAGGAGGGGCGGCTGCCTGCGATAGGGCTGGGGGGAGAACTGACTGACTGACGCAGGGCAGCGCGAGCTGCTTACCGTATTCAAATCCAAGGGAGCGCTCGCGCGGGACTCAACTCACCCAACGGTCGATTCTCCGGCGGAACATATCGCTGCCTCCCCGCAACGAGCCCGACTCTTCTCTCTCTCTGTATATTTCAAGTCTCAGGCACTTCCTTTGATGGCCGTTCCGGGTGTGGGCAGCTTGCAGCTGCTGCTGCTGCTGCTGCTACTATTACTACTTCATCATCGCCACTTCCTCCTTTCTCTCTACTGCTCTCACAGCCGCCGGACTCTCTCGACAATTGATTGATTAAGACGAAGTCCACCACAACCCGCCTCCTCCTCAGCAGCAGCCACCCGTCGATCTCGTCTTCGTCGTCGCCCTCCTCTTCCTCCTCGACGTTATCTCCAGGTACCTTAACCACCACATGTGATTTCTTTACTTCGGAGCCGCCGTCGCCGCTCCCCACTCTTCCTCCTCCTTCACGGACTTGACGTCTTGTAATTTGTTGACAACCGACACAAACTAATCCCTCCCCTCCTCCTCCTTCCCAATGCCGGTACCCATTCCCAGGGTCCCACTGCGCAGACGCGCGGTCTCGCGATGCACGCTGGGAGATGTAGTTTCAAATTGGCCGCCCCCTTCGTCCGAGAACACGATGGGCTCCCCATAAAAGAGACTACAGTTCCCACGATGCAGCGCGGTGGCAGGACACCACGTGTTCACATTTCTGAGTGTCCATAAGTGCAGCAGTAAGTTTCTTTCTTTCTGTGAGAGTGAATTGAGTAAGTGGGAAGGAGTTATATATAACACCCCTGTGTGTGTATATATATATATATATATGTATATATATATCCTCCCCCAGACGGGACCTTCCTGTAATCTAGCCAAACGCAGTCTGCGTTTGTCCCACAAAATGTACAGTCAATTCACATCACGATATAAAAACGCAAAATACTGCAGATGCTGGAAATCCGAAACGCCACTTCTCTTCCAGGAATGCCCAAAGGATAATTTTCAGTCACCCAGCTCCAGCATAAACCCACCACAAAGCATATAGTTCTCTCCCCTCCCCTCTCAGTATCGCTCCATTTCAACTCTCTTTCCCACTTGCAGTCTGACCTCTCCATCCAAGGTCTCCTGCGCTGTTCCAATGAACCGTAGTGCAAGCTCGAAGAACAGCACCTTTCCATCTGCTAGGGACCTTACAGCCCTCTGGCCTTAATATTGATTTCAACAATTTCAGGCCATAACAGCTCACCTTGCCCTTTTGTGATCATCTGATCTGCCTGTTCTTTGGCAATTTCACCACCGCTTTGGTTTAACATTCTTAACATCTCTTCCCAGTTTTGTTGCAATTTCTCCTTTTGTTTCACAACATTAACACCTCTTTAATCTATCATCTCCTGCCCTCTACCCCATTTTTTCCTTTGTCTTCCTTGACATGCCTCTGCCCTCTCTGTTAATCCTTAAAAGCCTCTCAACAACAACTTCGATTTATATAGCACCCTCCACGCTGGATGGTGTCTCAGAGCACTTCACAATAATGCATCGCAGGACCAAGCCAGGGGCAGGGGTAGAAAGGTGACCAAAGGCACGGTCAAAGCGAAAGGTCTTTAACTGAGACCTGAAAGTGGGAAGAGGGAACGAGGCGAAGGGAGTGAAGAAGGGAGGTCCAGAGCCTCGGGGCATAGTGGCTGAAGGTACAGCCACCGATGGTGGAGTGGAGGATATGGGGGACAAGGAGACCAGACTTGGTGGAGCGAAGGAAACGGGTGCTGGTTTGAGGAGAGAGGAGGTCAGAGGTAGTGGGGTGCAGAGGAGAGGAGGGATTTGAAAACAAGGGTGAGAATCCCTTCCAACATGCCCCAGTTCTGATGAGGGGTCGTGGACCCGACTCACTTGACTTCGTTGACTCACTTTTCCTTTCTTCATAGATGCTGCCTGACTTGCTGAGTGTTCCCAGCGATTTCTGTTTTTGTTTCACATCACAATATCTTTTGCGATAAGGCGCTATATAATATAGCGTTATATTATAATAATATAGCCAATTTATTTCTTCCTCTCATCCATGCCTAATCTTATTTGAGATGTTGCAAAAAAAAGTGAACAATTGCATGTATTATAATAATAATAATTCTTACATTTATATAGCGCTTTCCACATCTTATCGATGTCTCAAAGTGCTTAAATCCATTGACTTTTCTTTCTCTCCTTTCACAAATGCATTCCCTTGCAGGAGTATCAACTTTAATCTCACCACTCTCGCCAGAGATGTCTAGAGTTTAAACAATTGTAAATAATACCAAGAAAAGATATACCTTGACAATTCATGTTCATCTGAACTTTGGGCTATTTTTCATGTGCAGGTATTGATTGACCTGCTGTCTCTTTCCTCCAATGACTTCTATTCTTTCTAGTTTTTTATATACAACTTTTAAATTTGTCTTTATGTTTTAAAAAAACTTGCTTTCACTTTCTTAAAAGGGCAATGGAATATGGAAAAAATAAACAAATTTTAAAGTTAGACAGAATAAGTATGAAACAGTGAAATATGGGAGCAAAAGAGCATAATAGGTAAACAAATGACCATAGATTGAGCATTGTGACATTTTTAATTTTTAAAAATCTTACTTAAAAAGTGCTTTTATTTTTACTAATCTTGAGTTAATAGTGAAGTTTTACTGTGTGAGTAGTTTTATTACCCAAATATTAGTATTTAGTTTTAAAGCATGACAATAGTGAACTGTCACACAGTACAGACAATTCACCTAATTTATTTTCTGTGAACATGCCAGCAATCTTAAGGGTTACATTTAGAGAATCCATTGATTTCATAAGGCCCTGTCACTTTTTTCTGGGAATTATCAGTATAATCACTGTACACCAACAATAAATTATATTTACATAGCAGCTTTCACGTCAGGAGGACATCCCAAGGCAAGGGATAATTAAGGGTTTGCAGCCAAGCTGGGGATTGGAGTCAAGAGGGATGGAGGGCAAGTGGAGTGAAGGTGAAAGGATGACTGAAGGCATTGTCTAAAGAGGAAGGTCTTGAGAAGGTCCTTGAAGAAAGCAAGGATTGAGGCAGAGGGGTTCCAGGATTAAGTTCCAGAGTTTGGAGGCAGAAAAGTGAAATGGTATGGTGGTGGAGCAGGGATGATGAGGGATAATGAGGCGGCTAGTGCTCGTCGAGAGGTCAGGATGGTAACCCTTTAGTAGGTAGCAGAGGTAGGGAAGAGAAAGATTGTGGGTGAAGGCAAGGAACTCCATCCTCTGGGAAATGGGAAGTCAGTGAAGCTGGACAAGGATGGAAATGATCGGACTAAGGAGCTTATCACAATCCTGAGGCAGTTAGAGCAGATCACAATCTCCCTTATGGGTACTGGAACAATGTATCAATGTTGGTAGGCCACTCCTCAATCTACACATTTATCGACTACCTGATAAAAGAAGGTCTCTCTCAGCTTGTTACTGCAGTGTGTGCCAGGGCTCACTGGTTTTCTGGCACAAACACAACAGCAGT
Organism: Hydrolagus colliei; assembly: GCA_035084275.1. NCBI lineage: Eukaryota > Metazoa > Chordata > Chondrichthyes > Chimaeriformes > Chimaeridae > Hydrolagus > Hydrolagus colliei. Next base: position 12,735,258 of record CM068754.1, read on the forward strand.
GGCAATGAAGCATGTTCACTGTTAATTGAATTATTCCGGCACACTGCTTGGTGCTGGTGTGTATTCGGGAAGAGAACAGCAAATCTAAATGTTAAACAATCTGAGATAATAAAGGGAATCAAAGTCTATAAATTACACATCTTTTTCGATGGAATAATCTTAGTGGTCTGGATATGAATGCAAAACAATGCTTTCTATATTTTCTTTTGCCCTTCCATACCATCAGAATATTTTATCCAGTGTAGGTAATACACAGATGTTTTTAACAGTGTATTTTATTTATTGTTTATGATTGTAACCACAGAGCTCACATTGTTATCAGTAGTTGGCAGTTGTTAATCACAAGACACATATGGTATGTCAAATCCATTAAAATGTAGGAAATCTGAGTTAAACCAGCTAAACCGACTGCAGAATTAGAGCAAGTTGACAAAGGAAGTACTAAGAAATAATATCTTACCCAACTAATTTTTGGATCATGCTTAAAGACTGCCCTCTTTGACCTTGCTTACAGTCACACCCCCACTGCCCTCGGCTTCAGGCTCCACCACTGTTAAGCATCAGACGCTACCTACCCTGCATGCAGGCGCTATATTTGCATTCGCACGTTTCAATGAATAATAATCGCATTAAGAAGACAGGTTATGAAGTGGGATCTTCCCTTGTTAATTAATCTTAACAACAACAAAATTACACTCTTAATTTAGTATTGTATGAGACTGCCTCATATTGTTGATGAGAATTCATACTTTTGTCCAGTAAAAGTGCTGTGCTGAGCTACACAGTACAAAATTCAAGCTACTTCCTGTTCATAGCTGAATGATATTTATGGCGGCCAGTGAACTTGCGGTACGGCCTATAGATCAAAGAGTGTGGTTTGATCAGGGGCCATTGCCAAACATACAAAGGGATAACTGTTTTAGCATATTGTTCCATTATTTTCATATATTTGAATTTGCCGGGGTTGCATTAAGTCCAGAGAAGTTTTTTTTTGTATCTTGTAAGCTGTAGGCAGAGTATCCTACCATTCTAAAACAAACTTTCTTTGTATTTTATTGAAAATAAATGTTTACTTTTTCCACACAGCTGTGTCCTGTCTGCCATTTAAAAAATAAAAATCAGAATTGCACTTCCTGTAGCTAATATTAGTCTTTACAGTTTATTCCTCCATAGTAGTAGCCAACATAACACCAATGTAAGTGTGTTTCTGTGACAGACGGTATATTTGAAATACTGTACTGCATTAATTAAAATTTTCAGGTGTAATATTTGGTGCAATAATTAAAGATACCAACAATTATAACCCTGATAATTATTGAATAAGCACAAAAAAGCTAAACACTGAGGACAAATCTCAAGCAGTACCACATCACACTAACATTCCACATGTTATATATAAAGCAATAATTGCCATACAATTGTTAGTTACAATTATAGCTAACATTTAATTAACTGGATAATATAGGTTGAAGAAATAGGAATTCAGTATCAATCTTTAGCTGCATTATAGGTGTTTTAACACATTATATGCAATTGTGTATAACCTAACGCTATGGTTACTTCAGATTTTATTTCCCTCCTGGGACATCTGAATCACGTCAGGCAACAAGGTACAATTCCATCAATTCATTATACTTTCACACAAATATTATTTAAAAGATGTTGGGATTGTATCATCTAAACTCCTGCCCCTTTGGCCCTCAACTAACTGACCTATCCTCTTCACTTTATTTTCTCCACAAATTCCTCTCCTCCATCCTCGACTCCCTTGCCCTCCTTACCCTCCAAACAGTCTCTTACTCCCGTAAATCCCCCTGGTACACCAGTCACCTCCGATCCCTCAAGGCACAAGTGCAATCTGCCAAACGCGCCTGGACAAAATCCAAACTTATGGTGTTATCGGCAGATTTGGCTGGATCAAACTAAGACCTTCCGCCAAGTCCTCTTTGTACTCCAAGTTAATCTTAGAGGCCAAGGATAACCCCAGGCTCCTCTTCTCCACCAATAATGGTCTCCTCCATCCAGCTTCCCATGCCTCACCCACCCTCTCCTCCAATGGAAGCTGCAAGGAGATGATGAACTTCTTCAAATCTAAAATTGAGGGGATCTGTTCAGCTACGTGTACCCAGTCTGTTCTATCCCTCGATTACCATTCCCTCAGGATTCACTGCCCACCCACTCGCCATTACATACCTTTGATCCTACCTCTCCCTCTGCCCTCTCTGCTCTCATCCAAAAAATGAAACCCACTACTTGCTCCCTCGACCCCATCTCCGCTTCTCTCATCTCCAGCTCTGACCTCCTAGGCCCCTCCTAACTGACATCAAGACCCTCTTTTTATCCACCGGCATTGTTCCCACCCCTCTAAAAATAGCTGTCATCATCCACATCCTGAAAAAACCTTCCCTGGATCCATCCGTACTCTCCAGCTACTGCCCCATCTCCAACCACCCATTCCTCTCTAATGCCCTGGAACGAGTTGTAGCATCCTAGCTTCACTCCTTCCTCTCTCACCATTCCCTCCTTGAACCCCTAAAATCCGGTTTCCATGCTGCATATAGTCCCCTCCCTAGGCTCCTTCAAGTCCCACAAAACCCTCCTCTTCGATGGTCCCATTGGTCACCCCAAATCCCTTCTTACCCTACACCCTCCCTGATCCCGACCCCAGTTGAAATGTTGACTGTCCAGCGCCTTGGGATGTCCTCCTGACGTGAAAGGCGCTATACTGATGTAATTTTGGTGGTGTTGTTCTTATCGCCTTTGTTTGATTATTATGACTTTCCGGGTGCAGTGCATATTTAATATTTTTTATTAAAACACAGGAAAAAAATCTATGAAAAAGTGCTGTATGTATAAACAGTAAATCTCCAAACAGTACAATGAAATTCGAAAACTGATACACTTATCAGAGTAATACAGCCATTAATCCAACAAGCTTCTCTTGTACTGCCAGCATCAGGAATTATGGTGAGTTTTTTTTTATATGTATATATATCCCTGTATTTGGTTTGCAAAATATGGTCATCCTACCTTTGGAGAACCCTTATTACCTACTACTACAACAACAAAATTATATTTATAGAGCACCTTTCATGTCAGGAGGATGTCCCAAGGCGCTGCTTATTACTTAGCCGACCTCCCACTTTTATTGCCAAGTCCCCAAATCTGCCTCACTAGTGATTTTGTGATTTACATTTGAGTTTCTGCCAAGGGAGTGAGTTCATTGACTGTGAAAGACTTGTTCCCTTCCCACTGAAGCATAATAGAGCGGACAAGGCTCATGCAAAGCATAAACACCGCCATAGACCAGTTGGGCCGAATGGCCTGCTTCTGTGCTACATATTCTGTTGTATTCTAATCCTGAATAGGTACCAACAAGCTGTTCTAGTTTCCCTTCTAACCAGTGGTGGTTTAGAGGGAATTAAAAAAGTTGGAAAGAAATGATTAATCTTGACTTTCCAGTTACGAAAGAGAAAGATAGGCTGGGAAAGTGCCTGCATATGCACTTTTACATCAAGACACACCCATTAAAATTAAAGGGTGTGTCACTCCATATTGGTCTCAAATGTCATCTAATAGCCATTTGTGGTTAGATCTGATAATGCTTGGAAGAAGCCCTACCAGGTATCAGCTGAAAATGTTGCAAAGTATGGGGCAAATAAAGTATGAAAAAAATCAGGGCATTTAAAAAAATATAGGGTACTATATCGGGATTTTGTTTTACCAGCTAAACAAGCAACTTATGTTCAAAGTGGTAGCATTTAACCATGCTAAAAATAGATTAATTATGCGCTGTACAGTTTTTGTGTGGATAGTCTGCCATCATGTGGTACAAAGTGCATATGGCATCATATTTTCCCCAAGTTTCAGCAATGCCCCCATTCTTGTTCCGACATTTATTTTGTTTTTATATTATGCTGGCATATGTCATCCTCACAATTCCTTTGAAACTCTCGTTATATTTGTACTATTAATTCCTTCAAGAAATTTCATAAGTCGTCAGTCGAATCATTCTATTAGAACAAGAACTGTACAAAACTATATACAGTACTGTAATGTGGTTCCTGTCAGAATTACTTCAAGTGATGTAATAAACTTAATACAGAAATATATATAAAAGCTAGAACATATGACAAGTTAGTTGCAATATCTCCAAGTACAGTACATTGCTTGCATTTGATATTGCACATATAATGTTAACATGTCTTAAAGTAATTCACAAGTATCATTGCTATTATGCACAGTGACAGTTTTTGTAGACAATTCCAGCAGCCAATTTTCACACCTACAAAACAATACTACATTTCGAGGGTAGTTTAACATCATTCAAAGGAAACGACACTGACAATGTAGCACTTATCCAGTTGTGTGTTACCTTTTTCACCTTTTGCTTGCATTCTGATATCTTCTGGAAAATGTTCTTAATTCTGAGAATTCTCTCTTTAATACCAGGCAAAAATTATTCTTACCACCACATTGTGGACTAAATACTGCTTTACCATACCATTCAATGACACTTGACCCTTACCTTTACCGTTCAATGACGCTTGAAAATATTCTGATCCAGGAAAGCAGCACATTTAGAAATTGTTATTATAGAAACATTAAAATATTATTATTTTCAGATTGAAGACCAATACCAGGAAGCATTTCTTTACAGAGTGAACCCAGTAGAATTGTTTATTTAAACTAGCAGCAGGGTTAGCAAACAAGATGTTCTCATCTGCATGTGGTGCTGCTGATTTTTATTTCAGAATGTGTTTTGGGGGCCTAAAGCAAACTCCAAATATGTAAATGTGCATATAGATAAATAACCTTTTGGCAGTTCATGATCTGCTTGAGAGCATTTGTTTGATGATATTTACAATTACTTAGTGTTTGTTTTTTCTAGGAAAAATCACAAAGAAGCAGGATGCTATTTTCTCACTATTTGCCATCTCTCGTTTTCCTCTCTACCTTGAATGATAGATGTGTGAACATTGTCTGGAATTTCACCCGCAGACTTGAAGACTGAGACAAGCAAAGATGTTGTTTCCTTTTTATTTGGTCTATGATCCATGTTAGATGAGTGGTCTGACAAACACACTGGTTGGAATGTGCAGATTGGTGGTAATGCATTTAACATTTTCTGATATGTGAGGGCATTTCTGATATATTGTGCCCTTATGTAAACAATTAAGAGTGAGATGTGTGGATAAAATGATGCCAGTCATTTTATTAGAGCAACCATCCGTAGGTTGACAGACAAGCAGCTGCCCAGGGGAATTGAATGAACTACTTAATGGAAGTATGCTGTCAGTTTAAAGAATGCCAATATATAGAATGCCACTGGATACCAGGAACCTATTCCTCTGACTTAAGTGTCTGCACCTGCAAACTTTATTATTGAAGGTAGGAAAAATTCCCATCACACAAATTATATGACAATATAAGCAACATCAATTTCTATTCCATTATTTGCTATTTGATCTCAGTTTTTTTATAACCCACCAAATTCTCTTTTCTAAACTTGTATTGGTATCTTTAGATTTAAACAATATTATGGTAACCAATTTAGGTATAAAATACTTGTAATCTAACTCAGGTCTTCTGTGTTCAGGTTATCCTTCGCATTTTAGATTGTGATTGAAGGAATCATATACTGTTATATCTTTGGGAATTTACAACCTGTTCTGTTTCAGGTGTCTTGCTTTTTTCATTTTTACCTGTGAAATATTGAAATCCAGTTGATAATAGTGCCTAACCACATTGTTAAGACCTCTCAAAACACTTCACAGGATATACCATGGAGTATGAATTTATTTTGCATAAAGCAATGTCCCACAAACAGCCATGGAGGGACTGACCAATTTTATTTGTAGGGTGTAGGCCAAACACTGGGTATAAGCTCCTTTCTCTTTTTGGAGGGATAGCAGCAGCTGAGTAGATAGAACCCCTGACCTCTGTGACTTGGGTCTGCTCCTACATGTCTTGCTAACAAGCCAGCCTGGGTGATCTGTAATCAGCAGTGCCTTGGAGTACTTTAGATTCACTTAGCTCTGAAACTGCCGAGACTATCATATGCGATTGACAACATTATTGGAATGTATCCCATAACATAAGCAATTACCAGCAACTGCTACCATACTGGAGAAAAATATTCATGATTATAGGATGATAGAAGTCTTTATTTGTGATATTGTTTTACTCCGATCAATGATTATACATATTTAAGACACCTGATAGACATATCAAATCATTCTTTAAACAATGATTTGCTGATAAACTAATAATTCCATGCTGTGTACTGATTTATCACAATACATAATTTTTAAATTTCTGTTCCAATTAATGAATAAATAGTTCCTTATTTCCTAGAATTAAAGCTATCACTGTCTTCACTGGAATCCATAAAGACATCGTGAGTTGTTGTATACATATAATCGGGAGTCATGTCACTACTTAATTCATTAACAGAATAATCGCTAAGAGCTGAATAGAATCTAGTTCTGTTTGCATCTTCCTCGGGACGCACGCTTTCTGAGGAAGTCGGATAGCTTCCTTCATTAGTCTCTCTGCTAGTTACACTTTCGTCTAAAGAATTGCCAGTTGCAGAACCAGTGCCTTCAAATTCATCAGAAGGTATATTGACTGATAGTGGTCTGGTTCTTGATGTTGATGCAGGATAAAGAATTGAAGGATGCTCTTCAAATGTTACCTCTCTTTCATCATCAAAATTAATTTTTCTTGTTTTAAAATTTGATGTGGAAATGGGTGATAGTGGTACCAATTGCAGTTCATGGGGTTCTCTATAAATGAAAGATTGAGATATGGGCGACTGTGCTAAAAAGTCACTGTTATATAAAAAAGTATCTGTTAATGCATCCCCAGCTGTAGAAATGTTTCCTCTTAATCCATTCTGGGATTGAGGACTCACATTTGCACGAGGGTATACATTAACCGATAATGGCATTGTCACTGGTAGTGATGTAGAATGAGTATCCATATGATCTCTTTCCTCTTGTGCCAAATTCAGTCCAGTTTCACGAATAAATGATGAAGCTAAAGGGGAAAATTGTTCATAGGAGGATGGATGAATCAGAGATTGTGAGAGTGAGCGAGATGATGGAGAGAATGCAGGGGCTGGAACAACTGGTAGTGGACTATTAATTGCACCCCCACGTCTTGGGAACAGCTCATCTTGAGATGATATAAGCGATCTTGAACCTCTTCTCTGTTTCGATCGACTTGGGTAATCCTCTTTTTTCCCTTTTGGTAATTCTGAATGGATTAAGTCTGATGGAAACTTATGCTTTGATGAGAGAGGAAGCATTCGATGTTTGGATGGTGAATGACTCGATGCCGACCGTTGCAAATGTGGTGATGAATAGGATTTTTGATGTTTGGATGATGGTTTCATTGGCTGAGATGTGAAAGACGGTGTTTGATGTCTAGAAGTTGAATGGGTGGATGTTAATCGTGGTTCATGTCTTGATGTTGAACGAATGGAGGATAATGGATGTGATGAGATAGAGGGTGTTTGGCGTCTGGAGTGTGAATGAGTGGATGATGAACGTGGTGTTCGATGTCTAGATGTTGAATGAACAGATGGTAATCGTGTTTGATGTGTGGGTGGTGACTGCAAAGATGTTGATAGAAATTGGTGTGACAACTTGGGCATTTCTGGAACAGAATGTGAATAAGGGGATTGTGGTAATGGTTGTTGTGGCATAGTAGACAGTTGTGGTGTGGAGTGAGAATGAAAGGATTGTGGTGGCAATTCATGCACTGAATGAACGGAGGGTAACAGTGAATGTTGTGACAAGGGCATTGGAGGCATAACATGTGAATGAATGGATCGTGACTGAGATTGGTGTATTGTGGGCATTTGTGGCAGAGAATGCGAATGTATGGATTGTTGTTCAAATGATAATCTGGGATGTTTCTGCCTAGAGTAGGAATGAACAGATGGTGAGGGAAGATGTTGAAATGAGAATCCAGGTGATACCTGCCTGGATTGAGAAGGAATTGATGATGCAGGTTGGTGTGAAGATAATGAGTGACTATGTGATGAAAATGTTGGGGATGAAACAGCTGGCTGTGGGATTGTGGGAGATCGGTCATCTGAAGTATAGGCTGATCTTTCTCTCCAAACCGCAGAATGTGATCCAGCTATATCTGGAGGACTACTTGAGAATTGACCAGGTGCTAGTGGAGTGAATAGATGAGCACTACCATCACCTTCAAATGGTAAACTAACTGATTTTGATCTGGCTCTTTGTGGTGACAGAAGATGTGATGGGCTCTTTGATGGTGGTTGGGTGAATGATAATGATATAGGCACGCGTCTTTTGTACCTTGCTGAATGACTTGATGGTGAAATATGGAGTAAATTTGCACTATGGAGTGCACTTGATGTGTTCATAGGTGAAAACTCTGTTGAACCTGTGGGCGGTTTAACACTGGTGTTACTCTTATTTAAGATGTTGATACTTCTTGATTGGCTTCTATCTGTAGGTATACCTGATTTTGACAAGACCCTCAGATTTGATGGATAAGAAGAACCATCATGAAATATCCGCTCTGTCGATAATGGTGAATGAATATGTGATGAAAGTATTGGTGACAGGTAAGCAGGTTGTGGGCTAGTTATGGATTGCTGGGAAGTTAGAGGTCTTGGAAGACCATCTGGTCTTCGCCCTTGAGTTTCATTTAAATCTTGAACTGATTTCAGACTCCGATCCGGACCACCTAATGTGGATATTCTGATAGACTTTGTTTGGTCTGCATTAAGTGATGATGCGCTAAATCTTGATGTTAGTGGACTATCGGTAAGTACATCTTCTTTTGCTTCGGGTGAAACACATACTTTGGGGGTTAGTTGTCGATATGGTGAGAGATTGGGTGAACGAGAGCTGACAGGAATATCAGGTGGGCAACGAGATACTATGTTTGGTGGCGGGAGAGCATATGTTATATTGCTACTTCCAGATGAGATACATGGTGATGTTGTGTCCCTAGGTGAAATCTTTGCTGGTCTGTGACGCGTGTAATTACGTTTCATTGCTGTCACTCTTTTACCATGATTTCGACCTGACTTGCGTAGCTTCCGGGATCCCCCAGAACCCCTTTGGGCACCATCTGAAGTTCCACTTTCTAGAATGGTGATTCTAGGACACCTAAAACACATGACACCGAAGGAGTTGAACAATTTTGACAATCTCTTCCTCTTGTAAAATGGTGTAAATGATTTCATTTGAAATGCCTACTACTAATATTTGCACCTGGAGTTTGTGCCACAACATTTCTGAAGATATTGCAATAATAATTCTTGCATGAGATATAGTGCTTTTCACATCTTCTAGACTTCTCAAAACTCTTCATAGAATATGCTGTGAACTGACTATATATTTGTGGGAAAAACATGGCAGCCAATTGTGCACAGCAGTGTCCAACAAACAGTCATTAATTGAAGTCACCAATTATAATTTTTTTGTATTATTATCGGGCATGTGGATAAGGAAACTTTCCCAAGGTTTTGTGCTACAGGGAATCGAACCCTGGTCTCTCACTTGTGCGATGAGTGCACTGAGCTACAGGACTCCACTATCCTACAAAGGATAGAACAACAGATGACTGGCATATTTCAATCTTTGAAACTGAATAGCTCACTTCATATTTATAGCATCAGCATTAATACATTATGAGACACAAACTTTCCCTAAAACTGCAACAGTCTTTCAAGTTCATCTATTAATGAAAACTATAAATTTAAATTAACCACTGAAAATCATCATGGGACATCCTCTTGATGTGTAAGGCACTATATAAAGGACATTTGCAGTATTGCATTACAAATGATGTAATTTTCACAGTGGGCAAGCCTTCAGCCATATGTAATTTCCATGTAATTAAGGACTTAATTTATTTTTACCTAAAACAACTCCCATGATAATTTGATCATAATTAAGTGTAATTTTTAAACAAAAATATGCTGAAGACAAATTGGAATAATGTTTGTCAAGGTTTGAATAGTTCATATAGTTCACTTCAGTGCTTTTAAGTTAAGTTTTACACTGATACAGTATTTTGATATTATTTGGTACTCCTCATACTCACTGATGCATGATAATGACTTCACTTTACTAAATGGGAGTGCATAGCTAGAATTCTACAAGAAACTAGAATTGCACCAGCCTCACTTATATCCATTATTTCACTTCCATGTTGAAATTAGGGTCCGGCGATATATCGATATATCGGTTATATCCGATATAATTTTCATATCGATACTCCGATATAGGCATTGCAAAAATATCGATATATCGAAAAATCGGAATGCGCGCGCACTGAACTACAAGACCCAGAATGCTCATCTCTGTACACAATGCACAGACCGAGGTGCAAACCGCCATATTGTATTCATAGTCCTAGAATACAATATACAGGTATGCAAGGGGTGAGAGGAGAGAGACGGCTAGGGGTGCGGGGGAAGAGAGAGTCAGCGGGGGGTGGGGGGGGGGGGGAGAGAGACGGCACGGTGGGGGGGGAGAGAGACGGCACGGTGGGGGGGGAGAGAGACGGCGGGGGGGGGGGGGGGGGAGAGAGACGGCGGGGGGGGGGGGGGGGAGAGAGACGGCGGGGGGGGGGGAGAGATGGTGGTGGGGGAGAGAGAGATGGCGGGAGTGGAGAGAGAGATGGCGGAGGGGGGAGAGAGAGATGGCGGAGGGGGGAAATAGAGACGGCGGGTGGGAGAGGGGGAGAGAGAGACGGCGGGTGGGGGAGGGGGAGAGAGAGACTGGGGGATGGGGAGAGAGAGACGGCGGGGTGGGGGGGAGAGAGACAGCGCGGGTGGGGAGAGAGACGGGGAGGAGTGGGGAGAGACAGGGTTGAGAGACGGGGTGGGGGGGAGACGGGGGTGGATGTGATAATACCGTATATCTCTGCGTATAAGGCGCACCCGCGTATAAGGTGCACCCCCCGTTTTTGACCTTTTCTTGGTGAAAAAAAACGGAAGCATTTTCAATGATATTGCGGCAGAAGGGAGGAGAGACAGGAGAGACAGGTAGGTAGGGAGAGAGAGAGGCAGGCCGGCAGCCCGGGAGAGAGAGAGGGAGAGAGGCAGGCCGGCAGCCCGGGAGAGAGGGAGAGAGGCAGGCTGGGACGCAGGCAGGGAGGGAGGGAGAGCGGCAGCCCGGGAGAGAGAGAGGGAGAGCGACAGGCTGGCACGCAGGGAGGGAGGGAGGGAGAGAGAGCGGCAGGGAGGGAGGGAGGCAGACTGGGTTCGGCAGAAGGTAAGCACAGCACTGAAGTCCGTTGCTGCTGCCGCTCCCGCTGCCCGGGCGGCCGAGGCCGAAGCCCCGTCACCCGCTCCTCCCAACCCCCGCCGGACACTGACCAAACCCCGGCTGACAGCGCGCCGGCCGCCCCTCCTGTTTACTGTATTTCCGAGGCTCAAAATTGCTTGTACCTGCGTATAGGGCGTACCCCCAACTTTCGAGATCTTCCGACCTGAAAAGAAGTGCGCCTTATATGCGGAGATATACGGTATACAGACAGACAGAGACAGACAGACAGACAGAGACAGACAGACAGATAGACAGACAGACATGGGGGGATGTGAGAGAGGAGAGAAACACAGAGAGAAGAACAGAGATGGAGAGAGTGAGTATGAGAGACACAAAGAGAGAGATACTTACCTCCTGAGGAGATAGGCCCCAAATGCGCGCGCACCTTGCGACGCGTGCACATGCGCAGTACGAAAACCCTGAAAATATCAATATATCTTGATATGAGCCCATCGATATATCTAAATCGGAAAATTTCCATATTGACGGACCGTAGTTGAAATCTACTTACTTTTCCTTTTCTTTTGCTCTGACGAAAGAAACTGTGTAAAACATTGCAATCAAAGCTAAAATGACGAAGACTGCAATGAGGCTTGCAGCAATGAGATCTTCCACCATATCTCTTAGGGATTGAGTTGATTTCCCTGCAGATTGACCTTTATTGTTGCCTAATAAAATTCCTAAGAAAACACAAAATCCAAAATAAACATATTTACTACCATTTACAACAGAACATTTTGAAACCCAGAAAGTTGCTTCACAATAGATCAAAACAATTACAGACAAATAAACAAAATGATTTGAAGTTTTTTTTCCATTGCTTTTTTTTATATCCCTCGAGCCTCCACTTATACTAATCTCCTTTACCCCTTTATTCTCTTTCCAGTCAAATAAACATTAAATCACCTTTTTAGTGACTAATTTGGTAAAGATTTCTGGATATTTATACTGGACAGCATTCATATTTGTTCTCTCCATTATTGAACCTCAATTCCCTTTACAGTATATTCTGTGAAGCGCTTTGAGACATCTAGAAGACGTGAAAAGCGCTACATCAAATGCAAGGATTATTATTATTGAAACAACTATTAGAGATAAACAATCTTTACCTTTTAATTTGTGATATTTGCCATGATACGTTCCTCCTGCAATTTACAAATGATTATTTGTAGTAAGGAAATGGGAAAAATGCTAATCATATGACTTTTTTTGAAACAGGCTTTTTTTCCCCATCTTTCCTAATTCTCTTGAAAGCTTTCCTACTAACCTACATTATTTATATTACCATTTAACTTAAATTACTTATTTGAAAATGCAGGCATTTTTATTCTGATTGAGTTTAACCAACTTCTAAGAACACGAAAGATCCAAAGGGAGGTTTGGATGAAGAAGGCATTTTGGCTCATCTTTTCAGAATACCAACCCTATCATTGTCCTATAACTGCACCAAGCCTTTTTTTTCAAATGAATTCAGTGACCTGGCCTCAATCACTCCTTGGGAACCCTGTCATCGTTAATTACCTTCTGAGTAAAAAAAAATCCTTCTCAGCGTCTGTCTAAAATTGCTCTTTCCAACCCTTTCACTGTGTCCATGTTCTGCTATGTTGGTGCATCTAAATGTATTATTTTCAGTTTATTTTCTCAATCCTGTTTTAAATCTTATGAATTTCTCTAAGGGTTTCTGTGACGCGCATCTCATTTCATAATTGAAGAGCTCTAGCTTGTCTAATTACAAGTGTTCTTACCTGAGTTTTGTGAGTCCTCAGTTTTCCCTTCAGCAGACAATTTAGGATTGTTAATTTCAATGGAAATAATTTCATCTTCACCTGCAATGTACATTTAGCTTGCAAGAAATTCAATTTGTTTTATGTACCAAGATGCTAGATTTTGTGAGACAAGCGACAGTCTTTTTTTTCTGAGTGCAAGTGAAGTTTAACCTCATCAATGTTTGAGTCATTGGTCACCGCTGACATCTCTTTCTGTTTGCTATGCATGTGCAATTTGGGAAGTGATGTTATGTCTGACTTGCAAGACATCAGATCTCCGCTAAAAGCATGTCACATCAGGAGTGATCTAATGGCCTGGAACTCAGCAATATTAGCTTGAGAGCCAGTTGGTGCATGAAAAGAGAGTGAGCTGGCCGCACACACGAGGGGTGAATTGGGTCTACACTGTAACCATGTTACAACTGAATTTGGGCGATAAAGAAGCATGTTTTACCGGATTCTACTTTTAAACCTAGTCATTGCTGTCGAGCAACTGATGCACAAAGCACACTGCTTTCCATGGAATAGTTATCCATCTCGCACTGCACCTATCTACATCTTCTAATATTGTTCTTGAGCAGCTACTTAACCAGATGTTTCAAGACGTTGATCGACACAAAGTTAGTTTTTGTTCGAAAGTCTGGTTCATATACCCAGACTACCTCATCTTTTTAATAATGGAACACTCAGTCGATTATTATCTATCTGAGTCTATTACTAATTGATGTTAATTTTGCCTTCTGCACTTGAAAATTAACTGAATGGCCAAATTGATTTATTTCCATTTCCCATTATAAAGGAAACAATCATTATCCTAATTAAAATCTGAAACTTTAACATACTATTGAGTGATAGAGGCAATAAACTATAATTTATTATTTTAATAATATAACAATCCTTGCATTTTGATATAGCACTTTTCATATCTTCTTAGATGTCTCAAAGCGCTTCACAGAATATATCGTAAAGTGAATTGACTGTATATTTTGTGGACGAAACGCGGCAGCTAATTGCGCACAGCAATGTCCCACAAACAGTCGTGGATTGAAAGCGACCAATTTATCCGTTTTGTTTTAGGGATTATTATTAGGAGTAAACAAACTTGCCCAAGGATTTGCCCTGCCTGGATTCGAACACAGGTCTCGCACTTGTAAGGCGAGTGCTCTAATCACTGAGCTACAGGACTCCACAAAGCCTATTTACATTAAAAAGTGAACTCAATCTATCTATATAGGGATGTTATTTCCTTTTTTAAAAATAGTAACATTTACATGCTTTCTCAATTTGTCATAAAACAGAATACACGTTGAGTCTTACAATATATAATACATGCATATTCACATCATGAATTTAATAGCTCAGTATATTAAGCTATCCTTATTAGGATTGTACTCAGTGAATAATTAATTCTTAAAAGATACTGTTATCCTATTTTGTGTAAAATAAGGAAAGAAAAATCGCTGCATACAACTAACCTTCCAAAGGTGTTGCTTGCAATTCATTTATACTTCTTTGAACCACCTCTTCATCAGTGACTAGGCTGCTAGTCCGATTATTATTTTTACCTGTTTCAATTTAGGGGGTTACAACAGAAATATGTGCAACTTAATATTTGTATTAACCATGCTGTTCTTCGTCATAAATTACAGGTAATGTTTTATGCAGAATACAGTGCAGCGGCCTACAGCAAAACATAAATTGTAAATGATTGGGCTAATAGTATGAACAGAAAAACACAGTACTCCAGACAGCAGAGAGACAAACACACAACTGGAGGACAATTTCATCAAAATAAGAAATGATAAAGAGTTTACCAGGAAAGAAGTGAGACCAAAGATAATTTAAAAGCAATTTCCATACAGTAGATAGGATGAGTCACATTGCAAGGTACAATAACAGCTTAAAAGTGCTTTTTAAAAAAAAGTCAAGTACTGTACTATGAAGTGTGAACTATATGGATATGCACCATCAGGTGTGGGAGAGGATACCAGCTGCATAGTTTCGGTTGAATTGAGGTTGGGAGACTGGCTAGGAGAGCATTGGAAAAGTCTAACTTTAAGTTGATAAAGGCATCACTTATAGAGGGAATAAAATAAGTCTGCAAATGGGCAACATTCTGGAGACTGAAGAAAATAGTTTTGGTCAAGGGCAGGTGTAGGATTTGAAGCAGTGCCTGAGATACCAGGACTTGATAGTCACTTCATTGCAGATTCCATTTTTCCATGTATGTACATGTCGAAGTTAATACTTTGGAAATACTAATATAGATTGATGTAGATTCCTATCAAGGAAATAGTATTTCATATTTTGTAAATCAACATGTAAACAACAAGATGAATAAAGCTCTAACCAAGCATTAATGGTGTTTTCATCCCATCCATAGTCTCTTCAAAGGTTTCTTCATTAGTTTCCAAAATGACAGTTTCTTCAGGAAATTTAATTTGAGATTTGCCATTTTTCTTTTCAACTGTAATAATATATTTAATGTAGGAAGAGAATTTATGGTTTCATATGAAAACAAATATTTAACTTGGTTTAAATAGACACTTTTCGATGTTAAATAAATTGAAATAACAGACTTAAATTAAGGCATAAATTTTCTTTCAGAATTCAGAATATTGTTTTCAAAAGATTTCTGGCAAAATGTCTTAGAAGACAATTGGTCAACTCTTTTAAGAGTAACATTATACAATCACTTCTTACCACCAAGAGAATTTATAACTGTATAGTTTTAAAAAAATGAGGAGCAATAGTTTCCTCTGCAATATGATGTTACCCTGATTACTAACATGATTGAGATCTGATTGACATTTTAGCCTAACTGAAAGTGTAGCAACAATATAACATAATAAATGTTAATACACAATAAATAAATGTAATCTAGAAGCAAATTGTGGAGGGCTTAGCCTGGCGTAATCATTCACAAGTCATTTTCATTATTCACACCTTGACCCAATTTTTTAAAAAGTGTATCTTGAACAACGCAGCATAAATCTGCAGGAATCATATACACTGTCTTTTTCAATGAAGTGGACAGAGCACACTTTTATATAATAGCTAACTTATAAACTAGTTTATATTATTTTGACTTGGTAGTGGCTTATTCTTTAGAATATTGAAGATATGTAGTATCTAATTTTAAAAAAATCTAAATGGAAACAAACAGAAGTACACAAGTCTTTTGACCTGGCAACAAATGCGACTCCAATTCCAACAGCCTATTCTTAATCGTATCATCATCATCATCATCATCATCATATTCTTCAATCATTTTCTGTTCAATTGGCATTATAGTTGATATTTCATTTTCAAGCTGCTTCACACTTTCAGCTGTAAAATACATTTAATGACAATATCAGAGTTGTGGCTTTACTGCAGTAAAAATATGTTTTAAAAAATAGAATTTGAACTGCCATTGATTGTGAAAGTTAAGTAGTGTCAATAGTTCCAGGTAGGTACTCAATGTTACTATTCATCATTAAATAATAAGAAAAATATCTACAACAACCAAGCTAACAACAGCAATGCAATTTTGAAAAAATTCCAAAGAAAATAGTACCACTTACCTTTACTGCATAGATTTGATTCCAATTTTTTTTAAAAAGCAAGAGAAATGATTGCTATGTTTATTTCCGTACCTTTAAGAATCATTTTGGATTTTAGTGCTCTCAAATGTTCAATTTCCTTATTTATGTCACAGTTCACAGCTTCTAAGAAAACGCAAGATATAAACACTAAGTTACTCTATATTCATCTCAACAAAGGAAGACATAAACCTGACTTTACACAACAGGAACCTGTTCAAACTTCAGTCAAGTTACATCAAAAATGTGCTTTCCTTCCAATTTATACACACCATCTGTTTCCATTTGCTCTAGTGCTTGTATTATTACTTTCAGTGCTTCATTATGATTTTCAGGTAAAGAATTGGCATTGAACTTTTTGGACATGTTCATTCCTAGAAAAAAATAAGAGTTACTTAAGAAAATAAAAATGTAACCCCACATGCATTTATTAACAAATGTGTGATGTTTCATCCCCATGCATGATTTCAATTCACCGGTTCACAAAAAAAATGCAGTACACCATATTTCGTCTTCAGATTATGTCTCAGCAAAAACATAATACAACATTTTAATACAAAATTGCAGTATTCATTTCACACCTAGAGAGGGGCAGAATAATGTTCATTCAATAAACATCTAACCATGCCATACAGAAAATGTTCCCAGGAATACTGTAGTCTTCAATGTCATTTTACAAGAGGATCTGAGATGGCTTTCCTCGTTCACAGTCCTCGTTCTTTATTTTAGATATGATAATTACATTGTGATTGACTTGATTACAACTATGTTAAGGCTGCTTCATTCATCAATATTTTAGATTCTCCTTACTTTGTATAATATATGATTCAGCATTTTCAGACAAGACAAAATAAACCATTTTCTGAATGATACTTACGGCACTCATTTTGTATTCTTTCCAATATTTCTTTGATCGTTTTGTTATCATTCTCTATTATTTCAACTTCTTCAGCCTCCCAATCAGGATCATTATCTATAAAAGAAAGTGTTTTCATATCCTGAATGTAGCTGTAGGTTAATACTCTTTGAATGTATTCAATATCTTTATTAAATAACTAAAACAAATTAAATGACTGACTTTCTGTTTACTTTATGTTCTGAAGACTTGGCTAACAAATAGAACATTTAGTCATTGAACTTTAATAAAAAAAACTTGTATTTGATATAGCGCTTTTACATATTTGGACCAGTTGTTCTGCCCTCCTTGCTCTTGACGAAAGTGAGTGTAGGTCCGTGTTATCACTGATATTTCCTTCATTTATACACACATGTTTGTTTTAACCCCTCTAATCATACTCGAGTCTCTGAGAATTTAATCATGCTAAGACTTGTAACCAGTCAAGAATGAATAATGTATCATCTAATGTCATATAATGTTCTTGGGATTTTGCTTGATTTGCATTTTGGGGACATTCAAAAAACAACAAAATGCTTCAGTTGATTTAAATGGGCCAGATACAGCAGAGCACACTATTTCTGTGAAATGAATGGGCTTGTTGGCTCCTCGGATTTCCTTTTTTCCTTTCATAACTGCTTATTAGAGGGGGGTTAATGTGTATGAGCCACAATTAATAAGTTCCATGTATGAGCCGCAATTAATAAGTTCTAAATTGAAGTGATCCTCAAAAACATTCTACTTCCTCGTGTAAGTAAAGGTCATTCAGGGCTAAAGAGTAACAGGTCTGATTATGGGCAACAGCAATAACAACTTGCATTTATATAGTGCTCCTCATGCAGAATAGAGTCCCAGAGTTGGGGGCAATCTTAACCAAAGGATTTATGATTTTCTAAAATACATTGGAATCATTGTCATTGAAGACCCAGGGAGAGTTCAGGAAAATCAGATATAATTCCTGGGGATAAGCAAAAAACATATACAGGAAGTATTTGTTATGCTTGCCATTACTATAGGAGTCAGACTTAAATCATCTTTTTTATTTTTTCACCCACTAATGCACGTTACAATATACAGTGTTCCGTGAAGCGCTTGGAGACGTCTCAGCGATGTTTCAAGGCGCTACATCAAATGCAAATGCAGGGATTATTATCATTATTATCAGTATTGATTTTATTGATAGGATAGTACAGGGAAATAGAGAATTTCCACTAGTCTCTCACCACCCAGTGAATCAGCAATCTCTTCTTGAAATTCCACTATGTCCTCATCCCCATCATAAAACTCGGGAGAAGATCTTGGGAATCCTGGAAAGAATTAAACAGGTGACAGGCGGTTGGTAAAGTTGGGTCAACCACATACAGTATTGGTCAAATAAAGTTTTTCTTGGACACAAAACGTTTGTTAACAGTGGAGGGCAGGGGGAAGGATATCTTATCTCTCTCTCTCTCTCTCTCTGTGTATATCTAAACACAACAGGACCTACTTCTCGACGGGGATCCCACAAGCGGCTCCCCATTGGTTCTGTCGTGAATGTGTCCCGTGAACAGCAGCAGCGGCAGGAGGGCGGCAAGAAGCGGGTTACAAGTCATGGAAAATCATGGGAACAAATCACAGCGGCTGCCAGCGGGCGTGGGAGCCGCTCTAGGGAATGAGGAGCCGATGGATGGATGGGTGGATGGGAGAGGAGGGTGGGTGGGGGGAGGGGTCACTAGCCCTATCCCCACCCCCCCACCCCACCCCTCCCCACCCAAAGCGTCCCCTGCCCGAAGCGCCACTAGGCAACACCATTGTGACGCCCGGCCACCGAGGCTATTGTCCCATCACTGACCTCACACTGATTCCCGACTGCAGCCTGAACTCAACACACTCAACTGCAAACCCACAAGCCAACCACAACATAGATATATACACACACACACTCCCTACTCACTTGACTTGGCCACCCACTCCCCTCCCTACCTATACCCTTCCATCACCCACCCACTATTTATTTGCAATATATATATATATATACAGTATATATACTATATCTATATATACAGTATATATACTATATCTATGTACATAGATGAACAAAAGCATGCCCCCATCCACTCATCTTACTTTTTGTGTTGTTGGGTTGGTCCAAGACGAATTAATAAATCAATAAACTTCCACCTCTTTCCAACCCCATGAGTAGATGTTATCCCACAGCATCTCCTCCCTCTCTTCTCTCCTCCCCTTTCCCGATAGGAAAGCTGAGGAGAAAGAACCACTCTCTCTCTCCACACGGGACGTGTTTGCAACCGATTCAAGCTTGAAACCATCCAATCCATTTAAACTCCTGACCGCAATTTGTCCTTATTGCCCCCTCCCACCACCCAAAAAAAGAGCACTTTGCAAGTAACTTTATGGTTCTAAATTATATATTCTTATGGTGCACCATCAATTTTGTAAAGTCTAGAAACAATTATACTGTTGATATTTGGAGTTCCAGAGTTCTAGAAAGGCTTTATGGCTGGTTTCTTTCTGTCCCAAACTGTTATCAGCTGGAATGTTTCCTCTCTCAGCTGTGACTGAATGAGATACAGACTTCCACTTTCAATTAATTCTGAACTCGTTCTTTTTAAAAAAAAGAGAAACAGCTATTTGGCAGATGGTATTCTGTGTATTTCTCCCGTCTCTTCTCTTTCTCTGGCGAAAGTTTTGTTTTTCGTTTTTGTTTCTTTGATTTTCTCACCATGTCATTTCTTGTCCTAAGGTTTTCTTTCTTGTCTCTCCATTCTGTTGTGTAAAACACCATCATTGTTGTAATATGTTGTGATATGAATAATGAATGTGAATCATATTTTAATATTTTAGAAACCGAGGCAGAAAGTGGGGGAAAACTCACCTTCTCATCTACGTTACATTGTATATTTGGAGGGGAAAGTTGGCGGATACCAGTATTTGTTGTTGTTCAGTCAGGTGTCTGAGAGAAACTCATCACCGGGTTTGAGAGCATCCAAACTAAACTCAGATTTCCATGCGTCCCATTCTTTGAGACTCAAAGTGAAGAATTCAATTGACCTGACCCATAACTGGGTTATAAATCAACATCATCTCACTACAATAAACAATATGCATAAGTTACTGAATGTAATTTTGTTGTTGTTGTTCTTGTTGCAATAAAGATCATGTGTGAGAATTCTTTTTACAGAAGTGCTCACTGAACATTACACCAGAGGGAGCTCTTGGCTTGGTTAGGGACTAACTTTACATGAGGACAGTTGTTCTATTTGATATTTGTAGGTGTTATACAGTACTAGATTTTTCCTCATAGAGGCAGTAGCTGTGTGGTGTGAAAATCTCAGCATAGAACTATCTAAATGATGTAGTGCACCAATGGATTAATGTTATGTCAGTTACAACCAAACACCTGGAGTGAAAACAACAGCCCATAATACAAAGTGTGTCATGATGTTATGACATGAGAAAGAATGGGATGGTACTGCTCTTTCACCTCTGAGTTTGAATCCTGTCCACACTAATGGAATAAA
The DNA here is from genome assembly GCA_035084275.1 of Hydrolagus colliei. Lineage (NCBI taxonomy): Eukaryota > Metazoa > Chordata > Chondrichthyes > Chimaeriformes > Chimaeridae > Hydrolagus > Hydrolagus colliei. Next base: position 12,756,351 of record CM068754.1, read on the forward strand.
ACACCTCTCTCTCTCTCTCCTAGCTGTAAGGAACCTACTTGAAATGAATTTGGCTGTCAACACAGCTCCTAGTGAATGCAGGCCTACAGCAGAAAACTGACCATAATGTAGTACAATTTGGCAATCTCACTTAGGCACACCAAAGGAATGGCTGTGTGAGAAGTCAAAAAAAAATCATATTGATGCAATATAGCTGCTTTCCTAAGATTGAGGCTAAGGTTCACTTTTGAGGAGTAATGAAGAGAACTTTGCTTCCAATCTGTGCAAAAAAATTGGAAATGATGTAATTTGGTTGAGTGTAACAGCAGAGAGACAAATTGAAGTTGAAAAAATAGATAATAATAATCCTTGCATTTTATATCCTGCCTTATCACAACATTTAAAAAAAATGTAAACCTTATAAAGTACAGTAACAAAATAGGAGATAAAGCAGTTAGATTTAGAATATTTGGTGTATTGATAGATGAAATGTGATTCAATGTAGATAAGTATTTTTTATTTTAAATGAAGTGAAAATAAGTGGCAGAAATGCTTCAAATTGGTGTTTCTTGGCACAGAAATTCCTTCCTTTAAAGTTGTTTTGCATTTTTATCAATAATCACAGACTACAAGATGAAACTTAGTTTGAAGCAAAGTACCTGAAAATTAATGAGGAAGAGCTATTAATATGCAGATATTGATATGAGGCTGAAATGCATGCTACGTAAGATGATCCATTGCTGAAGTTAAAATTAAACATGTGTATAGTGTTCTCTCTCCTGTATCCTCTTTCAATATTGTAGGTTGATATAGACTAAAACAGATTGATTTGAAAGATGCTGGGGTAGCACTCTGGATTGTGCGTTAAACTCCTTAGACACCAATCGACACACCTTATCAATTATTCATTTCCTGAAACATTTCCAGGAGCCAAAAATAATCTTGAACTCAATCATTGCAGTTTAAAGTAACAAAATACAATGCATTTGATTCCCATATTCCATGTAGTTTTGTGAAAATCATGTTCTTGTAAATTACACTTTTTTGCACATATGAAATACTATGTTCCTGTAACCTGTAATTGCTGAAATAAATGGAATGTGTTTATTAACAATCACTCATTCTTTTCTGCAATTTATTTATCCTGATATAATTTTCTTTATTTTTCATGGGCAGAATTGTGGGCAAGAACTGACTAATGTTTTATCGAAAGAGGATGAATTAATGACTCGTGTAGAAGAGGGTCATTGCCTCAGAAACATTTTTGAATTAAACACGTACATATCTGTGGATGAGCACAGTAAATGTAATGCAAATCTGGGATTTGGTTTTGTATACGGTACTTTTAATATCCAGAATCCTCATTATAATAAAAAAAGTGCTATATTTCATTTAGAGTACATTTTGTCCGATAAAAACGCTTTGCTCCAAATAATACATTTATCCATTTAACTTCCACCCTTTTACTAAAGGCAGAAAGCACCTGAGACCCAAGCCTGTGGCATTAGGATTGAGAATTCCATACCTTCTGTTCCCTCAAGCAATGCCTGCTTTCAAAGCTTGTACATGACATGTAAAAAGGGCCATTGCTCTTTCACTGAAAAGAAGAGAATCTCTGTCACACAGCTTCCCATTAGGATGCTCCACTACAGCCCTGTAATCACTACAGGGAAGCAGAGTTAAAGTGAAGTAGGTCATTTTAGTGTCACACTGGTTTCCATGTAAATGGTGATTAAACAACAATACTTCATAGTAATACTGCCCCTGCTGCCTTTATTCACAGAAGCACATCTGTAGATAAGGCAGCTGAAAGTGTCATGGATGTTAGCAATAAGATTGTAGAATCCATTAGGTTATAATAATCAATCCACTTGATGACAAATACAATCTGTATTTATACAATGAAAATAACTATCAAATATATAAAGGCTGAGTCATGGAAGAGGGTCAGTTTTCTGAAGGTGTGCATGTCTTAGAATGACAGTCTGTTCAGCCATTAGAAGAATGATAATAGGCAATATTAGATTACTGTAGCTGCAAAAGTCTGAAGATATTCTCAATAACTGAATTTTATTGATCTTACAAATATCAAGTAGCTTTTAACCCATAAAATAATAGTTATGGGGAATGAATTGACAATCAAAAAGGAATGCACCACAAATATAAATGCGTTGAAGTGTTCCAATATTGTTACTGGACGATAATAATAACAATAATGTCCGATTTTATGAGGTACTCAAAGACTTGGTACTGCTACGGCTAGATTACTGTTATTCAGATTAGAATATTCTGAATATTAGATTCAATCTAGAGGGAGAAAATGTATTTTGACTGCAGAAGAATACAAATGTGAGCAATGGGCCGATGAAGGGACAGAAATAATAATAATAATAAGAGTACCTTTGTAACTGTGCGTGTCAATCTCGCTCATACTGGGTTAGTGTTGCACAGGTGCCAAACAACTTGCCTAAGCAACTATTCTTTCTGTATAGATCCAGACAATTGTCAGGATATTCAACATTTGAAGCATCAAAGCATAATGATAATAGAGCCTGATCTAATTTTCCCTTCATAGACAAGTTTCAGCTAAATTCATCGCATAGTGACCAGCAGCAGGGGATTTGGGCTAAGTTCTGAAAATTATAATTTAACATGCAGTACTATTATGCAGGAGTTAAATTCTGGAGATGCTAAGGAAGGTAGGATTATTGAATCTTTTAAGAGACATTATCCTTTCAACTATTTGAAACCCCCAATAAAATCAATTTGTTAAGGAAAAAGTTGATAGCCAACAAAATACCGCACAAGATTCTGAACAATGAATTTACTGTACATATTTGCACTTCTTTAAAGGTAGATTTCAATCAGGATTTGTTTCTAGTGAGGTAAATATTCCAAATATATTACAGTATTTTTCTGCCTGAGAAAGCCCAAACTCTTTTGCAAGTATAGCATTAACAATGTATTACCAGGTCCAGCAGATGGAGCTCTACTATCAGGTATCTTCTCTATCTTTTTTTCACCCACTGTCTCATCTGCTAAGCAGGTTTCTCTTGTTGGATGGCTGTCCACAGTTTTCTCTCCAGTCCCATGCCCCAGAAGCTAATATTCATGACCAAGGCTAAACTATGAGGGTTGGCAAATTATTTAGATGTGGAGGCCAGCAGAATAGAGTCCGACCCTACTTTTACCTGACAATCGCCTCATATGTACAGTTCAAGCTAATAGGTGACACCAGTACAGTTGAATTTAAGCGACAGTTTGTACAATAGTGAGACGCACATCATCGTTATTTAGGTAAATCATATGTGTTGCAATAAAACTATAAATCTTGTAATAACTTTCACGTTAATTCCTTGCTGGGTTCACTGGCTCCAAAAGGATCGATTTCAAGATCAAATACAGATTCCTTCATGCCCTAGCTGTCTGACACTTTCGTACCTTCTGACCTACCCTTCACTTAGGTGGCTGTGCATCCCCCAACTTCTCTATCCCCTGTTCAGTGAAGGGAGCTTTATAAACGCACATTGTTTTTGCAGCACCATGGGACGTTCTCCTGATGTGAAAGGTGCTCTATAAATGTAATTTTGTCATTTGTTGTTGCTGTTGTTGTTCTTGAAAACATTCTTCAATCACGATAACAACAATACCTTTTAGCCAAAAATACATTTTCATTCTGAACAAGGTCAAATGCCTCTCTAGCATTCATCAAAATCAATGTTAGTGCTGATGGGCAAGGTAAATAGAAATCTGCTCTTTAGATTTTCCTGCAGAAATTGATAAACCTGGTGGAATTCAATTAAATGAAAGCATAACAGTTTCCTTCTGTTCGAACAAGGTCAGAACACTTTGTTATGCCACCTTCAAAATGTTTCTTAGCATCACTAAAATAATTACACTCCTACGCAGTCACACCATTGGTAAGTGAAGTTAATAGAAAAAAACATGTGTCTTCGTTTCCTATGACTTGTGCTTATGCAATAGTTCTCAAACAAAGACAGTTTTGTCATGCAAATGGTTAATTGTGTTAACAATGTTGAATTCCTGGGGTTATATGGTTGCCTCATCTTAGTTGTGGCAGTGAGAGGAAGTGTACTGTGTTGTACTTTAAGAGTCTGAGAAATTATTCTATGTGAAGGGAGCTATATAAATGCAAATTGTTGCTGTTGATGAGCTTGCATGTATTGCTCCCTGCTATTAAACAGATTGTCAAGGCCCATAGATGAAGAATTGACGTAGAAAAAAAGTTAGCAGAGGACTGTAATTTTCAGTCTCTAAGTGATCGAATATTGCCCTTCAGGTGATATCGGATCATCAATATAAACTGAAGCCTTTGAGATGCTGAAATCCTCCCGATGTGAAAGGCGCTCCACAAATCTAATTTTGTTGTTGTTGAAGTTACACTGTTCAGCCTATTACTCGACATAGAGCCTTTAGCCAATGTATTTTTCCAATGCTGTATGTATGCTGTACCTCCGGGTTTCACACAAGATTCAGGGGCAGATGGCAATGAGAACACCTTGATAGTTTCAGTTGCACATTCATTTGTAGTACTGCACTCCATTTCTCTTTCTCTCTCGTGCTTAAATAACGACAACAACTTGCATTTACATAGCGCCCTCCCTGCTGGATGGTGTCGCGGAGTGCTTCATATTTTCATTCCAGGGCTTTAGCCACGAAGGGCAGGTTTGAAATGGGCAGATTGAAAAGTTCTTGGATATGTAGAACCTTGAACTTTCAATATACTTTAAAAGCTAACATCTGATTTTGCAGTTCTGTGCAAAGTCAATTCATGAACACAACTCCCAAATTAGGTGGTGGATTGTTTTTATGTAGACCTCAGCCTTGTAATACAAACTGGATTCCTGCTCTACATTGTTCCACTCAGAAGTGAAATACTGTATAAATAAGGCATTTCTGTTTACACGGGAAAATTTAATTATATTATTTTTCAACCCGGGCACTGCCAACTTATAAAAAGAATAACAACATTCTTTTTATTGGGAGCATTGAATGAAAAATCCTTCCTGCGTCACACTTAAAGCATGTGGAATTTCGAATAAGAAAAACATTCTTCTTGTGTTGTACTTCGAAAGATGTGGAATTCGGGGCGAAGAAAAAGGAATTGCTGCGTTGTTTTTTTTCCGCTGACGGGTATTATTCGGTTGCTCAGCAAGCTGACCAGAATAAGATTTTAAAAGGTAGAAATTTGCCCTCTCACTGATGAGCTTTGAAAACTTCTCTGCCTCCTATACCTTTCCCCAGCTGCCTTCCACCCCATCAACACCCACCACCATCTACCCATGGTGCCCTATTGTCAGCAGTTCTTGTTTCTCTGGGGTGGAGTTGCAGGAGGCAGCCACGGGTGCCATGACGGACACCTGCAGGCTTCACAAAGAGTTTGGGTGCTCGTAGGAAAGACAGATTGATGTATTGTGCGCAGAGGGAGGGGGGCTGTCATTGTTATCCATGTGAACCAAGGGTCTGGGGGCAGTCAAGATTGACAGTCTTTGTAAGGTTGCTTTTTTCAGTGCTCCAACTTAATAGGCAGTAAGTCAGGGGCCCAGGGTTTCACTGCTGCGCTTCGTACTAGGCAATCGTGGGCATTCAGCTCTGAGCTCATTACGCATTTGAGTGCAGCTCTGAATACTCTGAGTAGGGGAATGCAGGCTGTTAATGAGAATTTGTTGTCTGAAAGTGAGAGTGTGGGTTCTTCCAGGACAACAAAGTTCCACTATAGGAAGTGTCACATATACAAAGCCTTTGTTATCATTCTTCCCGATTGCATTATCTGGCCAATATGTGACATGTTGATTCTTTTGATTTAGATTAACTGAAAAACACTAATTCCTACTTTATTCATGAGAAAAGAATTATAATGCAAGTAATAGAGTTGGTTCATCATACCCATCATGTAATGCTCCTGCATTATTTTTTTCTGGATTTATTTGGCTTGCATTTCTGTAAATATAAAACAATTTTTAACTTATGTTTCACCTGGTAAATCCATAATATTGTTAAAGCCTGTATTTCCACCTCCATTTATACAGAAACCTATTCAAAGTGCATAATGGTCGCTTATAGATACAATTTTGCAGTTAATTTATTTTGAGTTTCAATTTGGCCATAAGTTTGTAAGCCTTTTTTTTATAGTCTAAGTGAATTGAATGCAAACATTGAATAATAAGCAGAAGAAATCCATACACTGAATAAATGCATAAACATGCATTAAAGAGTGAATAGTTATGCATTCTACATTCTCTAGATTTTTTTACTTGTGTTTTTCTATTTACTGTTGTTACTTTCCTTCAAAACAAAAGACTCCAAGTTACCAAAAACAAACTCTGAAAACTATCAGAGAGAGAGAGTATTATTGAAAACATATTTTTTGAATGAAAATGTATCAATAGTTTTGCATTTCCTTTTGTACCATGCTATTTGGGGGGATAATCTTAGGCTATACTTTATCATTGCTTTGACAAAGTGCTAAATCTTATTGGTTTCATGGTCCATGTAACTAATGGTATTTAGCAGCACACAAACCAAGTGGTGTGTTTTAACCCCCTCCCCCGCTTTAGTGATGCTTGAGGATTTCTATGGTGTGCACCTGTGGAGATGCAGGGGCAATTTTAAAGGGACAACATTTTCAGGAAAAAGTGTGTGGCAATTTTTGTGCGGCTGTTTGCAAATCTCGTCATTGTGTGAGTTACGCATGAGATCATCCAAATGAAAATGGCACAGAATTTCTCTGCTCCCTTCAGCAAATACAAGTTTTCTAAACTATTCACATATAAGTGCAGTGCACATGTTATCAATATAACTGGATTGGTTTCGGACTCTGCCACTGCGCGTTTTGATAAGTTGATTTTTAAAATCAGTTTAATTTACCTTGAATAACGTTTGGGTTAAGGCATTTTTAAAATTTATCCTCTTGATCAAGAAGGAAATGATCCTTGAAATAAAACAAAGGCTGTTAAGCAAACTTAGGATGAGAGTAATGAAAGGGGAATTGAACATTAAAAAAAATTAAGTTAGTAACAATAAATAAAATCTCCTTGAATAAAAGATAATAAAAAAAAATTTAAACTTGGCAACAAGTTGAAATCCCAACATTTATTACATGAATGATAAGGTCAGAGTTTAGACAAGAAAATTCACCTTACCTCCATCTTCAGGATGATGGCTATAAATTCAAGATGTTAGAGACTGAATTTTACTTTGGACACTAAACCTTACATGTACCCAATGCAATGTATTTGATTCCATTCATGAATGTATTCGATTCTATTCATCAGTCCAATATTCCTAAGTGACTATTGAAGAAATAAGGACAGAGCAAGGAATTTTGTCTTGTATAAGTTGGCAGATGCTCCATAGACAGTTCATGCCAAACTATTCTAAGAATTATTATTATCCACTTACAGATTCAGATGGGGAAACATTTAAAGCCAATTCCTGCAAATTTAGATAGATCTCTGTAACCAATCAATAAGAAATCTTGAATAGAAATGAAGTATTTTTAAATTATTTACAAAATGTTTCTGTATGTGATCGAGAGTGAGGTTAGAGGACAAATGCATATTTTAAGATTATAATAATAATAATCCTTGCATTTGATATAGCGCTTTCATGTCTTCTAGATGTCTGAAAGTGCTTCACAGAATGTACTGTAAAGTGAATTGACTACATATATGTGGACGAAATGCAGCAGCCAATTGCGCACAACCGTGTCCCACAAACATTGTGGATTGAAATGTCCAATTTTCTTTTGAGGGATTATTATCAGGCGTGTGGAGTAAGGAAACTTGCCCAAGGTTTCACTCTGCCTGGAATAAAACCCAGGTCTCTCATTTGTAAGGTGAGTGCTCTAACCACTGAGCTACAGGACTCCACAATTGGCATAATATGTATTTTCTTATCTATCCAACATTTTGAGAGCGTGCTGGAGGGGTATTTAAAACATTCTCTGATGGCACATAATTGTTTGTTTGGAGCTAAATATATTCTTGTCATCTATGTTGCCCTGAAATCATTATTAGGAATACAAGTCTATGCTCGGTACTTTAAACATAGCTGGTTCACTCACTCAACTGAACCCAGTCTCTCTGACCTGCTTCTCCCATTTCCATTAGTCCCTGCTCCAATGTTGTGTTACATTGGAAATAAATCAGATTCTGAGAAACTACAAATTCAGCAGTTATCCAGGTGGTGTCAGTTTTGTGGATGGATACTCTGCAATTAATTATCTCATGTATTTTGCAGTGTTTATTTATTAGGCTTTTCAATGTAAATTAATTGTAAAGACACATAGATGCTCAATAGAAGTTGTACTCATTGTCTACTTTCCTCAGAATCGAGTCCCCCAGTGAAATCTTGATTTACATTCAAAAGAATTTGCAGTAATTATGTTCTCTTTATTAATATGTAACATAGATATCATTAGCCATCAGCTGCCTAGCTATTGATGTCCATCATGATTCTTTCCAATGGCAAAATACGAATCAGAAATGCTCCTTTCAACGTTCCTAAAATAGCTGATAAAACAAACCAAAGGCACTTGTGAGTGATAATCAGATTTTGGTTCACGTGGCAGGTGTAAGCCGTTGATTTACTCTATCTGATACTAACTGTACAAAATTGTTGGGCTAGCTATCGTTCCAGGGTCTCTGTTATTTTCTACTTTCAGGACAGAATATGTGGAACATATGATTGAAAATTAATGAAAATTAGTGATCGATTTTTGGACTGACATCTTGTGAACACAGCTGAGCTTCAAATAATTATGGATCCGACCCATGAGAGACCTTTTGTCTTGAAAATTATCCTTCCTATTATTTGTGTGCTACTTATACCACACAATTCTCTGGTGCCACCATTTTTTAGCGAGCCTGAGAGAAGCAAAACGTGAAAGCAAAACCCAGTTTGAGCAACCATGCAGCTATAATACTTGTGCGGGTGACAGTGATGTTGTTCACTGATGTGTAGCGGTTACTCAGTTCCCTTTAACAGCAACTGACGTAGCATTTACATTTCAAAATATTGATCCATGTGATGTTTTGTGTGGTTTCAGGGACTAGGTGAAGCTTTTGAGAGTATATTGTGTTTTTTTAAATAAATGCATCTGTAAGGAGAGGAGAGAGGAGATTGCTCAGAACAAGACTCAGCATTTTGAAAATCATAAGTAGTGTTGTTTAAACAAACTAAAACAGTAAGAAATGTAGTATACATGAAGTGGCACAACCATATACATATAATGTTGCTGTAAAAAAAAGACCAAAAAAAATCACTTTACAGTATATTCTGTGAAGTGCTTTGAGATGTCCAGAAAACGTAAAAAGTGCTGTGTGAAATGCAAGGATTATTATTATTAAAAATGTGCTTAAACGATACTGACAGCTAATGGCTGATTTCAGTTAACTTTCATCTTATGGGAACTTGTTACCCAGGTATATATCACATAAGCAACAATTGTTTAAAAATAAAAGTTATAAGCAGATTTTAAATCAGTTTTTACCAGATTTATTTCATCTATCAGCACTAAAATTGGATATACACACATTGGCAGGGTCTACTGGCATGAACAGAATGTCAGAAACATCCATGGCAAATACATCCAATATTCAGAAAACAATAAGTATCTCAGAACATGCATTCCATGGTTAAACAAAAGGTTTATCATCATAAATAATCCAATTTTAACTTTGTTTTGATGGATTCACCCCTGACCTCATAAAGATTTCACTTATCATTGCTGAATAATTACCTGGGTTGATTCTAAGTGGATCCAAATAGAACTGCAACATAAACGAAGGCCGCTGTAGGGATTGAAACAACAAGAATAATAGCCAAATACATTGGAATCTTACTTTCCCTTTAGACTGCCATTTTGAGATGTGGGTGCTTCAGGGTTTCGGCCATTTCATTGGAGTGTACCAGTGTGGGCAAAGCCCATTTGCCGTCTCCAGTATAGCAGTCACTCTCTTAGAAGTGGAACCTCCGATTTGACACAGAATTAAATGGTGATTCGGATTCTTTTTTATTTTAAAGCTTGGGAGTCGGGAAATTCCATTGAACTAACAAAAAATAATCAATTTGAGGTCACTGCCATACAAGGCGTGGCCACATTTTCCTACTGGCCTTGCATATCATAGTAATCTGTTTGTCTGGCTGTCAGTCTGAATTTACGCAGCAATGCCAATATACATTGTCTGTACATGGGCAGCTCAATTCTAAATGGCATGGCTATGCTGATGACTTTGGAAATCTTACATTTAGCCGGTACAGTACTCAGGATATGATGAAAAGACTTCTGTTTAAACACATTAGACATTTTGCTGCACACAGTAGCGTTCCTAACAAATGCAACTTTGGTGGCCTTGACCTTCCCTAGTATGGAAAGCTTGTGATGTGAGACTCAACCCCAAGGTCCCTGTTTCACGGCTAGTTTTTATGAATAGCTCTGTCTGAGGAGATTGTTCTGTAAGAAAAGTTCACATGATGGATTTTGAATGATCAGTTTCTTTGGCTGCTCAGTGGGGAAGATCAGTTTGGAACAGATCATTCATGGGTTTATGTTTGGATGAAAGCTGTCACAGCAGACAAGTACTTGGTAAACAGCGTGAACAAGGACTTAAACGAGAAAACCAACAGAGTGGACAACTCTGCAATAGACATTTTGTTTCCTCACAATATATTAAATAATAGCTTAGGGCAAAGTTGACTTAAGTAGTTTGGGCAATGTTTTAGGCAAAATATAATCAGAATTGTAATTTATGTTTCAAATAAATCAGTAAACATGAAATAAGTGGAGGCAGTTTCCAAAGTATTTACCTTGCACCCCTTTCTTTCTTATGCATGTTGTAGTTTTCAAGTTAAACTTCAATAATAAAGCTAATTGTCTGATTCTCTTGACTATGACAATAGAGAACACCATTCTTTTATCTGTTTATCTATCTTTTCATTACTGCAGTCAAGCCCCACTTAGGTCAACTCAATTTTACCATAGGAAGTGCTTGGAATAAAAGGAAAGTGACACTATCAGAAATACATTGCTATCAAGACGGATTGAGACAGCTACAAAAATAAGTCTTCAGAAACTAAATTTTGCAGAGAGATTTTTAAAAGCTTTCTGCTGTATGTAACATACATTCAACTAAAATTGTTATTCTCTGAAAGTTCATAATAGTAAAGAAAAAAATTATATTAAGAAATACATCATTAACAGAAATTTTTAATCCAAAAGGTATTCCTCCTTTTCAACTCGTATCTTTCTCAATTACGCTGCCAAACTTTAATATTTTGAATTATTTAGCATGAGAAAAAAGCAACATAATATAGAAGTTCTTCATTTTTGATACCCAAGAAGATGTGAATGATCTGAAATAAAAAATGTTACTGTTTTATCTTTGATGTTATACATTGCTTACAGATAAACTCAGATTATCAGTATTTGGGGGTATTGAATGCCTTATTTTGGGATAGATAGAACTGAAAATAAAGTATGGACTCCTTAAATATAAACTATTAAATATTTATATATTGCTTGAATAATATAATAAAGTAAAGCGGTTTAAATAATAAAATGAATAAGCAACAAACTGCAGGTGTTTTCCTTGTATGTTTAACTATGGTTAACACACTTCCATATAGTATAGTTTGACACTTTATATTTCAGAAGTGTGCGATAGATCCAAGATACAATAACATTTTAAGTAATATTATTTGAAGAACAGTTACTCTTTTTGACTCAATATAGGCTAGTTAGTACAAAATACAACAAAACTATTTTTTGCATAGTGTTCCACATTATACTTTATCGATACTCCTAAATATGGTAATGTATAAAATGCTGTTTTCATTATCCAGCATCTGGGATCTACTTTACAGCATAGATTTTGAAAAGTTTGGGATATATGCTAAGAAATGTTGCACACACTATTAATGCAATTTTGATTTGCAGCCGATGTTGGGTGACAAAGAGGGGGTCCTACCCCTTTAAAAGAAGTTTGATGGCTCTGAAATGCAGTAAATATTCTGCATCTGATGGAATAGAAGAGAATGTGACTTTTGCATTGAAAGTGTCTGAAGCGGTGTTGAATGAAGCTAATTTGCCTGTGAAAAGAGTGCTTCTATTAGTCATGTCAGAGAGCTGTCAGATCGAATTGAGGAGCCCACAGTCCTTCTTTTATCAGCCTTTAGCAACTCAAGCAAGCAGGGCGATCAATAACTCCCAATTTGGAGAAGAAAGTCAAGCGAAAGAAACTGGGGTTTGTGAAAAAGCAACGGATTTTGTCAAGGGGAAATAATTGACAGGAGGGGGGAAATGGTGAAAGCTTGGTCCAGCAGTACTAAATCTCAAGGATCTTTTCTATTTTAAAAAGTAAACAGCATCAAATAACAGCAATAAGAATTGTAATAAATTATTTGGAATTTTAAGCAGAAAACCTCTTGAAATTGGATTTGAAATGTATTTAATTGCAATATTTATCTACTCTAAATATGGGTTGTATCTTTATTAATTATTTTTAGCACCACAGTTTAAATGTTAGTCTTCTAAATCAAAGGAACAATCTGCTGTATGTCTGACAAGCGTTTTAGGGGTTGATGGTGCTCAAAGTGATTTGCTAGTCACCTCCCTCTTAGAAAGTTCCAATGTGAAAATCTGCAAGCCACACAACATACACAGGATGCACTTTGCACAGGTTCAAAAGATCTAGCTGCATCTACAGTTTGATTTGCATTAGAAATTGTATCGGCAGCTAAAATGCCTCTCACAAAAACAAATGTGCATCAGCAGATTAAAATGAACCAAAGCAAATCATAACTGCTCTTCCGTACTTTTTTCTGGGCTTTTGATGGGAAAGCTTGCAGAGTCACAATTGGGATGATCAGTTGCTACAAGCGTATTAAGATTTTATTCTTTGATCCAAAGTATTATGATCAGTTTTTTAAAATAGCAGCTTTTTGAAAACATACATTGCATGCAGTGAAGTGGTTGGTTTGTTTCTGTTCGACCGCACCTTTGGTCACCTTTTTCTCCTCCTCCTGACTCGGCCCCGGGCTTTGCTTTGTGAAACGCTCTGAGACCTTTTCTGGTGCGGAGGGCTCTATATAAATCCAAGTTGTTGTTGTTCAGTCGCTGGATGGGAAACTCCTAAGCAGCGCCAGGGATTGCAGCATGTGTCAGATGATAGCCAGTTGATTCCAAAAAGTTTACTAACCAACTTTTTGTGATTAAGAACAAATCAGTCATGTTTAATGAGTGCCTTCAAATTTAAATTCTGATTTGAATACCCCTGAATGAAATCAATATTGGCAGTCATTACTAAATATCACCGCTATAGAATAGTGATGTATACTCTATAATTTAAATGAGCTTTCCGCAAATACTGTGCACATTTTTCATTTCATCAAAAGAGCGTTTTAGTTTTTATCAACTTCGAAGTCTTGAGGCTGTTGGAAACATTTCGCAGATCATTTCCCAGTGAGTTGTTCTTTGTCTTTCCGCTTGGTGGATGAAAGGCATTGGTTCATTTAGATCATCAATCGGATTTATAAATCATCACTAATTTAAGAGGGTATTTAACGCTTAATTGAATATTCCCATTGTATCCGATCATTGTTCTACAGAGAGACAGACGATGCCCAGCAACAAGGGCACAGATTGGTAACAGAGGGCACTTTTCCCATACAATGTAACTAACTGAACCATATATTTCCAGGATTTTACAAAGAATTCAAGTGATCAGTACTTGCTTTGAGTAAATCTTGGAACTTTAATATATTCTTTTCAGAAATAAAGATCTTTGGTCTTGTCAAGTATATTAAAGATGAGAATCTTTAAAGCCTCGACTTAAAGGATGTTGTTAAACTCCGTAAAACACACGGAGGCCACATTTAATTTACTGTAATTATTTTATCTCAAATTGTCACTTTAATTATATTTATTGTTATCAATCACTCTACCTCTACCTCAGGCGAATAGAAACTTGATAAGTTGCTGGTTTGTAGTTTGAGTACATGAATCTCAATAGAATTAAATAAATACAGGTAGTTCATTCTTGGTATGCTTTTGTAAATTTGTAAATAAATGAAAACTGGCTATAAAGATGTATCATATTGCATCAATAATACTATTATTCTGATAAAAGTAAAATTTATGGCATTTCAAAGTGTACCATATAGTTGGAATGAATTTGGAAATTAAATGGACTTGTTAAATTAAACCTTTATATTGCCCTGAAATAATAAACTTGTATAGTAAGTGGAAAATGTTTCCACTGTTTCAAACGGCTGATTGCTTACATTTCAAAACACATGGAATAATATTCTGGGCTTTATGTAAAAAAAAACATTTGATACATTGTTTTTTAAAAATATATTGAAATTCAAGTCTCTTGAAACTCTCACTTGTGATGATTTGCTCTCCAATTCAATAAAATGTGGTCAGACTTAACTTAGTAAGAACTATTGTTTAATAGATTTTCTCCATACTTTGCAAAGGTAAAGGTAATATTAAATGCTGCAGCAAATATATTGAAAGCACATTTTATAGAATACATGTTAATTATAACATATTAGAAATCATACTATTGTATTATGACTGCTTGGATCTGCCTTTAAATTCACCCCACACTCTTTTTCTGCTATGAGAATCCTACATGGGATAAATGTATGTAGTCTCAGTCCAACTCCTAATGGGTGCAAGTCCACAGCACAAAATTGCACACAATTCAACACTAATTGGCATGAAATTGTCGGTTGCATTCAGAGAGTCTACAGTGATGGCTGGTGTGGGAGCTGGAAATGTCACGCGAGTGCGGTAGGGGGTGCTCTTTTGAGGTTGAGAGGGGGGGTTTTAAAGCACATTATGAGGCTGAAAAGATTGCATTAAACCCATGTTATGAGCTGCTAGAGCAACTGATTGTAGTGTTGGACATCCAAAAGGGGAAACGTATTCTGTTCCTCAACACTAGCAATCCTCACTCTGCAAAATCATTCCCTCTCAGCCTGAGAAATAAAACAAAAACTGAAACTGAACTGATAATATTGGAATGCTTGATAGTATAGTTAAAAAATGCGATACGTAAAAAGATTCTGAAAACAATATTGTGAAGTTAAACTTATATTTATCAAATAATACATATATATCCTATTGAGTACCCTTATTGTGGACAGTGGTTTATAGATACTGACAGAAAGCCTGACCTAAACACTTTTCGAGCAATTTGTTTATTTGGATCATCGACGAGGAGAATGGGTCTTTACAGGAGTGGTGTCCTTCTCTGGATCAATGCTGTTTGTGCAAAAGTGTTTTTCATGGTTAAACAGAGTATTATGGAGTATGGATGAGTTTGAAAGAACAGACCTCCGTATTACATGGACATTATGAGTAAATTACAGCCTTACATAAACTTGTCTAGCTTTTTAGGTAATAAACTGGGTAAAAATGGAAACTATTGATTAACAAACTATGATGGAAGTATGGAAAGAATTGAATGGGCGTGAAAGAGATTGTTCCATACACGTTATTAATCGGTTTTACAGCTCCAGTTGATTTGTTTCCTACATCACAGCAATCAAGAGACAATAATATTCTGGAATGGACACAATGCGGAATAACATCAGATGCACCTTTGTGTTTTTGAATCAACGTCATTTTAGGCTCGATAGTAACATGTCTAAACCTAAAAAATAGAAGTGGTAAAATTAAGAATACTTGATTGACCTGAGTGAAAGATTAAATGATGGGAATATAAACAGAAAATGCTGGACATGCACATAATACTACTCGGGATTTGAAAGCGAAAAGAGTAGCATTATGAAATTTAACCTATTAAGTATTAAACCTTCAAACTGCTGTGGGCTACCAATATTTTCTATTTTTATTTCAGATTTGTGTTTTTTCTCTTTTTGTTTTTAATAAATTAAATGAAAGGCTCTCTGTCATGTTTTGTTTTGTGTAATATGTTATTTTCTCAGTACTGGCTATTCTGCTCTATTCGCTAAGTTTATTGAATCTTTTGAAATGTGCATATAATGGGGAAATCCCATAATAAGTGCACATTGAAAGGTTCAGTACACTTATTGAACGGATCAGAATAACCTCCAATAAAGTGAAAACCAGTGTGATTTTATGCAAGTTCGCTTAGAGTTAGTATCATGCTAGGATGAAGCCCACACACTTCAAAAGATCGCTCAGCAGGGGCCATTGTTTAGTTTCTCTTAACAGGCGATCCATATGATGAATACAACACTGGATTTTTGAATATCAGCAAAGATTTTTGAAACTTTATCAATAAAGAATTTGAAATCCAAAGAATTTCTGATTCGAAACACATTTGTCTCGACTTGCTTTCAGTTTTCTTTAAAATCAGCTGCAAAGCCTCCTATTGAAACAAATGGAATGTGAATTTCAAAGTGCAAAAAGGCCACATTCTTTTGGTTACACCATTTCTAAACTGTTTAAGTACAACTTCAAATATTATGCTACATTTAAATTTTGTCCCAACAAGCATTTTGCATTCTTTTTCGTGCAAGAGTCATAGAAATTTGCTGCAATAAATTCTAATAAAAGAACTGTTTCTTCAATTCTATTCAATCTGAACACTTAATAATTATACATACTGTATTTGGGTTTATAATATCCTATAGTTAGAATGTACATTGAAATGTTATACATTTCTTCTCCAAAATTAGTTTTCTTTTAGACTTGTATGGGGAGTGCATAATTTGTAATTTATTTCATGGAAGGTGATGAGGAAATCTTAGACTCGTATGATTAGATAAGCTTATCCCCCATGCTAAATGTACTGATGGGTAAAAATATATTTTATGAAATTACGTTAACTTTAATTATACTATTAACCAGTCTTACTTACTGCATCGATAGTTCATATCCAGGATAAAACAAAGTGCATGAAATAAAGAAGGGCAATAGAGTTAACACACTGAATATCCATTCTTAAAAGTATGGGTTTGTGTTTCTCTTTAACATGATGCCACTCATGGATATTAGAGTTGTAAATGTGGATCCAATAACAGCTGAAACATATTAAACAAATTAGAAATAACTTGTCTTCTGCAGTCACACATCACTTGCATTTGTTTACGGTGCTCATTATTCTATCCCTGCTCTCTGGAACTACATTCTTCTACCTTGTCTTCTCCCCCGTACCTTTAAACTGCAGCATAAGACCTATCTTCTTAACCATGCTTTCAATAAACATTCTCCCCCCACAGCTCAGGGGTTCTGTCAGCCATGCTGCTTAGCCTTTGAAATGTTCTTCCAATGTGAACGGCGCTAGATGAACGTAAATTGTTGTTGTTCTTTTTCTACAGGAAACCGTGAAGTCTTCAGGCAGTCAGAGGGATGTGAGACTTTGAATCGGATTTTCTTGAAATGTTTCTCACAAAATCAAAAAAACTGTAGAAAAAGTCTCAAAAACAAGAAAGTGAAATGGAAGCACTGTCTATATCCAATAAAAGTTAAAATCCTATCATAGTAAAGAAAAACAAATAGTCTTGAGTCACCATAAAAGATGAGTAATTTATTGAATAGTGTTCTGGGGTTATTATTGGCATAGGGTCAGTCTGCCTGTGGCATTGTGGACCTGACATTAAACCCCATATGTCATATATTGCTAAACAATCTGATATATCCATGCCCCTCATTGCTGATGGGAGAGGGGGAAGGTCATGTCAGTTTACATTGAAGACACCGGCTTTCTTTTATCTCCAGTTTATTGTTTTTGATCATCATTAAAACAAATTGCAATGTTGCAGGGTCTGTCATCTGAACTCCTCTAAATTAGAAAGACAAATTTGGCTGCAGGCCGGTTGCTGGTTTTCTCTCTGGAGTAAAATACTAAGCCATAGGTGCTGTGGGCAATGTCAATCAGGTGTCATTGTCATAGCAACTCTCACAGTTGGTCCAATTGTGTCTTTGCACCAAACAGCTAGTAGAATGACACAAGGCTTTTAATCCTTGATTTTCATTGATAGAAATCTACTATAAAAGCCAGGTCATCTTCAATGGCAAACATTCCAGTATTCATATGTTGAGTGTTATGTACAGTAAATTTAATAATTGCTACCATCAGTATGCTACAATATTATTATTAGTATTGGTATACTACTACAAGTGCAATTACCATGATATAGCCATGATATAGCCCTTAAAATAGAAAGTGTTCACTTTCTAAACACTTTCTAAACATTTATACCTTTCAATGCCAATTATTCCAATGTAAAACTGAAGACATTTATGGTGCCGCAAAGAATTTCTTGATTCACTTTCCACAAACTAAATTAAAAATTGTGCACTCCCCATTCATTGCTACCCTGATTGTGGAAGTGTAGAATTTGCACGAATCTGATCCCAATGCAAAAACATCGTCTAAATTGTTTTAAATATAAACAAAACCTAATGGATTCATTTCAAAATGAAATAATTGTTATGAAGATGAATTGCACGGTTGTCACTGGACGACAAATAGTTATAGCAGCTGATTTTACTCAATAGATATAGAGCAAATAATTCCATATTATTGTTTGAGATATGAGTCTTCAGTATTCTAGTCAGCCATCCTTTGTTGTTGAACAAAATGGCAGACTGAGAAACTTTTTGTCATTTAAAGATTTTACTTGTAGGATTCCTGCTGACATTTGCAGCACCATTTTGGATGCTATTAAATCTGGTTCTACTAAACATTTCCAGTATATTCTGAGAGCATTCCTTAGCTCGGCAAACTGGGGAACTCACAAGGGTCCTTTTAATGTAACTTGTTCAGCGGTGCTGGATATGTTTGTTAAATGTTATCCTTTGGTATGTTCTGCTCCAGTGAATCTCCATAGCACAAGAGTGGAATGCACTGCAAACAATGCACAGGGCTGCAGATAGCACAGCTTGGAGGGCAGAGGGTTTGATAACCACATTAAACCCCTACCAACATCTGTTTCACCAAAAGAAAATGCTATCTGCTGGAATTAACCTTGTGAACCCGCACTCATTAACCTCGCAGGCAAGAAAGTTAGACAACAAGAGGCTATTTGTTGGTTAGTGGTGCACAGGGATCCGCAGTGCAATATTTTACTTTGTACAGCGTGAGAAGGGGACTACCCCTGCTTTATAAATTTTAAACACAGAATATATTTGTGTGGGAAATAAGAAGACAAAGACCATATACAAACATCCGTTTGTACCTTGACAATTCTCACTTCATTCATCATATTTAAAAGACGGCAGCACGCATACGATGGTTTAAAGTTGTGGTAATGCTGCAAGAGGAGCAGTAACCATGATCCAAGTTATATTTCCCAGGACATGATTAAATTTGTCAGCTCAGTGAATACATCTGAGATGTAGTTAGAAGACTGGTCGTGAGGAAACAGCATTGTAGAAAAGGATAACATTTCCCCATTCTGGCACAAGTATTGATTATGGTGCAAAACAGATTACAGAGCATGGCAGAAAATTGCAACACTCAGTGTGCTTATGCAAACTTTATTTTTAAAAAAAGTAATATAAATACTTTGTGGATCTAATATGAATCCATAAGCAGTTGCTATGCGAGAAAAAGAAAATTGCAAAATGCGTCTGAAATATGCAGTACATAGAGGGCAAAACAAACAGTGTTCTTGGAATAAGTATTTGATGAAAATCGGGATATTGGTAATGGAAAAAAATTATTCTCAGAAGAAATGATTATTTAGTCATGCTTCTCATCAAACACTGTGGGAAAGATCTAAAAGGAAATTCAAAATATGGTCAATATAATTAGGCAGGTCCATAGGGAGGCAGGTCGACTGTTCAAGTACATCCAGAATTTCCATATGAACCAATTAATCATCATCTAGCATGCATAGAAAATTATGGATCTGACCTACCCAAACAGACAGCCTTTCACATAAAAGGGTAGTGATGATGACCTCCTTATTTATTATGTATAATGTATAATAATGGTAATTATTGACCTCAGAAAGAAAAATGTGGTTGAGTTATTCAAAAGCTCACATAAACCATTAACATTAGTTGATATAAATAGAATAAGACAGGGTTAATCTATGACAAATACGTTTTTGCTGGTGGCACCCTGGGCTTTCCAGTAATACTTGAAAAAACAGAATGTGGCTCTTTAGGTGAATGGTTACATTGGTTTGTGTCAATGAACTTTGAAAAGGATGGATGACATGACTCTTAAAGAACATTCCTGAAAGAATGAGTTACTAATTACATGAAGCTCATTTTTGACAGGTTGCCCGGATTATTCAGCAACAGGATTGTGCCTAACTCATTTGGTGAATTCATTCTTTGAGGAGTTGAGTGCGATGGTGGATCTTGTGTTATTGGTAAATTATATCTACGTTCATTTTCAAAAAGGCTTTGACAAGGTCCCATACCGAGATCTCCCGGACAAGATCCGATCACTGGGTTTAAGGGCAGATGGTCACTAGGTGCACAGAGAGTTGACTGATCAACAGATGGCAGAGGTTGGTCATTAATGGAAATTGATCCGATCAGGAGGGTGGGGGGTGGGTTGCTGTTTCCAGCAGAGTCCAGTATGATTACATTTTGGATTCCTTATACCAATTATAAAAAGTATCAACAACTGTTATAGGCATAAACAGCACTCTAGTCATACTCTCTGCTTATGTCCAAATTGGAGCCAAAATAGAATGTAGAGAAATGGTAAATAATAATAATGATTCTTACATTTGATATAGTGGCTATATTGGGAGGATATTCCCAAGTGCTTCACGGGATGTGCTATAAAGTGTAACGATTGTGTATTTTATAGGTGTATGTGCACACCAATGCCCCACAAACAGCAATAATTAATTTTAACAGATTCATTTTATTTACGGATTATTGGTAGCATTCATGCATTTGAATCAGAAAGTTGCAGTAGTGGAGTCACATCTGTGTTAGGACTTCGCAGTTTAGGCTGACACTCCAACAACAACAAAATTACACTTGTACAGCACCTTTCACGTCAGGAGGACATCCCAAGGCACTGGACAGTCATTGTTTCAGACCTGGGCTAGGGTGGGTGATGGGGAGGGTGGAGGGAAAGGGGGGGGATTTGGGGTGAACGATGCGACTGTCGAAGAGGAGGGTCTTGAGCTGGGACTTGAAGGAGGCTAGGGAGGGGGCGAGGTGGAGGGACTGATGGATGGAGTTCCACAGGTTAGCGGCAGAATGGCTGAAGGCTCGGGTGGAATCGGATAATATTGTGGAGGTGAAGGAAGAGAGAGCAGGTCATGGCTTGGATGTGGGGGCGGAAAGACAGTTGTAGACCGAACAAGACACCTAGGTTTCTGACTGGATTGGTGAGGTTGAGTGTGCAACCACGGAGGTTGAGGCTACCAATGCCTGATGTGTGAATGCGCTGGCGCGGGCCAATCAGGAATGCCTCGGTCTTGTTGGCATTCAATTGCAGAAAGTTAGCTCTCATCGTGGACTTGATGTCTGACAGGCAGTCTGTCAGGACAGCAGTGCGAGGATGGAGGCAAAAAAGGATAGTTGGGTGTCATCCGTATATATGGAAGTTGACCCCCTGTCTGCGGATTATGTCGCCAAGGGGGAGCATGTAGATATTAAAAAGTAATGCTGCACTGGGGCTGTGCTGCATTACCAGAGGTGCTGTCCTTTGCATGACATATAAAGTTGAGTTCCCATATGCCTGTCCAGGTCGATGTTGAAGATCACATGGTACTATTTGAAAAGGGAAGGATTTCTCTTGGTGTTCTGGCTAATAATTACAGTGTGGAAAGTTCCACTGTTCTCCTATACTTTACAATAAAATCGAGTGAAATGATTGCCTTAAAATTGTATCTCGTCAGTGGATGTCACAGCCCATATTAATTCAGCTAGCAGCTAAGCCACTTAAAATCAATAATACGAAAGACAGCTCTTGAAGTATGCTTCAGCAATAAAAATCTATTTAAACAAAACAACTTCATACATCACCTTAAAGTACTGTACACACATGATCAATTCAGCTGTAATACAGAAGGAAACTTTTGTTGCCTAGAAGTTTCCTTTTGAAAAACCTGCAATACAATTTGACTGACACAAGGGTATATTGTAAACAGGAGCCCTTTTTCAGTAGGAATATTTCCATTCAAGCCCTACTCATTACACGGGTAATTAAGTGGGGTTGTTGCGCTCCTGTTTTTTTGCTGTCCACGAGTGAGTGAGTTATGGAAGCTGGGAGTGACCCTTCCTCTCCCTATAACAGCCTCACCTGGAACAGCCTTTTGAGGACACCTGCCACTCTTAATGAAGATCTATTGCATGATTTGCATAGCCTGATTTATATCTGCAACTTTGGGGCAGAAAAGAACTGTTCAGTGGAGTGAAAAGATGGATAGAATTACGTTATAAGTGCTGTACCAGTCCAGGCAGCTGCTCTGCCTGAAGTAGGACTTTGGCTGGAAACACTTCTACTATTCTCTTTAAAAAGTTTGTGTTTTGATTAAAGACAAAGGCTTGTATTTGGTGCCCTGTTAGTACAAGCGAGAATGGCCTTTGCAGTAGATGAACTGTTTAGAAACTGCCACACACAGATTTGTGCTCTATTTACATGCTGCAAATTGATCAAAATAACGAAGCCTTTGTTGGCAATACAATTTTCTGTCACTTATGAATCAATTTGATGCGTATATTTCACCAAGCTACTCCAGTTTTGTTGAGCATTGCATTCACAGGAAAGCATTCTAATTTAAATCTGAAGTACTGTATTTTTTAAATGCGTAGACTACAAAAATGGCAATACGGTACTTCTTCAAAGAAGCAGGTGGAAATGTTCACAAAAATTCTTGTTCATTTTTGCTTTCCTCGATTTATTCTTCAATAGAAATTATTCTTAAACTAGTCTTTTGTCTTTCGTATATGGTATTAAACTATACACTTATCTCAATATTGATGGATCAAGGGTCAAATGTATCAAAATAATGGAGCGTAGAGTAAAGCACAGATAAAGTAAAGGATTTATTCAGTACCAAGTTAGTGCTGATACATTGTGGACATATTCACTGCAACATTTGGGAAATGGAGGCAGAGGGTTAATTCTTCTGAGCCAATAACCATGCAATATTGAAGATGAAATCTAATGTATTATTGTTCTACTCTTTGTCCTCACTCTTTCCATTTCTAACCCATTGAAAGTGGTGGGAGAAATTAAATCACATAGTTTTTTTTAGTGTAAATGGAAGGGCTGTGGTGCAACAATCATGTTGGCACACGCACAGTGCAATAGAAAGCTTTGACCGGATTGTGTGTCACAGATCCCACACACCAGTCAGAGTAAGCATTGAGAATAGATGAGGCATCTCACTGCAGGAAGGAGGAAAATTGGTGTCATGCCATAGTGAATTGTAGTATAAATTTTCACTTTGTAGTTTTCAGCCCAATTGCTTCATTAATCGTTAGCGTTACATAATTTATATTATGTGTTGCTCTGAGTTATTGTGGAGATAATTATATCCTCCAATGTCATCTTGGCAAACATTGTAAGGTGTTTTGCATTGTAAGGTGTTCTACACAACCAACAATAGTAACCTTTGGGGAGAAGATTAGCTGTTCCCATCTACTCTAAATGTTATTTGTAATATGCTTACAAAACAATCATTAAATTTCCTAGTAATTATTGTGGTGCTTTGAGACATTTTAATGTAATAAAGTGCTCTATGAATTTAAGTTCTTTATATTTGAATCAACCCCAAGATTCTACGAGTAAAAAATTACAGTTCAAATGCATTGCACCCACCACATTGGAATTGTTTCCTTATAAAGAATATGTGATACATAAAACATCCATTAATAGGCTACTCAGCTATCAATATCCAGTTGAATATAATTGGGAAACTGTGGGTTTTCAAATGCTGAATTTCCACCTGCACACCAGCCACAATCCTGACTGGTTAAAGTATAGGCCAACATTTTTCAGCGGAGATCAATGGAAATATCATCAAGACTAAGCTGCATGTTTACAATAAACAATGCAATTTCACATTGAACCATACGCAAGAGGGAAGTGGGGTGGCAGATGGAAACAACACATGGGAATCAATGGAAGAAATTGCACCAAAGTTGAGATATGAGATTGCAAATTGTAATCAATACAACAAACAACAATAAACAACAAAATTACATTTACAGAGCGCCTCTCACATGGGGAGGATGTCCCAATATAAAGTACTGTATACGGAAGCATTTGGCTTTGACAATTCCTTATTGTACCATAGACTGTATTCAGAGACAAACTGTCCTCCCTCCCAGTTTAATTGTTTTTAGTTACTTTAGCCTGCACGTTCTGGATCCCCCTCCTGCTGTCTCTCTGCCTCGCCCATCCCTTCCTCCTTCAAAACCTACCTGAAGGCCCTCCTCTTTGACTGTGTTTTCTATCAATTTCCTTCCCCCCACAACCTCCGCCCTCCCCAGTCCTTATCCCCAGCTCAGGTCCGAAATAATGTCTGACCCATAGCTTGGGACATCCCGCAGATGTGAAAAGCGCTACACAAATGTAATGTTGTTCTTGTTGTTTAGATATGCACTTCATAAGCATGTTATTTGGGTTTAAGAGTGATACAGAGAGGGTTGAACATTGTTGTACATTCCTTTGCAAAGCACATTTTTCTATTACTCAAATATTAAATGACTTGTAAGGCTTTGCAAGAAATTATCTGATTTTCACAGTGGTTTGTTTGTCTGGATTTTTGTAAAAGAGGAGAGAT
Source organism: Hydrolagus colliei (assembly GCA_035084275.1). Taxonomy (NCBI): domain Eukaryota; kingdom Metazoa; phylum Chordata; class Chondrichthyes; order Chimaeriformes; family Chimaeridae; genus Hydrolagus; species Hydrolagus colliei. The sequence continues at coordinate 12,781,068 of CM068754.1, forward strand.
TGAGACCTGATCAACAATGACTCCGAACAATACGTTGCTATGCAGGTCTTTGGCTAATTAATTGCTGTTGACTAGCAATGCTAACAGCCCACTGCAAGGGTTTGAGCTTGATTGTTAATCTATGGAGGAAGTCAGGTGAAATGATTGGGAATTCAATCCTGCTGGTGGGGGAATAACTATTGGCGTAACAATGTCACTGGGTTAATTAAACACATTAATAGGGTTGGGCGTTTCATTTTTTTGCTTTCCCTTCGACAATCTATTCAACAGCAGTCACAACTATGCATCGAATCACGATAGAAATATAAGTGTTGGTGGAAACTGGGACACAAAGGCAGCTCAGCCACTATTTCCCCAGAAGAGAGGATCAGTTTAGTCCATTCTTGGTTAAATTAAAATAATTCCGGTAATTAAATCAAACTGTTCCATGTGGTTTATGGGGAAATGGGGAGAAGATACCAGGGTAACACCATCACTTTCTTTTTTAACAGTAAAAACAAAGCCTTAGTTTAATAAGCAATCGATCGATCGACCCATCCATCCAATCCATCCAATCCATCCATCCAATCAATCAATCAATCAATCAATCAATCAATCAATCAATCAATCAATCAATCAATCAATCAATCGTGAATGTCTTAATAAATGCTGCATACTGTATACAACAACTTACATTTATATAATGTATATCACATCAGATCAGTTCCCCATTGGAATAATTTAGAAATTGGAACAATATCTCCTATATGTAGCCCTGGAAATTCTATAAATGTATCAACTGAGAAGTGTACCCACAACTTTGCACTCGTTTTTCTGCTTGTGGTCACAGCGATGGAAAGGAAGTTGAGCATTTGATCACTATAGATTTTAAAGCATTCAGCTTGCAAACTATGTCTCTATTTCTTCACCTCAAGCTAATGGATCATTTTAGGATTTGGTTATCTTTCCCATTCATTATAGAGTACATTATGTGAACAGGATGGACAGTGATGGCTTCTCAGCACATGTCCCACAGCGTAACATTGCTTCAGATGCTCAATGTGCAACATACCAAGTTTCCAATTTGTTTGTAGGAATCGCAAATGCTTCCGTTTTGAATATTTCAATGCAATTCTTCTATTCCTAGAATGATTAGTGCTGACTAGGATAAAAATATAGCATTAAGTAACCATTTGTAATAGTGTTTGAAAGACTTTGCATCCCATTATTAACTACCAACAAACAGACATACCAGTTGAATCCATTCACATCGTAGCAAACTTTAGCATTGCATGGCAATACTTTGTCGTGGATTGATGAGTAAACTTTGATTTGATGTTTCATGGGTGGATGTTGGCCTTTGAGAAATTGAATTAAACCTTAAATGCAATATAACAGTCAGGGTTACATGGTTGACAGTAATATATACTAATAAGCAACTTGATGGTGTGCTACATGTTGACGTGAGGCCGTGGGATTCAAAGGGTTAAGACTGAAAGCATCATTAATAACCACAACTGAGTCAAATCTTCTTTGCAGCTCTGAGAAGGATAATTGGCAATGAGGTAAGAGAATAAATTAAAATGGTTCTTTTTTATTCTTCCTTGCTGAGCTGTGTGACTCGGCTTGTTAACATGTTCTAGCTCATTGACTTCTTATGCAGCTTCTTAGAAGCCTTCTTTTTCTGCTTCTGAAAAAAGGAAGGAAGACTGAAAACAAACAAAACAATTAACAGGGACGTAATCTCTTCCTATGATAACAACGGAGGGGCTTACTGAGTGAATGCTGCAAGACAGAATCAGGGCCAGAGTCTCATTAGCTGCTGTTGAGGAGTTTTTGCTTCAACTTTCCCAGGAAACCCTGCAGCCTTTAAGCACTGTCATCTAGTTTGACAGTTTTGCTTCCCCCAGCTCGCTTAGAACTGGGTAACCAAACCAACCCCTTAAACATTTGGTTGTTAGGATGGAATGGACCAAACTTCAGTCACAACTGCTTTAAGCAAATGAGTGAAATTTTGCATGCAAACTACAACCTTGGAACCGCTCAAGTTACTTAAATACACACACACACACACACACATCACCAAAATCATTCTTCATTCTTAAGATATTCTGAAATCTGTTTCACATTTTAAACAGTTAAATGTTTAATTCATTCAAGACTTAATCGCTTCTGCCATTCACTGAAGCTATTCACAATTCAATGGCTTCATTTAATTGTCCTGGAACTTCAGGCTTGGAAAGGAGATTATAGTGAAAAGAAAAAAAAACAGAAGGACAGGCCAGGGTTTCATTGGCATCCAGATCACTGTTTTCCTCCATCAGTTGTCAGAAGGAGAGGCCAGTGAGAAAGAGGAATTGTTTGCTTATGACCATTCCCTTGTTTGCTTTTCAGAAACGTACTGTTTGTTTCTGGCCTGTACCTTTTACTAATTAAAAGTGCCAAGAGGTTTTAGCTAATTTCGAAATCATAATGTTTAGATTTTACAAAAACTTGCCATCTGCCAACAAATAACAGAAAACACTGAAAAAGTAACTTATTTAAATTATTTGAACACAGAAGCCTTAAATGGTAGGTGCTGTATTTTTTTCTAGACTGCACATGAGGTATGAGTACTGTAGTACTTTTAACTTTCAAACATTCTTTTAAATTGTATATGTTGGAAAAGGATTTAAACCCCAAGTATTGTAGTTGATTTTCTTTCTATTTTGTTTAATGACTTTTTTTAATTCAATAGTTCAAACTCCTTTGGCAATTTGTCAACCCATCCTTTGGATGAGACGTTAAACCAAGGTACCATCTGCCTATTCGGGTAGATATTAAAAATTCCAATAGAAAATAAAAGGGAGTTTCTCTTCTTGTCCTGGTCAATAATCCTTAAGATAAAATTAGTTAGATACAGACACTTCACCACCACGTCTGGGACATTGCTGCAAACAAATAGGTTGTTGCACATACCTACAGACAGTCAACAACAACAACAGCAATTTACATTTATAGAGCGCCTTTCACGTCGGGAGGACGTCCCAAGGCGCTGAATTTCATTAAATTTCACAGAAACTTTGTGAAGTGCTTTGATGTTCAGCATTATAAGTGCTATATCAGGGGTGAAAGGAGGTTGATGGAAGATATGGTCAAACAGGAGGGTCTGGAGATGGGTCTTGAAGGAGGCAAGAGAATGGGTGAGCTGGAGGGATTGGATGGATGGAGTTCCAGAGGGTGCAATTACATAATAGAAATTTCACTTGTTCTTGTAAATCTTTATTTCAGTTTCATTAGAATAAATAATACAGTACTTTCAGATATGATCTTTTCACTGAGCATTTATTTTGCATTCTAATTATTTCTATGTAATGTGACATTTGCTTCAAACAATTCCAGGAACTTATTTATTTGTGTTACATAAAAGCCTTCTGTATTCAAATAGTGCAGTAGCTCCATTTAAACACTCCATAATACACACAACCTTTGCTAGCATACATTCATACCCTAATTATAGAGAACTCATTGAATATGTTTCTTAAGATACATCTCTCACTATTTTATGCCACCCAGTAACAATAATAGAGGATTTACAATATAATGTACCTTAATCCTACCATTAAAATGATGTCTAGGAAATTGCAACTCAGCCTTTGTATCCAAATACAGTAGTTATTGTATATTGTATGAAACCCCCAAACTACAAGTTACACATATTTTTTCTACAGTTAGTTTAGGTTCCAACAGTTCTCAGACACACCACTAGGTGGACCTTGTAATAAAAGTGCCATCTTGCATTAAGTATCAATTAGGCAAAACCATCTTTGCCATCATTTTCCTTAATGATAAGACAGAGGCAAGCAATAAAGCCTTTTAAATAATTGAACTGTAAATGGAGATTAAATGAATCTGAGTTGCAAACACTTAATGCTTAAAGACATCAATTTATGAATAAATCATGTTTTAAGCATGGCACATTTTGATGCAGTGAAACGTTTAAAACACAAAGGAAATCTTAATAATACACATTGGAGTGATAGTGTTTGTGCCTGAAAATGAAGGAGAAGGAAACTTCAGGACTGGAAACAGAATGTAAATAATAGAATAAACTGGAAGGATTGAAGGTGTATTTCTCATTCTCAAAATGTTTTCATAAGTGACTTGCTAAATCTTAATTTGAAAGTTGGTTCAACTTACCAATGATATTGCAAGTTACAATAAATCATTACTTTTTGTTGGAATCTGATTTATGAAATTGGGAATGGGTTATTTAACTTTGCAAATTCATTCCTTTCCATTCATCACCACAGGTACACATTTTAGGTACTTGACATTGTTATTCTGCAGCCAAAATCCCTGGCATACCAGACAAGAAACTCACCTCCAGTGGACCCACTAAAAGCCTAGAGCATTTTTGTATTTGATGCTTGTCAATAGACACAGTCTTGAGGGCTCTACTACTTTCACAAATCCTCTAAACAAAACAAGGTCCTAAACCATACAAAATATGTCACTAGCACAAGCTGCGCAGACAATTATCATGTCCAGCTCATTCAAACCACACTGCCACTCATACAAACTCACTGTCCAGTTTTTACACCCAAACATTGTACCCTTCATGCACTCCTATACCAAATATACTGGCTGTTATCTTTCTGACGCAGACATAGTGAGATATCATGCTAGGCCCTAGCTCAAACTCTTATATATTTCAGATGCCTGTTCTCCATCCATTCAAAGTGACACAACATTAAAATGTGGTATAAAACAAGTCAATAACTCAACACTTTCACAAATGTGCATCAGAAAACAAGCTAAAATTGCATTATACCTCATACAGAAGTTTCTCTCTCACTGGATAAACTGTTTACAATTATGTACTTCACATATCCACTAGCTTTTCCCACCATGGAATTGCAAACACCTTCTAAATATGAAGCAAAAATATGAAGCAGCAGTCCAAAAATGTAACCTGCAAAATAAAAAGATAACGTATAAAATATAGCAATGGGCAAATGCACTGAAAATACTCTTTTGTTGAAAACATTATTTCTCACAGTAGATTGCTGTCTGGCTCTGGATTTGTGTATTAATCGTTAAAGGTTCTAGGTGGGTGACATTAACTAAATTACCTGATTAGGAACCTGCCATCTTATAAAATGAGAAAGTCCTTTTAACTGCTATGGCTTCTTGGTATATTCCCATTATGTACACATTCTGATCCAAGCATAATCCTGGTTCATGAAAATAAAAGCTTGACACCTGGTAGATTGCTGTTTTAAGTGCATTGCCTGAAGTCCTGCCAATACAACTGGAATTGGCCTCTTTAACCTGTTGAGTCCTGAATTTGTTTTGCAGCTTTCAGAATGTGCCTATTCCAGTCATGTCAGTCTGGAATTTCTTTCTACAAAGACACCGACAGACGGTATCTTAACCATAGCTGGACTTGTGAATGTTTTGAATTGTGAATATTTGTTTCATTTTGGCAACTCGTGGAGTCCTGTAGCTCAATGGTTAGAGTATTTGCCTTACAAGCGTAAGATCTGTGTTTGAATCCAGGCAGGGGCGAAACCTTTGGCAAGTTTCCTTACTCCATATGCCCAATAATAATCCCTCAAAAAAAAACTACAATAAATTGGTCATTTCAATCCACAACTGTTTGTAGGATACTGCTGTGCATAATTGGCTGCTGCGATTCGCCCATAAAACAAAATACAGTCAATTCACTTTGCAGTATATTCTGTGAAGCGCTTCGAAACATCTAGAAGACCTGATAAGCTCTATATTATTATTATTATTCATATATTTTTTCAAAAGCTTGATACATGTCAGCATTTTTACATTTGATGAGTTGAAAATCAACAACTTAGCAACAGCAAATTCTCTGCTGTAATCAGAAACCATGGAAATTACAAGAAAGCTCTATTGTGTCTTAAAGGACATTTTTCTCTATAGCTTTTGGTCTAGTTCAGAATATAATGTCCAACATTTCTCCATCTGCTCTAATCTGTTCTTAGCTGTAATTCTTTTACAAATTCTTTTGGGACTATGTGTTGTCTTTATAAGAAGAAAGATGATAAATATGGCTTGATTCTCACTTATTCCGATGATACTAGTCCACAAATCACTTAAGTAATCATGTCTAAATAGCTCGACGAGATTTGGGGGATGGTGAAACAAGTCAGTGGAACCGCCAAATGCACCAAATAGCTTGAAGCACATTCCCTGTGGCTTATATTTCTCTTCCTTAATGGAGTTTATAAAATGATAGAATGTATACATAGGAATTAAAAACTTCCTTACAGAAACCCTATCTACTCTCATGCGACACATTACCATCCAGATCTGTGGCACTGTGTGAAAGTGCAATGAAGCAGTCCAGGGATCAAGTCCATCTCTAGCCACATTCTTTTGTGTGACTCTTCCAGGAAATTACTGGGAGCAAGCTGATAAAAGTGCTGCAGGTTTTAGTATAGGTATCCCCTAACCTACCTGAGAGTATCATTGCTTCCCAGGCCTGTGATGGGGTCAGCAAGAGAGATCCCTCTGGGCTTATCTCACTTCAGAAAGCAACCAGCAGCAAACTTCTCAGCTGTATCCTCTGTTACCCGATCTGAGATGAAAAAGACTCCAGGACTTCCAAACGCATTTGGAAAGAGAGAGAGAGAGAGAGCAGCTCGAGAGGTCTGCCCCCGGGTGTAAAGATGAGATCTGCCAGTGATAAACTCGATCAGAACAAATGACTTCGTCACTGAGGACATCATAAAGGAAACAAACAAATCTGAAGAAAAATGAAGTTGTAAAACTTATCAAATTCCTTAACTTATTTCTTTTTCAATTCTCTTGTGTTATTACTCGCCTTATGCATGTTACCTTCTCTCCTATTCTTTTCATTCCCGTGTCTTGTAGCAGCACAGACATCTGCCTCCACACCTGTTCGGTCAAAGGGTTAGGCAGATTAGCCCACTCAATACTCTGTGCCAGGTAACAGGGCTGCGTGGTGGATTGGAATATTTACGAAATCCCTTTTTGTCAAAAGTAGTACCATTACAGGTATATCGGCATGTACACATAAAAAATAATAAGATTTTTGTGTATTGTGGAGAACATAACAGAGCACTTTGTGGAATTTAATACCTGTGCATTCCACTTGGTGATTCATCCAAGTAAGCTGTATACTGCTGTAGTGACTGAACAGATATAATAACCTCGCAAATATGTGATTTTCCTCTTTTAGGCTTAAGACGATTCAGTTCTATGGGTTACCAACATGCCATCTGAGCCAACGACGAACAATGCACAGCCTACGTGTGGTTAGCAGCTTAGTGTGCAGGTGGTCTGAAACTCAAATCTGCAAATCCAGAATCATGAATAGAGCATCGTTTTTGAATCTCTTTTCACTTCCCCGGGCCCCTTTTTCACTCGTTTAAGTCTTCGCTGCTGCCAAACTTTGATCTTTGGATGGAAAGGAAGGGATTGTGTAAGCTGCCAAATTTCTACAGTTATTGGCAATACCCATTCCGAAACGAGCAAACAGAGATATTGGCAGTTTTTCTTCCTTCCGGTTAAGTCACTGATCTGATTGTGAACTGGCAAAGCTCACCCAATGAGAACAACTGAGTTTGACTGTTACTCCAGTCTCGGATTCAGATTCTGTGACTTTGCTTGGGAGTCCAATGGTTGCTCAATAAAATTACCATGCTGCCCTTGTAATAGGAAAACATTTACTGCCAATACTATTAGGTTGACAGCTTTATTCAGTGAATAATGATCCTTGCATTTGATATGAGGGACCCAAGATTCAGCTGTTTTGTCAGTATCACTGTTACTCTGTGACTTGGTTGGTCGAATGTATTGTGAGGCAATGAGATTTTAATTGTTTCTTCTTGATATAATATGTAGCACTCACCATACATTCTTCGCTAGTTTAGAGTGGCAGCTTTTGTTCAGAAAACAATCAATGGCCGGAATATTATCAAGCAAACAATGGTGTGCCTCTCGATTACTCTTCCCAATAATCAAATTATTCTGTAGCTATTTCTGAACTGTTACAGAATACTGAGACTTGTGTCACCACTTGTAAAAACTCACCCCAGCTTGGGTGCATTATACAGGCACAGCATGTCATGTCTTCTCTACAGAGTATCGATGGTCCTTGGTCTGGTTCCTTCACATCTATGTTTTTGTCTCTTATCACCACAAGGGGAGAGAGAAAACAAACTGCTGGAAAGAAGAGAAACCCCTTTAGCAGTCTGAACGCACAAAAAATATTGTTTCATTCCTATAATATTCTTGGACTAGGATGCATTTATACTCGTATGTGTTTTGTGACAAATTTCCGACCTCCACTGAATGGCAGTATCTCCCACTATTTCCACAGATCTGCTCAGGATGTACTAGTGTTTCAGTTTATCAATGCTAAGATAACATTTACAAAAAGTATGCTAACATCTCATAAAAGAGGACGAGTTTGATTCCCTAGAACTGCATTGGAACATCAGCCCAAAACAAAGTCCTGATAGATCCCTGCTCCCTTGGCGCCAGAGTCATTAAGTCACAATTCATTTGTTGGCAATAATTTTCCACAATTGTGTGATAATTCGCACAGGGAATTTCTGTGTTAAATTCAAATTGAGTGAACTGTGATCTATTTGCTTGCACTGACTGCTCAACTATAGAAGTGATATCACATTGCTTACTGTAGAATAGTTTCAAAGCACAGTTATGTATGAATGAAACAATGTTGTTCAATAAATATATCACAGTTTATGTTTGTCTTATAATGTGTAATATTCCTTGAAAGCAATGAAATAATTAAATTCAATAATTCGTATACACAGGCAAGTACTTATACACAATAAGTACTCAAAGCAATTTGATTCATTAATGTACAAACAGGATGGAGGTAGTGTAGATAAGTGAGACAGTGTGTACACATCCAGGAAGGTACACTGCAAGCTGAGATCTTTCAGTGATCACAATGACATTCTGTTAAAGGATGTTGTTCAAGTAACTCAAACATTAAAACATCCTGCAGTATCGTTTGACACTAGGGGTTATGTTTTGTTTGATTATTCCTTTTTGCAATTACAGTCTGCTTATAAAGCAATGTTTCCTTTGCTTTCTGTCAATATTTGTTAGTTTGTTGACAAAGTGAATTGCGGTTCATACAAGACGTGTCACTGCTATTTTGAGTCTTATAAAGTAATACAATATTTTCACAAAATAATATCTGTCTAAAACCATGGCCGATATCTGGTGGCCTACTGGAAAACATGTATTGGGTGTGATTTTTACCTACATCACTTTTACCCTGCAAGTGACAATGCCAGTAAAGAGATACTTTAAAGGTGTCTCCATGAAACACAAATTTTCAACCTCCACCGAGAGATGATGTCTCCCACTATTTCCACAACTCTGCACAAGAGCGCAGTCCCACTGTGATGAACCGTTCAGGCAAATTGATGGCATTCCCACGTGACAAACGATATCTTACTCAGTTGTCACCGCTTTACTTTTGCGTACGTCCCAATTTTAAAAAAAAGTAAGTTAATTAAATATAATTTGCAATGATCAACAAAGATAGCAAAAAAGGACGAGAGCAGAGAAATGTCAGGTTCCCGCAAGGTATATAATTCATCCAGAGTTCTTAAAACAAGCTAGTTGGTTGAGTTCAGTCCCTAGATAAATCTATCCACTCTGTTTTTTGCACAACCATATGTTTGTCTCAATTTGATAGGAATACCAAAATATTCTGATGCACATGTTTTATCCTGTACAATGCAATAATGGATAGCTGGATGAGATTACAAACTTGTAATCTAATCGAGGGATTCTGGTGGCATTGTTAATGGCAGGAAACTGTAGTGGATAATGTTATTTGAAGCCTGAGGTTAGGTTACTGCCAGGTAATTATTGTGGGATATTCTCTTGTTCCTTTTCTTTAGAATAAATATCGTCGATTCTGAGGTGTGATTTTCTTAGTTGAATTTTTTGTGCCAACATCAGATGCTGACTGCCAGTGCACTCCATCCAGTGATACTCGTTGATATGCGTTTCCAATAAATTTGCATCAATTTACTTCCTGTCATAGCAGATGCACCTGCAGTGCAGTTTAAAACAACCCAATAATACTGTACTTAAATACCATGTGATTTATCTCTCTAAAATCAAACAGCACAGTGAGCATTAATGCACTTTGTTATTCTAATTGGTACAAAAGATTCAGCACTAGTGTAAAATGCAAGCCCATATCTCAACATTTTGTGCTGGTAGTGTGTGTTCATGTGTGTGCACCCGGGGGGTGGTGTTGGTGGGGGAGGTGAATAAACCCTGACTGCCTCATTGACCTATATTGTTCTCAGCCGATGCCCTGACCTGGAAAGTTAGCTACAACAGGAAATGGCATTAGAACAGCTGGTGTTATCGTGCTATTGTTCTGGAGGCCGTTTTTCTGAAGTACTTTGAAGTGTTTAATACCCTGTTATACATTTTAACCCAGGTTATTTTTCGTCGGGTTGGCCTCAATGCTTGTGACCAACAAAGTATCTTTTTTTCCCCACTAGCCAGGCTTATTCAGATCCTGTACAAGTGCATTGTCTGCAGGCTCCTGTTGCTGATGTGGAGAGGCAACAACAGATAGTGGCGGTTTTGCACATTGGTATGTCTGCAGCTGTGTCACATGCTGGAAACCATCATATTGTTATTCACATTGGCAGCGAGGCATCCATAGCTGTAAAGGAGCACAAACAGTTAGGGTTGGAAATAGTACAAATTCTAGAAATAAACTGTGCTGGTGTGAAATTGTTTGCCAATTAACAAATCTACATGTTTGTTTGTCTCTATATACAGCTGTCATCATGGGAATAAATGCAAATGACTGTGAAATATTTATCACAGTGGAGAAATTGGCCAGACAGTTTAATGTGTCCAACATCTGCACATTCTAATAGCAAATCATTGAGTCTTTCACTGCAGCTCACTATGTAAATTCTTCACTGATAACTGGAAATTAGTTTTTGAACAATATGGGTGTTTCACTTACCAATTGCCAGCACATTAGGTACATAAAAGTCCAATCTGAATCCACTATCACAGATTGCTTTAGGGCAGCTCATGAAATTGATACCAAAAGCCATTGAAGAATGAAATTACAGTAACATATAATTAAATGCATTGCTGGGGCAAGATGCGTGATAGATTGTACCAAAACAGTTTGGAAGTTTGACTTTTGAATCTGATAACATTAATTCTTATGCCTTGGGATGTCCTCCAGATGTGAAAGATGCTATGTACATACAATTGGTTGTTTGTTGTTGTTCTTTTGGTATAAATCAACATGAATACAGTAATATCAGAATCAAACAATGATAACCATGTCTTAGATTGTCACAAGCTGTTTTTGTTGGTGTATGATCAATTTGTGCCTGATGAAATGTAATAATAATAATAATCCTTAAATTTGAATGAGCACTTTTCATGCCTTCTAGACGTCTCAAAATGCTTCACAGAATTTACTGGAAAGTGAATTGACTGTATATTTGTTGGCAAAACGCGCAGCCAATTGCGCATAGCCGTGTCCCACAAACAGTCGTGGATTGAAATGACCAATTTTATTATTGTGTGGTTTTTTGGAGGGATTATTATTAGGCATACATCATTAGACTTGTTTGAATTTCATTTTAAGTCTGTCCTGAAATCCATGGTATAATTATTAAAATTTCAATCTCTTTTAAAATTTCTACTGAATCAGTTACGCAATCAAGAGCTTACTGGAAAACTGGTTCTGAATTTAGGAAGCGGACATGAAATTGACAGGCCACATCAATGAGAAGGGACACTAGTTCTCTCAGTGCTCCTTGGCACAGTGTTAGGAAATGAAGGAGGCCACTGGGAGTAGGCAGTTAGCACAGATCAAGGTGATCAGAATTCACACAGATTTATCTGTATGAATGAGGTTTTGTACTGAATGCAATTGATGTGACTTAAATCTTTAGACTTTAACAAAAGACATCATTGGCATGAATAAGTTATTTGTATTCCCAAGATTTCCCCCCAAGATTACTGTACAATTTCTAGATTGAGTAAGTGCAGGCTCTTTATAACAAAGCATGAACCTGCTTCATAAAGTTGCTTTGGTTTCATTGTGTAAATTTGATACAAAGGTTTTTTTTCTCCATAATTGACTTGACAAATATTAATGAACTTCAAGTTCACTGAGCAATATGAAATGGAGAGTCATATTATAATCTCATTTGTCCTTATTGGGATTGAACCTCGACACAATGTAGACATTTTTTCTGCTTCATCTACTTATAACAAATTCCAGCAGAATAAAAATCAAAGCTGATGAAGAAAAATAAAGATAGAAAAGTTACATTACAATACATTTATTTAAAAAATATGTCTGCAACATACAGCAAAATAGATTATTTTATAGAATCTGACAGGCACTTAGAAACTAACGCAAGAAAACGATAAGCAAAACCCTATTACACAAGTATTATTCTCTGGAAATCGACAATTGAAATAATAACACTAAACATCTTTGCAATCTATAAAAATTATGAAGATAACCACATGCAAAGTTACGTTCATGCTGGAACATATTTCCACACATGGTTGTTTTTAGTTTTAAAACCACTCGTCTCTATAAACACAGCACTTATATTGCGGATGATATAATCTAGCCTAACATTTCATGGTTTGCTCTTGTACTGTTCTACAATGTAACCTTCTTCATTGGCAAAATAGAATGTGAAATGAAGCTCGGATAACACGACTTTTGGAAAATTGTTAAACAACAGGAAACGCCAATGGAAGCACTAAGCAGTTACCCCAGCTCTGAAACTTTACCCAAGGATAAGTGATCACAAATAACGGGAAACTTTTTTTAAAAAGCGGACTTTCAATGAGAAACAACCTGATCAATGAGCAACGAAAATTCCATGTTCCTGATAAAATAGTAATACTCCATTGAGAAACACTAAAAAATATATGTCAAGGAAATTAACCATTGGAATTTGCGAGAATAAAAGGCCACTGCGAGAAAAATGTATGCATCATTCCAAGCGATTGTCAGAAACTAAGTAGCACAGAATACTGCCCTTTTACCTCTAGGACCTAGGTTGAAATCCAGTCCTACTGATGGGTTGAAATGAGTCTCAATTCAGTTCCTTTTGGATATACATTCACTGTGGAAAAGTGCTGAATATACAACACAATCTACACTGAGACATGTTGTAAGGATGCCTGGTATGGGAAAAATTCACACTAATGCAATAAGGCTGTTCTACTGAGGTTCAGGTTAAGACTTGTTGTTGGGGGAAAGAGTATTCAGGACTTTAAGAGCTTAGTATAATTCCAGTTTAATTCCAATGATAAAGCTTTTGGAGTGCAAACTACTTTCATAGAAGCACCAAGAGACAATGTAATGGGAAGTTTTCACAACTTTTAATTGATGCTGGTTGCAATGTGAATGCAACGAAAGAAACACTAACATTTTAAAAGGTAAAAGTAACTTTAAAAATTGCATTATTATGAAATAATTGTGGATGAGACTAAGCTAGGTGGGCAGGAAAACGATACAAGGATAAATAGTGTTCAAGCAAGTCAGAACCGATTAAACAGATGGGCCAAGGATTGCCAAATGGGTGTGAGTATAAAGGCGAAGTAATGCATATAAGAACATGAAACATCTGTATCAAATGAAGTGCACATTAGCCCCAAATGAAAAAAGGATTTGGGTGTAATTGGGATTATTGATAATTTACTGAAGGTCTCCAGTCAATGTGGAGCTTCTAGCAGTAAAGCTAATCAAATAATCAATTACTTGGGTAATTTAGCCTATAAATACAAAAAGTTATTTTGATGTTGAATCACTAATAAGACCACATTTCATACATTAATAGTGATGTCCTATGAGATGGCGAAATACATATAATGGAGAATCTCAATATTGTCTAAGTGAACCTATTTACAATCACAGGAAGCATATCCCCATTTTGTGATTTTCCCTAAAAAGGATGTAATACTTTTGCCTGGGTTCAGAGAAGAGACACAACGATGATTCCAGGATCAGGGCCCTTTGCTATGATACAGAACTCATAGAATAGTGAATAAGCGGAACAGACTTTCAACAAAAGTCGTTGATATGTGTCAATTAACTCCTGCCTGGGAACATTTTGAAAGTTGTAGCATTGAGATAGAGTTCTAATAATATGTTTTGTGGGACAGATCAATATCACACTGGTACAAAGAAAAATCTGTATATGGAAACTCACATTATTGAGAAAATGTGGAGGTAGCAACACTTTGTATACGTTTTGTGTGAGGGCTGACATAAGAGGATGAACACAGGATATCATAAAATAAAATATCATAAAGTAAAATAAAATATCATAAAATAAAATATCCTATCATAAAATAGATTTTTTTTTAAAAAGTACCATTCTCCAATACAGAATCACTGTATTTACAGATGAGTCCGCAGAACACAAAATGAACCATATTACATTGAATTATATTGGGCTAAAATTCTGATAGGTGTTACCTATAGCACCTTGGGTATTGTCAATTGCTGATAAGATTTCTCCATTATAATTGTACATTGTCGAAGATACTGGAATTTCGGTTGATAAGTGTTCTATTATAATTTCAGGGAATATTTGTAATGTGGCATTTTAGCGCTGAATATTACATTTTGAACTAAGCGAAATGAATTCAGATTAACTGTGCCTGAGTGCAAATATTGATTATAAACAATTGTTTGCATGTTGAATAGAAGTGAGTCCAAAGGTGGGCTTTCTCTATTCCTTTTGCCCGTATCCACAACACTCCAGGGATTTTAGCCTTGCTTGCACGGCTGCCTTCATTCCAAATAGAAAGGAACTAAGCTCCCACAATGCATCGAGTCAAATCAACATGCTCATTAAATTCATGAGATGGCCTCATTGTATGTACCCACACTGTAAGTAATGATGCATGCACTGGAAATTAGGTGCAAGCTGATCTGTAAAAAAAAACCTGTGGCTATTACAGATGTACTGGTTTGTGTTGGAATGCTTTATGGAACAGATCAGCAGTTCTGTAAGATTTTTTTTCATTGTATTACGTTCGCACCTTTGTTCTAACTTTTTGGGGTGGGGGAGGATAGGAGATACAAATACCGCAAGCTCGATTCCTAATTGGTAAGCAATAAGATAAAGAGTATTGAGAATTATCGGACTGTAAGGCGTGAAAAGGGAACGATGTTTTATGTTGGTTAAACAGATGGGTTGCAAAATCAGGTCAATAAATTAAATCATGATGATTTAAAGAACCTCATGGGACAAGTAAAATAATAGCTATCGTAGCATTTGATGTAGCGCCTTTCAAGACAGGAGTAAATTGTGTTTGATTGCAAAGTGTAGTGACTGTGTAAATCGTAGGCAATCAACTGGTAACCCTACAATGTTAGCAATAATTGGAAACAGAACCAATTAAGATTGGGTACCTCACTGACAAAAAGCATATTGAGTTGTTGAATTAATTGTTTTGTTACTAATACAATAAAGGAGCTCAAAAATATCCTAGTGATATAGTGGACAGAGAACAAACTTTACTCCCCACTTTACTAGCATATGTGGTTTCTATTTCAGCATTGGACCCACTCATCATATTCATCAATGGTTATTAGAATGTGTGAGGGAGCCATTTCTGAATTCAGTTTTTCTAAGAATGTAATGTAAAAGTGTTTATTATTATTCATTTGCTCATTGCATCCCATTTACATATCTCTCTATCAAACTATCATGAGCATATATCCATATTTTTTACATGGACGCACGGTGTGAACCATTCATATGGTTATGAACCACTCAGATGATTCATAATTAATACATAAACCTTTGAAGTGTTCTCGTTTCAGTATCGTGTAGGCTGAGCCGCAATCTTTGCACTCCCCTTCTCCAGCACATCCACCAGTTGCAATAGGCACAAGCGAGTGATGCATTTACACCTAATGTTAACAAACTTGAATAATAGTTCATTACACCATGTGTTGAACGCTAAAAGCAAATTGGCATCTTTACAAAACATGTGTAACCTTTGCAAAATACACAAGCTGAGGATAAAATTGGCACCACAATACTAAATATTCATACTGATAATAAATAGGAATTAATTTAAAATGATAATTTCCTGTGATAATTGCTTTCTACTGTTACATACTGAGAACTTTCTTTTGTTGCCTTCTGCTACATAATGCATTAGTTTCTCTCCAACACATATATAATAATAATCCTTTCAGTTGATATATGTTACAAAACAAGAACAATATCCACTATGCCAGCAGGGGACTTTGGAAAATTGGTATTTTCTAAGCGTATTTAAGATTTAAAAAAAATATGATCTTCAGGAAATAGTTAAACATGAATTCAATTTTAAAATACTTTATTTAGCTACATTGAGGGTGCATAACAATTATCGAACTCAAAATGGGACAATATAATCTTTTGTTTCAATATTTTTAACCAAGAAAAAGATCATGTATTACTGAATTATCAATAAAGACAAATCTTTATTGCAAGACTGCAAACTATTCTATTGGGAATATCATATCATCAGGTGATCTGTTACATTCAACAGGGGGTGCCGCTTCTACACATGACTGTACAGAATCTGATTCTCACTGCATTTGGTAACATATTGTGCAATGAGAATATCAATGGATTTGGAAAAATGGGTCACAATATTAACAGTTAAACTCTCGTTGGTTAGATTTGTTTATTAAGATAATTACAATCACTGGATTTGAACAAACATGGAAAAATACTGGGGAATGTTTGAGGTTAAGACTCTATTTTCCTTGATGTGAAATCTTTGGAACCTATAATTAAGAGAGAGAAAATTCCAGACCATTCAATGTATTCCACCCACCCCAACCCACCAAACAATTAGTATCTCAGCCTGTTCTGTGAAATAAAGTGGACACAAACATTGAGAAAATCACTTTTGATTATTTATAAACTTTCATAAATTACTGTGTTGGGTTGAAACTGATTTTGTGCAAAGAAACTATGTACACATTAGCCGTCTGGCTACTTTAAACTATTATGAAGCCCGAGAAAAAGTACTGGATTGACATCTTAGATCCACTTTATTTCAGACAGTCTTCTTTAAGAAGCGTAACTTACTTTCTTTTAAAAAGGCTGAATGAATATACTGTATAGTGTGAATCACTACATGTTGTCTTCCCATTGCTGTTAATGGAAATAAATGTACGTGGATATGTTGTTTTCTCGATTCACATTTTCCCTCCTCAAAGCGTTAACAAAATCAATATTTTTTTCCCCAATTGTAAATGTATTTTGTGTGAAGTGGCCGGGTCAGTTTACCACACGTTCAGCAGCTGCTATTCTCCAGCTTGTCCCACGATTCCCAGGCTACTAGGATTGACAGGGTGATGATAAACTAATGTGCCCCCTGCTCTGTGCATGGCCCATTGTGAAGACAGCTGAGACCCTCTGCTGCTATTTGCTTTCTCCCACATGCATTATTCAGAAGCACATGAACAGACCAAGAACCTTTTATTCCCTAATTTTGTATTAAAATAATCCATCACTTCACGGAGTCGAGGTCGAGGCTCATTCTGAGCTCAGTACAAAAAGGACAAAAAGACGGTTCTTCCACAAAAAACTTTTAAGTATTTTTATAAACATATAAAACATATTATTTGCAAATATTAGAGTTTACAAACCAATGATTTCATTGTTGCCATTTGCAAATATAAATGTTCTCCTCATTAGACAGACAGTGTCCTTTTGTTCATCTGTTTAGGCTGAATTTTGGAAGCTTCCTGAGTTAAAGTTATGCTCCATTTTCCTTCACTTGTTAGGATATTTTAAGTAAATCTCTGGCAAAGACAACAGCTCCCACAATTAAAGATTTGTGAGGTGAAATTCATCTTTAGTTTTGATGAAAAAATGAAAGGCCGAAAACTTAGAAGAGTGAATTAAAACCAACAGAAAGGTAAAACTCATTTTGCATGAAACAAAACAGTCAGGAACGTAGGATAACTTTAAAGAGAGAAACCTTTATTTTTTTCACTGATGAAATTAAACACTGAAAGGCATTATTTTTATAATGTTTTCCAAACTAATTATTTTTGTTTGAAACCTCTGAAAAGTATGGTCAGACAGAGTTTAATAAAGTCCTTTAATAAACTATTGTTGCAATTCTCCGACGCACTGCTTCCTCTTTTTAGCTCATCTCACCATGAAATTGGTTTAATGAAGCAGAAAGGTATGAAGTATTAGCATTCGCATTTCACTCAGCAGCAAAATGCATTTCGGGGAATGCACAGAATTCTGCCCAAAGTGAAGATGTGCCACACAAAAGATATTATCTCTAAAGTACATCAATACTATTTATTTTCCTCTCATTGCTCAGCAAATGATCAATTGAAATGGCATCTATTAGTCGCAGAAATTAGAACAAAAGGCCCAAAAGAAAAATGAGGACAAGTTTTCCAGAAGTTCAATTAAACCATCCAATACAATTCATGGTTAATGAATGCTATGCAAATATTAGCGATATGCTAATGATAGGTGGATATTAAAGATAGATGTAGCTGAAGCCATTCCTCAGACACCTTCAAAAGTAGATCAAAATCTTGATTTCAGTTGAATGTGAGCTTTGCAGAAACATTGATCAGGATTTGCTTTCACCCATTTTAGAAAAGAAACAGCCATTTGGGCAGTGAATATGTATGAAATTACCCATCCAGATAACTAGCCTGAATATTGTAATAGTTTTATGGGAAGCAACATGATCCTCAGGAAAAAAAATTGTAAGTGAAAATGGCAAAATTAATTCAAACATTTTCCATATAATAACTGATCTCGCGGTTTACATGTGGGTTTACTAATCCGAACAAAAGGTCATCAGAATATATATATATATCTATGTATCTTGCAGTTTCATTCATTTTATTTTTATAGTTGCCAGGTTCAAATCTGGCCTTTGCCTCAACCCTTCAGCTGAGTGGAGGGTTGGACAGGTTACAAATGATGGGACTGGAGATACAGCACTGCATCATCACATCGCTTTGGCCTATCTAGAATGCAGCATACAGCAGCTGTCCACAATTCAAAAGACACACAAATTACGACCGCATAATGTTGATGCACACAACTTGTCTAATAAAAACTGAGTTTTAACCTATAACGTCTGCAAATTGTCTCGTGAAATAATTTGAAAGGACAACTGAAGAGTTGCAATGTCCGAAAGAGTGGCAGACTGCAAGTCACCAGAGTCTTTTCAATAAAGCTGATTTAAAAGAGATTAAAGAGATTAGAGAGTGAATCCACCTTCAGGGTCCTTTACAAAAGCTTTTTTTAAAAAACTTGGCAAGAATTTTACTTTTTGAAGGATCAACTTTAACATCTTTTTTCTGCTTTTCCACCTACGTTTGATTACCAGAGCTAGTGTAGATCACATCGTTGAGGGATTGGCATTGAGAGTGGTATCATATTGTTCTAGTTGTTGTCAGTGATACACAACAATAGCGTACCATGCACCCGAATTGTCTGTCTGTGGTGGGATGGGATTGGTGGTGGAGGTGCTGGTGGTGGGGATGGTGGGTGGTTGGGGCACGGGGAAGGCAAGACCAAGAGATCGACTCATGATTGATGATTTAAATCACAGATAAATCATAGAACAACTGTTTCGCTTTTTCACCCCTCGTGCAACTTAAGTGCCAGAGGAGTGTTTTTTGGGACATCAAGAATTAAAAGGATCTTCGAATGTACAGTACAACTGATTTTTTTCTCATTTGCACTGTGATTCTTTCCACTTCCCATGATTTTCTCCACTCTAAAATCTGGGCTCTGTCATATTTAAAATTGGATGGATTGACATCAGATGCCTATAGATTGCAAAGTGTTATCAGTATAAGATCACATCTACGAGTTGCCTCACTCCATTTTTGGTACGAGTTGAGCAGTCAGAATGACACAATAATCGCATCGAAGTAACTCTTAAAATGCAATTTAACTGGACGCAATAGTGTAAGGGAGCTGAATTGACATCACTAGAGATAAGTCATTAATCCACAGTATTTTAGAGATCTTGCAGTTTCAATTATCTGTGCTAATTCACCTCTCTTGTCATGTTCGGTTAACCCTTCTAATCTAATCTAATCTCCCAGTGATGTTATGCCTTGAATTCAACGAAGAATGGTGCAATTAAACGAAAATGAATTGTTAGTGACAAACAAATGTAACTGATCTTTAATAAAGTTACTGCTGAAAATTGGCTGCGTAATCTTAGTGCAGAATATATGATTAGATAATAATGTTGCCATTAACTTATTATTAGTCTGGGTAATAGTTCTGTGGTTTTCAAAGTTGTTCATATAATTGCTCACTGAGAGGATTGGGTGGTGCCTGTGGGTTAGCACACTGCCCTTTCACCTCTGGGACCCAGCCTGTAATGCGGCCTACACTGATGCAATCAAAGTCTCCTGTCCGGTTGTGCAAATCCTGCGCAAAATGTGTTTGAGCAGTTTTGACTTTGTTCCTAGTGATACATACACTCAGCACAGAATTGATCAGATTTTGGCACGATTTACATTAAAACTTGACTATGCCTATCAGATGCAACCATAGTTTGCCATGGGAAACAACAAACAACAACAAAATTACATTTGTAGAACGCCTTTCACGTCGGGAGGACATCCCAAGGCGCTGAAATGGGAAGTTAAAAAATACACAAGTGGTTTGGGAAGTGTTTTCTCAGTTTGGTACAGTAAAAACCCATTTATCCGTGAACCAATCAACCGTAACTTCCGTATAACTGGCACCTCTAAAAAAAGGTCCGCATTTGATTAACTGGAATTTATCCAGGACAATGCATTTAAAAACATTTTTGTGTGTTTTCGGCCGAATATCCGGCATGCGCTTTAACCAGCATTGGCCAGGTCCCGAGGGTGCCGGATAAATGGGCTTTTACTGTATTATGCACATGTCGCTGGAATGTGAGAGAGAGAACTTTGCTTTGCTGTTAGTTTATCAGACACAAAGAATTCTATCCAAAAGTGTTTAACAATAACAACCACAAAATTACATTTGTATAGTGCCCTTCATGTCGGAAGGACATTGCAAGGTGCTGATAACAACAACTTGTATTTATATAGGATCCTTCATGCCAGGTCGCATCCCGTAGCGTTTCATGTTGATCCCAAGTGGTAAAGCTGAAGTAATTTCTTTCTTACACACTGATGACAACAACAACAACAAAATACAACAAAATTACATTTGTATAGCGCCTTTCACATCAGGAGGACGTCCCCAAAGTTGCAGATGTCATTTCACCACTCTACCACCAAAGCAAAGTCGGACTTATGGGAGCATTTTTAAAAAAAATGTTTTCGAGCAAAGCTTCATCTACTCCATTTTGTGGTCTAATCTCAGTGTTGTGACTCAGAAACATAGATTCCATTTCATGACACGACTAAAATTTAAGGTAAAATTTGTATCACTGTCACAACATCAAAATCTTTACAAATATATATATTTCTAGCTTAAATTCCAGTAATTCAACAGTTGGTTTGCTGGAATGCTTGCAGCACCATTTAAAGTGATCAGCCTCCATTTCTCTCTGCAAGAAATAACAGTCAACAAAAAAGGTACTTTACTGCACAGGGAAAAAATAATGATTGCTATTGAGAATCCTCATTTGCAAAAGAGAAGACAACTTTTGCTGCGATAGTTTTTATGCCCCATTTTTCAAGATAATATTACTTATTCTGCTAATGCAAAGTCTCGTATCACTGAATATAAACTAGCAATGCTGGGTGTTTGTTGAGCCACGTTGAAAGGGATTTATCTGGCTTCACTGCCCCTGTAATAATGTGGAAATCCTTCATCATCACAAATAGGAAGAAGTAAAATGCATTGGTGTGACTGATCACTGACTAACAAGTACAGTACTGTATGATTTTTATGACCCACCTACAAATACAGCAGCACAACACTTTACAGTAAAATCCTGGAAAGCTCGTTGAAGCATTTCATCGATACAAGGCGCTAAGTCAAATGCAAGGATTATTGCTATTATTGTTAATGACATTAGCAGCCCATATTATGGCATCAATGCTATTTAACAGCAGCTCACACAAAACAAATGTCAAACTTCCGACATGCTCTAATGTTATTAAAGTGTATTTTTGCGTGAGGATATTGTATTCCCTACAAAACGCAAAATATTATATTATATCAGCAAACATTCAGAACCTGAAGCAGCCCTCACAGTGAAAATGAATATATGCAGGGACACTAGATGGCAGTCTCAGAGGTCATTTGGATGGCTATGTTGCTTTGTTTTATATAATTTTAAAGTGTAATGGATCAGATGCAAAATTGTGTCCAATCGCACCGAATTTCTGCTAAAGCACCAAAGCATTTTCTGTTGACTGCTAAATTCTGTAATGCTTAACTGTACCTGATTCTGCAATGTATTTTCTCTGTGCCCGTTTCACCATGGTTGTGGGGGAAATGAGGGTGGATTTCAATCAGGCTGCAGTTAAAAAGTAAGTATCCTTTCTTCCTGTTGTTTAAGCTTTTGTGGCAATATTTACCTCCCACCATCTGCGGTTCAAAATTTCTCAACGTTTTAACCTTAAAAGCCTTAAGATGCAAGAACCTGCAGTATTTTGAAAAATAACAGTTAGAAGTTTAAGCATGGCAGAAAAACACGCCTTCCAAATCAAGACTGGAATTAAGGATTCTGCATGTTCCTACTTTTAAAGCTAATGGTCATGAGGCTGAGACCATGAGACATTATAGGACATGATGGGAAATATCTCAATTGCATTTCTATGCTCTTTCAATGTACACTGAAGCTATTTTTGTGCACTTTCACGTGTACACTGAAGCTATTTTTGCACTGGAGCACAACAAGAGCAATGGACCCAAATCCTATGGTGTTTTCCTATGGTGTACTGATGCATCTCCCTCTGATGTCAATTGCTGACTATTTTAGGACAGAATTGATGGTGTAATGGCTCGACCTGAATTGGACTGTATGTGTGGCATGCTAAATTGATGCCAGGCTGTCCAGTGTTACCAAGGGGTAAATTGGCAGAGTTCCCACTCCTTGTCCCTCTTCAACACCCTCTCCTGGCAGTATGTGCATGTAGCAGCCGGCTGAGGAATGGGCAGGCTCCACTCCTTTACAGTCAGGTGATAATAATGTTAATAATAATCCTTGCATTTGACACAGTGCTTTTCACATCTCAAAGTCTCAGGTAGCCTGCCACCTCTCCCTACCTTGGCTCCCACTTGAACAATACCCATTGGTCAGGGTAATGGAGGGATACTAGGGCCCCTGGAACACCACCCAAGATGAAGAGGCCAGAGCAGGAACAGAAGAGGTATTTGCCAAGGGGCGGAACAATTGGACACAGTAAATTGATTTTTAAAAAACCATAATCTCTGGTTTCTGGAAAGGATCGTATGAAGCACACTCCAGTGTTACCAACCACTTTAACGTGTGCAACTGAGTCAAAGCTTGTTCACCACTGGCAAAATAATAGAATTCCAATGGAAGCTCTGGATGCACTAAATACACTCCTCGCAGTTAACCTCAATCCAGCTCCATCCCTGAACCTGGCCATTCGACCAATGGTGTGCAAAACCCTCCATTGGGAAGCTTTGTAGAACTGCATCCAAATCAGACACTAGTTAATCTCTACTAACCTGAAATATGGGGTTCCAACCTATGGTCCTGTTGGCGATGGTAGGAGAAAAAGACAACTTCAACGACAGAATTGGTGCATTGGCAAAGTGCGTACAATCTATTAACCCCTCTTGGCTGTCTTTTTCCATTATCCTGCATAGCACTGCATAGACACAAGGATTTCATAGCTTGTCGCCAAGGAAAATATTTTATACTTTTCCAAGAAATTTTGCTTATTCAAATTGATCATTGTATTGAAATGCCTGCTGTCCTGGAAATTAAACGGATATGTGATACAGTCAGAACAGGATTCCAATACAATTTTAATTGAGAACATAGCTGATAATACTCAGAAATACAGAAAAGCCACCACCAAGAAAAGCATATGTTAAAACACAAAAGCCATCACAAATCTGACATATACAAGGTCTGAACTTC
Organism: Hydrolagus colliei; assembly: GCA_035084275.1. Classification (NCBI taxonomy): domain Eukaryota; kingdom Metazoa; phylum Chordata; class Chondrichthyes; order Chimaeriformes; family Chimaeridae; genus Hydrolagus; species Hydrolagus colliei. The sequence goes on from CM068754.1 coordinate 12,805,185, forward strand.
CAGACAGGCTTGCTTGTTACAATCGATATTAGTTGACTGTCTTGTAAATGCCATGTCATCAGTGCTAGATGAGTTAAGACACTGAATTCAGCGGTCAGATTGCTGAATGAACTTCTGATTTAATAATAGCCTTTTTCAGTTATGGTATATTCTGACTGACAGAGGAATTGTTTGCAGATTACATGCTGGTGCACGAAAAATGCAATGTCTAATACGGGCATAACTGTCAAAACTCAAATAAAACCAGAAAGATTGTGGTTCGGAATATTTCAGACTCAGACAGGGTATCTGTGTCAGATAAAAAGCAAAGTCAAAGAGGAATGAATAAAGTCCAATATTGTATGAAAAGCATCAAATTGTTTTGCACAATATGCCAGCTTTATTTAGTCCTATACCATTGTCCTTTCCACACCTTTGTGAATATTCTTTGTGAGTCCTCTGCTGACTTCTCCTTCAACCTTTGGAATTCTATCCCGCAATCTCTCCACCTTGACCCCTCCTTAGCCTCCTTCAATTCTCACTTCAATACCCTCCTCTTTGACCGTGCCATCGGTCACACCCTTTCCGTTCCCTCCACCCTCCCCGATCCCAGCTCGGGTCCGAAACTCTGACTGGGATGTTCTCCCGACATTAAGGCACTGTACAAATGTAATTTTGTGTGTTGTTTTGTGTCTAAATCCCTTTTGAAAGTTCTATATACGTACTTACTATACATACATTACTATCTGCATTACTTTAGACGAAAATATTTTACTTGTAATACACACGTAGTGGAACAAAGTGAACCCACAATGACTCTTACTAACTGACGGTATTAAAATAATGTTCAGCCACTATTTGAATTACAGTGAGCAAAGAATACATTTCTCATGTATTGCAAGCCACAGGGCATGGAAGCATTAAACAGTAACTCCCTTTGTTCTTCACATAATTCTAAACAAATATCTGCATGTGAGCTTCTGCGTTGCAAAATGATGTAGCAGGTAGCAATATATGAGCTTGAGAATAATGCAGCAATATTCTTTGATTTGGGTTTCAAATTGACTAGCCACCTTCCAGCTGGATTGAAAAACCCTTTAAATGAAACTGAATTGAAGTTGAAGAATAATAACTAAAAAGAAAACTGCAACATCAGCTGTGAACTATAAAAACACATACTTTTGTATTTATAAAACAACTTTGTCAAAGTGCACCAAAATGCAACATTACCTGCCATGCATATTTACATTTATATACCAAAGTCCTTTCATGTCGGAAAGATGTCCCTAATACAAATATGAAGTAAAACAAATAACACCAGAAAGAAGGAGAGAGAGAGAGAGAGAGATCTTCCAATGTCTACAGGGAAAGAAAGCAGACTTGGAAGCTTGAGGAGCAAGCTGTGAGAGACAGGAAAGAAGTAACAAAAATACATCTTTATAGGCTTTTACTTTACTCTCGTGACGATTTGGCAGCAGTGTCTATCTTGTGGTTGGGGTTTAATGATCTCACTTTGATGCATTAAGTGTCAAGGTGGCAATCTCCTGGTTGGTTTTGTGATCGACGTAAATATAAAGGTAGCTTCATAAAAAGGGTACCACACTGATTTTATCACAAAGGAAAGAGCTACTTCAGACAGGGTTGATGTACACACTAATCCAGGAGGACGTTGTTGTGGCTACAAAGCAGAGAAAATATTACCAGCAGTCACTCACTTCACCTCCCTGCCGTCACCTTTACCATTTATCCTACTATTAAGAACTGGACACAGCAGATAAGATTTTAAAGAAAAAACATATTGAAGTGTTTTGGTATTCATGGAAAGCAAACCCTTTCTTTAGAGTCTGAAAAGAGATATAAACTGAGTCTGCCATTCTCGTTGTAAATAACATCATACTTAAATGATCCAATATAATCATAAAATTGTTAAACAATGTGACTATCAGTCATAAAGAGGAAGTGAAGGTTGCAGGCAACATTGCTGTTTCTAGTGATTAGTGTATAATATCATAGTTCAAAATGATTTGTACCATTACATCTTGAGGGAATAAATTACACCTGGATCTAGATGTTTTTTCCTTGTGAAAAAGTTTGGAGAGGCCAGAACTTGGTCAATGCTTAAATGTAGCCTTAATTTTGAAGCTATTGTTCTGTGAACTCTTTAAAGAACCACAGGAAACTTGCTTCAAAATGAGTAGTGAATTCATCAACTTCCAAATTCAAGGCACTCTAAAATTCCATCTAAATAGAGCAATTCTAGACCCAGGTGGAAGTTTTCCTCACATGTGTTTTGAAATTGACAAGTTCTGCTGAATTCTTTTTCATCAAGATAATGCATCTTTAAAACAAATCAACAGCAAAGAATCATGAGAGTGATAATGTTTGCCAAAGGGAGTGTTAGCGACATGTAAATGTGTATTATTTTAAAAGATAGGTACCTTTGCAACATTGCCAGACTTCACCATTACCTCACCCCTCAGGCTGCAGAAACCCTAGTTCATGCATTCGCCACATCAAGGCTCAACTATGGAAACTCCCTTCTCGCCGGCCTTCCTGGTTCTTCCCTTCAGAAGCTGCAGATCATCCAGAACTCTGCAGCTCGTGTCCTCACCTGCACCAAGCTCCGCGACCAACTCACTCCCACCCTTGCCCGGCTCCATTAGCTCCCCATCCCCCAGAGGATTGAATTCAAAATCCTCGTCTGCACTTTCAAAGCCATTCACGGCCTTGCCCCCCACCATCTACCTCTCTGACCTACTGTACCCCTAGAACCTCCCCATCCCCTCCGCTCAACAGGCTCTGGCCTGCTCCATGTCTCTCACCTAACCCACCCTACCACCGGCAGACGTGCTTTCAGCCTCTCTACCCCCACACTCTGGAACTCCATCCCACAGTCCCTTCGCCTTGCTCCCTCCTGCGCCTCATTCAAGGCTGGTCTCAAGAACTTCCCCTTCGACCGTGCCTTCAGCTGCCCTCCCAATTCTCTACCCCTCTTCCTAACTCTCTCCCACTTCTCCCCCTACCCTGCCCCACTCCCTTGCCTGGGACATGACCTGACTGTTCAGTACCTTGGGACGTCCTCCCGATGTGAAAGGTGCTCTATAAATGTAATTTTGTTATTATTATTGTAAAATGTGCAAACGCATTTGCCAACAAAACACAGGCACTATACTTTATAGTAAATTCTTTGAAGCTCTTTAAGGCATCTCAACCACAAGATAAGGCTATACCAAATGCAAGCATTATTATTGTTTTTATTATTATATCTTGTGAAGCACTTTTAGATGTCCTCCCGTCAATGGCACTATACCAAATTTAAGAATTTTTATTATTAGTGTCTCCTAGGAATGAGCCACAACTTTCCTCAACAGAGTCCAACGTCATATTAACAATTGAGTTGGCACTCATCTCTACTGGAAATTTCAATAATCTATTGTTTAATGCTTCATGCCTTTGTTTTTCTAATAGCCATCCGCAGTGAAACAACACTTAAATAAAAGTAGTCAGTGAATGGCACAGAACCCAGTGAATTACTTTGTATGGGAGGGAATCAGTAACTTTGGTGTGAGGAGCTATGTATTCTAACTGTTTCCTGATCTGCAGAGAAAGTTAAATCGGTCCAGCTCATCCATTTTCGCTCACTGCTAGGCTCTTGTTACCTTAGCATATAGTCATTTCCATTCTTTCAGCTGATGCTGGAGCTGATTGAAATGGGGTGGCTCATTACAGTACGGTAGAGAAAGGGAACTGGCTTACAGATGTGTTTCTCCCTTGTGTTCTGTTAATACTAATGTTGCCGATTACTGGGAATTCCCAGGCTGTCTTTTATGTTGGCTAATGAGCAAGGATTTCAGTCCTTTCACTGGCAATTGGAAAATGCTGGGCTGTGAAACACTGCTGCTGACAGTGTCAAATTCTTGCCTGAATAACTGAAAATGTTCCTAACCTTCATGTTGGAGGCTATTTGAGGCTTTCAGGTTCCGTATGTCCAGAAACAATTCCACACAGCACAGTGTGACAGGCAGGGTTCACTCCTACTGCTTTAGCAGCTTTTCAACAATAAAAAAGGTAATAAAGGATTACATCAAAGTAAAAAAACCCGGCAGTTTTAAACCATTATTAAAGGGAGACATGATTCCCATGTTTATTGCTGCTGTCAAGTAAGCCTGTGGGCATGGATTAGCCTTGCACATTTCTTAATGTTAACTTCTGCTCAGTAGCATTGGCTAACCACCAGGGGATTTTGCTAAAAAAACAACAACAACATGAAGTTACGTAGCTGCTTATACTGTATCTGGTCATGTTATCACTCGGGTTGAAGATTTTGAGCTGTCCATTCAAAGAGAGTAGTGCATCACTCGATGTTAGTTTGTAGGAAGAAATAAAACCTTCTAATAGACATTCTCAAATATATACAAGACATAATCCCATCATTTTGATAGGAAGCCTATAATGCCAAAACGCTTGAAAATGCATCACAGGTAAATTGCTGTGAAAGCCAATTACTCTGTATTTCCAGGAATGTTACCTCTGAATGTTACTGTTTGCCATTGAGCTAAATCCATTCAAAGTTTGGAAGACAATATCTGAGAATACAGAATATAATCCCGTGAGTGCTGTGTTTGGCTATAAATAGGCATTCATTATATTTTGTGAAGCATTAGAGGTGTTGGGATACCAAATGAAAACTTTAAAAAAATTGTCAATGAGTTATATAATATAGTTGAGTACTCTCCCACAAATCATGATGATGTACTGTAATAATTTACAATCCTTGTTCATAAATCACAGGTATTAAATTGGTATTACTAAGATTTAGTTACATTGTGTGCCAGACTAAACCTCCCTGATATGTTTTGGTTTCCTGATTAAATGTATGATGGTCAATAAACATGCCAAAAACTAATAAGGAGAATAATGAGCTGCCTCAGGTGGTTCCTTTCATTTTAATGCCAAAAGTAGAAGTCATGAAGTAAAGTGTAATACGTAAATTGACATATATACATTTTTGGCATTTCTTCAGGCATTATCTGTTGCTGAAAACAGGGAATGTAAATGGCATGTTGGAACAGCAACTTGGAGCTCCAACATGCAGCACCACAGTAACATTGGAGCTGTTAGGATACAGCTTTTTGCTAATAATTTCCCATATGGTAAAATGTCAGGCATGGCTTTGGGAAAGGGACCAAGTCCAGACTGGATAGTTTCCCACAGATTAAATGAAGATGACTCACTCTGAAACATTTGCAGCTCAAGGTGTGGAGCATAAAAGTAGTGTTAGCAAAGGTTTGAAAGCACTTTGCCCTCATTTTTTTCTTCTGTCAGTTAGGTGTGGTAATGGAATGAACTGAGCAAATAATCTCCAATGGAATCTTTTGTTTTTCAAATGTGAGATGTGATCACCGATATTGTTCAAAATAAATCAAAAAGGGCAGAACAATTTTAAATAACGTGCATTATGTTGTGGTATTGGCTGATATGGAGCTGTTCCTATCAGAGGGAGCTCAGACAAGTTACATCAAGCAAAGATTTTCTTTTGAGCCTGATGTTCTGTCCGATTAATGAAATGTCTACAAGAGATCATCAATAATGTTAGTGTGTCACTCACATAACCATGAAAGAAAACTTTCAGTATGTATATGAGGCACTAAATTTACAGAGCAGCAAAGATTTAGGTTTATCCTTAGTCTGTGATGAGTTAGCTGCTCACAGCCAGGTGAGAGATATGAGGCAACAGTGAGATTAAGGCAATGTGGAGTCCTGTAGCTCAGTGGTTAGAGTTTTCGCAAGTGCTGGGTTCGATTCCTGACAAAGCGAAAGGTTGGGCAAATTTCCTTACACCACACACCTCTTTACCTAGCAGTAAATAGGAACCTGGTTGGTAGTCAATTGGCAGATCGATTTTCTAGGGGTAATCATTCGTTCCCTCCCCAAAATAATAATGATTAGTTGGTCACTCAATCCACGACTGTTTGAGTGACCAAACACTCTGCAAAATTGGCTGCCATGTTTCGCTCACAAACTATGCAGTTAAATCACTACACAGTACATTCTGTGAAGGACTTTGAGACATCTCAAAGATTTTAATAGATTATATCAAATGCAAGGGTTATTATCATTATTATTGACGGTCCTTCCTTGGCTTATTGTACCCAAGGTAAGGATTGACAAATCACAGGGTTCCTTTTCTGATTGTTATCCAGTGAACTATCACTGGAAAACGTGTGTGAATTGTAGACTAAGCCTGAATGTAAGAATTTTTTTTAACCATTCTGTACACTGAACTTTTAAAATAATAGTCTTAAGGTTAAGAGTTGAGCTTGATTTCCAATCAAGAACATTAAGACAAGCCCTTTCACTAGGGTTTGCCAAATTATCTTGAAGATTATATTAAATAATTTATTTCAATAATACAATGCTTCAAATATTCTGTGACCAATAAAGCAATTCTTTCTCTCCATTTAGGTAACATGGCAGGGCATTAGCACCTTTAATTCCAACAGTTTAGTCTCTTATCTATTTCTTGCTAGATCTAAATTCAGTTGTGTTATTGTTTCAAATTAAATAGTGCCTAGCATAGCCTTACTGTGTAGTTCTATGAGTGGAAGCAATGCCTCAGCTGTCATATAATGGTACTAAGGTTGAGGAACACATTTGCTTCAGGGCTTTTTCCTAGCTTGATTGATAGAACTTCTTTGCAGTCATCCATTCAGTGGTCTGCACTCGGCTTTATTCAAGCATGGAGTGAGCCTCTTTCTATCTCCTCCTGACCTTTTTTTAAAAAAAAATATTGTGAATACCCGATGTATAGTGTAACAGGTCACTTGTTGGGGGCACCAACCCAGGCAATTTTGCCTATAAGTGGTGACTTGCAACTGTAAGTCCTGCAACTGTGCTCATGACTCAAAGCCCCGGGTGGAAACACAGTCACTACAGTTTGTAGGGTCTTCGTGAAGGCGGTGGCACATTTTCGGTGTTATCCTAGACATATGCAACCATTATCACAGTAGCTACTTTTATGATAAGATAGGGATGGGTATTCCACATGCCAACTCTTTTCTGTCAACAGTATCCTCTACCAATATGCCAACACCCCTTCCTTTCTCTTCAGTTCTTGACCAGTTTGTTGAAATTGAGCACTCCCTCCCCTACTTGTTAAAAAGGCATAAGGTATACTAGGCTTTGCAAATAGGGGCATTGAGTATAAAAGTCAGCAAGTTATGGTTGATCTGTATAACACACTGGTTAGGCCTCAGCTAGAGTACTGTGTTTAGTTCTGGGCACCACACTTTAGGAAGGACGTTAAGGCATTGGAAAGGGTGCAGAGGAGATTTACCAGGATGGTACCAGGAATGAGGGACTTCGGTTATGAGGAAAGGCTAGAGAGGTTAGGATTATTCTCATTGGAGCAGAGAAGGTTACGAGGAGACCTAATAGAGGTTTTCAAAATCATAAGGGGATTCGAGAGGGTAAACAGGGAAAAATTGTTTCCACTGGTGGGTGTGTCAGTGACCCAAGGTCATAGATTTAAAATAGTTTCTAAAAGAAGCAGAGGGGAGGTGAGGAGAAATTTTTTCATGCAGTGAGTTTGAATCTGGAACGCATTGGCTGAAAGCGTGGTGGAGGCCGATTCGATAACAACTTTTGAATAAGAGGTGGATGGTTATTTGGGGAGGACAAGTTTGTGGGGTTATGGGGAGAGAGCCGGAGAGTGGGATTGACTTTGAATAGCTCTTTTCAAAGTGCCGGCACAGACCCAATAGACTGAATGGCCTCCTTTTATACTGTAAGACTCTATGATTCTAATGATAACCACATACACACACACACATGCCACCTCCCAGAATTACCTGTTGTGCCAATAGCAAGCACCGTCATCAGCTCCAGTTTATTATTTTGTATCACTGTATCATTAAACGGAAAAGTAGCCATGATGAAAACAAATTGCACTGACCTTGTATTGTACCTATAGCTGCAGGGAAATGGTTTTGGCAACATCCATCATGCGCTATGAGGCACAATTTTTAAAGCAAGCTATTTCAAGAACTGAACCTGCCTGAATTCTCTTTTCCCACCTCCCCATAGCAACTCCTCCCCTTTAATGAGTCTCTGAATTGATGCACGCAGAATTGGGAGAGGTTTGACCACAATCTTATAAAAGTAATAGTTATCTTTGCCTTTGATATGGTTCAGCAACTTATCATGTCACTAAGATGTCACGAGATTAACTGCAGTGTAGTGATTGTGTAATCACAGGCAGACTAGTTAACCAACTTGTGCAACAAACATATAGAAAAATATCTCACAAACAGTCACGAACGATGTGACCAATTCTATTTGGAGGAATATTGCCCAGGACACCAGGAAAACGACCTTCTCTTTCAATGCCGAAGGGACCTTTAAAATCAACCTGAACAGGCATATTGGAACTCATCTTAAAAGCTCATCCAAAAGATGATACCAATGCTGAGAGTGCTGACAACTGAATCATGCCGCTGACACCCAAACAATCTTGAGCAAGTACTTTTTGATCATGGATCGATGCACTTGAAAAATTTCTCACTGTTCTATACGTTCAATCTTAAACTGTTATCGACTTGATCAGAAGAATTCTAGAGAAGGAAGTAGAGGAAGATGTGGGTGAAAAATAAATGGAAGCAATCCGAATGACGAATCTGGTTCTATACTCCCACACAATTCCACAATTGAAATGATTGTCACGCATCTCCAGCAGGTTGAAATGGAATGCTGACACCTTTTGCGTGCGTTGGACAATTTCCAAGACGTTACAAATACATTTGTAAAGGTGCCTTCCACTTCAGAAAAAGAGTCATGACCCAGGTTGGAGTGGAGGGTGTGGAGGGTGTGTGGGGTGGGGGTTAGGATCAGGGAGGGTGTAGGACAGAGAGGATAGGTAGAAGGCAAGGTAGAAAAGGAGGCAAGTCCTGAAGAAGACATGGAATACCTTATGTGAAGGGAGTTATATAACTGTAAGCTATTGTTATTACCCAGAATTATACAATGCTGGAGAAAGATGGAAAAGGAGATAGAGATAAGGGATAATAATAAAGGAAATATATTTACATTTGATTTAGGGTCTTATCACAGTATTAGAATGCCTCACAGAGTTTCAGAAGATTCACTGTAAAATGTAGTCATTCTAGATTAATGCAATGGCCATTTTATGCACAACAATGTTCCAGAAATAGCCATGAAATGAAAAGATCACTGAGGGCATCCCCAGACTAACCTCATACAGTTTGTCATCGGAAATGCCCCGACATACTGTGAATGAAGCAAGTCCTGGAATATCAAGACAGACCATCACAGAGGGTTGACTTGTTTCCAGCATTCACTTGCTAAGATTGTCACCTTGGAGCCTGTTCAGCTAAAATAGACGATGCTTACCTCTGTGCCCCCACCCCCCACCACACACACACACACATACACTGGAGAATCGTCAGCAGTTAATCATTTAACAAAGTTTTTTTGGTTTTTAGCAATGTTTGACTTTCATGCCAATACCAGACCGTCAATTATCAGTCCCGTGTCAATGTTCAGTATTGTACTAGTATAGTTATGCGCAGTATGAAAAGTCGCACGACAAAACCACCGAGAATGCCCTAGATTAATCAAATTCATGATCTTTATACCTGAGTTCGCAAAGCTTTTAGTTATCAACACTGAAATGTTTGCCTCGAACAATGGGTGAATAGTGCAAAGATAAAAAGCACTATACAGTACTTACAACAGGTATCTTGGAAAGTCATCAACGAAAATTACAAGAATATGTCATTAATAGGGGATAAAGGGATTTTCACTCAATCACTGCGATATACAACAACAACAAATGACATTTATTTCACGTTGGGAGGACATCCCAAGGCGCTGAACAGTCAGGTCGGGACCCGAGCAGGGGGGAGGAGTTGGGGTGGGGGTAGGGGGAAGGAGGGTACGAAAATTAACTGTATATTTGTGGGCGAAATGCGGCAGCCAAATTACGCACAGCAGTGTCCCATAAACAGTCGTGAGATGCAGTGGGGTAATGTCAGGAAGGAAAAGGGGAGAGGAAAGGGGGTATAAATGTATACTCAGGTATAAAGAAAGGGGGAGTGGGAGGGAAAGGTGGGGGGGTTAAAATCAGGGAGAAATGGGGGGAAAGGAGAGTAAAGAGGAAGAGGGAGGGAAGGGGGAAAAGTGGGAAGGGAGGGAAGGGGGAAAAGGGGGAGAGAGAGAATGGGGGAAAAGGGAGCAGAGGGAAGGAAGAGGGAGAAGAGGGGGAGGGAAGAAGTAAGGGGAGAAGAGAGGGAAGAAAGGGAGGGGAAAGGAAGGGAAGGGGATAGAGAGGGTAGGGGTGAAAGAGCAAGGGGGAAGGAAAGGGGGGGAAAGAGTGGGTGAAGAAAGGAGGGAAGAGGGGGAAAGAAAGAGGGAAGTAAAGAGTGGGGTAGAGAGAGGGGAGAGAAAAGGGGAAAGGGAGGGAGGGAAGAAAAGGGGGGAGAGATCTTAGGGGGCAAAGGGGGGGGGGGGATCAGTCAACAGCAACAAAAGTAACAATAACAACAGAGTACAAAAGTCAGGAAGTGCTGAATAACCTCTAGAAAACTTTGGTTAGGCCTCAACTGGAGTACTGTGTCCAATTCTGGTCACCACACTATGGTGTTAAGGTATTGGAAAGGGTGCATAGAAGGTTTATTAGAATGGTACCAGGATCGAGGGACTTCAGTTATGGGGAAAGGCTGGATAGGCTAGGTTTATTCTCTTTTGGACAGAGAAGGTTGAGAGCTGACCTAATAAAGGTTTATAAAATCACGAGGGGATTCAACAGGGTGAATAAGGAAAAACTGTTTCCACTGGTGGGAGAATCTGTGACTGATGGTCACAGATATAAAATAGTTTCAAAACGAAGCAGTCTGGAGCTGAGGAGAATTTGTTTCACTCAGCGGGTTGTTCGAATCTGGAATGCATTGCCTGAAAAGGTGGTGGAGGCCGATTCGATAACACCTTTTAAAAGAGAATTAGATCTTTATTTAGGGAGAACAGGTCTGTTAGGTTATGGAGAGAGCTGGGCAGTGGAATTAAGTTGCTCTTTTCAAAGAGCAGGCACAGACTAGATAGGCCGAATGGCCTCCTTTTGTGCCGCAAAAATTCTATGATTCTATGAACAGCTTGTATCCATCTAGCGACAGAGAGTGAGAAATAGAGAGAGACAGAAAGTGGGAGAGAGGGACAGTGAGAGGGAGAGATAGAGAGAGGGAGAGACAAAGGCAGACAATGGGAGAAACACAGCGAGAGGGAGAGAGACAGGGAGAGATAGAGAAACAGAGGGAGACAGACAGCAGAAGAGAGATAGCGCGAGGGAGAAACAGATACAAACACAGACACACACAGGAAAGGTTCCAAAGGTTTTCACAAATCCATAATGCTCAACATATTATCCCTCATGAAGTTGTTGACACACTCGCACACACACACACTCACACACACACACACACACGTACACAGACACCCTAATAATAATCCATCCACAAAAAACCCTAAAAAAAACTCACACACACACAGACACAGAAACACACAATAATTAGTTTTAAGAACAGATTACAGTAGATGGATTTCTGACCCAAAATAATATGCCAGGACACAGAATCTAGTTTGGTAAACAACGTGTTGAGCCACTGTGGGGGTGATGGAAGGCAAACTAGGTGGACCTTGTTCAGTTGGACCTTGTTCTAGCTTGGTCATCTGTTGCCAGCAAATTATCAGCTTCTTCTGAAATTCCTGAAATATATCATTACTGATTTACTCTCCAAACCATGTGCTCATGAGGAGAGACAGCGGATAATAAGGCAGACCAATGTGGGGCTAAGGCATTGATGTAGGGAATCAAGTTCAGGTTCCTCAGACATTTGACACCTTTTAGAATAGAGGCATCTATACAGACCAGGTGAGCTTCATCCGACCGACAGGTGGTCGATGCTTAATTCTTATTGCTATATTGTTTGCGAGGCAAGGGCTCTAACCACATGTTCTAAATCTAAATGTTGCTTCAACTATATAGAGCCTTGGTCAGGTCCCATCTGGAGACCGTGTTCAGTTTTGGGCACCGTGCCTCAGGAAGGATATATTGTCTCTGGTGAGGCTACGGCGCAGATTCACCAGAATGACACCAGACCTTAAAGGGTTGAATTAGAGGACAGGTTGTATAAACTTGTTCTCTGTTCCCTTGAGTACAGAAGGTTGACGGCTGATCTGATTGAAGTGTTTACAATAATGTAGGCATTTGAGAGTAGTGACGGATAAACTCAAAAATAAATAACAACAGCTTATGATGGTTGTTAATGGGATGAGATAAAAGTCCTAGACTCAAACACATTCACATATCCTTGTAAATCACTTGTTCAATTACAGTTAAGATCGTACTGAAGTGGCAGAAATGTCTGGCAACCACACTTAAGGTACACGGGTGAAAGATGAACAAGGCAAATTGTTTCAGCCCAGTTAATGATTTAGTACAAAATTGTCATTTGACAGATTAATAGGTTTGTGGTAAAAACAAAACAAAACAGGCATGTGAAGGGATTGGTTAATATGCAGAAAGTAAGTATGAAACAATGGCTAATGATTGGTCTACTCATACTCACTAGAAAATCAGTTCAAGTTCAGCACTGTACTTTGAATCTGTCTTGATACCTATTTATTTTTAGCTATGCATGCCATGTTTTATTCCAAATATTTATTTTTGTTTGTTCAGAAGCCTTAAACTGATTTGAATGTCTGGTCGATATTTACTTGACCATTTGTTATAGAAATCAGACAGGGTTCCTATTTCACATTACCATTCTGTGACTTTTTGGAGAGTGCCATATGATCAAACAGCTCTGTGAAACCTTCTGTCTGGGCTCACTAACCAGCAGTTGCCCAAGGTACTATAGGGGTCTATAACTATATATGTGTGAATAAAAATGCATCTGTAAATCTAATTTATATACTTTAATAATTTGAAAACAAATGTAAATAAGTAATATATATTACAGTCTTTAATTAGTTGCTGTGCACATAGGTAACAATGTAAAGCAATTGAATTATGAATTACAACAGTTGGGCACCTCAGTGTCTTCCTTTAATAAATAATGTGCGACCGATCACTCTAAGGGCTACTATGCAGTGGTAAAATTATTATTTTACCAATAAGAACCAATAATTAATTTCAAATTGAAGAACTTCATGTAACTTGACAGAAGCAAAAAAAACACATACACTTACATTGATGCTGCTCTAGGTTTTCCACTGTTATAACAACTACTTGAGAAGGCTCAAATAATTGGACTGTTAGAGGATTTTATGTTCAACAATTCTGATACTGTAATTTAATTGATTGTTATAATGGCACAGTTTTATCCTTAATTCAGGAAATTTTTCAGAGGCTGTCTGAACGCAAAAGTATTTGAACTTGTTTTACAATAATGGCTTATTTGATAGGGGTGATAAATTCAAGTTCTACGAAAGTCTAGACTTTGATTAAATGCATTTATCATGGAACTTTCCCATTATAATCTCACATTGTCAAAGTTACAGGATGAGAAATATAGTTCTCACATTTTTTTTAGAAGATAAGAATAAGTAATATTACTTTATACATACTGTTGATGCAAGGAGTAGATAGCGATACCAAAGTATAATTCACATCTAATTCTTGATCTTATATGTCATGCAAATGGATGTAAACAGTAGCTGATGATTTGGGCCATCTTACAATTAAAGTGGAGTTCTGTAGCGAGTGGTTAGAGCACTCGCCTTACAAGCGTGAGACCTGTGTTTCGAATCCAGGTAGGTCAGGGTGAAACCTTAGGCAAGTTTCCTTTTTCCACACGCTTAATAATAATTGGGATGCATTGGGATGTCCATAAGTTGTGAAAAAGCTATATCAAATACAAGAATGATTATTATTTTTAAATGGTTGTGTTACGAAGATAAATTATCCTAAGCTAAAAGCACTCTGCTCTTTACACAAATGAGATCAAACTCTTGACAATGCAAGCTTGCTATGAGGATTCTCATATGCTGTTTGTGAGCTGCTGCAAACTCTTTATTGTACGCTTAAAACGAAAAGTTGGAAATAATCCAATGAGAAAAAAAAATCTGTGCAGACCAAACTGCTTGAGAATTTTTGTTATGATTTATGTATTTTCATGTACATTTTTAGTAGAAGTCAATATTTAAAAAGAAATGAAGATGAATGAAATGACACTAAAGGTAAACATAATGAACAATGTACGACAGTGGTCAATATGTTGCTGAGGCAGTTTTCAGACAGGATTGTTCATGAACTGAGCCCACCCAAAATGTCCCCAGAGGAACCGAACATTATTAAACACACCATGGTTATGCTTAATGTTTAGAAACCAAACTGAGATTACTGTCCAGCACCTTGGGATGTCCTCCCGGCGCTATATATATGTAATTTTCTATTTATTCTTAAATAACTAATGGGCTGGGTGGGGGGAGGGATGGGGGTTGGTGGGGGGGGAGCTGAATGCATGTATGAACTGGACTTGCATCAAAATAGTAAATGCCTCAACTAGCTGTAACATGAAAACAAGCCAGATGTCTCCCAGAAAAGGATAAGCCCTTGATTGTGGTAGTTGTCTGAGCAATAACCAGGTGAAGAGGAAGGTTAGTCACGGAGGTAGGAGCCACTTCAGTTTTAGCAGTGTGGAGGCTCTAATCTCCCTCGACAGGTCAAAAGATCATAACTGATTCTCTTCTCTTCCCTTGGGGACAATTTGTCTAAGCCTGAAGCAATCAGGAAATAGATTTAGCTGGCTTTACATCTCAGCTTCCACCCCACCACCCACCCCCCTACTCCACCACTCCCCCGGGCCAACTGCCTGTGAGATGCTGTTATGTTGTTGCTTCTTCATTTGCGTAATTAAATAAACTGTGACTAATTCAATAGACCACGTTTCCCAAGTTGCTGAGGATCAAGCGCAAAGCCCTTCCTCATCATTGTGTTATTACAGCACAGTGCCTACCCCCAGGTGAGAAACATCCAATGTGACGTTGATAATTTCCGTTTTTTTTTGTAAAAAGGAAGTAACTGACAAGTCCAACAGCTACCAGATTGGCCTGTTCTCTCTTGAAATATTGTTGTTACACACTATTCCCTGGCCTCTGGTGCAACATATTTTCTATTGTACTCTTTCCACAAAAAATGAAAAGCACTCACTTTTGTTCAAAAAACACTTGATAATAATCTACTCAAGCCACTATTAAGAAGGATTTCAAATTGCCCTTCTATTTCTGTCTTCAAGTCTGTACTTCAAAAAGAACAACAACAACAAAATTACATTTGTATAGTGCCAGCCTTTCACTTCGGAGGACACCCAAGACATTATTCTACATGAATGATGTGATACAAACACTTGTTGCTTTTGTTGTTGTTAATTTGTAACTAAGATTCACTTTTGACCACAGATACTTCAACGTAACCAACAACATTCTCCTTTGAAATTTATGTCTTTCACCACTAAGCCAAAAATGTTACGTCTAAATTAGATGTGATGAATTATAGTCTTTAACTATGAATGGCGTTTTCGAAATAATTATCAACAACCTTTCTTGAATCAGCATCACGCAGGGTAATTAGGTGGCTGGTTGTGAATAAGTGAAAACTGACAAAATAAAATGAGTATTTCACTGAGGAAACCGAGAAGTCACAATGAATTGTTCCAGCATAATAACCAAATGCCGTAACTTTAGTTCAGTGTATACAATCCATGAGGGTAAATTTAGTGTATTTGTCTCTGGCCAGAATTGTAGGCAGCTAGCTGCTTTGCTGAAGAACCAGGATTCTACCCGACGTGGCAGACACTATGCCAGTCGGATTGATTTTGATTCGACGCACTGTTTAATTTTAGCCATGGGGTACTCTGATCATCGTTGCAACCATTTTCAATTATGTATTGCCATATCTCAAAACTAAGAATAAGCTTTTATCTGCACTGTGGCATGCAACTCAAATGAGTCGCAAAGCTAATGAATTGTACATGGCGTGAAGGCGAGATCTCACTACTCCCATCACGGCCATATTTGCCTAGATATCTTGTGCTCTCCGCTGTAGGCACTTTGGTTCGAGGCAGAGGAGGTTAAAGTGGCCCCAGGGAATTATAATAAATTCTCACACTTATTTTGCTGGAGAATTTCCAATGGAATCACTCCACACCCAAAAGTAAAGTTTAAGGAGGGTTAGTATGTCAACAATTTTTTTTCCCCCACCCCCGAGAATTACTTCAATGTAATATTTGGTGAATGACTTCATATGGGTGCTGTTTGAGAACCATTAATTGGTGGGAAGACAAGAGAAAGTTTTCATATTGATAGTTGAGGAGTGCCACAACTCAAACTGACATGGGAGGAGGTTGAAGTTGGAGTTCAAACACATCCATAATTACCTGCTTATTTGGAAAAAAAAGCACACCTACAGGTCACAAGTGTGGACAGAACCAGCCTTACCAGTTTCTTCAGAAGCAAAAAAAAAGTTCATTCACCTGTGCAAATATAGCAAGGAGTACTGAAAAAAACACTGGATTGAGCACAAAGATAAGGTAGGCCTCTGAAGGATTTGACCCGGTCGTTGGTAGGTGTGGTATAATGCAACGCAGCTGAGCAAACCATGGAATCCGTTGTGGCTGCCAACGCATAACCTGCGTGACTGCGAACTTTGAAAAGGAAAGGTCAGGAGTGCAGAATGGCTTCTGTGCTTGTGCTGTAGCCCATCCCTAGTTCAAGGACAGTGCTAGCAGGCAGCAGGTGACTTATACCGAGTAGCACAATCACAACTTACTGACTATGAGAAGTATTTAAGTATTTAGCCCTCGTTGTTCTTCAAAATAACATGTCTAAACCTGCCATAAATCAAAGTTATTACATAAACACTTTCCAATTCTGTAGGCCTGTCCCAGTGCAAAATGATCATTCAACTTGACAGGTGCTGAAAACTAAAAATCTGAATGCAGTACCGACAATACACATGTTTCTTGAAATTATTTGGATGCCTTCACAACATATTGAGATGTATTCATGTCTTTTTAGTAACACACACTGTAGTTAAATCTCATAGTACAGTGGTACTCAGAACATGTGACGTTTTCAGACACGCAGTTCTGTGTGTCTGTGTGTCTTTAGGACTCCATTCATAGTCTACCATTCACAAACGATCCAGCTGTGCAGCGGTGACAGACCTGAAATTCAATCGTACTCCAGTCAGCTTACTGCCAGCAATAACAAAATAGGGAAATAATATTAGGAAGCAAGGCTATCCCAGCAGCAATCAAACAGGTGAAAGGACCATATTAGATCTATCAATACAATGGGTGGTTTGGGGCTTCTTCCTATGGGGAAGTATGTTGGTTCAACAGTGCAAATCTGCAAATTGGGATATTTTAAACTAAGACTCTACCGTATTAGAATTTTGGTACCAACCAATTTCCCATCGCTTTCTGAAGATAATGTTTGAAAATGTCCCATCCATCCTCACCGCAAAATAGTTTACAACATCGCTCTGATAGAACATAAGTATAATTGTTTCATTGGCACTCGCATCAGGTTTGACACATCAACAGATTTTTGCTGAGTGCATCCATCCTGATGCTACCCTTTAGCCTTCATCGATAATGATCTTTGCATTTGATTCATTGCCTTGTCTCAAAACAATCTACAAGATGTTACTGTGAAGTGTGTGGTGGCTAAGTATTTATAGGCAAAAGCAACAGTGAATTTGCAAACAGCAAAGTCCAAGAAAGTGAATGACTAATTTCGGATTGTTGGACAAGATTTACAATTCTTAGAGTTTTAAACTTTGATACAAAAGCACAGAAGTCATTTAATATTAACATTTGTCCTGCAGACAAGGCTGGCCCAAATGATTGTTGTTGTTGCCTACATGACAGCAATTAACTAATAAGGAAGTACTTTTAAGATGTGTTGACATAAGTACTATAAATTTTTCGTATTTCTTAAATTAATTTATTGCTTCACCTAATTCATAGTTTATCTAATAGTAATGAAACAATATATACACACAATGAATATTCCTCAGCAAAATTTAACATAGTAGGCTTATCGTGTCCTGGAACAAAGTTTGGAGAAAATAGAATCACAGCAAGTCTCAAAACTATCAAAACTACAGACTAATGTTATTCTTTAGATAATTAAGTAAAGTATTAATTCTCTAAAATATTCATATATAAACATGCATTCTTTTTTTCTTCTGAAAACTATGGCCTATCTTCCAAAGATGTGTCTGGGTTGGGTTGTTGTAAGATGTTTGTGCAGCTAAAGTAAAATGACGAGACAATCTGCTTGACCTGTTCCTGCTTCAATCCACCCTGTGAAGGTGCAGCAGTACAGAAACCTGACCACAATAGTCTGGAACATGAATCCACACAAGAGTTTAAGCACCTGCTGGCTTCTCATTCCTCCAGGTGTACATTTGAGCATGTAAAAAAAAATGCAGCTTGTGAGACTGGAAATATTGTCTCTTTACGTTAACTATTATTTTCGCTATACAGTACAGTACTGAACTTACTATACAGAAAGTAAAATGTAGGTTAGAGATGGAGAAATTGTTAGAAACGAATGAGGCATTCGTTCATTTCTAACAATGTAACAATGCTGCACTGTTAACGAATTTGGGTTTGCAAGTCAATCATCCCTGTTTAGAAACAGATTTGCAATCTGATTTACCAAAATGTAATTTGAATCGGGCTTTTTTCATGAAGTCTCTTCATGAAAATCTTTCAGTTGCAGCAATCCTTAGTAATCTATCCAAATGCACCATTGCCTGTGATTTTATAATGCCTCAATCTGATTTCTTTACCATGATTGATTGGAATAAATTAATGCTTCCACATTAAAGTGTATGTAGTGTCGGTTGTAAAAGGCCAAATGGAATCCCTGGTAAGTGATAATAGCCAAGGTCAGCAGTAGGTCAAGCTACAGTAAGTAAACGCTAGTTCACAAGTAGATAGTTAGTTATTCCTATCTATTTGTTACAGGTGTGAATAAAAAAATCTTGATAATTAGAGTCGTCCTTTCTTTACTCAGGCAGATCATACACCGACTCAGTAATAAAGATTATGTTATCAAGTAGTTGGTCAACATCATTGTTATACACCATCAATGTTGTTTGTAGGGCAAGTTAAGCCTCTTCAATGCTGATAAAGATAGAATAGGGAAAATGAAGTAATTGGTTAGTATAAAGTAACAAAGTCAAGTCAATATATTTCAATAAAATAACAGTAAAAGTAGTTAGGTTTATGAGCTGATCAAATGTTGGACTTGTCTTTGCTTTGTCCAGAATAAAATGTTGTCTGGAATCACTTGCCAAGGTGAATAGAACATGTTTTCCAAATATATATACATGTATCTATATACTGTATATAAATATATTTACTGTATATCTATATACTGTATATATACTGTATATAAATATATTTACTGTATATATACTGTATATACATATATCTATATATAAATGTACAAAATATAAGTCTAAAGAAGTGATAGTGACACTTGTTATCATGTTATCAACAACACTCTTGAAGTATTGACAACATGTTATGGACCGTGTGGTAAAAAAAATCTAAGAAAGATGTAAAATGTATGAAAGGATTCAACAAGAACAACAACAACAAATTGCATTGATAGAGCGCCCTTTATGTCGGGAGGACGTCCCAAGACACTTTTCATTAAAGTAGACTGTTAATAGATTGTTTTCCGCTTGTTGGTGGATGTATGGGACAATCTGTATTGGTGTCTTATATCAAATTAGACAAAAAATATTGTTTTCTTAATAGTTAAGTAGACCCAATAGAGATTCACTACTCAACCCTGTTGTACTCTTTCATTATGTTTTTGATTTCTGCTCGATTCCTTTGTTTAGGGTTTTAAAAACCAGCTGAAAAATCTGCCAAAATGGTTCTGCCAGATAGCTGAGAAAAAATACTTCTATTGACTTTAGTGGCTAATGGAATATTTTTTGAGTCAATATTCTAATCCCTTCATCAATCAAAGCAAAAGTTGAGGCAAGAGTATTTAGATATACAACATCAACACATCAGAATGTATTTTATGAACTCACTGACTTTTGCTTTTCCATTTTGTACACTTTCAACACAAATAACGTGTTGTCTTTCTATCTCAGCATTTGATTTTGGTCTATAGAAATATTTCAACATTGTAATCATACACATGTTAAGAGTCATGTGACATTAGCCAACCTTACACAAAGTGCAGCAGGTTTGAATAACATTGGAATCAGATGTGCTGAGTCCTTTAATCCACCATCTTAATTAAGCTTTGATGAGAAGTTGTAGGGCGAATGGTGGTATACAGGCAAGTTGGAGAAACAGATCAAGTGATTGATCCATCTCTGTACTGGAACCCAAATAGGTGGATGGAATCACAAACGAGTGGACGAAATTGCCGACAAAATACAATCATTGCACTTCACATTATATCCTTTGAAGCGCTTTAAGATATCCTTCTGAAGGGAAAAGTGAGATGTCAAATGTAAGTATTATAAGGGTGACATGCACAAGGGTGGAGCGACAGCATTCCTGTTTTAGCCTCACCCAAAACACTGCATGTGGAGAAGAAGTTCACTCCCTCGTCACTCAAACGTAAAGGAGGTAATTGAGCAAGGGATGGTTGCCTTTGTGCTAAGGCAGATTTGAATATCTGAGGCATACCCAGGGCCTACTTCCACTAGAATTACACAATCTTTCTGTTTATTGAAAGTAGGTCACGCAAACATTTGTTAAAATGCAGAAAAAATTATTTGTATAATTATGTTTTTGTGAATATTATAGGAGGAATGTATCCTACCCAAGAGGTGTATGTGTGTGTGTATGTGTCTCATTATTGTACCATAATGGTTTTAATCCACCCATGAATTATGAGTTCTATTGAATAATTTTCAGATAAATCATTTTGTTTGTGAGACAGAGATGCCTAGAATTGGCCAAACCCATTGAAATTTATTTTGCTAACCATGGGAATCGATGTAACCAATTATGGTAATAATAATAATCATAATTCTTGCATTTGACATAATGATTTCCATGTCTTCTAGATGTTGCAAAGTGCTTCATAGAATACACTCTAAAGTGGATCGGCTGTATATTTGTGGGCGAAATACGGCAGCCAATTGTGCACTGCAGAGTTGAGGGTTGAAGTGACCAAATTATTATTTTATTTTATCTTTTTCTTGAGAGATATTACAGGCCCGTACGCAGGGGGGGGGTGCGACGGGTGCGTAGGCACCCCCCCAAATTATAAAAGGTCCACATTTTCCGGGGTAGAGAATTGTATTTTTATCAAATTTAAATACCAAGTAAATTTATTGAACATTTGTGTCACAATTAATTCTTCAAAACTATGTATTACTTATAAATACACATCTTTGAATGATTTAGTATTAATATAAAATTACTCGCACACCAGAATCGGCGTCTACCCAAAACATACCGCGTCGATAGACACGCTAGTCAATGACGCGGCGAGTCTGTGACTCACCGCGTAAACATAGGCGCGCGCCAAGACTCAAATCCATCCTCGTTTGGAAATCATCCCGTATACAGCCACAAAGGTAGCACCACTTCTGGAAGTTAAAATCATCTTTTCATCTGATCACCGTAAGTAAAAATTACTCAAGTTTTGAGAGGTGTGACTGTAATGCTAGCAAACAATGACAACATATTTACAAGCTTCTGAGAAATTAAAGCTTTTGAGAACCCAACAAAAAAGTTATATGTGTCTGGACGGAAATGCCTATCTTTAAAAAAGATACTCATAAAGCCTATGCTTTAGCGCCTATGTCTACGTGGTGTGTCAATTGGAAATCATCCCGTATACAGTCACTACATAAAAAGGTAGCACCACTTTGTGGAAGCTGAAATCATATTTTAATCTGATAAATGTAAGTAAAAATGACTTAAGTTTTGATAGGCGTGTTTCTGAAATATCATGTTTCTTGTTTTGTCTTGATTATCACATTTGATTTATATTATTAAAAATGTATTCCTGTAATTAAAAATTGCTTTTAGAGACGTCCACTGGCATGCAAAAAAAATATGACCGCAAAAATGTGTAAAATATGACCTCAAACTGTGTAAAACGTCGGAGCCTCGAGGGGGCTTCGCCCCCTTCACCCCCGCCAGGGGCCCTCGTGGGCAGCCCCCAAGCCGCCGGCCATTGCTGGTCCCATCACTAGCAATTCGCACACCCCAATTAAAAATCCTACGTACGGGCCTGTATTATAAGGCATGTGAAGTGAAGAAACTTGCCCAAGGTTTTGCCCTGTTGGAAATTGAACCTAGGTGAGGCTAATGCTCTAACCACTGAGCTGCAGGACTCCACGAACTGTGGTAAAAGATCTAATTACTTGGCTGTAACTTTCTCTAATTGCAGGAGGTGAGTTCACTTTCTATTAACTTTCTATTAATGATCAGTCTGTGTGTGAAAAATACATTAAACTAACACAAAAACCTTAGAAAAACCTCATCACTGCATAACAGTGTCAGCCTAGCAGTCAGAAGGCTGTGGGTTCACACTGCGGGTCCAAAACCTTGACTGTCTAACACCTTGGGACCTTCTCCTGACGTGAAAGGCGTTATACAAATATAATTATGTATTGTATTGTTGGTCGGGACTTGGAATCACACAGTCCAAACTGCAAGGATTATTATTATTAGTCAAGTACGGTACTGCACATCTTTTCTGATGAGTATCTGAAGTGGATTTGCTCTGCAGTGTTTAAATGAATGGGCTGAATTTGCCCACTGATTTTGCCTCTTCGCCTCTAGAATTTATTTTACTCAAATATTAAATCTTCTGTGATTGAGATGTACAATTTAGTATGGAAGAAACCTTAGGCTACAATCCATATCAAACTATCCCATATCACCCCCCACACAAGCATTGGAACATAGAGCATACAGAAAAAGGAACAGGCAGAGGCCATTTCGCTCATCAAGCCTGTTCTACCAGTTTATTAAATCTTGACAGATCTCTTAATCCCAAAGCCTTGCCTTCTTGTCAACTTGTACTGCCTAATAATCTGTCCATCTCTCTTTGAAATATCCTGATTTAGTTTATATTTCTGAGGCAAGGCCTTCCACATTTTCACAACTCTCTGCATGAAAAGAATGACCTAATCTCTAACTGGTTTAGTTCTGGTTTTAAACCTATGCGGCACATAATGGATTCCTCTATCAGAGGAAAGAGTCACCCACTCCCTAACTTGTCGATTTCTTTCATTGTTTTAAAAACTTCAGTCAAATTACCCCATAACCTCCACTACCTTAAGGAATATAACCTCTGGCTAATTACCTCTTATCAGACCTAGCCCATGTATCATTCTTGTGAAACATAGTTGGACACTCTTCAAGGCTGGAGTATCATTCCCGAAATTAGCTGCCGAAAACTGATCACAGGGCTCCAAGTGAGGTTGGACTAGATTTCTATATAACTGAAGAGCAACTTCCCTAACGTTTATATTTCAGAACTCTTGTAATAAAGCGCAAACATATCGTACCACTTTAAACAGGTTGAGAGTGGCCAAACCAAATTTCCTTTTCACATTACTCAAAGAGTTAACTTCAGCAAGGCAGACCATAGGAGATAGTACACTTGAAAATCTGCTTTGGTCTGTATTCACATGCGTGTAAGCCGAACTTTGCATACAATGAACACTGCCTTTATGTCTAATGGGGAATTTTTTGAGTTCACCTGAGAAGCAGGCACTGGAAGTAATTATTAGTTTGGCAGAGGTGACATCAGCCCAGTGGGATACTGATATGGGAACTGAATGTAGCATATCAAATTAAAAAATCAATAGTGCTGTAAACCAGAGGATGTGAAACTACTCTAAAGCTGAATAGGGGAAATAAAACTGATTATCCATGCTGAACCCCTTCATTAGGCAATGCTGTAATCTTTGAGCAATCGCAGGAAACAACCTTCTTAAACTGCCAGTATTCTTTATACCAATTCAAGCAGTGTTTAGGTACATACAATCAAATCAGCTTCTAAACTTTGTTTCTGGTGCTCATCAAAGTGAGGCTGAATAGGGCTTAAACACATACTTTTTGGGGGAGTTGTATGACTTCTCATGTTTAGTTACAAACAAAACACCCTTAAATACTATGCACCAATTGTAGCTCACATACATATACTGTATATGTATAGTACATGTAAAACTCACAACCGGTTTGCCCCATGTTTCCCTGACAGTATGCCTCACGCCCAAGACTACATAGTTGGACTTGACATAGCATACCAGAAGAGAGTCAAAAATAGTCTTGATCAACTCTTGCACCTTTTAAACTTTTACCCATTCATTCTTTTGGGTCAGCCAAATGCAAATGTCCGCACATTACATGACCTGAGCCAGATCTGCATTTCTTAAGGCTCCTAACCGGAGTCCTGTAGCTCATTGGTTAGAGAACTTGTCTTACAAGCATGCAACCTATTTTTGAATCCAGAGAGGTCAGGGTGTAACCTTGGGCAAGTTTCCTTACTCCACACGCCTAATAATAATCACTCCAAAAAAACAATAATAAAAAATTGGTCATTTCAATCCACAACTGTTCATGGGACACTGCTGTGCGCAATTGGCTGCCACATTTTGCCCACAAATACACAGTCCATTCATTTTACAGTTTATTCTGTGAAGCGCTTTGAGATGTCTAGAAGATGTGAAAAGCGCTATATCAAATGCAAGGATTATTATTCTTATTATAAAGCTAAGACTCTAGTATCTATATGATAGTATCTATATGAAGTTGTTTTACATCCATGACTCCAATAATATTTACTTGTCTATACAAATATAATTTTGTTGTTGTTGTTGTCTAAATATTAATACTGAAGAATTGCTATGCAAAGGGCCACTTCATCTTCACCCTGTAACTCCTGGGATTTAAACTGCAGCCTCTATCTTTTCATACTGATGCATTTTATTAAATTTGCTTGGAAATGAAGTGTGTGCATGTCCATTGAAATGCAAATAAAGCTAAATCCCATCATCAATATCATCTTTGTCATCACCTTGCTTCCAATACTGTGTGGGAATATTTCCTCAACCATATTTATAATTTAATGTTGAATTAACTTTAAAGTGTTTTAGTTGTAATAATAATGAATATAAATTCTTGTGTTTGTTATAAAGCCTGATGATGTGGTTGAAGTGACTCAAAGTGTTTCCCTGTACTGTAATGAACAGTGACTTTGTATTTGTCGGCAAATGTGACCACCAATTTGCACCAGCAATACACCATAAACAGCATAAATTGAATGAACATGTTCTTTAATCTGATGGAATGTTAGTTAACGACTTTGGGAGAAACTCCCTTTTCTTTTTGAACTCTCCCATGGGATCTTTTATGTTCACTAGAACAGGCAGACAGGGACCTCTTTTTAATGTCTCATCCAAAGGCTGGCACCTCTGATAATGCAATGTACCCCGCAGCACTGGAGCTCAGTCAGACAAGACACTCATCTTGAACGTATAACCTTCTGACTCAGTGGCAAGAATGCTGTCTATTGATCCAGGATGACACCGGAGCTGAATCAGTTCGGGGAGTAAATTTGCGTTTAGTAAAACTAAACACAAAAAAACGCATACAGTTATAACATACATGGGGATAGGGGGAGTAAGTTTGGGCACATCAGCAGCAATCCGCGAGGCTGCCTGACTGGACTGGTCTAGAGAGAGAGAAAAATCATGGTGAATGATACGGAGGGTGGGGTGGTGGTGGGGTGACACGGAGGGTGTGGGGGGGGGTGACACACAGAGGGTGAGGGGTGGGTGGGTGACACGGAGGGTGGGGGGTGGGTGACACGGAGGGTGGGGGGTGGGTGACACGGAGGGTGGGGGTGGTGGGTGACATGGACAGTGGGGGGGTTGGGTGACCCGGAGGATGGGAGGGGATGGGTGACACGGACAGTGGGGGGATGGTGGGTGACATGGAGGTGGGGGAGAGAAATCAATGGAGATTTACCTTAATCCTTAGAGAGAAGTGACATCTCGCTGGTTGATTGGGACATAGCAACTGGGTCCTAGTGCTGTATGCTATGCTAAATGTGAAAATTTAAATCTGTGGATTTAAATCGCCAATGTGCAAAATGCGAAATGTGGTTTGCGAGGGTTGTCGCATTTAGCAAACCATGGATACATGAGTTTCGTGGTTGGCGAGGCCGCAGTTAGTTTGGGATACCTGTATTTGGATGTCGCTGCAGAGAATTTAAACAAATCCATTCGCATTCCCAATGCTTTCAAACTTTGGAAAAAATATGAAATCACTGTGTGGTAGAGAGGTTCTGGGGATCAGCTCAGCTGCTCTTGTGATGAGCTCTCTCCTCAGCCCCTGGCGAGAGTGATTCAGAGCAGAGAAGTATAGATCAAGTTTCTTGCTCCAGATCTCTGCACTGCTGGAAGCAATGTCAAAATAAGTTCTTCCTATCATGTTCCAGGATGCTTTATGGTATTGAAATTACATAGGGACTCAGATCCATAGTTATCATAATTTGTTTCACATCTGAAGGCCCAGACACAAATGTTTTTGGTAGCGGTCTCAGATGTGCACTGCTGCTATATTCATACACATGCCTCTCACACGGTTTTAATTTGACATAAGTTTTAAATGCATCAGTTGAGACCTTCACAAACAGCACACTGCACCTTTAAGAGGAAATGATCTCTTTAAAAGGGAGTATTTAGCTGTGGAGTGTGAATCACTAGCTGCATGGATGGTGATTAATTTACCTGTGGCAGTAATAACTGGTTTTACATGGTCCTGAAAAGGAAATTGCTGCTTTGAGGTAATGTTTGTTCCCGGTAATGTACACCCCTGAATAGAGGCATAAGCTCAGAGATCTTTTTACCACAAAGCATCTAAATTTCACTGTTATTACAACTTTCCCTTGCCCACTGAAAACAATTGACATGCTTTTACAGTCCTGTTTAATATATCCTACAGCTAAACGTATATATCTGCCAAAATATGATATATTCAAGTATTAGGTACAAGAAAATATGTCATAATGAAAGTTGTTCAAACCAAGATTTTTTAAGTATAGATCAGATGTGGTTTCCCAGAATTCTGAATGGTTGGTGTAGATGTGCCACTTCTGTGCAAATCCTGACTTGTGTCTCATTGAAAACAAGTTGGCTTTGTTTGAGTTGTATTTACAATGTTTATGACAGCCATAAAGAGTACAATGCCAAAAATATATGTAGACACAGTAAGAGATACAGAACAGCACAAGTGAAATCAATGCTGTTTGAAAGCATTAGTCTTCGAAGCAGCTCCGGCAGAATTTCATCTCTGGTTGCATTCTGCAACTGATATTTGGTACTTTTCTGTGAATATTTTTCACAGGCAACATAACAGGCAGTTTAGGCTCAGCAGGCTGTGATTCGCAGAGAATTCATTGGAATGTCATATATTGATCTGCATCTGTGATTTTGTTCCTGACATTGCAATCATCCCTTTACTTTAATTGTACTATAATTTTTTGACAACAGAATTCTATTTACGCATGTGAAGATATTACTGAGGATGTCCCAGTGTAAAGCTCATCACCTACCAATGTGAAGCAATGTTATGTTATACTGACTTGTCCGCCCAGGACCACTAGTTATTGATTTAACTTCATAGTCCTGTAAATACATCCCCATCTCAAAGTTTGATTGATGAGCTAGGCAGGCTGTTCAACTACCAACATTGCTTTGGATCGCTGTGCATTTGCCAGACATTGACATTTGGTTCAATGGAACCAGAGGAGTAACCCTACTTGCCTGTCTCCGTTCCTCCAAAGAGGACCATTTGATTTTTACTAATATTAGTACTAAGAAATTCTATCCATTTATTTAATCTCTAAGGATTCAGTGGTAATTAAACCCAGAACCGTCTCCTCCCAAAACTCCCCAGCTCAATGTCAAACTCTGCCATTATTCAGCACTCCAAGCCATAACCCCCAATAAGGAGCATTATATAAAGTTATCGTTGCTCAAACAATTAGGGACATAAGAACACAGGTACTGTATATACAAAACGGGAAATGAGCATTGAAATCCATCTACATTGCTTAGTCCTGTAGCTTTGTGGTTAGAGCACTCACCTGACAAGCAACAGGACCTGGGTTTGATTCTGGGGCAGTGTGAAATATTATGCAAGTTTCATTACACCACATACCTCTGTTTACCTAGTAATAAGCAGGAAGCTGGTTTTTAGTTGGCAGATTGCTTTTCCAAAGGTAATAATCCCTTCAAAAACAAATGTGGTCATTCAATCCACGACTGTTTGTGGGACACTGCTGTGCACAATTGGCTGCCGCGTTTCGCCCACAAAATGTGCAGTCAATTCACTTTATAGTATATTCTGAGAAGTGTTTTGAGATGTCTCAAAGACATGATAAGTCACTATATCAAATGCAAGGATTTTTATCATGGATCACTGTAGAATACACTGAATGCACTGAAAAGCATGGAATTAAAAACTAATCCAACTGATTTTTTACACTGAGATTATTTCTTGACTTTATGATATTCCCTACCTAACCGGAAGATGAACTCAGCATATCAAATGTGAATATCGTGGAATTGGGATCCCAATAATACTACAGCTTGAACCTGTATAGTGCGTAGTGCAGGGTAGCGTTTCAGAATGCTTGACAATGGCAGAGCCTGATTCAAAGCTGGGTGGGAGGAGGGAAGAAGTAACCATGACCACAATCGATAAGGAAGATTTTCAGGCTAGACTTGACAAAGGGGAGAGGGCAAGGCGGAGGGAAAAACACTTTTATTCAGGTACGTTCTCACCCATTTCAGCCACCGAGCAGTGCCATGTATCCTATCTGGAAACATGATCTTGTCAGGATGTTTTGAGATTATGATAGTTATAGTAAACAGATTTGTAAACTGGTAGACTTGCATTTCCACCATTCACGAGGTCATGAAGTCATCCTGTTGCACAGTTAACAACACATGATCTGGTGATGTTCCTGCAGCCCTTTATTTCTGTTCACTAAGGCATGGTGATGCATTTAACACTTTAGCAAATGACCAAAGGTGTCACATTTTGTGTTACATTTGCCACTCCATTCAAGGATGTGAAGTTGTTGACAACCTGAGAGATTATTAAGAATGTGCTGTTAATAGATTAATCACTTGGTTCAATTCTTTTCAGAAACAGATAATTGCTTAATTCTGGCATACTTTAGATTAATCAGAAAATCATTATTTCCTCACTATGCTGACTTGCTGCTGTTTTCATCAGACTATTTCAAACAAGTGCAAACAAAATATTTTAGAGTAGAATTTTTGCTTACTTCCAATGTACAGTAATACATTTACTTAAATTATTTGCATTATGAGTGTTACTTTCTCACATTGTAGAAATTATGATTCAAAGTTGTCAGACTGTCTCAGCTGATATCACTCTTGCCTCTCAGTTAGAAGGTTGTGGCTTTCAGTCCATATTTCAACTCGCAGTCGAGGATGACACCCCAATGTAGTAGTGATGGAAGTTTGCAGCACTGTTGGAGGTACTGACATTCAGATAAGACATCAAGCCAAATTCCAGTCTGCCTGTTCAGATGATGGATGCTAAAGATCCCATGGCATTATTCAAAAAGAGCTGGGAGTTTCTCCCAGTGTCCTGACCATTTATGTTGGATATTGGTTTATGAAATATTACACAAATTGGTTTATCTTTATGTCCCATTTGTTGTAAAATTAAGATTTGATCGAATCAAGAGCTTCTGAATTATACTTGAGCTATTGCAGGCAAGAGGTTCAGTTAAAGTAAAGAAGAAATTTGGAGCAAGGCTGGGGGTAGGCATCTAATAAGATTCATCAGCAAATTATTCTCATTCTTTCACACACATCGTTCTTGCACTTCCTGAGTGATCTACTTTTTACTGTGTAGCTGTTTAAATCCTTACACAATTGGATCTGCTCTTGACCATTGACTGCAGGCCCTGTGAACACTTTATACTGGTAAACAGATAAACTCCTATTGTCTCATTTATCAGACAATCTTACAAACGTGTGTAAAGGTGAAGTTGATTCCTTGATGTGCTGTTAGTTGATTGTTTGTTCCTCCGAGGTCTGTTCTCTGGCATTTAACTTATGGTCATTACAACAGAGAAAAGGAGTGTTCAGTCTATGTCAGGCTTGTACAGAAATAGAGAGCAGATTGTTCACTGGACTTGGTTTGCAGGGAACTTTAACATTGCCACTGAAGTATGTGGTCAATTCGCTGTTGGGCAATGCAGGTAATTTCAGGGGTTGTCTTGAATTCTGCCATCTTCTTTCATCATCGTTTGCAGTGTCACAGCTTACCTCCTCTTCCACCCTCATGCCCGATGACATTTGCTTGATACTGAACAGTCATTTTCTCTCAGCTAAGCATCGTATCTGTTTTCTTGACATATTACCTGTTGTTGCACATAAATAAAATACTGACAGTTAAATTCACTTGGGAAAACATACAAACTGCTTCCAGGAGAAGTTTTGGGGGAGGCATTACTGTAAATACCTTTCCATTCTGTATTTGAGGATAACACAGCAGTAGTCATGCACATCTGTAATCATCTGGCTCCAACTTACTGTGTTAAGTCTTGAAGTACTTTGAGACATCTCAAAGACGTGATAAAGCACTATACGAAAAGCAATAATTATTATTATTATTTTGTCCACCATGCTCAGTTGCCAATTCTCATGAATTTTGGTGTTATCGCTGTACAGCTGCAGCAATAATGGGTTAAAATCTGTGGCATTTTATCATGGATTTAATATGATAAGTAGAATCATCACATCAAACATGTTTGGATATGCCAACAATTATACCCCAATCTACATTTTTAAACGTGCTCTCATTTCTAACTTTGCTTCCAACTGTACTTTATTCTTGTAGTTGCACTTTTTACATAGGGGAATATAGTACATAGGGGAATATAGTATAGTAATCAGTCAATGATGCAAGCTTGCTTCCCCCTAGTTACACTTTTGAACAAAAAGACACAATGGCATTCCCCTAAGGCCAGAAAGATCTATATGTATTTCCCGACTACAAATGCTTTGACAACGATGGGGGTAAAAAATAGCAGTAAGTGACCTTTAGCTTGTCTAACATTGTACAAAGGATGGAGCTGTTCTGCTGTTCTTTAAAACAATAAAGCCATGTTCAATTTAGTAATAGAAGTTGTAAAAATCAACAACTGAGATTGTTGTGACATTCTAAGAGACATTTGCCACTCTGATTTTATTCAGAAAGACAGCCAAGGGGAACAATGAATTAGAAGTAATTACACAATGATTCATAAACTGATTTAACCAAATATTGTTATTTTTGTCTTCCCCTAATGACACTTATTTTTCTTTTGTCTACCATAGATTTTCCTTAAAAACATTAAGCAGAAAATCTGACTGTAATAGAGTATTTTTAAACTCAGCTATCCCCCTATATGTGTGTTCAGCCACAATGCCTTTAATCTTTTACAGTACTTATATAGTTTTTCTAACCGAAAAACAGAACTCAGATGTTATACTATCTACTAATCAAGGTGCCCAGCCATGGACGCTGAATCTCAAAGGCTCCCAGGTTCAATGGCCAAGTCAAGCTGATTTCAATTGGGAAGGGTTAAAAAGAGTGAGGTGAGAGCCCATGGGTTGGAAAAGGAAATAATCATCCAGGGTCCTTGTGTTCATAAAAAAAAGCACAACACAGCTATGTATAAAAGACATTATATAGTAATTGTGACCACAAATAATAAAACCTCATCACTGCATGTGTCAACCGCTAGTAAAATCTGGCAGTTGAACTATGCTTCTCTACCTTGCTTACCTTGAGATGTCCCCCTGAAGTGAAAGCCACTGTACAAATGTAATTGTGTATTGTATTATATATTCTAATTCCACATGTTGGCAGGTGCACATACCACTTGGAAAATTATTTGACCTGACAAACAGCAATTAAAAACACTGCAATATTGCATGGTAACTAACAGCTGTGTGTTAGCCATAGGAAAATGTAGTCCGAATTCCTGACTACAATGACATCTATGTGAAAAACATTATGAACTCAAACGATGAGCAGTTTTACGAAACCTCTCAATACAAGCATGAAATGTTGGTGATTTTGTGTTCACTTCGGTAAACTACAAGAGTAGATCTCTGTAAGAGTTCCTCCAATTGTCCTGGCCAACAACACCCAAATAAATTTAGTTATTCACATCATAGCTGTTTGTGGGAGATTGCTGTATGAAATTTGGCTATGGCGTTTGCCTTCAAGTTACTCAATCACTGCTGTTTAAAATGAATCCTGTGATTCATTTGGAGACATCCTCATGATGTGAAAAGCGCTATATCAAAAGCAAGTTTTTAAAAAAAAATAGTTTTAATTAGGTTTATTCTCATTGGACAAAGAAGGTTGTGAGGAGACCTAATAGAGGTACAGTATTTAAGATCATGAGGGATTCGATAGAGTAGATAGGGAAAAACTGTTTCCATCAGTGACTCGTGGTCACAGATTTAAAATAGTTTCAAAAAGAAGCAGAGGGGAGATGAGGAGAAATTTTTTCACCCAGCGAGTTGTTCGAATCTGGAATGCATTGCCTGAAAAGGTGGTGGAGGCTGATTCTATAACAACTTTGAAAAGAGAGGTAGACATTTATTTGGGGAGGATGGGTTTGCGAGGTTATGGGGACAGAGCTGGGGAGTGGGATTAAATTGCTTTTTTTAAAGAGCTGGCACAAATTCGATGGGCCGAATGGCCTCTTTTTGTGCCGTAAACTTCTATGATTCTATGATTCTAATCAAGAATCCTATTTGTGATTCTCAGATGGCATACAGCCCTTTACAATTTCTTTTACTATTGAGTCACATTAAGTGAATACTAAGTCGGTAAATATTTAGAAACTTAAAATCCAGTTCATTTTTCATGGACACACATTATCACCATTCCTGAGAAACAAATTTTTTCAGCATTTTGTGCGGTTCATTGAGCAATTAATTGCTTAGATTAAATATGTTTTGGTTTTACATTTGAAACTATTGTACAACATTGTATTTCAGCAAAGATAATTACAGGAAATAACCATACTTACATACAAACTTCTGTTCCAATTAAAAATATGCAGCAAAAAACTTGTACTAATAACAAGCTGCAAATTCCTGATAAGTAAGACCAGTTACTCACTTAAAAGCTGTTGACTGAATAAGCTTTTGTCTGTGCATCACTTCAGACGCTTCCAAATGTTTCAGTAATTTTAACTTGAAATCCACATTTCAGCTGAAGAAACAACATGTCATTACAAGCCATTTGTCAAAAACGTAGCTAATAATTAAATGGAAGTCCCAACAAGCATGAAATGTTGGTCACTTCGTGTCTGAGTCGGTATGATATTACAAGTATAGACATTTATGAGATTAAAATTCACCATCAACAAAGACAAGAAACTTCTCGAGTATCTCAGAGAAAATCCACATGAGAAGCAGAGCTGAACAGCATATTTAAGCCAAAAATTGGATCCGCTGAACTTATGAAGAAACAGAAGGGCACATAATAAGACCACTTTTTCTGATGAATAATTAACATTTTAAATTATTTTCGCAACTTGGAAAAGGTAGATGTTAAATGTTGAACCTTATGTAAGGATGTGAGCTGTTTTCTCTCATTCCCATTAGAACATAGTGTTTGTGTGTTTGGCTGTGGGTGGGTGGAGGGAGAGCAGGAGAATTAGAAGAATCTTTTCAATGGGTGGGCTGATGATTATTCACCTCCCAATGATCACTTATGGAGGGTCAGAGACCTGAAGCAGATAGAATAAGTATCTTCCATTCAACCACTAAATGGTGTTGGTGGGAGGGAATCTAAGGAGTGATGGGCAAAAAATTGAGTATATGTAAAGTGCATTTTAATATGATTATTATTATTATTATTAAATGATAAACTTGTGCATATTGTTGAACATAACAGCCACAAGAACCATATAACACAATGAGGTACTTGCTCATTGTGGTTAGGGTATTATGGATAGCACTGAATATGCAGTGACTTGGGACATACTCCTGACGTGAAAGGCGCTATACAATGTAATATGTTGTTGTTTGGGAATTAATGTGTGTACTCAGCAAGCTGAGGAATGCCAGGTCTTGGAATGTAATACTTTTCCTCCTTTGAGTTTCAACAACAACATCAAAAAAATTATATTTGTAAAGCGCCTTTCACATCTGGAGGACGTCCCTTGGCGTTGGACAGTCATCAACAGGCACGTTAAAGTCAGATATGGCATGGGAGCTAAATATAAATAACAACAAAACTATATTTGTAATGCGCCTGTCACGTCGGGAGGACGTCCCAAGGTGCTTAACAGTCAGCCCCTGTGGCATTGAAGCCCTGCTGAGAGGAGGGAGAGGACAGGTTAATAGGGGGTCAGCAGGTCAGAGAGGTAGGAGGGGGCAAGGTCGTGGAGGACCTTGAAAGTGAAGACAAGGATCTTGTATTCGATCCTCTGAGGAAAGGGGAGCCAGTGGAGCCGGGCGAGTGCGGGGCTGATGGGGTCTCGGAGCCCGGTGCGGGAGAGGACATGAACTGCAGAGTTTGGGATGATCTGCAGCTTGAAGAGGGAATAGTTGGGGAGGCCGACAAGGAGGCAGTTGCTGTAGTCGAGCCTTGAGGTGACAAACGCATGTGTAACTGTTTCAGTGGCCTGAGGGTTGAGGCACTGACGGAGATGGGCGATGTTGCAGAGGTAGGGGAAGGAGGTGCTGATCATGATATGGATATGTGGGAGAAAGGACAGTTCAGGGCCAATCAGGAAGGCCATGGATTTGCTGACGCTCAGCTCTAGCAAGTTGTCTCTTATCCAGGATTTGATGTCTGGGAGGCAATCTGTCAGGACACGAAAAATCCTGGAATTGAAGGTGGAGACAGAGAGGCAAAGTAGGGTGTCACTGCATACATGTGGAAATTTACCCCATGTCTGCGGATGATGCCACCAAGCATATAGAGGTTGATAAATTCAAGTTCTCATTTCCCTTCCCAATCATATCCCTTAACTCCACACCTTCAGGAATGTGAACATTATTTCAGTTTACCTACAAGCAACCTTATTGCCCTCACAGTATTTTTTAACTCACAAGGAATGTCAAAGCTAAATTTGAGATATTGATGCAGGGATATAGTTGCAGTGAGTGGGTGTTAGTGAGTCAGGCACAGACAAATTCCAGACCACTTCAATACATGAAGCCTGGACTTGTCTTCACATCAATCAAATAATTTTACTGCACATGCTTTGGATTTGTTTTTTTTCCTGAAGGCTTTAATAAACCCTATTTATATCAGGCACGTTGGATTTAATCACAGTGATTTTTGGTTGCCACTAACCATTGCATAAACTCTTTGACTTGTCAAATGAAAAAAAATGTTTTCTCCTTCTAAGTTTCTCCCTTCATCTTCTGAAGTTGTTGACTCATGTTGGGTGTGGTTGCCTAGCCGTCAGCCAGACATCGCCCAATTGGCTATACTTCATGTGTGGGGGGATAGTAAAAATAATAATAATCAGCCTTGCATTTGATATTGTGCCTTATCACTTTATTGAGACATCTCAGAGAGCTTCAAAGAATATACTGTAGAGTAAATTGTCTGTGTATTTTTATTTTGTGGGTGAACCAAGACAGTAAGTGTGGATAGCCTAATTAGTGGCATCAGAATTGCCTCAATGCTGTCTTCGCCCAACAACAACTTGGATTTATATAGCACCCTCTAAGCTGGATGGCATCTCAGAGCGCCAATGTTCACAGTACCGCAACATCTACAGTCAATCCACTTTACAGTACATTCTGTGAAGCGCTTTGAGATGTCTCAATTACGTGAAAAGGCACTATATCAAATGCATGGATTATTATTTCTGGGAAAGGTAGTCAGCAGCATCAACTCTGTCTGTTTCTTCCTTCCTTAGTCAAGGTTGCTGAGGTCACTATATATATGTGGTCATCTGCCAAATCAATGCAGATTGTATCTGGGGCACAATGAACCTGTATGGCCCAGTTTTAAACTGCAGTGGCTTTCTCAGCTGAAGTCTCAGCAAGTTTTAGAAAGTTTTCCACCACATTTCTTTGGTTGGTGCTAATACATTGCAAAATGGTAAGTAGGTGCCAAACTAGGTATGGGAAGGCAGAATTAGTCTCCAGAGGTACTTATACAGATTAGATAGGTCCTGTGTTTTATTTGATCTGTGATGAGCTAGCAGATAGAATCTGGGGAAGTGGCGGGAGCCCTACAATAGTTTCTCTCCTCCTGAGTTTGAGGGTCCAGAGAAATCAGGTAGATTTCCTGTACTGTGAATCCTGTTGGAAAGTTTATGTGTTTGAACATCAGATAAAAGCAGGTTCAGTAGGAATACCCATTGTCTCCAGGCAGTCTAGGCTCACATAGGAGAATTAGCTGCTTGGAGGGGGTGGGGAAGGTACTAGAGGAATTCCAGCACCTGTGGCAATCAAGCCCAGCTAGAGCCACTGCATTCAGGGAGGAGGAAAAAAAACTGAGCGGAGGTAACAGATACTTTTCAGGGCCCGGAGGAAAATAATATATCTGTATGCAATCTGTGGCAAAGTCAACATCCGTTTACATATTAAACAGCGTAACAGATCCCGTTATGCTTGAGAAGAGCTATCTGTAAGGTGTTGCTGCACACAGTGGATTTGTTCTTTATTACAGCCATTGTATTTTAACCACAGATGTGTTCTGGTATTGCCAAATAATATTAAAAACATATCAGAAAAGATCAATGAGTTTTGATTTCCTCGAGTAAGATGGTAGCTGCACTATTTGTTCCTTTGTGTGTCTTGCATTTGTCTGCTACAGTTGATTTACAGACAAGTTTGACACCTGTTTGCAACAATCGTAAATCTTTCACAGACTTTAAATCAATCAGGATGCACGCAGGGTGTGACGACCACATTCCCATTGTTGCAGATAATGTCCCTGCACTGATCTAAACGTCACCAAGTTTGAGTAGTCTCAATGTAACTCAGGAGAGGACAGAGCAGGAAATGGCAAAGTAGAATGACCAATTACACAATCATTTGTTTAACAACCCAGAATGACCCAACAACGCTACTACTTTAGGAAGCACTCAAGTCCCCATAACACAAACAATCAGCTGCTTATTTTGTTACAGTTAAAAAAACTTTTAATCAGTTGGTGAATAATGGTTTTGATTCATTCCTGAACAGTCAAAATCTCAGCCTTATTTTGAAGATTTGATACAGCACCTTATCACGTCTTCAAGATCTCTCAAAGCTCTTCACAAGATATATTCTAAAATTAATTTTCAGTATATTTTGTGGGTGAAACGCTGCTGCCAATTAAATACAGCAGTGTCCCACAATCAGTTGTGGATTGAGTGACCACCACTGAGTGAGAATTTTTTAAATTAAAAATGTGTTATTTATGAAAGGATTATCATCTCTGGAAAAGTGATTCACCAATCAACTACCAACCGGGTTCCTACTTACTGCTAAGTAAACAGAGGTATGTGGTGTAAGAAAACTTGTCCAATGTTTTGTCCTGTGGGAATTGATTGTGAGGCAAGTGCTCTAACTCAGCTATAAGACTCCCCATGGAAGCAGAATTTCTTAACAAATTAACTTGGTTTTAGGTCAAACTCTTCCTTCGGGAATATGCTATTTTCAGTTACTACTAAGCGACTTTTCATGCAAATGCAGGGTTAAACTGCTTTAATTACATTTGGATCAAGCTGGACTGGAAAGGAAACTTTCTGTTTCTGTTGAATCTTGCCTTTCGGTAAAGAATCTAGATGGCAAAGAAATGTACAACTAGTAAAATCCAAAATACATCTACAAATTAACTTCTATAGTGAGAAACCTTTATTTATGTCCTTTTAATTTGAAATATCAGTCCTTCTCAGAATCAAATCCATTAGTTTACCTGTAAGACCTTCACAATGATGAGTTCTTTAAGCAGCGCAAACATGGACATTGATTAAACAAGTCAATATAACAACAACAACAACAACAAATTACATTTATAGAGCGCCTTTCACGTCGGGAGGACGTCCCAAGGCGCTGCACAGGAGGCGTGTGACCCGAGCTGGGAGGGGAGTGTTTGGGAAGGGGTGAAACACGAAGGGGAGGTAAAAGAGTTCGGGGTGGAACAGAAGGCACGATCGAAGAGGAAAGTCTTCAAACCGGCCTTGAAAGAGGAAAGGGAAGAGACGAAACTGAGGGATTGAGGGATTGCATTCCAAAGGGTGGGAGCGGAGAAACTGAAGGCCCGGCCTCCGATGGTGGGGCGGTTCGGGCGGGGGACTTGGAGCAGGCCAAGTCCTGTTGAACGGAGGGTCCGGGTGAGCGCGTAGGGGGAGAGTAGATCGGTTAAATAGGGTGGGGCAAGGCCGTGTAAGGCCTTGTAGGTGAGGACGAGGATCTTGAACTCGATCCTCTGGAGGATGGGGAGCCAGTGGAGACGGGCGAGGGTGGGGGTCATGTGGTCGCGGAGGCGGGTGCGGGATAGTACACGGGCTGCAGAGTTTTGGATGGCCTGCAGCCTGTGAATGGAGGAACTGGGGAGGCCGACGAGGAGAGACTTAGTCCAGCCGTGACGTTATGTATGCATGCACGAGTGTTTCGGCAGCGCGGGGGGTAAGATAGTTGCGGAGCCTGAATATAATTCAATTTAGGGCAATAAACTGTAGTGTTTATTTGTATTAAACCTCCGGAAGGCAGGGGGGAATGCAGTGTGCTTCTATTACTGACAATTTACAATACAATAACTTGTTGGTTGCATTACAAGCATCTTGCCCCCAGTATTGGGCAGGTGTGAAAGTTTATATCAGGATATCAAAGCTCAATCAATTTCACCCTGGTCTGCACAGTGCTACCTATATTCAAATAACCAAAGAGAAGCAGAAAGTTTAAATAGACATGGTTTTACCCCCGAAGGCAGCTACCCCTCACCTATTCCACTGTACATTCGAGTAGAGTTCACTGACAGACAGTCTCTTGTATCCCAGGCAGTCATACTGAATAATCCATTAGCAGATACCGCTCACACTTGCTGTTGCTAAGTGTTTTGGAAAAACTGGGATGGGGGTCATTGCTTTAGTGAAGGCTGGTTAGGGGTCATTGCTTTAGTGAGGGACGGAGTGTTATAATGTAAAAGGTGTAGAAAACATTTTTGCCAGTGCTAGGAGTTACAAGTAAAATGGTTCAGATTAAGCTGAGGCAGCTTTCAAAGTCTAGTGCATGGAAGGATTTGAGAAAACCACACTGCTGCAATCAGAATGTTATTGTACTTGCCAAGCAATGCATGAAAGGGGGTGTCAAAACTGGGCGGAGCAGGCTTTGTGAATGGAAGGAGCGGAGGAGGGGGGCTTTACTGTGGTGGAACAGGATTTCTGAAGACACAAATTGAGATGCTCATCCTTCGTGCCTCAGGGCTTGAAGATCACAGAGGCAGAAAGCCCATCAAAGAGCTCTTCCTGTGCTGGCCAAATCCACAGCGGAAAGCGAGATCCTGGATGCACTCCATGGTGCTACAGCAGGGGTTCAGGGCCTATTCTTCTCTGGAGTGGCCCCTTTAAATCAGAAGGAAGCAATATTAAAATGTTAATATCCAATTTGTGTACTTTTTTGCCAGTGTTTTGACTTAAATTATTCTACTGATAAGTAGGGTGTTAACAGTTTTGAATATACTGTAGTTTATTTTTTAATGTTTTATAGGTCAGGCCATTTGAAAATAAACTAAAATGAGGAAAATTGAGTGCTGTCCAAAACAAGTATAAACAGAATGCTACCTGAGAGTGGGTCACACAGTTACAAAGACATGATCTGTTTGCTAATCATTGTGTTAAACTGCATTTTGGTGAGCTTTTAAAGCTGTGCTTTTATTGTGTATACAATACTTAATTCCATGTAGAGCTGGATTTATCATCGGTGGTAGCCTTGCAATCAGTGACAAACGTGTGGTAACATTATCCCTCTCAGGGCAACCCATACAATTTCAGAACTATTTGTTGCTGGTACATCTTTATATTAATACAATATTTGCATTTGACAAAGCACCTCAATGCGTTGAAATTTCCCTAAGTGCTTCACAGTGTTTCCCTGTACAGTTTAGTAACTGGCAGTGTGTATTTGTAGGTAAATATGGCAGGCAATTTGCACATGGAAGTGTCCTGCAAACAGCCATGAAATGAATGATCACTTTTTATCCGATTGATATCCCTTCTCCTTTTCAATAATGCCAGAGGAACTTAATGTCCACGGAAACTGGCCTCAGATTAATGTTTCATCTGAACGATAGCCTTGTCAGCCTTGTCTAGGAGCTCAATGTTTAAATCTGTGTCTTGAACACCGTCTTAAAGGGGAAGCATAGTCAATTGAATCAGGCTGACACCTCAATTTCCTTGTCTTAAAGTCCACTTATTGAACTTAAATCAGCAACAATGTCCTTGGCTCATTCCTGCTCATAAATTTCTCTTTGAAAGCTATCTCTGTGTGTGCAGCAGGAAACAGAATTCAGCTGCAATGGATGGAGAATTTAAGTCCGTCAGGATGGAAAATCCGTCTTTCTTACAAAGCCCCCATCCAGTAGTTCAGTCCACCGAAACAACCCAATCAATGAGGGGCAGACGGGGAACTTGGAGCATCATATACTGAGGAAACTGAGGACTCAATTGGTTTTAGTTCATCACATGTTAATATTTGGAGGGTGAAAATCATTTTAGTTTTACAAACAACTTGTAAAAGAAAAATGATTATAGTTATTTCCACTTTAAGAGGAAAGTTCAGAAGAATAGCCCTACAGTTGATTGTTCTGTCTGTTATACTTGACAATGTTTATTATTTTAAAAATACCAGCAAATATTTCCGCTTGACTCGTCATTTCTTTTTAACCTACTGCCCAGGA
Organism: Hydrolagus colliei; assembly: GCA_035084275.1. NCBI lineage: Eukaryota > Metazoa > Chordata > Chondrichthyes > Chimaeriformes > Chimaeridae > Hydrolagus > Hydrolagus colliei. The sequence goes on from CM068754.1 coordinate 12,846,164, forward strand.
GGTTATTACAATTGTCTAAGTGCATTCTTTGTCACTGTGGGCTTTTCAAGCATTTCCCCAAGAAATAGAATTGCAAAATAATATTTCTCCATGTTTCTACAGTTGAACTGATTCCACTTGAGTGCAAGGAATATATTTATCCCAAAGGTACTGTAATTATAGATCACTAGGGGAAGAAATTACACCTTGGTCTAGATTAAATCTGTTTGTGTAGCATTTTAGAACATCCAGGATTTGGCATACTCTTCACAATTAAGGCTGGATTCTCAGCAATAACAGGATCATTTATATTTACTTACCAATGCATATTATTTGAAACTAGCAACAGAACGATAATATATAGACTGGAGCAGATTAGATCTTTCTGATGTTATATTCTGGTATTAATAAAGGACATTAATTGGTGATATTTCTCTTGCATTGGTATCATTACTCTTGGGATAGCTTTGGACACCCTCACAACGTGAAAGGTACTGTACAAATATTGTACTGTATTGTATTGTTAGTCAGCAGTGCTGCAGCATTGGTATCTATGTCTATCTTTTTGCAGAAATCCAGAGGCCTCATGTATGCATCTTAACTCACCTCAGTGTCCCCTGCCTTTGAAAGGAAAATAAGTCAAGGTTCTCAATGCCGACTCTATTGAATTCTGGTGGAAGGTGTATAGATAGACACATGGTATTATTCAATGAGTCCTTGGATGGGAAGCAGCTAATAGTCAAAATGCACATTGACATTCAACAACAACACAACAACAACAAAATTACACTTATATTGTGCGTTTCATGTCAATAAGTCATCCAAGGTGCTGGACAGTCAATGTTTCAGACCTGAGCTTGGGTCCGGGATGGGGAGAGAGGAGGGAAGGTGGGTGACCAATGGGACCATCGAAGAGTAGGGTCTTGAGGTGGTACTTGAAGGAGGCTAGGGAGGGGGAAAGGCAGAGGGATGACAGGATGCAATTCCAGAGGTTATATAAATAATAATCCTTGCATTTGATATAGCGCTTTTCACATCTTATCGACGTCCCAAAGCGCTTCACAGAATATACTCTGAAGTGAATTGACTGTATATTTGTGGGCGAATCGCGGCAGCCAATTGCACACAGCAGTGTCCCACAAACAGTTGAGGATTGAAATGACCAATTTTATTATTGTGTTTTTTTTGGGAGGGATTATTATTAGGTGTGTGGAGTAAGGAAACTTGCCCAAGGTTTTGCCCTGACCTGCCTGGATTCGAATACAGGTCTCCACCGCTTGGTCTCTCCAGTTTGCAAGACAAGTGCTCTAACCACTAAGCCACAGGAGCTCCACTGGAGCTCCACTGCCTTAGGCGCAGAGTGGCTGAAGGCTCACCTGCCAATGTTGGGGCAAGTGGGTTGGGGGATACCGTCCTGGCCGGAGGCTGCTGAACAGAGGGGGTTGGCAGGTTGGTAGGTGGTTAGGAGCTCACAGAAGTAGGGTGGGGCGAGGCCATGGAGGGCTTGGAATGTGAGGCCTAGTATCTTCAATTAAATCTTCTGAGTGATGGGGAGCCAATGGAGTCAGGTGAGAATGGGGAGATGGGGTCACAGAGCTTGGAACAGTGGAGGACATGGGCTGCAGAGTTCTGGATTATCTGCACCTATGGAGGGAGGAATTGAGAAGGCCAACAAGCAGGGCATTGGCATAGTTGGGCCTGGATTTGTTGAAGGCATGAATGAGGGTTTCAGTCGCCTGGGGGGGTGAGGTAGTGGCGGAGTTGGGCAATATTGCGGAAGTGAGGGAAGGTAGAACGGGTCATGGCTTGGAATTGGAGGAGGAAAGACAGTTGAGGATCGATCAAGATACCTAGGTTCCTGACTGTCTTGATGAGGTTGAGGGTGCAACCATGGAGATTGATGCAGACAATGCCTGATATGTGAAGGCGCTGGGGCGAGCCAATCAGGAGGGCCTCGGTCTTGTTGACATTCAACGGTAGAAAGTTAGCTCTCATCCAGGTCTTGATATCTGACAAGCAGTCTATCAGGACAGCAGGGGTCCTGGAATCGAAGGGAGAGGCAGAAAAATAGAGTTGGGTGTCATCTGCATACATATGGATGTTGACACATCCCTAGTCTGTCAGAGGCATCGACTAGGGAGAAGTAATGCAATGATGTTGACAGGATTTCAGGATTAATATCACATGAGATACTTGACAATACATCCAAGACAATCAGCCCAGTCTTGTGCTTCACAAAATCAATATTTCAAATTTACTGAATTAAGTGCTGGAGACATATTTTACTGTTATGTTGTTCACACTACGCAGTGACTAACCTAAATAGCTGCTACTAGTGATGATTAACCATGTCCGTTCAAGGATCACATAGAATTCTAACAGTAACAATTGTTAGTGAAGGATTAGAACCAAACCAGGAATTATCATTATTGGTTTTGGTTTACGGAAAAAAACACTTTGCTCTATTTAATTTGTTCAGAAAATTGCACATGACTGTAGCTACTTATGGTTAACATTTGATTTGCATGATTTTCTGCCTAAGATTTAGGTTTTACAAGAAATTATACTGGATTGTAAACAGAAATAAATAGATTTTGAAACAACAAATTTGGTTTATTGCAAAAAGACTAAATCTTTGTTCTTTTTTAAAAAAAATATTTGCACTCTGGACAAAACAGCTTCAAAACAGCCTTAGCTCAAAAATATAACAATATTATCTGTGATTCTATTTTATGCCAGCTTGTGTTTGTTTCAGTTTTTACCTTTTCTTATGACAGGGATGGATAGATGCACCAAAATGTCATACTCAAAGTTTCGGAAGCAATTTCTGTAAATGTCTGCTTCAATAAAATTAAACGTCACGTGGTGAAATCAACCACTGGTAACCAATAAATTGAAAACACAAAGATACAATTCTCTTCGACTGAGTCATTTGTACTGAAAAAGAGATCATCTGATGCATTATCATTGTAAGTACAGAAAAACACACAAGCCCTCAGGAAAATCCATTTAAGGTTCCATGTTTTCAGGGACTGGAAGGTAAGAACACATCTTTACATGAACTAGTGTCATTGTACATCTGATATAAAGCAACTCCCAAATCAGACTTGCAAAAATGTCAAACTTAGCTATGATTTGTGTTAGGCTGAATTCTATAGGTGTAAATGAAAATAAAGGTCAGATCTACAACGTAAGTCACTTGTTCAAATCATGGAGAGTTTCAGCCTGCTCCTTCAGATATTAACAGATTGGCTTCATTACACAATGACGTTACACTTCACTGAAGTGCCCAGAGTAGTACTAATGGACTTCATGTCACTGCAGAGATGAGAACAACCTGAGGCTGTGCATGAACTAGGACTCTGATGGACTCAGCAAGACGGGGGTCCGGGCTTTGAAACACTGCGAAAGCAAAGCAAAAGACATCTCAGAGTTCATGCATTATAAATTATCTTGGTTTGTTTGTTTCTCCCTCACCATCAAACAAAAATTACTGTGTCCTAATGTTGCTCCTCGCATGAGATCAATCAATTTTGCATTAGACAATGAGTTTAAATATACAGTCAATCCACTTTGCAGTATATTCTGTGAGCCACTTTGAGATGCAATAAGGCACTTTATCAAACGCAAGGATTATATATTTTTATTATAAATTGTGGGTTGAGTTAACTAAAAGCAAATGCTTCTGTCGGGAGCAGATTACAGTTGTTATTCACTATGGCATTTAACAACCAATGAAATTTTTTTTGTAATCCTTTATATACAAAAAAATCACTTCTGCTCAAAGGGTGGCTGGCATCAGTGGAACCATATTTCAGGAGGAAGGGAGAAAAGGAAATCAACATATTCAAGAAGGAAGAAAAATACCAGAAAGGAAAACCATTTATGAACTATTAAAAGGTTTACATTATTTTCAAACATGTAAAAGCAGATAACAGAACAAGAGAGATAATAGACTATAATCAAAATGTTTTATCCAGAGTATCCTTTTCAAATGTCCTGGCCTCAAACCGAGATGTGCAGATCTCTGTGGATCACATCTATCACATATAACCAATTTTATTCTTGCAACTAGTTTGGGGGAAAACCTGTAGGCTTCCTCCGTCTGATGGGATGGTTACCATATTTGCACTCACTGGCTGGCAATTTGATCGAGCCTGAAAGCAAGTGTCATTAATGATTGTCACCTTAGCTAACAATTCCTTTAATAGAAGGTGGCCAGCCAACAGAAGGCAAACTATGTGGAAATGTGTAAAATTAAGAAAGCTTTTTCAACCTTTCACGCACCCTCATAAACATATAAAATAATTTATGTATAACTCTATACATTTGTCTATCTTAGAACTGAATAAGTTGGAGTTGATGAAGTCCTGTAGCTCAATGGATAGAGAAGTTGCCTTACAAGCGAGAAACCTTGGTTCAATTCCAGGCAGAGTGAAATCTTGGGCGAGTTTCCTTACTCCACATATCTAGTAATAATCTCTCTCAAAAAAATTAGTAATTTCAATCCACGATTATCCACTGCTGTGCGCAATTGAGTGCCGTGTTTCACCCACAACATATACCGTCAATTCACTTTACAGTACAGTATATTCTGTGAAGTGCTTTGAGACATCTAGAAGATGTGAAAAACACTATATCAAATGCATGGATTATTATAATCTCATCTGATGTGGTGGTGCATGACGTTTCATTCATAGTTATACTATAATTAAGATGCAGGCAAAGGACACGATTCTTCTGCATTAATGCAACTAGTTTGTTTCAACTCAATATTTTCTCAAAGTCAAAACTGCTCAATTTTCTATTTTTTTTAACGTAAATTCACATTGTATCTTATGAAGCATTATTGTATAATCCCATATCATATGAATAAATAAAATGTTTTTGCCATCCCTATTGTGTAGGTGCAATTTGTTTAACTCTCAAGTCCACGTATGAAATAGTTTATTGCACTAAAGAGCGCAACTAATCTGCACCACAGGAATAAGGAGCTCTGTTGCCAACCTTTAACCAATGCAGGATCTGAGGTTGTACTGCCCACTGTGAATTTATTGCGTATTCACTGCTTCAATCCTGCATAGCTACAAGTTGGAAAAATTGCGTGTAGCAATTACTTAAGAAAATTAGATGAGGACTGTATCCAATCACAGTCAAAAAAACAAACTACTGTATTTCTAAAGTCAGGATATTTAATGTTTACTGCTGAAGCTATCAATGATGGATGGAATTAGTTATGTGAACATAATGAACAGTAATGTTTGCCATTTCATCTTTTATTCTTAGTAACTCTTCAAGTCTGAGAAATCGATGAATAGAATGGAAAATGACTTGCACTCACCCTCCTTTTCTATTTACCTTTGCTGTCTTTGAAACCTTGTCGCTGCTTGTCTTTGCGGTCCTTTGTTGAGCTGATTTAAAGCAATGGTAGAATCTTTCAACCTCTCAATCATAGCAGACGACAATGAATCAGCTGATTCATGGTTATTTACAAAGTTCCAAAATGTTGTGAAGAAGACCAACAAACCCTGATAAATGTGAATTGGTAGCCCTGCTTTAAAACATAAATGCTCAGTTGATACTGTCCATTAAATCTCAATTTTGCTCCAGTCTTCCTTTCAGAAACTAAAACAGTACAACAGAAGGCGAGCAAATTGCTGTTCTAATGCTATTATGGAAACATTGGGTGATGTCCCCCACAGTCAAATAGCTGGTGGCATTCACTGTTTGGGCTAATAAAGAGAGAATAGTTAGTTCGATGAGGTGCAGAAGGGCTGCTGCTACCCATGCAAACACAACCCACCATTAGTCAGGAGAGGATGGCAGACATTGGAACAAATTTTGAAAGAGAGCACAGCACAATGGCTTGATTCACATCAAAGCAGATCACTGTACAGAATATGGCATTGTTGCCATGAAAAAAAAACAAGTATTGTGGGCCCTAATCCTTCCCAAATACTGCAAAACTTTTTGAACAAATCTTCATTTAGATCTTCCTCCTTTAATAATATTCTCACAAGATTATTTGCAATAGAATGAAAGGTCCATGCTCATGTTTGTTTAGGAGGACCATTTCTGGTGACACATATTTTAGACCCATTCAAATAATATACAGCTGTTTGTATTTTTCTAAGACTGACATTTCAAAATATGTCCTGCTTTTGAGATCAAAACCAACAATCGTTACCTTTGTAACAGTTGGCAAACCTGTGGACAATCAGGTAACAACAAACCAAATTCTTTGCTAGTCTTAGACACAGAGGGAAAGGCACAGAAACCACATTACTCACCCATGTATCAAAGGGTGATACTTTGGGCAAGTTTCCTTACTCCATATGCCTAATAATAATTAAAAATAATAAATTATTTGAAATAATAATAATTATATTATTATTATAATATAATTATATCCCTAATAATAATTTAAAAACAATAATAAATTGGTCATTTCAATCCATGACTGTTTATGGGACACTGCTGTGCATAATTGGCTGCCGCGTTTTGCCCACATATACACAGTTAATTCACTTTTACAATATATTCTGTGAAGTGCTTTGAGACGTTTGGAAGATGTGAAAAGCGTTATATCAAATGCAAGGATTAGTAGTACTATTATTATTTGTGCACTTTATTTCGGAAGATAAACATTTATATTATTCCCAATATATTAAAGGACACTGAATTTTAAATAAATTCCAAGAAGGAAAATAGCATGCATCAATGTTCCCACATTTCAAGCAATACATTGAGATGAGGTATGGTTGTCACAAGATGCTTTTAAATATTGTAACTGCTTAACCATGTGCTTAGATAAGATGCTGCTCGTTTCAATACAACAATGTATTCAAATGAGGGAGAATAGTTAAGTGAACTGATCTGTCTGTAGGATAATCTGGTTGCATTAAAAGCTTTCATTTGGAGCAGGACACAAATGGCAACCCTACTATTTAGTGGCTTGAGAGATCCTCCTGACATGAAAGCACTACATAAATGTAAATTGTGTTGTATATTTATTTAAGTAGGATGGCACACCAAAGCAAAAAAAGCAGGAATTTGGAATTTCTCCTAATTCCAACGACAATAAAATGACACTTGTATAGCTCCTTGCACATCAGGAGGACGTCCCAAGGCGCTGAATATCTATTGTGGGTGACATTATACTGGAAATGCATGGTATATATTGAACAATATTGCAAAGAGAAAAAAAAAATTGAATTGGAATGATTGAGTTGAAGATGCTCCTTTATTGAATAGTAGAAATAGATCAAGAAACTTAGTCACATGTTCAAAGCCACAACATTTTCCTGATCACACCCAAACCTTCTGCTTCAAATTCCTTGAAGATGTCAACAAAAGTTCACTTGGCCATAAACCAAATGGTAAATGCAACGAGTAGATGCCTGATTTTCTTTTCAGCATTTCTTTGGGACACTGTCTGAATATGTTACACCAAAGGCAACATTAAAAAATTCTGGAAAGCTTATGGGTGAGATATTTTCTCAACATTAATTTGGATCAGATTCATACTCTGCATCTATGCCTTATTTTCCTCTCACTTTCTTGTTGATTTTCTCTGCAGTTACTGTCTTTCCATTCTTTTTCTCATTCTCAGACTCACTTTATCTCTCTGTTGTCAAACTAATAGGTTCTGGGTGCTAATATTATTATACATGATTATATGATACTGTACTTGTATCAACAATAGAGTTTGGCCTTAAAATAAGTATAACAGGAACATAAATAACATGCCCCTTTGAAACTGCCACAGTGAAAACCTTCCTAAACAACTAAAACTTGCTTTCCACACATTACTTTCCGTCATAAACATCCAGGATAAATATAATAAATCTTCACTGTCACCTTCATTTTTCCAGTCTTCCAAATGAATCACAACATAAATTCAAACAATATTAATGTTTTGTAAAAGGTCAATGCCATGGTTACGTGTGATAGAAAACAGATGCAAGATGCAGGCTTGGTAATTACTAAAAGAAACAACATTGCTAAGCAAACTAGTATAACAAGGCTGATTTATGGATACATTATCATGTCCCAACTTGTCCCAGCCTAGAATCTGTCATTTTAGACTCTATATATTGAATTTAACCTTAAAGGTCTCTGCTAGGATCGCCTAATAATTTAAGGAGTGCTCCAGTGCCTGAGTATAATACTGAGTGACATTCATAGAAGGCTTTTCTTTGTGACATTATCATTGCTGATTTAGAATAAATAGTTTGCCATGGGTAACAGGAAGATTTCAAACAAATATTGTCGCGGATTATAATATTAATGCAATATACATATAAATACAGGTGCCTAAATTTATAATCTGCCACAGCATGCCCATTGAAATATAATGGCAAATAGTTAATTGGTTGGATTACAAGATAAATATTATACTCACCTACACTTTATAGAATATGTTCAAGGTTCATTTGGCATACTGGCATTGTGCATTTCCTTGGTTCTATGAATACTGCTCAACTTTACTACCCCCAACAGTCAGTCATTGTAGCAACCAGGAGAGTTGCACAAATGGACGAAATTTAATTTCAACATCAAATCCATTTTCCTAACAGTGAGTTGACAGCATGTCTGGTCAGACAGATCCAGTCGCCTAATCTGGCCAGCAGTGAACCTTTAGGACAAATTATGAAAAAATGACAAACAAGCAATGGCACCTAATCAATAAATGACAGAGCATGAAACTCCAAACCATCCTGATGCAACAGCATCCTGAAATGACTCCAAGGCCAGAATTCTTCTGCATTGACTTAGAATGGGTAGGTGGGGGAAAAATTCCAGCTTCGCACTCTTTAGGATGAAACGATGAAATAGGGAATATACAAGATTATCATTTATTCTGAAGATTAGATTTATTCAATCAAATTAACATTACAGTATATAACAATGTGAAGAGTTTACAATTTTCAAGTTATGAAAATATGAAAGTAGTGGATGAACATAATGAACTATGGGGTAGACAAAACTATGTAGAAAATAATCCGAACCATGATGGAACATTACATCTGATCTAAACTGTAAGAATATCATGGAGGTCTTCGATAATGAAACAAATGGGCATCAAATTCCATCTGAAATTGTATTTTGTATCTGTGAATTTTCCCACTTGTATTAACTATCTTACGATTTGAAAATTGTGACTCCCAACCTGTGATCTGGTGTCTGTGTACTGTTCCTAAATTCTCAGATCAGCTAGCAATCTGCAACCAATAACTCAAAGTAATCCTAAATAGTAAGGACTCCTTAATGAAAAGCTACCACACAGTAATCAATATTTTTGCTCTACTTGCCAAGGATATTCATCTGTCACCATCTATAAATCGAAAATGTTTTATCATGTGACAAATCATGTCCATTGCTTAATATTTGTCCTTTATTTGGTTTGAGCACAAATATTTCAACTGGTCAAAGAAGACATACCGAGGTAGATTCCTTCTTGTTTGATAGACTAGAATCTGATTGCGTGAGTTACGTACTTTGTACATGGGCTTACAATGAACATGTTAACAAAACACTGCTACAATACATTTTAATTCTACACAGAAACAAAGAAGAACCATATTCTATCTTTAGAGACTAAGGTAAAGCATCTGATCGGGATATACAATCGGCTATCGATTTCTTTTCAATGCTTCAAAAACTTTCAGTGTGATTCTTATGTTTCGCAGACTGATCATCCTTTATTTATTGGCTATTCTGGATCATATTTTACCAAACATATTCCAAAATATTTTGCAACACTCATTCTCTAATTGTCACACCACTGTCAGCTAAAATGGATAAGTGCTTTGTTGAATATTCTTTTGCTTCAACTCTTTACTATTATCCTCATCTCTATTAAACTGTTGTTTTTTTTGGAATGTATTTTGAGTAAATATCTTGTGAAAGAGCTGCATTAAATGTATGTTCTACTCTGTGTATTTATAAACAAGATACATTCATTTTCTCAATAAATGGTATTGGAAAATCACCAAAAAATGTTTGTTAATAAGGTGATATTGTGATATTAGGAACTAAACTGTGTTTCAGTATCTTCTTTTACTTAAATAAAGTGTCCAGATATGTTTTATCCTATAGCTGTTTAGCAACTAGGAATGGGTGCCACGCAAAGGAAAAGTGGTCCTGGAGACACTTTGATTTGCTATTGAAGAGCAGATTTCACATTGTTTGGTTGGGTCACACAATACAGCATGTGTCTTAACTTTTATATAATGTTGGTCTACTCATTTCCGTTTTTTTTTTGTGTCACTCTACCTCTGCCTCTCACCTTTACCACCATAAATATCCACCCAGGGCAGCAGAAATGAACATGCAGACTCCCCATGACAGATCTGACAGCAGTGTGTTCTCTGGATTAATTAATAAACTCTTATCTTTCAGACGATAGACACGAGTGAACCAAAGGTGTCACCGCACATCCCTAGTAGGTTTAAACACACATCTCTAGAAGTGTGAAATAAATAGTATGTCACTACAATAAATGGTCCATTTAATACTGGAATAGGCGCAAATTGTCCTTCTCTAATATGCAATCTACTCTGATACAACAGAATGTGGGGTTCTATTTTCTTGTACTTTGGAATTTCAATATACAGTATTTTGAATGTTTGCCATTTCCTGGTTCACCTCCAGCCTCTCCCCAGTCTTTCTCCTATTTTATTTGTAAAGATAGTTAATTAGAATACTCTCTATCTTATATTGGAAACAAGAGTATAATGGGGTTCCAGCTTAAATTTATAAATACATTTATGTCACATCTCCCAATAAATACCCCCAATCCCCAAACATCAGACACCATAAAAAAAGTTTCAAAGCCCAAACTGAATAAAATAAACATGTAAAAGTAAATGACCTTCTAAATATATGATTCGTACATAGTCTACACTTCAGAGACTAGACTGTATTTAAGTTAATTCTTTATATGGACCAGTCACAATGAATTGTTTGGGCATAGTTCTTTGCAAGTAGCTTTAGCAAAGCCCATTATTTGTAAAACTATATCAATGACCTATAGGTGGCATGATCAAACAGGTGAAGAATAACAGGCAGCTTTGTGTTCATAATCCAGCACAAAATTTGGCATATCAATGAGGGAGGACTGTTTCCGCTGGAACATGACCATTTACCCAAGGTGGATCTTAATCCTGCCTTCAGAGGCAATAGCTCCCAATACAGCAGGACAGACAATCTCTACCTAATGTGTTAGCACCGTATTTCACTGGCTTCAGATGGAGCGAGTTGTTATTCTATACCTTCAATCAACCAATATGGTTCAGGAATTGTTTCCTTGTGTCAATCTTCTCCACCCAGCAGATTATAAGGTCTTAGCAGAAAAAACAAAGTTGTGAGTCATGCCCTGCTGAGCATGTGCAAGCTCAATGTTACTCCAGGCGAGATTGGTTTGGGTGAAGAAGTCTCCTTGACACAACTGATCTCATCCTTCCAAAAAATGACCCAGCCATCTCCTCGTTACAGCGTCAAACTGCTTTTTAAATGGAAGTTGTAGTAGTGGTTTTTAATTACCTTCTGGGTAAACAATATTCAGCACCGCAGCCCAAATGCCCTTTACTTTACGTAAAGCTGTATTTACAGTGCATTTGAAAGATGATCTACTGGCATAACTAGCTGTAACACAATTTCAAAGTATCCATTTACTGATAATATCTCCACACCTTATACAAAAATTGAACAAGTTTGAAATATGTCATTCGAAACAGGAATATACTATTACAGTACAATGGAAACTTTTTTCAGATCTTTGCTGATAAGATTTCACTTCCTGTTTAAAGTGTCTGTGTCATCAGTTAAGCCACTTCGGCTTATAAAACACCAGAGTATTAACATTAAAACATCATGAGACCAAAGCAAAATAAAGGGCTCCCCAATAACTTACTAAAATCACCACCTAGTGTGCAAGTGCATCACACAGACAAGCTAATGTTGTCCCAGTCTACATTGACTTAACTGATCACAGACTAGTCTGGGCTTCACAAGTAACTTAACGCTGCTGCGTTCGTACTTCATGTTAGATGGTAAATTGTTGTGCTTTTGGCTCATGAAATACACCATAGGTTGTGATGGATTATTAGAAATCAGATACTCCCCCTTATATCCCCTGTAAATTATAAAAATAGATTAACAACTATCTTTGTCAATTTTGCTCCAACAACAGATGGCATTCAACAACAGCAGGACAACTTGCAGTTGAACCTTAAAGTGCTGTTATATGTGTGCACGGAAACATTTTGTGTAACCTTCCTTAACAAGAATAATCCCTGCATTTGGTATATCGCTTTTCACAATTTCTGTACGTCTCAAAACGCTTCACAGAATATGCTGTAAATTGAATTAACTATATATTTATGGATGAAACATGGCAGCCAATTGCACACAGCTGTGTCCCAGTCATGGATCGAAGCGACCAATTTATTATTGTATTTTTCGAGGGATTGTTATATGTAGGACAGCATAAATGCAACCTAGAATTCACCTGAATTTGACTACAATCCCATTCCTGTTTTTGGTTTCACAATAATCACATACATAAAATAGCAAATCATGACTTTATCAACAGAATGCTTTTATATTAGTTGTAAAACTTTATTAGTTAGCCCAACTGTTCTGTGCAGTTAAACCTTTATTCAAAACAGAAATTCATGTCCAAGAAGTAGTCAAAACATGGGTTTGGGAGATGACCTTCAAGCAAAGATGTTCTTAAGCGCAGAGCCAATGGACAAGAATGGAAATGTTTCACAACACTTTAGTGCAATCACATAATGGGCAAGTTATTAGCTTTCGTTTAGACTGGCTGTTCACTTGCCAAATAATATTACAAAATATTGCAATGGTGAGGGAATGAGAATAACATGTACAAGCAGTAATTTTGTAAATTTGTGGTCAAACGTTGTCAATTTGCGGTCAAATTTAAGGTGATAACATTGCATGGTGCTGCGAAACAAAGCCAATATTCATTCTACATCCTGTGCCATGCTACCTCTTAAGGAGTGAATGAAACTTGAAATGTATTAAAAAAATATATAACTGGTAACGTTCTGGTTGGTTCTGGTTAGTTTAAAATCAAAAAATGAAATCATATACGGTATATACAACAGCTGTTGTATATGTTCAGCTGACAAAGATAAAAATGAGCCATGTCACCTGGACTTCTTGATTGAATTATTGCTTCATAAATCACCAAGAAGCATCTCATTGTCCTCTTTATGACATATGTTAGACATAATCTTGGTCATAGTATTTTCCAGTATCAAAGGTGGTGAACATATCTGCAGTCGGTAACTGAAAGGACAAGAGAATATCAGCACACAACCTAAATATAAATTTAAATACATAGAACATACAGTGCAGAAGCAGGCAATTTGGCCCAAATGGTCTATGCTGTCGTCTATGTTCCCCATGAGCCTCATCTTCCCCTTCCTCAACTAAGCCTATCAGCATAACCTTCTACTAGTATACTGTAGTTTGGATTCTGAGGGACAGCTACCAATGAATGATGTCAGGCTGTAATCTTATTTTAGGGTTAATGCGTAAAATAAATTATATTGCCTTGTAGTCGCACCCACGCAACCATTATTTTAATATCAAACACTACTAAAAGACATGCTTTGCAATTTTAATTTTTTTAAACTCATACAAAAATGAAGATAAAACAATATAAACAACAACAAAGTATTGATTGCTATCATGTCAGCAATTATTAATAATTCTAGGTGTATTTATAGTACTAGCAACACGCAAGATTACTGTACAGACAACAGCTGTGGGAAATTGTCTTTTATGGTTAAACAGATATGATACGGACTCTCTGTGCCTGCACGTATCAGCACGAAGGCTTCTTCAGATAAAATCAAGCAAGCCATCACTCGTGCTCACCACCCCATATTCAATGTGATACATGAATGTCACCCTGATTACAGATCGTTGAATATCTGTGGTCCTGGAGGTTACCAATACATTATTACGAACAGTGTGACACTCAAAATGAGGGCACACAGAGGAAGGGTACAAACAGTATTCAGTGAAATAAATCATTACACTGCATATTCCTGCTGAGAAATCTACGCTTGTTCTTTTTCTATCTCAAGTTTCAATAAAAGGGAAGGTATTTGTTTCAGTGCCTTAAACCGCAGTTTCCACTTTCCATCAATTTTGGGCCAGTTTTTACAAACTGAAAGGCAGCTAGCCAATACTACTGCTGTGTGTTTTACAAAAGGGAATACACTACCTTTCTAACCACCGACACTACTTGTGTTTTACAGGTTTTTCATGCCACCACTTAGATGGTAAATAGAGCATTCATTTATTATATACCAGGCCTGAAGCTATACAGCTTCATAGATGCATTTAGCTGCAACAAACAGTGATTAGATGGTTGCAGTTATTAGATTCTATCTTAAAATTGAATCCTGGAGAAAAGCGAAGTAGACAAACAACTCTGCGCAATTGGCTGCCGTGTTTCGACCATCAAATATACAGCCAATTTATCTTAGTGTATTCTATGACGCGCTTTGCGACATCTCGAAAATACGATATGGCACTATATCAAATGCAAGGATTATTATTTATTATTATTATATTACTGAAACAATGACCGTCCATTGCCTTGGGACGTCCTCCTGACGTGTAAGGGATTTTGTAAGTGTAATTTTGTTGTTGTTGTTACAAAGTCTTCTTACTGAATCTAATTTATTTTTTCCCCCTGTTGAGTTTCTGGAAAGCCAGTCAATGAAGAGTCACTACATTTAAAGTGACATGAAAAATAATGTTTACGTAAATAAAATCTTACCATGATTGGCTCTGCTAGTTGAACTCTTGGTTCTTGAGTCAGAAGATTGTGGATTCAAGCCTCAAGTTGGAATGTGGAGCTCATAGTCTCTAGGCGGACATACCAACACAGTGCTGGGGGGGTGCTGCATTGTCAGAGGTGCCATACTTCAGATGAAGTGTTAAAAACTAAGGTCCCATCTGCCTATTCAGGTGAATGTTAAAGATCCCATAGCAATCTTCAAAAGCATAGGGAGTTTCTCCCAGTGCCTTGGTCACCAACCCAACTAATAATATGAGTCATTCACTTCATGCCTGTTCATGGAGCTTAGCTAGAATAGGTAGAACATAGGAAAGAATAACTATTCCTGTTGACAAATCTATACTTGTTTTTTCACTTACTCAAGTTTCAACAAAAAGGAAGTCATTTATTTTTAATGCGTTAATCCACAATTTCCCTTTTCCATCAATGTTCAACTCGCCAAATAAAGGTCATAAAACAAATTGTGCATCTTACAGAAAAGAAAGACAAAAAAAAGGGAAAAAGGACAAAAGGAAAAACGTGACAATTAAAACAAACAAAGATGCATTTGCGCGCAAATTATAGCAAGATTTATCCAGTACTTCAGCAGCTTTATTACTGTGCTATTAATTTTGTATTATTAACAATTTACAGAGCCAGTGAACCCAGAGATGAGTCTCTGTGTACCTGATGGCAGTCTAAAAGTTTAACTGTATAACATAGTGTTTTTATTACTCCTGCAATACTTTCTTTATTTGTTCATCTCTGGAGAGTAATTCTCCATTTCTTTGCATTTATTTTTCCATGTCAACGTAGTGCAAAAACATCAGTGAGAAAAGCATAGTACAACATGAGTCTAAAACTAAAATGCAAAATTCTGCAGATGCTGGAAATCTGAAACAAAAACAAAAATCGCAGGGTCAGGCAGCATCTATGGAGAATTGAAAGTCCATAAATATACAGTCAATTCACTTTGCAATGTATTCTGTGAAGCGCTTTGAGATGTCTAGAAAACGTGAGAAGTTCTACATCAAATGCAAGGATTATTATTATCACTATGGAGAAAAGAAAAATGAGTCAATGTTTCGTTTCCACGACCCTAAAACAGAATTCGAGACTAAAACTGTTTGCATTAGATGCTCATATAGCCATGGTTTGTGAAGCAACTGATGCTTGGACACTCATCTCCTGTTTTTAACGCTAACACAATCTCTTTAGAAATTACTTTGATTTATCAATTGCTAGATCAAGTGTGTTGTGTTCTTTGAATTTCATTTCACCTGACTATATCAAATGAACGAGGACATCGTACAATGGCACAGGCCAGTTATAATAATCTCATTGCGTGTTTAGCTAACACTCTTAATTGTGTTCCAAAGGAACAGTTACCAGAGACGGAAAAACATGAACGAAACCCAACCCTAATCCCCATTACTGGAAAATGTTGCCTCGGGGCTTAGGTAACCTTCTGCAATATTTTGAGAAGAGTCTTTTTCGCCCCCACTGCTAAAATGTGCTTATCAGTGTTGTTTCTATTCTGCTGCCGTTTGTAATGATCACAAAACACTTTAGATCCGTCTAATGAAAATGTGAAAACATTTGAGGTAACGGAAAGCCCTCCAGCTGACAGAGAGACTGAAGGATTCCGCAGTTCAGTTCGTACTCTTTAAAAATCATAATTGGACGAGTTATTTTGCATAACTTTAAACACTTCAAATTAAATTCCTGGCACTTTTAGCGTATTCTAAGTTATCAGAATGTATAATATTCTTTTGGAAATAGAAGATTTTTTCAAGGTGAGCATTTAACAAGTAACTTTGTTTGACAATTTCCTCAAATATATACGTGACCTTCAAGTGATTGAATGCTCATATACTGATACCCGGAACTTATTTAATTCAGAACAAAATAACTATCCAGCAAAATGTAATTGGAGTTATTTAAACTGATTAAAAAAATGCAAGTTAAAAAAAACGAAATGCTTTCGGAAATTTAGCATGTTGCTTTTTTAATACTCACCGATAATTATGTGTTACACATCGCCTAAAAGCGAGGCTGCAGCGTTAATTAGGCATTGCAAAAATGCGCAAGTGTAAATTAATAAGGATGTCCGGAAATATGTGAAGGCCACAGCATCCTCTTTGACAAGGTAATGTCTGGGTGATTATTATTGCCGCTGACTCCAATCATTTCTTACCCACAGGCCATGCCTGTAAATTAATACTGAAAGAAGACACTATTGGTGATGTCTTTAGTTTCACATCATGCATCGGGTAATTGTTCAATGCAGAAAGAGAAAGACAAACTTAAAAAATGGTAATATTTTGTCAGTGCTGAACATATTTTGTTAAAAAGGAAAAATAAGGAAGAGTTTATCTCCGCTCTCCTGGGCTGAAGGTATCCGTTTGTGATGGAGAATGGTTCAGTGGACACTGGTATCTCTCCAGTACGTCATGCAAATAGCCAGTCTTTATTTGGCTATTTGACAGACAGTATCAATAGGTTACTAGGAAAATGGAGTGCACCATTACTAAAGCCATGAAAGTCAGTGGATGACAATGGAAATCAATGTGTAACAAGCAGGCACAAATCAAATCTAAGCAAATATTTAGTCCTGCAGTGCTTCATATTGAATTTAATTCATATTCAGGTAAGCAAAGGTACTTGCATTCATCCTCTCCACACTGCCCCCACACCCCACACACCGTCCCCTTTCCATGTTTCATTGGTTACACAGGGCTTTTTTAAGCATTAGGAATAATAGTAATTACAGTGTGATGCAAATGTGATAAATAGAATTATAGTGATGCATTCCTAATCCTTGCCTTTGATATAGCCTTGTTCACTTCATAAGGAAAGCGATTCACAGGATTTACTGTAAAGTCTGTATGTTTTGTAGGCAAATGTGGCAGCCAATCTTCACACAGCAATGTCCCACAAATAATCATATAGCGAATGATCAATATTATTTGGTGGATTGTTGGCCAAAATACTGGGAGAAACATACTATTCAACCAAAAATGAACAGCACACCTGAGACTAATTACCCTCTTCCTTGTCCTTGGATTCAATGGTATTTAGATACATTGGATTCAATGGTATTTGTCCCACCACAGCCCTCACTGAGAACAGGGATTAAACCAGGGACTTTGCTGCGTTGTAATGGGTTCAAATAAATCAGTGGAAAACCATTTAGCCCATTGAGTATGTTATTGGCAGATCTTTCAATTCAAATTCTATTCCATTTTGCTATACCCTTTAATATCTTTTCTACTTATCTGTCTTTCTGCTTTTAAACATCGCATTTGATTTAGCCCCTAGAGCGTGTCAAATTTACTCTTTGCTCATATTAATGTAAATTTTACTTATAGTCATTCCTGTACTCCGCCTCCCAATCTTTTTGTGTTTGTTTCAAAGGATGCTTTGTGTGCTATTGTTTTTCATACATTTGTCCTCACCCCATGCACCATTTACCTCAGAAAATTATGAATAAGATTATTCCAGAACATGGATACTTCTAAATTGAGAGCTATGATAACCAGGTTATTAGCCTGACAGGAATCAATTTTTTTTACTTCCATCCTCATTTGAAGATTTTTTCCCCTACTTATGATTTATTAACCTTAACAAAATTAAAAAGCAAAATTTTGTCTTGACAGATCTTATTCGGTTCTGTACAATTTTGTGACATGTGACATTTACAAAAGGTCATGTCATGTATCACTGTATCATAGCTAGCAATCCAAGCCCAGTTCCTGTTAAAATAAATCAGGAAGATTTTGAAATGGCTTAGTCTCTCAAATATCTTGGCACGGTTGCTTATGTTGGATCTAAAACGGAGCCCATAAACACAATGCCTCAGCAACACTTAGACTAAAGTTCAAACTAAAGCATATTAGTTGTCATATTCTACCTAGTGGCATCCATCAGAAAATGTTGTGAGTAACCACTTACAGCATAAAAAAGATGAAAAAAATAGCATAAGTTATAGCCGCAGTTTTCAGTTTGGATAGAAATGAAGAGTTAAATACTTTAACTGATTATTTCACACACAAGTCTATAGTAGATGCTGATGCGAATTGCATGATGTGTGCGTTAGTCCAAGAAGTAATTACAATACAATACAAATTTACATTTATATAGTGCCTTTTATGTTGGGAAGATGACCCAAATGACCCAAAGTGCTCGTGCTGGGAGTGGGAGTTAGGACTAGGAATAAACTAACGCCTTCCTAACAAACTAATGCTTTGAACTTAACGTTATATTTAATCAACTCACAACCAGGTTACTACTTTTTGCTAGATAAACCAAGGTATGTGGTGTACGGAAACATTCCCAACGTTTCACCCTGCTGGGAATCAAACCCAGGTCTCTCACTTGCCAAACTATTGCTGAAGAAACAGTAGCTCAGAAACCCACAACTAGAAATAAAAATCGGCAATGTGGCACCCAAATGACACAATAATCTACGGGCCTTTATTTATTTTAACAGACAAACTAGCTATTATGTTCAGAAATAAACACAAACATGTTCTCTAGTGGACGTTGCCGATAATTTCCATGGATGATACGATGTGTGTTGGGTTCCTCCCGATGTGAAAGGCGCTCTATAAATGTCATTTTGTTTTGTTGTTGTTGTTGCTCACTGGAGTGCTGTGTATGGCACTTGCTATGTTCCACTTGTGTTCAATCCAATTTTTATTTTCAGTTCTGTGAAAAAGCAACCACAACAAAATTACAACAAAATTACATTTGTATAACACCTTTCAAGCACATGCAAATGGAACTGTGAAAATAACATTAATGTCCACAATCTTGATCCAAGAACAACATTCTCACGGCCCGAGGAGATCACTTGTTATTTTACACTGGGAAGGTTCTTGCCTACTGCCTGTTCCAAAATATCTAACATCTTCCATCAACCGATGATGAGACCTCAGATAAACCTGAATGCCCACAAGATAATGTTACTACAAACAGCCACAGGCTGTTTGTATCTGATTGCAACAAGTTCCGGCGCTTGTTTCCACAACTGCACTTAGAAGCAGGATTCTCAGGATTTGGGCTTCAAGCTTACAAAAACATCATGATGGTAAAATGACACTGAATCCTTTATGTTGCAAAATGGACTTTAAAGATAGGTGCAAAATATCAGAAGCCATATCAGAAAATAAAATAAAATGCTGCAGTACAATGTAGGTACCGTGCATGTTGAAACATGACTATTGCTTCAACATATCCTTAAACATGTTCAACATTTAAACATTTAAATTGCTAACATTTTATATTGAGGCAGTTTTTATAACATTTGCCATCATAAGCTATGAGAAACTATGTACAGTGTCAACATACAGAGTTAAAATGCTTGAGTTGATTCATTATCGGTAAATCATTTGGATATTACACTTCGCTTTAATATGTTTCCTCACCATTACTTTTATAATTCGAACTTAATTAGAAGCATAAGCAGAAGCTGTTGTGATGTCAAGTTGCATTCAACATATGATGCTGAAAATGCAAAGAAGACAGTCTTCAGTGAAAAAGAAACTAGACACTTAATTTATTGCCCTGGTATGAAACCAGACCTGGTTTAACAGCTCTGGTGTAGCTCTATACATCCCAGGGGAAACTGTCCTAGATGAAAGTGTAGTTGAATAAGAAAATCTGAATAGCAGTTTGATAAATAAAGGCAGTAACGCAAGATCATAAAAATGTATTTGAATGGAGACCATTTGGCCTATTTGAACTTATCCTTCCAGAATACCCGATCTGCTGAACAATACAAAACTTTCTGAAAATGCCAATGACTCAGGATAATGAGGCATTGGTTCGGTGTTGTAACATTTTGGAATGAGACCAGGAAATATTTCTCTACAATAAGAGTAATCCTCGGATTTGATATAGCACTTTTAACATCTTCTAGATATCACACATTACTTCACAAATGTATATTGTAAAGTGAACTGACTGTATATTTTGTGAGCAAAATGTAGAGGATAATCGACAACTTGAAGTTGGATGCTGGACTCATTTAAGAAATAGTTTAATACTCTAGTAGGGAGGTGGTCTGATTGAAGAGTGGTATCGGATGCACTGAAGGACCTTCTTCATCTGAAACTCTCTTGTGCTTTCTGTGATATGTAGTTAATAGATTAACAAGGTATGGGAGCAGAATAAGAACTCTGAGGAATTAGGAAGTTGAACAAACAAGACACATGAAAGAGTGTTATTATTTTTGGCAACTGCATTTATTATTATAATAGATATTTATCAGATCAATGTAAAGCAGTCAGTCACTTCAGTTTATTGTAATACCCTTAGAAATAATGATTATGTCTAGAGGCATCTTGTCTGCTGTCTTTTTTTAGGTGGCTACATATTTTGTGAGGTGGAAAGTGGTGTTCACACTGTTACCAGCAGGAGGTTGGTCTGAAGCTTGCTTGATGGCTGTCAACCTATTTGGTGTAAGAGGATAATAAACCACGAAGAGGAATAAAATTACAGAAGCTGCATACTGTTTTTTTTAAGGAAGCAGGATGTTCCAAGGACAGTTGGATAGAAATGTGAGACATAAGGAAAGTGATACCCTCCATTCAAACACTTCCAATTCATTTTGACTGTTTCCAGTCAGGCCAAGATTTATGGTGGACCACAACTGTCACCAAATTTATATTGAAATGCAGAAGACCTCTCAAACAAGCTATAATTAGATCTTGAATTAAAGACAGAAGCTACAGTTAATACATAATAATAATAATCTAATAATCCTTGCATTTGATATAGTGCTTTTCACATCTTATTGATGTCTCAAAGCGCTTCATAGAATATACTGTAAAGTGAATTGACTGTATATTTGTGGGCGAATCGCGGCAGCCAATTGCACACAGCAGTGTCCCACAAACAGTTGAGGATTGAAATGACCAATTTTATTATTCTGTTTTTTTTTGGAGGGATTATTATTAGGCATGTGGAGTAAGGAAACTTGCCCAAGGTTTCACCCTCATCTGCCTGGATTCGAACACAGGTCTCATGCTTGTAAGGTGAGTGCTCTATCCACTGAGCTACATACATCCACCAACTATGTAGACTGGAATGTCTAGATATCATTCAAAATCCATTAAATATCCTTTCTTTTGACTTGATTGTGAGACTTCACAAGCTATAGAACATCTGCACAATATTGTCACTGACCTAGTTGATCGCATGAACAAGTTCAAATTTGTCACATTCTGACCTGTATGTTTTCCAAATTATTTAGAATTCCTCTTTATTCAGGTTAATAATATTTGCAGTTGATGATGAAATATCTCAAAGAGTGTTATTAATTTTTTTTAAGTGTACTGACTATAGTAACATAATGGGACAGCTAAAATGAGCCAGCAACAGCAAAACAGTCAATGGACAATTAATCTGGTTTTGGTGAATTTAAGTGAGGGAAATTGTATCAATGGGGGGGCCTTAAATGCTCATCAGCACATTCTGGAGAAACGTAGAGGAGAGAAGGGGACAAATCTAATTAAACCAAATAAAATAAAACTTGTTGGAAAAGATACCTGTTTTTTTTCAAATTACAAATCACCTTACAGTTATTCTCTGTTGTTGGAAAATGTTAAGTGTCGCATTCATAGCTAAATATTCACTGAGTTTGTAGTAAATAAAGTTCAGATTAAAGTTCATCACAGAGTGTATATTTATTAATATTTACATTAATAAATGATTTTTTTTTGCCACAATCTGTTTGGCAGAAAATCAATATAAACTGATGTCTGTCCATTTCTAAAGAATTCCAAATATTAGAATAGAGCACATCTAAACCCTAGCTTTTAAAAAAAATCTCCTGGTCCTATCACATATATATATTTGACAGCAAATTTCACACCGGCCCAGGAATGAATAGTCCTGTTATTAATATGAATTAATAGGTCCATTAGCATGCAAATAACCATGATCTTTGCCCTACTCGAGAGACTTCTTCTGTCAATAACAATTTTGTTTAACTGACATTCGCAAGGATTATTATTTGATTTCCTGCTGAGAAACATACTGAATAGTACCCTCAAGCAATCTCTCTAGTTGATGCAGTCCTTTTTTTTGTTTTTCCCGATGCTGTGGTAAGTTTAGAAGAACAGGACTTGTAGGTGCAGCAAAATGCAGTTGGTGTGGCTACACAGATAACTTGAAAATATTGCTTATTCTATGTTGATGGCTCAGTGGGTAAAGACACTAAACCATACAGGAGTCACCAGGTTTACGTCTCTGTCTACGTTTATTTTGTTTATCTTCGTGTTATGGTGCTACAATTGGCCTGAATAAGCACCTGAGCTAGAGAAGAAAATGCTATATCAATCTAGTATCGGGGAGAAAAGTGTGGGCTTAGCTGAGGAGCTCTATGTTGTCGGAGCTTCTGTCTTTTGGATAAGATGTAAAACCAAAGTCCTGTCTGTTCAGGTGAAAGATCTCAAGGCATCATTTGACAAAAGAAGGGAGTTTCTCCCAGTTCAATGCCAACAATCCCCTAAATACAATTGGCCATTCACTTCAAGACTGTTTGTGAAACATTACTGCAAATTGCTTAGCATGTTTACCTACAAATACAGTGACTGGAGTTTACAGTCTATGCTTTGAAGTGCTTTGAGAGATCTATAAATTAGATATGATTTTTGTGCTTGAATGTTGGAAAAGAATGTCTTCTTGTTCCATTGCAAATTGACATTGTCATTGCCAGTCGCTACATCTAGCAGCAAAGGGAACTAAAGTACTGCGTTTACTAAACTCATTTGCAAAATGTAGAAACTTCAATCTCATTTCCACACACACACAAAAAAAATTGTTATGTAAATTATTTTAATTTATCAAGTGACAAGAGTATGAGAAATGAATGAAAGTTAATTCAATTATGTATTTTGGTGAATTTTCTCCCATTTCTTCTTCCAAGATTACATTGCTTTTTCTGGGCAACAGTTCCACCTGTATCAGTTTTTTGTCCAAGTTGCCATTTCCAATACAGTACAGACACATGCAGTTTACCACAAGACGTGATGATGGATAGGAAACCTAGCAGATTTTCGCTCTAATTTAAATCCGGAGATACTGAGTTCAATGTCAGCAACCCAGCTTGTTGGTGAGTTAGAACTAATGAGAGGGAACAAATGAAAGACAATCACACATAAAGATTAAAAGGAACATTTGAAATAAAATACTCGAAAAGGCTCGAACATGAGAAGCTATGGGGGTGAATGGTAGAATGGGATTAGTCGGTTCATGTGGAGGAAAAGACCAGTATAGATTTATTGAGGTAAATAGCCCGTTTCTGTGCTGTAACATTGGATGATTGAACAGTGAAGAGGGGAAGGTAGGGTGGGGTTTCTGGAGGGATGAAACAGGACAAGATGAAAGGCCTTCTTTATCCAAACCAATGTTGTGGTCTTATGGTGAACCCTACCTGGGGAATGAACCTGTAACTTCCTGGTGTGGATGGTTTGGTGCTGCAGGGGCTGGGGTGTGAGGCGTTGTATTATCCACCCTCAAATGGATGATTGAGGCTTTTATGCAGTCATTCTATTGCTTAAAATAATAATAGTTGCATTTGAGCATTATATCAGGTTGTTGAGAAGTCTCAAAGCGCCTCACAGAATATACCATTAAGTGAATCGACTGTATTTTGTGGGTGAAAGGTGGCAGGCAATTGACATCTGGAATTTAGCATAATTATTAAATTAGATCCTGCTTGTCCTGGCGAGGTGCCTGTGCTCTATGCGTGAGTGAGTGTCTCCCATTGAATGTTTGACACACACATGTTGGAGCCTAACTGGATTCCTGTAGCTCAGCGGTTAGAGCAGTTGCCTCACAAGCGAGAGATCTGGGTTCGATTCCCGGTGCTGGCGAAACCTCGGGCAAGTTTCCTTACTCCACACGCCTGACAATAATCCCTCAAGAAAAAAATTAATTAAATTGGTCACTTCAATCCCACAACTGCTTGTGGGACACCGCTGTGAGCAATTGGCTGCCGCGTTTCACCCACAAATGCCCAGGCAAATCACTTTACAGTATAACCTGTGAAGCGCTTTAAGACGTCTAGAAGATGTGAAATGCTCTGTATCAAATGCAAGGATTATGATTATTTAACATGTGTGACTTGCTCCTCTGCAGTGTAACTAAGCCACAGCCACAGCCACAGCCACTCTCGCTTGTCCCCTCTGCTCCACAATTAAACCATTACTAAGCAAATATGGATGTCAAGTTACATTTTTTTCAAAATGTTATCATATGCTGGAGTTAATCATTTAACCAACGCTTTAAACTCGCCTCTCCAAACCGAGAACCATTTTATTGGACGATGTAAAAACAAGATACGTTTGTGAATCTAAAATTTGTTGTCACTTATGGAGGAGATTGTGTGAGGTGTGTGTGTGTGTGTGTTTGGGGGTGGTGGTGGGGGGTGTTCGGTTGAGTTTTCCTTCCCACTGAGATAAGGCTTGAACACGGAAACAATTGCAGTAATATATACATCATTAGCCTACGCATAAAGCTGGCCTGATCCCGGATAATTGAATTAAACGGCTATGATTAGGATTCGATCCTTGGGGAGCTGAACTCTTTTTGTACAAATCACGCCTCAACGTGGCAGTGAGTCGCGAGTGTTTACCGAGCAAGATAAACACACACACATCGCACACACATCTACCTCCCTGTCTCTCCCTCCCTGTCTCTCCCTCTCTCTCTCCCTCTCTGCCTCCCTCTCTCTCTCCCTCTCTCCCTCTCTCTCTCCGCCTTCTTCCCTCCCTCTCTGCCTCCCTCCATCTCTCCCTCCCTGCACACACTCATTGTAGCAGCGTCCTTCCCGTATATTGTTGGGCGTTTGGTCTCTCGTTGAAACGGGAATTGCTACCGACCTCGCAAAGTGCAGCCAAACCTGTGGCTTGTTGTGTTGCGTGAGAAATGGTTAGATCTTTGCTCAATGTAACTTGTGCCATTCCACGCCCGTTCTGTCTCTTAAATCCCCCCTGATTCTCTATCTCTCTCTCTCTCTCTCTCTCGCAGTTAGCTCAAAAATGCTGAAAGAACTCACTAAAGGACCATCCAAATGTAACGCCTTGCTCCCCTGTCCCGCAAATCTATTTTTGCGCGAACTTAGCGCAAAGAGACATTAAACCCCCTTTCTCTCTCTCTCTCTCTCATTTCTCTGTGTATCTCAACGGCTGTCCCAGGGTTCGTGTATTTGAAACGAAAGATAAAAACTTAGCTCGATTTTGCTTGCGATTGAATAAGTACGCGCGACATCTGTATCCCTTAAACTCAAGGAATTGTCAGGCATCGCAAATGGACACTTTGAATCGTGTTAAATATATATATATGTATGTGTGTGTGTGTTAAGGAAGAGAAAAGGCTAGACGATTAATTAAGCGAATTATATTTGTTTTGTGTCGAGCTAACGCACAAAACAGTTTTAAATGTTTTTAATCGAGTAGTTTAATGTGTGTATGTGTGAATCATAGGCACATCTGATTACTGTACCTTTTTTTTTCCAGAAAGAAGCACTGTCTTGGAAAATGCAACCGATTGACATCTGGGATTTAGCAATAAATACTAAAAAAAAAACCTGGCTTCGTCCTGCAACTCATTCGAACTTGTTCAGTTCATTTTGGAAACGTGAAGGTTTCATAAAGAAAAAGAAACGGGGGGGGGGAGGGGGGGGGGGGGGGGGGGGAGGGGGGAGTGGAAGTCGAGCTTTTTTTATATTAAAAAAGTGTTTTTTCTTGAACTTGTCATCGTACATCTGGTCTGAACTTTGTGAAGACTTCATTGTCAGCGTTTTTGTTTGAGTTTGATAAGTCAGTTCTGACCCATGTGAGAGACGTGTGCACCATTCAATCATACCATCATTCAAACTAAAGTGATGAGAGGGAGAGAGGGCAGAGAGAGAGAGAGAGGGGTGGGGGGTTATGGTATAATTAACTGTATACAGTACCTTACATTCAGAATTGCAGCAGTGGCAATAACGAAGGCTCGTCTCTTGGTGTGTGTGTCTTATGCGCTTTTTAATCCGAATTTTTTTTGTATAACTATGGTATTTGTTTGAGTTTAGTTTGTCTCGTAGGCTAGGTATTGTGCAGAAAAATGTCCTTCCTGGTTGAACGAGGTTTGGCTTTCTGCTCTGTGTTTGACCTGTCCCTGCTAAACAAACCCCATTAGTCAAATATACTTTTCGTTTTCCTCTAGTCCTCTCCAGATTTCTTGTTTTTTAATCAGCTCCGTGTGGTTGGGGGGGGGGGGGGGGGGGGGGGGATTTCCCCTAAAGATGTTACGAACAAAAATTGCCGGTATTATATTTATTGAAAAGGTTAAGTTTAAAATTGAGCCTAAACGGACTGTAGTGAGAGTGGAGGGGTGGTAAGAATGTGGATAACTGAATATAGCAATAATATCATGATTTGTCCCCAAAATCCATCTATTTGATGCTGGCTTTAAATAAGCTCAATATTTCCTTGAAATGGTCAGCGAATGGCAAAAATACATTCGTTTGGGTTACCGACACTGGACAAGAATCAAGCTTGAAGTTGCAAATAAGTCAATAAATAAATATAGGCGGTATAATAACATGAACCTTAAAGTGTACACCTACTGATGGCAAGGCAGGTTCCAAGTGAGCGATTGTAATAATAACTGTTTGATTGTTTCTAAATACATGCTACCATGAGCGACATGGAAGAAAATAAATTTCGTGAAAGAAATTGGTTGAAGTCATATAGTACATTTTGGTTGTCAACTCCATCCATCTCTCTCCACCCCCACCCACCACCACCATAAGATTTTCTATTCAAATGTAGAAATGAAAGATTGGTCGACAGCCTTAGAACTGAATAGGCAAATTTAAGTGAACATAGACTGACAGTTCGCAAAATAGCCTCTCCGTGGTCGTGTTTTGTGTAGCCACGGATAGATATCGTCAATTTATTTAATCTGACCGAAAAACACACACACACACACACACAGACAATGTCTAAACTTGCTAATGCCAAGTACATGCTTGTGTGTCGGACTTTCTCGTTTCTTATTTGGATGTTTTGCGCCTTTCAGGTCGTGAAATTCGAAGCCAAACAAGTGCAACCTGTTTGTCTAAACGTTTGATCGATAAGTCGCATCCCGAGTCTTCGATTATATCAGCCACACTTTTTGAATTGGATTATTAATGTTATTATTATTTTTAATATCGCGAATCACACAAACAGCTTCAAGAGACAAGAGGCAACGATAGACACCGTTATATTTTTTAAAAAACTAACCGGATCGTTGTACCGAGTGATGAGAGCGAGAATGTCAAAGTAAGGTTAAAAGATGAGCGTTTGAGCTGAAAATGGTACAGGAGTAACACAGGGGAGAAAGTTATTCAATGTTGGATCGAAAGATGCTAACACTAGTTGGCAGCTGAAGGCAGAACTCAATGAAGTGCAATCTTTGTGAACTGCTATCCCTCCCGTTTCCATCAACATCACCCTACATGCTATACACATTATATATCTATCTATATGGATATTATATACACACACACTGGGTTAAGTTATTTTCATATCTATTTAACCTAACGTTTTCTTACTGAGAATTGTGCCGTTTGAAGCCCAGATTTACTTTTGCTGAGATGTGCAAATGTGTGTGTGTCGGGCTCATCCAACAGAGAATATCTGTATTAGTTGCAATAAATAAGATTCGTCAAATAATAATAATCATAGTTGCATTTTGATGAGGCGCTTTATCACGCCTTCAAGGCGCCTCAAAGAATGTAGTCCTGTAAAGCGAATTGATTGTATACATTCACAATACATTACAATAATGCAGCAACTTAGGGAAGCGACTTTCGTATTTCTTTTACAATATACCACAGAATGCAAACCGTTAATAGTTTATCTTCAAATAGTTTGGACTGCTGTAATTAATTGCAAGTGTCCGCGCGGTGCTCAGCTGATGTTAAATTTGAATCGTGATTTAAACAAAATTTAAATTTGGCTCTCAAGTGTGGAAATCGGAATCCAACGTAAGGTCTGTCTTTTGATGGAACTATAACTAATCATAACTAACTAGTATCGTTTAGCGAGTTTACAATTTATTGTCCTTAGAAGCATCTGGTCAAAATAGATACGAGAACCACCGACCACACACAACTTTGCCTCTTTAACAGACAGTACTTGAAAGTTGTTAGGATTGTAGGGGGTGGGTGGGTGGGGGGGGATAAGGCCAGATCCAGGCACTGGCTGGGATATTATAGAATAAACTACACAGTTATGGTAATGCATTGCCATATGAACTTGTTGTTTTTTTCTTTTTAAAGGCAAGACCCAAGGCAGTTTAAGCGATGTGTCCAAAACAGGAAATCGGATAAGGGTCGGGGGGACAACGTTTTCCGCTTACAATAAAACAAAAACATAAATGACGACTTTGAGCGGCCTTTACAGTTATAACCAGAATGCTTACTATGTCAACTGTGTGTGTGTGAAAGATAGAGAGAGAGAGAGAGAGAAAGTATCCATCTTCTTTACAATGGCTGTTGTACAAACCTACTGAAGATCAAATAACCGACACGTCAACTTTCACAAGAACCAGTGAAATATATTGAAGGCAATCATTTTTTTTGGGGGGTGGGGGGGGGGGGGGGGAAGTTTTAACTTCATTGATGAAACTGTAAGCTTAATTTTTTATATATATTTTAAATTAACAGAAGATAAGTAGTATCGCGAATGGGAAACAAATGAACTGTTATTATCGTGTTCTTTTACATTTAAGTGTTCGATTATTTTTATTATTTTTTATCATTAACACACCAAATCATGTAGTTTGTAGACCATTACGTAATAACGGATCACTTTGAAAAACACGAGGGTACATTAAATAGTAACTATTAAAAGGCAAACTGTTACATCAAACTCGCTCCAAAAGAGATCGATTCCGTTGGCTGCACAGATCGATAAATATAGTTGAATATCACTGGAGGAAAAGGAAGCGGGGGGGGGGGGGGGGGGAGAAAAACAAAAGAGTAATTTTTAAAAAGTTGTCCTTAATTTCGGTTTGAACCTAAACTCAAACCTTGGAGGTGGAGGTGGTGTCGCTGTAAGAAAACGGTCGCAATGTTAATAAGCTCTATAATTCCTGGAAATTATATATATATATATATCATATACAAATATATACATATATATATATATATATATATATCCCACAATATTCCAAGGTACACACTATCGTGTACGAGCCCCTGTGTTGTGGTTTCCGTGTGATTGCCATTTGAGCAAAGCTGCCTACACAGTCCTGACAGCCATGTCGTTCGGCATCAGCCAGTGCACTCAAACAGGACGGTGACATGTACAGAGAATTACCCCCGCGGCAAATATATATATATAAAAAGCATGTCGACTCGTGTGACGGTGCGGTTGGTAGCTAGTGTGCTCTTTAGATTACTTTTAATGACATTAACCTGAAGATTCCTCGCCATACAGCTCAGTCAAGTGGACTCGGGGAGAATTCAAGGCTCGAGAAACACACACACACATATATATATACACACATATACATATATATATATACATATACATATATATACACACACACACACACCCGACCGACTTGTTACTAGTGCCTTGACATTACTTGCATTTTGAACTGCTGGAAAGCTTCATGGGGAGGAGGCTTCCCCCCCCAATAAAAACGACCCAGTTGTTAAAAATAAATAAAAATCCTTGCCTTCGACAAAACGTCATTCCGCTTGGAAATAAAAATGGCCTGTGAAGGTATTTTTTTCTCTAAAATGACAATCTCCAGGGAATAATGAAACCGGATCCTGCACAATTAATTGTACCATACGTTTCCCCCACCATCGCTATCTCGGGGGGGGAGAGATGGAGTGGTGAAATTAAGTTGAACGCTGTCTGAATTGATAACCTGCGTTTCTGATCACTTCAGTTTGCAAAGTGTAGATCCGGATTGTAATTGGCTTATTCGCACACCCCTTGCCCTACAACCATCTCAAACAGAGAAACACAGAAGTGGCCCCCCACCACCCCCAACTAAAAAAATACACACACGAGTAAAAGATGATCACTCAATTCAGCAACACACAGTACACGCTTCTCTCTCTCTCTCTCTCTCTCTCCCCCCCCCCCCCAATCATTTCCCTTAAACCTTACACTTTAGTAACCAGACTGGAAAGCAAAGCTGGAGTACAAGAATTTAGAAAATTATTCGACTTGGGGGAGGGGGAAGGAGTGGAAGTGGTGGAGTGGGAGAGAAGAGAACGACACAAAATCGTCCCGCAAAATTCCAGTTCACAAATAGTTGCTTAAAACTACTTGAAATGATAAAGATACCCCGTGTGGAATTTTCAATGTAAGACGGCTCATCCCCCTATATATGTATAAATCTGTATCTCTGTATAAATAAAATACATACACACAGACCGTATAAAATGATCTATAGATTTCAGTTGGAAACGCCAATCTCTTTATAAAGAGACAACGAGATAGATGGATGATAAATGCAGGCAGAATGTGTCTCTTTGGCCCGAAGGGAGCTGTGAGATTGAGACTCGGGGAAGGGTTTACATAGCTTTTGAGTTTCCAAACAAATACCAGGGGCCGCACAGGAAGCGAGCGCCGCGTTAGCAAAATAAGTTTTTTTAAAAAAAAAGTTCTTGGGCAAA
The DNA here is from genome assembly GCA_035084275.1 of Hydrolagus colliei. Taxonomy (NCBI): domain Eukaryota; kingdom Metazoa; phylum Chordata; class Chondrichthyes; order Chimaeriformes; family Chimaeridae; genus Hydrolagus; species Hydrolagus colliei. The sequence goes on from CM068754.1 coordinate 12,877,654, forward strand.
ACAAACTTTAAAATCCCTTTTAAAAAATATATATATGGATATAAAATGTCGAACCATTCAATTCACCACCACTTAGCTTCTTAAGGCCAGAGGTTTCCAAACATCCAAGTGAAATAAAACAAGCTGACTTTGATTTACTGAAACACTTGTTGAATTCTACTTATTCCCCCCAAACCCTACCCATTCCACACACCCCCACCCCCCAAATGTTGTAGGATTAGTGAACTATTTGGAAGCAGTCTCCCACTCTCTACCTACCATCTGCCCTGTGGCAAGGGGTGTTTTCTTTATTTAAAATAACACATTCTGAGGGGTGGGGAGAGAGAGAGAGAAACAAATACATACACCCACACATCCTTAGCAACAAAATACTTGAAACCCATGTCAGCATTAGGGGGGTGGCATTTTTTTCTCTCTCCCCCCCCTCCCCACCACCACCACCCGAACAATCATTGCAATCGATCGCTTTACAACTATCAGCGAAACTGAGCAGTTTGCAAACGATCTGGCTCATTAACAGCCTATTTGAAGGTTGGAGGAGGAGGCCGGGGGGGGGGGGGGGGGGAATCATCCCAACTGCCACAAACAGGCTGTACATTTTTGTTTCTCGCCTTTTCGATTATTTAGATTTTTTTTAAAAAAACAAAAGAGTTGGAAGAGAGAGAGACAGATGGATACAATTGTAAGGTTGCTACCATATACGGTAGCCTACCCCCCACTTTGCTACAGCAAGATTTCCACACAGTTACAGCAAGAGCAACACAATCCTTTCTCTGAAAAAAAACTTTTAGAGAAAATATGAAAGTTTAAGTTTCTTCTCCCCTTAATTCCGTGTCTATTTTTCCTCAAAAATATCTAGAGTGGGGAGCAATACAGTGCGTATATATATATATATATATATTAATAAAGAGTGGCATGGAATCTTAACCGATTGAAAAAAATTGTTCAGTCACGCAAAGGTAGTGTTAATCACACTTGCCTGGGAGTGTTTTGGCAACAACGCGACTTCCCGAACACGCAGACAAGACGCCTTTTCAGCTTTTTGTAAAAATTTATTCATCCTCATTCTGCAACATGAGCTGGAGATCTGTAGAAACCTCATTAGTAAACTAAAAAAAAAGCATCTCTGCTTGCTTCGATATAATTACTCAAATCGATATGGTAAAACATTATCCCACAAGTCATCTCACAAATAATTGTGAAACCACACATAAGTCCATATTACACAGGTTAATTAATAATGCTCACAAGCTTTCCAGAAAAAAATTGTAAAACACAAAAAAACTTTACTATAAATTAAAACCTGCGTTGCGACCCGCACAGTCTTTGTTTTTTTTTTAAAAAAGGGCAAGTTAAAACCTAAAATGGAAAAAAATCAGTTAAAACAAAACCAATCTACAAGTTTTTCTTTCTCTCTCTCTCGCGTGAGTTTGAATAAAGCCAGCGCGATGGTTTGGGGGACGAAATATCTACAAATACGAATGTGCGTAAACGTTTTCTCGTTTTTAAAACTTGAAATGAAGTTTTTTTTCTTCTCTCTCACAGTTTCGATGTCGCCGTTTAATCTGAAGCCATTAAAAAGTCACAAGGCTGTATGTATGTCTCTCTGTGTGTCTCTGTGTGTGTGTGTGTATGTATGTTGTGTGTGTGTGTGTGTGTGTGTATATTGATAATATATAAAAGTTGGCATCTTAAAAGTCCGTCCATCCTTCGGTGTGTGTCAACGTCGATTGCCCACTTGTGAGAAAACACTAAAAGCTTCAGCGTATTTTGGGGGTTGAGTGGGGGGGGGAGGAGAGAGAACCCATGTTCAACTCTAGTAAAAGATGTGTTATGATAAACGCAGCGAGAATTTCCTTCCTCCAGATATTGTTTATACAACAAAATAAGCCGATGGGATCTGTACTGTACCTCTTGTTGTTGTTGTGTTGGTAGCTGTCGTTGGGGGTGGGGTGGGGGGGGGGGGGAGGGAGGAAAAAAAAAGTTGCATTTTTTTTGGCTCATAAAATGCAAGCGCGTGTGTTTTCCTTTTTTTTTCCATATAGAAAGTCTCTGAAAGCCCAGATTTGAGGGGAAAAAAGGAGAGGGGGGGGGGGGGGGGGGAGGTTGGGGCGGGAGAAGAGTAAATCGGGTCTATTTCTGAGTTGGGGTGGGAGGGAGGGGAGGGGGCAATTTATTTTTTTTGCTTTGCTTGTGTCTTTAGATGTGCGTTAGAGGTACTGTCCCGTTTACTCCTGTGCCCGGGACGGTTGTGGTTTGATAATGCTGGTGAACACTGTGGAGTCTGCTGGCCTGAGTTGCCGGGTCAGTCCCATCTCCCCCGGGCGGCAAATACATACTGATCATATCCCGAAGGTCTCCCAGACAGGCCCCCCGGGAGTGAGGCGTGAGGGGAGGAGGGGTGGTGGGCTCCGACTTGACCATGGAAGCCATGGAGCCCAAACTCATTCCCGGGGTGCTCTGCTGGCCGTAGGCTGGCGACATGGTGTAAGTAGAGGCGGCGTTCATGTAGCTCTGGGCGGTGGACATCATGGGGCTGTACTGGAGGCCGGCCATCTCGTAGCGATGCATCTGCTGGATCTGAGGAGCGTTCATGCCCGGGTGCTGAGAGTAAGCCAACTGCTCTTGCATCAGCGGGTAGGCGCCGTTCGCCCAGCCGTTGACGTGAGGGTAACTGTCCATCCTCTGGCTGACCCCCACGCTGCTGTTGATCGGGTTCGAACCCGGGGCCAGGAGCCCGCCGGGCAGCGAGTACTTGTCCTTCTTCATCAGGGTCTTGGTCTTCCTCCTGGGTCGGTATTTGTAATCCGGGTGTTCCTTCATGTGTAAGGCTCTCAGGCGTTTGGCTTCGTCGATGAACGGCCTCTTCTCGGCGTCGGACAGGAGCTTCCAGTCGGCTCCCAGCCTTTTGCTGATCTCGGAGTTGTGCATTTTAGGGTTCTCCTGGGCCATCTTCCTGCGCTGACCCCTCGACCAGACCATGAAGGCGTTCATGGGTCTCTTGACCCGGTCGGGGTTGTTGTTGTTGCCGCCGTTGTTGGAGTTCTTCCCATTGTTGCCCGCGGTCGGGTTACCGACCGTCCCCGTGTTGGGCTGAGGGATGGGGGACTTTAACTCGGTTTCCATCATGCTATACATTCGGCTTATATGGGTGGGGGTTGGGGGGGGTGGGGTGTTGGCGGTGGTCGTAAAGAGATGTACACACACCCACCCACACCGCGCACACACACACACACACAGAGAGAGAGAGTTTCAACAAAACAACGAGTTCGACTCGGAAGGCAAAAAAGGGGAATAGTAGTAAAAACAGGCGAGGAGTCCTCAACAGGCAAAGTCTCTTTAAAAGAATCCGAAAGACGGTCGTACTTACTTACTTCTCTCTCTCTCTCTTTCTCACTCACACACACACTCTCTCTCTCTCACATATACACACACTCACTGCACGATCTCTGCCAAACTTGTGCTGTTGTTCAGGAGTTAAAAGACACCTATCCATGTGATTTAGATTGACAGGCTATAAATGAGCTGCTGGGAGCCAATCGCAGCTCGGCTCCTGGATGAGCCCGAGCCGGATGAATCGCAGTTTAGCACTGACTACATTCACTCCCAACTCCGTGAAGTTTTTTTTTATTTTGAAAACTTTTATTTTCTCTCTTTCTCTCTCTCTCTCTTTAAAAAATCGATATATAAATAAAAAATGGAGTTGACTAACACACGGAATTGATTTCTTAGCTCAACCTCAAACACTTTTCTCCTAAATCCCCCACCCCCCACCCACACACAATTATTCGGTCAAAGTTAAAGCCAATCACTCACTCACTCTTTCGCGAGGACTTTAAGCAATTTTTTTGAGGGGGTGGGGGAGGAGAAAGCAAGTTAACTTTCTTCCATTCAGCAGTTTCAACCACTCTTAGCGCCCTATTGCCTGAATACAAAAAAAGGATGTTTAACTTATGCTTTAATTGAAAAAAAGGGCGGAGGGGGGGAGTTTGAAAGATGAAGCTTTCTTTCCAAACATAAACACTCGATTTACAAATAAAAATCTGTTTTCTCTCTCTCTCTTTGGATGAAAAGTAAGAAGAATGAGATGGGACACGTTTTACGGAATTGGAAAGTGTGTGTGTGTGTGTGCTCACTATATTGGGTTTCGAACCTATATTATTTGACCAGTTGTTGCATGGAGTTTATATATTTTTTTAACAAAAAACAGCATTGTAGATATTTAAGGAAGAATATCATAGGGTTGGGTGGGGGGGGGGGGAGGCTTTTTTTAAAAAAAAAATACTCCTGTGCAGGATATCATCAGCTATATATTATATATAAATAAATGTATAGTTTTGAAGGCAGCTTTCTCAGACAGACAGACAGAGAGATAGCCTTGGTTAAAAGCATGTGCCGGATATCCAAATGTTTAACTAGCTCCAGCCAAGGAAAGCACAAGCGAGTGAGTGCAGGTGGTTTTCTGAATTGGACTCCTGATTGACGGCTGCACCGCTCGCCAATCAAACCCGGTTGCGGTCAGTTTCCCCGACTGGAGATTGTTTGGCTGCCGCCTGGTAACCGCATCGCCCTGTCACTTCTCGCAAACTCACTGGATGTGAAAGCTGTAGTGCAGCAAACACCAGAGCAGACCTGCTGCACCCAGCATCAACCATTGTGGGTTTAGAAAGCATTTGTCTTTTTTTTTTCTTTCTTAAAGCAAGAGCGGCCCTTTTATTATTATTATTATTATTCTTCTTTATTATTTCTGGTCAGAAATTATTATTTCTCGTCAGGGGCTGCTTTAAAAGAGAACACAATAAGACTTTCTCTCTCTCCTCCCTCCCCCCCCTCCAATATCCACCCCGCCCTCCACCACCACCACACACACACACACACACAATCGTTGTTTTGTCCCATCAATGAATCACGTTTCTCAAAGGGGGGAGGGAAAAGATACGTGTATTTATATATATGTATATATATGTATGTGTATATATGTAATATATATATATATACTGACCACACTCCACCAAAACACAATGGCAAATAGACTTTGTGCAAGTTGTCGACACAGTTCTGGGGACAAATGTAGAATACTTCAGAGCCTCAGAGAAAGTTACGTTTCAGGCACAAAGGAGTTCAGTGCTCACACGATCGGTCATGTGTATTCATTACAGGTCGCAGTTTCGATGGCTGCTTTCTCAACCCATCGCGCAAGATCACACAGGAGCTATCTAGTTTAAATAGAGGCACATCCGGAAACAAGAATACATATGTATATCTATATATATATTTTTAAAAGGTGGTTGTGAAATGAACGATGATCCTTTCGGACACGATAGGACAAGTCCAATGTGTCCAAATCGAATATGTGGGAAACGATGAACAACCAAATAGCAGTCTCGGAATTCCCCAGTGCTTCTGTTTCTAGACGCTACATTTATTTGTCAATCTGGTTTGAAAAGAGACGAAATGTTTTTTTTGTTATCTCTGCTTAACCAAATACCACATTTAACCAATTTTGCTGCAGCAGAATCATTGGCTTCGCAGCAGAAACTTATTTTTTGTGGTGGGAGGTGGAGGGGGGGGTAACAAAGTTGTTTATATATATATGTGTGTGTGTGTGTGAGTCTTTGCTGCGGTGTAATTCTCTCGCTTTGGGAGGTCACAAAGGGACAGTGCTTCTCGAAGCTCTCTCTACTCGGGGGGTAAGTTTGGAAACTCACCCAGTGAAACACTATCGCCGTCTGGTGGCTGTGACTGTTACCGAATCAAATATCAATAGAAGGAAAATGGTTCGGATAAACAAACATTTGTCATATATGTATATAATAGCTTGGTTATATAGCGCATCTAACTTATTAAGATTTATTGGATGTATCCTCATTAACTGAACACGACACGCAAATCCTCCCCTCCATTCCACTCCAAAACTTAGGTCTGATTTTATATTCAAATAAAAGAAATCCGGGTATAATACACACACACTGATCCAAAGAAACCCAAACAAAAATAGTTATTGATTGGAACAGAAATATTGCGTACATCTTAAAATTATTGTGTTATAGTTTTCTTTCTAGTTTTTTTTTAAAAGGGATTCAATCAAAATTCAGAAATTCCCTCTCATTCGGAAAGATGATAAACTAGGGGTGGGGGGGGGGGGGGAGGTATGGGGGGGGGGGGGGGGGGGGTATGTTTTGTTCCACCTGCAACACCTCGTTAAAATTTCAAAAGCTTCGCTAAATATAAAGTTTGACAGCATATTCTAATTCTAAAATTCGGACTATAATTACACAAATAGCGTCCAGATATATCAATAGGGTTAGCATAGATTTAAAGGGACGGAAAACGTGTTCACATTGATTTCTCGATGATGAATATCACAACAATAGCTATCACATCACACAAGCCAAAGTCCTGGTGGGTAAGGGTTGACATTAGTTGAACTAACTAACTAACTAACTAACTAACTAACTAACTAACTAACTAACTAACTAACTAACTAACTAACTAACTAACTAACTAACTAACTAACTAACTAACTAACTAACTAACTAACTAACTAACTGTACAATGAAACTTCCCGGCGCATTGTTATGGCAACAACGCTGTTACAATTTCACTTCATTTTTAACTTAATGTAACTTGAATTACAAACTCGCATCAATCGGTTTTCCGGAAAATATCTGCTTGGAAAAAGGCGAGAGAAAACCCATTGCTCTCTTTCCTGTTCTGCCTGGATCTTACAATAAGCCAAGGGTGTATTTTAAAATACATGTAAAGTTATAAAAGATCTGCCAACTGCTCTCTGTTGAAATGTCAAAACCAGTGAATGAGGATTCCTTTATTTAACTAGACAAAATGGTTCTTGTATCGGATTATCCTGGATGAAATATGTTATTTTCAATGTTTTTTTTGCTAATTATCGGAGGTGGTTTATATGCAATCACAAACGCACACAGACACCCCCCAACCCCTAAACTATAGAGCCATTGGTTTGCTTTCATAATGGAGCAGCAATCAATATATCCACATATATAAAAGATAATTTAAAAACTGACTAGCTGACAAGTGATCTCCGACAATGCATAGAAACGCATTGATCCTTGATCATTGAAAGTTACGTGCATTGTTCGTGGTCACTCTTTGCAGTTCATTAATAGGAAAGAAGAATAAACACACTCTATAATCTCCAAACCTCCGATTTTATTTATTCGTTTTGGGCTTTGTCAAATTCATCCCAATAAATGTCAAGACTGCAGGCGGCAAAAGTGGAATCAGCTGTGTATTCCAACACATTAATAGCACAGGAGCCGGCTGCACTGAACTATACAACTGTAGATTTAACTTTTCGAAGTGAAGTCTATATTAATCAACAAGAGCGGTTGTCTCCTCCTCCTCATCATCAACAACAACAGCAACACACACACACACACAAATGTCGCGTTATATTACTTCCCCGAGACTGATAAGCGGGTTTCAAGGGTAAATCAGTCAATATTGTTTCAGTGAGACGCTATATCATTGTTTAGATACATTTTAATCTTTGCTTATTGGCTGTACTCGAATTTCTAATACATTTGACCTCAGACTAATGGGAATGTTATATTTTGCAGCAGCGTATCATGGAGCGATCTGAATTTGGTTAATTCTTTGTGTATGTGTATATATTCCTCCCCCCCCCCCCCCACACCCACCTCCAAAAAAACCTGCTAATATCTTTTGTTGCACGTCACTAATCCTGGAAAGGAAGATTTCTTTTTAACCCCAATCCCCCCCTCCCCCCTCCCCAACCCCCCTCTCCCCCCCCCCACCCCCCCCAACCCCCTCTCCCCCCCCCCCCACCCCCCCAACCCCCTCTTCCCCCCCCCCACCCACCCCAACCCCCTCTCCCCCCCACCCCCACCCACCCACCCACCCAACTCCCTGATAAAATTGCAATTTCTCATTATTAATGGGCTAACTATTCAACTTCAGGTCAGTTCATCAAACGCGACTGAAGCAGGGTCAGATGAACATTCGTGAGGTGTTCAGTTAAACACCAAACGGGCTCTAGATTTTACTTCTATTTTACGCATGTGTGGCATTTGAGAGCGTCCAGAATTCGGCGGATCCTTCGGAACGAACACGTTGGATTCTGGAGCCTTCTGTGAGTTCATTTTTAAAAAAAACCCCCACCAGAGAATCGCCTTGAAACCTTACAGTGCATTCAACAATTTGCTGAGTAAATCTCGAGGCAGGTGGAATGCTGACGCCAAAATCCCATTTCACCCCACACATTCCGAGCATCCCAATTTGGATTTGTTTTTGTTTGCAACATCGGACGGTGACATGTGAAAAAAACAGTGCCCTACGCTCCTGCCAGATTTACACACAATTACTTTCTTTCCAGCGGATTAGGATATGACAGCGACCAAAAAAAAAACAACCCGTTCAAATATATATTATATATTCAGTATATATATGTTGATTTAAAGTCTCGAATGATGAGTTTTACGTCCGAGAACTAATCAGGACTAAATTATTGCAGCCACACAAGAATGTCGTGTCTTCTATTTCTCTCAACGTAGACCGACAAAGGCGGAGGGAAAGGGATAGTACAACGTGAGCTATAGATACAATCCTAATTTGGCATCTGAAAGTAAACTCGAGCAGAAAGGGGATCCCCATGGTGTCATTCAATTGCGCTTTCTGACAGCTTGCTTCCAATATCATCTAATCCAGATAGCGCTTTAATTTCTTAATTAGCAGCCCTACCAAACCATTCACAATTCAGGTGCTTCATATAGAATTTTTTTTTATATATTCGGATCTGACAAACTGATCCTCTTGTAATCTCCTTATGGAAATGAACCCGAACAGCAGGGAAGCATTCAGTCGCTGCTTGTTAATAAGGAATTTTTCCACGCTACTAATTAACTGCAGTGAGGAAGCGACCACCAGCATCGGACTTAAAATTCAACTAACTCCCTTTCCAAGCCAAAACGGAGAGAAGGGGGAGAGCGGGGGGCAGGGGGGGGGGGGGGGCGGGCGGTTAGGGGAGAGAGAAAGAAAATTCCACACGTAGAGGTTAAGGGGGACACTTTAAAACCACATATTAATTTACATTTTTTTGGGGGGGAGGGGGGGGGGCGGAAAAAAATTATATCCCTCGGGAAATAGTGTATTAATCTAAAACTCGGTGGATATCCTTGTGTTTTAGGACACTTTTAAATGATAGTCTTTTAGCCAGCAATCCTTTGTATACGAAATTGCGCTATGGATGAAAACATTCTCTTGTGTTGTCTCATTTAACAAAGTGAAGGGAACATTACTGAGGTCGTTCAGAACCCTACCTGTATTACAGCGTCTCAAATCTTACAGACTGAAAGGGGTGCTTACCCCCCCAAAAAAATAATGATAACTTAGTTATGAACGTCAAATCAGTTAATCTGTAAATCTAACGTTTTTTAAAAATAATTAATCGAATAAATTGATATAAAATAACATTTGCATCGCTTAATAAGCAGTTGATTGTATCAGTAACTCGAGTAACATTATTCCTTACTTAATAATTTAGGGGCTTGCGGGTTCGATTTGTATTTATTGTATGTTTCGATAACTCGGCAGTTATGGTTTAGCTATTACATTTTTCCTTCCAACTGATTCGGAGCATTTTTAAAAATAAATACATTTAAACATCCTATGCTCACCAAATAATATTACATTTCTGTTCTTTTTTTTAAAAAAATGGTTAATTCAGTAATGTGGAACGTGAGTTGCCATTTATCACACGTAATAACGAGCATGTGTGTTGCTAAACCTTTGAAAAGTAACAGTAAATATTCATGCAATTGAGCTTGAAAACAAATAAAGGATAATCACTAAAATGCCAGACCAGGAGAGAGAATATTTATACATATATCTATATAATATGTAGAATAAATTATATATATATATATATGTGTGTGTGTGTGTGTGTATATATATATATGGTATATATATATGTGTTGGTATATATATATATAATTTCTCAGATAATGAAGATAATATTCGCTGTCATAAATATGAATCATATTTCTCTCAACCCCTTGTCAAAGATGTGGCGACTGCCAAGGCGTCCTGTGATGTTGCGTCTCCATTATCCGTTTACTACACACACAGACAGACTCATAGAACATGCAGATAAAATGTCCAACACAACAGCAACCCATCTTACTGAGACTCCACAAACAAGCTGTGTCGTGTCGGCCTTTATTTACCCCCCCCCCCCCCCCCCCCCTCCACCCAACCTCCCCCACCCACCCCAAACAAAAATCACTATTTCAATCCACAGATACTTTTGAACGCGACGTCTGGCTGCATCAGAGAAAGAAAACATAAATACAGGTAATGGAAGCCGAACCTTAAAACCCATTGCTTTTTGGGGGCAACAATATCAAAACACACACACACGCACATACATACCTCACGTCGTTAAGTGTATCAACATTAATGAAGTGAGCTAAGGCGGGCGGAACGCCATTCAAGTTTACCAAACGCTTAATCATCTCTTGAGAATTTAGTGTGTGTGTGTAAAAAAAATATAAACCTGAAAGTGTGATGCAAATACATCATTCAAAACCGTTTGAAATCGCGGTGTTGTTTGATTCCGTTTAAGTGGACCTTTTGTCTTGAAGAATTGTAATTTGTTTTTTGTTCTTGCTGTTTTTGAGTGGGGGGGTTTCACATGTTTATATCTCAAATATCAACGTGGGCGAAAAAGAAACCGAACAAGGGAGGGAGAGGGTGGGGAGGGTATAAGTTTGTTTTTTCCTTTTTTTGTGTGTGTGTTTAAAAAAAACACCCCGAGTGAAATTCGTGGATTGGGATCCAGGAAATGCAAAGAAAGTGCGTGAATTATGGATCTGATACACCATGGCATCAGGACGATACGATACCGCTGTGAGAATTCGCACCCACCGAGCCAAAGTTTTATCATTTTTGGGTTACATCTGGACACCTTTTCCGCTTTGACCGGCTTCGTATTGAAAGCTTGGACAAAGTTGAAACGTTACTACATTGATGGCTCACATCATTCATTGATTGTGTGGGCAAAAAGAGAAGGGTCCTTTATACCCCCCACCACACACACACACACCTCCCCCCCCCCCCCCCCCTCCCCTCCACCACCCATTTATAGTATAAAGGATTCTGAGAATTCGTAGTCAATTATTTTACAATATTGGCTCTTTTTTTTTCATTCAAAAAAAGGGCAAAATACATTGACATTCTGTGTCTTTTAACCAATTCACCTTGGATACATTCTGTGTGATTTCTGCTGCTCGTCACCTTCATAATTCTGTGTCGGGTTCTCAAAAAAAAATCATGTGACAAGTGTCCCCACAGGAAAACTGATTTAAAATGCATAATGATGGTGGCGGGGTGGGGGGGGGGAGGGGGGGGGGGGGGGGGTTGGGGGGGAGGGTTGGCAAGAGTTAAGGCAAAGCAAATCATTATCTAAATAAACTTATCAACAGGTCTGGGTTAAGGGTAGCTACCGATTGCAGAACATAAAGGAAACTGCGGGCAAAACAAATGTAGAAACACACTCACACACACACGCGAGGGTAACGTTTTTAACAGGATTTTAAAACCTCCAAGAATTTCACTCTATCAAGAACGTGACAGGAAAACGATGTACGGATTGCATCGATTCCTGTTGAATAGCTTCCCCAGAAAGGAGCTTTCAATACTAGTGGCCCCATGCCCCAATTTAACATGGCCTTGCTTCTTTTTGTTAAAAAAAATTTTATCCAGATAATTTTCCTTTGCAGTGACAATATGTGACAGATACCTACCTAGGTGTGCTCTTACCTTGACGTGGTTTTGGTGGAGATACAAGAGGGTATGAATGAATGTATGATATGAATGTGAACATGTAAACTTCCCACAGCAATCTACACGAAAATAACTCTACAATTGTATTTTCCATGGGATTACGTGTGAATATGTAGTGGGCGATAAAACAAAAGATCAGATTTACTGTTAATTTGCTCAGTCGCTTATTCATGAAATAATCCAGTAAACAGTTTTGGAACAAAAACATTATTTAATTAAACTTCTATTCTTCTATACGTGTGAACATCTTACAACGCACTTGTACAATGTTGTACAATACTGAAGTTCAGCCTGTCCAATTGGCATATAATGTAATACAGCGTTTCTTGGATTCATTAGTTTAGGTTCAGGCAGGTTACAGCACAGTCCAGCTACACCGAATTTAACCGTATATTAAATACATTTCATTACAAAAAAAAAGACCTAATTCGGCTTTGAACCATTATAACAAGCCTTTCCACCATTATTCTTTTATGGGCGACTCAGATACATAATTGCAGTAATCCACAAGACTAATTAGGTGCAAATAAACTATTCATTAGGGCCAAATTAAAACAAAACACGTGCTATTCTCACATGTAAGGGTATCATTAGCGGGACGACATTCTTGTGAAAGTGCTATTAAAAGACAATCTGGTGCAAAGGAAACTACTGTATGGGCAAAACAAACACACTGCATAATTATGTTGCAATCCGTATTTCGTTGGGAGATAAATAATTCAAATAGGTGCCAGATTAATTCACATTATTCTCAGTGCAAATGAGTTTTACTTCTGAAATGAAATTACGGTTGCTATAAATAATAATGTCAGAGAGAAGTAGGAAGAATGCTTTGGATCCAAAGCACAGGTTTGCAGCAAATGAATAGTCATTACCACTCTTTCAATGGCGTGGGTCCTTTTGATCAGAAATAAATTAGCTTTACCCCAGACAATAGCACGAAAGCATGCAATCGGAAGAAAATGAAATGACCCAGTCTCTTAACAACACCTTTTTAATCCAGCTCCAGCTTTTCAATTACAGCTGTTCATTTCATTAGGGGACTCGCAGAAAACCACAGACTCATTATGGACACGTTTTCCAATACTGAAGTAACAAAAAACCGCAGGTACATTTCTCTAACTCCCCCTCCCTCCCCCCCCCCCCCTCTCTCTCTCTCAAACTCTCGATGCTGAATTTCTACTTCGTCTGTGATTTGCTTTCAATAAGGAAACATTCTAGAATTAATTCATCACAGGCTAATTTTCTTTTTCTCTCTCTCCCCCCCCCCCCCCCCCCACCCCCACCACCACCTCAGCCCACTACCTCTAGAAACAAAAGAGAAAACATCTAATCAAATGTACAGACAATTTCATCGCATGCATTAATGATTTGGGAAAACAGACGAGTCTTGTTTAGGGTTTAATTAGTTAGCAGAGACATTTTGTCAGGTTGGAACTGTGCGTGGCTTCCTTTAGGAAAGTACAGTATTGAGACAACCTCCAGTAAATAGATTTTAAAAAAAATAAACTTAATCCTGTACTTTATTGATATCTGCCTCACACCCCCCACCATCGCCAGCCAGGGGAACAGAAGGAGGTTTAGGAATTATAGCAAGGCTATAACCCAACGTGAACAGGAGAGAAACACTCCATGAACGAATTGAATTGGGAATCTCAAAGTTCTACCTGAAGAGAAAGCCAGAATCGTTCGGAAATTCGTTACCAACCTATGAATTACCAGGACAGGTAAGTCCATACCATCAGCATTTCAGCCCTGATACATAACGAGGAGTTGGAAAGGCTAGTCATACCGATTTATTATACAGTATCTATTTTTTTAAAAATCAATACAACTGATTACTTCCTTGCATTCTCCACTTTTTTTCTCGCATGAAGTCAATTCAGAATTCCAGAAAATATTGCACACAAAATATTGTACCAATATTCAAAACACCATTTGCTCATCATTGAGAATAGACAACAATGTTAATTTATTGGTTGGGTGGGGTGGGGGGGCGGGAATCCTGCTTTTTCTCCTTCCTTTACTTTACAGTAGTCACAATAATTGGCTTTTTAATACAATGGGTTAAAAAAATGGTATTTGCACATTTTGGGTTAGATTTCTCAATTAACCCCCAGATTTTTTTTTAACCCTTTTTAAAAAAAAACGAACAGTAATATTGACTACAAGTATCCAATGATATCAAATGTATCAAATAATCCACAGGTATAGCATTTGTAATTGTTTGTTCTTCACTAAAATGAGCCACATTTGTACACTTAGATAATTAACAGCAAGATGAGTAACCCCCCCACCGCCAACAGATTTAGACTTGAATTTCTATTTAAACGAACTAGTCGACCTTCTTTCTTGGAGCAAAGGATTCTGACTAAGGGTCGTGGACCCGAAACGTTGACTCACGTTTCCTTTCTCCATAGATGCTGCCTGACCTGCTGAGTGTTCCCAGCGATTTCTGTTTTTACAATAATAATAACCATAATAATCCTTGCATTTGATATAGTGCTTTTCACATCTTCGAGATGTCTTAAAGCGCTTCACAGAATATACAGTCAAGTGAATTGACCGTATACTTGTGGGCGAAAGACGGCAGCCAATTTCACACAACAGTGTCCCACAAACAGTCGTGGATTGAAATGACCAATTTTAAAAATGTTTCTTTTATTGGCGGGATTATTATTAGGCGTGTGGAGTAATAATAATAATACTAATAATCCTTACATTTGATATGGCGCTTTCCACATCTTATCAACATCCCAAAGCGCTTCACAGAATATACTGTAAAGTGAATTGACTGTATATATTTGTGGGCGAATCGAAAGGAAACTTGCCCAAGGTTTCACCCTGATCTGCCTGGAGTCGAACACAAGGCGAGTGCTCTAACCACCGAGCTATAGGAATTCTTGTTTCTCTCCTGGAGACTTTGGCAAGAGATCATCTTTCCTCATTAAGAGTGGGGTAAGGTTCAAGTGATATCAGCCCACTCCATGCCTTATCAAAGTGACAAATGTTACTGTATTAACCTTGACCAGTGAGGCTACCTGTTGTGGTGAAAGCACACAGTTCAGCTTCAACCGCTGGACAGCAATCAGGAATGGGAACCTTAACTGGGGGAGTCTTGCAGCTCAGGAACACAACAACAACAACTTCGATTTATATAGCGCCCTCCACGCCGGACGGCATCTTAGAGCGCTTCACAATAGCGGATCCTGGGACCGAACCAGGGGCAGGGGTAGAAAGGTGCAGTCAAATAGAAAGGTCTTCAGCTGGGACCTGAAACTGAGAAAAGAGGGGGCAAGATGAAGGGAGTGAGGTAGGGAATTCCAGAGCCTTGGGTCATAGTGGCTGAAGGCCCGGCCGACGAGGGTAGAGCGGAGGATTCGGGGGATATGGAGGAGGTCAGACCCGGTGGAGCAAAGGCAACGGGTGCTGGTTTGAGGAGAGAGGAGGTCAGAGAGGTAGGGGGGTGCAGAGCAGTGGAGGGAATTGAAAACAAGGGTGAGGATCTTGAAGTCGAACACTCGCCTTGCAAGCGACAAACCTGGGTTCAATTCCAGACATGGAAACCTTGGGCGAGTTTCCTTAATCCACATGCCTGATAATAATCCCTCAAAAAAATCCGTAATAAATTGGTCTTTCAATCCACGACTGTTTGTGGGACACAACTGTGTGCAACTAGCTGCTGCGTTTTGCTCATAAATATACACCCAATTCACTGTCCAGCATATTCTGTGAAGTGCTTTGAGACATGGAAAGTGCTATATTAAATGCAAGGATTATCGACATCTCAAAGCACTTCACAGAATATACTGTGTAAAGCAAATTGACTGTATGTTTTGTGGGCGAAACAAAGTTGTTATTGTAAACTTTCAAAATACAAAGCGTAATGATAAACAGCCACTAACAATGGACATTGGAACCATGTCAACTAAGGTTCAATAAAAGCTTACCATTAATTCAATCATTGTATCTACACAAGGAATATAGGTCCATTAAAGTTAAATGGCTTTACTTTGCTGCGAGAAGGCAGACATTCATTATTATTGAAAAAGCATTTTTAGCAGCCTTTTACTCACCAGATCATAATGTCACATTGCTTGACCCTAACAAAGTTGCATGGAAATCTAGGAGTTGCATGTATTATAACTTTTTGTTCTTTTAGCGAATAATAAACTTGTAGAATTGACCTGTTTAATGAACAGTAAACAAGTTCTTTTTGAAAATGAATACTTTTGTCATGCGTCTTTTTAGTCTAACCAGTATGAATTGTGTGACCTTATCATCTGACCACACACACTGTGATTTATTTCTCCCCAGCAATACGGATTTTTAGCAGAACACATTCAATTTGAAATTTGTCTGCAAATTATCATTTAAAGTAAAATATTAAAGGACATTCCATGTCCTGAACATAAGTTTTGGAATTCTGGGTTTGCCTTATAAGGAGAACATAAGAATTATTTGACTGACTTTATTTGGCACAATGGACTTACAATCCCAGTTAATATTTGACAACAAGCTATCTCACAATAACGAAAATCAAACATTTAGATGGATTGTCAGCAAATAAATCTGTCTGGAATTACGTGTTGGTTGCAAATCACAAGGTAGGTGACTGTAACTTTTAACATTTGTTCAAAAATTGTTTGTTCAAACAAAACAGCATTCCAATATTCTCTTGTTAACAGTCTTTCGTGGAGTTCTGTAACTCAGTGTGGAGTCCTGTAGTTCAGTGCTTAAAGCAGTCACCTTACAAGTGAGAGACCCAGTAGGGCAAATCTAGCAAGGTTCCTTACGCCTGATAATAATCCCTCAAAAAAAATGGGGTCATTTCAATCCACGACTGTTCTGGGCACATTGCTGTGTGCAATTGGCTGCCGCATTTTACCCACAAATATAGCCAATTCACTTTACAGAATACTCTGCGAAGCGCTTTGAGATGTCTAGAAGACATGATAAGACACTATATCAAATGCAAGGATTATTATTATTGTATTCTTATTAGAAACCTTTTTGTAATGTAGCCAGTAAGATATCAATAAAATATTAACAACAAATCAGTCACTATGGTATACAACAATGAAATTCAATGAATAGAGATAGTTTTTCAAATTATTCAATAAATAATGACTTTGATGTTCAGAAATGGTTTAAAAAGCCAACAAAGTGGAAACACAATCCTTTACTTTAAGTTTTGCTCATTCTGAAATTTGAAGCATCTGTGTAATTTTCTAATAATAATGAAATACAGATCTTATATGAAGCTACATTCAAGTGAGAAAGTCACGCTGATTTTTCCCACCAGTTATTATTCCATGCAGCCTCTATCTGATGAGCATTTTTAAATTCTGTTGCAGAATTCTCATTCTGTTGCAGAGACAACACTGGCAATTTTAACAATTTTATCCTCCATTAAAGTAATCATAAATTGCACATTTCTATGAAATAGATGAGATTAGAAATTGAAAGAAACAAGCATATTGTAACGAAAATACTCAACTTAATAGAGCAATTTTGGTTTCATCCCAGACATTAAATGTATCTGCTGTCGTAAGAAAGTATGATGTAGTACACAAGGGAATGAGCTTCAGTATGGGCATTTTCCAGAATAGTCTCAGACAGTGTAGCTGAGGTCTTTGGAGTAGAGAAAGTCAGAAAGGAAATAAATCCAGATTTCCTTTACAGTGGTGGAAGGCTGGACAACACAATAGGAGTGAAAGCAAGACAATGAAATTAATTTTGAGTATGAATGTATTCATCCAGGGGTTGTATTTGTAAATATTAATAAAAAAAGAATGATTATCATGCTGTTCTGTGCTTATTTTTAATCCAGTCCACACGCTCTTGATGCTGTCTTCTTTTACATCATTTAAACACAGATTTTATGTAAGAATTGCATCAAATCATGAAAATATCAAAAAGTCCTTGAAACCCATGATGAAACACAATTACAGATATTTTCTGTGAGCAATCCAGTGTACATACATTAAATGAAGGTAACGTGCATGCATTACATTTCCAGATTTAATGCATGTTCAAAGATGTTAAATATGATACTTTTTACTAATCATTACACTTCACATGGTGGA
This sequence comes from Hydrolagus colliei, assembly GCA_035084275.1. NCBI lineage: Eukaryota > Metazoa > Chordata > Chondrichthyes > Chimaeriformes > Chimaeridae > Hydrolagus > Hydrolagus colliei. The sequence continues at coordinate 12,895,584 of CM068754.1, forward strand.
ATAACAGTCAACTGGGTGCAGTGCTAATTAATCCTAGTTTTAAAGAACATTTTATAATTTTTGACTTTCACAAACGACTACTGTATGACCTCAAATGTAATAGTGTAGATTAATACTTTGTGCTTAAAGACAAATTAAATTGCAGCTGGAAATGAACAAGTAAAAATGCTAAGCAAATATAATAGAATGAGGTTGAAATTCCACCCAACAGAAGGTCTAGCCTCTCAAGTATTGGAAGTTGGAACAGCAAAAGTCCTGAAATGAATCATCAAAATGTAAATAACATTCCCACTCCTTTTATGAAATATATAAGATACATCCAACAATTCATTGCTACTTATTTTGAACAACTTATCCCATACAAGTGCATTGAAAAGCTTCTGTATATTTCACAACCTCATGTTCACCTACAAATACCCAGTCAATACACATCACAATAAAGTTCCGTGAAGCCCTTTGAGACATCCTGCCGATGTGAACGCACTCCATCAATTGCAAGGATTATTATTGTTACATTTGACATGTATAGTGAATAAACTCCGTTTTTTTTCCAACAAATTAAAATGACATCTTTCAACTAAATCTATAAAACAACAAAGGCATTGATTGTTGGTCTTAATCTAATTTCAGTAAAATATCTAACGTCTTATTCAAGATTGCCCAACAGTGAAGCTCTTGTACCTAGAGTAGCTGAGCCACACAACTCAGGAAGCACTTGGGTTTGATTCCCAGTCTGTGCTCAGATGACTGAGGTCAGTCAGCTTTGTCATAATAGGGGCCCTTTATCCAGACTCTGCTGAATCAGAGCGAAAAACAATCAAACAGCGTTACAACTCCTGATCACTGACCAATGACTTGTGTTGAAAGGTGTGCATGTTGGACATGTAGGAAGTTTCTGCTTGTTTGTGTGGCCCCTCAGAATCACACAGTCTGCAACTATCAATCCTCAGAAACAAAGAATGGCTTTTCGGGCAGACCCTGCTATCACAATATACTCTAGCAATGAGTCACTGTCTGCAGGAGAGCAGTGAAAAAAAATGGTGGCAAAATATAAACTGAACTCTAAATAAGAAATATTAATATTTTCAGCTATATCGAGACAATAAAATGCTAACCGCACGTTCATCGCTGGAATAACTCGACACCATAATCTACAAATAATTTAATCAGGTGTCAATCTTTCTTGTGGTTCAGTACATCATAGACTGTATATCTACAGGTTTTAAATTTAAATCAAGTCACTTTGCTGGTTTGATCCCTGTTCAGTGACAGCTTCATCGTTTTTTCTCTTGCCGGTGTTCCATCATCAGGAACATATTTGGGATTTTAAAACCTTTTTTTGCTGTAGTTAAGGCTTTCAACAACTTCAGATGCAATTTCAAAAACACTTTATTTGTTTTGATAAACTAGCCTAACATTAGTGTTGATTAAATATATAGTCTATTGAAAAGATGTTAGAAATGAGCATCTTTTCATACCTGGTATCCTCCATGGGTCAGTTAAGAATTTCGCTTCATGTGCAATTTATTTTTCAGCAACTGAGTCGAAAATGGGTTTCAATCAATTTTCTACTTTGTGTAATTTTAAGTACAGGTAATAGGGTTGGCTCTTTTTTTGAGGTTAAGAAGAACAAGAAGAGAAGCTCCATAAATTCTACCTACATTTTCTCCTGCAGAGAAAAGCTATTCCATATACTGTAGAAAGTTTTAGCAAATAAAACTCAGCATTAGAGGCAATAAATATATGACATTTGTACAGGATTTATATCAAGGACTTTTGTTAAAACTATATTTGGAAAAATGCATTTGTGAACAGTTAGAAGGTTTTTTTTAAAAAAATGATTTTTAACAGCCTTGAAACATTCTTGACACTTACATTCATCATACAAAGATTACAGCCTGGACTTGACGGGAGTTGATAAAATTCACATACACGTTGGGAATAATTGTTTGTGAACATTCATGCTTCTTTTGAGGTAAAGTAGATCACCAAATCTGTCTGTTTATCACATTTTGATTGTCCATATATATTATTCTATCTTTTTCCTTCCCTCTCTTTTCTTTAAATGACTGTCTATGTTATATCTACAACAAATTCACTTTGAACATTTGCTCTGTATCCACCTGAAACTAATGACTTCAAACTTCTTACTACACACATAGCTGACAGTTCTTGTCAACTATCTTTGTGAATAGATCTTTATTCTAAATGACTCTGTCCACATAGCCTAGAGCATTGGTGTCTCATCATTGGGGGCAATTTCTGTGAAATTTAACTGCAGAAATGTTATGAGTATGTTCTTTGCAAAGCTTATTTTGAACCAAAAATCCTGGTTGGTTTGCAGAGATGTATTTATTTTCTGATCCTACGTATGACATATTTATTTAAAAATGGGTTACTATAGATTTGATCTGTGCAATACTCCTCCAAAATGTGGCATAAATCTGCAACTGTTTTAAGAACAAATTATTCCTTTTCACGACTATTATATTAAACAATTTGCACAAATAGTCTATTTAACCAATGACAACCAGTAACTATCATAGGAAAAGGGAACAGTATATGGATCAATTTCATTAGTCCCCATAAATGGTCTACATGTTTATTGCAATGCAATATGTTTATTAATATGTTTATTTCCATAATAATGTATTGGTGGAGCTGCTCTTTATTTTTCTAAAGAGATTTTATTGAAAGCAATTGGACAAAGCATGGAAATAGTATTCTAAGCTCTGTGAAGGCTCAGTTTGAAAAGTCACAAACTGTTCATACATCACAGGATGTTTAATTAACTTATGCATATTACATATTTGTATAGTTTTACACCTGGGCATGGTTCCATCGGAACTGGTTTGATATTTCACAGGCTTCTCAAAGTCATGACGAATCCTTTATTCACAACTCTGTGAAAGCTCTGAATCTGGATTGAGACTATACTTGAAATAAAGTCGAACAATATGAACGTTTCAAATGAAGGACATAAATAACATTGCCTTCATTATTTCCCATATCCTGGAGGTAAATGTTTAAATTACAGCACCGTGAGGTGATGGGTTACCTGATTTATAACCCAGTGACATTTGCAACATTATACTGCTTTTAAATCAGTAATAGAAGTGATACTCGTAGAACATAGCAAGTGTAAACAAATATGACCTAGTTATAAATCTCTCGGTGAGATACAAATACTTCTTTCGGTTTAGTTGGCTCCATTGTTCTCTCAGGCAATGTTGCATTACCATCAAGCAAAAACAATATTGATGAGTATTGAATGCATATCTCCCTCCCCAAGACTGACAGATTTCCACAGCTAGATTCTTACACAAGCACCACCACACATTGGAGAACGGGAGTCTAAACTGAAGTGATGAGATAAGAAAAAGGATGATGTGGGGGAGGGGAAAAGGGAGGAGTCGAAAGGTGCAGCAGCCACATTCATGAGCATCACTAACTCCATCCCACAGTCCCTTTGCCTCGCTTCCTCCTTTGCCTCCTTTAAGGCCGGTCTCAAGACCTTCCTTGTTGATCTTGCCTTCTGCCGCCCTCCCAACTCTCTCCCTCCCCTCCTCTCCTCCCTACTCTGCTCCTCCCTCTCGCTCATGTACCGACCTGACTGTTCAGTGCCTCAGGACATCCTCCCGACATGAAGGCCACTCTATAAATGTCATTTAGTTGCTGTTACTGGTGTGTTATTTAACTAAATGACTACCAGCAAAAACCTGTTTTGTTGCTGGTATCAATGCGAAATGAAATGAAATGTGTCTGGTTTATAAAAGGAATAAGCCAATACTGTACTTTGAAACAGTGTTGTAAGGCCCCAATAAATAACATGATATAGCACCACAAACAACTTGTTACACAGCACCCTGCTGTATGTATTGAGAGAGCACAAATACACAAATACCTGATAGTTGAGTGGCCTGGAAGCTCTTTTCACACTGCTGTGATTGCAGGGTTGAGACGCAGTGTTGACTAACCACAAGTAGTGTTGTTCCCCTCTGGATGGCAAGTTTTGAATGCAATAATGTCTCACCCAGATGAAGAAGAAGAGAAATTGTTTGCCTCTTGTCTTGTGGTGGCCAATCATAGCAACGTCCCACAAACCACCCAAACAATTAGGTTTCGGAAATTGCAGACCCACATACAAATATTAATTGTTGCAGATTTTAATTGTCACTGCACAATTTGAATAGGAAACATAGCTCAACAAATCCAATTGCATCAGTGGCTAAAATATGAAAGCAATCACAATCCCCCAATTCCCTCAAAAAATAAAATGTGGGAAAATATTTTGTTTTCTGGGAGAGGGGCAAAATAACGAAAAGAGACATTGAGGCATTTGACTTATTTGGAAATGAGAAAAGTGCCTGGGAAATTCATAAATACCAGGAAGCTACAAGGCAGACAGATTATTCTAAGGCTGGGCAAGCTCAACACGGAAGATATGGGTGGATTGTCAATCATGTCAGCTTGTTAACGTAATGGCTGTGGCAGGGCTAACAAGCAGAAAAATCACCAAGGGGTGAGAACAGCATGACACAAAAGATAAACGTGCCAAGGAATGACAATGAGAACATGCGCAAAGTTTAGTACTACAGGAAGCAACGCTTTTCTTTTCATTGTCTGCTTCTAAAGCCTTAAAGTAGTACAGTTTATAAGATGAGCACACTTCGCTCTGTTTTTTTGTCGGTGTCGCTTTTTTGTTTGAACTAAAACGTCTTTTTAAAGTACTTTCTCCCCAATTTACATTTCCATGCTGAAATGTACAAACACAGTACTTTCAACTCTCCAGACATGGTTACTGCTTTTGATTCTTGTTGCAGTGACTCTTATTGAAAATGCTTGTGGGGGGGATCAGAGGTGAGGACATGGTTGACTTTTGCTCTGATACCATCCCCTCCAAATTTGATAGGAATGGATCTGACAGCAAGGTGTTGGAAAGAATGCTGCTGCCCTGGGAACTGCATCCTAGCACATGAAACATCTAACAACACAGTGTGCAAATCAAAGCTGGTACAATTTTGACATTGCTGTTGAAGCACTGGATGAATATCATTGCTCAGCCCCATAATGTCATCACTTAAGGGCATAATGTATAAGCTTTCAGATAGAGGGTCACTGTTTGTGATCAGGACTGGCTGAAACTTGCCTTCAATAGCCCATGCAATGCTGAAGTAATGTCAATGTACCCCCAGATGTTCCAGCACTTAATTCCAATGTGTACTGCTTTACTGCGAGTGATTCTACTTTATGTAGAATTACATAAACTGTACAGCACCAAAACAGGCCATTTGGCCCAATTAGTCTATACTGTTGTTTATGTTCCAGATAAGCTTCCATGCATTCTCAACTTTTCTCCCTATCTATCCTCCTCCCATTCTCAATTCCCTTCGTTCTTATGTATGCTTGGTATTTCTATTATTCCATGCCCTAATCAATGCATTTGTGCTGTTTATGCTGTGATATTTTTGTGATTTGGAAGAGTCATTCATAATGTATTATTTAAACCACAGCTAACAAAAGGAGAATGGTCATTTTCTAATAACTGTTTGACTAAACAACAACGACAAAATTACATTTATAGAGTGCCTTTCACATCGGGAGAATGTGAAGGTGCTGAATAGTCAGGGGTCAGGACCCGAGCATGGGGGAAGGGGAAGGGTGGAGGGGGAGGGGAGGGAGAGAGGTGGGAGGGCGGCAGAAGGCATGATCAACAAGGAAGGTCTTGAGATCGGGCTTGAAGGAGGCAAGGGAGGAAATGAGTTGAAGAGACTGTGAGATGGAGTTCCAGAGTGTGGGGCAGTGTGGGGCACTGTTGTGTGCGAGAGAATAAACATTACTCTCTTGCACACAACAGTGATGGTACCAATCTGAGTTTACATCATTTAGTGAATAGTCCTTGTTATATATTCAGTAGCATTTATTCCATTCCCTTTCATTAGTATTTTCTTTACACTGAACAATGATGGCATTGATTTTTGTTGTCATACAGAAACAGAAAGGTCAAGAGTGAGTTTTTCCGTGTGTAACCGTTGAGCTGTATCCACCTCAACTACTGTATCTGCTATTGTATGACCCTGCTGTTTACATTTTATTTACTGTCTTGAGTGGATTTGGTCCAAAGTATTCTAAAATCCTCTTTCAATGCAGCACTACTTGCTTCACAAAACACGTAGGGAGAAAGGGTTAATAACAATAAGATTGGTACTTCAAAATTGCAGTCGTTGGTACGTTAAAAAAACATACTTGTGAGATTTCTAACCCGTCCGGAAGGGTGAGAATAGCTGCTTTGTCATCTTATCATAAATACACATATCCTGACATGGTGTCAGTTTATTCGCTTCTGTTGTTTGAAAATTAGTCCATTCACTGTCTTTTGGGTCCTGATTGGCTGGCATGTTTATTTAAGCAGTCTGAGAATGGTTGGTAATGATAAACTTCTTCACGGGATATTAAACACTGTAATCCTTCACATTCCTAGTTGGTCTTAACAGTGCAGAATAGACTAAGTGGAAAGCTTTTTCTGAGATACTGTCTGTGACTGCAACAGCAGCATTCGTTTAAAAGCTTCACTGGACTGAACAGTTGTTCTTAAAATATTTCATTTTCTGGTTCATGAACTAGCACCAATGATGTGTCTAAAATTCAGTACAATCATTTTGGAAAGCACAACAAGTCAATTTCTTAATGCGGGAATAGTGGATCCACTATCTACATTGCTACTCTGCAAATATACATTAGATACCTGTTGTTAAGGCCGTGAATTTATACCACAAGTGAGTGGGGTTGAATTATGCATGAACAAAAACATTGTGTCCAGAAGTCCACCACCAAAAGTGGCAATCACGAGTTACATAATCACACACCTTCCCCAGGGTTTGGAACATTCAAAATGGAGAGCAATATGAGTGTTGTGTTAGACAATTGTACGAATAATCTCATTAAGCGAAGCTGTAAGGGTGGAACCAAAGGGGGGAGAGCCGGGGCTAGGGGAGAAACAATTGCATGTGCCAGTGTAGTAAGTGTACTTTTCTGATGTTGTAGCTGCAACATGTTTTGGGATGAAGTAAAATAAAGTTTCCTCTGCATCATATTGCACTAAAACTCCAAATTACTATTTACCCCCAAGTGATACAGATGTTCCCTCGTTACTGATATCCATTACTTTATCTCAGGTGGTAGCACTCTTGCTTCTGGATCAGAAGTTTGCATGTTCAAACCCCACTTGATTAATTGGGCCTTGGTGTTACAGTTTAGCTGGTCATTCAGTGCAAAATTGGGAAGACTTGTATTGTTTTTTTCCATTCGAGGTTAAATTGAGTTTCCTGCTGCCTGTGCACTTTTATTGCACCTCACCACTTTAAAAGTCTCGAAGCACTTCACGAGTAATTACTGTCGAGTGTCATTGTGGGCAAATGCAGAAGCAGATCGTGCCACTAAGATCCCGTAAAAATCCATGAAGCGAATGGTCAGTTAATCTGAAGATTGTGGTTAGGGCAATGGGAGAAATTTTCTGTGTGAATAGTGGAATGGGATCTTTAACGTTCTCTACACAGGACCTCAGTTTAAAATCTCATCTGAAAGTCAGATCTGGATTGCATAAAGATGAAATTATTAAAATGAGCTGAAATGGTAACGCAACATCTAACCGCAATACCTTTCATTCTATTGCTAATTAGGAAACAAGGTGAAACATCTTTTTATTTCCCTACATCTTGCTGTAAAAGCATTTTTGCATAGCTCTTACAAACACCCTTTCAACAGATCCCTTTCAGCAGATCCGCTGTATAATTAAATACAATAAAAGGCTAAGGTTTCATCGTCATTTTGGAACCATTGAAAATATGGACGTTAATGGTAATATCAAAATCAACAATTTTCCTTGCAAGAACGAAGCAAATGTTCTCTAGTCAAACATTTCATTGTACTTTATGAGTTTGTACTTTCCTTAAAATATATCTTTTTTTGTTTTGCTAGCAATTTTGTTAGAGTAGGTGCTTTGCGTGATCAGATTATTTTCCCAAGGCTATTCAGATGATCTAAACTGAGTTTCTATAAACACACCTATAATTTCTTCTGACATTTCATGCAGACTGTATGCTCATTTTTCAATTGTTCACTGAAAACACCTTAAAGTACTTACCAGTATCATCTCATTTTTTTAAAAAAATTGAAAATTTGTATAAAGGAGCCTTTCAGTATAATGGGATTCTGACATATGAATCATTATTGATCGTTTCCTTGGAAATAGAGTCACCACAGATTGTGCATCTCGCTTTACAACATATGTTTGGAAGTCATCCAAAGCCAATGTTACAAAGAAGGCTCACTAAAAACTCTAAAATATTCTCTTTTTTAACATCCATCAATGAAAAGGGATGTCAGTTTACAATAAATTTATACTACACATTATAAATGATAAAATTAAGAACATAAGAAAGCATGGAAGGATGAAATGTCCTTCGATTCATCAACCTTCCTACTGAAAATAGGAACTTAACAAGTGTTATATTTGCTAATTAAACATATTCAGTTCACTTAGACTTTCATAAATATTTGAGCTCCAATTTCCAGGATCATCTTTGCTGTACATTTGTTTTGATATCATCACCAGAGACTTAAAGGTCGGCCCGGCAAAGCGGGTTAGTCTTGCTGATGGTTCGGTGAACCTTGCCAATAGGTTTTTGTAAACCACAGGTAAGAATAGGATCGGGCTTGACTTTGGCCAAGTAGCCTGTTACTAATGACTACCTGGACTCATACATGAAGGTCAGCAAGTTGGGAAAAAGTTCTCACGCCAAAAAAAACCAGGGTTCAAGGGAAAATAAATAGTTAAATGGCTTGACGCAAGTGATTGTATATACTTGATTGTCATACACATTTGCTGTAGAAATAACAGGACAAAAATACATTAAACTGTACGGCACCTGTTCTTATGTTTTGAGGTTTGAAATAAGTATGTAAATTACATCCCTGGCAGATTACTAACTGAAACCTGGAAATTTCTTTACCTGCATCAAGAGTTCTGGGAAAGCTTGTTCACTTGAGGAAAGACCCGGAGGTAAGTAATTATCTATGTTTAGAATAACTAGCATGACCATATCAGAGTAATATAATCGTTACATTTGATATAGTGCTTTTCACATCTTCTAGACGTCTCAAAGTGCTCAATGCAATACACTGGAAAGTGAATTGACTGTATTTTTATGGGTGGACTCTGCAGCCAATTACGCACAGCAGTGTCTCACAAACTGTCGTGACTAATTTAGTATTTTTTTTCTGAAGGGATTATTGTCAGGCGTGTGAAGCAAGGAAACTTGTCCAAGGCTTGGCCCTGCTGGGAAGCAAACCTAGGTCTCTCGCTTGAATCCTCTAACCACTGAGCTACTGGACTCGACCTGAGCTACAGGACTCCACTATTATTATTATTATTATCATTATTATTATTATTAAAATAGTCATTTAAAATAATATCTTCTCCTACAAAAATGTTTGTGATTGCTATTGTTGATCATCATCAAATGCCTGTACTACCTTCAGGTGACACTCACTGCTTCAATGATTCAACTAATCCATAAGCACTTTTCTCCCTGGGATATGTTTTTAATGGAACTAAGTACTTAGTTCTGCCTGACAAATGGCAGGAGTTTATTACAATCGAACTGTAAGACGAGGTAAACTCCAAAACAAGTCTGAACTAGAGAAAATATGGTTTGATCACAACAGCTAACAGAGTAGCCCCTAACACACCATCTCCAATTAATCCATCATCGGTTGCTTCCTAGAGCGGCAATCTTACTAATGGATTAAAACAGAGTAGACAGTAGTAAATAAGTTATAAACATGATAAGCTTACACGGGAACCCCCAGGCTTGCGCCCCCCCCTCCCCCTCCCCATTAATCCATCTTTAGTAGCTGCCTAAAGCAGCAGTCTTTCCAATGGACCAGATTCTAACAGCATTCATCATTAAATCAACATTCAGTGCTCTAATCAGCAGATGTTGCTGACATGAACCCTCACTGTAATCTCATTTAACCCCCTCCTGTCAGGAGCAGACAGGGCATGACCGTGTAATGCAGGCTAAATTAGATTTGACACAACAAGAGAAGGCATTAAAGATTACTTTATTTTGAAATTCACTCCACGATCCACACCTTTGACTTTTACCTCCCTTCACATTCATATTTTTCGCAACCCTGGTCCTTTGAACAAAACCATAAAAAGCTTTCATGTTTTCCTCCCTGGGGAATTCTTACATTTATTTGCTAAAAGCTGTATTGCATATTCTGAACTCAGTTGCTATAATGTTTGTTTGAAATTTAATTAACTCAAGATGCACCGGATCAACAAGATGTACATTGAGCCAATCGTATGATTAAAATTTAGTAGTGTTAATTTATACCGTGAGCAGTCCAGCAATCAGTGTGACACAACATCTCACTACGTTATGGGGAACTTTGTAAGAGCAGCAACAAAAGTCCAAGTTGGATTGCATTGGTAGTTTTTTTTTGCTTCCCCAGAAATGAGTATCCATTGCTAAATGTTGCTGTCAAATCCAAAAAATGACAGGAAAAGCTATTAAATGTAAGTGTTGACATTTCTCAAGATCTTCACTGTATAAATAATGTAGGGATTGGGTACTGGAGTGATACTTGTCATTCATATGTTATTTGTTCAGGCTATCACACCCATTGGCAATCCCCACTATGAATTCATGAGTACCTCTATCAGTACCCAAAGTACTTGTGCTAAATTGTATATGGATTCATCTATGATAAGCAAGATAAACTTCAGTACAATCATTTGGCCTTTTAAATCTACATGATGCAGTTAGCTTATGTCCCCTTCCTTGTGTTACTATATTTCACTCCAACGACTTGGGATGTCCTCCTGATGAGAAGGGTGCTCTATAAATGTAACTTTGTTGTTGTTGTTCAGTTTCCAACTGATTCCATTGGATCCTTCATTTGGAAATTAATTCTTTATTGTTTTAGTAGTCCTGTAGTGCATTAGTTAGAGCAATCGCCTCGCAAGTGAGAGGATGTGGATTTGAATCCTGGGTGAAAAATTAGGCAAGTTTCATAACTCCACACACCTCTGTTTACCTAGCAGTAAGTAGGAATCTGGTTGTTAGATTGGCAGGTCACTTTTCTTGGGGTAATCAAAAACATTTTGAAAAACTAATAATTTGATCACTCGAGCTCTCAATTAAAAACATGTCTAACATTTCAAAGATTTAGCACTTATTAAATGGGATGATGGAATCTTGGTTAGATATTTAAAAGTCTTCACCACAAATCTTTAGTTTACTTATATTAAAATTATTATACAACTGTATTAAAATGTGATTTTTATTGTAAATAATTCACTGAACAATACATTTTACAAATGAAAACTTGAGCAAGAAAATTGCAATTATTGATAATTATGCAAGATATAGTATATTTACCGGCACTGGAATATTCTAGCCATCGAAGACATGACTAATGGGGTTATTGAAACAGGATAATTTGTCAAATTTCTATTGCATCAATTTTCCTGTACTTGTGAGCAAGAAAATAGATGGTAGGTTGTACTGTGGAATAATGTAAATCTCTGATTGCAACAACATTAACAATGGGTTACTGCTGAATACTTATTTCATTTCTAGAATTATGTCATTAAATTACATTGATATCTTATGATTTTTATTAGCTTATGTTTTGCACACCACTCTAATTAGCATTCAATGACATGGCACACAATTGCCAGCCTGGCATACTTGTAATATTCTTGCCTCTGAGACAGAAGGTTGTGGACTCAAGCCACATATTGGGACCTTGAACTAGTATACAGTAGTATGTAATATTAAATCTTCAACATTACAATAGGAAATGTCCACGAAAGAATTCTGAACAAGGATAGTTTAAAGCAGGTTAATGGTTTCCAAAATATTTTTATTAGAAAGCTGACGAACAGCGAAACTCGCAAGGAAACCTAAACAATGTTCAACATTATTTCCTCCACCTCCATCACTCCCATCCCACCCCGCAGGCACGTGCACTGCTCAATCCACAGGAAAGAACATCAACATGAGTTTCTCTCCATTCACAAACCATTGCTGCAGTGAATACATAGTGTTGTGTTTTATAATTAATATTCTACAAGCAAATTAGAGACAATGCTCACTGTAATAAACATTAGCATTGCTTATCCTGCAAATTACACTTGATTCAACCATAGTCTAATTCAACCCATTCATTTAGTCAAGTGGAAAGTCCGCTTCACTAAAGCGCTGATACGTGTCCTAGTTGATATACAGACAATCTAATGAATATATCATTGCTCAATTAATTCATGAAAAATGCAGCTGAACATATATACTCTAATCATTGAATTCTCGGAAATTGTGATAAATCTATCCTATAGGTGTCAACCTTTAACTATTATACTCGCCTTGGCATTTAGCTTCATACCATTCACTGTGAGTAACAATTTATGAAGTTATTGCATTTATTCTCCTTCAAAACTGGATTGTGGTTATTTTCCCATCGGTATATAGGAAGCATTTTAACATTTAGCAGAAACATCCATTTTGATATTACATCTGAGCTAAGGGACCACACCACAATCCTTACTGATGACCCTCTATTAGTCAAAATGCCAAGACCTAAACAGATTGTCCTGTAATTACACACAGAGTATACAAACACACTTTGAAAAGAATAGATACAAAGGTTTCCAGTGTCAGTCTATGCTAATACAGATTATGATCTCTATGTACACACAGTGTATAGGTTATGTAATCTGTTCCAAGGCCATTTAAGTGTTCACCACTGCTAGTCCTGTGATACCACATACTGCATTAGTTTATATCTTGCTGATATTCTGATTTTTTTGTTTTATGAGTGGTATTTTTAAACATAATTTGAATCAATAACAGAAGTAGTATTTCCAAATGTTGGAAGATTTCCAGGGTGACATTATCTATTTGCAGCATAGAGGGCAACAGTGCAATAGTTTTCACAATAAAGATATTTTGGGGCGGAATTTCAAAGGGACATTGTTTTTTTCCTGCTGTTTACACGTTAGAAGCTGCTCAAGTATCTATTTTCGTATGACGTCCCCCTTTGTTTTGGGTGCTATTCTGATTCACTATTGGTAGCCTAAAAGAGTGGGCAGAAAAAGTTCTCACAGCCAAGAACTTTTTGCCTTCCGAGTATCCTCCTCAGAGATGCAACTGTCAGCTGAAGCAACCCTTTCTCCTTCTTTCTTCTTAGTCAAACGACCAGCCTGTCATCCACAGTCCTTCCATTCCTCCTGAGACTGGGACCTTCCAATGTGATTAATCATAAACTGTTGAACCCTTTACTGAATAATTAATGCTTCTGATTTTCAGTTTTAAACTAAAACTTCTGATAAAATACCCCAACACAAAAAAAAGAAATAGGTATTTATCCAACGCCAAAACATCCCCTGAAATGATTACCCTGTTCTGCTCATGTCTCACTTTAGGCAAGGGAAAGACAGCAAGAATTCCCATTCCTGACCCCTGTGTTCACTGCCGGTCCACCTTTAACATTGCAGGTGTCAGACTGCAAGAGAATCAGCCTAAACCTCGACAAAAATGCCAACATTCACTATTAAGACTCACATAAGAATAATAGTCACTTGGGTGAGATATTGGGAGGATAATCTGCGGTGCAGAATTGTGGAGCAGAAGATGGGAAAAGTAAACAATTTAGTAGAGAAGAAAACTGGTGGAGGAAGATTGAAGACTATGGAGGCAAAGGGAATCAACATTTGAAACAATTGCAGGTTCCAAAAAGAACATTACGTCTTATTGTATATTAACTCTATCATGAAAACATTTCAACGGTTGGTTTGATTCTTTTGGAGTATTAAACAGATTTTTAAAAATGTTTTGTGTGAAATAAATGTGGTGAACTGACTTGGTATAAATTATTATGGAAATAGATTTTGACGTTGAGAACAAAAGCTAAAACAAGTGCCAGGTAACTCAGGACTTTTCATCAGTTTAGTAAAAATAATTAACTATGAATCCTTCTATTTGATTAATTGTATCAGCATTGTATCTGCGCTTGTCATAATAATTAATATAATGGCAATGGTTTGCATACTAATAGAAAAACTGGTAGTTTCACAGAAGTTAATTCTTGCCATCCTAATTAACGGCACATGCATATAAGCTTTGTAAAAGGAAACAAACTAGGTTTTATAAATGCATAATTATTCTTCTACTTCATCAAACTGTTTTTTTGTGAAAGTGACATACTGAGACTGTCAAACATTGCTGATAATGGAGATAATAGGCATATATTCCTTATGTCACTGAGGGTATTATTGAAGAACCTTAATTAGCTTAGGTACTTACTGCACCTTGGAAAGTATTTAATTAACTACTGTCTGAAATAATTAGCTTCAGGTTACTGATGATTTCATTAGCTTTGGTTTCTCCACTTTACACAGACAGTGAGGTTAGAGTAACTCTGCCCGGTCTGGTGACAGGATAATGGATAAGGAGTCTAGGAAACATAATGGCAACCTTGACCAGCTTAATGAAAAGGAGAAAGACAAAGATAAAGGAGAATATAATGACTATTGGTCCTGGTCTGAAACTGTATTGTAAAGGTCATGAATCTACAGGCCATACAAAAGTTGTTAACGATTGTAAAGTTATGATTGCAGTTGGCTACGATAATGAATCAATCTTACAAATAAAAGTAAGACAAATCTCAGTTTGAAAGCTGAAAATAGAACCTGAAAATGTTCGATATACGTGGAAGATTGGGTCAACAGGATGTTTGAAACGTTTCCCTTCAACTTCTATCTATTTCTTTACTGCAACATTTTTCACAGCCTGACTTAGTGTACTGCTGGATTAAATAACTCCATTAATACATACATGAGGCAGAAAGGAATAGATGGATATGAGAGGGAGGATTAGTAGTAGAGTCTCATGTGAATAGAAACACCAGCCTAGATGACATGGGTTAAATGGCCTGTTTCCATGCTATAACACTCTGTGCGATTCTTTGACTTAAGTATTGAAGTAATTCTTATTATTCCAACAGAAAACAAATTTAAAAACATTGAAACAATAAGTAATATGATTACTTATAAAATCACCCATTGCACAGAATGCAAAACCATAGGAAAATATTTCTTATAGTGGTTGGATTGTGGCCACGGGTGGTATTATGCATCACAGTGATAGGGAGTCTTTAGAATAGATCTTCAGATCTATTAATTTCGCCATTGGATACTGGGTCAAAGCACTCCACACCAGAATAGCATTGAGCCACAAGACTAGAAACTCCCAATTTTGAATCTCAGTGAGTCCTGCTTTCGCAAGTGTCAGTCGGACTAAAACAGCCGACCTCGGAACGCCTCAGTTGTAGAAGGGAAAGAGAGGGGAAAAAGCAGGATTCCAGCTTCCAGAATATGCCCGAGTGTGAATGTCAGAATCAGGCATTGGTTGTAGCATCTTGCCACATTCCCCTCTGCCCATCACCACCCAAATCTGTTAACATTAATTTTCTACCGCACATATGAAGAATGGCTTTGCAAGGTGTCAGACTGATGCTGTCATCCAAGAAAGTGAACCCCATTAAGAATCAACACTCTCACAAAAGGAGAAGTGGAGAAAAAGAACATTAATTTGTAACTGTAACAATAGCATCTATATGACGTCAACAATAGAGTGGTACATATTATGTTGTATGTTAAAATGTTGGCACATTTCCAATCATAAGTTGACTCAGAAATCAAAAATAGATCAGCTGATACGCTTTCGCTTTTTTTTTACAAGTAAATAGCTATTAAGTAATAATAATCATTGTATTTGATATCGCACTTTACGTCTTCTAGATGTCTCAAAGCGCTTCACCGAATATACCGTAAAGTGAATTGACTGTATATTTGTGGGCAGCAACCAAATGCACACAGCTGTGTCCCACGAACAGTCATGGATTGAATGACCAATTTATTATTGTATTTTTTCTTTAGGTATTATTATTATCAGGTGTATTATCAGCTGGGTGAAACCTTGCTCAAGGTTTCACCCAGGCTGGAATCGAACCCAGTTCTCTTGCTTGTAAGGCGATTGGTCTAACCACTGAGCAACAGGACTCCACGTGTAACCTATTTATAGTGAATCTTCAATATATTTGAGTACCAACTTACTGTTTTACCGTATTCTGTTATTTTTCTAGCTCAATACATCTTATAGATGATATTTGACGGTGGTTGTGTTAACATACCATGCTTATGCTGCTGGTGTACCTTTCTATCCACGGTAAATAAAAACCCTATTAAAAATAAATTGGCAGATCTGATGAAAACACCAAATGTTCAGCAACTGAAATTATGTTTATTGGTTTCTTTCCATCAACTACATTTATGGTCCTATTTGCTGGTAAATTCATAACACCGTAACTCTAATATAACTCACAATATCTTGGGAGTCTCTGCATGAACCATTTACTTGCTGAACAACAAAAACAAATTATATTTCTATACCACAGGCAGTAAAGTAGAAACAAAAATGAAAACAGTTTGGATTTGAAGTAAAACAAACAAAAACAAATTAATTAGGAAAAATCAGGCAGAATTTGGATTGCATAATGTTTGTTTCGAATATGAAGGTTCTGGGAGCAGCTGATCAATCTCATTGGTAGATAAGTGCCTACAAAAGATACACAGTCACATTACTTTTGAGTACATTCTGCAAAGTGCTTTGAGACATTGTCAAGACATGGTAAGATGCTATATACAATGCAAGGATTATTATTATTCTATAAAATCTTTTTTTATTATTATAATGTTATTTATTATAATATAAAATAATAATAAACTAGTTGAATTGCTTGCCAAATGTCAGTCATTCTTTCTGCAGATTACAATGTTTTTAGAATACTTGTCAACTGTTACTTTCTCTGTTAGCGCAACAACCACACACTGCAATTTAAAAAATAAAATTGTTGAAACTATTATTCTTATTTGAACTTTTCTTCCTGTGTTTTTTTGCCTCCGCTACATCTCACTTCAACATTCAGAATATAGCCTCACTATTTCCAAATATTACCACATGGTTATATTTTTATTTTCAATAACATCATTTCTAAAAACTTGTATTGAGATAAAGCTTTAAAAGTTTCACTTTTGCCAAGCAAGGTATCATTTCATTTCAGCCTCTTACAGTGAAAAATTGTCCCGTGTTGATACTTCAAAATATGTACACAAGAAGCTTTTATAGTTATTGGAACTTAGTGATTATTTTCCAAGCTGAAAAAGAGCATTTCAAAATGGTCCATTAGATGAACTAACAAAATTACTGTTGTATCTGGTGTGCTCAAAAACAAAACTATAGCAGAGGTAGTACTGCATTACATATCGTTGTCTCATACTGTAGAATGCTTATGAGTAGAACACGTTAAATCATATTGTTTGCTTCCTGTAACTGAACACTGAGGCTAATTGACAATATGTTATATAAATTGCAGACTCTATTTTCCCTTTCTCATTAGCTTTCACAAACTGATTTTCTGTTTTCAATAAATCTGCTTGCAGCATTAGAACTGGATCAGGTGGTGGTACTTTATCACTGTCCTGCACTCAGTCATTTTTTTCCTCACGCTTCTTAGTGCCTTACCACCTATGTGTACGAAGGCTAAGTACACTTTCTGAACATTGACAGAACAGGAATAGCTCAACAGATAGCTGGTGTACTACCCACCCCCCCAAAAAAAAATGCATCACGGTGAACTTAATCAAATTGCCTAGTTTCAGAGTATTAATGCCAATGAAAGAAGCACTTACCATTGAAATGTGTTAATTTCCTTTTAATGTGTACAGAAATTCTCATCACTTCCTCCCCTACAAAGGTGTGCCATTATTTCATGGTGCGGAGAGCTCAGATATGGATAGGATGAGGGAGGACAGAAACTTGTCCATTTATCAAACTCACTCCCTCACACTGAAGAAGATGTTCCAATGCTGTGCAGTGAAAGAACTACAGGACTGAAATCTTCTCATTCAACCAAGATTGGTTCATACAAAAGTCGACAATACCCCATTGAAAGCCATTGTTGATATTCAACATTTTTTAAATAGCTGAACAGAATAGACAATATGGCTGAGCGGAAAACTTGGTCAGGAGTTGACCCGGAGTTAGTGTGCTATTAAAACAAGAAGTTCAGACATGTATCCATAATGAACAGACACGTTAACTTACAAGTATGTAAATAATAAATGCTTGTACTGCGGATAATTGTGAACTTTACATTTCTGCCAGTCTAAAAGCAGTCGTCATTAAAACAACAAGGTAGGGGCCAGTGTCTGCAACAGCTAACTTTCACATGCACGAGAAAACAAGTCTTTTGTCAGCATAAAAAAAGTTGATACATGCCCGTGTTTGTCAAAATGTAAAACTGAAAAACAAGGAAAAATTTACATTTATAAATATAACTGACCTGGCATAAAACCAAAGCGTTTTAGCAAGTGCGTAGATTATTTAATAATTGTACACAATACATTTTGAAACTGTCCATAAGTCATGGTAACCAGCCATGAGTCCACTTCACATGTTGATTACCACCAGACTGTGGTGTTAGTAAGCCACACAACTAAGTACGGCTATAGGCTGTTTTTTTGATTGCTTAGGCTGCTAGCATTTCATTCTACGTAGCTTCTGGAAACAATGCAAATACAGTAGCACATTCATATTTTACATTTGGCAAGCTGTAATCTCACTTTGTGCAAAGTTTAATTGTTATTAATGAAAGATGACCGTAAGGATAGGCGAGGGAGGCGAATGAAAATGGGAAATTCATTGAAATAGGCTAGTCTCAAATCCCTAACCTCAAAGGTGGCACCTAAACATGAATGATGAGGGAAAGGGGCTCCATCTAACAGCAGTTAACTGCACTCTGTCAAAGCTAATAGAGAGGCAGTCAGGCTTCTGGTTACTCCTGGGCGTCACCTTTTTGGGGAAAATAAGATCATCTGTCCGTCCGGTATCAGTTCTAAATATGACAGATGAGGTTTTCATTACCATCATCCCGAGGCTTTTGAGAAAATTTTCCTTTCAGTAAGTGCCAGAGCCACTTGAATATGCTATATTCATCTGAAAATTGCAGCTATCACACACACAGTGCTATCAATGCATTACCTGACCATGTATTTCAGTATTCAGGCATTGAAACCTTTGCTGACTCCGAGCAGAAATACAAGCTGTCTGCTTTACAATCTGAGATACACCTAAACTATTACACATCATCAAAGCATTAATTTAACTATTACATTACATCAACCGAAATATTGTGGGAAAGGGATATGTAATATCAGTTTATTCGTGGGAAACAGCAATAACAGGTGTCTGTCGGGTTTGCATGTGACAGAGAGCTCAGAACTCAAGAACATTTTTAGCTACTGTTGTTAATTCAGTTTGAAGGATGGTTTAATTTTTTTTAAAAAAAAACACAGATTGGAAATCTCAGGGATTTTCCCACATGCATCAGTGGAGAGGTTCACACAGACAAGTTATTAGATACAGCGCCAGCAAAATGATTGTGAGCCAGTGGCAAACAAAGCCTTCAAGATTTACAGGCGTTTTATTCAGGTTTTCTGAAGAATTAAAAAGTACATGTTTATATTCCATTTAAAGGCTACACATTGTTGAATATTATAAGCTTTCAAGATAAAATATATAAAGTTGTTTGTAAAGTTGTTGCATTATCATAATAATTATTATGTGTATAATTGTGACGATTTTTCGAGGATCGATTTTACGTTATGTCACGTGAGTTCATGGATCTGTGGAAGGTTGCATAACTGCTGCAACAAAGAATAGAAACTGTTATGAAAGTGACTGGGAGACATATATATGATCTCAAATAATACTGAAAATTCATTGTAAACTCAAGATTTAGAGAATCTCAAAATATGTTTCATACATCCATTTTGTAAGATTAAATATACATATGTAAAAAAAACCCTCAAAGGATCATGATCAAAACGATCATAGGGAACGAAGCAAGTCACCTCACATGATAGAAATTTCTGACCATGTGTGTTTTAAACCTGTGGCAAATCAAATTTTGTAATTACTAACTTTCTTTTAACCAAAACTGGGAGATACTTTCTTTCACATAAATAGGCAGACAAGACCTTGGTTTAATGTCACATTGAAATGCCTAAACCACTGCATTGGAATGTTAGTTTAGAGTTCTTGGACAAAGTTTCTCGCTATAACCTGGCCTACAATTCTCCAAATAAAATTGATCATTTGCTTCATGAGTATTTGTGGGATATTGCTGTGTGCAAATACAAATACACAGTCACTGCACTTTACAGATCCTGTGAAGAACTTTGACATGTTCTGATGATGTGAGAAAGTGACAGATCAATTATTATTATTATTTTGTCAATTGCGTCAAAATGACCTTGCGAAGTTTCTGCACATGAGTTTAACCCAGGAGTTGACTGCATGACATTTCTGTTGGGCATTGTCTTCATTTTATTTAATCACAATTGCAGTAGCTGATTCGCACCTCATACAGAGTGATGAGTTAAATTCACACATCATACAGAGTAACACAACAGTGTTTAACTGTTTTGTTCTCCCCTGTATGAAGTGTGAACAACCTTCCTGAGTCTGTTAGAGACTGTAAGGTTTGTAAAGGTAAATCTTGCTCGCATTCAATAGTTTAAATGGGATTACAATCAGTGTCGACTCCCAATATTCCTTCCTTTTTCAAATGCAGAATTTATCTTTCTAAAATAAAAAATTAGAAATCCAAACCCATGGATAAGCATTTCAAAATTCAAATGGGTGCACAAATGAGTAATAATAATGAACCAAGATATGAAAGTGGTTACAACTAGAGATATCCACATCCTTCTCTGTAATAATACTAATATTTGATTATAGGGATATACCCTAAATGTGAAACACAATTTATAAATATAATTTTGTGTTGTTGCAGTACCTTTCACGGTGGGACGTCATCTCAAAATGCCAACAAAACAGGCAGACAGGACCTCAGTTCAATGTTTCATCCATGGGATATGATCTTTAACAACATAGAATTCCTCCAGAACTGTAATACAACAAAACAACATGAAATTACATTTGTATTGTGCCTTTCAAGTCAATAGTGTCTGGCTGGGCTTTGAGCTCAAAGTTCTGATGTGAGACTTGAAACCACAACATTCTGACTCAGAAGCAATAGTGCTGCTGAAATGTTAGATTTCAGATCATTCTGAAGAAACAGAATTCAATCTGCTTTCCCCAAAATTGATCCCTGATCAGAGAGACTTTATTTTGTAGTTGTTTAAGTAATCCAAAATCCTACATGATGCAAAGGGTGCTACAAAAACGCAAGTTGTTGTTAGCTGTGCTAAACTGATCATTGGATTGAATGGTTACATTCTTAACTATGACCACATTTCAGTATTGAACAGGCTTGAAAACAAAAAAAAATTCCTACCAAACAAAGTAGCGCTCGCTAGGTGAATATCTGAAACCAACTGGCAGAGAATAAGAAAATAATCTAAGTTTATTTTGAAGAAAAAACATGTTTGCTTGTCAGTATCATTTTTGCAAAGGAAACATATTTGGAAAATAAACCAGATTATAACTGGCCATATTGGGTTACATCCCAGTACTGTATTTTCAAATGAGCAAAAAACAAAGCTTAGCAAAATGGTACATTGAATGGCAAGGGACAAGCTGAGAGGGAAACGTGTGCTGGAGGCAGGAAATTTTGATTATACAATAAGTGTGACTAGTAACACTGTGCAGCAAATAGCTGTCATCACAAGTTTGGAAATTATGGAATGCGTCTCATGTATGTGCGATAACAGCCTCACCAAATGTGCCTTAAAGTGAGACGACAGCATTCGAACAAATAAAACATCCAAACAGCTGTGTGCTGGCGCTTAGCCAACTGTAACCCTGGCAACATGGTTCTCATAACTGCTGCTCAGCTTTATGTGGCATCGGTACCACAAACAAATTATGCCTGCGCTACATAGCTGACATGAACGTAACAAACACCCTCACGCTGGCTCTCATATCTGCCCGCATCCTACCTGTCACTATGGCAACGGTAGCATGCAAGGAAAAAGACTGCCAACTCGAACTAAAACTCCGTCGCTACAAGGTATTTTAAACACAACAATAAGCGAAGAACATCAAATCGTAAGATGGGGTGGAAGGTAATGAACATGTCGATTTACACTTGCAGGGGACGATAATCGCTTCTAGCCTCTATTTGGGAACAGTGTTATCTCCTATCTTTCCCCTTCCTCACTATCCTTCCAATTGTTCCTTGCTTAGTGTCTGGCCCAGCCATTATGAAGCGCCCTGAGACATTATCCTTTGTGAAGGGCGCTTGCTATATAAATGGAAGTTGTTGTACACTCAGAACAAGGAAGGCATCATTAATTTCCTACATGAATTCTCCATCCTGAACAGTTGAATCGTTTGTGGGGACTCACTGTCCAGGTGTATATGCTAAAAATGGCTGGAGGACTTATTGGCAAATTGCAGCGTGTTTACATATCTTTTCACAGTCAAGTGCAATGAGTAACTATAATTAAGAGCATCCAGGCTAGAGTTCCATAAATATTCTGCCTACCCAATAATGCCCTGCCCCAGGTAAGATCAATCAATCAAAACTTACATTTATATAGTGCCTTTCACGTCGAGAGGACGTCCAAAGGCGCTGATCCTAGGTAAGTGGAGGCAAGTCTGGCCTATGTAACTTAGTCCTCATCAGGCAGTTTCTTTACCCACTAAACCATCAGGGTAGGTCGTTTACACAACTCTTATAGTAATTCTTACAAATTATATATCATAATTATTGTGCAGTAAAGTGGAATTTATATCTAAAAGTACAGACTTCAAAATCAATTCTAAATCTATTAAGAAATAGTGATTTGCACAAAGCAAAAATAATTCTGTTGTACAGAATATTCACAGGCTAATTGAAGCTATTATGAACATTTTTTTTTCTAATTAGTTAATCCATTATTTCAAGTATTAAAGTTTTTGATAGTCGACTTCTTTGTCTCTTGGTAATTATGACACTGCTGTAAATTCTATGAAACACAATAAGATTCATTAACACCCAAGTTGAAACATACTTAGATTAAATTAGAGGAAAAGACGATTGGAGATTTAAAACTCTTAAGTGTTTAGCTGCAATAATTGAGAACAAATTGTCATTTGTATCCCAATAATCATTTCATGAGTGAAAGACCATTCTAGTCATGAGAAAGAATATATTGAATTTGTGAAAATTTGCCAATGAGGGGTTGATAGTGTGATTTAATCATAATAATGATAATAGTGCTAATAGTGTGATGATAATAATGATAAAAGTGATAGAGTTTTAAAACATGGAAATAATCATCTACTTAATGTGAAAGCTGATGTCCAACATATTTATATACTGTACCAAGAAAAGGAGGAAGATGCCTGATTGAAATTGAAGCATCTTATAAATCAACAATTGTTGGTTTAGTTGAATGTATCAGAACAAACCCCATTGATAGCATTAAAATGATGGAAAAACATGAAAACTGGAAGAAATAAATGTTCCGTAATTAAAGAAACAATCAGGATCAAAGAAGAATATGACATCCGTCGAAAAGAAATAGAGGGTAGCTCATCCGAACCAACACAAATGTGACATGGAATAAAATTTTGCTTAAAAAGAAAATTATATCTTGTAGAAAAACAAATGGGAGAAACAAATCATACATGTAGCTGCAGCAATCTTACATAACCGTCAATTTCCAAGAGAATTGAAAGAACAAGGCCGAGATATGAACAAAATCGACAAATGGTTGACAAACTGACATTTTCTACATGCAAATACCCATCACCAAGCTTAACCGTATACAAATCAAATGTTGTACATTTACCTGTGGCAACAGTGTTTAGAAGTATGCTTGTAGATCTATATATATGTTTGTGCATGGGTGAGTGAATGAGGAAAATAACACACACACACCCACATTCACAATACTTTACATTGCGTTTGGCTGAGTACAACACTTGCCGATTTTGCTAAATACTTGAAATCCAAACTCTAAACAAATCTGGAAGATGTTGTTCAATATTTGCACCATTTCTGTGCAAATGTTGATGCCTGGAGATTTCCAGAAATTGAATTTTTGCAAACTGGCAATTTGCTAATCAGCAAAGATTAGTAAATAGCACATGCCTAGTAATTTGTTCAGCAATGCCTCCATTTGAATGTGAAGATGGTATTTAATTAGCATAATGTTTGTGGCAAGTGATCATTTTCATAATTCTGCAGTTGATGAATAAACCATAATACGTAACAAGAAATGATTAATAGACGGTTATGTAAGATTGCTGCAGCTACATTAAAGCAATGTGTAGTGTTTTGCAACTTTAAGATTGCATAAATGACAAAATAAATTAATAAATTAATTAATTGGTCGCTTAATCTCCGACTGTTTGAGGGACATTGCTGTGCTCAATTGGCTGCTGCATTCACCCACAAAATATACAATTAATTCACTTTACAGTATATTCCATGAAGCGTTTTCAGATGTCTTGAAGACATGCAGTTGCTCGAAATGCAAGGATTATTTATTATTAAGGTCAAGTATAAATGTAGATTAGCTCCTCTTGGTGGATGGGTATTTCTCCCCACAACCCCCTCCCTCTTCACCGCCCCACCCCCCTTCACCCTCCCCCGCACTAAGTACTGAGCATAGAAACTCATTTATCAGTACCTTACCCCTAGGTTGAGTTTATACTGGCCACAGGATGTTCCAGTGAAGGTACTTGAAGCTTTCCAGTACTTTTCTTAACTGCAATAAGCCTTCACATTTAAAATTGCCTGCCCATTTCCAGCTTAGGTTTGGTTTGTGCATGCAATACCAAGATTGTACGTCCCATACTGTAAAATATACCACTTGTGTATTAGCAGGACAGAACTGCAATGGTTTGTACGTAATAATGTCCTGGAAACAGTTATGGAGCGAGTGACTAATACTATCTGGGGGAATTGTTGGTTAATATCTGTGAGCCTGATCAACAAATATTGGAGGTATTCAAGTATGAGGCGAGCACAACTGAGATGCACAATACAATACAATTTAGAAAAATGCGAAGTACTGCAGATGCTGGAAATCTGAAACAAAAACAGAAATTGCTGGAAACACTCAGCAAGTCAGGCAGCATCTATGGAGAAAACAAAAGTGAGTCAACGTTTCCGATCCACGACCCTTTGTCAGAACTATACAACTTATATTTATTTGGTGCCTTTCATGAGGAGGATGCCTCAAATGTCTTAAGGTGCAATGTGTTTTCACTTGTCATTTGCTAAATCACTTAACGAGAAAGGTGTAGGAATGAACCCTGGTTTTCCAACACCTCATCCAGGACACACAAAGGCTAATTGTACCACTCCCTCTGCACTTTGGCTAAATAGGCACAGACTGAGCATTTTAGTACCATATTCTGCATTTATTGCGATTCTATTGTGTAAACTTGATTATCTCTAGTTTAAAATGTCAGCTACATATTCTGGATGACTTCTTTTCAAATACAATGATGGAAATAAGATAATATGCAACCTGAAGTGATCATTACCTTTTCATTGTGAACTCTAAGTCTCCCTGCAGGTGTGAATTTCTGTTAGTGAATGGGATGGGTGTTGGGCTGCCGCAACGAATATGGGCTGATTTTACCCAATCATTAAAGGAAATGGGTTATTCCTTCAGGTCTTGTTTCATGCCACATTATGCTGTTCCCATTGTGTAATATTTTGCATACTCTTTCAGAGGTAAAAAGGCTGTTCTTCACCTCTTTTTCACACATTTAATAAATGAGCCTTAATACTGTCAGCTTCACAGGAGGCCAAGAGGTGTAACATCAGACTCAAGTGAGATAAGAAACTGACAGATTAAGGGAATTAAGAAGATTATGAGTTACTGGTGAATAAAACTGTAAGGTTGAGGTGTGAAGATTGTTTGGTGTTATTTCTGGCTCAAGCCTCGTATTAACCCTTTAAGAACATACGTTCAATAGTATTTTGTTTCTTTATTTCAGAGAAAATGATGACATTTCACGCACCTCATGTTGACACCGTTAAACTCCCTTACCATTTCATGGTAGGTGTTTACTTGAATATGTTAATTTGCTGGAAAAATCGAGCATGTACTTTTTTTCAACAAGTCAATCCCTAGGTTATGCCAAACAGTTTTCCTAGATAATCATTTTAATTCTTCTGTAGAGATCCTACTGAATGTTGTAATAAACTCAGAAATGAATGGCAGTTCAGGTTTTGATTTACTTGCAGTGTTGAATAACAAGACAATCTGATAAATACACAATAGGGGTACAATAGGGGTAGCATGATCTCATATCACATTATCTGTTATTTTAAATATAAATTATTTTCCACATCAATTGTATTTTCACACACTCACTGCTGGCTTGTCAGGAATTTCATTGTAATCATTTGCCTCTCTTTAACAGGAGGTAAGATTCGTCCCATTTGCCAAATAGGTTCTTAAACTGCAGAGGAGTTGATCTAAATGTTAAAAGCAAATGACCTGGTATGGGAGGAGTAAATAGGTTTGAGCGAAACATGGGAATTATTTAAAAATAGAGTAATACTGTACTACTTGGAACTTAAAAAAATGCAATACCATGGAATGTTGTCAATCACACACATGCCTATGCAAGCACGTGTGATATAGTCAAATAATTGTG
This sequence comes from Hydrolagus colliei, assembly GCA_035084275.1. Taxonomy (NCBI): domain Eukaryota; kingdom Metazoa; phylum Chordata; class Chondrichthyes; order Chimaeriformes; family Chimaeridae; genus Hydrolagus; species Hydrolagus colliei. The sequence continues at coordinate 12,922,349 of CM068754.1, forward strand.
AACACAAGATAGCATACTGGGCCTTTTCCCATATCTGACAGCACACTTTTTGCAAACTTAAATTTTAATAAAGGAAATAACATTGAATTGTGTGAAGTTACCCAAAACTTATATTTATACAATGGGCTCATATTTCATTACACAATGTTGCACTGCACACGATTGCTCATTTCAAATTCTTTTGCACACATAAAGCAGGTAAATTAATCTGTGCATAAATTACTCTGAAAATAAGGTATTATTGCTGGATTTAGTACATTTAGTTTGCAGTGGTGTTGGATGAGAGGGACCTCAAACATAGTTTAAATGGGATGAAATTGATTCTGCTTCAAATTATATTGAACAAAATGAGATGAATGGCAAATAAATTGGTACACTCTGCTGTATTTAACAGCATCAGTACAAGAGGAAAGCAAAATGTTTCAAATGCTGTACCTTTTGCATATTAATCTGCAGCAGACTTTCACTTCATGTGGTCTCCGACACAGCAATATCAAAAGAAACTGTCAAATCTGAAACCTAATCCAATTATACGCACTGCCAGAACTTGCCATAGCTGTTCTGATAAAGCTTCAGACTTTATCAAAATGGAAATTAATGATGAATGAACCACAGGTATGGACTTCCATTTTAACATCACAAAATTGTAATTAAAATACTCTGATAACCGTTTAAAAAAGTAAGCTATACTGGATTCCTAAAATACTTATTTTAGGCTTTTAATTTTTTGGGGACCTTTTTCAAGCATACAATATCATAAATTCTGAGTTTGAAAGCGATTCGGTTATATTCCATCTAATTTATTCTTTACTATAAGTGCTCTTGAAAAAAATCACATATAGCAAAAGACTAACTTTTGCTACATGGGTCTTTTTAAACAGTTAAATTTCCTTTAAAACATGTAGATCAGGTGAATGCATTTCTAATGCAATTCATGGTTAATTCATGTTAAGTAACAAAACTGCATATGCACAAATTTCAGTGACTATTGTCTACTCAAGAATGTCAATGTATTTGCGTTTCGCTTTTTTTTGTGCCTCAGGAACTATTACATCCCCAATTTATTCTGGAGTATTTTGTACACAGAGATCAATTCACTAAGCGGGTTATTGCCTCCGAATGTTTTTTTTCCAAAAAGTGGTGGGACAAGAACAATACTGATGAATTCAATGAAGTACGTGAGGTCCTATGTTTTTTCTGCATCTATTAGCAATGCAAACAGGACATATTCTTGGTTTTATTTCTTGCGTCAATTTTTCTTATCTAAATGTTCTCCTCTTCACTTTATTTCCCCCCGCTTCCTGAAACAGTTTGGATTCCAATTTTTTTCTTCTTCTGGCATAAGGCTCTTTTGGGTACCCATTTGACCCACATTTATTGATCCCTATCACAATGACGGGTAGAATAGGAGCAACAGTAACCAAGGGAAATAGCCCAGGCCACAAGGGAAAAAACATTACACACACTGGAGACAGCTATTTATGATGTACCCTAAAATATACAACTGTGTTAATGACTCACTTTCTCACCACTCTTGCCTCTGAGACAGAAAGTTGTGAGTTAAAATCCCAAATTGGGCCCTGGACTCACATAGTCTAAGATGACAATTCAATGTAGCACTGGGATGTGTTGCATTGTTGGAGGTGCATTTGTTTAGATGAATTGATAAACCAAGGAACTGTTCAGGTGGACATTAAAGATCCCATACAATTGTTCTTAAAGGCAAGGGAGTCTCTGCTGGTGTCCTAGCCAATAATCTCCTAAATGAAATTAATCACTCACTCTATGATTGTTTGTGTGACATTGCTTTGCGCAATTGTGTTGCTGCGTTCGCCTACAAATACACAGTGAACCCACTTGACAGTAAATCCTGTGAAGCACTTTGAGACATCCTTCTGACGTGATAAGGTGCTATACTAAATGCGAGGATTAGTATTTAGTAAATCACTATGTGCACATCAACCACTGAGTTCACGTAACATGCACTTCAACAATTCTTTTAATAAAGATTAAAATAGACAAAAATTCACACAAAGCTGCTACCTTTCAATTTATGATAACTGGTTGTTTAAGAAGCAAGTGTAACTTCTTCCTTTCCTGAAATATCTACAATTACTTGAAAGAAAGAAATAAGAGATCGTATCTAGCTAGCAATAGAATTGTATTCTCGAGAGAAGGCTATTCAAGTCGTTTTTTTTAAAAGACTTTAGCCAAATGGTTATTTCCATCCTGTATCGTTTCATGTAATTGTATCAGCTTTTAAAATCTACCCAACTGATGGTCTACCCAAGTAAAAATTACTTCCTTTTCATACAGAAATCATAGCAATAAGGCTTTTACATTGACTCTAAAATTAAATGCAAAATCTCTGCACTGCAGAACACACTCACCAATAATGCAAGACTGTAATTAAGTGCTGCGGCACAGTTTGTGATACAACAAATTAAAGTCAATTTACTTCTCGTCACAGAAATGTGCCCGCAATAAGAAAAGTCAGTTCCCGCTGTTGCTAAATAACTCCTGATTCACCCCAAGACTTTTCATTTGAACAGTATTCAAGGTATTTGTTGAATTTCTGTAAGAAATAGAGATGGTGTGGACAAGTACACTGTCATTCTCAGTAGCGTCACTTGAATCAATTCCTTGGTCTATGAAACAGTAATAATCTTTACATTTGAAATGGCGCCTTTCACATCAGGAGGACGTCTCAAAGCGCTTCACGGGAAACACCATAAAGTGGTGTGACTACCTACTTTGTGGGCGAATGCAACAGCCAATTTGCACCACAGCAATGTCCCATGACTTTGGACTTGTGCGCACAGCCCTCTGACTCAGAAACAAGACTACTACTGACAGGGCCTCCTCGCTGGCTAACAGTGCGAAATACTAAGGCTTAACTGAAAAAAAAACACAGCAAGAAAGCCTTTGACAAGGCCTGACAGAAGTCATGGTGGTTCTCACAGCTTTCTGCTCTTTTGAAAAAAAACACTCACTTCAAGAAACACAACAAAATACAGTTTTTGAAAGCTTGAAGCTTTGCAGAGACCACTAACATACAATAGGGTTTACTTTGCAACATCAAGGTAATAGCATTTAAAATATGCACACTTGGGAGACAGTTTTGAGCAACAGCTTATGTGAGGTTACCCCCCCCCCCAAAAAACGATTCTATCTCTTTAAGAAATTCAAACAATTCTAGTGATACAAAATAAGTATTGTTAAACCTCTGTATCTTATGAAACTGCATTACATATTCATGTGCATGGAGTACATCGGAACATTATACCCTGATGCTGGCAGTCAGTTTTTTACCATTTTAACTACATGATTAATATCAGCTTCTGCAGGAAATTAAACTTAAAAAATTTCAATATGTAGATTAAAAGACAAAATTACAGACACTGGATAATGCAGTACAGTTGATTAATTTTCGTCCCGTGAATGCAAAATCTTCCAGCAATCTCGTGTGCAAGTCTTGCAAAAATGTCACATTTCAGAATGCAGCGCAGTGCTATCTGGTACTGAGGGCTGCTCCCAGCTGCAGCTGGCACCACACTTACACTGCCTGTCAGGAAGATGATGGGTGAATGTAAGGTCTAGCTGTAAAATAATTGAATTTTCATATCAGAGGGAAACAGAATTTCCCAGACAATGAAAATGCTGAGTCTCACACTGTTATTTGCAAATACCCTTTGCCACATTACTCGAAATCCAAATGTAAATTTCTGATTTTTTTTTCCTTTCAGTGCCACATGCTTCTTCAGTGTACAACCATCTGTATGAAAATGGAAGCAGATAATAAGTAGCCAAATCTCATATTATTAGAATAGTAATTTACTTGCTGAATCGGACAGAGTGCTGTCTCTGTATTTTTGCCAATGTGAATATGACTAAGGTTTAATTAAGTTTCTTGAACTCCGACCTTTCTTAAAGGCAAAACATACCAGCAAGTTTCGAAAGTGGAGTGAGGAAATCGCCTGCTTCATGAAATCGCACCGTTTACCAGTGAAGAAAATCCTATTTTGTGTCAAAAACAAAAGTTAAAGTGGAGACCATCTTTCCATATTCAATTTCCTCGCGAGCACAATGAAAAAAACAGTTTCTATAATTATAACAAGTACATTGGGAAACACTTGAGATGAAAAGTATCTTGATGTATTTTTTGCCAACTTTCTTCCTTGCTCCTCAGACCCTTGCAGGCGGATGCTTACATGGGTGGTAGGAGCTCTTAATGGGATCTTGCACCAGTGTCTATTCTTGATATTAAGCAGAGATAGTGAATGTTGACAGCCTGTTCCAATGTACTGTGTTACAGTTAAGGCTGATTTCCACTTGCAGTCTACACACACTTTCTAGCAGGTGATCACTGGCTCGCTATGAAGACAAGGAACCTTTGCTGTTGTTCTCTGACACTTGTCAATGGGGCAACAAGGTAAATTATAGTATCCCAAACATTGCTCCATCTCAAATCAACTGCCTTAACATCCACAAATGAAGAAATCATTTACAGGATTTCACGTTGTGCAAAAAAACTCTTTTATTACAATTTAAAAAAAAATGTTAATTGTGCAAAGCAACTTGTCATTAAACTTGGTACGATATCAATGTCAGATCCTAATTCCAGCGATAGTCCAGTAGTACGAATCATACAGGGCCTAGAAAGGTACTGAATTCTTTCAGGAAATGAATCGCTTCAAATTAAGATTGTAAAATCACAGTGGATTTTATATTTACAGTACCTAAACATGCAGCTGCACCAACAATAAGAAACTTACATTACATGGTCCTTGAAGTGTATGATAGGAATTTTTGAGTACATCTCTATCTAGAGTTTTTCCACTATAAAGATGAATATATTATTATATTACTGTATAAGAAACAGATGACTATAGTTTAGTGATCTGCCTCTATGCGTTATTTCGGCATTAGCCAAGAGGATCTTGGGACAATGCTGTAAGGCCGCTTAATGCAGATTTAAAAAGCAACAGCAACAAAATGACATTTGTATAGCGCCTTTCATATCAGGAGGACATGCCAAGGATTGTCAGTGTTTCAAATAAAGCTGTACAGTTCTTCTCATTTCTAACTTTTTAAATATAGTTTAAAAACCATATTTGAAATACAAACACATATGTTTCTCTAAACTTAATTCTTATTATATGTCATGTATTTAGCCTATCAGTTGGCAGTATGCTGTTTTTAGACTCTAAAAGAGCTTCATTGTAAAACATTTACCAATGCAACAATAACACCAACTAAATTACATATGTATAGCTCTTTTCATGTCGGGTTGGGACATCTGAAGGTGCAAACAGGAGAGAAGGGGAAAGACTCACTCCAGTTTAAGCTTGTCACTGGAAGTTTTCAGCAACTCTGCAACACATCGAGGAATTCCTTCAAGATGCCATGATTCAGTCAATGGGTTGACAAATTGACATATGATGTGACAATTATCACATCATCAAACAACAAGGTCAAGCCAATTGATAAGTAAAGATTGGGAGAAGGTGTGAACTAATCTGTCCTTCCCCACCCACCCTTTCCCACTTCAGTGGTTGGATTTGAAGAGAGGCTGAAACCTGAAACAGCCAACACAGGTTGTTTCAACATGTTGAAACACTATCTAAAGAAAGTTATTTATGTTTCACTGCATGCCTAACATTCATCAGGAGAGGTGGTTAAGGGAAACAAAATCAGAGGGAGAGGAGCAAAAAGGAGATAAATAGATATCATACAATTCATTACCCATGTGTCAGTAGTAGCACTGAATACTGTAATAATAATACTTCGATTTGATAAAGCACTTTTCATGTCTTCTAGAGTCTCAAAGAGCTTCACATAATATACTGTAAAGTGAATTGACTGTATCTTTGTGGGTGAAATGCAGCAGCCAAGTGCGCACAGCAGGGTCCCACAAACAGTCGTGGATTGAGTGACCAAATTATTATTACTTTTTCCTTGAGGGATTATTATCAGGCATGTGGATTAAGGAGACTTGCCCAGGGTTTCGCCCTGCTGGGAATCAAACCCAAGTCCCTCGCTTGCAAGTCGAGTGCTCTAACTACTGAGCTACAGGACTCTGAATCAGAAGATTGTGGGTCATGCCCCATGTCAGGACTTGGAATCACATAACCAATGATGACATTCCAGTGCAGTGGTGCAGTGCTGGTGTGTGTTGACGTGATAAGGCACTATATCAAATTCAGGGATGATTATGATAATTCCTTTCTATTACCCTTCTAGATCTCTAAACTATTTTCTCTCTCCCCCACTCCCCCCCCCCCCCCCCACCATCCACCACCTCCCACTTCATCTTCTTCCATGATTTTTCACTCACTAATAGGATGGGTAGGCCACCAGCTCCCAGGTCTCTCCGTGATCACTAGGTAAAATGTAGCTGGTGACATGTGAGTTTCCAAATGAATATTTTTGTTCTCTCCCTTCTTAGGAGGAAAATGGCTGGCTTGGACCCCCACATACATTTTGCTTTGTTAAGATGGGTATCTCACATACTTTTCATGATCTAATAATAGAATGGCAGAGAAACAAGCTGAATGGCCAACTCCTGTTCCTACGTAGAAACCCGTCAACATGCTTAGGAATCCAATTGCAACACACAGATAAGGAAACATGGAATGAAAACAGACCAACCATTTTGCCCATCAGGGAAATCAACTAAATAGTATTGAATTTGCATAGTTTGTATCCCGTGTAGAAATTATTACCCACAACAGGTTTCTTCTGCTTCATTGTAATTTGAAGTGGCAGTTTGTATGATCCGAAACATAAGCTCCTCCAGCTGAACTGATCGCATTTCATGGATAAAATTCCATTATGATAGTTAAGTACACTTTATTAAATACCAAAACACACATTTCTATTCTGTCGATGTTACTGCCACAAAAGGGTCTGCGCTTGGATTAAACTGGGTATTGTGCGTGCTAAAAATGAAACATTGGTCGTGAAAAGTGCTTTTGTTCTGCACTTCATCCTTCAAGCTTCTTTGAACCCTTATCTGCTTGGTTAAACCCTTTGAGGAGCAAAGAGTTTATTGGATGAAAAGTGGATATTTTCAATCAATTTTCTTTTCTATTAATGTTTTACATGCAACATACTAATCTGCTTACAGTACATTTTAATCTCACCTAGTTAACAGCATCACTTTGGGCTCAGTTAGTAGCACTCTTACATCTGAGACTAAAGGTTGTGGAATGAAGCCTAACAACAGGACTTGTTAGCTAAATTGACACTGCACTGCAAGTCTGGGAACTGCTCTGTGATCATCGGTGCTGCCTTTTAGGTCACATATTTAAACCAATGTCTGATATACATCTTCATGTGCAAGTTAAAGATCCCATAATACTATACAAAAAGGGAACAGAATTAATCCCAGTGCCCTGGCCAACAATCCTTAAAATGAATTGTTCATTCACCTCATGGCTGTGGGAGGAGTTCTCTGCTACAAATGGCTATCGTGTTTGCCTATAAAACAGCAACAACAACAATAACAAAATTACATTTGTATAGCAGCCAGTACACAAGACAACAATCTCTTGAAAAGTGCTTTGAGATGTTCACATGATAAGGTACTATAGCAAAAATGCAAGTTCTTCTTTCTTTCCAATTTGCTGCTTTTTCAAAGTAGGCATTCAGTTAGCTTAATCTAATTTTATTTCAATCTGAAGGGTACGATCTGATAAAAGCACTGATACTTTTGGCAGTTCAAAGCAAGCGACTTCAACGTTTGTTCAACCTTAAGCACTCTGAGATGCCACCACGCATGGAGGGCGCTATATAAATGCAAGTTGTTATTTGTTCCTAAATTCCATTCTGGTGTTTGGAAAAAACACTTCCCAGTGCCTTGGGATATCCTCCAGATGTGAAAGGCATTATACAAATGTGATTTTGTTGTCGTTGTTGTTTGGTGCCACTGCTGCAAATCCCAAACTGGTGGCCTTCATTTTAAATAAAAAATCGCGAGAATAAATTAGTCATTGAATTTAAGGTTGTGAGACTTTGGTGAGCACTAAGTGGTTCTAACGTTTGCCTCCCAGGTCACTACATTTGATAGCAATAAGTTTGAAGCACTCAAGATGTTTGGACAATTAAGTGCTATATTAAAGCAAACATGAGCATAGAGATTATTAGAGCTGACCATCTTTGAAGTACCGTAATAAGATGAAGTAAAACTTACAAAGAGTGGAGAAAACAGTGTCTTTCCTTGAAGAGCTTACCTTTATTATTATGGTAGGTAAGATTCCAATTCAAGGGAGAAATATCTTAGTGTGGTTATAACAAGGACCAACTAACTGCTTTGGTCTAGAGTAGCCTTGATCTTTGACTGAAAACCTTGATTGCTTCGAAACTATCTCCCCACTGATCAGCCAAGTAAGACACAAATGTCTCCTTATGGCTGCATTGTCGGAGAGCTGTAAGCACTTCCAACCTTGCTGAGATGCCAAAGGGGTCTCCAGGGTCTGAAAGTGGAACAACTGGAAACTTCAAAATGAAAACAAAATGCTCTTCACAATGAAAAATACAAATTCTTGACAGGTAGGTCATTTATGTGGTGACATGACACCACAATGATGCCTGAAGGATCATATACTTTTGGAAATCTGTTAGGCCTAAAATATTTCTCGACGTTTATTTGCTGACATACTGCCCATTACTTTGCTATTCATTTTTCGTCTCATTTCTGGAGCAAATCAGTGGTCAGGAAATAATAACAAGTTAAACTGCAAATACCTCTCATATACCTTGTGCTAGTATCTACTATCTGCCCTTATTATTCATGCCCTAAATTATATAATAATCAGTACGATCACATCTGTCAGCCTCATTTAACCTTCTCTGATCTCCCATGATTCTTTGCCGTCAGGACTGAATGCCTGGTTTCTGCTGACTGGCTGATAACTGGGTGACTGATTGCCCTCCCCATTAACAGACAATGGTATATAGAATTCTCTGACTCATACTGAATATTAATGAGAAGCTGTGAAAGCTTAGATAAGACTACATAACGAGGTAATAGAGAGGTAAGGAAGAGGAATGAAAGGAAAGGGTAAAGTAAGAATGGGGGAATAGGAAGGAGAACATATGAGCTGAATGCTTAAGATGGGGGTAAGTAAATGGAAGACGGTCATCATTATGATACAGTGTTCCTACAATTCCTGACGCTCCTGAATAGGCTGACACTCATGTAGATAAAGACTATCTGATTGGGAGCTACTGTTTACTAATAAACCACAGCAGTAACACTGGGCTGCTCATAGTGCTCTTAAACACAGAGGTCTCACTCACCAGTCATATATCTAACCATCCCGTTGGGTTTGAATCATGCTTCAGGACTTACTGCTATTCCATTGGTTTAATCGTAGCATGGTGAAAGAAAACGGCAATGGAACAACATCTCAAAATTGTTTCTTTCACCTGTGTCAATCAACTCTCTTTTTGGTTGCAAATACGTAGATCTGACCAGATCTGCTGAGGAGCAACAGGGAGAGTAATGGCTGAGTTCAATTGTTCTCACCCATTAGATAAACTCGCCATGTTGGATTTTAAACTATACTATCTTATGACATCCCAGAAGCTGTTTGGTCATCTGTCACATCTAGCTCCACAATGCATATACAACTCCACACTTTAGGAAAATAACAATAAGAACTTGGGGATTCTTAAATAAAGAACCAGAGATTCCGTATTGGTGTCTAGTGATTCCTGCTCCAAAGGAATTGTGTGTATGTGCATGATAGATGAGGACAGTGTAAAAGTTTGGTATAGATTATCTCCTGTTGAATGACTCAACAACACTCTGTTTTCTCACACATTAAGAATGACCACTGTGGTGCGTCCACTCTTTTAGACCATAAGACAGCATTGTCTCTTTTGTTTTTTCCTCTTGCCCTGCTGGTACACAACACAAAAAGCTTCGACTCTACACTTAGGTTTCTGAACTTTTTTTAAAAGTTCTTCAGGAGAAGACAAGACGAAGAGAAGGGTAAAACGTCACTTTCTCGCAGTGTTTCATCATTAATCAACAACAAAATTATCTAATTATTAAAGCCAGAGAGTAGACATTAAGACAAAGATCACTTATCTTCAAACTGTTAAAATTTCAGTCAATGGTGAGTGGTACTACTCTGCACACATTGGATGCTACCTTAATCTGAAAAGGTTTTTTTCTTTTTGTCTTTCATTTCTCTTCATCTTCACAATAAATCCCAGGAACTGCTTGGAGATGTCTCATTGACATGATCAGGCACTATATCAAATGTTAAAGCCTTGGGAGTCCTCCAGACGTGAAAAGCGCTCTATAAATGTAACTTTGCTGTTGTTGTAAAGACTATTATTTGTGACGATAATAAATAACAATCCTTACAAATGACTTTTACGTTCGAAGGACATCTTAATGTTCTTCACACAATATACTGTAAAGTGCAGTGGTTGTATACTTTGGAGGCAAACACAATAATTTGCACACAGTAGTGAAGTGAATGATCAATTTTATTTATGATAATATAATAATAATCCTTGCATTTGATATAGCGCTTTTCATGTCTTCTGGATATCTCAAAGTGCTTCACAGAATATACTGCAAGGTGAATTGACTGTATATTTGTGGGTGAATCGCAGCAGCCAATTGCACACAGCAGTGTCCCATAAACAGTCGTGGATTGAAATGACCAATTTTTATTATTGTGGGTATTTGGGGGATTATTATTATTAGGCATGTGGAGTAAGGAAAGGTCAAGTTTCGCCCTGACCTGTCTGGATTCAAACACAGGTCTCATGCTTGTAAGGCGAGTGCTCTAACCACTGAGCTGCAGGACTCCACAAAATTTGCTAGCCAAGACATTAGGAATGCTTCATTTGAAGGATGGCACTTCCAACAAATCAACACACCCCCAGTACTGCATTAGAGTGTCAGCCTGTACCAAGTCCAGATCTGGGGAGTTGAACCCGCTACCTCTGACTCAAAGTGAAGAGTGCCATCGCTTGAGCATGGCTAACACAAGATGATTTACAAGAGTGACATTGAAAGAAAACTAAGAAATCTTTGGAGAGCAGAACTTATTTTTCATAGAAAAAAAATTGATGGGGTGGGAACATGGTGCATGTCTTTTAAGTGCGATGATTAAACAATTGGGTATAGGTAGGTTATTTGATTTAAGGGCCCATTTCGCCCACTAACATTCTGTGCATTCTATTCACTTTACAGTATATTTTGTGAAGAAGTCAAGAAGATGTGAAAAGCGCTATATCAAATGCAAGGATTATCATTATTATTACAAAAGACGTGAAAATACTATATCAAATGTGAGGATTGTTATTATAATTATTTTTAAGACAGAGCTGGACAGAACTGGATGACATGGTCTAAAATGAATAATTATTATGTTCAGAAACTCACTCAACATACCTCTACCTGAATATAGTCAATGCAAGGAACTAAATTCCAGAAAACAAAATATTGACTGAAAATGACTGAACCTGAGTGTTGTTGAGGTGGGGGTCCAGAATCATAGTCTGTAGAGGGAAATGTTCAATCTGGGGGAAACCAGAGAGTATTTCTTCAGAACTACCCCTACACCCCACCATCATGAGGATGGTAGGATAGGTTATATAGTGTGTGGGTTAGATGGGCTAAATGTCCTTTTCCTAGTTCATGCTTTTGTATAGATTAGAAAGGCACATTTAAAAAAAAAAATCTTAGTTCTAGGAAGGAGGGGGGAAAGAATGAAGATGGGGGTATTGGTGGGATGGGGGGTCGGGGTGGGGGGGTGGAGAAAGATTGCAAAGTGAGAAAGGACAATGCTGCAAAATTCCTTTTAAAATAAATACTGTTCGCTTACCCCGATTTTTAAAAAATATGATTAACAGCAATGTTTATTTGCTGCAGAGATGAAAACTGACCTTCACTTTAAAAAAAAATCATTTTCCGTTGTGCCGAATAAACCGAAGAAAAAAAATGATTGACGATGTGCAAGTCATTTACTTATAACACAAATAATCCCTTCATTGCAGAATGTTCGGTCTAAAAGCAAATCAATACCCACATTACACTCCACTATTACAGGTGCAGTTTTGAAAGCGTTTTCTCCCTTTTTTCTGATAATTGGGTCTGGCCCTATAGTGGAACTCAGCAGAAGGCTGATGAGAAAAAAATACAGGTAGTTTCCATAGTAACACTGAAAGCAGCCAGCTTTCTTTTCAATAAAATAAAGGACTTGTCACCTTGTTATTTCAGGCTTCTTATAAACTCAAAGAGTCACAGCTGTAATTTCAAATTACAGTCTTTATAAATGTGTATGCCACAATTATTTTTAAAGACAAACACTAAAAATCCTTCTAACCAGCTTTTTGTAAGGTATTATTAATGCCACTCAATCCTACATATCATACGAGATTATCTCAGCATTGAAGCATCTATTAGCGTGATGGGCAACTCAGCATCCATCTTCATATCTCTTTTCGGGTGCCTTTCAGTAATGCATTTCTGCAACTTCTGAACATATCATACCAAAGGCTAACTGGAAAACTTTCTTTATTGTTACAACAATGTTTTGGTCCAGTGATAGAACCCTATATTTTATGAATTTTGAATCAAACATCACAAGTGATCTATCTGCGAGCAACCAAATTGCCTTAATGAGTTCCTTTTCCCCTGTTCTCGCACAGAACATGCTGGGAACTGCACTATACTCAAATTCAAATCAAACCGCATGATTACGCTCCTTCCATCCACCTCCCAGGAGTTTGTAAGACAGAAACATCATTTTTGCGCAAGCATTTCTTTTATTGGTTCCAAACTTAAAATCCTAACTACCGGTAACACCTGAAAATATTAATTGTTGAACTTAAACAGTGTTGAATCCTACAACATTTTTTTTCCAATGAATAACAATCACGAGGCATTTTGTGCAGAATGTGGCAAGTCCTGTCTATTAGATACTTTTTCTGATACTGCCCTCAGGGTATACACCTTAAATCATCTTAATATAAGATCATACTTGGAAATTATGCCAAATTTATTTTATACCTTAGTTCCTCGTTAACCTCCTTGATTTCCACTTTTTTTAAAAAAATTGACAAATGGCTGGGAGGGGATCAACCAGAGCCAAGACAGGAATAACTGAGCTCTGTTTTAAAACAAATTTGCCAGCAGGACTGAAACATTCGGACTTGAGCGAAGCCTCAAGAATTTCCAGCGAAAAAGGACTTAGGAAAACACAACTGGTTCTCAGTCTAAGTGTATCATTGCCTTGTGGGAAAAGGCATGTTAAAAAGTTTCCATTAAATAAAACTCTTGCACACATGTGACACATACAATTCACAAGATTCAGATGACAGATCCCAATTCAGTAAGCTGTTTGATAAGCCTTTGCATGCAGTTTACAAAACTGGTTAGTGTGGATTGTACATATTCAACACTCACATCAATACTTCTAGAGAACCTGGAAGGTCAAAATGCATTATGGTCCTAAAATAAGTAAAGGAGCAGTCACATGGAAAGAAAAGTGAATATACATTGATGTGCTTTTCATGTCCAATGCTTCTTTACTACTTTACCTCATTTAAAATCGCTGATTTTGTTTTACCAGAAATATGAAGTTTAAGCAAGCCATCTGGATGGTCTGTGCTATAATTTGCTGAAGACACATTTTTGATTTCTGAGTTGAGATGATTTTATACATGTACTCTTTATATTTAGATACGGATGATAACATTTATGGTCCATATATTTTCATTTGATAGGAATTGCCGATGCATGAACTATACAAGAATAATGTTGTAAACATTGACACGATGGAGACAAATTGGAGGTAGACATATTAAAAGCTTATTAAGCATTCTGCTATGTGGCCTAGGGTTCAAAGAGAACAAGCCCCTTTCTGTAGTTGAGCATTTTTACAGGAATGGACTCATCAAAAAGCACATTCTCTGAAATTCAGAGATTTGCAAACTATAGGAGAGATCACACGACAGCAAACAGATAGGATTCTGCCTTAAAGCAAGTAACAAGTTAAAGTGGCCTTCATGTTTTGCTTTCTGTTGGCTATAAATATTGAACCAAAGAGTGATCTAAAGATTTTCTGCCAATGAGCCCAAAGCATTTTCAGTAACTTTGAAGTCCAGGAGTAATGAATTCACACCATCACTGGGCAATGTGCATGGCCTGCAGCGGAAGGCAGAGTAACTGAAAGAATGCTGAGATGAAGTGTAAGAATATGCAAGAAAGATTGTTTCAAAAAAAGGTACATGTTTGTCAGATGAATTTAGAAACAATGATTTATTTAAATTCTATACATGTATATCTTATCTTTATATCTGTAACAATATTTACTCCATCCACATTAAAATACAGGGATGATTAAATTCTTTGGCTATTAAATACCTATCATTGTTAGAACCACATGACATCCTGCAACATAACTTTGGGTAGCGTAGAGTACAATCTTACTGTGGATAAATTCAATTGTGGGTAGAACAGGAAAACAATCATCAGATGTATTAATATTCAGTTAGTAAAATAATCCACCAATGTGCCAATTACCCTAACAAATTGGGAAATACCCAAGTTTGATCCTGCATACTGCATCTCAGCTGGTGCGTAGGCTGGGGGTGGGGGAGAGAAACTAATCAGACATATTTAATGACAGGCTTGTTTATGATCACTATCCAATGTCCCCTACCAAAACGATATGCATCTGTGAACACCATGTGAACACTGATCAGACTTGGCTGCAATGATATGAGTAGAATAGCAAGATAGATAGTATCCCTCCAAAAATAGATAGTATCCAACACTGTTGGGATTGTATGCTAGCAACAGTCAGGATTTGGATTAAAATGATTAGATGTTTCTACCTCATTTTTAATATGTGCGATTGTCAAATCCGTAAAACTCTCAAATATCAAGAAATACTGCACAGACATGCTGCGTTAGAATGGGAGTATATTCTATAATGCGATTTTTTCATTCAGTTTCATATTGTAGCTGCAAAAGTCTGGAAGGCAAAATGTGAATGAGGCAGTTCTGTAGGAGAGTAAACATTAATTCTGCAGTTCTGGCCAGGGCTTGGGAGCAGTTTGTGTCTGACCCCAACGGATGGACAAAACTAATTTAAGAAAACAAGTTTTAGGATTTGGGCCTTTATAAAGTTAAGAGTTGAGTGGAAAGGTAAAGAAATGTGTTGATGAAAGAAGAAGCAAAGTTTCTTGGAAACAGCTTTTGTGATGGAATTTAATTTCAGAACATAGGAGATAATGAGACCAGAAAGGTTAAAAGATAATATATATAGTATAAAAATGTTAGATGGATGGACATTAGAAAATAAATCCCATCATGATTTGTCTAAGTGCATAAAATTATTTTGATAAACCAAATGGTTAAAAGAGTAAATACATATCAGATTGTTCATGCACAAGACAGTAACCTTGGTTAGATCAAATCCTCCAAATTGGGCTGTTTTGGGGAAATAATATACTTCTGTCCAAACCCATTTCTTTCTTATTTACCCTCTTTCTCTGTTATTCATTTTCTCCCATTACTTTCTTTGAGCTGACAGAGATGCTCTTATAGAGTCCAAGTCAGGTTGACGTACGTAAAAAGCAAGAATGCGATCCCACATCTCAACCGACCATCCTTAATTTTAATTTAACTATGATGATCATCTTATTCACCATTTAGTCCAATGGAAAGTATCATATTATGTCTCTGATTATAGATTGAATTAAAACACAAGGTCTGAAATAGTAGCTCCATGAAAACAGCAGAACACAGACTGAGCACTTCAGACATGATGGATTAAAAGCTTCCCTTCAGACTAACTATGAGCTCTTATCTCTGATCTATCTGCTATAGCATATGTTTTTGACTGCTGCACAGCATTAACTTTGATGGAGGATTACAACCAACAGACTGCTCAAGAGCTTTAACTTTCCTACAAAATTCGAAGGTCATGTTCGTCTAGGTTTTGGATACGTCTGGATACGAAGGAAAGATAATCTGTATTCAGTCACCAATACACTTCTGACAGCTAAACATCCAGTCTCCTGTAGTCATCTGGCAGAATCTTTGGGTGTAAACATATTTATTTCATTGCGTTGAATACATATTTTAACAGTTTTATAATGATTAATGAACCAAATACATTTTAAAGATAATTTAACCCTTTGCTGGCACATATCTGGTTTTCCGCAGCCAAGACGAACCACCTTAATCTTTTACAGCAGTGTGCTATCTGTAGACTATTTCTTAATTATAAATTATAAAGGCAAATGTGTTTTTAATCTGTTATCTTTGGGAAGACGAGAATAAACAAAACATCTGTACTGTAATTACATTTGTGTTTCATAAGGAGCTATTTGTAAGTGGTAATTATTTATCATTAAAAATAATCTCGAATGATGGGCCATCGACATGCGAGTAATGAGCTACATATAGCTCAAGTGTCAGACATTCCTGGTTGTTAATGCTATCTGGTATAAAGTATGAAAAATTATGCGAGATCAGTCTTTTCCTGTAAGACTCTCCTTTGAGGTAAGGGGAACAGTAGCTTCATTTCCGAGGGTACCAAGTCAGGTTATCAGCGTACTTTTGGTACTTAGAAAGCACTTCTCCTTTAGATGGATTTGTACCCTTTTAATCCAGGAAATAAGTAGAACTAACTGGCACTCTGTGTAGTGACCTAGCTAAATATTTAATGGTGGATCTTCTCCACCTCGGTACCAGGCAGCACCTCTGCTGCTTCAAGATTACATACAAAGTCCACAGTACAGCACAAACACAACACACAAAAGGATAGCTGGTCCCTTGTCTATGTCAAGGTGACTGATCTCAGCCAACCACAGCAGTTCCAACTCCAGATCATTACCATTCAAGCATAACTGTTGTGTATGCTTCCATGAACATTAGGATGTGATAATGAGCTAAGGAACCAGGATGGTCCTAGATTTGAGTTAACTTTACCAATCTCAGCCAAGGTGGCATTTGGGGATTGGACTGTACTCCAATCTCATCCACAAATATACAGTCAATTGACTTTACAATATATTCTGTGAAGTGCTTTGAGACATCTAGAAGACGTGAAAAGTGCTATATCAAATGCAAGGATTATTATTATTATTACTCTTGAGAAAAGATATGGTGGTGAGGAATTTGGCTGGGTTCCTGTACTTGACTCCTATCCAGTCACCACAGCAGAACGTGTATTTATGTGAATGTGAGTCAGAGCTGGATTGAGAAGCAATAATCGAGTAGTCTCCTGCTATTAATTGACTAAGCCTCACACATGAGCAATGGCCACTTGTACATCTACCATTCTATAGAAATCTATTGGGGAACTGGAGCATATTTCAGTATGCAAATCCTGTACATAATTCCATGCTGTACAGTATAAACAATACTTATGACACCGCATAAAATTTATTTATTCTCTGTGTCATCATGTATTCCTGCATTTGTTTAACAATAAGTTCAATTCTGTAGGTTAGTGTAACTCGTAGTGAAGATTTCATTTCTATGCACTATCCTAGTGTCTCAAACCCAGATACACACACTTGCCAGAAAGTCATAAAAATCAAGTCTCCTGTAGTATTGGTCAGCAGAGAAAACAAACTGACACACCTCCGTTCTTCACTAACTCCTCTCTTCATCACAACATATATCTGTTCTTTGCCAGTTCACCACCATTTTAGGCAATTATGGTTTAAAAACAGATGCAATTTATTGCAAAGGATCAACTCTTTTTCACAGTTTCACAAACAGCTTTTAACGCTGCGCATGACACAAGAATTTCCTCTCTTCCTCAGCTCAGAAAATACTGTAGGTTTCCATGCAAGTAAACTATCCCAGGATTCTTTAGGTTGCAACACAAGCAATATTTTCTAAATGCTTAAAAATCATTGCATCTTATTACCAGATTCTATAAATCTACAGTGCTGGCAATTAAACCATTACATTAAAAAAAATGTTTTGAGCAAGAAAAAAAAGACCATTCAGACCACTGAGCTCGCTTCTTGCAATAGACTAAGTACAATCGCACATTTATGGATTGTACCCAGGAAGCTGCTCAACCTCTGAAGAGTCGGTTGTTCAAAATTATTTTCTTTTCAAATCTGTAAAAATTGGAGACGTTCCTTTATCTATCTTAGACACTCTGTACTGTGTGTACAAATGTAGGCAACAGCTGTAACCATGGGAAATCAACAAAAGGCTTTACAAAAAGACTCCTGAATGGTGCGAGCACAGGCTCTGAATGGCAGCTACACCCACAGGTACACGCAGAGGAGACATTAATGACTCCGAATGGGCACCTGCCACTTCAAGGAGGGAAAAAATTGGCCCCAGTGTTTCTCTCAACATTAACAAAATACTGCATACGTTTTGCTGATTTTCTCCACTCCTTTTCTGAACAAGGATTTGTGTTTATCGCATGGGAAATGGCCATCCTCTATCACTCACTTCATGATCAGCTAACTCAACTTATAATAATAATCCTTGCATTTGATTCAGCGCCTTATCACGTCGTTGCGGCATCTCAAAGCGCTTTACAGAATATATTGGGTGGTGAATTAACTTTACAATTAGTCCACTTTGAAATTTCCTCTTTATCTGAAAAGTACTATTCCAAAAGCAAAGAATATTATTTTATTTATTTTCATTAATTATTTACCTTGTCCAAATGGCTATTCTTAACCCAACTCCAAGTGGTAATAGCCATCAAGATGTTTGATTATGGGTGTAGTGGAGTAGCACTACAGACCCTCACCAATCATCAGCACTTTCAGCCTAGGGATCGGTTGATTTTACCCTCCTGAGTCCATGAGTATCAAGGTAAGCTCCAACATCCATCCTACAGGATATCACCTAACTTGATCAAGTTTTTGGACCCTGGTAGCATTTTTGGCTAAGCACTACATAGGGAAATGCTTCAACTGCTGAGGTACAGTGGGATATAATGTGCAGGATTTGCCAAAGGTATCCAAATGGATCTCAAGTTGTTTCTCTTGTACTCTGTTTGGATTCAGATTTTGTGCCATGGCATCTACTTTAATTGAAGATGATTACCTTCTAAAAAAAGGAGAGGTTAGGGATTTTTTTTTGTTATACACACTTAGGGCATGGGGCACGTTAGAACATGGAATGCCCTACCAAAAGTAATTGTTGAAGCTGAATCTGTTGGAGCTCATAAAAGGAAATTAGACAAATAATTCAAAAGAGGAAGTGTAAAATGATAAGGGGTAAGGTCAGGGCCGGCCGTGAAATTAAATGGTTGGTACTTTCAGAGAGCTGGTTCAGTGATGATGGACGTAATGGTCTCCTTCTGTTCTGCAAAATTCTACGATTTCTTAAAATGAAAGATCAATATCATACTTGGGATATTTTCTGTCATTTCTCCAGTAATGAAAATTGCAGCAACATGTCACCAGAGTTTAGGGACAATAATACAGCCTTATTACTTACGTTGTATAAAGTAAACTAACAGAGCTGTCTTCCAGTTAATATATTGCCAGTTTCGATGAGTTTCAGAATCTATTCTTTGGACCGGATAATGATTCATTTTGACGAAAAATGTGATCCGCTTTGATGAATGTGACTCTTTAAAATGAACACAGAAAGCTAATGGCAAGTCATTCAGGCCAGCAGGTCACAGCCCAGGTTCTGTTCTACACTGAGATAGCTGATCTGAAACTTGCATGTTGCGTGGGATAACACTGGTCAAAAGCAGAGAGAGAGGGGGAGGAAGGGTAAAAAAAAGTCAGGGCTCTTTATCAGAATTGCCATCCAGTGACCCCCTAATGGAAAATACACATATGAGAGTGAGTGAGGTAGATCAGGCTTACATGTGATGCTCACTACGGACCAAACATTGCCGAGACTGACCAGTCAATGTTCAAACCCGAGGTACTGAAATATGTACAATATTCTTGCTGCCTTACATCACAAAGAATCATTGCTTTCAGGAAATAGAGGAGAAAGAGAGAGAGAGAATTTTTTTTTTTTGTATGGACTACAAGTCTTTCATAAATGTCACTCCCATCAGTCCCATTTTGATAGCTCTGCACCTGCCCTCTCCATTTCGAGGTACAGGCATGTTAATGAACTAAGCTACATTATGTTACACTGGTCAGCCATCAAACAAGTAAATAGTCTATTTACAATAGTTTTTTTCACCACTGGCTGACATATTGAATTCTGCTGCGGCAGCATGGAAAATGTAGCAGACCTACCTATTAGTTCCTTTTATAATTTCCTCTGCTTCATACATTCAGGGTCAGAGGCAGTTCAAAAGACGGGTCCAGGCCACAATCCTTAAAGCTGAATGCACAAGCTTTAACTGCAACACATCTCGTAAATAAATGTGTGTTGTTTTAAAACAACTTCAAACACCGTCCATCTTAATCTCATTATAATGATAAATGTCACTAAACAAATCCTTGTATTCGGAAGTTATGGTTTCGGTTTCCTTAGTTTGTAATGTGATTCACGTTTGTATAACTTCATTAATGCATTTCATGTATAGAATGAAACCCAGATGCCAACACATGTTGGTCACCTTAAAAAAGGGCGAGGGAGAAGCAAACATTATAACCTCAAATATATACGGTTTGAATGATGAGGAACTCATACTTCTTTTCTTTATTTTATGACCACGCCAGGCATTTCAAAACAATGGTCCAGATTCTGATCCCTTTAATTGTGCCTCTATCTCTGTATGTTTCCCCCCCACTATATACATTTAGAGTCTGTCTGGTACCCGTTGCTAATGTATGCCACATTGAGTAGCATCCTTTCTGCTTTCATATATATCCTTGACCCAAGTAAAAAGAGGGTGTTAAAGCTAAAGAGCCGAACTACTGCCTGGTGAAATGTGTTCAAGAAATGCATCGACTCACACAAGGCCAGTACTCTTCAACAAGAAGCACAACAAAGGAGAACATTTGGGGATTTTTTTGTATGCCGTTTTTGAAAAAAAGACCTTAAAGTTAATTGTTTTTTTTAATGGAGTGGGTGTATTGCGTAACTTTTTAACAATATAATGAGAAAAATAATTCTGAAACAATTTCCCTTTTGAAGAGGAGAGGGATCAGATAGTCTGTGTCATGCTTTTCCTTCCCCTCATTTGACTTCCCTGGGGTTCATGTACACCATATACACCAGTCACCCACTTGCCCGAGGGGCTTTTTTTTGTTTTGGCCTTAACTCCAGGCACTTGAGGGCTATTGAACTGTCAGAACATCACAGTGGAACTGATCTTTCCTTCTTCCAACATCTGCACACACATGTACATTCCAGCAGGCTTCTAGCAAAGTAAATTTATTGTAGTCAATTTCAGTGGAAACAGTTAAAGGCCAATTGGCACCATGCATCGTCCATTCCTCTACCACCCAGGGTTTTGGAGGTCACAGACCTCACTGAGCAACCATTGCCAACGTATTTCTTTAGGATGAGCTAAGATTCGTGCAGGTTTGAGTGGCGTTTACCACTGGGGCTCTAGCCTATAAATTGGTTACGGAGCAAGTACTCTGCCACTTGTACAATTAGGCCTGTAAGCATTTGCTTAAAGATTTCCTTTAAAAAGTGGGACCATTGCCGAGAGGTTATTCTTTCTTTGAGACAGTATGAAAACGGATTAATTGATAGGCCCTGCTTGTCATATGACCTAGTGTAAACTAATGTACTTTGTTTAGTAAATGGAATAAAAAGGAGGATAAAATCGAATTTCCAATCCCAGCTCATAAGCAGCATAGACAAACCATTAACAAGCAAACAAATAGACTATAGCAAATTGTTGCACTCACCAAGCATACCAGCTTTCATTTCAAAACAATACTGTAGGTTTGATTAGATGTTTGCACATGTTCTAAATCAAAACAATACTGTAGGTTCGATTAGATGTTTGCACATGTACACAAACACACACAAAGCCACACAGTACTTTATGGTTATTTTTTATTCAGAGCACTGCCTTAGAATCCTCAATCAGCATGCTTTACAGAAAATAACTTTAAGCTACTCACTGTAACATTCAACCATCTCAGTTTGCTTATGTGGACACTTCCAGCAGTATAGGTACAATAGATTAGATATTTTATTATATGGCATTCTTGTACATATTTGTGATTCATTGTGACAGTTTCAAATGTTATTTGCATAAATCTGATTTCAGTTTGGAAAGATGACTAAAAATCTCTCTCTTGAATTGCGCATTTGGTTAATAACTTCAAACCTTGTTTCACTGTTCACTAGTGTCCACCAAATACAAGCCCTTGGAGATGTTATTCTACAGGAAGGTGAACTGTGTCAATTCAACAAATACTGTTATTTGATCACAGTTATGAAACGGAGGTGACAAGCAGGTCATTAGAAATGATAAACCGTAGCAATATTGGAAAAATAACAACAACAACAAAATCGCACTTATATAGCGCCTTTCACGTCGGGAGAATAAAAGAAAACGATATGCAGTTTCTACATGTTCAGAAATTAGACAGGCTTCTGCCTGGTGCAGTATCAGAGGGCCTAACATGCAGAAGTTAAAGCTCGAGCTTAAGACTGATCACAATGAAGTCAAGTCTTCAGCTTGCCAAGCTAGATTTCTCAGATGAAAATGTGGACCACCTGGGACTAGGCATGCTCTCTCCGCTTCCCCCATTAGATTGCCAGTGATTAAAGATCAGAAGCAAACTTTGGTCATTACCTCACCAGGAATTAAATCCCTCCCTGTACTCACAAGAGTCCAAAAATTGGACACCGTTTACGAGACCTCCAGTAAGCATATTTTTTGATATGCTCTTTGTTAGATTTAATACACGGCTTAAGAAGCTAACTGGAGTGGCACTGAAACAATCAGATCAGGAAGTCCCAGATTTGATTTCTATTCTATGTTGCTAACCAATGTCATTTGTGCAGGAGTGGTGGTATGTGTTTGTGTGTGTGTGTGGTGTGCGTCTGTGTGTGTGGCGGGAAAGGGGAGAATCAAGTCATCTCAACACTCGGGTCGAGAATAATAATAATAATCCTTGCATTTGATGTAGCGTATTATCATGTCTTCAAGACATCTCACGGAATATACGGTAATGTGAATTTCGACTGCATATTTCGTGAGATAAAAGCGAAGAAAAGGAAAACGAAAATCGGTCAGGATTGTTTCCTACCAAACACTGCCCAATGAAGTATGGTCGTGTGACCAGTTAGCAAGGACACTGGATTGTGACTCTAATTTCTCCCCATCGGTTAGAAAGCTTGCTAAAACACAAATGTGAAGACTAGGATGAGGTCTGGAGTGCTGCCAGGAGAAATGTACTGCAGCATGAAAACTGGTGCCAAAGTCAGAAAGTGGGGGTGGGGGTGGGGGTGGGGGGGAGGGGTGGGGGCAGTCTGGCATCCCTTCATTTCTTGTGCTTTATGTCTGCATATGACTTGTTTCTGTTAAATTTGCAGTTTTTTCCAGTCTTGTTCTTATTACGTACTATGGAGGAGTTTTCAGAATACCGTATTTACTTTTTTTTAAAACTGAAACCAGTCTGATCTAATTATCAATAAGAGACAACACAAAATGAGAAACGTGGGCTTACACTCAAAAGAAGAGGGAAATGGAAGAGGTTGTCCTTGCTACACGTTTGATTACTCCACAACATGCAGTTTGAAAGGACAGAATGACAATTTGGTAACACATAAAATGTTGAAATATGCAAAACAAAAAGAAACTTAATCAGAAGATAGATGATAAAATGCTTACACTGTTGCTGATGCATCTCAGCAGTAACCAGGATCAGTAATGTCATCGAACATTTGGACTTTTACCATCTATTGTGGATCTCGCAAACTGCATAGAATGAATGAGTGGCGATTCTTTAAATTAAATTAAACTTAACCCAGTTTGCCTGCCGCACACAGATCTTCAGCTAAATACATTTAATAAGATGAATGATGTAGAGTGACCCCCTTCACTGTTCGACCTCCACTCGTCCAGATAAAATTGGGAGTTTTAAAGGATCAGGCACAGAATTTGTAACATATGCATTTCTCTCTGAGGTTAGGCATCTTGATCCAATTATACACTTTCAAACTCGGGTACAAAGAGGAAAATCTAGGTATTTAACAATGAAGCAGTACTGGATTAAGATGAAGCTAATGAAGCTGTGTCTAATGAACCCTGCAGCGCTGATACCTCACTCGGCAGAATCAATTAAACACGCATTGTACCAGAAGACAAGAAGTGCTACTTTGCAGCCTTTATTCTGCTGGATTCAGTGTCCTTGTCCAATCTTCTATTTAAATCAGATTATTTTAGTTTTCCATTTTAAAAAGCCATTCTTTATTCCAGGCCTGTTTCAGAATTAAAAATGAAAGGGATGGATGGATACTTTTGCTTCACCTATGATAAATAAATCTGGCAAAACAAATGAAACAAAACTAGAATGATCACAGTAAGTGTCGGCAGCTTCTCCTTGTTCCTTTTCGAGCTCTTCACTTACTGTGTGCTGCACTCAAAGATAATGAAACTTTTGAACAATGACTTGCTCTCCTGTTTATTCTTAGAATTAAATTGGTTTTTGAGCAGTGAATTGTTTGAAGCTTTCAAAATGATATTCTGTCATGGACAATTGCCAGAAATTAACTTTCTAAATTTCACATTTCTGATGTGGAAGTTAGTAGAATCATTTCACCAAAGAAAGAGTACTTAAATTTTTTTATATAGTGGAAAGTTGAAATGTTACTTTTGTCCCAATTGGCATAAATCTCTCCTTATTTAACACAATTTGAAGCAGCAAAGGTCATTATTATTGTTATCATTATTACTGCATAAGGTGCCAACCTGGCTCAGTTGGTAGCCCTCTCGACTCTGAAGGTTGTTGGTGTAAGCCCTGCATCATGACTCTATGTACTCACAGTCTGGGCTGACACACAGATGCAGTGTTGGGAGTGCACTGCATCATTGGAGGTGCAGTCTCTCAGTTAAAAGATGAAACCAGAGTCCTGTCTGCCAGTTCAAGTTGAATCCCATGGCACTATTCGAAAAGACCAGGAGTTTGGGGGCCAACAATCCTCTGGATGAAATAATTTTTCACTTTACAACTGTTTACAACTGCTGTGTGAAATTTGGCTGCTGCCTTCGCCCTCAAATATAAATCTAATTCAAGTAATCAGTCGCTACACTTTACAGTGAATTTAGTCAAGGGCTTTGAGACTTTTTGGAGGCATGAAAAATCTCAATATCAAAAATATTTTTGCATGGTATCCAAGTGACTGATTCCGCTAGTTTCTCTGCCTTCCTGAACATATGCATCTGAAGGTGCATTGACGCCAATGTGAAGATTTTAACACCCAGAGGTGACATTATCACATTGATTTGTTTACAGTCATTTACATCCTTATTTACACATTCTTACTTATTCTCAAGTAACAAAATGTATGATTACAAGCATCATGCCTTTGGCCCCAATGGCTGTTTGGCTGTAACATTTTAAAGCTGTCGTTTTTCAAACTCATGGAAATTTTTTTTTACACATTGTTGTGCCAGTTTGGAAAACTGGCTTATTTCAACTGTGCATTTCACCTATTTTCCTCTGCAGCAACACTGATGGAGAGGGTCTACTTCAATTAAATGCCTTTGGTTAATACTATGGAATTCACATTCTTAAGGCCCATTCATAATAACAAGAGGACTTAGTGTCAGGACACTCTGGGTCTTGTTGGTATTTATGATCAGAGCTGCCCAATTGAATTTACATTTTATGGCTCTTTACAGTGGCTCCGATGAGCAATTATTTGCCTTGCATGCACAGAAGTCCTAAATGTTTGAAGTGATAATATCAGATGTCACTGACATCACCATGTTAGCATCTGTGTAACCAGAAAGCTACAAAGCTAGAGCAAGCCTGGAGCTTCTGGATAGGTTAAGGTGAACTCAGGCAAACTCACATTGGTTTAACACGGATTAAGATAAAACCATCTTCATCTAGCCAGATTCATTCCCGAGAACGCAATTCACACATTGTACTTTTTGTGCTGAATACTTACGAGCATGATTAAGAGTGCATTCTAGCTAATGAATAAACTGGAATAAAGAGGAAAAGCATCAGTTGAGTTACTTGACTCATTCTCTCCAGGCTCCTCATATTGATTTTCTGCCACTGGCAGTGATATTTAAACAAAAGATCTTTCTCAATCTTTTGTAACAACCAATCTTTAGTGTTTCTCAAGAGGGTTATACATCTCTGGGTTTCAGGTAACATTCATAAATCACTCAAATATTCATTGTTAACTTAGGGCATAATATGACTTGCTTGACCCACCAAAAGCTTTAAATGCAAGGTGTGTCTTTACCCAATTATATTTTGTGATATGAAACTGCTGTAAACCATGTGGTACTGCAGCACTGATCACATCACAGAGATATGAACCATTTCATATCAAATTAGCAATTCACTATCTGAACTTCTACCTGCATATATAATTGTTTTTAACAAATGCATCTTTAGCTCTTGAATTGGGATCTTCTAGGGTCAATACTGTCGTATGAGACAAAAAGATAAAAGCGACTTCCAACTCCCATTCAAAATTTATTCCATGTGGGGAAAAATTGTTGGTCTTAAAATATTTTGCAATGTAATGAACACACTGAATATCGCTTACAAAATGCAAAATTCATCCGCATTGGTTAAAATTCCCATTAAGCAAAGTTGGCTTTTAATGAGATTTTCTTTTTGGATTCGCCCAGAGGCAAAGATGCAAGTAACGCTAAACAAAATTTTTGAAACGCGCAAATCTTTTAACAATACCTAGTCAAGTGGTCTCAGTCTACTTTGTATATTTTGGGGAGACATTATAGAGCTACTTCTGCTGTGACTTAAATTCTTAGCTGCAACCCATCATCGCTTAATATGAAACACTGAACACATTTGGGTTAATTTGCTGTACTACCAAACTGCAGTTATCTCAGTGCACAACAGTAATTTTGCCGTGGCTGTATTACTTCTTCATTTTGCCAAAGTCCTGCAACTGCTTTCGTTGAATTTGTTTGGATATATAATGTCACTAACTGACCTGGCATTTTCATTACCAATCTATCAGACAGATCTTTGCTTTCATTCCTTGGGTATAGGGACCGTTCTGAAGGTTGAGAACTTGAGGGTACAGAGTAATCTCACTGGATTGTTGTCTGTGGATGTTTGCCACCAAAACTGTTCTGATTAACAGAAGTGAAAGATATCTTAAAATATGTGTGTGTCACATGTCCCATAAGGTCATTTCATAACCATAGGGTACATTGATTCTCTGTAACATTTTGCATAGAGCCATTGTTTCCAGGATTACTTTGAGAATAGTAAATAATCACATCATACCTCATGTGGTGCTGAGCTACGCAGAACAGGAAGGTCCTAAATTCTCTCCCCTTGCTCTGTGGCAAGTTAACTAGCGGACAGCAGTGGGGGGTGCGACAATTGGCCTCAAAATATCCTCGGGCTAAGGAGGAGCAAAAATAGAGATAGGAATTCTGCTTCTGATTGCTATCCAGTGATTCACTCAGGTAATGCAGAAATTAGATCAGATAACCCTGACCAGAAATATACCCTGGGAGCTTCATACTCTGCATGATGCAGTATAGTACAAGCAATACTTTACGCGCTGAAAGAGGTAAATGAGCTCTCCCTAGGTGTGGAACCGACTCAGATCAGTCAAATCTAGCAAAAAAAACAAGCAAAGCAGCAAAACAAATCAAAGCATATTTAGAGGAACAGACAGATTTTCTAGTAGAAGCTCCAATGGCAACAGGTAGGGTGGTCCTAGCTGGACATATATCTGATTGCTTGGCAATCAATTCTTGTGAACTCAGTACTCACACTCAGCCCTTTCTGCAGTGGCAAATGCACAGAATGGCCATTATCTGAATTACTTGAGCAGAGTGATCACACATTTGCTGTATTGCAAAGAGTTAATGAAATGAGAACAGGGGTTTTGGCAATAAAGGGTAAGTCTAGGGCAAAGCTGACAGTAGCTAGTGATGAAGGTCCACAGTGTGCTTTCTGTAATCTCTGTGTAAAATGGATGTGAAGAGCAATGGGTGGCAACCTGCACACATTCTCCAACCCATTGGTGACTATTTGCATGCAAATTACGGGTGCTTGTCTGAGACAAAAAGACAAATTAGTCAAAGGGTTAATAGCTATTCCGTTAACAACTGTTGCCAAGATGTCTGGGACATTGTTCCAAAGGATATGCCATTCCCTGAAGTTCAAAGGCAACATTGGGTATTTAATGAGATGCTGCAGTATTCATGCATGCCACTCAATTCAGCCTGAAGGCTTAAAGCAATTACTGTACATATTTAGCATATTTAACAATATGGGTTTTGTAATGTTTAGTTTTAGTTTTATATTTTGCATATACAAATCCGGGGTGCTCAATCTCTCTACTTAGAATTTTACAACTCCATGTTCTTTGATGACTAAGACTTTCGGCCTCATTCACAAAGCCAGCTGTGTGCTGCTGGAATGATTTCAACTTTGGCATGAAATTGGGAGAGCAAACAGCATGTTGTGTTTCAGGGGCAGACCGGCACAGATATCCATCTAAAACCCAGGATTTAAATGTAACCCATAGTAATTCACACATAACACAGTGCTGCCTTGGCGTTGCTGTTAATTCTGCGTTGAAGGCACTGATAATGATTCAGCGAGCTTCCCGGCTTATAGCTCAGTGATGTCCTTTGTGGTATGATGCTTCTGGTACTGAGTGAGGCATTCAAACTTGGGAGACCTTTAGCTTGATCGCCAGGCTGTGCTGAGTCACTTAATTTTAGCCACAACTGTGGAAGGGGTGCGAAAGTTGACCTCGAGGACCTAGGTACTGTACATAGAGGTTGGTGGGGGAGGGGTGGGAGGCAGGGTGGGAATCATCACTTGCTCCCAATCCCTATCGAGTCACTGGATAGAGAGGGAAATATGTAATAAGTATTTTGAGAAAGAATCGAGAGAAAGCGACCAATCATGTTCAAACAGAAATTTAGGAAATTTAAATCCAATTACAGACTACAGAGATGTGTTTTTTCTTGAAACTGGTAGCCAAGAGCTGATATCTGTGGTGTCCACCATTACCTTGCAATAATCCTCAGAGAAACATGAATGGAGCAGGAATAATAATAAGAAATAATAATAATAATCCTTACATTTGATATAGAGCTTTTCACGCCTTCTAGACATCTCAAATCACTTCACAGAATACACTATAAAGTGAATTAACTATATATTTGTCGGCTAAACGTGACAGCCAATTGCGCACAGCAGTGTCGCACAAATAGTCGGGGATTGAAATGACTAATTTATTATTATTATTGGAAGGTAGAAATACAAAATTTAAATGTACCCACGCTAAAAACATTTCCATCATATAGTCTATAACTGTAATAAGGACCACAGGAGCAAATTACGAACTATTCAGCCTACTGACAGCAAAGCCAAAAGAACCCCTGCAGGCCGCATCTTACAAAGCACAAAGCTGACCAGCGCAAACTGAATTAGAAAGCATTCCTGCCAACATTTACATTATAAAAAAGAGAGTGCATTCACATTTCCTGACATGTGAAGAGACTTCCATCCTAACTGTGGTTTACCCTTTCACTGTATTCGCCCATCCCTCCAGCTGCCCTTCCCCCATCCCCCTCCTCCTCTCAAAAACTGTGCCTGAAGTTTGCCCTTTATAATATAGATTGTCAGGGAAAGTGTTAATATTCAATGTAGTGTTTACATTTTCAAAAGAAAGCTTGTAAAGCTTATAATGCAATAAAATCCTATAATTTTATATTAATTCTCCTGAAGTAATCTAGCGATGTTTGCTTCTAGTAAACATTTTTTTCAGGTTGAACTGAAATTGCCTACTAATTCATAATACTTCACAGTGAAATCCTATGAAGTACTTTGGGATGTCTAAATAAACATATTAATATGTTATATCAGATGCAAGGGTTGTTATTAACAATAAATCTAATTAAATACTATAAAAAGGCTACCAGATTTTGATATTTATAATAATCATTGCATTTCATACATCAGATGATCAAAATCAATCAGCTGCTTTTTATCCCCCTACTCTTTTATAATAAATGATATAACAATGATACTTCTTTTACAGCTACTTTGTTTTGAGGGTTTGTGAAGGTGATATTTGACGGCAATGATAGTCGAGTGGCACACGACTCGTTTAGTCAATGATATATTTTATGGGGAAACCTTACTCCAAGCAATGATGCCCCAGAATTGTGACACTCTATAACAATTTGGAAGACTCAACCTTCCATGGGGAAATTCAAGCAGGTCTGGGTATATTTTTCATCTCTTTCCTGACAATGAGAATTAGGAAAATTGTATACTTGTAGAAGGCAATTGAGTGAAAGTTCTGCTTCTGTTGAAAACATCAGGTTTTCAGTCATCATATTCTTTAAAGTGTTAAATATAAACCCTCAAAAAGAAATTTTCTGACGTCTATTTGATGTCCAAATACAGCCACTAAACCCTCAAAGAAAAGCACTTTGTGATGCCCACATTTGATAGATACGGCTATCAAATGTAACATTATTATATTTTTAATATTATTACATTTCATCCAATAGAATACATTGCACTATTTATTTCACAGTCTACAGCAAAATGCAGTTTACGTATTTCACTTGAACTGTTTTTTTTAACAAAGGTGCACGAGAAATTGCAACTGTTAAAGATGTGTTCTGCAAATGGTAAAATTACAAACAGAATAAAATATTGAGCAACCTATATTTGTGTTTTGACATTATAATCATCTCTTTATCACTTTATAAATGTTATTAATTTGCCAGTCCCTGATATTTAGGAATCCAGCTGTTGAGCTCACACATGTACAGTTCTCTCCTGTGTTCCAGGTGCTGCTGTCAGCATTGCAGATAAATTAAGTCTTTAAATGCAGCTAACAGTATTCGGTTGACTGATGGCTAAATGTAATTTCCAGGAAAAATGATTGTTACAAGCAAAGTTTGCATATATTTTCGCTCTGTTGTTGACAGATTCATTAAACGACTTTGACTTACCAGTGATGTGCCGTGTAACTTGAGATGCTTTTCATACGGAGTGCAAAGAAAAACCCCCAACAAGATGAAGCAAATAAATCAATTTTGGCAATTAAACAATATTTAGAATGCATATGTTTAATAACTGGCAATACTGCAAGGCTGCATCAGAACATCCTGCTTTTACCATCAAAATCTGGGACACCCAGACAGATGAGGGGGAAAAAAAATCTCTCCCAGATAACGGGCACTGTGGTTGTATTGTATTTTTGAAAGTTGAATGAGACCTGAAGTTGGCTGGAATCCAAATGCAAAATACAGGATATTCTAGCTGAATTTTCTACTCTGAAGAGCTACTGGTATAAACAAGACCTACCTCGGGGCTTGAATTAATGCTGGTATTAATTTGCTCTCTGTAGCAGTCAGCACTTCTGCCCTGTTTTGCCTGCAGATCTGTGTTGCAGTTTCAATTTGAGCAATACAGATGGTAGTTAATTGGTGACGCAGATATGTGTTGGAGGAAAGGCAGCAAGATTTACCTTGGGAAGCAAAACTTTTATTTTGAACTGCATCTGGGGCAAAAAGCCACTCTATATTCCTGAATGTTAGAAGCTTTTCCTCTGTATGCTATGTAAACTTGTTCCCAGATGATATGGTAAATCTGGGTGGTATCATACATTTGAGTTGGAGGGTTTCCCCATTGTTTAAACTATTATGACTTGTACAGTGGACGACACCTTAAGGTTTGCGTTTTAAGGTGGGCAATATACAGATGTTCCAATTAAAAACATTGTAACATTGCAGTTTAAGAAAAATTAGCTTTTGTTCTAAGTTACATTCTGGAAATCTTCACCAAAAATAAATGTTGTGGGCCCAAAGAGAAATCATTAACTTGGTTTTAATGCAACATTTACACTATTGCAGCCACAGGAGACCCACGACAGGTTTATCTGCATTTTTATGTGTGATGGTTTAGCTCAAACACCAATGGGGAAAATCATCTGCTTTAATTATCCCCCCACTCCTCCCATCCCATTACTCACACACTAGTATGTATTCACTTTCATATACTGTACATACATGTGAGAAAAGAGAAAGAAGAGATACTATTTTAAAACGCTATTGGGGCTTTTATATTAAATTTTTCTGAACGTTCGGTATTAATACATCTGTTGCTGGCTTTTATTTTGATAAGTTACAATACCGATTATGGAAATGTAACATTTTCTCTGAATACCTAGTGCAGTCATGCTGCATATTTATGAGTGAAATGAGGTACCCCAAACTTCAAGGTGCAGCCAGATCTGTCGTGCCTTTGGCAAATTAAAATCAATTGAAATTTATTTACCAGTGTATTAAAGAAAAGCTTGAATCTCACCCCCATTGGCCCCACACCAGAGCACCAACAGCTGCAGTGATTAAGCATCAGCTTGTAAATTAATTGAACTAATGAAATGCTCCTCTAATGTATTTTCCAAACAGAGGCCAGGGTCACCAACACTGGGCACTCACCATCTGCACGGCTAACTCCAGCTTTGGGTAAATAATGAGATTTCAACAAGTTAAAGTGATAGCTTCCCCCTTGTAATATCGCCTGGCACATTTTTCTCACCACAGCCTCCTGTTTTGTTGCACACTGCAGATTGCTCCTACATCCCTATTCACATCCAATCCATGAGAGCAATGTGCGCAATGGACTGTTCTATTTCTGGGTGGCATTCCACATGTAACAAAGCAGATTGGAACTCCTGACCTACTTGAGAGTTTAGCATTCAGCAGTTCAAATTACCAGGACACCCAAATTGGTAAGATTTTACTTACAGAGAAAGTGGATCGTTTTTTTTTGCATTTTTAAGGTGACACTGAATTGCTCCCATTGCCTACCGGAGAAAATGCCTTTTGATTCATAATGTAACTTTAGGCTTACCCAAAGAACACTCACTTAGGTGAGTAAACAGAGGATGGATCGTACTTAAGGAACCATCAGAGTTTTTGTACTATCTGCAAGAGTCACAGGGTCTTCAGGTGAAAATGGAAGGAATATAGTCAAAGGGTTCTATGGTGAGCAAAGTTCAGAAAGTACATTGTTAAAGATATTGAAAATGGACTGCAGTGGAAATCAGAAACGCAATGATATACTGCAATGAGCACATTATCCCATACAACTTTATCACACAAACACACTGGTATCTTCAATAAGTTGCCGCAAAAAGGAAAATGTTCCATAAAATCATCAACTAACTTTAATGATTGTTCCAGATTTAGCCACTTTACCCATATTCCTGTATTTTAACATCAACACTATCAACAACAAGTTAGATTTGTATAGCGCATTTCATGTTTGGAGGACATCCCCAGGTGCTGTACAACATTATGCAGCTCAGACAATAACAACTTGCATTTTATATAGTTCCCTTTGGGGTAACGTCCTAGAGCTGTTGTCAGTGTCAGTGCTGAAGTCTGACCTCGAGCCAGGGGTAGAAGGGGAGAAGAAGGTGACAGTCAGCATGATCAAAAACAGAAGATTTTTTGACATGATTTGAAAGTGGGGAGGGAGGGGGCAACGGATTGAGGGAGAGAGTTCCAGACACAGGACAACATTGTCCTTTGTCAGGAATTAAACTCGAACAATAAAAGCGTTGTGCTAAATAATATTTAAATAGTTACTGAAATTCACCAGGGCTTTAGATCATAGCAGCTCTCTGCTCTTCGTTTTGAGCATTTGTATCCAGTTTGGCAGTGAAAATACAGCCCTCTCAATATGGAGCAAAACGTGAAATGGCCATTTCCCGTACACGCAGAATGTCATTGTTATCTGGGTGAGGAGCTCTTGTTAGTTGGTTAATTGATTTTAAAATCAAATTTGTTGAGGAAACCTAGGACACATCACTGTCTGTTTGCATCAGGTTTTTTTTTATGGCTTGTAAAACCAGCTGGCAGGAGCCAAACAATGCAGCTAGTGTATCGTTAATTCTGAAAGATCAATTATTTTGGATGAAGGTTTTGTTTTTACTCTGCTCGCCCCAGCCTCCTAGAAAATCAAACCAATTTTCCTTTGGGAGCCGTCAAAGGGCTAGGTTGCCTCCCCTGTTATTTCCTCTGTAATTAGAAACTCATCTTCCCAATTGCAGCATATCTCTGGTATCACTTTGGTGTGTATAGCTGGGTATAATCAGTCTACATGCTTTTAGCACAGCAATTGCTTTTGCAAATAGAGGTTAAATGTGAGTTAAAATATATTTTTAATTGACTGCCAACATATTTCATGTTATTATTTTTTCAATACAATCCTAAGGTGGCATTAAATTGCAGCCAGGGATTTGATGACTTCTTTTTTGCCCCAAAGCACAAGATGATTTTTTAAAATCCGATTACAACTGTCAAGTACTTGGGCTCAAGTATGATTTGTATATGGACCTGGCCTATATGAAATCGCTGTTTCCTCATTAACACAGACACTGTGTCAATACAGTTGTGATACCATTCTTATACAAGAATAAGAATTGTAATCGATCTGGGTTAGGATACATTTGACTGTTGAAGTGAGTTGTTTAGGACTATTTTCACATTCAGACAATCACATTCTACAACCAAATCACCTTTCCCTTTGAAAAATAGTGAATTGTATTAGAATTTGATTGTGGCACATTTTGTCATGGCAGTACATTATTTGTGCAATTCAAGTGAAGATGCCTCCATAGAAGAAATACTATCAAATCAAGCTGCTGGTTTGCCTTCCTATAAGAGCTGCTCCCAATTTACGCCATTAATTTTCTAAATGCATCAGGCAATCTGACAATATTGTTTTTCTTATCATTACAGCTGTATTTTATTGTTTTAAATGTTCCAGCAACTTTTGTTGGGGGCATTTGCTGTGCAAATCTATATAACTCTCCAAAATGCTCATTCGAATATCCTAGCCTTTTACATCATCACCTTTATTTAACTTAACTTTGCTTGGGGGGCACAGTATTTTATTGCAGGTCAGATGAGATCCAACTTTTCCAACGGTGTGACTCAAAACAAGCTTTACAAAACAAGTTGTGCTTATAACCCAATATTGTTTTATGGGTTTCAGTTTATAATTTCACAGGACTCTTATTTCATTGCATGTAGTCTGCTAATTAGGACCACTTTCCCCACTGTCTTTCGATGTGCCAAAATGTACCACTTACCTTACAATCAACTAAGCAGTAGAAACCCACATGCATTAGCACTGTCACTGCCACTATTGTTACTGCTGCTCCCATGGTTACTTCACACAGAATAAATACTTCTTCCTTTATTTTAAACACGTTAGAAACTACTGACAGCTACCACAATACATCCTGGACATTTGTTTCACATTAATAACACTTTTTTGAGCTAGGTCTCTATTTAGCACACAAATTATTCAATACTAGTACAGATGTGATTAATAAGGATATTTTAGTTCAGAAACCTCATGCGGTTCAATACAGCAAATTATCAGAAACTGATGAAAATAATTAGAGAAAAAAATCCTGTAGATTCACTTCAAGGGATAGGTTTGAATTAGATGTTAAAGTGTTTTTTTTTAAGATTATGTATAAAATCTGAGAAGAATAATCAAAGGACAGATGTCAGTAGATTAAAAATAATAAATTTAGACTGGTATTAGCAGCTCCAAACTCTGTTTCAGGAATGTACATGAGGATATTAGTTTGTCTGAAATAAATGCAAATGAATAAACTACTGTACTTCACACTGCTTCTTTATTCATATACATCTCCCGAGGAATAATTGCTGCAACAAAATCTGTCTGGAACATTGCAAATAGGCATCAGTCATGTTACATGAGCGTTCCTTCTCAACTGCACTAAAAATATACAAAAATAAACTAAATAAACACGGCATGGCTCAACTTGCCAAACTCTGTCAAAGAAAAAAAAACTTTGAACTCTTCTTAATTATAATAAAATTATTTGGCAGTAGAATATACCAGTTTGTACACCGATTGCCAATCTCCTGCATTGTAAATTCCCTTCTTTTGAAGCAAGGCAGTGATTGAGACACATCACTCAGTGCGTATTGTACCAGCAGTGCCCAAGAGAGGTGAAATTCCATGCAGTGCTGCCGTACTCAAAATGTCAGCCAAGTAATGGAAATTAGGTGCTCAGTGATTTTTTGTGCTTACATTTTGTCACAAATATAGCAGATTATTGCTGGAAGAGCGTTTATACCGGAGCTGAATCCAATTTGCTCCAATTCAGTATAATGGTGACATTAGTACCTGACAGCTCATTCATGAAGAAATGTGTCTTTTAATGTAGGGATTAATGACATCCTTTTACCTACTGGAGCATTTAATTTATTTCCACTATTCTGAAATGACAATTAGAATATTTATTTCTGATTTAAACATATAAAACTTCAATGCGCGATGTTAAAATAATCACTGCATTTTTTAGGGGACACGAATAGTTTATAGCTGGGTGGTCAAAATTACAATATTGGATTTAGTATGATTTATGCATGTGTGTTAAATGCTGATAGATACAGACTTGCCCATTCTTTGCATAAAAATATTTTGACATAATTGTCAACATTGAAATACTTCACTGGTGTTTATGTGCAGTTTTGAAAATGCAGATGGGCTTCATAGAACAAGCTCCATTGTGATATGCAATTGTCACAGACATTACAAACATATTCATTATTTCTCATCATACAATGTAAGTCCTGGTTATCAGTCTCTGTTGACCATCAAAGAATGATAGGGCTATCAACTTGAATGCTAGTGTTTAATTGGCTGTGGGCGAGAGATGGAGGAACAAAATACCCATGGGATGCGGTAAACAACCCAATGATAGAAAGGGAACTCACACCTACGTTCTTCATTGTAGGCTGTGATCTATGCCACATACAGTGGAATACGGGTGGGGGAGAAAGGGAATGAAAGAAGAGTATAACTTTTAAAATGTTTGTTCTCCCCTTCTTTCCTGAAGGTGCTCACTCTTGCTGGCGTCAGATGTCAAGAATATTGGCTATCTTCCAATATCTCACCGAAGTAGAGAATCTTCTTGTGGTATTAGTATGTGGGTCTGTGAATATGAGCATCAGCAGGCTTTTGAATAATGCTTACATTTGATGTGTCACCTCTGCTGTCACGTGTCTCGAAGTATTTCACAGGTAGAGGTTGTCGAGTGCAATGACAGTACTATTTTAGGCTACGCAACCAAACGGGGTATGACAGCCAAGCATGATCTGTCCTTATTCAATATCCCCAGGTTCACATATTCCAGTGGTTCACATGAACCACTTGTTGCAACCTGGAGTAATTATTTCCCTTCACCTGTGACCCATTTTATGTTCTCTGAAACGCCGTTTGGCATGGAGGGCGTAATACAAATCCAAGTTGTTAGATGTATTATGACATAATATACGACGTATGGAACATAGCTCAGTGGTTAGTGCACTCGCCTTACAAGTGAGAGACCTGGGGTTCCAGGCAGCGAGAAACCTTGGGCAAGTTTCCTCACTCCACACGCCGAATAATAATCCCTCAAAAAAACAATAATAAATCGGTCATTTCAACCCATAACTGTTTGTGGAACAAGGCTGCGTGCAACTGGCTGCCACATTTCACCTACATATATACAGTCAATTAACTTTACAGTGTATTCTGTGAAGCGCTTTGATACTCCTACAAGACGTGATAAGGCACTATATCAAATGCA
Organism: Hydrolagus colliei; assembly: GCA_035084275.1. Lineage (NCBI taxonomy): Eukaryota > Metazoa > Chordata > Chondrichthyes > Chimaeriformes > Chimaeridae > Hydrolagus > Hydrolagus colliei. The sequence goes on from CM068754.1 coordinate 12,960,099, forward strand.
AGGATGATTATTATTATTATTATTATTTTTATTATTACTATTATTATTATTATTATTATAAGTCCTTACCTTATTCCATGATAAATCATGCCAATTAAACCTAAATAATTGACTATTTAAAAAATATCGGACGATTTCCCACTAAGGATGGATTTTTTTTTCCAATTTGTCCATGTTCCTTAACTGTTTCTATTTTTTCCGTATCTTTGTCTCAATTTACTCTCTCACTGCTTATTTAAATACATGTTCTTGCTCTCTGCCTGCTCTGATCTCCTCTCACTTTCAGTTCCATCTTTTGGTCTGGATTAGCTACACCACAGAACACTCTCCCTTATTCTTTCAAGGCTTCACAATGCTGTCCTCTTGTTATCTTTCGCTCGTGCTTTCGAACACCAAAGGATTTTTTTTCCCCCCTTTTTGTATTGGAGCTGAGGGGTAATCCTGCAAAGCTCAACATCACAACAAAACGACCTGGCTGGTTGAGTTCACAGTAGCAATTGTCACTTTCCTGTAAAGCATCACATACCAAAAACAAATACAATATGTTCCATCAGGATTACCCCTCAGCTCAGGTACAAAAAGACTCCTTTGGTGTAAGGGATTGTGAGCCGAAGATAACAAGGCCAGCAACACAGGGAAAGACTGAAAGAATAAAGAGCATTTCGGTATAATGCGACTAATCCAAACCAAAAGATTGGGAACAAAGTGAGAGGAAATGGGTACAAACTCAGGAGGGAGAGATGGTATCAAAAGTTTTTTTTCTAAAAAAATAACAACAGTTCACAGAAACCCCTAGGACTGGGCATCCCCAGGGGTCATTGGATATCTAGGTCTGTGTTTCTTCATGCTAGTTCACTACATTTACAAGAGTAAATTTTTAGTCTTTTGCCTCAGAAATGGGACAGCAGTTCATAGAGTCATAGCAGTTATCAGTATATTACATAATAATAATAATAATCTTTACATTTGATATTGCGCCTTATCACATCTTCTAGATGTCTTAAAGCGCTTCACAGAATATATGATAAATTGAATTAACTGTATATTTGTGGGTGAAACACGGCAGCCAATTGCACACAGCAGTGTCCCACAAATAGTCATGGATTGAAATGACTGATATATTATTTTTTTGAGGGAATATTATGAGGTGTGGGGAGTGAGGAAACTTGCCCAAGGTTTTGCCCTCCTGGGAATCAAACCCAGGTTTCTCGCTTGAGAAGCAAATGCTCTACAGTAGCTTTGTGCAAATTGTCCAGTTTGCCGAAACCTGTGTACAACAGTACCTTCAAGCTGTTTTGTGCAATTACTATCAGAACTCATGAGGATTGAGAATTGAAATCTTTGTTTTGATTGTGATCGTTGATCACACACATCTAGTGGCTTAGTTCTATGTTGCATTCACATTTTATTTATGATTCTTGCATTTGATATTTCACCTTATCACATCAAAATGTCTCAAGGTGCTTCAAGGTACATGTACTTTTATTTGTACAAATGTATTTGTAGGCAAACCCCCCAATATGCACAAGCAGTGGCACGCAAACAGCCACAAAGTGAATGATCAATTTAAGTGAAGGATTGTTGGTCAGAACATCAGGAGAAGCTCCATTCGTTCTTTTCAAATCGTGCCATGGATCTTTAATGCCCATGTAAATCGACAGGCAGGATCTTAGTTTAATATTTCATCTGACAAACATGGCACCTAAGTGGAATACTGACTAAAAAGTGGAATACTGCCTTCAACCAACATCAGGTCATGGCTGCAAGGGACCCAAGACTCACCAGATAATGATCAGAAACACTGGTAGTTAAGCGCTCTGAGGCGCCGTCCGGCGTGGAGGGTGCTATATAAATCAAAGTTGTTGTTTTTGTTGTTGTTGAGTTCAGCTAACCCTGCACAGATTTGTTACAAAATACTGTATACAGTCAATTCACTTTGCAATATATTCTGTGAAGCTCTTTGAGACATCTCAAAGACGTGATAAAGCTCTGTATCAAATGCAAACAGGGAGAGTGGTGGGAAAAATGTGTCAGAGACAGCAGCTTTTCTTAAAAAAAACATTCTTCTTGTTGGCATTTCTCTTGGCGGCGTGTTGAGAAATGTAATTAATATCCTAAATTCTATTTCTATATTATTTATATTGAACATAACTTTAAGGCTGGAACATAGGAACAGAACTAAGCCATTGAGCCCATTGAGCCTGTTACACCATTATATTGGATCATGGCTGGATCAACTCCAATTACCCGCTTTGCCCCATATCCCTTGATACTCTTACCTAACAAAAATTTATCCACCTCAGTCTTGAAAATTTGAATGGATACAGCATCTACAGCCTTTTGGGGGAAAGAGTTCCAGATTTCCATTACTCTTTGGATGAAAATTCTTCCCAATTTCACTCCTAAAAAGCCAAGCTCTAATTTTAAGATTTCCCTCACCAGCATCTCCACCAAATAACTCACAACAGATTTACTTTCTGCTGGAAGATGCATACGTTGTTAAAAAAGGGACGTTACCTAAAACTTGTATATTTTCACAAGTACAATACAGTTTTATTAAGCTGGAAAGACTTCTTTGGGGGAGGGAGGGCCAAAGAGATGGGATTGGAAGGAACATAAAATTATGCAAAGATATATGGAGCAGTATCATTTATTCTCACACGCACAGTTTGTGCTCATAATAAATCAATTTAAATGACTGTGTACATACACAATTCTGGAATTTATCCTTTTTGTTTAAACATTAAGATGGATTTTAAGGGAGTTGGGGCTTGTATAAATATTATAAGATTTTTGGCACTTGGGGCTCTATTCGCCACATTTGTTAATTGTTAAATATATGGATCAAACTTATTTAGAATGGATAGTCTGAGGTAGAGGGAAATGAGTTCTGCTTTAAGTCTGATCAATTTTGCACGGGCTATTGTGCTCAAAAATATATAAATAATTGTTCCAAGGACAGTTTTTAGCAAGTTATTGAAATAGTGTCTTGTCTGAAGGACACCACTGTCACCTGCTGGTAGTTTGCTGAAACAACCAGGGGCTGATTCATTGAATTAAAAATGCTTCACTTTTCTAATTTGTCATCATGTTCTTCCTCTCTTTAAACCCTTACACCAAACAGTCACTAAATGAGAACAAGGCTGGTGACTCGATCCAAAGGTTCTCTCAATAGCATTTCATCTCCATTTGACACTGTAAGAGGGTAGTCAATAATAATAATAATAATAATCCTTGCATTTGATATAGCACTTTTCACATATTCTCAAAGTCTCAAAGCGCTTCACAGATTATAGTGTAAATTGAAATTACTATATTGTTATGGGAGATATGCGGCAGCCAATTGTACACAGCAGTGTTCCACAAACAGTCATGGATTGAAGTGAAACATTTGTTATTGTTGTTTTTCAAGGGATTATTATCGGGTGTGTGGAGTAAGGAAACTTGCTCAAGGTATCACCCTGCCTGGAATTGAATCTAGATCTCTTGCTTGCAAGGCAAGTGCTCCAAGTACTGAGCTACAGGACTCAATGAGAGTTCTGTGGCACCAAACTAATTGCCTACATGCCTAGGAGGCAGAATATTTGACCTTCGATAAGATACCCCCAACAGACCAAAAGAAACAATAGCAATTACATTCGCATTACTTTAGTTTATTTCAGTGAGCCACTTCAACAGGATTCAAGATCACAGGGAGGGTAGAATTTTCCTAGCCTAACCCATAATTATTGTTAGAACAACAACAACAACAAATTACACTTATAAAGCGCCTTTCACGTCGGGAGGACGTCCCAAGGCGCTGCACAGGAGGCGTGTGACCCGAGCTGGGAGGGGAGTGTACGGGAAGGGGTAAAACAGGTAGGGGTGGTCGAAAAATTCGGGGTGGAACAAAAGGCACGGTCGAAGAGGAAAGTCTTCAAACCGGCCTTGAAAGAGGAAAGGGAAGAAACGAGATGGAGGGATTGGGGGATGGAATTCCACAGGGTCAGAGTAGAAAAACTGAAAGCCCGGCCTCTGTTGGTGGGGCGGTTCGGGCGGGGGGCTTGGAGCAGGCCAAGTCCTGCTGAGCGGAGGGTCCGGGTGGGCTTGTAGGGGGAGAATAAATTGGTTAAGTAGGGCGGGGCAAGGCCATGTAAGGCCTTGAAGGTGAGGACGAGGATCTTGAACTCGATCCTCTGGAGGATGGGGAGCCAGTGGAGACGGGCGAGGGTGAGGGTTATGTGGAGGCGGGTGCGGGATAGTACACGGGCTGCAGAGTTTGGGATGACCTGCAGCCTGTGAATGGAGGAACTGGGGAGGCCGACGAGGCGAGAGTTTCCGTAGTCCAGCCTTGAGGTGATGTATGCATGCACGAGTGTTTCGGCAGCGCGGGGGGTAAGATAATTGCGGAGCCTGGCAATGTTGCGCAGGTGGAAGTAAGCGGTGCCGGTCAAGGCATGGATGTGGGGGAGGAAGGAGAGTTTTTGGTCGAACGTGATGCCGAGGTTCCTGATTGGCTTTGTGAGGTGGAGAGTACAGCCTAGGATGTTGAGGCTGGCAGAGCCTGATGTGCGGAGGTGCTGGCTTGAGCCGATCAGGAGGGCCTCGGTCTTACTCACGTTCAACTGGAGGAAGTTGTCCCTCGTCCAGGACTCAATGTCAGACAGACATGCTGTCAGAACATCGATGGTCTGGGGGTTGAGGGATGAGGCAGAAAGGTACAGCTGGGTGTCGTCCGCATACATGTGGAAATTTACCCCGTGTTTGCGGATGACACTCGCCCAGAGGGAGCATATAAATGGTGAAAAGGAGGGGGCCGAGGACAGAGCCCTGAGGGACGCCGTGAGAAACTGTGCGGGGGTTTGAGGAGAAACCATTGGAAGATACAAAGTGTAGGCGGTGGGTCAGGTAGGAATGGAACCAGTCAAGGACTGTGCCTTGAAGGTTGAGGTGGGAGGAAAGATGTTGGAGGAGGATGTTGTGATCGACTGTGTCGAATGCAGCAGACAGGTCAAGGAGGACGAGGAGGCAGAGGGAGCCCTGGTCACAGATGATTAGGATATCATTTGTAACCTTAACCAGGGCAGTTTCTGTGCTGTGGGCAGGGCGGAAACCTGATTGGAGGGGTTCAAGGAGTGAGTGAGTTGAAAGGAAAGAGCGGAGCTGGGAGGCAACCACTCTTTCAAGGACCTTGGATAGAAACGCGAGGTTGGAGATGGGTCGATAGCTTGATGGTTGCGACGCATCAAGGGAGGGTTTCTTCAGGATAGGGGTGATGGTGGCTGTTTTAAGGGAGGTAGGGACGGTGCCTGAGGAGAGGGAAAGGTTAATGGTGTCAGAAATGAGCGGGGACAGAAGGTGGAGCTGGGTGTGGAGGAGGGGGGTGGGGATGGGGTCCAAATGTGGATACTTGTTGAGAGTTTACTGTATTGCATCTGATGGTCAAATAGACTGTTGCACTCATTGAGAAGGTAGGTTACATTTTTAAAACTTGTCCCAATTTGATCACCTTGACTAGATTGGTAACATTTGCTATCAAATCTATCGTATTATTACAATACACTATCAACTTGTGCTTGTATTTAAACAAATGTGACCCGAACACTTGAATGAGTTTAAACTAGGAAAATTGATGTACCGTAGTGCCCTCTAGCTGTGAAATACACACAAAACTGTAAAAAGAAAGTTTGAGATAAATGGTTGAATTTGCTGCCAGAATTTCATTTTAATTCAAGCATTTCATTTGTTATATCTATAGCTGTGATGCAATTATATTCTTAAATACTGTATGCAAAACACATTAAATATTCATTTTCAATTATGCCTGCAGGGAATCCTTCCCACTGGGATCCTGCTGAGCCGAAGCCCGATGCTAAGTGGTGCTAACTGGACAAGCAGCAGGAATCCTGCCAGACAGTGCTCTCAAACAGCAAGTGTTGTGGGATTAGCAGTTAAACTCCAGCACATATTCTGGGGTCGCCAAACCTTGGCTTTCACCCACCTGTGTCTGAGACTCTCCATAATTAGATTTGTGGAATCCTACAGCTCAGTGTCTAGAGCACTCGCTTTACAAGCGAGAGACCTGGGTTCAGTTCCAGGCAGGGCGACATCTTGGGCAAGTTTCCTTACTCCACACTCCTAATAAAAAATTGGTAATTTCTATGCACGACTGTTATGGGACACTGCTGTATGATGTTGGCTGCTGCATTTTGTCCACAAAATACACAGTCAATTCACTTACAGTATATTTTGTGAAGCACTTTTAGATGTCGAGAAGACCTGAAAAGCACTATATCAAATGCAAGGATTACTATTATTATTATTACAATACCTCCTATAGATTTAATTCCAAATGCATCTATGGAATGCTCAGTCTAATTTGGATAATCTTAAACTTTGGTAATGGGTTTACCAAAGTTTACCACATGTGTCAGATACCCAGTTGTCCAAGATAATTATTTAAAATCAATACGATTTAGTCTTCATTTATTGAGTTTCTAAAACTAGCACATACAATTTTATATGTGCAAAGAAGATTATAGTTCACAAAATCAGAAACTAAAACAGCTTTCATGGAAATCTAATATTCACTGTGCAGTTTAAGAGCATCTGAGGAAAATGGTCTAATGTGTTATTTCACTTAGCGATCTTCAAATGGGTCTAGAGGATACATTAACTGTGAAGTTGGAGTAAATATAGACCTGCATCTAGATCCCAGCAAAGCACTTTGAGTTGTTATAATGACTGATATTTGAACATCATTTGAGAGAAGGAGGATTGTTATTCGAATATCAAAAGGGTTCTAGCAGCTACTTTACAGCTGATTTCTCTAATAAGGTATGATGTGGTTACAAGTTACCTATTGAATTATGACTGAGGGAGTTAGCAATTTGAACCTACAGTACAACAGGTTACACTTAAACCATCTCGTTCATATGTGTTCAAGTCATGTTTGAGTGCAGATACAAACAATAGTTTGAAGTCCAGGACAATACCTCAGCAATCACATTGGTACAGGATAATATCTATTTGAACAGCTGATCACTCTTTGGATAATAATTGTAATCAGGAATTATTAAGTATGGCAATAAGATTTTCGCTGTCTCAGACACATGGAAACACATTATATAATTGCTGTAATTAGTTCATGGTTGAATATCATAAAGCATAACATTTTGCAGCATTGAATGAAGGCCATTCAACACAATTTTATAATAATAATCCTTGCATTTGATATAGCGCTTTGCACGTTTTCTAGACGTCTCTAAGCTCTTCATGGAATATACTGTAAAGTGAATTGACTGTTTTTGCACAGCAGTGTCCCACAAACAGTCATGGATCAAAATGACCAATTTTTCTTTTGAGGGATTATTATTAGGTCTATGGAGTAAGGAAACAAGCCCAAGGTTTTGTGCTGCTCTAAGGTGAGTACTCTAACCACTGAGCTACAGGACTCCACAGATTTTTAGTATAAGAACAGAGCTTTGAGCAACAAAAAGATAAACATGACTCTTAATCACTTGAATTCCTTGATTTCTAGGAATGGAGTTCCTGCATCCGATGGGAACAATTCTGACAAATCACATGGACCGTCAGTTACTGAATTAAAAAAACCCCCATCAGAATGGAGAGAAATTAAGAAACCGTGCAAACAAATACATTAAGATCTTGATCCTGAATTTGCTCTTCAATTTTGACATGTTGCCAATTGGAAGATCTGCTGGATCAATCAATTTGAGCTACTGCAATCTGCCATTGCAATCTTTTCTGTGAGCATTGCAACCCGTTGAACAAACCAATACTTTCATGGAATAGAAACAGCAACTGTTTAATTCTCAAAATAGTTGAGAAAATATAGTGGCATTCGAGAATTTTAGAAATCGCATTCTTTTAAGATCATTGTAAATCCAAAAGATGGTCAGCAGCAGTTTGCAGATTGATTTGTTAAGAGATGTTCATTGACGTTGAGCAACATAAAGATCAAAAGGACTGAATACTGAGAGCACTGTGCTAAAAAAGACAAAAAAATCTGCAACTCTGTCCTCGAGAGGATCCAGTTTTTAAATTATATATTTCAGTGAGGTTTCAACGTTAGGTTCATTTTCTGAAACTGAAATGGAGATGAAAATAAATTTTTGAGTCCCCGGCAGTGAAAGGACAAAACAAAAATGCTTTAATGCTTGTCACTATCATCCCTGTCACTAAAACTTTACAGATGAATCAGAACTGTATCCTACTAGGAATCAGATGTACCATCCAACATATGTCATAAATAATGATTTCTCACTGCAGATTGCTTGGCCCTTCCCATTGAAACTGTGGAATCCAACAAAATATGTGGAAAAATGGCTAATTAATTGTGGCTTTTATCATCCAGCATTCAAAAAGCAAAGGCCCCAGGAGACAGATTCTACTTGTACAAGCATGAGCGAAATTATTTCAAACTGAATCGATTAGCATCAATGAGCAGAGCTCAAAGCTGTAAAATCTAACAATGATGAATATTCCAGCTCTTCATCCTGTCGTTTGGTGAAACGGCAAACAATTTCCCTTGAATTATTAAAAATTACATTTGCAACAGAAAGTAAATGTGGATTCAAAACCATCTCTAATAAATTGATGAAACCAAATCCTTATTCAGACAATTAAAAAAAAGCATTAGTTTGTTGAGCCTGTTGAAGAATCAGGATTTATCGTAAATTCAATAAGCTCAGAGATGGACTGAGGGGAGATAAGGGCAGGAAACATGGAGTTACAGGACAATTTTATTTCCCACAGTGCCAACCAGACCACTGTAAACTACTTTCAATTAAGAAATATACATGTGGAGTACAGTAGCTCAGTGGTTAGAACACTCGCCTCACAAGTGAGAGACCTGGGTTTGATTCCAGGCAGGGCGAAACGTTCGGCAAGTCTCCTTAACTCCACACATCTAATAATCATCCAGTATGAAGGAGCACTTTGCTTTCTTGCATTTCGATTTCCATATTTCCAACCGAACATCATTACCCCATTAATGCAGGTACTAAATTAATTGGCTACAGTGAAACTTGTGGAGTCCTGTAACTGTAGTAAGAGTATTCACCTTTCACATGAGAATCCTGGGATTGATTCCAGGCAGTGTGAAACCTTGGGAAAGTTTCCTTACTCTACACACATGCCTGATAATAATCCCTCAGGAGAAAAAAAAGCAGTAATAAAACTGGTAACTTCAATCCACGACTGTTTGTGGGATGCTGCTGTGCGCAATTGGCTGCTGTGTTTTGCCCACAAATATTTAAAGGCATTTCACTTTACAGTATATTCTGTGCAGCGATTTGAGACATCAAGAAGATGTGATGAAGGTGCCGAATGCAATGCATGAATCTTTTTCCACAATCCCCAAATTGTAAATAAACAGCTATAGCAAAACCTCGATAACCCGGTATGGTTGAGCCAACTCACCTCCCGGATTTTAGATTTTTCCGGTGTTCAGAACCTCCATAGAAATGGCTGGGGAACCTCCATACATTACATGTAAAGACAGACACTGAAGCCAAAAAAGTGCTCAAGCTCCATCCACAGAGCCAGATGACAGAGTGGCTACGCCGGGAACTACGAGCAACTGTTCCAAACTTCAGGAGATTTACCGTACATCAGAAAACATCTATTTCCGTATGTATTTTGAAACCTTGCCAGTTTTAGGGAGTTGCCAACTTGCGGAATGTCGGATTATCAAGGTTTTACTGTACTTCAATGCATTTTCGAAACAAATGCTTTTCCAGGGACTCCCCTCAAGAGATTATGGTATGAGGCAACATATAATAATAATAATAATAATACTTGCATATGTGTACAAGAGAGGCATTAAATAATGACAAGATGGATTTAGTGGGAAATGGTGCCCTGAGATCAGCTGAGGCCTGAACAACTTTGATTTCTCTAAAAGCTACAAAGTTACATTCAAAAATATTGGTATCGTTTTGTGAATAAAGGGTCAACAGACGAGTGTTGCATAAATCCCATTCCCAATGGTGGCAGCTTGTAAGAGGGTTTCTAGTTTGCTGCCTTGGATACAGGAATGGCACCACTGCAAAAGAAGAAAATAGGAGTATGTTTTGTGGAGATCAGCCAATGGAGAAAAGAAGTAAAATTAGAACTACTTATCTTTATTTAAAAAAAAGCACAAAAGTGCACAAATTGAGCTTCCTTCCTCTACTCCCCCATGTTACCCCCTTTCCAACTTCAAATCCCAATTTATAAACTACCTCTTCAACCATGCCCATTATCACATCATATCCATTCCCCCCCACCACCACCCCAATTAACAACGTCCAACCCTGGCATCATGAAACACTCCAATATTTTATTGCACATTAGGTGCTACCAAAGGAAATGGCTATCGATATGTGCTAACCATTCTGCACTTGATTGCTTGACTCATCTTCAAAAGCTCAGTGTAGGGAAATACTTTCCCACAGGAAGAGAGAATGAGAAATTAACAGTTAAGGCAACCCGAGTTATTGCTGCTCATTTCCTATTGGCTAGGGACATTAAAATACACAATGATCTGCAAACAAGCTCCTTTCCATAACTAGAGAACAGCTGGTGACGTGGAGAATCCAAAGAGCAATGTGTGAACAAAAATAATGCAACAAAATCCGATCGTTTCAATAAGCGGGTGCCTTGGGAGATCAGGAAGATATTGTTAAGCAGTAGGAAAGTTGCAAATGAGATTTGTTTTAGGTGAGTCAGATTGATTTGACAGACCAAACTGCCAACTAACTTTAATTGAATCTTAAAGCTATTTGCAAAAAAGCTTAAATAGGTCGATAAAATCATGTGGTGTTTTGAAGCAACAAATCTTGAAAAATTTTACTGTATTATTAATTTCCCTTGCAGGATGATGAAAAAAGTAGGTATAATCCCATACGCAAATATAGAATAAAATATACTGAATACAAACATTACCAGTAGATGGTGCTGTAAATTTATGGAATTGAAATGTGAGGCAGAATCTTACTACAATGATGCAGGTACTTTAACATGATAACAATCTGCAGTCTATTTAGAGCAAAACAAAGCATAATCAGCATAATAAACTATATCAAGCTCCCAGCAGTGTATCCCTCAGTTTTATTATTACAAGCACACAAACCATCAGAAGTACCAACATCTTATTAAAAGCTGCAGCAGAGAAAGACTAGATGCCATCAATGCATGCTTCTTTAGCTATTTCTACTGAGATTGTGCAAAGTAATTCAAGATGGTTACTATTGCCTGCATCACTAGTAACTGCATGTTATGTAACTGGAGATTGCTTGAGTTTGTTTACATACTTAATCCCGATAATAATAATCTTGAAAGGATTAACAAGGCTATCTGACTAGCTTCCAATTTAAATAAAAATTAAAACTGAGATCAGTTCAAGACAAATATTCCAAAAATAATTCCTGCTAAGCTATGAAGCACTATTTTGCATCCATCACATTCTGTGAAAAGCTGCTAAACATGTATTTTGAGCTAATTCTCTCTCCTCGGTGGGAGGGGAAGGGAGGATTGTTTAGTGAGGCACCATGTCAGAGTCTGAGTTTATCTTCACTCCAAACTCTACAGTTGCGCATTTCTCATAGGGTCAATGGATAGCGATCAGTCCTGACTGATTTTCTCATTGAGGTCATTTATAGCAGCCTAACTGCAACTCCACCTAAATTCAGATAAATTAACATCTGGGATTTGAACCTGTATCCTTCTGTTCAGTATGAATTTCACTATTTGGCTACTCAGCGGAGCTCAAAAATAACTTTTTAAATATATAAACAAGGCAGTTATTATTGGTCAATATTAAACACAACATTAACTTTCTGTTTTTGTTACAATAGAACCAAACCAAATATAAAATATAAAGCTCAGCAAATTCCTCAGTCTTCATTCAGAAATATTCTAGAAGCTTTAAAGACAATTGTACTAAAAAAGTCAACCATTAACTTAACTGAATGCAACAATTTTAAAAACTAAACAAAATCAGGCCCATTGATTGCACAGAACATCTTAATAGAACAATGTTGAAATATCATATGTAATATCTTTCGCTCTCTTCAAACAAACTGTTTGTGCGGCATTATTTTCTTTATTTCCAATATGCTGACTGTTCCATACATGCAAGGAATGCAAGATAATCAAAATGGAGTAACTGGAATTACAGTCAATTTCCAAAATCCTATGAGTGCTGAACGAATAGCCAGCAGATTGTTTATTTGCGCACTTGAATTAAACATTTAATTTTACTTGTGCAACAAAGTAATAAATCAAGAAACTAAAAGCTATTTCTGTTTCAGTACAGCTTCGGGAAATAAATGTGCTCCTGTAACCTTGTGCTGTAAAATGGATTAAAGCCAATTTAAACCAGGATTAAATGCAATCGCTGGGATAGATTACAATCAACTCATATGAATGGTATAATAAAGAACGTGTCTTCTCAGCCTCAATACTGCAAGTACTTATATTTTTTCCTAACATCGAGAGCAGGCATTCAAATGCAAATAGGTTTTGGTTTCTGATTACCTTATAAAAAATCACTCCCCTATCAAATCAAATTTATTTAGCTTATTCATATACCACACATTGTATCATAAAATTAAATGTTTAATTTAAAATAAAATATTGAAAGACCATGACCTACATTTTTCATCCTGGGCCTTTGGTTACCACTATTACTTGAAGAATCGTTAGTTTATCAGGTATCCTTTGTCATCAACTTAATTCCCTTGAAGGATTTTGTTGGTAGAATCAGAGTGTCATTGATGAAAGCTAGTTAAGTCTGTGGGTTAAACGATCCCAGACCTCCAGCAAGCTGAGCAGATGGGAATAGAAACAAAAAGTAAACGGAAAAGTGTCAATTCCATTTAATGAAAAGCTGGAGGTGAAAGCTGCAAGTTCAGAATGACAAATTATATCAAAGAAATGTGAGCAAACTATGTGAATGACTAATTCTTTCAAGCAATCATTTGGAATACAACAGTAGCATCTCCTTTGCACAGACAAAATGAAGAGGAGAGTATTTGACTACTGGTGAATAGGAAGCAACCAAGGGGTTAGGTTGGCTCAGTTGGTAATACTCTTGCCTCAAAAGACTTGCTTCAGATGTTTGTGGGTTCCAGCCCTACATCAGTACAGTACTTTGAGCTCATAGGCTAAGGAATTCAATGCAATGCTTAGGAATAGAAGCATAGTCTGAGGTGATGTCTTTGTCAAACATATCTACCTGTTCAGGAGGACTTTAAAATCCTATGGCACTAGTTGAAAAGAAAACACTTATCTTTGCCAAATACTTCCCTCCTCCCCACCCACCCTACATTAAAATTGCTCATTCACTTCCTGAATATATGGGGAGATAGATATGCACAAATTAGGTGCCCAGTTTGCCTATAAACAAACAGTCACTACATTATACAAGTAGGCCTGTTAAGTGGTTTGTGATATTTCAGCAAGATGATAAGGCACCATATCAAATATTAGGATCAGTAATATTTATTATGAATGACTCGGAAGATTTTATAAACCAGACTCCAGAATGGTGACATCATGCTGCAGCACTAATGGGAAGCAAAGTAATTGGAGCTTATAGGAACATTGGTTAGTAGGTAAACTAAGTACAGCTTAGGGCAATCTTTTAGAAACCTCTCTGCTAATTATAGTACTTTTCCCATAGTGCTTTCATGGCATGCAATTTAGCTTTACGGTTACTATAAACAAATTACTTTAGATTCCAGATTGCATCAGCATTTCTGTGAAATTCTTTCAGACGATTTTCGTTTCCTCATCCAAAAGAGCCAACAAATTTGCTGGTGTAGAATCCCATTGGTGTTAGAAGTCTTGAGATAACTGGGCAACAGTTGCACCATCTTACCCCTTTCCGGACTGTTCATTGCTTTTTAGCAGTATTGCTGTTTTATTGAACAGCTTAGTTTCGACACACAAACTGATCCCACCAATAGCCCAGCAGTAGAAACATCACCGATTGAGAACTTACGCAAGCGCTCATTCACTCTTGACACACAAGTCTAGATTGTAAGAATTGGCAGCTTATCTTCCTGTAAGATGGCATCACAATCAACCATGATCCTTCCTTCAATCTTCCACACTTATACATTTGATCCTATTTTGCCTCCTCCAAACTCCCACCCAAGCCCAGGATCATAACACATCAACTATGTTGGCCAAGCTGAGATCAATGCATTCAACATAGAGCAGAAATCAAGACAATCACTTTCTGGTGTGCTGGACTCCAGGTTGTCACTTTACCCACTGAATCATGGGTTTTATATGAGTAAAGGGGGACAGGGAAGCAATATGTGAATTAAAACCTTCTTAACAATAGAGAAAAACACATAGTCCTGACAAAGGTAGTGCTCTGGAAAGCGGGCAGTTTGGAAAAGGGGACGAGTTGATACATCGGTGGTCTCTCTCTCAATTCTTACTTTTTTTGTGGCTGCAATGTCGGTGGAAGGCAAGCAGATCAACACTGTTCTGATACGGAAGAATCATTCATAGTATTTATTCAATGAAAAAAACAGTTTACAAAGAACAGTGGATAAAATGAAACTTATAAGAAAGTGCAACACCTCAAAACAAGTTTCCTAGAAAAAGTTTGAAGCTGTGAAGAAGTAAAAACAAACAACTTATACTGACACTACAAACATTTTGATGTTTTTAAATGTGTTGAAATGTGCATGGTAATATGATTATCACATTCTATAGCCCTATAATATAAATTATACGGCTATGAATCACGCATACATCAGCCATTTTTCACCCATCAGCAATAATCCAGACCAGTTGCTAATGAGAGTGTGTTTACTGTGATACACCTTTTCACCCTATACACGAGGCTCGATTCAACCATCACCATAGTGAGCTGAGCCATAGTGAGCTACAGTCTGTCACAGTAGGTCTTTGTCTTTCAATATAAATTTAAACTTGACCTGGGTAGAAATGATAGTCACCGCTCACTGATTGCTGTCAAGCAATAAGCATAATGGAATTCTGACAGCATTAGCCATCCTGAGTAAACATGAATTCACACCACATATGTGCCTCTAAAGTCTTTGCTCCGAGGCCCAGAAGAAGGATCGTGCCGAGAATAGAAATGAAACTTGGTGCAGCAGAGGGTACTCTACTGAGGCAAGTGTTTAGGCTGCCTTATGTTGACCTACCACATGCCTGCCCTTCGAGTGCTTAGCACTGACAGCAGATGCAGAGTAAATAAATGTCCTATTGCCCAGCACTGCTCTCCATCACTCATCAGGCAAAAAAAAGAGAGAAACGGATGAAAAATAATGTACTAAGCCTTACAAAAACAAAGAAGTGACAGCACATTCATTTTAAAATCAATTTATGAAACAGATGCCCATGTTGACATGTAAAATTTGAAACATTGCATCCAATGTAATAAATGATTTCAATGAGTCATCGGGAATAGGTTAGGATTTACTTACTTGTGGGGTGAAGCTGTCAAATTCCATATTCCCATTGTATGACAGGTGAGGTTGCCTGACAGATGCACATCAATCCTTCCCATTTCCTCTCAAAGACGTAAATTGATCAAAGCGAATGGTACGTTGCGTTTTTAACAACTTTAGACTGTTCTGGATTGCAGCTTTTCAATTGGTCTTCCATTCTTGTGGTTGATATCGCAGAAGAATATTTCCTGTTCACCACTCAAACTCTACCAATGGTAATGGGAAGCATTGTATTAGGATTTGTTACAGATATTGAGCCAACGGTTAGGTATCAATTGTGGAAATGGGAGAATGCAGTGGTGGTGCTGATGTGTTGAAATCCTCCTCAAGAATGCCACTTAAGAACATAGGCACAGTCCCATTACAGAAGACTTTCCTCTTCGATCGTGCCTTTTGTTCCACCCCGAACTCTTTTACCTCCCCTTCGTGTTTCACCCCTTCCCAAACACTCCCGTCCCAGCTCGGGTCACACGCCTCCTGTTCAGCGCCTTGGGACGTCCTCCCAACGTGAAAGGCGCTCTATAAATGTAAATTGTTGTTGTTGTTGTTGTTGATCATATTAGAGCAAGTGGGGCTTGATGAATAGTCCAACATTCATAAATGAAGGATTTCATCACCCAATTGAGTTCCTGCCATAAGCTAAGTGCACACAGGGGCAGATTCATCTGAGAGACCCAAAGAAAGAACTTTGACATTGTACCTCCTTAAATCTGCACCCTCGTTCAGGCATTCAGACGGACCATCGTTTATTCCATTCTGGGCTGGACTTTGTCATCTTGGTCCACAATCTCAGCAATGCCAAGAGATTCAGGAACAATTGCTGTCCACCTGCTCATCAATACTGACTCAATCTCCCAGATCACAGGGTGATGGAATCAACATTCCTATAATTTTTGCTAGAAGATGCAAGATGTAGAAACTGTTTTCTCCAAATTTGTCCATTCACCTGTCACCCAGGCTCATTTGTTCCCCCAAAGCTATATAAACACTGAGCGCTCTGTGTGGAGTAGCAAATAGGCTGGGAAGTAAGTGACAATCAGATGCACCCATTCTGGCCACTATGTATCGGCACTCAGATTTGTGCAATGTGAAGTTTGAATGTGACCCACATTAATAGCTGTCTCATTTCTGTTGGTATTCAATGTGATTTCTCAACTGAGATTCAGAAACTGCATCTGATAAAAGATGGCCCATCAAGGCTTCATCCTTTTTAGTTGTGCCCAGATGAATGTCATCTTTGTGGATCAGATGATTAAGTGATATAGTACCTCCCGAATTATTACAAACTCATTCACAAGCCTTTGGTAAAAAGAACCTGAAACGGATGAGTGATTGTTCTTTGCTTCCAGTTTTCCTTTACCAACCTTCAATTTCTATGTACACATTTGTCACTGTATTCTCTGAGTCTGATATCAATGTTTCAATCTCTATTCTAATGCAAGAGCACAACTTCTTGCAAGCATTTAAGGCACCTGCAACCGTCTCTGGGACTATGACCAAATAATATTAAACCATATGTTTCATATGTTACAAAATAACTGTGCTAATAACAAATACCCCTTGCCTTTCCTTGCTGATTCCAGCCCAAGTCTACCTGTCTTTTTAAGATGTCTCAGGAAATACATGAACAAACGTCACTTTTAACATTAATCCGAAAAGCTTGTGGGGGACAAAAAATATCCATGATATGTTACTATTGTATTTAGTTTCTACATGATCTGCAGAGAGAATGGGCTTGATGTTTTCTGGTTCCATTCCTTCTTATGTATTTAATTTATTTTTCTGTTACCCTTACACAAGTGACTGGGTAAATATGCAGTAATTTCTGAAAGGTTAATGCTGAGATGTTTCTTGGACAGTTTGAGAGTCTTGGAAAATGACCTTGGAGTGAAAATACAGAAGTCTGGTCTTGAATCAGAACGCCAGCAGGTGCAGCTGCAGTCTTGATTAAAGATTCTGCCTGTTCTTATATTTTGAGTTCAATGGGAAGCAACACATTTGATGCCCGACAGAATTGTTCTGCTCCATGTTGCTTTCAAACAGGAATGTGAAGTGTGAGAGTAAAGGGGCACAGAGCCATGACTTGATCTACAGCACCCCAGGATAGCTCAAGACAGACTGCCACATATAGGAAATTCAGCTCTGATGTTTGATTCTCAATCCCAAGGCTCTTGTAATCTGCAGCACTACACTCTGAATTCTGACCAGCGCTATCAACTGCGTTACTGTGACATTCCTTGTTCTTGCTAGATACGATGATCCAAACAAGGTGATCTGTTCATCTAGCCTGTACATAAGGCATCTGCCTGTACACAAGACTAGGTATCTGTAAGATGTAGCAATTGAAAAATGATTCCACATGCCATGAATATCAATCTCTTACTATTACTTTGAATTTATCATGAGTTTTCTAAGGGAGTTTATTAAAATGGTACATTTTGCAAGCTGCAGTAAATCATCATTTTCTGTGGAAGTATCGTTTTATAAATGTGCACAGTTTAAATTACACACTGCAGTGCTTCCAATTTAGTTTACTTTGTATATATTTTTCAACCAAGTTCATTATAGCTACTGTGGCAGCACATTGACCTTCAGTTGCATCAACATCAGCGCTCAGTATACAGTAGGATCTAATTCATTTAATGAGTCCTTTGCAACGTATTTAAACCAATTTGCATATGCATGTAAAAGTGTACTTTAACAGACTTTACTTGCCAGTCACTGGATAATAACAATCCTTGCATTTGATATATCGCTTTTCACATCTTCTGTCTCAAAACGCTTCACTGTATATATGTGGGCGAAACGCAGCAGCCAATTGCACACAGCAGTGTCCTACAAACAGGTGTCAATTGAAATTACCAATTTATTATTCTTTATTTTTTGAGGGATTATTATCAGGCATGTGGAGTAAGGAAACTTGCCCAAGGTTTGCCCTGCCTGGAATTGAACCCAGTAAGGCGAGTGTTCTAACCACTGAGCTGTAGGACTCCACTGGATTTCAAGATTGAGCTATTAATGTATACCAATATTGCTTGATACATAGAAGTAGATTTCTCTTGTTGTTCACTTTCCAAACCTGCCGTCTTCAGAACCTTCAGAACCGTCTCTTTGATTGCGCTTTCAGTCTCTTTCAACCACAACAACAACTTGTATTTATATAGCATCTACATGTAGGGTAGTGTCTCAGAACACTTTAAAACCTTCCCCCCCCCCCACCCCCATGTTACCCCACCTCCATCTTCCCTTCTAGTCAGCTGTGTGAAGTACTTTGAGGTCAATCCCCAATGTGCTACAAATATGAACAATTGCAGTTCCAATGCTGACAGGGGAGAAGTCTGGATATGGGAAGGAGTTGCAATTTCTGATCGAGTTTATTAATGGTCCCAGTTATAATCTGCTTCAATTAAGACTTTAATGCCTTGGGACGTCCTCCTGATGTGAAAATCCAATTTTGTTGTTGTTTTGTTATAATGTAGCTGGGCAAATTAAAAGATTTGCACTATAATGAAGGCCAATTATCAGCATTCTAGAAATAAACATTTTCCACTTCCCCCAAAACATGCAGAGAATAAAAAGATTGGGATTAATGCAAAAGGACAGCGATCAATGTAAGGAAACCTGGAAAGTTTCAATTGATAACAGCGATTAATTATTTGGAATATTTGGACACGGTCCGATTGATATCATACTTTCCAAACAATTTTTCATGGCTGGTTGCTGGTTGCCAATGGAACTGCACTATTTTTGGTTGATTACATTTACATAGCACCTTTCGGGTGGGGACGTCTCAAAGTGCTTTATGCAGTTGACATGGAAACTGTAGTCAAAGAGGTGTATTGAGATAGGTTTTGCAAATTGGAGGTGGAGGAGGGGAAGTAGGAAAGTAGTTAGGAGTGGGAAAAACTCTGGGATGAAGCTCCAGAGAGTGGGGCAGAATGACTGAAAGCTCACCCACTGATGGTGGGCAGGATAGACTTTGTGATGCAGTCCAATGTTTGCTGAGCAAAGTGTTGCAGGAAGTTGCAGAGGTAGGGGCTTGGAGGGATTTGAACGCTAGGACGAGAATCTCAATTTCGGTTCATTGCCAGGTGGCAAATCAATATCTCTTGCCCCCTCTCTCTTACAATTACATTGCAACAAAAACTATATATTAATAACTCAGTACATTTATTTGGCAGAATGAAAGGTGTGCAGGGGTTAACTACTCAACTAAAATGCAAATTTCTGGAGTTTGCTGCAAGATGCCATATGGCAGATGTGACAGGTTGTGAACCTGGAATTTGCATCAAATGTGTGCACAGCATTAACTTCCTCAAAGTCACCAAGATGCTAAAGGATATTATACTCATGAAGACACAACATAAGATAGAATTTAAACAAAAACACAGTGCATGTTTACTTACAGGTGCAGTGACTCCACGTGACAGCAATTACAGAACCATTGTGAAATTTTTACATGATGTATATTAAAAAATCGCAAATCCAACAATCTACGTAAATTCTGTAACTGCAAGTCCCACTGCAGCAAACTTCCTGGGATATTTTTTTTGGGGGGAGGAGCAACTCCGCTATTTACACCATCCCCCGGGCAGACAATGATGAACAGTTGGATTGGCAACAAGGGACATGACAAGACAGTCAACCTCTTTGGCACCCACTGTTAAGCATCTGTCAAAAACACAGTGTGTAACCCAGTGCAAATCTTTCTGCTCAGGGTGGAGTTAACGAGTAACTTCTTTTCTTAAACCAATGTTTTTTTTAAACTAAGCAACTTCACAAGGCATCTAGCGAATTGAACACATCTTACTGCACTATTGTACCATTAGCTTCACTTGATAAATACATTCATAGAATCATAGAATTACACAGCGCAGAGGAGGCCATTCGGTTCATCATATCTGTGTTGGTTTTTTGGAAAGAGCTATCCAAATCAATCTCACTCCCCTGCTCTCTCCCTATAGCCCTGCAAACTTATCTTCCCCAAATAATTATCTATTATTTCATGGAGATTGATTTCAGAACCGGCGTACAAGAATTTAATGTACAAATCACCACCGTTATATTAACTCCTTAGGTATAAACTGCTACAATTTGAAGGGTTTTCCTCCCCAAAATCTAAATGACTTAACCTATTACAGATGAATATTATTCAGGTAAAATTCCCTTGCTCAATAATTTGCTGAATTATCAATTTGTCAGCTATTTGCTAACTTTGATTTTTGTTTTCCCCCCACAAGATCAGATGCAATTTTTTCCTCGAGTCCCATTAGTTACATCAGAGTAGGGTCCGGCGATATATCGCTAAAACCCGATATCATTTTCATATCGATACGCCGATATAGGCATTTTGAAAATATCAATATATCGAAAAATCGATATATCGAGGTAAAAAATCGGAATGCGCGCACACTGAACCACAAGACCCACAATGCTCATCTCTATACACAATGCACAGACCGAGGTGCAAAGCTGCCATATTGTATTCATAATCCTCGAATACAATATACAGGTATGCAAGGGGTGAGGGGGAGAGAAGGCTGGGGGGGGTGTGGGGGGAGAGAGACGGCGGGGGGGAGGGAGACGGCGGGGGGGAAGGGAGAGAGAGACGGCTGGGGGGGGTGGGGGGGTGGGGGGGAGAGGGACAGCGTGGGGGGGAGAGAGACGGCAAGGGGGGGAGAGAGACGGCTGGGGGGGTGGGGGGGAGCAGACGGCTGGGAGGGGTGGGAGAGAGACGGCGGGGGTGGGGAGGGCAGAGAGATGGCTGGGGGTGGTGGGGGGGGAGAGACAGGGTGGATGTTATAATATACAGATAGATAGAGATGGGGGTGATGTGAGAGAGACACAGACAGAAAAACACAGATGGAGAGAGTGAGAGACACAGAGAGAGAAAGATATTTACCTCCTGAGGAGATAGGCCCCGAATGCACGCGCACCCGGAACGCGCGCGCACTCCGAATGCGTGCGCCGCGCGCATGTGCAGTACGAAAACCCCGAAAATATTGATATTTCGGTATATCTCGATATGAGCCCATCGATATATCTAAATCGGAAAATTTCCATATCGATGGACCCTACATCAGAGTGGTCCAACTTTTTGGCTGCTGAGGACTGGATACCCTATTTGAGAATGGACTACATGAGCAATGTTTTTCTTGTGTTTCCTTTCAGGAACATAGCATATATAGTTTGTGGAGGGAATCGGTGGGCCAGATGAAATGAAGTGCGAGGAGGTGAAAGTAGCCCAGTGGGCTGCTTGCTTGGATCACACGGTTTAGGTTTGCAAATTCAAGTAATAATTTGAAACTTAGATTTCACGCTATATGGTGGAAAGCTGAATGCTTAACAACTGAAATAAGGGGTAAAATAAATGTGTGTTAAAATCTATTTTTGTTTCACTTTTGCGAGAGGTGTCAGATTTTCACAGAAGGCTTCTCTCTCTTCCTGTGAAAATGTTGCTATCATGAACAGATAGAAGGTTGCAGCCAACAGCAGAACAATTTGCATTCCTCCTCTTTAAGCTTCAAAGGGTGAGTGCAAAAGCTCCAAATATGTCAACTAAAATAATGACACAATTGCAAGAAAAAGTGTCAATTTACAAATACTGAAATTTGCATCTCCCGAAGCATTCAATTATTCAGCCTTCAACAAGGTATTTAACATTCATTTCAGTAACAGCATAATACTGTTTCGATATTTTTGAAGGTGAAATTTGAGCAAATACATCCATATTGGATTGCTGTCACTTGCTTTTCTTGTGTTATTTAACAATGTCCAACTTAATTTTGGACACGATACCTGTAGTATCTTTTATTCGATGAGTGCACATAAACTCACACAGAGAAACAAAAGCCTAGAATTCCTGTTCTTTAAAAGAAACAACAGGTTATATGAAAGTCTTTGTGTTGTATGTTCAAAGTACGATTAATTGAGGGCTCTTTTTCCCCATCGTCTCAACGAGTTATATTTTGAATGAAGTCTTTACTTTTAGAATTTCAATTGTGATTCTCTGCTTGGCTCTCTTTCATCACTACTCAATTTCCTTCCATCAACTAATGTTCTCCGCAAAAACAAAAGCCATACATTAAACACCTGCTTAAGTCTTACAGAACACATCAAATATCTGTTTAAAATGTGTTACTGGTGTGACAAACAAAATGGAATGTGTATCTGAATAACATTTGTCGATCATAATACTGGAAGTTGAGGGAACACTGCGTGTGTTGAATTAAGTAGTACTCTTTAAGTACTCTTCAAATTCACTAGCTTCTGATTGTGATTATGATTTTAGAGAAAAAAAATCATTCCTTCACTTGTTTTTTTCAGCATATAAAGAGAATTGCAAATATTAAAAGCTACCCACAATATGGTTTCCTCTGCTAGAAAATAAGAAACAGCCAGCACTGGGATAACAGTCTTGAAGCAGAGTAAATTTTGATCTGTGGATTTTAACAGGGTCAAACCAAAAGGCTGCAGTTTTCCAATATTTTACACTCCAATAAAACTCAAATGCATTTGTTGGTGTCGAGTGCTGTTTCTCTCCATTTCATTTGATGAGTTTCTCACACTGGATAATAGTGTGAGAAATAATTTCTACACTGGATAAAGAAAGCTAAACTACGCAGGCAGATCATTCTTAATCTAACTTGTCTCAAGATTCTTTGTAAAAGTGAAAATTAAGGATTCCCGTTCCAGGCAGATTTTACAGATGTAAAACTAATAGAAATTACAAAGGGAAATGCTCCCTCAGAAAGCACATACAAACAAAGCTCTTTTATTTTAAAGCTTTATGTATAAATAACCATCCTGTCAAAATAATCCTAAAGGAAACCTATTATTTTCTATTCATATCAGAACACATCATAGTTTGTCAATACATTGTTTCCCACAAATGTCTAGTCATCCATTTGGTCTCACTTGCCGAATGGAAACACTTTAAAAGTGCAACAAAAGGAGGAGGTTTTAATTTCCTGAGTCATAAGAACAAGCATTTACAAAAATAATTAATTGCATTTGTATTAAATATGCATCAGTAATAATACAAATCAGCACAGTGCATTCTGAATCTTTCAAATAAACTATATTTCATGAATATTACTAACCATCATTCAGCAATCACTTTTACCAGTTCTTTCCTGAGGCTGTAGCAGTGGGTGGTGACACTTAAGGTCTGTTGGTTACTGATTAACTGGTTGGATAACCATTAATCAGGCAAGAAAATAGGTCAACTAATCAACGCCACCATCAAATCAGTAATTGGGATGGTTCCCAAGTTGAAAATGGTTGAGAATGTCACTTGTCAAACGGTCATAAAATAGATATAATTCTGGAGACAATAATTTTTGATCCTGAATACATGAAAAAGTTACATGGTTGCACATTCAGTTATTTTGTGTGCATGCTTCGGTCTTCCTGGTCAATCTACATAACCTTAAAGTCTTTTCTTTGCTCAGCTAATTAATTTGACTAAATATCTTTAACTGATTCAAATTTGACATATTAGTCGTCATGTGAACACAGGCCAGTGCCAAATTTTATAATTTTAATAGTATTTTAAGAAATGTCTAAGCAACAGAAGATAAGACATACAAAAGGTTGTAGGAAAACTAGGAATTTATGTTTAAAAAAAAGAGTCCACTCATGTACAGATCTGTTTTTTTTCCCCGGCAGAAACATGAATAAACATGTTGCTATTTAATCTTCTACTAAAATGAGCAGTGTGATATTCAAAAGCTAAAAGCCGGTGCAAGGGTTGAAGATGTCACCGAACGGGTACATAAAATTCTAGAAGGGAACATCCAGAAGTTGTGGTCCATGTAGGGACCCATGATATTGGGAGGAAGAGGCCTGAGATGCTCCAGGGAGAATATCAGAAGCTGGGAAAAAAGCTGAAAACTGGAACCTCGAAGGTGGTGATCTCTTGATTACTCCCAGTGCCTCGAGCAAGTGAATTTCTAAACAGTAGGATAAGGCACATGAATGCTTGGCTGGAGAAGTGGTATAGAAAGAAGGGCTTCAGATTCCTGGATCATTGGGACCGGTTCTGGGGCAGGTGGAACCTGTACAAGATAGATGGGTTACATCTAAACAAGGTTGGGACCAATGTCCTTGCAGGGAGATTATCTAACGCTGGAGGGGGGGCGTTTAAACTAATTTTGAGGGGGGGATGGGAATGCATACAATAGTTCAGTGAGAGGAGGGGTAAGACAGGGGACACGGGGAAGGGTAGGACAAGAGAAAAGTATAGAGCAGGCCAATTCTGTCTTTAAGTGCATATATGCAAATGCTCGTAGTTTGACAAACAAAATTGTTGAGCTGCAGGCTCAAGTTGCTGCAAGGGACACCATTAGGGGTATATTATAGACCACCAAATAGCGGGAAGGAGATAGACGAGCAGATCTACAAGCAGATTTCAGAAAGATGCAGAGCTAATAGAGCAGTGATATTGGGTGACTTTAATTATCCCGACATCAACTGGCAGAACAGTAGCGTAAAGGGCAAGGAGGGAGAAGAATTTCTGAAATGTGTACAGGACAACTTTCTCGATCAATATTTTTCCAGTCCAACAAGGAAGGAAGCAATTCTGGATCTAGTTTTGGCGAATGAGGTGGGGCAAGTAGAGCAGGTTTCTGTAGGTGAGCACCTGGGGAATAGTGATCACAATATCATTAGGTTCAGTGTAATTATGGAAAGGGATAGGGAACACTCAAAGGTGAAGACACTTAACTGGAAGAAGGCTAATTTCAGTGAGCTAAAGCAGGACCTAGCCAAGGTGGACTGGAAAGAAAGATTGGCAAGTAAAACGGCTAACAAGCAGTGCACAGTCTTCAAGGAAGAGATAATTCGGGCACAGGTTAGAAACATTCCAACAAAGGTAAAATGTAGAGTATCCAAACCTCCGTGGATGACTAGGGCAATTGGGGTGAAAATAAAGCAAAAAAAGGAGGCTTATGAAAAGTGTCAGGCCCAGAATCTGGAATGCATTGCCTGAAAAGGTGGTGGAGGCAGATTCCATAAGAGTTTTTAAAAGGGAACTAGATCTTTATTTAGGAAGAGCAGGTCTGTTAGGTTATGGCGAGAAAGCTGGGTAGTGGGATTGAGTTGCTCTGTTCAAAGAGCCAGCACAGACGAGATGGGCCGAATGGCCTCCTTTTGTGCCATATAATTCTATGATACTAAAATTATGAGGCAGATTCGGCCCTCTCATTGTCATCAATGACTCTCTGCCTGTTTAGAGCACTTGAGCAGCTGCAGGCACATCCAAATTGTGTGATTAAAAAAGTTGGGCGTCAAAAAGCTGGCTTTAAAATACCCTTTTGCTGTGTTTTGGGACAATGATTTGATAGTGAAGTGAAGCATATCGTGTACATTCTGTCACAATTAACACACTGACTCGCAGTTTACAAACGGTGCATTTTGGACCCCATTATTTCTTGATAAATTTTAATCACCAAATTTCTCACATGTCTCAAAGGAAAGGATTTTAGCGTTCTCAATATTAAAAGGCAGCAATATCTCATTCAGTAGGACGTGCTGGAATGTGGAATAATAATATCTGAATCAGATATTACCTTTGCTTCTGTAATTAATAATTTGACCTTTCCTTAAGCAGCTGGTCTCCTAGCTTTCATTGCCCATCTATCAAAATAAACAGATTACCCGGCACACCTGGATAACTTTCTCCATTTTCTGAAGTTCAAGATGTTAAAATAAATCCTATTCTAAAGAATCGTGTGCTTGGACTACAGATGAGTTACCTCATTCACTAAGTACCTCTATGCTTCATGGTCTTTGATTATAACTAACAAGATCTCTTTCTCTGTCATTAGCCATAAGAATTAGGGCACTGCATTCCTATTCTTCTTAGCTTTTTAAGGTAATTTTGAGGTAATGTTTAAATATTTTCAATATAGGTGACAACAGTTATAGTAGAAATAATGTTCCATAGTTTATGGAATCAAAGCAAGATAAATTGATTTAAAATTGTCATTGAAATTGTGTGATATAGATAAATGAGTTAGGAAATGGATGCTGCCGTGCATAAGAACATGATAATTTTATGATTGAGGACACAAGTAAAGCTCTAAGTAACGATACACACAAAAGCTCAAAAGAAAAACATTATTGAAACTAAATTACTAAACCTTTGCCAAGTCATACAAAATCTGTGTATCTATTGTGTGCAATGTATGACTAATAAAATCCATAGCTTCTTTATTTTTCTCCAATTGGGAGATAACTATTTCTAAACATCTCCAGTTGTCATTCGGAGTGTGAACGAGAAATTCAACAGTAGTATGTGGCTGCACATCATGGAATATCCAACCAAGTGACACCAACTGCAACAGGAGTCAAGAATCAGCATTAACAATTTGTGGAGAATGCCTGAACCACTTAAATGCTAAGCTGCAGTGGAAAGAAATTACAAACGTGAAAGACGATAACCTGGGATAACACCTTCGGACTTCCTCCCGATGTGAAAGGCGCTCTATAAATGTAATTTTGTTGTTGTTGTTGCTCTATCTCTGGCAATAGGACAGTGAGGTATGCTGAGGAGGCAAAGGAGTCATCCTGGTGTTTTACATTACAAGATAGTCCCACTTTGATTTTATTCTTCCAAATGTGAATCCTGCAGTCCATATATTCATAAATTGAACACGTGAATTCGATGACAAAGAGATGCTTTTCTTGAGTAAACTCTGCCTCCATGCCATTTTGGTTTCAAAGATAACTCTGAAGGCAAAGCAAATGGGCAACTTGTAAATCTTTATTCTAGTACAGATGTTATTCACCTTTTGGACATAATGGAACCAAAAAGCTTCCTTTGTGTGCAATTGTATGACAAATGGTTTGGTTCCATCATTTTATTTCCAATATTCTTGGTGTGAACAATCATTTGTATTGTTAGTCTTTTTAAAGACAACTGGGCAGCTACACTAAGCTTGCGGTCCTCATATCAATTTCTTTGTTTCCCCAAGATGAACAGCAGTGCAATAAAAATGCTTTATGTAGCACTTTGGGCTTGTACTCCAATACTCTCCAGTGATTATGGGAATATTTTCAAGCTATTTCTCATAGTTCAATAATTTTTCTATTTAACATAATTATATTATGCATCCCCTCTCCCCCCACAAAGTTAACATATGCAATATGAACACAGAAACATAGATGGAACGAGAAAAGGCCATTTTGGTCTATTGCATGTCCACTTTTGTCACAGACTTTATATAATCATCGCTGCCATGGATTCCACTTATAAAATCATCTGAGAGAAATTTCTGCACCATGTCTCCCGGAGCAAAAATCATAATGTTCACCTATGCTGCTGCTCAGCTCTTGGAGGCAACCTAATTGGGAACAATAAGCCTGATCCTCAGTGGCAGAGGAGTGATGTGAACTGATTAAATACATTACTCAACTAAATGGAGATCTTACAACCCATTGTTTGCAAAGAATGGTAGTGGAAGCAGTTCCTCTGGATATACCTACTGAATTCCACTATAAGATAAACATGAGTACAAGTGACACGAGAGCAAGGTACTGTTTTTGTGATAGAAAGCAACAATATGTTTTTCTCTGCAGCAGTTAAAATTATGCGATTGTGTTGAGTTTAATCCTCCTTTAACGCTGATCAATTTTGGATTAATTTCTCTTCTGTTTCCTTCCTTATTCCTACAAACATTTGTGGATTATAAATATTTCACTTGATAACACAAAACAAGATTAAAGCTAATAGAGACCTGAGCAGTACAAGTCCTCCTTTTGATTATGTTATTTGGATGAATGTTTAAAAAGTTTAAAGCTCAAATGAACGTTCAAGGTCCTTCTGGTTGCCAAAGAGTTTGTTTCCAGGTATTTCCAGTGTAGCTCAGACTTCAAAAACTAGACACCACTTTCAAAATAATAATGTCTCTCTCGCTCTTGATATTCATGGCACAGTCTAGCATCTGTGTGTTTGGTTTAAAATTAGGAATCAAGGTCACACATAATTAACTAGAGTTAAGAGCTTTCAAATATATTCTAAGCGACACTTTATGTAAAAATGAAAGGCCTTTTTGTTTGTTTATTCCTGAACACGTATTGTGGTTATCAGTCTCCATTTCTCTTTCATCTGCCATCTCTTATGTGCTCATTCCTTTGCACATTTTAGTTTCAGACAGAATAAGCAGCAAGTAGATTTCAAAGTCCTCCAAACTTAATTTGGTTGGGTAGCTTAGTGCACTTGGTGCTGTCAGCTACATCAGAGATGAGGAGAATAATGCCAGAATGATCACATTATGAATTCATACATTAGTATGAAGGATAAGTGAATTTTGGAAGTTGTACTCACTCCTTTCCTCAATTGGAACTGTTAATTAATTTCTTTCTTCACTTGTGGGGGAAGGAAGGGGAGCACGATTGGTTTGGGGACCTTTAATAACCTCCGCCAGGTATCTGTATGATTTTTTTAAGACAGGTAACTTTTATAGAGCAACATTGGATGTCCTACCTTTCATTTGACGAAGAAAGTTTTCAATTGAATGGGATTCAGCCAATGAATCCAACAGGAATAGGAGCTAGCCTCCAGAGGTTGAAGAGACCTGGAATTTAAATGTTGCTTCTTTGAATGTGAAAGAACAACTCTATAGTTAGAAACAATGTCTGGTAGAACCGCAGATTAATGCTTTATAGGAAAACTCGAGGCCCCAAAGAGCCTGTGGTTCGTAATTTGTTTTCTTCAATTATAAATTTGAGATTGTCTCAAAACAATAATGGGAGAATGGGAAACATTATAGGTGAACTCTCACAGTGCGGAACTTCCTCTCCGGTGACACATTTTTGTTAATATCAACTGGCTTGATAGAGTGGAGTTGGAGACGACTGGTGCAAGCAAAGATTAACTGCAAATTTGATCCCAGTAGATTTGGGGCACATACAAACTGCACTGGGCTACAAATGGGTATGCCACAGATTTTGTTTTCATAATATAAAGTGTCCTCTAATCTATTTCAACAAAGGATGGTTAATTTTGCACAGCTATGTATTATAATTCATGAACTATATGCAGGAACTCATTAATACTACTGGCAATAAAGTGACATGGTTTTAATCTGGTGACATGTTCTTTTTGAAAAAGATAGGTCATTAATACAATTGTTTTTGAGGGCCTCTTTGGCCTGGTCTTGTTGATGCTTGGCAGTCAGTACATGTGTGCTGTGTAAAGTTCATCTTCAGGGTATAAGGTAAACTATTTCCAAGCTACAGAAATTGATTTGTAATAAACCTTTGGGTGGAATGATTTATTTTGCACGACGGATCAATTATTAGAGCTGGGATCAATAGCTGCGAGGCAGCTGACATTGATGGCTGTATGGCTGACAAACCCCAAATAGTTTTTTACCGAATCATTGCAGAACTATGGCGCGGAGGATGATGAATCAAAGATGGAAGGAAAAAGAACATAAAATATGGCAAAGGTAGCTGAAGGTGGAAGAGGAAGCCAACCAGAAAATAGCAGGAGGCAGAAAAAGAGGTCTTGAGGGCGATCACAAGTTTCTTTTAGTAAAAATAACATTTACAACCAAAGGAACGATCCTTTGAGAAATCGTTGTGTTGTGAATTTTACAACTGTTGCATATCCTCTAGGTGTGTTTGCCCACAAAGTGCACGATCAATACACTTCACAATAAATCCTGTGAAGTGCTTTGAGACATTCTCCTAACATGAAGGCATTACATCAAATGCAAGGATTATTATTTGTTAAGATTATTATCAACAAGCGATAAAATAAAACAGTTTCCTTCAACTCAAGACTGCATGAAAATATATGTCGACAGAGATGAAAATAGAAGAGTGGATCTTTTACAGTCTGATCACAAGAAAGGTCAAGATGCAGCATTATATGTGGCTTGCTCACAAGAGCCATAAAAACTATTGTCACTAGATGTGCATGCATAAAAAATAAACAAATCATCCAAACAACTCACCACACTGGCCAACTATTTACCTGAAATAAATAATTATACCCGTGGCTTATACAAAACACTCATTCGATTTTTTTTAATGGTTTGCTGTAAATTTAAATGAAATGCTCCCTTTTTAATTGGTGAAACAGTATCTTGTTTGCTTGAAGAATTGGAAGCAGGAGTGGAACTGATGCTTGTCTGAATCTGGCTTCTAATTGATAATGTAAATATGATGAATTCAGCAATCTGAGTCAGCTTTGTCACAAACTCATCTCTCGGGGAAACAGATGGTGAATAACTATCCTTGGAGCTCAAGAAAAGGAAGGGAAGTCTGCTATTCAAAAGGCAAACAATTCTAAAGTCTGTTTTAAATCAGGACTTTCAATAAAGTTCATGGTCCGTGTTTGTGTGGGTGTTTTTCTTTTTTTAATAAATGGATAGGCGAATCTGCACAGAACATTTGACCTGAGTGCACACATTTGCAATTTCATAATGTCTGCCTACGAAAATATGATGGAGTTATTGGCTAGAAGCCCAAAGTGTAAATAGGATGTTTTCAGTCAGTACGCCATTATAGATTAAATTAATCATTCGAGATTGAGGGCACAAGTAGTATATATAATAATACTTGCATTTAATATCATATTGAAAGATCTCAAAGTGCTTTAGAATAATTACTGTTGGTTAGTGACTGTGTATTTGTAGATGAATATGGCAGCTAATTTGGACCATCTCCTACAAACAGGCAACTGATCAATTTATCTGGAGGATGTTATATTCTGTATTTATAACATTCCTATCCGACATAGTCATTTTATTTATGTAAACTTTGTTCACTCAGGTAGGTTAATTCTGACCAACTACTGCAATTCTATTTGTGATATATAAGTAAACAATGTCAAATACTCCAGTTAGTTGAACTCCTGCAGCTCAGTGGTTAGAGCACTCGCCTAACAAGCATGAGACTGGTGTTCGAATCCAGGCAGGTCAGGGCGAAACCTTGGGCAAGTTTCCTTACTCCACACACCTAATAATAATCCGTCCAAAAAAAAACACAATTATAAAATTGGTCATTTCAATCCACGACTGTTTGTGGGACACTGTTGTGCGCAATTGGCTGCCGCATTTTGCCCACAAATATACAGTCAATTCACTTTACAGTATGTTCTGTGAAGTGCTTTCAGACGTTGAAAAGATGTGAAAAGTGCTATATCAAATGCAAGGATTATTATTATCAGTTGAGAAACCATTTTTCATCATGAAAGTTGTTGATCATTAGTGTTTCAAACCAGTTCAAGGTGTTGATTCCACATTCAAAGAGGTTGATGGATTGAACCATTACATAGGTCGCTTTCAGCAGTAATGGTACCAGCAGTGCTTCATGCCTTTGCACATGGATCTACTGCATTCATTAAGTATTACAATGTTACATTTTCACTGAAATCCTCGCATCTTTATTCCTATGGTTCATTTCTCTTCTTTTAAGAAAGAAAGTTGAAATGAATATCTCATTTTAACATGACATTTCTTCCAGTGTTTCAAAAAATTTTTTTAGGATGGGCAAGCTTTGGAAGATGAATAAAAGAACCAAACATAGCACAGGAATTGAAAATGTGCTGGTCTTTCCATTCAGAACCGCATCTTGCACTCTTCACCTTGTGTTGAAAAAGAACAAACATAAATTTAGAATAGTAATGAACCACGGGAAATAGATCCGGGATTTAGTAGGCACTATTGAAATAGTTACCACACAGGGATGTCCCTGTGCTTCCAACAAATACTAAAAAATTCAATTTTATATGTCACCTACTTATTTATTGTGTTCATGTTTCCACCAACCACCTGCCTGGGGACTTCATTCATTCTGCATCTGATTTACAGTATTCATCCATTGTTGCCTGGAAAAAAAAGCCCTGTTATGGTTTCAATGATTGAGGGTTAACACAAAAAGGGCAAAAACACTTCTTATTAATTGAATTTTGCATTCACGCTTTGAGCATCTGAAAACACTTTCTACTATCACAAATGCTCTACTGCACGTGTTTCTTGAATATTTGCTCTGCAGCAGATAACTCTCAGAAAATTACTTAAGGAATTAATGCATCACCCACAAGCCTGCGTTAGCTTATCTGCTCTATATAAGTGCTTTACAGACTGCAAGGTATAATATGCAGCCAATTAATATGCCTAAATTAACATTCACAACAAGAGAGTACGTTCTCTTCTGGAATACGCTATTGATTCGAAGATTATTTTATACCCTGGGAAGAACATCAGTTCTCTTGCCTTAAAACACCAAGCATGATGCTCTGAGTCTGGATCACAGCAACTCGTTTTGTAAAATCTTTAGGGAACTCAGAAGTGTTCTTTCAGTGTTCAATTTAAATTGAGTCAAAATTTAATTTACTTCAATCTAAATTGACTGAGGCAAGCTGGCTACCCATGACAGCATCAAGAACATAGAACATCCATTGTTCTCTCTGCAGGTAATTGTAAAAGTTTCACCTGGGAGTACAATTTAGGACATATATGCCATCCAGGGGTAAGAAATTAAGTGGAGTAAGAAAGCTCTCCTGAAAGAAAAAATCTGTTTCTTGAACTTTGTCCTTATTCAATATCCAACTACAATATACTCCTGAATCCTGACCCACAAAACAGGTGAACATTTCCTTTGTATATTTCCTTTTAGGCCAATTCGTGAATCTATGCATAACATTTAGCACAATACCAGAGGATATAGGTTAATAAGCACCCTATTATTAGATGGAATGAGAGACATAGGCTTTGGGTACCAGAAACCCCACTCCCTACCACACACTAAAATGTAGTGTTCTCAATACAGATGCCCATTTAGTTTAATTACAACACCGATTTCCAATATAGGACATTTTGTTAAACAAAACAAAAGGAAAAACACTATGCCACAACACAATCAGATGTCACAATCGACGAGCATAGAGACCAGGTTTTAGGATAAGATAATTGGAAAACTGTTAGACAAACCATTTAGATTGGTTGTTTGGAGACTCCATTTTAAGAAGAAATATATCCTGGTGCTCAATTCAACACAAACTGTAATAAGGTATAAACTGAGTCGGGCTGAGGGTTGAGTGTTTGCCAAGTCACTGCACTCACAATTTCAGCTAAGTGGCTTGACTCACATCAATTTAAATGTGAAAGTGTAAATAAATCTTACCTGTTCTATTGAATAATCCCATTTCCATATTGTAGCTCAAATGGAAACAAAGTTTTTCAATTTTTACAATATTTACATTAACAAATAGCAAAAAAAAACAGAATTTTGAGATATTGTTTTTAACACAGCATAATGGATTTAGTGAGAGAGCATGTATAATAAATTGCCACCAAAATAGTTGATACTCCATCAATTACCTCCAGCTCCACCCCCCTACTCCCCCTAAATTGGATAAATATGTGCTTCAGTGATTATGAAGTACTGTACAGAGTACAGACTATAGCCAGGAAGGTCTCCATGGAATATAAACAACAACAACAAAATTACATTTGTATAGTGCCTTTTACGTTGGAAGGACGTCTCAAGGTTCTGAGATACAGTAGGGGGAAATGCTGCAGCATAAAAGGCCGGGGTTAAATAATGGATGAATTAATATTAATTAATATTAATTTTAGGATTGGTATAAAACTTGACCTCTGTGAGATCTACCACATTTTCTCCATTATCACAGCTGCACATCATCAGAATTTTTCACGATATCATGGGGAATACCATTAAAAATATTTAACGTTCAATCACCTGGAAGTCAGGTGTTTGGAAATTATTTGTGGTCTGTGCAGTGAAATTACTTGCATAATGGATGGCATGAGTTTCAATTGTGTTGAAAAATTTAATGGCAGTACTCTTCATGATTCAAAATGTCACACATCATTTCTTAATCGGATTAGCCGATGAAGTGCATCAGACCCATGTTTTATTGGAAAGAAGTAGATGGATATCAGGTTTGGCCTTTGTCTTCCTGCTTGTGTATTTTGTATTCTTATTTGGCCAAGACACAATATTGAAAGCAGCCAAGTGGAAAAGAGCAAACTGGGCAATCTGTTCTCAGGACTGGACCTAAACAAGTGGCCAACAAAAGGAAGCAAATGAGAGCAACATGAGATTCAATCATTTCAATGGTTGAAAATAAGAATTAGATAGGATTCTACGGGTGAAAGTAATTGGTCACCTTGCCGCTTATGGATTGCCCAGGGAAGGCATCTTGACAATGTTACCGATTAATCAGAATAACCATCAATCAAATACTAATGGGCGGGTGAACTCATAAGTATTGTTGATATTGCTGCCACCTGATACTGTATTTTGGTTCGTAAGTATTTTTTTCTTACATGTTCCTTTTAAGTTATGTTTGAAATGAGTCCATTTTGTCAACTTTATCTCCAGTGTCATCTCTTTAATGATGTCAAGACTTTGCTCTGCCAACTATTTACCATCTTGATAGAAAAGGATGGTTCACTGGCTGCCAATTGAACCAGGAATTGAATGGATCCAACGGGAGGTAACAGGCTGAGATACAATCCAATTTATCAGCTGCTTTCTGCTAATCACTATACCTTCAAAAACTACTGGTGTGTCTTGGTCAATGCCTGCTTTACACTGTTTAGTAATATTGTAATGTATAACAATGTATCTCAGCCTCTCAGGATGATTTACTAGAGGAGAAAAAAGCATTAGAAAAGTCATTGAGGTCAGGTTCTCTTGAATCATTATAATTCTTCTCTTGTTGCTGCTATCTGCTCTTTTTTCTCTAAACTTGTTTTGCTATTCTGTAGTCATATGCAAGTTTTAAAATGCCATGAACAAATTAAAATTGCCTTAAAGATAATTGCAATTAAATTTGCCCCATATGAAAAGTATTGTTGTAGAACAAAACAAATGACTAAAATGGCAAGAGATATAAAATATAGATGTTAGCATTCTTTCCTTCACAATTAGGCTAACTGCATTGGACTGAAATAATGAGCATATAACTTTATGAATGCTGTAAGACCCAGTTGGAACTAAATTTCCTTGCCTGTATTGACTCAATATCTTCCTTCTGGTCAACTCACAGAAATCAATCAACATTGGCAAATTAATTGGCTTTTTTCTAGTAATTTAGGAAACTGGAACATTGTGGTCCATCTGTCTGGTCTCAAAATAAAAATGGTACAATATTCCATCCCTGACTCACCTGAATGGATTGCTTTGTACAATTCCCCCTTGAAATTGTTGACAAAGTCTGCCCCCTCTCTTCGTAGTCGGTTGCACAAATTCACCAACTCTCTGAGTAGCATCTTTGCATATAAACTCTACATTCATATTTGTATTCCATCTTCAGAACTGGAAACAGTGCACCCATGTTTTGAGAGTGTTAAATATATTTCTCTGTTCAAGTTCAGTTTATCTGCACCCTTTGGGATCTTGCATATTTCAAGATGGACTCCCAGGTAAGGAAAGAGAAAAAACACTATCTCTGTGGAAAACTGGTAAAGACACCTGGTGAACCTGAGTCAACTGTGATTATGGATGTGGACAAGTAAACTCTTGATAATTGGACAAAGAAGCTCTTTGCATATAACTATTCCATGCAGAGGTCGGATTTCTGGGCAAAAATGCTCATATGAAAGTTTCAATTATGCCCATTTCAATTATTTAAATTAACTTTTGTCCAGTACCTTGGGTCATCCTCAAGACATGCAAAGCGCTACACACATGTAATTTGTTGTTGTTGTTGTTGCTGGTACAGAGCAGAAATCTGACACAAATTGCCAGTCTTTCAAGTGGAGGGTATAAAAATGTACTGGCACTGACTGGAAAAATGTTCATTTACCTTCAGAGGAAATTCCAAATTTGGAATGAAGCAAATTATCAAGACAGAATCGAGGGAACTTTGCTGGTTCCACAATTTGACATGGGAGTGATCACATCTGACAAGAGGAGAGAAGGGGATGCATTCTACTTTCAACTATAATTTATCATTACATTTCATTATAACTTTAAATTGCCAACATCACAACAGATAGTGACAAGTGGAATACTACATGTGACCAAAATTGGAAACTCTTTCATTTTCCAGCATAGACATCTGTCACCTTAATGAGATGAAAGAATCACTGAAATATTTTTGACAAACTGCAGAGGCAATGCTGAGGCAAAATAATTTCTAACAGCAGCTGGATGTCAGTGAACCATCTAACAGGAAGAAATCAATTTTAATGAGGAAAAAATGGAACCTCTGAAGAACCTTCAGTGTTGGAATAATCCTTAAAATACATTATAAAATACATACACCTATGCAAGCTACTCAGGTACCAATTTGAAGGAAAATGTTTTTTTATTCAAATTTTATACAATGTGAGAGAAAATACCGAGCCTGATTAGGAAGTGATGGGAAAACCATTTCAAACAGGTAACTTGCCTTGGTAAACTGGCAGCACAATTAAAAAATAATAATCCTTGCATTTGATATAGTGTCTTATCATGTCTTGGACATATTTCAAAGTACTTTACAGGAGCGAATTGACTGTATATTTTGTGGGCAAAATGCGACAGCCAATTCACTTTACAGTATATTCTGTGAAGCATTTTGAGACATCTAGAAGATGTGGAAAGCACTATACCAAATGCAAGGATTATTATTATTTTGGGAGTGGGGCCATGTTTCATATTTTAAGGCCATTAACTATGATTTCCAAAAACCAGTCTTCCCATTTTTGTTCCAATATTACTCAATGATTGGGCCTGAGTAAAGCAGACATTAGACTTCGCTGTGTTCTCACTTCTACTGAAACCATTTTCAAGTGAATGTGTTGATGGTATGAAGAGATGGAGGATTTGTGTTCCTATGGCAACAGTAAAAGTGTCAATGTATTCTTTTAAATTGAAAACATTTTTTCATCTTCTCTCATCAATAGTGCATTATTACAGTCGCTTTAGCATTGGTTTACCTTTGAATTCACTGGTTTCTATTCTCTGTTCTGTATTAATCATAGAAGGCACACAAAAGTAATATTCAAAGCAGTAATAAACGAACACTCATTCTTTGCTGGGAATTCAAGGACAGGTCACCCTACGTTTACAAATTCGTAATATTTTGAAAATCAATTTAAGTGAAAAGCATTTCAAATTGTTTGAAATGTATTCTATATCCATCCGGTCGACACTGTTCACTGTATGGCACATAAGTAAAGTGGTATTGACGATAGTCCCATCCAATCTTATGTGCCAAAATGTTGACCCATGAACTTTGTGTCATTGTTTTTCAGTGTTTGCCTCTGGCATGGCCAAAATAATAATGATGAGAACAAAGACAATTGGATGCTTGTTTGTGAAAGAGGCGCTGACTCTTTGTTTAACAAGCACTGTGAGGTGATAATTACGAGCAGCAAAATTGCTGCAGATTTGATTCCAGCCGCTGTACCCAAATCAAATAGGAGTGTTTCACACTTAATAATAATCCTAATAATCCTTACATTTGATGTAGCACTTTTCACGTCTTCTTGACATCTCAAAGAGCTTCACAGAATACACTGAAAAGTGAATTGACTGTATATTTGTGGGTGAAATGTGGCAGCAATTTGTGACCAGTCAGGTTATTAGTTGGAAATTGTAACATTTGACAAATTCAGTGCACTACCACATCGAAACGATTGAAAAAAATCACATAATTTTCCACCCCTCTTCCCCTGACTCCAATATGTTCAAAGAAATGCCTCAAATCAAAGTTAAAATTCTTAATAAATCAAAATGAATCAATAGCTGAGGATTTTTCTGGAACATGCAGAACAGTGAAGTGGTAAACTGGGTCAATGGTGTACCACATTGCCTCATGTTGGTTTGAACATTCATTATTAAGTTCCATTTTCTTATTGAGAGTCAAAATTCTGTGTGGGTAGAACACAGCAGATCAAAACATGCATTTTTATTAAAATGTACATTACAACTCAGCAAGTGTAGTCATTCTTCAGAGCGGACAACTGAGGGTAGTTTGCACAGTTTGGCAATGTTTTCCCTATGGTTGCTGCTACATGTACAGCTACAGGGAATACACAAAAAGTTTAAACATGAGGAAATATGGAAAGGATGACACAGGTTAGTGAGCTTGTCACTATTGCAACAATCTGCCGTTCTTTCCATGTCTGTTACCTAATTCCTCAAATGTAAACTCTCTGAAGAGAGTCAACTAAAGCGGATAATTCCTTATCCCCATTGTCCCTTTCACTTCTGTTTACTTTCTGCTGTTGCAAAGCACCAGTTACCAAAAAAAAATGCATCATACACAGGCATAAGTGCCACTCAGTATTGTGGCTACAGGTATGAATGAGCCTATACCATTTAACACTGCTTCATTTGTGGTTTGTGGTACCCTTAGAGCACAATGGTGTTTCATGTGGAAAATGGCTAGTTGGTAGCACAGCTTAATCAGGTTCACTTGTTAACAACTGGTTGAACTAGTTATTTTTGTACTGTAAATCTTGTGTTTTTTTCTGCCAGAAATACAAGCTTACAATGATTTGCTTTGAATGAGGTGTTGTGCCAAAACAAACACTCCTCTTTCTGTAAGATGTCTCTGAGTGGAAAAATGGTCTAGGACATAATAGTTAAATGAAAATTGCTTCAATCAATTACAGGTTTGATCACCCAATCAAGTCATTAATGTGATCTAAACTCTCGCCCTTAGTACAGCTTTTACATCACGAAGTGCTGTTCTGTTAAATGATCCCTTGTTCTGCTACAAAATGAATTCAAAAGAATCAATGGGAAGAGCAAAGAAAGCACTTTTATTTTGCGGTGGCAGATTTTCTTCAGTGTTGATGTGTAGGTTCCTACAGTCCCAATGATATGAGATCCAAATCATGGCACAAATACTGAGGTGCTTTCTGGAAGGATATCACTCATTTTCTTTGCCCTCAAAGACAAGTCGGCAAGGTAAACAAGGGGGTCAAGGAAGCCTGTGATTAACATGTATTTGTGTGTAGGCCCATATAGAAAGACGTTGGGATATTCTCCTGATGTGAAACACAAAATATCAATTTAAATTGTTTTGTAAATTATATTAAAGAAAAAACATATTATCATCCAGTAGTGACCAAGAAATTCCACAAAATCCCAGACAGGAATCCAAAGGGTACATTAAGGAATGCCAATGTGGCAGAGCAGATTGATGTTAATGTCATAGGGAGCTTAATGATATTAGGCATCATATACTTTAAGAATAATTTTTGCATTTGATATAGCACTTTATAATATCTTTGAGATATCTCAAAGCGCTTCACAGGATACATTGTAAAGTGAATTGACTGCATTTTATGGGCAAAACACAGCAGCCAATTGCGTACAGCACTGTCCCACAAACAGTTGTGGATTGAGTGCTTATTATTATTAATTTGCCATACTAGAGGGCGGGAGGAAGGGAACGGGATGATAAGTAAATCAATCCTGAATTTCAGGAATGATTTCTTCTCACACACGATTAAAAAAATGAAGCGCTGCTCCGTGCAACCCAATGCAGTGTTCAAGCCCTTGTGAAAGCAAGGTTATAGATCGATAGATAGATAAATAATACGTGTCCTATTTCATTTAAACAGATTTAGCAATATCAGTACTGTCATAAGGTGAAGAGCATCAATGGAGTAAAGAACTCCTCATTTCACGAGGGCCAGATTTCCAACATCTAATGTATCCCGTAAAGGGGGCAGAGGAATTATTTTCAAGATAGTATTCTAATCTGCTATGTCACTTTGTTCCTTCCAAGGAGCATGAGAGAGCCAGTATGAAGGTGAGAGCATTAATTGTATAATGTTCCTGAACTCCCAAGTTACCAGAATTTTCTTCTTCAGTGAAAAAGCACTTTAGCCCAATTCTCAGAAGGCTCTTTTGCTACAACAGGTTTTGCATTAATGGCTGGATGTAAGGCAATCAGGCTTGGAGAATGTGAGCATCTGCTGCTGAACTACAGTTTATGAACACTAACGCTTGCAGTGGTAGAATCCTGCTTTTACTGTTCCGCCATGCTACCTCTCTATCTGTCCTTAAACCCACCTTGAATTTCACTTCTTCAACTATTGTCACTCACACCTCCTCCTCCCCTTTGCTTGGTGTCTGAACCCACAACTGACCCCACAGGGAATGTGACTCCGTTCAGATTGTCAGAACAAGCTTTGCTCTCCTGCAGACACAAATCTGTTAAAATGCAATCCAAGGCAAATTCTACGCCCTCAGGATAGACAGTGCTGCTGAATAAGCCATCAGTGAGATAATGAGAGAATCGTGGGGTGGGATAATTACACTTACTTTCTCTTGTGAAAGGTTGTGAGGAAATAAATGATGAAGAAACCCAAATCAATTAAAAAAAAGCAAGTCATACAGATCAGGTGATTGCAGATTCGAAATAATTAATTCAGTTAATTCATCTCAGGCGCAATTGCTTATGCCTGGAAAATACACAGTCACTACACTTTACATCACAACCCTTGAAGCGTGTTGAGGTGGCCTCTAGAGGAGAAAGACACAACATAAAACACAAAAATTATTATCATAATTATAAATTGGGCGCACTGTGAAGATTCTCATTAGGGTTCTCAGTCCAGTGCCCTGGAACTCGAGGACAGTATCAGCCTTGGCTACAATCTGCCTCCCCGCCCAGGAAATTAGAAGAAAATAACATTTCAACAGTGGCCAGTTTTAAAACGTATATTTATAGGGAAGTTTTATTTACCGAAAGAGTGCTTAAATGATTGGAATAATGTATCCCGGGCAATTGTCAAGGAATGTTTTAGGCACATTTATGGGGAAACGTGGCATGATACTGAGTGAGGAGGATTCTCATTGTGAACTTGAAATATTTCAAGTGAACGTGAAGCCCAATATCTTCCTGAGATGCCAGAGCCTGCATGAAAAGTAACCCCTGTATCTCTGGTAGTCTTGAGCCATGCCGTAAGCCATGCTGCTACTGAGAATAATTGATGAACTGAAGTATATTCTGTGAAATGCTTTGGGACGTCGAAAAGACGTGATGAGGTGTTATATCAAATGCAAGGATTATTATTATTTTTCCACTCCTTTGTGTTTATGTATCTTCTGCTTTGCGAGCGAGATGCTTTGGACTCACTCTGCAATGCAGAGCAGCCGCAGACTTGTGAACCATTTCTCATGTATTGGGTAAAATAATAAGGGCATAAAAGTTGCTTTGCCCAGAATGAATTGGCTGTAACAGTCATACTTGCAGAAAGACACAGAAAAGTGTAACAAGAAAATTAAATAGAATTCTTGAAGTTGATTGACAGTACTTTTACTCAACAGCCTAACCTTTAATCAGATGTGACTATGTAGCCTTTGTGTATTTAACATTTTTAACCAACTCTACTGTTTCTCGCTATGTTAACTGGTTAAACATTTGCTGTTTTAGGAATAACTTTGATTTCCTTGTCATGTGGAAGCCAATTATACATCTTGTGTTGATTACAATAAACGGACAGAGCAGTTTTATCATTTACTAAGAAAAGGGTATCACTAGTCTTTAATATTTTAAAGGTAACCATTGGTAAATTATTTAACTCTAACAGTTTCATAGTTCATTATTGGTTATTGTTTGCCTACAAAACACATAGTCCCTACACTTTACGGTAAATGGTGAGAAATGCTTTAACATGTCCTCCTGACGTGAAAGGAGTTAGATTAAATGCAAAGATTATTATTTGATATCTAATTCAAGCATTACTGGAGGAACTCATTGATACCGCAAAAACATTTCATTCTGAAATAACAATCTATAAGACTCACTACCCCCTCTCCACCCCAATTTAAATATCTCATTTTTAGTTGTTTTAAATATATTTTAGGAATCTAGCTTGAATTCTTCCTTTCTTGATTCCTTGATTCTATTCTGTACATGTCAAGATGCATTACTCAACTTCGGGTATATTTGCCTGTCAATATTTATCCTCTTGTTTCTTTCTGCTTTTAAAAGAAAAAGCACTACTGTAGTGAAAATTGCAGTTAGTGACATGATAATTATTTAGATTTTTCATCCCAACAACTGGAAAATGAAAGACTCACCTAACATATTGGTTTGCTTATGTCTGCATTTGTGAACTAGGGGAGTTTCACATCTCCTGGAGAGTTGTCATATTGTGAGTGTGTGCATTTACAAGCAAAAATTATGAAATAACATGAATAGTTTAGTTCACTGTCAGGCAGAATTTGGGCAGTGCTGAATCAACTGGCCAAGTGAAAAGACCAGTTTTTCCATGTCATCTTACAAGCAATGTCAAATTTTGAAGCAATGTGTGTTCGGCCTGATACGCGTGAGTCAATGCAGTTTTTGACTTATGCATTGCTAATGCATGAGAGGGAATATGATGAGGGTATAGATGAGGAAAGCACTCAAAGCCAAACTTCTGTGTTTTTTAACCTACACTCGAAGCATGGTCAGGTCAGCTGTTACAAGTTACCTCTTCGAGTTTAATGTAGGAAACTACAGGAGCATTTTTCCTCTGAATCTAATTTCTTAACATTGAGGACAAATTTGTTCTCCATTTTTTTTCATTCCTGCTGCTACTTTTCATCTTGGAATTTTACAGTCTATAGTGAGGTTGATCCATAATTCAATAATTTCACAGGATTTTTTTTCTAAATTCCTAGATTACTAGAAGGAATGTAGCAGATATGGGGCCTTTAGCAAAAAAAAACCTGTGTTACGTATCTAAGGAATTCTCTTCTCAATTATATTTTTTACTCTTTAGAGTGAAATACTTCAGTGGTAACCTATATTCAATTTAAACTTATTTCATTTGGTACAAAAACCTTCAGGTTCATCGAACTTCACAGAGATGTTTGGATAAATTCAACTTGGTAATTTATATTACCAAACGAAGTTCCGAAAGATATTTTTTTCAAAATAGTAAATATGTTTTGCAGACTCCCCACCAATGTCATTTGAAGAATGCCTGTTCATCCACACAAATTTAGATTCAGCACATCACATCAACCTTACAAGATGTTGTTAGTCGTATCTACTCTTCCCTGAATCCGATGGGAGAATCAAAGAGTAAATTTGATTTTATTGCTCCCACTAATAAAGTACAATAGTTGAAGATGGTCAGTTTCTTTTAAAATCAGTTGGATTTGTTTTGGTTGCATAAAGCTATTCCAAATCTTTCTACATCAGCATCAAAACTGGGTATGGAGGCTTTATTATCTGGAGCACATAGCTAGTGCTCACCTTCCAGAAAAACAGCATTCTTCAGCTTTAAACAAGTAATGCAGATGATTTATTCCAGGCACCTTAACCATTGAACTTCCTATCTGATATAATAATAATAATCTTTATATTTGATATTGTGCTTTTCACGTCTTCTAGACATCTCAAAGCACTTCACAGAATATACTGTAAAGTGAATTGACTATAACTGTGGGCAAAACGCGGCAGCCAATTGCACAAAGTAGCATGCAAATGAAGAGGGGTTTCCAGTTCCAAATATATGCAATATTGTATACCTACTGTAGTGGTCATATTAGCCATGCCCCACACAA
Source organism: Hydrolagus colliei (assembly GCA_035084275.1). Taxonomy (NCBI): domain Eukaryota; kingdom Metazoa; phylum Chordata; class Chondrichthyes; order Chimaeriformes; family Chimaeridae; genus Hydrolagus; species Hydrolagus colliei. Next base: position 13,004,075 of record CM068754.1, read on the forward strand.
TACCTTGAGGAAGAGCTTTTAGGTAATTCATCTTGTGCAATCTCATCAATTGAAAGATTGATTAATTGAACTTCTGGTTTATTCATGAAAATGTAATATATAGCTATATATATTTAAATTGAAAATGCAGCTTAAATGCTACCCAGAACTAAACTGCAACATGCAATTTCATCAGTATACAATACCAAAATGTGGTAAAGTATTTGTTATACTTGAGCAGCCCGCCACGTTAACCATAAATTGAAATACTGTTTTGAAAACATTAAGCTCGGTCAATGATTAAACTATTGTTTTTCAATCAATTTCATTCAATATATGTACAAAATATGCTTGAATGATGCTCCTTAAGGCAACATTTGCATTATGATTGTAAAGTACAACACCAATGTGATACAATGGTGACATAAAACAATTAATAGCAATACTTACCAATGTCCCAGAAGCAAAGATTTATAATCACTTTCACTTGGTATTTAAAATATGATCAATCACATCTTTGCAATAAGGGTAAAAAATATTGTCAAATGCTAACTTTAATTATTGTCAAAGTAATCTCAATTACCTGAGACAATTAACTAATGTAACAAATTCCATGCAAGATAAATAATTTCCCTGAATTTTGCTATGAGCATTGCTGAAAATCCAGTTTGAAATAACTCTTTCAAGAGCTGTTGGCTACTGTGCTTCACTTTGCATTCTTGTTCTTTTTAAAACAGCTTATTCATGGTCTGCTGACAGATTAAATGTGAGGTTCACACCTTCAGTTACAATTTATGCACAGCAAATATTGATGCATACTGAAGTTTTCTTTAGGCAATTGTACCAAAAACTTTTACATATAGGAATGCCTGTCTTACCTGCCTGTCTGAATCACAAGTGAGCAATATAATATTACCCATTTGTATTTTTTTTATTCACTAAAGCCAGGGATCAAAGTCTTCCTTCTATTACAATGTGATCTAGGGACAGCAGTGTCTCCTGAGGTGCTGTATCTGACAGCACCATTTATCCATGGGATCTGGTTCATTATGAACTTAGAAAATGCCAATGAGCATCACCATGCTTCCTCTAAATTGGATCTGAAGCCCATTAGGCCTAAGAAGCATCTCAAACCTTGATTGCTGTGTTTTCCCCCATGCCTCAAATACTTCAAAATCTTCTATTACAATAAGAATGCTCACCTCTACCTCCAATACGTCTCAATCTTCTTATTTTCCTCCAATCTCTTCTCTTTCCTCTGACTGCAAGGCTTTGTCTTCGCGATTTGTACACTGGGAAGCGGACAGTTTTTTTTAAGTGAACAAAGTTGTGGGTGATATTCTCAGGTTATGTAGCTGAAAAACTGAGATTGTGGAGTTCCTATAGCTCAGTGGTTAGAGCACTCGCCTTACAAGCGTGTTGTGTTTCGAATCCAGGCAGGTCAGGGCGAAACCTTGGGCAAGTTTCCTTACTGCACATGCCTAATAATAAACCCTCCAAAAAAAAACACAATAATAAAATTGATCATTTCAATCCACGACTGTTTGTGGGACACTGCGGTGTGCCCACAAATATATACAGTCAATTCACTTTACAGTATATTCTGTAAAGCACTTTAGGACGTCGATAAGATCTGAAAAGAGCCATATCAAATGCAAGGATTATTATTATATTACATTACATTAAATCTTCTAACATTACAGCGTTCAATTCTGCACAGTATAATACTGTATACTTCTACCTGGTAAAAAAAAATCTGTCAAAGGTATTCTTGACATTGGATCCAGGCTGATTTCTCAGTGAGGTAATTACACATGCATCAGGACGCATTGATTTTGTTGTTTACATACATATGTTGCTCTGTTCTTTTTCTTTTGTTCTTTTATCACCAATGCTTACACATCTATCTGTGGCAATGAGAGTAATCTAACCATTTAGTGTCAATTCAAACCAAATCAAATCAGAGTGCCTATGAGTTTACAGATTACAGTATAAGAATGTGAACATAAAGGAAGAACAAGATAACATAAAAATGTACGAGTGTTTGTCCAGGTAAAACTGATTAAGGTGTTTTTGACTGTTCCTTCAATAACTGTTTGATATGTGGTTATCATCTTCCCAGCATGTTGACATTCACAGAGATCCATTTCCATTAGTTTTAATGGAAAATTGAAAACTTCCAACAGTCCACTTGTGCAAGCTGTCAGAGTCTTGTTCTCTACTCCCAGTTCAACAGAAGTTATTAGCAGCTGGCGAAGACCGTATTTAACACTGAAGTTCTCAGTAATTAAGTCAGTCAAGTCAGTGCCTGCCTTTTCTTCATCAAATTTGAAAGGTAATGTAATCATACCTGGATAATTAGAAAATCAGAGAAAAAAAATGAATTCAGATTATGATGAGGCACATCTTACATTTATCTGATCAAACAACACCATTTACTACTCCACAAAACTGCAAAAATTGGCAACACCGAAAAAGGCTACCATTTCTGTAACTGGATCATTGAAAAAGCAATCCATTCAGTTCCATTTATCCGCCCTTTTCTGCATAAGTGCTGCAGATTATTTCTCTTAGATATCTACTTAATTTGCTCTTGAAACCTATGGATGTGGATCTGGACTCCACTCCTACACCTGGAAGGATTCCCACAACCTGTAGTGTATTGGTTAGAGCACTCGCTTTGCAGGTATGATTTGCATTGTTCAATAATTGTGCACAAAATACCAGCTGAGTCCAAAATGTGTCTGTCCACAGTTCTCAAGATGGATGGCACCATTGAAGTGTAGAGTGCATGGAACAATAACAACAACAAGTTGCACTTAAACAGCACCCCCCATGCAGGGTAGCATCTTGGAGCACTTGAGCTCTGTGCTTGAGGAACCTTCTGTGGATTCAGAAGAGATTTTTCTGGCAAACTTTGATCTGTAAAAAATCAATGCTACAACAATCGCCACCAAGCCTGGTCAACTTAAAATCCCGATCTTTTACGATAGAATTGAATACAGCAGTTGATATATAAAGATGGTGATCAGTCTTATCCGACCGATGTGAGTTACTTCAATAGAAAGCGATAAAGAAAATTAAAAATGTTTATTGGATTTACCTCCAGCAGTAAATACTAATCAATCCACTTACTGCTTAGGATATATATCTTTAAGCAAAGTACCACATGCTCTATAATGAAAACTTGCTCGGTCATTTGACTTCATTTTGTCTCTTCCTGTGAATGTAAATAGTAAATAAAATCTGAATATGAATAAACAGAATTTGTATTAAGGTTCTTGTAATATACTTATAGCTTTGTATATAATCAGATTCTTCCAATTGTTGCATTTTATTATATTTTCTAGCATCTGTTCAAAAGGATGACATTAGTGTAGGACTGTAGTACATAGTAAATAGCGCTGAAATGCTAAATCCAAAAGCAAGCGGTCAAACTGCTGGTGGATTTGTGCTGAAGCATTAGGATAACAAAACTTTCCCGTAAACCTTCATCAGATGCATGGGATGAGTTGCCTAATACAGTACATCTATCTCATGCACTGAAATGTGCTTCAGCACATAAATTATGAATGCACTGAACACATCTTTGTTGCTTTTGGCAATCCTCCATGGGTGCTAATATCAATTTTAAGGTTGATGGTCCAAATGTCCACACAATGTTCCCTCATCCAAGAAATGTGCCAAGGGATAAGGTAACTTTTTTTTAGGTCAAATATCATTCCAATGCTGCCTATTATTTGATTAGAGTAATGGGTAACAAACAGCCATGAATTTTATTTATCAAAATGAGAAAAGCTACTTATATAAAATGCAGCATTCAGCAAAAAAACATTCAACTACCATTTAATTGGTATTTTCTTGAATTAATTGCAGACAGAAATGGGTGAATTTGTTGCCATTGACTTGGAATGGAAAAATAATTATGCTTTTAAAATAAAGCATGCACTGTTTGGCATTAGGTGTGCTTGATGTTTTGCAAATTGAATAAATTACTAATGCCAGAGTTCTCCCACAGTTCATTTAAACTCCTTGGAATATGAAACCTGCCATATTGGTGCATTATATTGATTCTTAAATTGATAAAGTGAGTGAGTAGACTTCCCCTAATTAGAACACTACTGTAATTTGTTTTTGTGAGGCTACCATGATGAATTAATATGGTATTGATCAGATATAGAGCTCTCCTGGCTTCTGGTTTCTGTTTTCATTCCTCTTCAAGTGGTTCAATAGGAATTATAGCCGTATGCAACAACAACTGCTGAACATAAATGTTAGCTTCTGATTTTGTTTGGGCTCATGTATGAAATGTGCTACCCTTGGTCTTACAAAATTAAACACGATAAAAACTACAGAGGAATTGGACCAGCTAGAAGCTGCTTGGAGGGTGGGGTGGTGGGACCTGTGAGTATTTAGGCTGGGCGCCACTCAATACCCAGGTCTAGGTGAGTGAGCCTGGGAGAAACCATCCACAATAACGTGGACCTGGGAGAGAAGAGGAGATAGGGTATGTAAACTGGACCGGGTAGAAACAATGGCCAGCTCCCATGTAATGCAGACCTGATCTCCAGCTACTGACTGACTGAGAAGCTACTTGTTTCCAAACAACTACAATATACATATTTATGTTTAAGCTTTGACAGCATGGTGTTGTGGCTCATGTCAAGACTAATTTTGAGGGACATTAAAGATTACCTGCCCTAGCATTAATTGAAGGGCGAAGGGGAGTTTCTCCCAGGCAATCTACATCGCAAAACTACAGTCCAGCTCTGGCCTGACCACACTTGGGAGTCCAGGCTTCTGCTCTGGTTACGTGTGGGATTACGTAGCTCAGTGGTTAGAACACTTGCCTGTCAAGGAAGAGAACCTATATCAAATGCAAAGATTATTATCATTATAACCTAGGTTTGATTCTCATTAGGACAAAAGATTGGATGAGTTTCCTTACTCCACACTTCTCTGTTCACCTAGCAGCGATTAGGAACCGGGTCATTATTCGATTGATGGATCGTTTTCTGGTGGAAATAGTCCCTTAAAAATATTGGGTCTCTCAATTCACAACTGTATATGGGACACTATTGTGTCATTTTGGCTGCTACATTTTGCCTACAAAAAGTACAGTCAATTCACTTCGCAGTATATTCTGTGAAGCGTTTTGAAACGTCTCAAAGACGTGCTGAAGTGCTACAGTAAAATCTCGATAATTTGGCAAGCTTAGGCCCCGCACCTCCCGGATTTCGGAGTTTGCCGGTGTTTAGAAACTGACCTAGAAATGGCTGGGAGAGCTCTGCCCCTGTAAACACAGTCCTGAAGCCAAACAATGCCTGAGCTCTACCTACATCGCCGCATGCTACGATCCTACCCCTATCCCGACTCCTCCCCTTGCCATCTTTTCCCCCTTTTTCCGCTAATCACACTTCCGTGACTGTTTGTGGGACACTGCTGTGCTCAATTTGGCTGCTGCGTTTCGCCCACAAATATACAGTCAATTTTCCTACTCTTCTTCATCTTGCCCCTCCTCCCCCCCTGCCCCTCCTGCCCCTCCTCCCCCCCTGCTCTTGTCCCTGCCTGACTAGCACCTTGGTACGTCCTCTCCATGTGAAAGGTGCTATATAAATGTAAGTTGGGATTGATTGATTGATTGATTGGTTGATTGATTGATGACAGAGTGGCCACGCCGGGAACTGCAAGCAGCCGTTCTGAACTTCGGGAGCTTTGCTAGACATCGGAAGAATCTAATACTGTATGTATTTTGAAATCTTGCCAGTTTTAGGGAGTTGCCAGCTTCCATAATGTCAGAATATTGCAGTTTTACTTATATCAAATCATAGAATCATAGAATCATAGAATTTTACGGCACAAAAGGAGGCCATTCGGCCCATCTAGTCTGTGCCGGCTCTTTGAAAAGAGCGATTCAATCCCACTGCCCTGCCCGCTCCCCATAGCCTAATAGACCTGTTCTCCCTAAATAAAGATCTAATTCCCTTTTAAAAGTTGTTATCGAATCAGCCTCCACCACCTTTTCAGGCAATGCATTCCAGATTCGAACAACTCGCTGAGTGAAAAAATTTCTCCTCAGCTCCCCTCTAGCCTTGAAACTATTTTAAATCTGTGACCACGAGTCACAGATTCACCCACGAGTGGAAATAGTTTTTCTCTATTTGCCCTGTCGAAACCCCTCATGATCTTATAAACCTCTATTAGGTCTCCCCTCAATCTTCTCTGCTCCAGAGAGAATAACCCTAGCCTATCTAGCCTCTCCTCACAGCTGAAGTCCCTCAATCCTGGCACCATCCTAGTAAATCTTCGTTGTATCCTTTCCAATGCCTTCACATCCTTTCTGTAGTGTGGTGACCAGAATTGAACACAGTATTCCAGCTGAGGCCTCACCAAAGTCCTATAGAGGTTAGTCAGCACTTCCTGACTTTTGTACTCTATACCCCTATTTATAAAGCCTAGTATCCCATATGCCTTCTTAACAGCCTTGTCTACCTGTCCTGCCACCTTCAACGAGTCACGAACACAAATCCCCAGGTCTCTCTGTTCCTTTACACCATTTAAAATTGTACTATCTAGCCTATATTGCCTCCCTTCATTTCTTCTCCCAAAATGCATCACCTCACACTTCTCTGCATTAAACTTCATCTGCCATGTGTCTGCCCACTTTACCAATTTGTCTATATCCTCTTGCAGATGGCTACTATCCTTCTCACTGTTTACTATTCTCCCTAACTTAGTGTCATCTGCAAACTTGGAAACTGTACTCCGTACATCCAAGTCCAGATCATTGATGTAGATTACAAACAGCAATGGTCCCAAAACTGATCCCCGTGGCACACCACTGCTCACTTCCCTCCAATCTGAAAAACAGCCGCTCACTACAACTCTCTGCTTTCTGTCTCGCAGCCAGTTGTGGATCCACGCTGCCACTGTCCCTTTTACGCCATGGGCCTTTAATTTCATAATAAGTCTCTCATGTGGCACTTTGTCAAATGCCTTTTGAAAGTCCATGTAAACTACATCAACTGCGCTACCATTATCCACCCATTCCGTTACCTCATCAAAAAATTATATCAGATTTGTAAGGCAAGATTTGCCTTTAACAAATCCATGTTGACTGTCCTTTATTAGCCTATATCTTTCTAAGTGAAGATCTACCTTGTCCCTGATTATGGACTCTAGAAGTTTGCCCACTACCGACGTTAGACTGACTGGTCTGTAGTTACCAGGCTTGTCCTTCTGCCCCTTTTTATACAAGGGAGTAACATTAGCTATCCTCCAGTCCTCTGGCACGACCCCTGTGTCCAAGGAAGATTGAAAGATCGTGGCCAGAGTTCCTGCTATTTGCTCCCGTGCCTCACTTAGTAACCTAGGGTGCATCCCATCCGGACCAGGTGACTTATCCACCTTGAGCGATGTCAACCTTTTTAGAACTTTCTCTCTGGTTATAATTATTCTATCCATTTCTCCTACCCTCTCCTCTAATACCATGGCATTGGCTGTATCATTTTCTTTTGTGAAGACAGAGGCGAAGTACTCATTCAGTACATCAGCCATGCCCTCTGCCTCCACAATGAGATTTCCTCCTAGGTCCCTAATTGGCCCCACCCTATCCTTGACCAACCTTTTACTCTTAATATGTTGGTAAAAAATCTTAGGGTTCCCCTTAATCTTACTCGCTAATTGTTTTTCATGCAGTCTCTTTGCCCCTCTAACTTCCTTTTTTAGTTCTATCCTACACTTCCTATATTCTGCTTTGTTCCCTTCTAAATTTTGAGCCTGACACTTATCATAAGCCTCTTTTTTTTGTTTTATTTTGGCCCCGATTTCCTTAGTCATCCAGGGAGGTTTGGATGCCTTACATTTCACCTTTGTGGGGATGCTTTTGACCTGTGCCTGAACTATCTCCTCTTTGAACGCTGCCCACTGCTCGTTAGTTGTCTTACCTGCCAATTTTTCTTTCCAATCCACCTTGGCTAGGTCCCACCTCAACTCATTGAAATTAGCCCTTTTCCAGTTGAGTGTCCTCACCTGTGATCGTTCCTTATCCCTTTCCATAATTATTCTGAATCTAACGATATTGTGGTCACTATTCCCTAGATGCTCACCTACAGAAACCTGTTGAACTTGCCCTACCTCATTTCCCAAAACTAGATCCAGCAATGCTTCTTTCCTCGTTGGACTGGAAACATACTGATCAAGAAAGTTGTCCTGCACACACTTCAGGAATTCTTCTCCCTCCTTGCCCTTTACTCTACTATTCTGCCAGTCTATGTTGGGATAGTTGAAGTCACCCATTATCACTACTCTATTAGCTCTGCAATTCTCCGTGATACGCTTGCCTATCTGCTTGTCTATCTCCTCCCCACTATTTGGTGGTCTATAGTATACCCCTAACAGTGTAACTGCACCTTTTTTATTCCTCATTTCTAACCAGATAGATTCGGTTTTTAGTCCTTCTTCCACCTCGTTCCTTTCTAAGGCAGTCACTGAGTCCTTAACTAAAATTGCCACATGCAGGATTATTTTTGTTCTTATGGAAAAGACATGCTGAAAAAAACAGAGATACTGTAACAATCATTACAAGATCTTGACTTTCAAGAAGTGAAGCTTGAGGTCAGTTTCTGTGAAAATATGCATCATTAACGGAAGAGAATTCATAATTGGGAGTAGCTACAGGCTACTATTCTGAAAGGTTGTAATTGAAAAGCACTATAACAAATGTGAGGGTTATTATTATTATTATTATTATTGGTGTAACAAGCGGTTGCACCTATGAGTGCACTATGCCAATCCATAGTATTCTTTAAATTTCCGCAAATTGGCAAGAAGAATGGAGGGACCATCCAACATGACATGGCAATAGAGGTAATGAAGTGGCATAGGGTGAACCTGGAGAGATGCCATACACAATTTAAAATGCATCGCTGAGACTGAGATTCTGTGCAGCCTGAAAGTCGGGTAAAGCTAAGTGCCAGGAATTCTAAAACCATTGGATTTAATGTTGTGCCATGGTCTGCAGTAAGGCATAATAAAATTAATGACCCAGATTTCAGAAGAGCTGATTTCAAATACATAATGGAGAAACGAGGGAGGATAAATTGGGTAATAATGATTGGAGTAAAAATATTTTCAAGGGCAAATCTAGAGGGGTTGCAATTTAACTTGCATTGCAAAAAAAAACTGCTTCCTCCTTTCACTCACAACCTGCTGTCTGTGAATGCTAAGATAGAGACTTAAACACTGAAACAAACGTGGAAATATATTGTGTACACTTACACATCAGTTCAATTGCACTGAGCATACACATACAGCATGTACAGTTTCAGTCAGTTAACTGCTTTGCTGAGAGAGCCACATCCTGGAATAGAAGGAGCAGCTATGGTAACCTAAGAAGCCAGATTCAATTGCAAATCTTACATGTCTCAGGAAAAAGATGAAAGGGATGTCCTTGCACCCTGCATTTAGAAGTAAAGGGAGAATTAATTGTAAGTCCTGAATTTTTTTTAAATTTTTTTTACAATGGAGATAACATCATATAATTTGCTCTACTTCCAATATGCAGTACCCAAATTACAGTATTTGAATTTAATTTAAAAAAAGTATTTTCAAGACCTCCTCTGCTGCTGATGGAATCTTTCCTGTAAAAAATCCAAAGAGAGCAAGTAACTGGATGCTACACTGCCTTAAAATGCTTCCCTTTTTTTTAAAAAAAGGTCTGAATCAGGCCATCAAACTGCTTCACTGTGTTAACCTCACCCTTTCCTGTTATTGATTTTGCTTGGTTCATTTACTTGCCATTACAGCAGGATGGTTCTGTGACAGAAAGCATGACCACATACCCTCAGGACAAATCACTCACGAGAATTTTAACTCCCGATAAGGTTTTATTCAGTGCTTTCAATTGCCTCAGGAATAAAGCTATAATGCTACGAGTGCACTTTTTTGTTGTTTGTCTTCCCCCTGGAAGGAAAAGCTGACTGTTCGTTTTCCTCACTGAGATTTTGATCGCTCACAGTGACACCACTGTGAAAACACTTACATTTAATTATTGATATTTGATAATGGTCAAGCAAAATGTAGGGTTAAACTTGATGATAAAAATTCAAATAATTCCTGATTAAGAACATATTTCCATTCCCTATCGCACCATGGAGAGATATTTCAGCAGGTTTCGTTCTGGATTTGTGAGCTGTGTCACTGGAGATAAGCATCTAGGGAATACAAGATATAATGAATATAGGTGCAGCACTTCAACTAATGTAAGAGAATGTGTGTTAATACTTAGGTTCATAAGACTAAGCAGACATGTTTACCCCCAGGATATCTTGCCTCATTTATCACTAATGTTATTCTCATGAAAGCATGGAAAGGAAGAAAGTGCACACAATTAAGGAATATTTGAAGTCTGCGACCTTGTCTTATTGTACTTTTATTCCATCTACCATAGAGCAGGTAGTATCTGATACATCTATGTAGTGTGTGGGATATTGACAATTAGGTAGCCCTTGATCGTTGAGATCTCTACAATGTGATACATGTCAACATGTCCAATCAATGCATGCTGAGATTGGGTAGAAGGAATATTTTCAGATGGAACTGCTATTTCACAGGCTCTTACTTACAAAGTTTGGTTCCAATTTCCCGAAATGGAAATGTGTCAACTTTTAGAGTACTCATTAGACAGGCTAGGAAGGAGAATGGTAAGAATCCTCATCCAGCCTTTTAATAATTCCTGAAGAGATTCTCCTTGAAGTGAATTCAGAGGTGGCGGCACTTGCAGATGCTCGCTTTGCCATTCAGTGTCATATTAAAAAAATGAAGTTAACTGACTTTGTTGGGAGAAATAAAACCACAATTGTTTTGCTTACAGAGCCTATATGAGCCTGATGGAGCGGCCTTCCTGTTCCTCTTAAATAACTGGAGAGTGGATGGCCGGTGATCTGATGACAGTTTGTTTGATAGACTTAATGATGTATTAGTAAGAATACTAAACAAACACAAGTCTAACAAGATCCTTAAGAAGACCATTTTAAAGAGACAAATCCATGTTACCTTGCAGCACCAGTGAAAAGTATATTGTGATCCACTTCTGAGCAGGAAGACAGGAAACTATCAATATATACTGAAATAGTGGCAAGGTTGAAATGAATAGCGGGGACAGACTTTGATTGTCACAAAGTTAAACGATAGTAAACGTGAACTTATAGTCATACCTTTGCTACGTGAAAGGAGGTCACAAGTAAGACGAGACATCAGATAAAGAATAGCTCAGCATTGACATGGCAGTTGAAAAGTAAGCTTTCAGTACATATCATGATGGCCAGCATACCAAAGGAACACTGCATTGAGACACCACATAAACAATCCCTAGTAACTCCTTCCAATCCCATATAGATTTATTGTAAAATAAATTAATTTGCTTGCCATGAAATCAACACAAGATTGTTAGTTAATTCGTCTGAACAAAATGTTTAGCATATTCAATTTAAGAATAATCACATAGCATTAAATATTAAGGCTGTGGGTTCAAGCTGCACATCGGGACTTTAAGCTTGTTGTGTAGTCCAGAACAATATGAAGGGAGCACCGCTTTCTTAGCGGTGCCTTCTTAAGGTTGAAAGTTTAAATCAAGATCCCATTTGTCTGTTTAAGTGGATGTTAAGGATCCCATGGCATGTTTTGAAAAGAGAAAGGAGTTTCCCCCAGTTTCCTGACCAACAATCCATCATATTAAATTAATCATTCAGTTCATGAATGTTCATGGACATTACTGTGAGCAAATTAGCTGTCGTGTCCTACTATAAATACATAGCAACTACATTTTACAGTAAGTCCTGTGAAGCACTTTCACGTTTTGACATGATAAAGCACTATGTCAAATGCAAGGATTATTATTATGTACGCAAGATGTTTCTCATCATTATATCACATTTTAATTTTCTTACCTCTTACTTGGTTGCGATACCACTCACACAAAAAATGGAATTCATGTTTTTGAGTTACCAATATAGCCACTTCACTGTCAATTGTTTTTCTAAATGCCTTTTAACATGATGCATTACTCTGCGGACCATTACCTCCCAGTGCAGAACTAACAATTTGAAACATACATTTCAGTTTAAAGGTGTGGAAGTCACCTTCACACTCCACTAAGCGATATTGGCTAAACTCACTTTTTTGAATGACTTATTAGGAAGCAGTGCCAATGACAACTTTTACATGGAGCCTTCCTGAGAATGTTATGGATGTGCGACTCGCTAGAAAGTACTTTATTTTTAAATGATGGCACTTTATAATCAACTGTACAGTTAAAAAGTTTAATCATATTCCAGAATCTGTGTTACCGCTAAAGTGCTGGCAATATATTTTAGTTGAGGATTGTAATGTACATGAGATTTTATGTACTGCCTTTTGGAAATGGAAAATAATTGGTGGAAAGAGGCTGATATTATTGGATGGACTAGTCAGTGCAAAACTGTACACTTTCAGGGTGACTATTGCCAGTCCTGACTTGGGAGTAAGGTGATCAGAGAGAAGGTGCATTTATTTTGTCATTCAAGCCCAACTCCTATTGAGACAACAAATGCGTGCTATGGATACTGATACTATGGATACTATGGATTCCTGAGAGACAGTTATTGTATTCTAAAAATTTGATCTCACAACTAAGAAGCACATGATGATCTTCAAGAAGAGAAACAAGAAAAATATATATTCTTAACATACAAGATGAGGAGAATGTGGGAAGCTGTTGTGGAAGCAGAAAATATATCTGCATGTTTTAGAAGAAAACTTATTCTCCTTGAAGCCGAGAAGGTTAAGAGGAGACTTAATAGAAGTTTTCAAAATTATGAGGGGATTTGATGGGGTGAACAAGGAGAAAATATTTCCACTAGCGGGTGGGTTAGTAACCTGAGGACACCGATTTAAAATAGTTAAAACAACAGAGGGGAGGTGAGGAGAATTTTTTTCATGCAGTGAGTTGTTCGGATCTGGAATGCATTGCGTGAAAGGGTGGTGAAGCCAATTCAATGACAACTTTTCAGAGAGAAGTACTTGTAGTTACTTATTTGGGTAGGACAGGTTTGCAGGTATGGGGTGAGTGGGATTGAATTGGACAGCTCTTTTCAAAGAGCCGGCACAGAGACTATGGGCTGAACATATGTGCTGCATAATTCCATGATTCTATGAATATGTAGTATATATATTTATAATAATATGATAATAATAATCCTTGCATTTGACACAGCGATTTTCACATCGTATCAACGTCTCAAAGCTCTTCACAGAATATACTGTAAAGTGAATTGACTGTATATTTGTGGGCAAAATGCGGCAGCCAATTGCGAACAGCATGTCCCACAAACAATCATGGATTGAAATTACCAATTTTATTATATAATAAATAATAAGATTTTTTTGGTAGCATTGTATATTATTATTCTATGTTGTGTCTGTATAAAACCAATTAAAGTTTGCATTAATTCATGTAAAATATAATAATAAAGAACCGTATAGATTTGGAACTCCTATTTATAGATGTGTTTGATGTACTGTTTATTTTAGAGTTATGGCATGGGGGATGTAAGAGATAAAATCAACCAAACAGCCAGTTCAAGTAAGTCATTTAAGAAATAAAACTGCTTTCGGCATTCTATCCAGATGACAGCGACACATTTTTCTCACATCTAACTATGTGTCATCTGTGACTTTAATTGCTTCCAAAACTGTCAAAGCAGAGTTCATACTGATAAGATTGTCCAAATGAATAAATAAATCACAACCGTTTAGCGCCACATTCCAAATAAACTTAGTTGGGAATGGACTTTCAGAGTTTGTTGAACAAATGGCTTTTTAATAAAAAAAAGAAAGTGGCAATTTATGCTGGTTCAAGTTGGAAATGGTGGTGAATGGCTTCATTGACTTAAATGGTGTTTCACTTCATTTCACTTCACAAGCAGTCACCCATTACCACCGTGTTAAACCAGCGTCAGGAAATGTAATGAAGTACCTATTGGAACAGCTCACTGCCAATTATATTACAGAAAAGAGTCGCACACCTTCCCAACTTTGAATCTTTTTTTAAAAACATTATTCCATTTCTCCCCACAACTGCCACACACCATTTGCTCCCTATCAGAAGGGCAGCCAGACAACTGCTTCCGGGCTTCTGCCAAAGTCACTGTTGATAAAGCTGGTAGGAAAAAACTGCCTGGTTGACTCATTTGCCAATTTTCCCTCACTCCCCGGGGGTGAACGTTCCAAAACAATACATAAAGAAGACTGTACAATAAAAGAAGACATTTAGAAATTGGAAAAAAAAACTTGATTTTAATGTGTCTAGACTTCAGTTTGTTTTCTTATGTTGTTCCTTCTGTTCTCGAGGTCACAGCCATCCCCTTTTCTTCTAACTCCATATCAGACAATAAATACTCAACATCTCCTTCCCTCCAGCAGTCATTCATTCTCCCCTTATCAAGGCTAGAGTGACGCAACGCTTTAAAAATTTCCTTAAGAAATTATTTGTTTCAAACTTCTCAAAAATCAAGAACTTGTGTCAATTTTTTGGTGTCAAATCCGACACACAGCAATTTATAAGGGATATTTTATTTTTACCGACGATTGGTGGAGAAGCTCATCTCCATTCAAAAAACTCTACCTCACTTGTGCTTTGGTAAGTGGTATTGTGTTGTGAATAGGAAGGTAATACAGTACATATATGTAGCTCAGTTGATAATCCAGTTGCTAAAGTTGCTACTTGGTGTAGAGCAAAGTTAAACAAATCACCCCCTGTTGAAATGATCCATTATGCTTTGAATACCTTTTAGGGGCTTCTTAATCATGACAGGATACGCACAGTAGTTTGATGAGAGTTAGCATTTTCCTTTTATGAGGCAGAACTCCAGTAAATCTGTCAATCCCCTCTCTGCTTCCAACACCATTTCACCAACATCTAAAAAGCTAGCAGCTTTCATGGAATCTGAAAGGCAATTATTGCAGAGAGTAGACAGCAATACAATTTGCTGGGAAGGTATGTAAAATTATCTGCCAGCCAGGCTATCACCCATTTCATTCTTCTTAACTGAATCAAGACTTGAGTTTCAAACTCCAGCATCAAAACCTGAAGCTCGGTTTGACAACAAAATAGTGCAGTTGAGAGTTTGAACATCTGGCAAACTATAAACTGTGCTGTCATTCGAAGGAAATTTAGGCGCACTTTCATATGAATCCTATGAGTATTAGTTAGGCATAGGTTGGCACTAGCCAAAGCTTCGGAATCTCAGTGTGTGGTGAAGTAACTGTTAGAGTTTAACCAGCTGAAAGTGGATAGCTTGCCATGAATTTGCCTGCAAATATACAACCAGTATATTTTACAGCATTACAGATTTCCCATGAAGCACTTTGAGACGGCCTCACAAAATGAAAAACAATATTTCAAATTATTATTAACATATATATTGTTTTAATTCCGAGTTCCACTTGAGAGTAAATGGAATAATTTCCAGTCCATTTCGGAGTTATTTTGGTCTATTTTCTCATCTCATCATTACAGAGATTTCGCTATCCAGGAAACCTGGGTCAAACACTTGCAAAGCAGCCATCATTTTTATTTCTGCAGGAGGGGTGATTGGAGTAAATGTGTGTTCACCATGTTAGCTATACCCTCTGTGTGGAGAGGGAACAACTTGCATTCACACGACACACCATCTGGCAGTCTGCCTGGAAAGATAACAAAATGAAGACAAATGAATTTGAGTGACCGACAGCTGTGTGACTTAACCTTCTGGCCATTAGGTGGGAAGAAAGTCGCTCAAACTACTTGAGCTGCCAGACTGCTCTCAGTTTCAGTTCAAAAGCCATCCTCTTTTTACACTGCAGCAGATCTGTGTTTGTGGAACTCCTGACTGCCGCAGACTGCCCCACGCTTGAATACTTAATCTTTAATGCTTAGGAATGCTGTAGAGATGTCAGTGCACAGGCATCACCTGTCATTAATAACACTGTGCTGTTGTTCCCATTTTATTGGCAAAACATTTGGGATTATGCGGTGGGAAGGAGAAGGTTCACATTCAGTCAAAACTACTATTAGCATCTCCATAATTTTGAGCTACAATTAACCACTCAGGTGATCACTCAGATCCCTGTCTAAATTCCCAATTCCTAACTTTTGTTTTTACGGACGTGGAAACATTGATTGGGGCTGGGAGATCCTGTCATATCTAAAGTGAAGGCAGTGATCATTTATTATGCAAACAGGTTGTATCCTTAAAGAAAAGAATGTCCCATCATATCTACAACTCTTCAACTCCATTCTGATATTCGATAGAACTGCAATAATTCACAATGTGTATGTCCCAATGTGCTTCAGCGTTTTACCCACAGTAATATTATGGTAAGCAGATATTGAGAATAAAATGCATCTCAACAATACCCTACAGATAAATAACCATTTGTTTTTCTGCTAAAATCATCACAAATATGTGCCAACGTTTAAATCATATGTTTCATTACAGACTATAAATAAACTAATGCTGCCATGCAACCACTTAAAATAATTGGCAGTTCTTTTATTTCTTGACCACTGAAAAGCTCATGCATGAGTACAATTCAAAAACTAGCTTTTCTAATGTGGATGATGAACTATGAATCTGACTTTCACATACCCTTTTGACCTATCTTAATAATATGAATTTAAAGTAGTTCAGACAAGCATTCAGTTAAATCTCTCAATAGTAAGATCCTGATTTGAAATTTGCTAAGGTGCACAATAATGGAATAGTGTTCAAGCATTTCATAGAGATAGAGATTTAAGGTCAATTAAAATACACCCCAGCTGAAAAGGTCACTTAATTCATGTTTCTGTAATGAAGTAAAACAAAAAGAGGAAATGAATGGAGAATTAAGATAAATGAACTTGCTATGTTTTTGTAATGTGACAGCAATTTAGAGAGTTCCACTTTAATGTACATTAAAACAGACTACAATTAGCACAATTTATTATGACCGGAAGCATTAAACCACAAGCATGTTTTGATTTCCCATGACTAGTTTATTCCTAATTGGGTGAGATGAAAATGATCATTTTCTTGATAGCTTTTTAAAATATGATAATTAAGCAGGAGTGAGTTTGATTGTTCTAAATGTATTTTCAAGGCAATAATACTTGCATTTGATATTGCACCTTTCACGTCATGAGGATGTCTCAAAGCAGTTCACAGAATTTGCTGTCATTTGGAGAGACCATGCAATTTGTGTGTGAATGCACCAACACATTAGATATTGTCTGTGGTACTCACCATTTGTATATGCATTATAAACCCTAGAAGTCAAAGCCCAATTAAGTAGGCATATATTTGTGGAACTCTCAATATGGTTTGCAGATTGTGAAGGGTTTCTGTCTGTGTCAGACACCTAGCTATGCTGAAGACTATAATATAATGTGATAACTAGGACATCACAGCTTTAATCCATTTTGATTAGAATCTTGGAATCTGTATAATCTTACATAACCTTGAAAAAGTGCATTGCCCATGACAAATATGAAAATCTCAATGATGTGCATGATTCAGTTGATGTAATTTAACACAGCTCTAGCATGCTTTCTTCAAAACAGAATTTTGCAATTATTCACCTTTCCAAAATTTATAATTGATTTCTACAATAGTTGATTTTGGAATGAAGGTCAATAATACAATAATCACCACAGTCTAATACAGTTCTGCACAAAATGACATGTTGAGAGTGAACAACCGCTAAAACAGATTCTCTAAACTCTGATCAATGTATGTTTAACCTTTAAAGGTCTTCATTTCCTTTGAATATTTGTCTACAATGCTTCTCTTAATCAGTATTGGTGAACTGACCTTGCACTACTTAATCAATCACCCCCAAGGAACTGAAATAGCATCTAGCAAATTAATGCAACACAGTATTTACTGCTGATTTTAATTTGTTATTGTGCATTCCACTAGAAAATGCTGGTCATAGTTGTTCATTGCAGAAATATATCTTGTGAAATGTCAGAAATGCATAAACACAATTTAGTTTAATTATTTTATGGAGGAAAATGCAATCTACACTCTACAATATATGCATTTGTTAAAACCAATGCAATATATTTTCAGAATACTATACCAATGAGTAGTGAGCCTGCAATTTAAAAGACTTTATTAAGATGTGAATGAATGAGCTGGCCTGATAACAAAGGCAACATTTCCTTTTTGTGAGAATTATTTTGTCCTTTAGCATTTTGCATAGGTCACACACACACACACACACAGCGATTTTGTTGGAATGGAAAAGAGGCAACACCGTTCTTGCAAAGTGCTACAATCATTGCATTCTAATTAGTGAAAGATTTGTACTGTACGATGAATGAAAAAATAACATGTCTTTTGGTAACCTCCTCAATCAGTAACACATGACACAAAAGGGTTACATCACTTGAGAAGTAAAAGATTACGTAAGATATTACTGTTCCCTTTCCCACCAATTAATTGTGCATTACTATTGCAACGTTACAAAGCAAGGATAAACTTGGTGTATTGCAAACTTACAGCACTCTTTTCTTCAGATTACTTTTTCCCCCGAAGCTGGTTGCAATTGAAAAAAAAGTCAATACATTGTCATTGATTCTCTAGGTTATATCCCTCACAGGAGATTTCCAGGAATATGAACAAAACATTCATTCATGCCTGACCTGCTGAGTTTCCCCAGCAACTTCTGTTTTTGTTTCAGATTCCCAGCATCTGTGGTATTTTGTGTTTTATTCATGCAGGTGATGGTTTCAGCTTGTGAAGAACTGGTAGAAGAAAGGTTGAGATTTGCGACAGCCTAAAGTTTTAACCTGCCTGTGTGATGGGATTCCTTCACCTGCCCCTTTGATCTGAAGAAGAATCACGTAAGACTTAATGTGTTTGAGTTGAAAACACCATGATTAAAGGAAGAAAAACAGTCAATTGTCTTGAAATCTGAACCAGTTGAAGATTGCTATGAGCCACAAGAGGGCACTTCAAGTCTGCACTAGATACAGTACTGAGGTTTCCTCTGCTTTATTGAAGTCAGTGGAATAAATGTATTGGATAGTCAAGGGGAGTTGAGACAGTTATCTTGGCCTTTTTTGTAACCAGATTGCTCGCTTGTTCAATGATAACAACAACAACTTGCATTTATACAGCGCCCTCTACGCCGGGCGACATCTGAAAGCGCTTTACATGATAGGCATGCAAGCAATCAATGTGTCCAAGAGAAGACTGAGAAAACAACTCGCCTATTTTTCTGGGCATCATGTTCACTTCATGTTCCTTGGTGTAACCTTGTTCCCATTCTGAAAAGGCTGCAGAAATTTGTAGCAACCGTGTCAGGGCAAACACTAACTGGTGCAGCTAACTGATGAATGAATAATTGTGCCAAGTTCACATTACATTCGTCTGCAATCGGCTACCAGTGGCTCTGATTATGATCACATAGATTATTATGTGAGGTTGAGGCTGATTGGGTTTCCCATCTCAAAACTGGGTAATTTAGGTTCATCATAAACATGCTGCTACAAGGCCATGATACTGAAGTCTGTATCATGGTTTTGTAGCAGCATGATTAATAATGTGGAAGAGCGGCATGTTTAATAATAGCAGCATGTTTAATAATGTGCAAACTCATTTATATTCAACATAGGGACTTTCTATTTGAAGCATACAATCCTGGTACTGAGTTCAATGAGACTTCTCTGTTGAAATAGTGCAGTGTATTGCAGCAACACTGAACCTTTCAGTATTTGCAATACTTTGAAGTTTCCTAGTCATTTCATGTATTGTGTTAAAACAGAGTTGTGCAAAAGTATAGAATTTTATAGTTATTGACAGTGACTCATGTAAAATATTCCAAAATTATAACATTACATCCTGTAGCTTAATGGTTAGAGCACTCACCTTTCAAGCAAGTAGACCTGGTTTGATTCCCAGCAGTATGAAAACATTGGGCTAGTTTCTTACCCCACACACCTCTGTTTACCCAGCTGTAAATGGGAACCCGATTGTTAGTAATTGGCAAATTACTTTTATGGGGGTAATAATTCCTTTAAAAATATAATAAATTGGTCACTACAATCCACAACAGCTTGTGCACACTGCTGTGCACAATCGACTGCCGTGTTTCGCCCACAACATATAGTCAATTAACGTTACAGTGTATTCTGTGAAGTACTTTGAGAATTCCAGACATGATCCAGGCTGTATAAAATGCATGGTTTATCAAACTTCCATTTATATAATGCCCATTGCTTGGGGTAGTGTCTCAAAGGGCTTATACACTTAAACACTAGACAGTTTCCTTCACAAAAAGAGATGAAAAAAAGAGTAACTGTCAGAACCATTCACAAATACCTGAAGGACTATTTTGACAAGAGAAAGGAGAGTCAAGATGAATGAACAAGATTTGACCTTATTTTTGCTAAGTTGCCACTTCAACCAATGCTGGGTATTCCACAAACTGCCAGCAATCCGTTAAAGCTACAATACATCATCTTGAGAGAGTTATTATTGCAAAGTATACCAGGAAAGCCTTACTCACATATGTGGTTAACTTTAATAAGATTTGTGTGAACTTGTTTGTTATTTCTCACTGATTGGAAACCTATTCATGTCTGTCATGGAGTCAGGTTGGGAATTCCACTGGCTAACATCAAGGATGATAATTCTTGAACCTAAATAGTAATCTTACTTGGTTATAACACAAGATCTTACGCAGATCTAATATAGTATTACAATTTTACAATATATTTCTGGTGCTGTAATATATGTTTCCTGACCTTAAAATTGCAAGATAAACAGAATACCTGCAACTAATCTTGAGTTGGTTTGATATTTTAGATTGGTTGTGGGACATCTGATTGTTTCTCACGCTAACTGGGGCAAAGCCAACTTAGCAAGCTTTTTTTTAAGAAAGTTTAGGAATAACCGATGCTCCACTTTTAAGTTGCTAATGTTAGAAAAGAGCATCCAAAGCTTAGAAACGACAGTGGCCACCGGAAGCCGATATACAAAGTTTCAGAATGTACACACACTATTCTTTCCTTTCCCCAAATAAATAACGCTGCGAGCAGTTCAATTGAAAGCATTAATTCAGTTGGAATTTTAATATTTAACATAGATCAATATTTTTTTTCTACTTATTGTCCATGGACCTTTTATTCGATTAATAAGTGTTATTCTCTGGAGGAATCTGAATTGTCTCCACATGTGGTACTTAAAGCGAACAGGAGAAAAAGCAAACAAAACACTGGAAATTATTTCTTGAAACTTGGTACTGGCACTCATAAACTACTGTGATGTTATTTTAAATGGGAACAAGCTTATTTCCATGAATTCTTGGGAGTACAGATAAGTCTTTTTTATTGATACTGTCAACTTGCCAGAATCCAAGAAATGACAATAAGTAAGAAATTACGATGACAGTGAATGTGGTATATTACCTTTTGCCTCAGTGAACCAGGCAAGATGAAGCATTTAGCAAAGAATTTACTACAAAATGAGTAAGTCAGAACGTGTACCGACTGTTACTGTGCTGTTTTGTGGACATCTTGATCTTGACCAATATACTGGCCTCGCCAATGGTAGCCTCTTCCAATCTTTAATTACCATCTGAGTAAAGAAACATTTCCATGTGTAACTTGACGTATTTGCTTAAGCGTTGATGTGAAGCGATTTAGTATTCTAAACATCTGTTTGCATCGTATAGTCTTTCAACTGTTGCGGGGCATGTTATCTGGGAATTTCTCAGCAGCTGCAATTAGCAAAGTCAGGCGGTGTGAAGACATAGTCAATTATTGTCAGATGCTAGACAATAGCTTTTCAAATTATGTGTGTTGGTCAATTTAAATTGTAAATTGACAGAATTATCATTGTGCAATGTCAGATATGGGAAAAATATTTGGCTTTACCTGTGTAATATTGCCAATAATATTGGCAAAGTTGGGATTTTTCAAATTCAGCAGACAAGGAGATCCAAACAGAACATAGAAACAACATAGCACTTTCCAATTTCATTTCAACCAGTTGCAGGCGTGAAGATTGTAAGATTGAACAACAGCTTTTTCTGTCACTGGAACTTCAGTCTTTCCCTTTATTGATAGGTTCCACTATGAACTGAACTGTACTCAACACCAGCCCTACCCTTATCAATGCAGCCGAGCTCTTCCCCTTCTTGCGATCCTTCGCATCGAGGAATACCTTGTTAAAGATTTCTTGAGGCAACAATCAGTCTTTAATCAATGTATTCACACTCAGTCTAACAGCGATCCAGCTATTTAAATATTAATGGAACAAGAAATATCAGGCAGACCGCACAAAGATGAAACAGATTAAAAAATCAACAATAGATCAAAGGTTCAGTTTATGATCATGGTCAAAGGAAGAATAGTTGATATATTTCAGAAAAGAACCAAATAGCTTTAAAAATGAATAACAAAAAATTGCAGGAGGTTCTAGAAGGTGGGGGCAGAACGACCGAAAAACCAACTGCTGATAGAAGGCAGGCAGGGCAAGGAACATGGAGCAAGCCAGTGCCTGCCAAGTGGAGGAGGGAGTGGGCTGGTGAGTAAGGTTACAATAAGTCACAGAGGTAGGGAGGAGCAAGACTATGGATGGCTTTAAAAGTGAGAACAAGATTCGTGAACTTGATCCTCTGGGGCCTGGGGAGCCAGTGAAGCCAAGCAAGATGGGGGTGACTGGCTCGTGGAGCTTGGTGTGAGAGTACACATGAACTTCCGAGTTCTGAATTTAATCTGCTTCTGGTGGAGGGAAAAGCTGGAAATCTGGCAAGCAGGGAATTAGTATAATCAATCCAAGCCAATAAACAGCAACATATAGTGTTCATATACTGTTCTTC
Organism: Hydrolagus colliei; assembly: GCA_035084275.1. Classification (NCBI taxonomy): domain Eukaryota; kingdom Metazoa; phylum Chordata; class Chondrichthyes; order Chimaeriformes; family Chimaeridae; genus Hydrolagus; species Hydrolagus colliei. The sequence continues at coordinate 13,026,941 of CM068754.1, forward strand.
ATGTGGGGCAGATTCTCGGAATGCTTTAATTTACAAGGATGGGGTCATAGGTTGAGTAAAGGAGAGTGGAGTGGTATTACAACTTCCAGCTTTCGAATATGTATATTCCTGACCAATGGAGTTTGTATCATTATTTTACGCAACATCAGAAATCACAAATTATGGAAGAGATTTCTTCTAAACAACCTTGATTCAAAATATTAAATTCACACACAGAAGGTTTCAATTTGTAAATTGTCACTTTCAGACAGGTTGATAGTACAGTATTCAGGAAGTAAACAGACAAGTCAATAGAGGAGACAATAGGTGGAATTCGATACCCCAGCCTGAAGAGAAGCTTTATTGAACGCTGAGGTCTAAATAAGTAAGCACAGATGAAAGCTAGCTTCCTTGAAAGTAAATGATAACCCTGGATTGTTATCTAGTAATGTGATGCAGAAATGACATAACATTAAACTGATTCACATAGTTTGAATAGAAGATGATAACTTTGAATATTCCTTAAGAACCATTCATTGAAAAATTAAAATCATATACATGAAAGGGATAAACATATCAAGGTAATGTTTAAGGACATCAAGTGATGAGTGTCCTACTAGACAATGTAGACAACTGTTTGCCTGATTCTTTATGGAGCCTCTAGAGGCATATGCACAAGATAAATCCTGTATTAATGCAAAGACTAATATAAAGATAGAACCAAAGAAAATGCTAAATGTCGCTAGTTTAGAAGCTGTATTTGTCACTGTATCATCCAAATAATGCATTCCGAAAATACATCCAACTGAAACTGTTGCAAGAATGATAAAAATATACATTTCATGTTTGTGTAACCAACAATCCATTCAACAAGACCAGTAGGTAATAAGTAGTCGTCTGCATAGCAGTTAAAATTGCCTTTGGGTGTTGTAGAGCAGCTCAGAATTATGAAAGAACTAAAATAGCTCAGCTCAGCTGGAAAAAAAAGAAAATAATGTACAAGAGAGCAACAATCGTATGCTAAAAATGGAAACACATCACAAAATCATCTTCAATATAAAGAAAGGTATGTAAATCACTTGAGGAAATGCTACAATATATACAACAGGATACAAAAGCACCAAATGAAGATAGGGACTAAAAGTTACAGATGGCAAACAGTAATAAATCCCAAATATGGATCCTGACAGTACCCTAAGGATCAACACCGTGACAACCACTGACACTAGTCCCAAGAGATCCTGTACAAAAGAGCTGTCTACATCTCATTTAGTTCCAGGAACTTGTAAAACATTTAAAATGAAACCAAGTATCAAGGTTATGCATCAGAAATTAGCACCTCATTACACAGGAATGTAGCAGGCTATTAAATACAGACAACCGAGTCAGACATTATTATTAAAAGCAGCAGAAAGCTGATAAAATCTAACATTGTGAGACACTAAAGCAGTGACGTGTAAACCTAATTCATCAGCCTCCAAGTCCTCTGATGAGCAAGGCTCACTGGTCTATCATCAGTCCTGTGGATCTGCCTGGTTCAGAAATGGGACTACCAAGACAACAAGAGAGAATTGATTCAATTTCGACATTCTGTTGCCAAGTACAGCACCAGGGAGCCAACTCAACTACAAGGAGACCACAATTAACGTTCCCTCGAGGAGGGACAGTTCATCCTCAAAACATCACCACTCTTTTTACACATTACTGTATATTAGTACATGAGTACAGATACACACAATGTTGCTCTTTGCTTTCAAGGGTTATTGAGACGCATGATTCTTTCAAGAAATTTTAGATTTCAGACAATTATTAACTGGGATGTTCAACGGCGGATATGAAATGAGTAATGTTTCACAATGTATTCAATGCGCTATTCATCATATCAAATGGTCATCTAATTGAATATGCTGCAAAGCACCTTTAATGTTTCGCCTAACAGTGCTACATTTGTTGGGGTCTTCCCCCCGCCCACCCACTCTCTTTTTTTGTTGTACTACTATCTCCGAAGATACAAGTTGAGCCCGTGATTCATAAGTGGAGATACCATTGGCTGTCTTTAACGTCAAGCATTTGATTTCAACTTCACAGCTACTGGTGTGATATTTTCACTGTCACAGTAGGGGGTCCAAGAAAGAGCTGACAACAAAGGAAATGTGGAATTGAAAATATCACGCCTGCAGCTGGGAAGTGGAATCAAAATATTCACACCAGAGGAATTGACTTTCCCATATATAATATTACAAAAAACAGTTATACTCCAAATATATAGAAACACATAAAGGGTCCTTTCAATCAGAATTGACAAAGAATCTCGAAACAGAAATGTTATTGAAAGAAGAACATTCCTGGACTTGGAAAACGTCAATGAAACCTTTTGTAAAAAAAAATCTATTCGACTACTAATCACATATTTACAGACCATGATTGATTTGAGCTAAACGGTATTTAAAATGCGATAAAGAAAATTAATTTAGTGTAAGCAATTTTCATAAAACTCAGCCATAATCACTTTACCCTTCATTGCTTTTATGAACCAATAAAATTTATATAGGCATGGTCATGTTTTCTTTGCAAAGCCTATAACTATGTTCCATAATTTTGTTTTGCAATCGTGCGTTATAATCTTAAAGATCTGCAATAATACTCAGCATATTTTGTTGTCAAATTGCAGTAGTTCTCAATGACATATATCAGGATGAAATCATAACATGCTGGATTTAAAACAAAGTCAATACAGGTTAATTATGCATCATAAATAATTTTAAAAATAACAAGAATGCTTTACTTTGCATTTAATCACATTTAATGGGGTCTAATATATAGCAATTACTGTTGTGATTTCTTGAAAGCTTGCCCAATATCATTGCAATACTATCATCTTTTCGAGTAGAGTTCCCAGGAGCTGACATTATGTGCTTTAAACTGCACTCTGTGAGTCATGGAAGTCCATCCCAAATTGAGCTTCAGGGATTAAATTAGTTATAGTACCATGAGGGCTGTTAGAATTCAAATATTTATAAAGACACATAGCAGTTCGATATGCTTGGCTTGGCATTCTTCAGTACCGTGGCAGTCTTCCTCATCTATCTGGTTGCCACAAGCATTTGTCTCCAGCATTTTGAGGTGATCCCATGGAGTGCGGAATAAGTATTGTACCCTGATTTTCAAAAGCTTTCTCTGTATTCAAGTGCTAATGCTAGAAGTGAAAATGACATCCAAATCCTAAGGGTACCAAGCCATATACATTCTTTTACAAACATGGTTTCCAAGCACGAATCTAGGTGGTACTCTGCTAACTTAACGTCTTCCAGATATCTCAAAAGCGCTTCACAGAATATACTGTAAAGTGAATTGACTGTATTTGTGGGGTATTTGGTAAAGCCATTTAAATCTATGCCTCTCTTGAAGTAACTTTAGAACTTTGGCACTACCCTTTTTTTTAAAAGAAAATGTAGTGCTTTATGCAACACAACTTTTAATTTATGGGGAAAAATGTTCTTGATGTTCACAGTATATTCATCATCACCTGAGGCTTTTCCTTTCAATATGATAATAATAATCATCTTTTCAATTAACATAGCACTTTTTGCATCTTCTAGGTGTCTTCTTTCTTCTCATGATTCCTTTAATTTCAATTCATTCATTTCAAAGTCGTTAAATGTCAACTCTGAAAGGTTTTCTAATTTTTTAACAGCAAATGTTTTAAGGTGAAAGGTGTGCTTGAGAGTATTACAAGCTATAATCCTTTAAACCCCCCAAAACTAATGTACTTGGGGGTGTTAGTTCACTCCACTTGACTCTAATGATTTAATAGAAACTCACTATCTGTCAAGAATTTGCTATTTTTCTGATTGCTTTACACTTTCAATGGTTTGGGGGATATTCACAGTGTTGAGTACATGGAAGTCCTTGACAGCTTATTCACAAAGCATTTTAAACTATTCCAAAGAATGTGACTTTTTAGAATCACAGATAAAGGGCCAAGGGATATTGTGCAAGAAACCAAAAGGATACAAAGGTTGGAAAAAAATACAATAAATGAAGAGTTTATTGTAAGTAAGCAAAGAAAAACTGGCTTTTTAAAGTCTATAGATTGTAAAAATACATTGATAACAATCTTCACATCTAAGATAAAGTTGAGGCTGGCAAAGAGTTTCAATATCATGAATCCACATAAGAAAGAGTTACAATAGGAAACTGCAATGAGTCTTAGATTTTCCAGGCCACAACTGGATTTCTTGGAATTCCAGGGAAGAGGAAATCATTCATTCGAAGATAGGCGAATAAGAGACAAGACAGAATTGTCAGGGCAGAGATTTCCAGAGATTCAGGACATAGTGGCTGAAAGCAGCATCATCAATGCTGGAGCAGGGAGTCGAGGGATATACAGAAGACAACAACAACAACTTTGATTTATAAAGCGCCCTCCGATTCAGAGTCGCGAGCAGGCTGAGCAAATGTGGTGGATAATAGAGTGGGGGTGTAAGCAGATCAGAGAGATGGGGGGTGCCAGGGTATAAAGTGATTTGAAAACGAGATTGATGATCTTAAAATCGATCTCTTCTGAAGCAGGGAGCCAACAGGCAAGAATTGGGGTGAAGGAGCTGTAGCGCGCAGAATAGGTGAGGATGCAGAATATAACAGGAAAGTGTCAGAGAAACTATAATCATAGCAGTGCAATTAAAAAAAACCACAGGTTCACCATGAAACGATTCAGGAATTGCTGCTATGGATTGAATAATTATCTTAATTGCAGCTTCTAATCCACTGTCTTTAAATTTTTATTGAATTGTTAAATTGATGTTGTAAAGTGTAACCCAATGTGACAATTGGGCAACTGTACTTTTACACCTGGTCAGGCATAAGCATTTGTTTGTGTTGTTAATCATACTGCCAAGTGTCTCATCATTCTTATCAGGATTTAAGTCTATAGAATACACAGTGAGTTCCAATGGGATTCCTTAAAATGCAGACACCACCAGATAAATGAAGTTAGCTCATGCACCATTTTATGGGTACTCTTCACAAAAATGGATGGGTTGCCTCAGGGCGAGATATTTTTAGTTTCCTTATTAACAAGTTGCATGAGGAAGTGCACATATTACAACAAAATACTGTACAATAAAATTACATTTGTATAGCGCTTTTCACGTAAGGAGGACGTCCCAAAGCCCTAAATCATACAACAATATAAAAAATTGCTCCTGCAAGGATGAATATAGTTGCATTTTTAGCTCTGCCCACTCTTTCATCCTTTCTTCAAAAAGTATTGCTGAACTTTTATTTGTTTTTTCCAAAAAAAACTTTGACCAATATAGAAGACTTTGGACTTTGCAGTGCCACCACTGTCTGATTCAGGTAAGTGCAATATCACCTGAGACCTGAAATTAATTATAAAACAGATTGTACTGTGAAAATAATGCAGAATAATAACTCAAGATCTAAGTTTGAAGTTTGCACAAAAATTACCCTAAAGTATTATTGCTAATAAATATTGAGACTAGATTGGACACACGTTACTTCCTTTGCACATAGTGGTGTCTAAAATAGCATAACTCTACTTTGTTTCAAAATATCTTCAGTTGATTATCTTGCGTTTTCATCCTTGGAGCACTGAATGACCTTTGCAACTTGCATAATAGGCATATTTTCCGTCATAAATATTCAAGAATAATTTCCTGTAAATGTCCTGCATTTGTTCCCTTTCACTGAGGGGGAAATATTGCCCCTGGACTATTCTGGTCGTAAAATGTTAGATGAAGGGATGGATGGATATAGTGCATGTATAATCCAAAAATATGATAATGTTTAATTTATTCTGTATTCTATCAGATTTATTCTGTACATTTCAGGCTGAAAACCATGTGTTTGCATTGAAAACTTGTGTGAAAATTTGAGATGCAATGCAATATTTTAGATAAACATTTACATCTATTTCCAACCAGAATTATTTTCATTCCTTTGGAATTAGCTATCTTAATACTTTTAATTCTTATGGTCATGGTGCAGGTCTTTCAGCTCAGAAAACATAAGTATTAAATTAAGTAAGCAGCTCACACATTTTAAATTATTAATGGAATTGTTAATAGTCAAGGCAAAATTATTTTTTTCTGTTGATATTTCACCATGACATTTAAATGAAACAACAGTTCAACTTCTAGTTTTGCAGTTGGATAATACTATACTGCACTACTGAAAGACTGTAAATACTATTTTTGACCATTTTATATTAGCCAGTTGAGAATTAGTCACATTTTTGTATTTGCTAAAATAATTTATGTACCCTGTAATTAAAATGTAAAAATAATAACATAGACTAGCCAAAAATACTGATTCCAAATATTTGTTTGGAATGAGGTCTTTTATATCAATGTCCATGGTCAGGAATCATTATTAAATAAGAGATTAAGTGTCCATCCATCATGTTTAAACCAGTTTTCCCTATGCTTGTTGGAGTTTGATTTTATGAAAGTTGCATGGTTGTGTTATGCTGGTTACAGGTTCTCTACTGACCAACTGAACAGTCAATCAAGCCCTCAGTTTCACAGCAGTGCTCCCCCATCACTGCATGAGGTTATCAGTCTACTCTAGACAATGGGAAAGAATATAGAAGGTGTGAACCAGTTGGATGCAAATGACTATGAATTTCAATGTGAACATCTGAAATTGTAATAGGTGTGTTGCAAAGGTTTGGGTCGGTGCATGTTTTGTAGTAATGTGTTAAAAAGTTCATTAGCAGCATTTCTGAACGCTTCAGAACAATTAAACGAGCAACACTTGTTCTCAGAATCACCTTTCTTTACATTGGTTGTTTAATCCATAATTGAAAGTGACCTGTATTTCGCCATGTACAAATTTGTTCACACATATCTTGCACAACTCACAAATTAGACTGCAGTGTCATTGTGTAGTTTGCAGTCTATGTCACAGTATATTCACTCTGTTTCATCTTCAGTTCCAATAATACTGTGATGAATCACTGCAGGCCTATAAATCCAAAATCCCAGTATCAGATGTGAAAGAAAGTGAAACAGATCATCACAGACAGACACCGGGAAATCATAATTTCAAAACGTTGAGGCAAATGTTAAAGTGCATGTCTTAAAGGGCAAATATTATCTAATGAGAGCTGAAAATTAACACACAATTTTCCCCACACAGTCTCGTTACTGGCTATGAATGATCAAAGTAATACACAGAGTAACTTAGATGCCGGAAATGAATGCAGCTTTCATGTGTGATGAAAGTTTACAAATGTGTCTTGAGATTTCTTTTCAAAGATAGTACTCAAATCATGGCTTAGGGCAATTTGTGACTGGGTAACTTATAGAACAACATTTCAAGGGCTTTCATTTATTAAAGTGGGTCTGGTATTAAGCTTTAAGGGAATATAACCCCTGCTCCAGTTATGTTGTTGCAGTGGTTTTAATTTTTAATGGAGTTTTAAATGAGAGAGATATAACACAGAGTGATACTGGTACATTAAAAGAGAAAGATTTAGTGCAGCTCTGTGATACAGCAAATCAAAATTAGTCCTGCAAGGCCCACAGCAGAGTTTCTTCTTTCTAGTTAAAGAAAGAGTATAATTAAGCGACTTGAAATCAAATTTCTCTGAGGAAATGGAAATGTTCTCATGGGTCTTTGTTACTTTTTTGTTCCAGCACCATTAAATATTCCGACATTTGAATTTGCAAGTTGTTTGCAAATGCACACAAATAACTATGCCTGCCCATAAAAAGTGAATGAAACCAACATTAATTCTACACTTGATGTTGTGTCACAAGTGTTTGAAAAATACAATTGGAAGGAAGTGTAATAGCTTTCATGGGGGTGGGGGAACTTCTTAAAGTACTGCACAGGAGTACTATAAATGTGCATTTTATACATTCTAATTATCATTTAGGAACTATACAGAATTTGCACAACCAAATAACATAAATCAAGGGCACTTCAGTTAATGGATTGACTGCAGGAGAGGTATGGAGAATGTTAATTGGAAATCCTTGCAGTAAATTAGTTGCTGCCAGCGGTGAACATACATCTGATTGGAAAGCTCCAGTGAGTCAAAGAAATGGGGCATCGGGTGAATAATGTGCAATTGAATCTGTTAGAAAAAATTGCATTTTTCAGTCCATTCTTAATTCCATTCTGCTAGGAAGATGCTTTGAAATAGGAATTACTTTAAGAACGGTTTTGTGGCTTTTATGACATCTGATGCATATTGCAGCTTCAAAACCAGCATCCTGTAGCTCAGAGGTGAGAGGACTCACCTTGCAAGCGAAAGACCTGGGTTCAGTTTCAGGAAGGGCGAAACCTTGGGCAAGTTTCCTTACTCCACACGTTCAATAATCCCTTGAAAACCTCCCAAATAAATTGGTAATTTCAATCCATGGCTGTTTGTGGGATACTGCTGTGCGCAATTGGCTACCATGTTTCGCCCACATATATGTAGTCAATTCACTTTACGGCATTTTCTGTGAAGCGCTTTGAGAAATCTAGAAGATATAAAAAGTGCAATATTATATGCAAGGATTATTATTATTTATTCAGAATTATTAAACACATGACAAGGTTTTAAAACTTTTCAGATTTTGGAAACACAAATGCAGTTCCAGACCACAAATGCATCTACAGTGTAGACCAGTTTTATAGCAAGCAGATTGACATTTTCATGTTTGCATTGTATTGTGTGTGTCTGCTTCAGGGAAGTAAAATACATGGTAAAACTCAGAGTGGCTAACAATTGAATACATTTGGAAGCTGACCTGACATAAGACCTAAACCGTTTATAACTAACATTGAAGTCAACCAGAAGTGAAATTTAAACAGGGGACACAATTTTATTATAGTACTGTATTAAACTTCAAGCTTTACTGAAACAAGTAATATTTAAATGTGAAAGAGAAGGGCAGGCTTAGGGGAAATCCACAGAACTGTGTACAGTACAAGCAAGAGAATTTGTCAGGCACAATGGCCTAAGGAGATGCCTTAGGGATATGCGGCAGCTGTGTAAATCTTGTAATGTTAACTCAGAAGGCCAAATGTATACAGCAAAGGGTACGAATATAATGGAAAATCTAGCGGCGATGTGACACCTCCACAAAACATTCCTCGGCTTGGAGATTAGACCCTACCTCGAAGAATCACCACAAGCAATTCAAACAGCAACTCCTCAGAGAACACTTTTGAGAGCAATAGTTTTTCAAGCACACAGCTTTCCAATAGGGTTACCGTAGCATTATACCATGGATCTCAGTTGGTAAAATGTACCATGGATATATGGTAGACGATAGTATATAGAATAAGAAGATATTTACTTCGGTGCTCTGTCTGTATTGAGTCCGTCCAAATAATCAATTATGATACTGTAATCCTGGCATTTGATATAGACCCTTCCAGCTGATGTGAAAGGCGCTCTACAAATGTAATTTTGTTGTATTTTGTTTGTTGTTCTGCATAGGAGGATGACTCGCACTGCATCACAGGATATGCTGCAAAGTGCGTATTTGTAGATGGAATGAGAAGAAAAAAAAGGCCTAAAAAGAAGCAACAGCAACAACAACACCAACAGAATTACATTTGTGCAGTGCCTTTCACATCGGTAGGACACACCAAGACGCTGAACAGTCAATGTTTCAGACCCGAGCTAGGGTCGGGATCGGGGAGGCTGGAGGGAAAAGAGGGTATGTGGGGGATTTCATGACCGTCCTCTTCAATGGTCCCATCGGTAAAAAGAAGCAAGTGAATATATTGCAGGTAAGTCAAATTAGAACTGGATACTGTAAATAAATACATTTACATGATAAAAGGGTATGCATTACCAAAGCTAATGAATTGAGAACATGATTTGTAAAGCACTAAAACATTTAAAAGCTGGCATTTCAAAGCAAAACTGAAGCCCACCTGACTGGCTCGCATCAGTGTCTCCGCACCGAGGCACTGGCAGCATCCAAGACTGCACTCTCCATCTCTTGAGCTAGTCAGGAACCTGGGTGTCTTGTTTGACCCAGAACTGTCCTTTTTCCACCACATCTGTGCCATTACCAACACCTCCATAACATTGCCAGACTCCCCCACTGCCTCACCCCTCAGGCTGCCGAAACCCTTGTCCATGCATTCGTCACATCAAGGGTCGGCTATGGAAACTTCCTCCTTGTTGGCCTTCCCAGCTCTTCCCTTCACAAGCTGCAGAATCATCCAGAACTCTGCATCATGTGTCCTCTTCCGCACTAAGCTCTCCCACCCTTGCCTGGCTCCATTGGCTCCCCATCCCCCAGAGTATTGAATTCAAGATCTTCATCCTCATTTTCCAAGCCATTCATGGCCTTGCCTCCTCCTATCTCTCTCACCTGCTGACTCCCTATCAACCACCCTGCCCACTCCATTCAGCGGGCTCTGGTCTGCTCCATGTCCCCTGCCTGATCCGTCCTACCATCAGTGGCTGGACTTCCAGCCTCTCTGCTTCCACACTCTGGAACTACATCCCACAGTCCCTTTGGCTCGATTCCTCCCTTGCCTCCTTCAAGGCCAGTTCAAGACCCTCCTCTTTGCTCATGCATTCTGCCGCCCTCCCAACTCTCTCCCTCCCCTCCTCTCCCCCACCCTGCCTCTCCCCCTTGCTTGGGTCCTGAGCCCTGACCGTTCAGTGCCTTGGGACAGCCTGCCGACGTGGAAGGCTCTCTATAAATGTAATTTTGTTGTTGTTGCTGGTTGCAGCAAATACAATCTGAAACCATCTGAAGGTTGTTTCGCGATCAGGGAATTATTCCTCAGATAATAAAGGTAGCACCATTGACAACGTACATCGGGAGAGAAATGTTGTGTGTTAATGTCCCTGCATTTAACAGTATGAGGTTTCTATTGTCTTTTAGCCAAAAATAAAATTGTCTGCAAAGTTAAGTTCATTTTGAGTATGAACATCAAGAGGAAAATGATCTTTGTGCATAGTGCGGATAATTGTATCTCAGTGTATATAGGGCTCCGAAACAACAAATAGGTTACTAGGTGATCTTGAGCAAATTGTTCTTTGTCGCAAATTACCTACATGTTAAAATTTATGGACTGAATAGCTAACAGTGGACTTGCAACATCCCCAAAGGAGCAATTTATGTTAGAATGAAGATTTTGTGGAAAATCCTATTCACTCCTACCAAGGTTACACTGTTATTACACTGCTGGTGAAAGCCATAAACTTCCTCTCTGAAGTGATTTGGTGGATTTCCTTTTATCATTACCTTAAATTTGCTACCTATAAAGTGGAGGCAGGCGGGAAATGACAAACATCTCTACAATAATATGGTACCATGTTCCTCGGAGTACCGTTCATACCTATTTTATGATAAAAATCAATAATTAGTAAGTAGCTTAATGCAGTTTTGTGGCCGTTTTTTAAAATTCTGACCCTACAGCAGCCATCTGGACAAAGCAAGCTAGAAATCCTCAGCTTCTGCTGCAGTGATACAATACCGCTGTGGGCATAGATGTTTTGCTTCCTGTGGAATAGCACTGCATAGTGAGAAGTCAGGTTTGTACTTCTTGTTATATATCGCTTTGAATTTTGGCCTGAAAATAAAATTGCCATACTACTCACATTTATGTTGCAGAAGGTCAAAGAGCACTCATTGTGTTGTGATCAACTGGACTCTATTATAAGATGAAATTCCTCGATTTCATCAACTTGCCTATTTGGACTGCCTGTGAGGTGGTGAAAAGCTGGCGATAATGTGATTCACTGCCAAACGCACAGTATAAATATAACATTAGCATAAATATAACTCTGCGTGGTCACATCGTTCATGTAGCTCAGATATTTTATACAATCGAAAAAGGGCTGGAGAAAGACTATTAGAAATATATGTAGTCACAAAATATTTAATCTTTGTGAAAAAAAAACTTGGATTTGCTATCTTTATTTTATAGTTCTGTAGCTCAATGGTTAGAGCACTTGCATTGCAAGCAAGAGGCCTGAGTTTCTGTTCTAGGCATGACAAAACATTGGGCAAGTTTCCTTCCTCCACACTCTGATAATAATTGCTCCCAAAAAATTGGTCATTTCAATCCACGACTGTCTGTGGGACACTGCTGTGTGCAATTGGCTGCAGCGTTTTGCCCACAAATTATACAGTCAATTCACTTTACAGTATATTCTGTGAAGCGCTTTGAGACATCTAGAAGATGTGAAAAGCACTATATCAAATGCAAGGATTATTATTATTATTATTTATTCAGAATTTAGAAGCCTGGTGCTTGATGTGATAGACATATGTTGAACCTCAATCCTTCTTTTTCAATGCCTTGAGATGTCCTCTTGATGTGAAAGGCGCTATACAAATATAAATTTTGGGTTTGTTGCTGTTGTTGTTGTTATCTTTTACCTTTACCAGATGCCTTTCGTGCCCTTGCTGGATGAAGTCTTGGGAGCTCTTTGCACATTGTGTATCTTGCTATTTCTCTTTGATACATTTTGATTCCTTACGAGCTTTGTTGTTCCGACAATCAATATCACGATATGATTTTGAATTCTTAAAAGATACTTTAAGTTAATAGTTTTAACAAAACTCCCAAAGAAGAATCATTTCAAGTCTCTCTAAATATATAAATTGAAGTATGTAAAAAAACAGAAAGGAAAAGATAGGCCAATCCAGCATCCAGACTGAACTTAGTTTCTAAACTAATAACATATTCATTCAACACTTTAATATTTGAAAGTGAATGTTGGAATTGGGTTACTTTATGCTGCACTCATTTTCTAGAGCAACTTCAAATGAAAGCCACATTCAAATGGAATCAATAACACAGTAAATGCTTTAACTCATTTGCGTTGGGCAAATCATAAACACCTGAATAAAGTTAAGAGTTTATGCAGTTTAGTTCAACTTGTGCTCCGACAAACAAAGTACACGGCTGAACTGTAATAATACTATACATGGAAGTAAAAGTGGAAAATAACTGGCTTTTCTGCCTTAATTCGATCCACATCTTATTCCAACATAGGTTAACTGCATGAAATGCATTTGGTCATGTTTTCTCAGATTTCACTGTGTACTCTCTAAACTGATGAACATTTCTATCTCTGATCATCCATCTAGTAGTTCTAGCACTGAACTCTCAGTTCAGAGGGTAGGGATGATTGAATTTCACCTGAGACTCGGATTCAATCTTCCCGTCTTTAATAGCCAAGCCCTGCCAGCTATTTCATGGACAGATGACTCAGCGATCTAGAATTGAACTGGATTTTGTTTATTGAAATGCAAGCATGGAACTGAGTAAATGTAAATGCAAGAATTCTCCTTAAAAACAGCAAGGATGAGTTACTCGTATGTTACAGACAGAAAGGAAATGAGGGAAGACCCTTTAATCACCATTCTTCTTCTGTTACAAAATTGCAGTGAGACTGAAATGTACTGCAGTGCAAAAGCAACTGCTGACAAAAATAAATATGCAATCAGAATTTCCCCCTGATTATTTTGCAGAAATCCTCCATCTCGCTCTAATACTTAATCACAAAGCATTTTTTTTTGCAAATATATGGAAAATCTCAGGAAACAAGACTTAGACTGACTGAAACCAAAATATTACCACAGATATTTAGCTAAAAATATAATTTTCTACTGACCAAATATTTTTAAAAAAGGCTATTGTACTGCATTCTACCTTACGTCATTAAACATCAGAAAATTATGGACATTTGAACAAGAGTATAAAATGTGCATTTTTTTCTACGCTTACTATTCCTTGATCAGAGTTGTATCACTGAACAACTGAATGAGCGAGTACTATGAACAGGGAAAGTGAAACATCTATAGTCCATGTAAATCATTATTTCCTTGGTATACAGTCCACACTTTCATACTTTTATTTACTGACTTTTATTATTTACTGACTATTATTTCACTGACTGCGAATTTTTATATATAGATTTAGTGCACATATAGAAACAAATAAAAAACCTTAATCTTGTGGGAAAGTGAAGGAAACACTCATATTGCCGTAACTTAAACTGAAACATTCCCAATTCCCACTTCTAGATTTCAGGCATGGATTACTGAATGTCAAATCAATCTGGGAGTTCTGAATTCTTGGATCATTGCCTCTTGATTACAAATGAAGAGTGTCTGCCTGAAAAATGACTAAAGCTGGTAAAGTGCCCCAGTGGACTGCAACTTGATTAAAAACAGATACAGTTAAACTAGAAGAGCAATACAAGTAAATGGGATTGTAATAACTTGGTAAGCTTCAAGTGTATATCAGTGATTTAAAAATAAACAGGCTTTATTGTATTCAATAAGATACTGGTAATTAGAATTGCCTAGCTATTTGGAAACGGAGTACATTTGTTCTGCAATGTGTATCCATTTATTTGACATGATCGTTTCTCGGTACACCTGAGGTTTGATCTTTTTTTCAATGACAATGGAGACAAGGCTTCAAAATCTACTGGGGCTTTGCATTCTGTTAATGAAGAAATGTACCACTTCTCACATAGGAATAGATGCTAGCATTATCCAACCACATCCATGTGAACTAAGAGTATCAGAAAGTAATGTAAAAGTCAAATCAAACATTGAAAATAAAGGAAACTTTCATAGGATTAATCAATGGCTACTTCACATGATAAAGAAAATTAAGAAAACTATTCATTATTTCTCATAAGAAATAGCATTATCAGGAGATTATTTACTTTAATTTTTTTAATCTACAGTATGCATTAGGAAAAGTGCAATCCTATGGAATGATTAGAATGTGCAAAAATTAATTGGTGAATGGATGAAAATCAGGTCTCCACAAGGTGATAGAATGTTTCCTACTATTTTGTAGGGGAAGATATCAATAGAAGAGTGATGAATGATGGGGTCTTTGGGGATCTATGGCCAGACTGGAAGTGGAAATCATCTTATTGATAAAGGAATGACAGATGGAACAGAAGAATATTCAGTCCATAAATCTCTATGAGTCAAGTGGGAGAACATTCTGTACATGTAGCGGTCTCATGATTAATGAATGTTGGCATTCTCCATGACAATGTTTAGCATGCACCTGCATCCTTAGTACATTTGATATTGTACATTTGGTGGAAACGTCACTGCGATATACCATTCAACATGTCTGTTTTCCCCATTCCTCAAAAAGATCTGAGTTCCAAATTGAAATTAAATTTAAGAAACAGGTTCCTATGACAATTTTATTGTTGTTGTTCTTTTTGCTAGGAGGTGTGGTCGAGGCCAAGACACTGACGTACTCCACAGCAAACAGAGTAAAAGTGAGTAATTCTATTGTTACAGGGAGACAGTAACACATTGTACATTTCCTTCTGAATGTTGCAGAGCACAGCTCTGGTTTATATTAAATAATTAGTGCTTCTTTAAGGCAATTGTCTCATCGAATCATACTGTAGTTACTTCATAAATATTAAGTACAGAATATTAGTCCCAATTTGTATCAGTGATTGCATCAAAGGTTAATTAATCTGTACATGTATATAAATCCAAGTAAATTCATATTTTGTGAAAATATATGGGAGATATTTAATATCAGTTAAACATGAGCCAAATTAAATCCTACTTCAATTGTAACATATAGCACACAGATTTAGTATATTAGTACATTAAAAGATACACAAAGTGGCAGTTAGGCTCAGTTCATTCAAGTGTGAGCTTTCAAATAATTGGCATAATTGGTGTTTTAGTCATTGTCCACTTATTTATTATGACTGGGCACAATTCATTGCCTAGAACTCAGATTAGTAGTAATTACCGTAAGTGTAACATTATCACCAGTAGAAATATGCCGATGCAAAGCGCATTATATACTCCTACTTGAAGGTCAACTTGCAACTGTGGCATTTGATGTGTCTGGTGCTGATCATTCAAACTCAGTACCATCAGGAAAGTTTTTAATTTAAAACTAGTTTGATTGTGCAACTTGTAAAAAAGAATGAACACATACATTTTATAAATGGTTGAATATCAATTCAATGTGACGAGCATTACAATAATTTCCAAGATGAAAAAAACACTTCATTGAAGCAGATTTTGCTTTTTGTAGTTAAAATTGGCATTCATGAAACTGATATGAAAATGGGAGACTGAGGATCTTCAAAGCTTTTGCTAACAATCCCTGATTTGCTATGAAATCTGTGGAATAAACTCTCTTCAACTGAATACAAAGCCATATCAATCCACGAAAAGACAGGTGAGGTGTGGTTTGACAAGTACACGTATCTTTTGAAGCCAAATACTTTCATACCGTTTGTAGATTTTGAAAAAATAGTCACATAAACTACAATAACATGCTTTCCTGAACAATTAATGGTTTAAACAGGTACATACTATTACTTATAGATTTGTGTACAATAGAGAGAAGGGGATAGGAGGGTTGGAGCTTGTACGGAGTCTAAAAGTGGGGGCAGACCAGTTGGGCCAAATGCCCTGTTTCTATATGTTGGTTCTGTATTCTGCCACAAAGCACAAGTCATGTCTGAAATTGATGGCGATGAAAATATATTGCACCTAAACTGTGTGTCAGGGCAACAACAGCAACAACAACAACAACAAAATTAAACTTGTATAGCGCCTTTCACGTCAGGAGGATGTCCCAAGGCCCTGGACAGTCACTGCTTCAGACCCGAGCAGAGGACAGGGGCAGGGAGGAAAGTGGGGGTTTAGGAGTTACTGATGAGTCCATAGAAGAGGAGAGTATTGAGGCGAGACTTGAAGGAGGCCAGGGAGACGGTGTGGAGGAGGGTCTGTGGGATGGAGTTTCAGAGGTTGGGGGCAGAGTGGCTAAAGGCTCACGCACCAATGGTGGGGCTGGTGGGTCGGGGGACGTGGAGCAGTCCAGAGTCTGTTGAGTGGAGGGGGTGGGCAGATAGGTAAGGGGATAGGAGGTCATGGCTGTAAGGTGGGACGAGGTTGTGGAGGGCTTTAAATGTGAGGATCAGGATCTTGAATTAGATCCTCTGGGTGATGGGAAGCCAGTGGAGTCAGGCGAGGATGCGGGAGATGGGGGTCACAGAGTTTGGAACGGAAGAGATCACGGGCCGCAGAGTTCTGAATTATCTGCAGCCTGTGGAGGGAGGAATTGGGATTTCAAGTTACAAGCTGTATTCTCCATTTGAGGGATTTAGATACCTTACTAAGAAATCCTGTTAAGAAATATTACAAATTTTGACCCCGATGTTGGCCTGTAGTAACATTATCTTATATCCAATTGTTTGGTAAGATATTGCAATGCGCAAATTGACTGCTGTGTTTATCTACAAATACATAATTACTGCACTTGAAATAGCACTTATCCGCACCTGAAAGGTGCATATGTGTTTCAATATGTTCTGACATTGTAAGCACAATAAGAAATGCAAGGATTATTATATTATTCTGTGAACAGATATATTTTATGACATTTTGAGATGGAAGTAAGCTATACATAAAGCAGAAAAAGATGAAAAAGAATAAAAGAGCCAACAAATCCTTAACGAATTCTCATTGAAAACATAATAAATTTGTCACGCAATCCATGACTGTTTGTGGGACACCGCTGTGCACCATTGGCTGTCCTCTTTTGCCCAGAAATATACAGTCAATTCACTTACAGTATATTCTGTGAAGCGCTTTGAGACATCTAGATGTGAAATGTAAGGATTATTATTATTTTATCTAAGGACTCATCAACATTCTTTCCTGTGGATTGATGAAGCTATAGAGTAGTACTTGATTTTACTCTGTGCTGGATTGAAAATTTACCTCTATTCATGCACTGACTCACACTTCGTTAATGCACAATCTGTTCCCAAAATAGAACAATTGGCATATAAGTTGTGTTGCAACAAGACAAGACTATTCATGCTGTTCCTAAAAAGTACTTTTTATCACCATGCCTCTGGAGAGAGGAAATGGATTCATGTTGTATTTCCCTGAGGTGTCTTTGTCCACACCTGTCTCCCTAGCTCATGAAACAGCAGAGCTCTTGTGGCTTACTGGTAAGAGCACCTGTCTTGCAAGCTGGAGTGACCAAGCTGTGGAGATCTGTGTTCGAATCCAGGCAGGTCAGGGCGAAACCTTAGGCAAGTTTCCTTATTCCACATGCCTAATAATAACCTGTCCCCAAAAAATCCCACAATAATAAAATTTGTCATTCAATCCATGACTGCTTGTGGGACACTGCTGAGTGCAATTGGCTGCCGCAATTCACCCACAAGTATACAGTCAATTCACTTTACAGTATATTCTGTGAAGCGCTTTGGGACATTGATAAGATGTGAAAAGCGCTATATCAAATGCAAGGATTATTATTATTATTATAACCTGTTATCATTATTAAGTACAATGCTGTCCCAGAATCAGAAAATAAAAAGATGTTCAGCAACCATCACTTCCCTTATGATTTTCCTTTGGACTTTCAGCTCCAGAAAAAACCTGCTTTTACCATTAGTATTGACTGACTGTGAAGGTACTGATCTTACTGGTGATCTCTGTAAGAATTGATTGTATCATTTTCTTTGACCAACGATCATAACTGAAACTGAGAAAAATGATTGCATTTGCTAGCCCCTTTCATTTTAGATTCTTCTATTGCTGTATGGTTGTTGATATTAATATTGTTGGTGTGTTGTCTTCCGATGAAAGAAAAATTAAAATTAATCTGGCCTTTCAAAATAAGAAGACAATGTATTGACAATACAATGACAGCTTGCATTTATACAGTGCCCTTCGTGTGGGGTAGCTTTTTGAAACACTTAAGTACAATATATAGACTGTGCAAAGGTTCCTTTATACTATGAAGCAGCAGTCGGGCTTGGCAGCAGTATAGTCATGGAAAGGGAATGTTATTGCCTCTAGAAATGCTAAGACACACCTCAGGAGGTGCCTCTCAGCAGAGACAGTGCAAATTCCAACCTGCCACCGTCTGCTAACAATTTTCTAGTCACGGGATGCCCTTGAGCTCCTGGCTCAGCTGTCTAGGCTTTGCTTGGTTGACCTGCTCAGATCTTCAGGAAGATATGGCACCAGCAAATGAGCAGCAATTCATGTTCCAATTCCAAACCAGTAAATGGGTGAATTATCCTGCAGTGTAAACAGGAGTACATTTCATTGCACTTGCTTTAAAAAGACAACGTCTCTGTTGATAGTATGCTATAACGGAGTATCTCAGTCACTTCTCCCCTTTCTAGGGGGAAAACGTTTTTCATACGATGGCAATACAGTGATTGGTACAAAGGACTTTCTAGATTTGACTGCAGTTAAGACAATAGAACCACTTTGCATAAAAGCAATCAGACAAAGTCATTGCGTTCTCCTACACAAGTGGAAGCTGAATGGTCTGTTCGTTATAACTGAGGGAAGCAATTTAAAAAGAAAATGGCAAATAACAAGATTGATTTAACAACGCAAACAGGACAAGTGGACTTTCAAATTCTACCTGGCAAGCGGGTAGGACTGAATAACTGTGAGTGAGTAATGCTGCAATTATACTGCAGTACTGACAGCATCTCGAGAGCAATGTGAGCAGGGAGTGATAGTTGTATGGGCCACAAACAGCGCTGTTCAAGGAAAGGAGAGTAGAAAAGGCTAAACTTTACACATATGTTATCAAATGTATACCAAGAGTACTGCTTACTAGTCTGCAACTGCCAAAATTTATTTTTTAAAAACACTAAGTAGAGCTGATGGGATCATAGTCCTTGCATTCACATTTGGCCATTGTATCGTTAGATATTTAATAGATGTGCCTCAATTTTATTAATTTTAAAAACAACTTCAATGACAGCAAGTTGGAACACGTGGCAGGTCACCAGCTGAAGCAATGGTACAGCTGAGAGAAAACAAGATGAGAGCACCTGTTGGGTGTAATACAGCTCGTGCCAATCCCAGCTCTGCCTGGCAGACCTATGCTACTTTTTTTTATCATTGACACGTGAAACATTACACCATAGTAGCAATGCCAAACAGGCAGTAAGTGTATACTGTAACCGCAGTACACAATTTGTGTCTTTTTTCAGCTCAGGCAAATAGAAACCTGTGATGATACACATCAGATAACATGCACCAGCTACAAAATCTGGAACTTTATTGAAAAGAGGATAATAGTCACCCACGTTGCATGTTAGCCAGCAAAGCTACTGACATGCAAAGCGAGACTGCCAAAAACAGCGGCCACAAATATCAAGACAGAACAATACAACACAATGCAAATTTACATTTATATAGAGCCTTTCATGTCGTCCCAAGGCCCTTAACAATACCAGCTGGGCACCTGAGTTGAAGGTGAGAGCAGAAGGAGGTGGGGAGGCGATGAATATATCACAAAACTGCTGCCCGCCATCTCACGACAGTAGAGACACACAATTATCCATATAGCCTGACATAATAGAAGGCACCACAAACAATAATGTCCCACACACAATGCGATGTTTATTCACTTGCCACTGCATCGGTGGCAAACGTATAAAAGAAAGAGCAGTTGTTGGATTAGGTATATCGTGCCAACAGAATGGATGTAAACAATGTGTTTTGTCCATTCTTCCCCAGAGTCACTCTGTGTTCTATTACACGACACTGGCAACAGAAAACTATCTAGGCTTTTGGACATCTTTGCTGCTCACTCTCGTACACTCTGCCACTGAAATAACCCATCAATTTTCTCCCTGTATTACAGATAGGGTAGCTGTCTAAAAATCTGATTGGATTCAATTAATAATTCAAAATGCTCTGAAATCTTAAATCAGGACAATTTATCAGAGGTTGTTACATTACATTATCAATCCCTCTCCCGTTATCCAAGGAAATAGATAACCCACAAGGCAAAGAAAGTTTACAGTCATCCCGAGCTCTTTCTTTCCTTGGAGTCCTGCAGCTCAGTGGTTAGTGCACTCACCTTACAAGTGAGAGACCTGGGTTAATTCCCAGCAGGTCAGGGCGAAACCCTGGGCATGTTTCCTTACTCCACATGCCTGATAATAATCCCTCCCACCACCAAAAAAAAAGAATAATAATTTGGTCACTCAATTCACGACTTGTTTGTGGAACAGTGCTGTGCGCAAAATGGCTGCCACATTTTGCCCCCAAATATATGGTCAATTCACTTTACAGTATATTCTTTGAAGAGCTTGGAGAGTCCAGAAGACATGAAAAACGCTATATCAAATGCAAGGATTATTATTATGTTGGTTTGGTGCTACGTAAGGGCTACAGTCTTGGGGCAGAGAGGAAAAGCCCAGAGATTTAATTTATAGCTACACCATCACAGTAATTCAAAGCAACTGTAAGCCTTGTGTCAGATTCTATAACATCACTCCTGTATACATTTGACAGGCATCCATGCATATTTTCTGTCTGTCAGCATTTGCTTCAATTGCCTCGAGAAAGGTGTTAGCCATGAGGACTGTCCTGGGTTCATTTTATGATTTTTCAACATGCAAAATGTTGCTCACAGCTTCATTTGCGAAACAAGGTCTGAAAATAATAACTGTATTGGAACTTATTAGCTTCAGGTAGCTTTTTATTGCAGTCGCCGGTATATTTCTTTGCCAGTTGCCTAGGAGATCACAAGGCATTGTGGAGTGATTAAACCAGTATTAGACCCAAGAGGACTTCCAATGCACACATACCCACATGAAGTAGTTGGGTGAGGAATCTAAGGCAGGGAGGATTTGTATTTTAAAAATGGTGGAATGGTGTAAGACATATGTATTAGTATGAGCAAAAGCGTGAGTAGGATTCATGGATTGGCATGTAGATGAGTGAGTGGTAATTCCAGTTTAAAGCTGTGAATACCTACCAGAACAGTACAGAATTAGGATTAGGACAGCTGCTATAATAAATCTGTAATAAATACAATTGCGAACACAGAATATTGTAATAAACTGTATTCTGGGTGTCACTTATTGCAGTTGCTGGAAATATTATCAGAAATTCCGAACAACATTCAGTTGTGTGAAGAAATCTGGTTAATCATAGCCCAAAGCAATCAAAAAGTCTTGTTTTGTGTGTGTGAAATTGACTGTGCAAATCTCAGGGGCTTATACATGAGGGCAAATGTTGGGAAGTCCCTGCCACAGATTTATAGGAAGCCTATTGCATAGTCTGTGCAGACTCGTAGCAGGCTGGAAGATTTATTAAAACTTTAAAGGAGCTACACACCATTAATGTGCGCTGACTCAGGTTTTCTTAAATGAAATAAATCAATGGAATGCTTTTTCTTAGGATTTCCAGCACCTTGATCTATTTTTTTTTGCACAGCAACTTTATGAAATCAATCATTTAATGAAAAAACATAGATCACTGCAGTGTTATGTAAAATGCATCAAGGGAAACGCTCAGTTCTGCAGAGTGAAAGATTGAAACATAGACAACAGGACAATAATAACGAGACAGAGAGAGCAGAAACAAAAGAAAAAATATAAAGGATGTGTTCGCAAAAAAAAAATGAACGTAGATTTTTTAGACTGCATCAAGGCTATCAGGGCTGAACAAAGTTCTTGGAAAAGCCTCTCTTGGCACATTTATGCTGCTGAGCTGATTCAAACAGTAGGGAAGCTGCAGTGCCTGAAGCTGTTGATTATGTAGAATTTGACCTGTTTATATTTCACAAGTCTAATTTGACAGACTGCCGGAGACAAACAAAAAGAACTGCGTGCACAAAAATTCATGCAGATTGATTGCTTGGGCAATCAATTGGGTCTATTTTTTTTCCCTCTGTCATGGACTCTCCCCAATCCTTAGGGACAGGTAACACATCACTGCTCTGTACAGGTGGCCTGAGAGAGGCTGCAATGTTTGCATAACTTGTCTGACTTACAATGAAATACTTCTGAGAGACAACCCAGTGCATAATTAGCTGTGTTGAATGGCTCCTTCATCTTGAGAAAATACTTTGAGGAAGTGATTAAGGATCTCCACAAATCCATTATCCTTCTTGACCTTTAGTGATTGACTACCATTCATTGTACCTAAATTTTATGCTTCATGTTCCAATGTGCAAACCTTATTCACATTAAAATTTACTGTCAGACTGGGGTCCATCAATATAACCAGTCCCAAATCCTTTGAATGCCATCAATCTATTTTTTCCTCAGGTATCATGTAGTTAGATTATGTTAGTGCTATATTTTTCACTAAGGTTTTGCAAGGGCTGCATTTGGATTATCACCAATTACTGTACTTCCATTCCATTCAAATTAGATACTGCCTAATTTCAGCAAGCAAGCAAGCTGTCACTGGGCCGAGATACATCAATCAATCATATTAGTGTAAATCAAATAATTTTATCACATCAAGATATTCTATTTACTTTTCAATTTTTCAAATTCCCAATGGAATTTGAAATATATTATTAAATATGGTTTATTTTACTTATCAAATACTACGCACTGTTACAAATAGTACCGAGAACACACATCAAAATATTCAGGTTATTATCAATACTTCACTATCAGCCTTTTAAATAATGATGCTGAATGTGATTGTATTAACTCAATTACCATTGTTCTGCACATCTGGGATAGACACTGTGTTGGAGCTTTTCCTCAGGCTCTACTCTTGTTCTACACCACTTTAGATGGACCAGATTGGACCAGATTGACCACTTTACTGCCTGCTTGACCAGGAAAAAGAAGCCACTTTCAGTGCAGTGAGTATGGGATTGTAACGGGTGATATTGCAGTAAAATAAAATTAAAACAGTCAAGGTCTTCTGCACAGTCACTATCGCATGACTCTTCCCGGGGCATGTGTGGGAGTAAGATTATAATAATCCTTTGTATTTGACATAGCACTTGTCAAGTTAGGAGGACATCTCAAACTGCTTTACAGGATTTATGGTGAAGGTAGAGACTGCATTTTTATAGTTGAACGATAGCACTGCAGTTGGGTGACAAAAAGTTGGGTGATTGTTATATAAGAACATAAGAACGAAAGAATAAGGAGGAGTAGGCCATTCGGCCCCATGAGCCTGCCCCGCCATGCAATAAGATCATGGCTGATCTTCTAGTCTAACTCCACCTGCCCGCCTTATCCCCATATCCCTTAATCCCTATCCATAAGAAATCTACAAATTTCAGTCTTGAATATGTTCAAAGACTGAGTATCTATAGCCTTTTGGGGGCAGTTAATTCCATAAATTCACTACCCTCTGAGTGAAGTTTCCTCAACTCTGCGGGAAAATACTGACTCCTAATCTTAAGACCGTGACCCCTTGGTAGATTTTCTCCTACCAGGGGAAACAGTCTCCCACTGTCTACTCTGTCATGTCCCTTAATAATATTGCAGGTTTCTATAAGATCACCTCTAATTTTTCTATTTTCTAGAGAACATAGGCCTAGTTTACTCAACCTATCCTCATAGCTCAACCCTGTCATCCCAGGAACGAACCCACCTCATCATAAAATATGAGCCAACTGTCTCGATGTATGCATGAAATCCTTCATGGATGAGATATCATCATGAGATATCAAAGTGGCATCCAATGCTTGGGGAAATGCAATTAATGATGAGTCAACATGTTCAGGAGAGAAGGGGGAGATGATGGAAACTTGTTAAGTCCAAATGGCAGTCATAATGAAAAACATGGAGAGGGGCTTTCTCCCTTTTACTTTACTGCAGTATCGCCCATTGCTATCCTTGCATCCCATTCTCACTGCATTGAAAGTGGCTCAATTTCTTTGGTCATGGTCCTTGGTACTGTTCATTTTTTTGCTCTAAGCAAATACAACATTAGAGTTGTATAAAGGTACTTTGGACCTCCAAACCCCTCACAAACAATTACCAGCCAAGAACCATAGTGAAAGGGCAATTACCATCACTATCCTCTTTGACAGATACTCCAATGAGTGGAATGCTCCGTCCAGCAGATATTACCCTTTTCATATTTACTGCTTCAGTTATGAAGGAATCAGCAATGAATAAAACACGATTAATGCCCTTGAATGCCTCATTTTTATTATTCTGTTCAAAACTATTTTCCATTACGTCTAAAAGTAATACAATTAATCACAAAATACTAAATCGAGCAAAACCCCAAAACTAACACAATAGAAAAAAAACAATAGGTGGGATTCAGTCGTTTCTCTTCGAATGCGATCTTTTGGCTTTCATTTCATACTACTACTGATTCTAATAATCCTTGAATTTGATAATGCGCCTTATCATAATAGTCCCTCAAGAAAACAAAAGGAAAAATATAATTTGGTCACTCAATCCACAACTGTTTGTGGGACACTGCTGTGTGCAATTGACTGCCACACATTGCCCACAAAGCAAATAGTCCATATCACTTTGCAGTATAATTTGTAAAGTGCTTTGAGATGTCTAGAAGATGTGAAAAATGCTACATCAAATGCAATGATTATTATTATTATCAGGCCTTCAAGAGGTCTCCAAGGACTTCGCAGGATATACTGGAAAGGAGATTGACTGTGCTTTTCCTGAGGGAAACCCGGTAGCCGATTGCACAAAGCAATGTCCCACAAACAGCCACGGAGTGAGCGGCCAATTTTATTCATGGAATTTATTGGCCAGGGCACGGGGAAGAGAAAAAATTCCCTTCTCTTTTTGAATAGTGCCATGGGATCTTTAACATCCAACTGACTTGAATGTCTGTGGGACGTTGCTATACACAAATTGACTGCCGTGTTCAACCACAAAATACACAGGCACTACACTAAATAATACATTCTACATAATGCTTTGAGACATCCTCCTAACATGAAAGGTGTCACATCAAGTGCAAAGATTATTATTATTTTCCTCATCTGTTCTTTCTGCTTCTTCTGTGACACATAAGGAATTACAACAAGCAGAAGCACTAAAAAACCCTCAGTTCGAAATGAGACTGAAAGGCCAAAATAAAAATTTCCTCTTTCCACCATGGTTACTAAAGCAAACTGTAAGTAGCTTTGTTATTGCCAATCATGCTGAAATTTGTTTGATTTTGTATTGATCAGTTCCTGGGGCTTTCTCAGTATGTTTGGCTAATAATAATAATAATCCTTGCACTTGATGTTGCGCGCTTTACAGAATACTGTAAAGTGAATTGACTGCACATTTGTGGGCAAAGTGCAGCAGCCAATTGCACACCAACTGTCCCACAAACAGTTGTGGATTGAAAAGTGACCAATTTATTATTGTTGTTTTTCTTGTGCGATTATTATCAGGTGTGTGGAGTAAGGAAACTAGTGCAAGGTTACACCCTACCTGGAATCAATCGCAGGTTTCTCGCTTGTAAGGAGAGTGCTCTCACCACTGAGCTACAGGACTCAACAAGGTTCACTTTAGCGAATGAATTTAGCAATTGATTCATTGGGGTAATGATGTTTGGTTAGAAATATGGAAATCCAAATGCAAGAAAGCAAAGTGGTTATTTCATGCTGGATGAAATACCTACATATAAATTTCCTACTAAGTAATACTTTGCACATCAGCAAACCTTCATGAAGAGCATCTGCCTAGTAATTTGGGTGTCCATTGTGCCATTTTAATAAAATTGTGAGCGTATTATATTTGCTGCAAAATCTCAGCAGCCGTATGCAGCACCCATAATGCTACATTTCATAGTTACTCTTCCATTGTAAATAGTTCAACAAATCAAATTGGCAAAAGATTTCTTAAAATTCTGCTTAATCATGCAATTTCAAAAATATAGAAAATGAATAGAGACCACTCAGTCTTGGGAATACAAATCACAAATGTTATTATTTGTTATTACAAATGGTAGCAAAACTTGGATTTCACTGAATGACCATGAACTGCTCGCATTTACAGTTTAATTGAACAGAACCACAGCAAAATGGAAAATTTCATTCTAATACTGTGCTATTAAAGTGATGAAACCTCCACAGTTCAGCAACAAACATACCATATCAATATAATTTTCCATTAAAGACTCATTACCAGGAATATTTCCAACGGATATTTTTAGCTTGGGTCCAGTCTGCTCAAATGTAAAGCAAGAGATTTCAACAAAATACTGAAATACTGCAGATGTTGGAAATCTGAAAACAAAAAGAAGTCGCTGGGAACAATCGGCAGGTCAGGCAGCATCTATGGAGAAAGTAAAGTGAGTCATCATTTCGGATCCAGAACAGAAAAACCAGAGAAAGAGAAGGTGTGTCTGGGACCGAGGTGATGTAGTAATAGTCCGATCATAACAGCTCACATTCCACCCACGCCCCCACACCCATCTTCTGTGACCATTACCACATCATCTAGGTCCCCAGACACATCTTTTCTCACTCTTCTCTCACCCCCCCCCCCACCCGCCCCCAAGCCTGCCTGCCATTCAATAAAATCATGGCTGATCTTCTAATCTAACTCCACCTGCCCCGCTTTATCCCCATATCCCTTAATCCCTTTATCCACAAGAAATCAATCAATCTCAGTCTTGAATATGTTCAAGGACTGAGCATCTACAGGTCTTTTGGGGATAGAGAATTCCATAAATTCACTATCCTCTGAGTGAAGAAGTTTTTCCTCAACTCAGTGCAAAAGATTCTGAATGTAGTGTTCCATTTACGATATATCCTTCTCAACCTCATCATCACAAAGGAAACATTTCTATAAAGGATTTTTTTAAACAGAAATGGAAAATTCTTAATATTAGCCTCATTACTAAACTAAGGTAAACATAGGTGCTCCAAATCGATTGTGATGTTCACCGTACAAAATACACAATGATTGCAATTTGAAAAACATGAAAGACACTGTACACTGTAGTTCCATTGCAGTTTCTGTTTCTACCTCACTCTCCCTCTCTCTCTGTTCTTTTTTAAAAATGTTAAAAATCAAATTCAGCTTAGACATTTTTTTTCCAAAAAGACAAGGTTTAGCTTCTCAAGCCTCTCAATATAATATACATCAATCAAGCATTTTCAACTAAGAAATAACCTTTCTACCACCAATAAGGATTATCTTTCTTCATTTTGAACCATTACTTCAGTGGCTTAAAAATGAACAAACAATTTATGTTAAAAAGCTTTAAAATATGTGATGCATTTAGCCATCGGACTTTACAATGATTTTCCAGTCAGAGAGCTCTAATCTGATTATTGTATCATTTTAATATTACTTTTTTTTCTAAAATCTTTGAAGGAGCAATTAAGAAGTGGGTTACCCTATGTTTGAATGTTAAGCAAATGCATTTCACTAAATCATTGAACAATCTCATTCTTGTGAAAGAGCTTTGACAAAACATTGTTATTGTTATACTCTGCTGGCAGCACTTCACAAGAATATCCGCAAGGGTGTAATTTTCTGAATTTTAAGTCGGGCCATCACACAGTTTTGTATAACTGAGACGATATATATTTTGGCAGGATATAATTTTAGTGAATCGCATCGCATCCGACAAACCATTTTAAATTGCTATCAATAGTTCAGGCATTTTCAGGCTCATTGGCAATTGCTTTGTGCAATACTTGTTCGTTCATAGTTGATGTAGGATGCTTCAGTTTTTCTTATCTCCCTTAGTCACTTACCATCTGTGTGCAATCAAGGAAGATTGTACATGTTCGCTGATGACACTATTTTGGTCATCAAGGGAAATCTGTCCCTGAAATATGATAAGTCTTATCTTCAAAATTTAGCACAATCTCCACTTGACTAAGAAATAACCATCTGTCTATAAATATTAATACTGTAATGCCTGACAAAAGCCAAATGAAGACAGCTGGGCAAGGTTCAACCCACAGTGAATCTTATAACTGCAAATCCTTTCCAGTCCCCGCTTCGGAAATAAGAACATATGTTTTTCCTTCTTTACCTCTCCTTTGACTCTTTTTTTTCTCTTCATTTTCATCATCATAAATGATCTTTTTTGCCGGATTTTGTATTTACCTTTGTTTCTTTCCGCCATCTTGACTATTTTGCCACAAATGATGCACAGTGTCTTTCTTTAAGCAAACTGAAGTCTTTTCTAGAAATTGGTAATTTGGTATATCAGATGCTAAAGTAATTTAGATTGTATTTGTAACACAAATCTGTTTAAAGGGAGACATGTTATGCTGAAAGCAATTCGAAGATGGTCTGTAGTTAAGGAAAATATTTTTGATTCCATAGTAGTTTCAGGTGAATTGGTTTATTGAATTAACTGAGGAATTTAAATTGACATCAGCGTGGAAACACTTAGATACTTCAGCATTAACTTTCCATGTTAATTTAAATGCCTCCACTGTTTAGCTCCAAAATATCTCAAAGCAGATTCCGCAATAATGTCAATCCATTCTCACTGTTAAAACAAAATAAATCAAATAGCCAATAATAAAGCCAGAAGTGAGCCAAGGATGTGAAATGTAATGATCATTTTTTACATTGCATATTGTGACATCTACAAAAGGGACATTGAAGGCAACATCGACTCTGAGAATTAAAAAGAATAACTCACATGCTAGAAAGAATTTCTCTTTCAGATGCTAATTCCCTATCTCTTTGAGGTCAGGTTCAATGGCCAAGGGAAAATATGATCCAGCAGCATTTGATAGATCTCAAGTCAAACAAGGACAACACGCAGGGCTAATTTCTTTCAGGGTTTTAGCTCAATCTGAAGTATACACTCTAGTATACTTCAGATTGTGGAGCTCCTGTGGCTTAGTGGTTAGAGGCCTTGTCTTGCAAGCTGGGGAGACCAAGCTGGGGAGACCTGTGTTCAAATCCAGGCAGGTCAGGGCGAAACCTTGGGCAAGTTTCCTTACTCCACACGCCTAATAATAATCCGTCCAAAAAAACCCACAATAATAAAATTGGTCATTTCAATCCACGACTGTTTGTGGGACACTGCTGTGTGCAATTGGCTGCCGCGATTCGCCCACAAATATACAATCAATTCACTTTACAGTATATTCTGTGAAGCGCTTTGAGACGTCGATAAGATGTGAAAAGCGCTATATCAAATGCAAGGATTATTATTATTATTATTATTATTATTAGTACACATTCATTACACTTGCTCAGGACATCCATTGTAAGACTGAACTTGATAACCAAACCTCGAGATCATTTGTCAGTGACCTGATCTACATAAAACAAATAGAGTTGGGAAGACAAATGAATAGTCAATGGTACAAACAAGGATTTCAATGGAATTAATTGAAGCAGTTAGATAGAAATGAAACATTTGATTTTATGTGGTGTTGATTTATCAAAGTCAATCTCAAACGAGTAGCAATATATAATATTTTTATTTACCTGTATAAAACTACCAGTGCAAAGCTTTCCAACTCCATTAAGAAGAATAGCATTTATCTGAAGAGATTATAAAATGCGTGAGGCAAACATTTCACAAACAGCAATTCATTCGCCACCATCAGCAATAATCTGCTTTAGTAATGAAATTTGCAATTAATTTGCCATCATTAACAATAATCTGCTTCAGTTTCTCTTTTGGGATTCTACGTCTCCTCATTTTGTCTCAGCTGCCTATCCTATTGCTTTATATTGCTTTATGAAAATTGCAAATCCCATTTAATTGTAACCATTTTAAACGTATGTTAATCTTAGTTGAGGGATTTACTGCAAATTAGATGTTGGCTGACTTGGATACCTCCTTTTGAGGCTCACCAGATAAATTAATCTTCAGATCTGTTCACATGTTAATGTTGAACCTGGGGACCTCAAAAAGCTGCAATAATATTCTAAGATTCTAAAGCAAATGTGCAAATAGATTTTAAAAATGCAACTACATCTTACTTTTAATGCCATTTACACATATACAAGAACTTGTAATGCTAAGAGACATTCGGACCATTTAGTTATTACTTTATTAACAAAATAGTTTAAATTTATCTCTGGAAAAGTTGCATGATTTAGTTTGTCTAAACAAGCAATAGAGAAATGGCTGTACATAGGAATAATTCAAACTAGGTATTGTAGTTTGACTGCTGGATTAAGTCCCCAAGCAACACTCTCTTTTCTCTATCTCTGCATGAATCCAAACAATTTATTTCTCCCAATCATTCACACTGCTTAGGCAGCTGGAATTGTAGATTTCCCTTGGATAATGGATTGCATACTTTAATATCTAGAGCTTTAAAGGCAATAGTATGTTTTTTTAAAAAAAAACAGTACATTTTAACTGATGTTGCTGGCAACAAAACTGGGAAAATAGCACTGTTAAGACCAATAAGCAGCTAAATATAATTTTGTCTTCCACTTAAAAATGAATCATAAAACAGAGAAGCAAACTGGTTACTTTCCCTTTACCTAATTTTTCTGTACTGGGAAAGAAGCTTGTACAACAATAACAACAATAACTTGCATTTATATAGCGCCCTCCAACCCAGACGGCATTTTAGAGCACTTGTAGCAGTTGAACCTTGCGTGTTTTATTCCTTGACTCAATTCCCAGGGCAATGTCTGACACTGACAAGTATCACAGACTCACCATTACATCTATAACTTTATCAAAGTAAGGAGACTTGCCAAAGTTTTTGACCTCCCTGGAATTGAACCCAGGTCACTCACTGGCAAGGCAAGGCTCTAATCACTGAGCTGCAGTACTCTATGTTAAACCAAGGATTCCACTCAACACACTATTCAGATGAGAAAGTGACTTAGTAAAGAGGAGTAAACCTACCTTGTTTCATAGCGTGTGGCTGTATTAAATGAGAAATCAAATTGAAATTTAACTGATTTTCCATATTTTGAACACTAGATTAATTTTGAAGGGTTTATAATGGTAAACATAGAAGACTAATCATATTTTGAATCCACTATTAATGATAATTAGAAAATCCATTATCAACACTCAACAAACTAACCCCAACAACCCACTCCCAGGATGATGTTCATTATCAAAAGTTTCAGCATTAACAAGCGGCAAGTTCAAGACCAAGTTTTAAATGACATTTAACCGTGTTACAGCAATACAAAGGTGTGGACAGGTGTATGTCCACACAAACAACTATCACCAATAACTAAATGCCAGAGCACGACAGAAATGTCTTTCATTTTATTGGGTCTACTGATTTACATTCAGTTGGAAGGAGATTTAATGGTTTGGGGGGGAAATCATTGCAAGCTGATGAAGTCCTGGTTTTATTTGTTTCAACAGATTTACATTATTATTGTCTGTATGGTTTTCATTTAAAAAAGTGGTGCTGGGGGCAAAACTTTTAAGACCTGCCAGTACATCGACTGGTGCTTGGATTGACATAGTTCTTACTCACACAAAAAGCCTGAAGCTGTTCTATTCAGCCACTGCAGTAGAAAAATAAAAGTGTTGCATTCACAAACGCAACTAATATCAAGATGTTGCAATTTCTTGAACACACAATGCCCAACAGTTGTTATGCTGTTCGCGGCCATCACCACAATATCTGCTCATCATGGAGGACAAATGTAAGGCCTACGGAAAGGCAGTGAGTGGTGAAGACCCGAGAAGGAAAGGGCGGACGAGAAGTGACATGCAAACAATAGCCAAAACTCTTTGAGTATCAGAATTTCATAACAGCAACAGAACCCCTCAGACGACTGAAATACAATAATAATCCTTGCATTTGATATAGCACCTTCTCACATCTTTGAGGCTTCCCAAAATATACTGTAAAGTGAATTGACAATGTTTTGTGAGTGAAACACGGCAGCCAATTGCACACAGAAGTGCCACACAATTAGTCGTGGATTGAAGTGCATATACTTTGTCATATCTAAGGAATAAGAAATTGGATAGATTTGTGGCACAAATGGTGAATATTTTGGCAAATTCAATTCAAAAATAATTTGTGCGTATAAGTATCTGCCTGCCTATATATATATATATATATATGTATATATTTGAAGAAGCTGGGTTTAACTACCCTAGCACTAGCTACTCTGTGTTATTTGGCTTCAAAACATCAAACAACGGGATCATTGTTCGGATTCTCCACAGAATCAGCCATAGAATTGACAGGACCTAAAGGCTTTCTTGGTGATCCTCACAGCTCAAGAGATATCTGCTATGCTACTTGTTCAGGAGTGCAAAGAATAAGTAGAGGTTGTTGAATTTCATCAGCAGATTGGCCATTAAAACCATCCACCCAGTATGAAAAAATCCCAGCTAGCATTAGACTGAAGCCTACCTCGACTGTATTCCCAATTGATCTCGTACAAATTCCTAGCCATCACAGCAATAAGGGATCAGTGGTATTGAAAGTTTGTTTTCACCCTTTTGATAATAAAATGGAAAGACATGAGTTTTGGCAGACAATAAATAGCTAAAACCATAGTTTTAAAAATTTGAACGTAAATTAAAATCAATTCAAGAGCATAGGAATTAAAGCAAAAAGATGATGGTGATTGAACTTCAAAAGGAGAAACGGGAGGGATGAGTGGGGGTGAGGGGAGGGCGGTGCAGCGGGAATGAGGGGTGTGGTGGAGGGGTGAAAATAAATCAATCTTCATAGTAGAACAGTTGATTTTGCATGCTGTCACTGAAGAGTCCTCAAGCAAGCAAGTTTTAGCCCTTCATCCCAATCCCTTGGATGCTAAAGTGGTAAATGTCTCAGCTGATATTTCCTCAGATACCACAGTGGATGTCTTTGTAGGTGTCTATTATCGATGCTTCCGATAGTTGGCATCATCTGCGTGGATTATGAATGACCAAATGTGAATGTGTGTGACATGAATCACCAATCCAAACTGCACATTTTAGGAAATTCTGAAGCAGCCGATAGATGAAATCAAATCGAATAGTGTGGTGTGTGCGACAAATTAATTTGCAAGACATTGCAATCTTTACAACATGCTTAAATCTTAAAATGAAAGAGTAGGAAGATTCATTGTTGCAAGTCTCAATGCTCTGAAAAAGTTATGTTTCTTGATGCTGTGGAGAACACTTTTTGTGACTATGTTTATATAGGTATCCTATCTTAATAAGAGAAATAACTTCTGGGTGGCTCCTTTCTTGAGTTGAAGATAATTTTGACCGTCATATTCGTTTCCTATCTGTCATCTGTTTTGACACAGATCACATCATATTATAATAATCCTAGCATTTGCAAATATGGAAGGACATGCATTACTCAGATGAATAAATTTGACTCTCATCTTCCCATTAAATCCTTTTCTTCCTCTGCAGTGACAAGTTACTTCAAAACATTCTCTGACATGACAACATCAACTTGCATTTATAAAGCACCCTTCAGGTAGGATAAGAACTCAAAGCACTTTACAAAGACATGATTAAATGCTGAACAAGGGAAAAGAGGGGAGATTGCAGGAAGGGAGAGATCACCCAAGAAAATGGTCAACATAGTAGGTTTTTAGGTGGGATTTAAAGTGGGTCAGCAGTGGTTAGAGGTATGGTTTCTGAAGCCTAAGCCATTAATGATGGCACAGAGAGGGTGAAGGATATGCAACAGGTCTGAGTCTGTCAATCAGACAGGCCAGCATAAGAATTTAGATAGAATTGGATATACTACAAATCAATGTAGCAATGCTTCATATGTACAACATGAAAGTTCTAACTCACACATTTTATCAACAACCACAACAAAATAATATTTGAATAGCGCCTTTAGCGTCGGGAGGACATCCCATTTTATCAACAGGGTGACATCCAGAAGAACTAATGTGCTTCAATTGTTACATTATTTTTGCAGTGAGATTGAACATTATTAATCTTATCAAGTAATATTCACAACTGCAGTTCTGAATTCACCATTATCTTAACAATGATTTCCAACCAAAATATAAACAAATATTTCTCTCTTGATTTGTTTAGTGGATTTTGTAAATAAGGCAGAATCAACTTGTAAATTCTAATATTGGAGATATGTCATTGTGATGTTGAAGAAGGAAGAATAGCTAATGAGGTTCATTAATATCATTAGAAAGACAAAGATGGACAATTTGAAACATCCAACAAACAATTACTGAGAATAGAGGTGTGAAAAAAATCTCCTGCTTTCGGAGATGATTATTATTCAATAAAATGTGAAAGCCGAGGCTAGCTTCTACTTTGCAATAGAGTTATCGTGTAAATTGTAGTTGATTTGTTTTTGTAGATAAAGGAACCCTTCAACACATCTCAAATCATTTTTAAAGCTGAGAAAACAATCTGGAAGGCCTTGTAAAAGCAGCGAATAGTTCCATCACACACGATTAGTAATCAAAATTCAGAACAGTTCTAGGTGATAAATAGGTACAATTTAGTGGCTGACTATACTTCAGATGAAACTGATTAACTGAAGGGGTTACATGTATATTTTCTCACAAAACGCATTTATGGTAATATAGTATTAGGATAAAAGGGATGTCAAAATAGGTGTAATCAGTCAAAGTGCCTGGAGTAGAATCACCTCCAAGCTGACAAGCCTAACATATGGACACTGTAACAAAGGAGTAAGTGTGCCAAGGCAATAATTTACATTCATGTGGAGTGGAGAATAACTTTCATCCAATATCAGTCTGACTGAAACTATTTTCGCTTCCCTAGTAAAGAACAAATACTTCAGTTATTACACAGGAAATCTCAGGTGCTAGGATGCTCTTGTGGTAAACACAATGCAATTTGTAATTATTGTTCAGTCAAGACTGCTAACAACATGTGCAATG
This sequence comes from Hydrolagus colliei, assembly GCA_035084275.1. Taxonomy (NCBI): domain Eukaryota; kingdom Metazoa; phylum Chordata; class Chondrichthyes; order Chimaeriformes; family Chimaeridae; genus Hydrolagus; species Hydrolagus colliei. The sequence continues at coordinate 13,062,438 of CM068754.1, forward strand.
TATGGAGGGGTGGGCTGTGTGTGTTTTTTTTGGGGTGGGGAGAGGGGTAGAATAAATATTGACATTATAGAAGATCAAGTTTTATTTTGTGTAGCTATCAGCTTTGATTTATTTCTGACACAGATATTTTGAAGATGGTTTGCTTGGGAAAACGAACATCAAATTAATGTTTCTCTCTCAAGCTGCTGTTAACTTTATTATTGATTTCACATAGAAACAACACTGAATCAATGTTAACTGTATCATATCATTGGCACATTACTCTTTATGAAATTTACTATTAACATACACAGGCTGGGGGAGGAGGACAGATTTCCAAACTACTTAATTTGATGCAAAGATTTATGCATCAAATAAGAAGCATTTTTTAAAATCAATCTGAATCGTAGCAAAATGGAACCCACAATCTAAGAATTTAATGTTGAGAAGTATTAACTTTTTCAAAATCTATACCCTGTATTGCACCTGATATCATTTACAGCTACAGCTTACATTCCAGAAATATGAAACCACTACAAAAGATATTACGATCATAGGCATCTGTGTCAAAGTGAATGTACAGACACCATCCTTCTGAATCCATGAAAGAACCTGAGGGAACTTTTTAGTTATGGATGGAACATTTAACAAAAGTTCTAGCATAATTGAATTTCTACCACAAGCAGTTAGTTATTGTCTCATTCGAGGTTCATTGGAAAGTCTTGTATTTTACAACCCAAGACTTCACAAACATACTCTTACAATAGCATCAGCAACATCAACATCGCATGTAAACGTCAGAGATTTCATGTACTGGCACTTTATGTCCATCAATGTGATGCATTTCACTGTAAAGCAAGCTTGAAGTACACCTCTAGGTACTCAAATGACAAGCTTCAATTTATTCCAACTTATTGAATGATAATATCACTTGTGTTCACAAGATTCAAAATTAGTCAACAGAAAACAGCAGCCCACTAAAATGTATTTTTCTCCTTTGAGCCTACCTGAATACTGCACACTTTTTTCAAGTTTTCATCACAATCTGTAGTCAGGGAATAATTCACTGTGCTGCATGTGATGAAATTTGGTAGATTTAATATCAGTAATACAGACCAGAGTTATTAAGATGGACATCTTATCGGGGGAAAGGTTATTGAAGGGTGAATTTGGTTAAGGATCAAATTTAGGATGTCCTACATGCTGTATTTGTTAATATTCATGACTAAGTAAATCACATAGCTTGTGAAAATGATTAACTTTACACATGAATGACTGAAGATAATAGGGACTCTGGCTTGAATGAGTCTTCAGTGTGGATAATTCTTGACCTTAAGTTTTTTTTACCAAGTTTGGCGAATGTGTTGGATCCAAATGGATCAATTCACGTCACAAGAAAATCATAAAATTACTTAATAATATAGTTAGCCAACATCCCGTGCCATAAATAAGTATAACAACAGTATGTAGACAATCTCCATAAGTAACACAATCAGATTGCTTTCATCAAACTTCATTTCATAAACCAATATTCAAGACACTTTAAGCCACAAATTGAATCCCACAAGTACTTGTTCTTAAAATTAATTGCAAGGTATTGACACACATACAGTAGTACTGTTTTGTTAACTGAACTAGAGAAAGAGCAGCCTGTAGTAAATGTAAAATATTTTTTTTCTTTTTCACAGAATAGGTTCGAATGAGGATGGCCTTTCGGCCCATTTATCTAATCCTACCAGAATAATCAAGTTGCCATCTACCCACCAAATCATGAAGCCATTTTTAAATGAGTCCAGTGGCCTAGTCTTTAACTCTCCTTCACGGCAACCTGTGCCACTTATTAATTACCTTGTGGTGTCTATCCTGATATTGCCCTATACATCTCTAATGAATTGAAACATTATAATTTGAGAATAGCATCAATATTTTTGTGCTAAAATAGAAGAAGCTAACTATTAATATTATCATTACATTACTGGATTCACATAGACATTGAAGAAACTCAAGTTCCTCTGCTTCAATAATATAAATTTAACATTAAGATTGATTGCACACATTTTAAATCAGGGTTATTTTGAAACTAAGTTGTCTGACTTCAAATAGTTAAATTAGCACATGAATAAAGAAACAACAACAAAATTACACTTGTATAGTGCCTTTCAGGTCAGGAGGACAAAAATCAGGAGAACAGTGAGGCATACAGCTGAGAAACTGCAAAGCATTCTTCAACTTTTACAACCAGTTACTGCTCAAATCCAAATAACATGATTTGACTATTTTAAAGTAAATGCAAAGAAAACAATTAGATTTATCAAGGATAATTGTATTCCAGACAACGACCCATCCCTAAAATTCCAATTGCAATATTCAACATGTTAAATCTGTTTGAAAAATGGCATGGGTTTGCAGAATGCTCTACCATTCTATCAGGCAAGCTTTTGATTCACCTTGTCTGGAGGAGCAAGTGAACAGAGACCTCTCATGCTCTGAAAGTCTTTTTCTATATAAAAAAAGGGCATTTTGGGGATTTATCTTAGAATCAAGTTATAAAAGTGGAAATTCAAAAGAAACATTAGATACATTTGAGTGCCTCATTTCGGTGGTGTTGAGTACTTTGCATTGCTTTTGCTTGAACAAGCTTTTATTTCTAATCTGTAGTTTGATCCTATTTAGCCCAAACTATAAGGCAAAGGCTCAGCAGTATGTCATTGTTATTTGTTATTTTCATTCAGCTTTTGGTTCAGGCAGTTAGAAAAGACCCCAGTTCCGTGTGAATCTTCGCAGGATGATTTATGAGAAACCAGAACAAAGCAATGAAGTGGGACTTTTCTAAACCTTGGAATGATGATGATTGTGCTAAGTCAGGGGTTTTATGGAAGAAAGCTGTCAAGCTGCCAAATAAAGAATGTTAGACGTGGAAAGGCCTTATAGTTGAACAGAACAATAGAAAACAAGATACGGGAGGAAACAAAAACGTGTTTAAAAAATGAGTAATGAATTGAAAACCATAGGTAACAAAGAAGGAATTTAGGGAATGAACACAAATCTGAGGCAACTCAAATACGGTCGATTTAATCAGGTCAAATTTGGGTTTGGACATCTTGCAAATGCGTAAATGTTCTCTATTCCATAAGAATCCACTATTAAAATCTTTTCCTTCAAGCCATTCTTGGAACTCAGCCATATCTTTGGTTAAAAGCTCAGATAGGAACTTTGCAGCTCAGATGCTTTGCTCAATGGATTCAGGTCATTTTTCAGGTTGAACCAAATCAGATATGCAAACTAATGGGATTCTGATTATACTGAAAGTGTTGACAACAGCCCTGATTGAGATAGCAATGCTGTAATGTAAATTAAGCAGTGGCACTGGCTTTGAGGGCATTACTTTCCACCTAAAGAGATGTGTTCTCGAGAGTTAACAGTGCCGATGGCAGAGTATAATCGCTTGCCTCTTAGTGTGAGCATGTCAATTTGTTTCCAAGGCTGCTCAGAATGCCCATGCCTGCTAGCAAATATGACACTGCAGAGAACTCACACTCACTTGAAGGAAGCACTTAAATTTTCCCTGCACTTGTGGCCTCTGACTTTTCACCCCCTTCACTGCCCCGGTATCTTTCCTGGAGAGAAAGATGGTGAAAGATGGTATGATCTTCACTGTGTATGAATGTCTTGAATAATAACAATTTAAATCAATCTTCTGAGTAACATTCCAATGATTTCAGCAATAAATTAAAAAAACTCAGAATAATAACCAATAACTAAACTCTTCGACTGAGAAGTTAACAAGAGTCCTTATATTACAGAGCAAGACCTAGGTATACTGGTGCAGCCATCCATATCAGCAGAGTTCAGAAATTTATAAGGGCAAGTCTATTTGCTCTCTTCCATTTTATTTCAACAGAAAATAGATTTTTCCTTAAGGGGTATTTCAGACGTCTGGATATTGCTACTGTGGTGTTTTAAAATGATGTGCATCATTCATATATCTGGTCACCATCTTTGTGACAGCGCACTGAGCTTTTAGCAAAATGATGTGATGTTTTTGGCAGTTCCTGAAAGCTATAGTTACATGAAATAAGTGATAATACTCAACATAAAATACGGCTGCGGTTAGTCATGGGGTAGTGAAAGATATTTGTTAAAATATATTCCTCGCGCTTTCCTCCCCTCCCCTCTAACCCCACTCTACTCCACACATCACAAATTTCTACCAGACAACGGTTTCACAGTGTGATCTATCCTTCAGTATCTCAGCCAACAAACCATTGATTTAAAGATAAACCTATACAGCAGATGTTGGTATTTGACTATGGGGAACATACTATACACACTTGTCATCAATGTCACTGGCAAGTGATCAGCAGCAAGCATTTTTGTTTGAGCAATCGTACTGCTCTTGTCTCCAGGCTGAGTTAAGTTAATTTGAGAATTGAGTGACAATTAAACGAGGGATCTTGAATTGTTTCTTTATAATAATTACACTCACAGAGCAGAATTGGATCAATTTAACACAACAACTTGCATTTTTGCATTGCCCTTCATGAGTGTAGGGTCTCGGAATCCTTAAACAGTGCATGTCATGTACAAAATAAAATGGAAGTGTCCTTCCATAAAATTTCACATAAAATGATGAAGGAAATACTAAGGACTGCTGATTCCAAACATCATATTTTTATCATTACAAAGTATTATGAATCAACAACAACAACTTCGATTTATATAGCACCCTCCACGTCGGACGGCATCTCAGAGCGCTTCAACTTAACCTCTACTTAACCTCAACTTATCCTCTATTTAATGCCAGGAGCATTCTATCACCAAATCTCTTCCGTTGTACCCTCCCACTACTCACCATCGGAAATAAGGATAGGCTTATTTCCTATTGTTGTTTTATTGTTTTCAAAAAAAATTATACCGCATAACAGAACAATTTTAAAAAGTTTTATTTTTCAATCAAAACCATTTGGATCACCTGAAAGTTGTTAGTTGTTCACAGATCTAAATTTGATCATCCATCTCAATATTGTTTGCAGAATATAGAAGTTGCTTTGTTTGACTACACAATCACAGTTAATCAAAATAATGAATTATTGGAAGCCCTTTGAAAATGTTTCCAATAGCAAAGAACGAGGCAAAGTTGAGATATTGCATCTTAAAGCTGCAACAGGATAATATTAAGGCTGACACTATTATTTTATGCGAGCATGTATTAAACTTGTAAATATTCCACAGGATCAGTGATCTCATAGTATAGCCAGATTAGGGCCTGATAATATGAAGACGTTGTGAAAACATATTAATTTGCTTTGCCCAATAGACAGTAACTTATAGGAACAGATGACGAGGTGAACCATCTGCCAGTCCCCATGTTAGTGTTATAAATTGTATCTTTTGTCTTATAATGTTATTGCACAACCAATTAGCAATTCACATATGTTCAAAATAACTTATACCATTATTTGACAACAGTTATAAATTAGTTGCACAGCCAGATAATAAATATTAGTGATGCAAAACTAAAATGAATAGTCATACATTTTAAGCAGTTTCTGCCACATAAATCAGTACCATTAATATGCACAAAATTAAATATGCATTGATAGCATAATTAGTACTGTAACATTTTACAGTATAATTTTCAAACAGTAAATTCTAGATTTATGTTTTAATTATCATCGCTCTAGGAGATTGTTCAACTGTGGAACTCAAAATCTGGTCGACATTAATCTCTTTTGTTGTTTTAATTGATAAACGTTGAAGGCTCTGAGCTTGTAACTCAACAAATAGTTGCAGTATGCTAAATAAATGTTAAGGCCAGAATGCTCATAGCAGCTATTTATTGCGACACGTACGTTGCAGTTCCGATATTTATCACTGTTGTTTATTGCTATCTTGCTACATTTTCCGTACTAAAGAAAATAAAAATTAGGCACTGTTCAATGGAATGCAGAAGCCGTATCAATTTAACTTTTTTCCTATGATAAGATGCAATAAATGACCCCAAGTAATCTTGACATCTATTCATTGCACAGTGAAATTCGAAGAACATTCCAAGGACATGAGGACATGAAGAAAGCAATATTGGCTAAAGTAATTGCTTAATGATAGAGTGTAAATTTGGATTATTTCATCCAGGATTTCTTAATAAGATTCTGAGTTGGAAACAGGGTAACTTTCAATAAGTGGAAGTGAGACATGAGATCTATGGTAAATACATTTCAAAAGTACATTGATTGCATCCATTGGTGTCGGACATAACAATTTGAGAGAGAAGTAGGCAAAATCCTGTTAATGAGGACAGGGAAAATGAAGCAGGCCGATCCCGCTGAGCGGACAGGTTGATAAGGCGTTTGCAGTGTGGAGAGGTAGGAAGGGGCAAGCCCATGGAGGGCCTTGAAGGTGAGGATGACAATTTTGAACTTGTGAAGAGGAAAACATGGGGCAACATGCAAAAAAGCCAGGCAGATAGATAAGAGTCCGAAAGATTCTAGTAAAAGGAAATGGAAGATCATATTGGCAGTGAGTGAGGACAGCCAATGAAAAAACAGAGGGAAGCATAGAGTGCAAAGATCAGTTAAACTATGCTTTTTTTGTTAGTAGAGATTTCACGTTTTGTTTCACCCATTTAAACTTTAAATAAACACCTCATACCCACACAGCAATTGATTTTTCTGTGTCCAATACACATCAAGCGATCACAGAAGCCATGACCTGCATAATAACAGCTTGAAAATCAATGCGATTTATAATGCTTTAAATACAGGGTTGACATCTGAACTCATTTTTATTTTTTTTAAATGGAGTTTGGATTATATATATGTTTCACTCTGTACAGTTTACTCTGGGGTAATATATTTGCCTAGTTGTCATTCTTAAGATCATTAAAAGTAATTGCAGATTTAAACTATTATGCCAACAATGTAAATTTGTGACTCAATTTTCAACTTTACATTTGATTTGAACAGCTCAGTAGAGCATTGATGTTTGCTCATAATACTGGTAATTTGAACTATAGGATCTCAACTCAGAATCAGTAGTGAAGACCAACAATAAACATAATGATTCCTGTACTACAAATAACTCAAATAAGCATTCTTCCAAATAACCAAGGTAGGATAAACCCAGGGGAGCAGTTTTGTTGATAAAGCAATTTTATTTATAGTCTGCCTAGTTTAGTTCTACCAACTGAGCTCAGCTGACACGTGCATAGCCATTTTAACTTGCAATCCTTCTTTGATTTCACACATCATTTTCTGGCCTTCGGTTATTTGATTGTTCTCTGATTGCCATGAGATCCAAATTAAATTATATTCGAAATTACAGAACATCCTCGCAAATTCTGTTGCCAATTTTGTTCTGTTCTTTCCTTGAAGTGCTTTGTACTGCTCTTGAAATTAACTTCTGCATTTCCAAAATATAATAGTGCATACTATTACCGGACTTGACCACATTTATCGAGCAGTCTGTGCTTTATAAAAAATAATCAGCCACGATAAAGAGAGTTAAAAAGTAATGGCAACTGTATTAATTCAGAAAGTAACTTAAATAAAAATTCTCTACACAAGCTGGCATGCCAAAGTGATACAATACATATTTTCTACTCAGTTTATAGCTACAAACAGTTGATAACCTAATTTTAAAGAAATAGCTTCTCATTTGTTCCAAACATTTTTTAAAAAAAAAGAAGCAAATGTGAATTCAACTGAAAGAAAAATGTTGACTTTCTATTAACTGGAGCCTATTGTTAACAACAGCAACAACTTGACACTTATATAGCGCCTTCCACGCAGTATAGCTTCTCAGAGCACAACAGTGGCGAAGTCTGACTCCAAGCATGGTTGGGGCGAGCTCAAAGAGGAAGATTTTCAAGTGAGATTTGAAAAACGGGAGAAAGGGGCCAAGGCGGCTGGATTGTAGGAAAGTGTTCGCGAGTTTTGGGATGCAGTAGCTGAAAATGCAACTTCCATTTGAGATGGGGCGGAGAGTGTGAGGCATGAACAGGAGGTTGGTGCCAGTCGAGTGGGGACTCTGGCAAGGTGATTAGGGATTGAAGAAGTTGGAGAGGTAGGGAGGTGCCAGAAAGTGAAGGGATTTCAACATACGTTTGAGGATCTTGAAGTCAATACGTTTGGTGATGGGCAGCAAGTGGAGCCTGGCTAGAACTAATGAGATGTAAGTACAGAGTTTGAGCTGGGTAAGAATGCAGGCGTATAGTTTTGTGTGAGCTGAATCTTTTGAACAGTGGAGCTGGAGAGACCGGTGAGGAGTGCATTTGAATAATCCAAGAGGGTGGTTACAAGGTACAGTCGGAAGTGGGCAATGTGATGGAGGTGGAAGAAGGCGGTCCTGGTCAGGGAGTTACTGTACTATCTGCTTCAGATTGCTGGTTAGAGGCAATCTGGAGACAGACATTTTGTATATACCATTTTATATACCATCACTGATGGTAGATTTTGAAGTTTTACTCTAGTTATAGCACAGATGAAAAGTACTTCTTACAGGCCTATCAAAACTGTTCCTGATGTCTCTGCAGGAGACTTTCACGATAATACATCAAGTGAGAGATGTACACAATATCAAACCTCAGGGCTGCCTTTAACTAGCAGTGTTAAGGTATAAAACACAAACAAAATGGTGAATAATGGTGGATTCACCCTAAGGTTTGTGCTGCTAACAGCAGCCCTGATATGATGAGTAACATGATAAAGATGAGCTGATATTGCCTCGAAAAGCTCAAGGGCTCACAAAAGGAGCTGTTTTTTTTCCAATAACTTTGCAGTCCCTTGTAAAAAAGTACCATGGTAATGGTGGTAGTACCATAGTAGTACCATAGTACTACCACCATTACCATGGTACTTTTTTTTACAAGGGGTTGGCAGTTCTCAGGCCATTTTTGCTCACCCAGTATAAATAAGATGGATTTCACAGTGAAAAACACAAGGCAACAAAACTGAAACAATTTTTTTGAAGCATCACTGAAGCTTCCAGAAGCAATGTTGGATTATTCTAAATTCCAGCAGAATCAACAGCACACTCCCCAGTGTATCACCCAACACACACCACAAGCAGAATAAACAAACAATACGACACAATCACTTCTTGAAGCAGTTCTTTAATTGAAGACACAACATCCATCTTCCCTTTACAACACTGACGAATTAAGGGACAATATTTCCATTTCAAGGAATAGAATTTCAGAGCAGTGTTTCTTTAATATGTATTGTGTGCAGCTATGGGATAAATGAGCATTAAGCAGACAGATAACAAAACACAAAATACTACAGATGCTGGGAATCTGAAACGAAAACAAACGTTGGTGGGGAAACTCAATAGGTCAGGCAGCATCCACGGAGAAAGGAAAAAGAGTCAACGTTTCGGGTCTACAACCCCTCCTTTCTCCATGGATGCTGCCTGTCCTGTTGAGTTTCCCCAGCAACTTTTGTTTTTGTTTTAAGCAGACAAATGTTTGTATGAAATGCACCTGACCTGTGTTCAGTGGTAACATGAATTAAACTTATCCCTGGGTGTCCATCTGGATCTATTGAAAATAGAAATGTTGTCACCCAACATCTCAAGGCTTTACCAAAGTATGCTATTACTATAGTAGTGTTTTATTTTGTCTTTATATTTTTTATGGTACTGTTGTGAAGACCTTGTAGACAATGGGATCAAAACTACAGTTAAAAATTAACTGTTAAAAAGTATGAGAAGAGATATTACTTTTGCTGTCGGGTGGAACTACTAAGCTTCTGTTCTCAAGGAATCTTGGACAAAATAACTTTAATAACAGCAAGATGATCCCAAATATCCAGCTATATATAGCTTCGGATTTCATTCTCATTGGAAAGACTGCTGGCTTCTGCTTAACACCTTCCCATGATGTCATTGTTGAAATGGGAAACCTTGAAGTATGCAAAATTGTAAGCCATTACTCTATTGAGCCACATGAAGTAACAATCCTTGCATTTGATATAATGCCTTGTCATGTCATTGAGATGTCTCAACGTGCTTCACAAGTTACACTGTAAAGTGTAGTGACTGTATAGTTTGTGGGTGACACGTGGCATACAAGATGCACCAAATGTAACAAGGGTCATGCATTTCTTACAGCAATGTTTTCTAAAGATAGCATCATCTTATTATTCACACTTCATCATCTTAAATTTATTTTACTTTATTTCCTGCATGTTTCATTTCTTAATGAGCAACATAGGAGAACTGATAGTACATGACAGAACGACAAGGTTGAATATCAAGCCTTCAACTGAAAATTTAATTTGCAAATATGTTGACACAAAGACCGCAAGGTGTATGACCTTGTAAAACATACATACACGCAACCTTTTTAAAGTGTTTATTTTTTAAAATTTCAGCTTAAAAGTGTCATTTCCAAGATTGTTTCCTGACCTCAGTTAGCAATCAGCATTAAACATGCACCTTTGGCAGACTGCCGAAAACGCTGAGACTCTGAAACAATGGACACTATTGCTTCACAGTATTTTGGCACCAGAACAGAAACAGTTTATCCACAATTGTGTTGCTGAGTTTTGGGATTTATTTCTAAACATAGCCAAAACTCATTCATTTCATCAGCCTGAGAATTTCAGTCGTTTGAGTGGTGGACATGAGACCAGATAAATCTGCGTGTCAGCTTCAGTTCTGAGTCCATTGGAGTATCAAGGCTAAATATATGGGAAAGTGCAATGAAAGGTTGAACTGACTCCAAGAAGACAAACCTGGCATTTTCAGATAACTATAGAATAACTCAAGATATAGTTGATGGCTGCTGAACTTGTCTCACTCATCAATGATCCTTGGAAATGTAGACATGTACTCAACTATTAAAGCCTTAATGGATATTAATTAATGACAGGACAATTACTATTGCTCAAATATTCTTTATTTCAAAATAGCTGTCTTCCTAAATTTAGGTAGAATCTTTAACAAATATATATTTTTTCAGTTGCTCAATTTTCTTCACATATCATCCTTAACATCCTCTTTCTTCCTGCTCCATGGATCTAATCTCCCTTCAGTACCTTGGCAATGTATTCATTCTTCATGTTTGTGCCCTGTAAGTGAGTGCTGGCAGATATTTGACCACAAAGGGCTCAGTAGATATACCAATTCTATTAGGGGTCGCTGGATAGAATACGGAGAAAGAAATCTGGATAATTTTCTCCATGCCAACCAAGGCATGCTGAGGGCAATTGCAGTTCATGTACTTTTGCTTTATTAGCAATCGGTTAGAAAGTGATGGTTAAATCTGGAATACTCTTGACCAATATGGATCACTTCCAAAATTGGAAACAAACTTACCTACCAAATGAAGCAACAAACATTTTGGATTTAAAATATTTAGTACCTGTTGGCATTGAATACCTTAATGGAGATCTAGATCAACATTGAAGTTTGTCCTACCAAATACTAATGAGCAACAAACTCCCTTAAGTTGTAGTACGATTTTATGATGCTTGAAGGAAAACCTAAAAAAAATGTGAAAACATCATTGAGCTATCTAATTAGCCATTTATCTATAACATTTTATTCAGCACACAATTGTACAATTAGTATTTAAAAGCAAGCTGTGTGTATATTTTGTCCGCATTTATCCTCTAAATAAGATTTGTGTGCTGATTATGAAAAGAGTCAACTTTAATTTTCATGTTGCTTTGCCATAAATCACTGGAATATACTACCCAGGATCCAAAATGAACTTTGCAGCCAATAATATTGTTGTTCATTTGCAAAGTATCTCTTCAGAGATGACCTGCTCTCTAGTGCAGTGATTGATGTGAAATCCTCCATTAAAAGTGCAAATACTGTTGTTAATTATGCATACTAGAACAATATCAATTTTAATTCTGTAAACAATTGACTGACTGTATTGTTAACCCTATTCCATCAGTGTTTGCAAGGAAGATAATAGGTACAGTATAAGGAATATGAGTTCAAAAGTACTGAATACATTTGACTCTTGTTCACAAAACAGCTGAGCTCTGAATACAATGAATACTTTCTTCAATTGGGACCAGTTCTAGAATTGTATTTCTGTTTGGTAAGTCTTCAGATGGAATCTGAAAGTGGGGAGGGAGGAACAAGGTGGAGGCACCAAGGGAGAGAGTTCCAGAGTTCTATACATGATGGAGAATCAAAGAGGAGCATAGGGGGAGTTTAGGGAGTGGACATTAGCTACATATGGAGGACAATTACTAACATAAATTAGGTAGGCTGAAAGGTCTGTTTTAGTACTGTATATTCTGTGCAATTTATTAATTTCCATGTAAGAATATTGGGCAGCATGTGGTTGCTCAATGGAATTCCGACCTGAATTCAAGAAGCTTTTTTTGTCACAACTGTGATACAGTTAACCACCCACGATACTGAGAATTGATAAGTAAATACTGGACACAACAATTGAAGAGTTATGTTTTCATTAAAGTGGTATTTTGCAAAAAACAAATTGTGCAATAAGATGGAAAGAAAATGTTTGTGCTGTTATATTTTTGTCATGGTTGTTCCCATTTTATGACCTGAAATGTATTACCTTTTTTGTTCTCAGAATCAGAGTTATTTTAGCAAGGGAAAATCACAAAAGAGACGTAGTTGAAGCTGCAATCAGCTCCGAAGACACGTGACGCCTATTGTTGACGGTTGGCAAACAGTCATGTGGTATGAAAGGTATGAACAGCCATGAATGACCCACTTTATCTGGAGGATTGTTTGCCAGGATACAGGTTAAAAAGAAATAGGGTCTGTCGATATGGAAATTTTCCGATATCGATATATCGGTGGACACATATCAATAAATACCGATATATCGATATTGTCGGGTTTTTTATACTGCGCATGCACGCGCATTCGGAGGTGCGCGCGCATTCCGATATGCGCACGCATTCCGTGCTCTAGGCCCAGAAGCTTTGCAATGCCAGTGACAAGGTAAGTTGAAAAAGTTCGCTTTATACCAATATAACCGATATATCGATAGATCGCCGGAAACGATATACCGATATTTGCGATATACCAATTTTTTTTCCTATTGAATCTTTCGATATACCGATATATTTGAATTTCCAATATCGGCAAATCGATATGAAAAATTATACCGATATATCGCCGGACACAACAAAGAAACAATTGAAAGTTTTCAGTATCTTGCAAGTGCTTGCAGTGATATGGTCAAATCACGTTGAAACATCAGGAGCAGTGGTAATAGAGCAAAGATATTCAATGCTGAATAAAGCAGCAATTACATTGTTGAGCTGTCCAGCACCTGCACCTGGATTCTATGTCACACATATACACATACATATATCACCTGGCCTTAAGCTTTTATTTCCTGGAGGAATATTGACCATCCAAATCCTCTTTTATCCTTTTCACACATTTGATGACTGACTAATGTTTGTACTTCAGAGAGACAAAAAAGCGAATAATATCCATCTGTCTTTTTTTAAAAAAAACAAATCATTATTAATTGCATTTTTGAGCCGAATTATATATTGCTAAAACCAATCACAGGTATACATCAATACTCTCCCCCACGGCATTGCAGTGGAAGGTAAATTACACTTGAATAAAATTTGACAATAGCAATAAACTGAGAGAGTGGCACATTGCTTTAGTCAGCATGCCTGACTGGAGTGCAGCCAGCCATGCAGAGAGGATTAGTAATTTGCTCTCCTGACCCTGAACTCGATCTGTATAATCAGGAAATTGATTTTGTTCATAAACTTACCTTGATAATATATTTATTTTGAAAAAAATCTATTTTATTGCACTTCTAAGTTTTTTTCCCCCACAAACAAAACTTTATTAAAAGCTAAGAATATATTTGAAGACAGCAGTGAATAAGTCGTTAAAGTACGTCATCATTTTAGATTTTCTTTCAGCTGAAACATAATATGCTGCACAATCACTCAGAAGCTTAATGCAGGCATAAAGACAGTATTTCAATCTTGTATAAAAAACACTAAGATTTATGTAATGCTTTGACATCAAGGAAAAGTTTATCTGGAACTTTACATGAAAATCTAATTGTTAATTTATGGTCTGATGCATTGCCAGACCTCAAAGCAGAAATGGTAATATTGATTTTCTTTATAGATATATATGTTATCTTGAATTTTCTAGAAAAGGAAGATAGTGTGATAATATTTAATATAAATACAAATATGGACAGAGTTGATGACATTTGGCTCGTCAAATCAATTATGACAATGTCCTATTTTGAGCAGTGTACAGAGAGTCACTAAACCTGAGGCCGAGAAGCAACTGCAAAGCCACAGTACTCACTCAAATCATGGGTTTGGAGTAGTAATTCAGCCTGTTAGTAGTGCATGATTGGCAATACCGCAGAGAGAAATTTATCAGCAGATACTAAGTATAAATGTGTGGTGTATTTTAGGCTTTGTAATTTTGCATTCTACTGTGGATATTATTAACTCAGTTTCTTATGCAATTGGGATCGGTGACTTCATCAAGTCAGTTTGTGTGCCTAAAAATTTTAATTACAAAAGCAGTGAAATTATATCAAGGTTGAACCTAAATGTTTTGAACTCGTTGATTGTTAGAAAGAGATGTGCTCCTTGGTGGTACGTGATTGTGGTTCAGTGCCTTTTGCACCTGCACCATTTATGTTGTATAGATTAATTCTGGGTGTAGAAATGTGTCACCATGATGCTATTTGTTCAATCTCCAAAACATATTTTCCAATGATCCTGTAAAGGTTAAATCACGTAATTCAGAAATTAGCTTATATGTCTCTCGCAAGTTAATCAGCTTGGTCATGTTGGGATGAAAACATTTCCAGTTTTGTTCAGCGGACAATGAACTCATGAGATGAAGAAATGAACTATTTTCTCTTGCATCCCCATCCTTCTCAAGGAATTCAACAGCATGAGGAGGTATTGATCACCTTTAACAAAACCTCAGGAGACGAGCCATTCATTGTTCTCTATATTGACAAATGTGAAAAGAGCAGTGCAGCAAATGTTTTTTTTTCCAATTTCAGGCACCCTACAACACACATTTCTGTGTACATTTACTGACAGTGGCTTACAGGTGCACTTATAATTGAAATTCCCCCCCTACTGTCAGTGTCAACCACTCACAGGTCCAGCTTGAGTCTTCATTAGCTAAGGAATAATTACAAGCTCATAATCGCGACAGAGAGAGAGAATGAAGAGGGCCATTTGGTGCATTTGATCTTATCATTCCAGGATCCCAAATGTACCATCTCCCCATTTAAAGCAACTAATTGATCATTAAATAAGTCCAGTATGTTAGCCTCAACTACCTGTTCACATGGTCCAATTATTAATTGTCTAAAACGTTCACAGAACGTTTGACATATATCAAAAATATGGCTAAGTATAACCACAAATAAGTACTTACCGTTTTCCACTGGTGTAACATTGTTTACTACGTCCCTGATTTTTGTGGCTAAACTGAATGGGATTGCCAAATCATTATGGCAACACTGAACTGCATTGATATTACCCAGAAGTGAAACACAACTAAAAACAAATGATAAACACTTTCAATTCTTGATTTTGTTTCAGCTACTCTTGTCGAATTGTTATCCCCCTTTGACCAACTACAGTCAAGATTTATTATTCAGACCTGCCTATCGAGGCCACCAACACCTTCTTTAACCTTGCTATCACGGGATCCATATTTCTAAAAGATTGTTTTATGGTTTGGGGGAATATTTCCGACACCTTGACCTCTCAGTTTTATGATGCCCTGAATAATTTGTGATTTATGCAGTGAAGTGTGAAGGTTTATTATAGATCTTCATCAATTATGGGCTCATCAGTCTATCACCCATATGCTCTCAGGTTTCCTGCAGGCATGCTTAGCTTAATATAATCAATTGTAATATGACACTAATGTTTGCAGTTTTAGATGTTAACACTTTTCACCATAGTTTTCTTATCTCATTATATTCCCTTTAGTTTCCTTGATATACAGCACTATTTCAATCTGATGTAGGAACAATCTAGGGTTTGGATATTTCTTGAGGCAGTTATCAATGGCAGTGCATATTGGCTGCCACGAGGTATCAGTTTTATTAACTTGTATGGCATGTTCAAATCATATGTCATTCCCCTTGCTCTGTCACATCAATCCATGTTCTTTCTATGCATGACAAGTCATGGCAAGAGACTCTGTCAATTTGTTTTTAGTGATTTCTATGTAGCTTTTCAAAATAAGACTTTCGGCTCTATTCTCAAATTGTCTAATTAAGAAACAGAAATGTTTTCTACGAGATATTATGTTTCTATATCGTGATTCAGAGTTAGTGTTACAAACAGTGTGAGATTCTGGTGATCCTTCACAGCATTTTGCATTACACAAACAAGTTTACATCACTTTTGGATTACTTACACAATCATAGCAGAAGGTAAATTGTGAAAAATGTATTGCATTATCTCTAACAAAACCATCTTAAAGACCAATGAGCAATGCAACGCATTTAATGGGTTTATGACTTTACAACTATGGAGTAAGCTTCAGAAACGATGAGGAAAAAGTATCTGGAACTCAAATGTCTAAATTTTAAAGGATGAAGCTGAGCTATGAAAGAACACAAAATATCGGGCACATCTCATCCAAAATAACTGAAATTGCAACCAAACAGTCAAGATTACTCCTGCATTAGTTTGCCTGAGATAATCAACCTCTCCTCTGAGTAAAAGCAACAAACTTACACACTAAATAATAATAATAATAATCCTTGCATTTGATATACAGTAGTGCTTTTCACATCTTCAGGATATACTGTAAAGTGAATTGTATATATATGTGGGCAAAATGCAGCAGCCAATTGCGCATAGCAGTGTCCCACAAACAGTCGTGGAATTAAATGACTAGTGTATTATTGTATATTTTGAGGGATTATTATTTGGCATATGGAATTAGGAAACTTGGTCAAGATTTGCCTTATATCTATCAAAAGAGAGAAAATAGGCGGATAGGCTCAAAGCAGCTTGGGGTGGGGGTCATTGCTGAAATCAGATTATTTTTACTGATTGGTATAGTCCCTTTCTGAAAGGAACCATGGGTAATATGCAGGCTTAAAGGAAATTGCCATCATAAAAAAATATTTGTATTCTGAATGCACACAAAATAGAGGCAGTTATTAACTGGGAGAAGTAATTCAAGCCTGTGCCCTTCAAATGGGCTACTTCTATATTGTTGCTGTTCAGTAGTGCCTGTATCACATTGCTTTCAGTAGACCATGATTTGGATTTTGAAAAGGTCAATTGTGAATTGCTCCCTGAATATCACTGAACACAGCAAGATCAATTCTAAACAAGCTTTTACCTGTACGATCAGAAAAAAAAAAGTTCTTTTCAGCTTGCGATGGTCATCAGATTCAGCTTTTTACCCTTTGTCCAGCAAATTGAAGCTTATGATTGGGATCTTTGGGCTTAATACTTCCTCCAATTAAATTGACAAATTCAGCCTAATAAGATCAGTTATAAAGGGTGGAGTCCTGCAGCTCAGTGGTCAGAGCACTTACCTTACAAGGGTGAGACCTGTGTTCGAATCCAAGGAGATTAGGTCAAAATCTTCTGCAAGTTTCCTTACTCCACACGCCTAATAATAATCCCTCCAAAAAAAATGACAATAATAAAATTGGTCATTTCAATCCATAACTGTTTGTGGGACACTGCTGTGCGCGATTGGCTGCCGCGTTTCACCTACAAATATACAGTCAATTCATTTTCAGTATATTCTGTGAAGCACTTTCAGACATCTAGAATATGTGAAAAGCGTGATATCAAATTCAAGGATTATTCTTATTCTTATTTTTAAAAATCTTTCAAGGCTTGATGGATTTTAATATTTTTTCTGCATATAATCCAACAGCTAAAATACACCAATCTGCAAAGTTCAGGGTGGGTTGGGTATTTAAGTTTCTTGGAAAGGATAGTCATGAAGAGCACGAGTGGGCAGAAATCTCAACTGTAATAATTTCACAAGAAATACATTGCACTTGCAACAATAACAATTTTGTTTTACACCCGCTTTCTGAATACACAGTTCTTGTTCTCTCACTTCAGTGGTTAGGTTATTAGACATAAATCACACCAGAATATTTTTTCAGCCAGATTTCAGAGAAAAGCAAATACGCCATCAGTTTCACTTTGGAGAAACTCCTGCTTTAGGAAACTAAACAAATGTAGGTTTGCCAAATTTTATCAGGAAAAAAACACATCAGGGTGAGATGATGTTCAGGTGCAGCCCACCTGAAGCTTATCATTCCACAACATTAATTCCAATCTTGTACTATAAATGCCTGTAAATCACTCTGAAATTGGCTCATAGTTTAGTAATACCATCAGAAAGCTTAAGGTCTATTGGTAAATTATTAATAACAGTAGTACAGTATTTCACAAAGTGCCTTATCGCACTAGAATATCTCATTGTTTACTATAAAGTGTTTGTGTATTGGGAAGGGAGATTAACTGCTTCTGAACCATAAATGTTTTTTACTGAGTGAAGTTTAATAATAATACTGATAATAATCCTTGCATTTGATGTAGAGCTTTTCGACATGTAAGGCGCTATACAATATAATTTTGCTGTTGTTGTTGTTTCACCTCTTCCAGACATCTCAAAGTGCTTCACACTTTGTAAAGTAAATTGACTGTACATTTGTGGGCAAAACATGGCAGCCAATTGCGCACAGCAGTGTCCCACAAACAGTTGTGTATTGAAATGACCACGAGGAACAGTCGTGTATTGAAGTGACCAATTTATTATTGGGTTTTTTCAGACGGATTATTATCAGGTGCATGGAGTAAGGAAACTTGCCCAAGGTTTTGCCCTGCCTGGAATTGAACCAAGTTTTCTAGCTTGCAAGGCAAGTACTCTAACCACTGAGCTGCAGGACTCCACATAATGGCAAAATATCAAATTTGATGGCTGTTTCTCTGAACGCAATACAATGTAATTAGCTAATTTTACTGGAGTTGTCGATGGTGCAAAATGTATGACCACAAGATCACAAAATCAGAAGTCCCTTCAGTTCATTTGATTTTATCCATCTAAAATACCCTTCCCAATTTTCTGCATTCACAGCACCCAGCTGCTTTTATATGACTCTAGAGCCCTAGCCTTAGCAACCTTTCCTGTATAGAATACTGCCCTTTCTCATTATGTGTGAACCTGCAACAATTAGTAACCAATATAATTAATGGCAAGTAAAAATGAGCAAGCTATTAATTTAAAAGAATTTAAATGATTTGTAAAATGTGAATGCTTTCACTCTTGGGACAACTACTGAGCTTATGCCATAAATAATCAAATAGTCTATATGGAGCAAAACATGGAAAATATTTATCCAGCATGTATTTGTGAAGAATTTCCTTCGCATGCTTGAAGATGCATGATCAGCCATCTTCTGGTGTTCCATGCTTTCTTGTTTTCTTTGAGGCAAACTATACTTGTAATTTACTACAGACTGTGATTCCAATCTCAAATAGATAAAGGGAGTCCTAGAATTGAAACAGAACTACTTCTGCAGGACTGTCACCATGGATTACTCAATCTTCGTCTAGTCACAATCTTCACCTGGGATGGCACAATACAGAGGCCTAAGAACAGTCTACATGCTCAGACAACAAGAGAGCAGACTCTTCAAAATTCCTATACTCTTTGTAAAAGAAAGAACAAAATGGGTCAAAATAAAGTCTGATTCCTCAAATTTTCGCAATGTAAATCCTTTATTAACATTAGTACAGATGTCAAATAGAGTGCATCATAGAATACATTAACATTTAGAAATAGAATGTACTTAAATGATTAAATTGCCTAACAAATCAATTTATATTTGATGAGTTTTATTATCACTAGCACTGTATTGAGATTCTTTTAATTCCATTCTATGTAAGTACAATCACATATATTCCTCATTGTGCAGCTACTTTGGGTAATTGTCTATGGCTAAAGATATTTTCAGGCAAATAATCTTCCAGTAATCAGCCTTGGACTTGTATGAAACAGAGCTTCATCAATCGTATTTAAAAAAATGAAATTGAGACATATTTCAAATCGCTGTTACCTGTGAATTAGAAGACTGTGCATTTAAGCAGAGTGGAAAACATTTGGCAAGCAAAAGTCATTCAAAATTCATATGATACTCACCCATTGAAGTGAAATTGGTTTGTAGCTTTTATGCTAAAGTTAGTAAGTGCCATGAAAGAAGATGCAACCAGTGGCACAAAGTGATTAAATGAAATGAAGCAATAGCCTAGTTGCCTTGGGCTTGTGAAATTATAAAGTTTGCTTCACCTGATCAGTCACAGAAGTGGGAATCTTGTATTACTCTTCTGCCAGCTAGAAGAAGCAAGTTAAACAAAAATAACAAAATTACATTTGTAGAGTGTCTTTCAGGTTGGGTAAACATCCCAAGGCGCTGAAACAGTCAAGGGTCAGAAACTGAGCATGGGGTGGTGGAGGCAGGGTTGGGATAGGGAGGGCAGAGAGGCAGGATGGCAGCTGAAGGCATGGTGAAAAAGGAGGGTCTTGAGAGGTGGCAAGGGAGGGAGCAATGCGAAGGAATTGTGGGATTGAGTTCCAAAGCATGAGAGCAGAGAGGCTAAAAAGCCTGGCCACCGATGGTAGGGCGGGTTGGACGGGAGACATGGAGCAGGCCGGAGCCTGCTGAATGAAAGGAGCGGGCAGGTTGATAGGTGGTCAGCAGTTCAGAGAGGTAGGAGGGGCAAGGCCGTGGAGAGCCATGAAAGTGAGGATGAGGATCTTGAATTCTATCCTATGAGGGATGGGGAGCCAGTGGAACCAGGCGAGGGTGAGATTGATGGGGTTACAGTGATTGGTGTGGGTTTCTATTGGTTTCCAATGGATATGGAACTCTATCTATGTAAACTTTTCCACGAGTGGCAAATGATTGTTTCTATCTAGCTCACAAAACAGCAGTTTACAACATAACTATAATCCTTGTGTTTGATATAGCGCTTTTCATGTCTTCTAGATGTCTCAAAGTGCTTCACAGAATATACTATAAAGTGAATTGACTGTATATATGTGGGTGAAACACAGCAGCCGACTGCACACAGCAGCGGACTGCACACAGCAGTGGACTGCACACAGCAGTGTCACATGAACATCTTGGATGGAAATGACCAATTTATTATTGTTTTTTTGTGGGATTAATATTAGGTGTGTTATTCAGAAAGAATGAATTACTGTACATAGTATTTGCTTGAAAAAATATACATCTAGCTGTATATAATCTGAAGAATTACATGTCCACAAAACAGACAGATGTGTCCTCAGTTTAATATCTCATCTGAAGGATGGCACTTCTGAAAATGCAGTCAGCCCAGTACTGTACTGAGATGTCATTTTAGAATTATGAGCTCAAACTTCAACCCCCATGTTAGGTCTTTGACCATAATGTGAGAGTGCTGCCAAGTTAGCCAAAAATGAATCACTCTATTTTCTGATAAAACGCAACACACGTGGAACTGAGAACTCTTGGGAAGATAGCCAGAGAATTAAACTGTTGCTGTAGCTCCTGCTGCTTCTGTACAATTCAATTAAAATGTAGTAGACTGTAATCCTTCAGGAACACTGAGCACACCAGGATTTTATTTTTGTAGGTGTGAACAATGTATTTTGTCTTCACTACTGATCACTAGATTTAGTGATCTAGGTGTGTGGAAAGAGTCAATAGTTCAGAAATGTAAGGCTTCTATTGTCAGCTACATACAATTGGGTCTTAAATAATAACAAATTCTTCAATCTTAAATCTATAACAATATTTTGCAAAATTCAGTAATTACCTCAAACTGGGAACATTTCTAAGTCCTCTAAAATTGTTTCTTATGGACATCAAAATAGGACAGTCTTGCCCTGTACACTCAGTCCTTGACATCAGGTCAAGTTTTGAGATTCCTGCACCTGTTTGCTTGTATCTATTGTTCATTCTATTCTTCATATGACAGAACGATGACAGCTTCAAAGGGTGAGAAGAACATGGTTCAGTGGGTCAAGCAGGGCTTTGCGAATTCTCTGTCCCAAGAGTGACAACTCTGAGCTATATTTATGGGCAAATTTTGTACAAGGCGCTTTAGTGTGAAGAAACTTTCATGTGCACCTCTTAAATTGGATCTGCACGACAACTAATTAGTTTAATTCAGATTTCTTTCCCCCTGGCACACAGAGAAAATACAATATTAAAAATGGTACCGACATGAGAAGACAAATCCCAAATTTGGCAAATAAAATGCAATGTGTTTTTTGTTCCAGAATGCCATTGTTGGATTTTAAATGCAGTCTGGTTTATAATTTGAAGTTATGATATCTCCCCCAGTTTATTGCTTTAAAATGTGAGCCTGGTATGAAAATGTTCAAGCCAAGGATGAAATATTACATTGGAGACCAATATTTTATCATCAACCTGCTCATCGACCGATCTTACAACTTTGCTGACAGATAAACAGCAGTTCATTTGAACATGTAAATGTCTTATCTGCTCTGGAGTTTAGAAATATGAAGCTGAACAATATTATAATTATTCTTTAAAATGAACAAATATTGCATTGCAGGACTATTTGCTGCTCTGTATTCATTCAATGTAGTAGAAAATTAATAAAATGAGTTCCGTACCAATAGTTCTTCATTAATATCTTCATTGTAAATGAATTATTGCTCGCTGCAACCTAGCACTAATATAGAGCCAGGCAATTTAGAGTATAAATATTCATAATATGTCTTCAAAACAATTTCTATTTGTTTTGCAAAAATAGTTGTTATAACCACTGATTCCTATTTGGTACCTGATTTGATTTCCAATCAGTGCAATAATGCTCTTTTCCATTATTGTGCTGACATGAACTAGGAAACAATGAATATACAAACATAATATAATAATAAACCTTGCATTTGATATAGTGCCTTAGCCACGTCTTCAAAATGCCTCAATGCCTTACTAACTGTAAAATGAATTGACTGTATATTATGTGGGTGAAACACGATATCACAGAATTGAAGTAGCATATTGCTAATGATAGTTTGTTATCAGTTCATTTCATAATTATTTCATAATTTCATAATTGCTTTGTGAAACTATGGTATTCTAAACAGAAAAACACACTTCCAGACAGCTAAGAGACTAACTTCCTCTCAGCTATAAAAGTGGCAAATAGTCAGGGCCATTTTAGCAAACAGAATTTAATTGTTGCTTAATTGGAGGCCAATTAAGGCAGCAAAGGCCCGACATTCCCGTTTCTGAGGCTTACAATACATGGACTATATAATCATAATATGGGGAAGCAGTGAGCCTGAGATTGTTTGCACAGTGCTTCAGTTTTGGCAATGCATTCAGATGTATGCATTGGAAAAGGTAATACAGTATTCTGATAATGCAGTTGCCATTGTAAAATGTGTACATTTTGTTTAATACCCAGTTAGTTAGGATCCGGCTCAATTTCGGGACACACTAATACTAACTATAAACTGACATCTGCAAGCAAGCAACTGAACTGCGAGGAGAGGCTATCAAAACTGAGATTTGTTTATTTCTAAATCAGTGCAGCATCCGGGATTCAACTGTGCTTCCTAGTACTCTGTTCTAATCATAAATTACCCTTTAGATAAAGAAATTGTTCCTGGTACGTGTCCTGAAATTTAATTTTGCTTTGATAAACCCATACCAAGGTTTGGCAGGTCAACAAAACCCATTTGCCGTTATTGGCAGGATTTAATATTTGCAAATCCTTTGTGACGCCTGTTACCAATATTAAGATTTTGATCCATCAACTTGACAGATCATCACACAGGAGATTGGATTTTTTTTTACAAAAGCTATTTACACCTAGTGACAGCATAATTCAACGAAGATCAGATAATTAGCACATTAGGCGTAATACAGCATTCGTGAATAATAATAACTGGCCTTCACCTGAATCTAGTCATATGGGATAGACAAACAACCTTACCACACCTGCATGACATTTTAATTTCCCACAGTGAGTATCCTTGATGCCTCTGCGAGTGAGACCTGCCCAAATAGCCATTTAGTGCTGAATTATGTGCACTTGTTTAACAGTAAATATGATTAGATTCTCTTTGGGCTCTTAACAGCTGTCACACAGAGAAAATATCTATCCCATATGTCTGGACTAGATTAAAATCCAAATCCTGGAGATTAAAGGGCAGCACTTCAAGTTACTTTACTATCCAGTCCCTTGTGACTGAACACCAATTATAAAAGTAAGCAGACTAAATGGGAAATGGTTTATTTTTGTTTGCGTAAAAGCACAAAAGAGCTCACCAACAAATCCAATGCCAGATGTTATACATTGCAGTTGTTTGTTTCTTGCTCCATTGGGAGAGCCAAATGCAATATGCATCTGATATTAATAATCAACAGACTACAAACTAAATTAATCAAATGAATCGCTATAAATCGTGTGTCAACCTTGGGTGAATTTTTCACCTGTTGTTTGCCATTTAAAAAAAATGAAAGGGGCACAAAATCAATTTGATTAGTGAACACAGTTTGAGTCATTTTTTTCGGTGTATTCAAACTTAACTTTGTGATTCTACACACAGCAAATTGTTGGTCACAGCTGAGGTGACAGAGAGAAGCACTGGGAAGAGGATGCTTCATTCTCTTAACAAAAGGCACAAAAGAATGACACCTTCTGATACTCAGTTAGAATGTGGTTTTGCTAACAACTTAAGACCAGAGATTGGACTAATAGACCCATTCCTGTAAATATAGTCCCATATGGAGTCGTCCCTCTGAGGCTTCATGCCCATCTACCATTCCTCTCATCCACAGTTAATATAATGACAGTTAATATTGCTGCATGGATCATTTGCAAGTGTGATTAACAGAACTATTAGAATAGTTGTATACATGGCTAACAGAAAGTAGAGCATCTTTAGGCACAGTGGATTAGATTTTCCATTGAATAATAATCTTTGCATTTTAATAATTCATGCATTTTTATATTGCGCTTTATCGTGTCTTCAAGACATCTCAAGGTGTATTATGGAAAATACTGTAACTTGAATTGACTGTGTGTTTTGTGGGCGAATGTTGTGGGAGTTGCTTTGATGTGCCAAATAGCTGTTTCATGTTTTATGCTTCCTTATGTTCTTGTAGCAGTTTGAAGAAAGTCTTTGGCATTAGATTGCTTAAAATGTTGTTGTTAAAATGTCAGGAAATATGTCGGCTCATTTATCCAACATAATTTTCAGGTTTGGTGAAGTGATTGTTTACATTTTTTCATTTAAAAATTATTTGTGTTTTTGAAAAAATAAATGAGCAATAGATCTAAAACTGCATTTAATTTGAAATTCATCAATCACTTTGAAGCATATTAGTCTTCAGGAGACTTCAAAAGCTCAAGTAAATATTTGTTTGAGATGGCCAACGTAACTGAAAATAGGAACATTTGCAAAAATTGCATTTTATTGCAGGAGCAATATAGACAACAGAACTGTTGGGTTAGTAACAAAGAATTACCCAGCTGATGCCCACTTGAAGAAACCCTTAAGAATCCCCATTTCTTGTTGTATACTTTGGAATAAAATGTCCATCATTTGATTAGTCATCTCTATGCAATATTTATGATGTTTGACAAGAAGATGCTTTCATAAATAAATGTATAATTAAACAGATGGAAAACCTTGCTTTGCTTCAGAGCGGGAGCAAACATTTGGCAAGATCTGTAAAGCAGTAAAAATATAATCGAAGTTAACAAGATTTTCAGTGGTATCTCGACTCTCATACATCAGTTGAAAATAAAGTTCAATGCTCACATGTTTTCAAATTATTTCGCGGCTAAATTTCTATACTTAGCGACACAAGGTACAAATTAAACTTCACAAGTACAGACAGTCAACGAAAGATGATCACTGGCTGAGAAACACACTCGTCAAAAGAATCCTTCAAACTTCAAAATTATTGCATTCCAAAAAGATAGGCTGTTATCAAATAATTATGAGTCTACAATGGAAGGTATATGTTCATGCTATAAAAGAACTGAAATTTGTATTAATAAGAACAGCAAAATTTCATTTGTATAATGCTTTTTGCATAGGGAGATGTCCCAAGGCACTGGACAGTCAGTGTTTTGTACTCAAGCTGGGGTTGGGATCAGGAAGGTTGGAGGGAAGATGGGGGAAGGGAGTTGACTGATGGCATGGTCGAAGAGAAGGGTCTTCAGGTGGGATTTGAAAGAGGCTAGGGAGGGGGCGAGGTAGAGGAATTGTGACATGAATTTCCAAAAGTTGGAATTAACATAATAAGAGTTTATGTTAACCTTGGTATACAATACTGTATAGTATCAATATTTTCAATTTAATTCTTGTTGGTAAAAACAGTTATTGAAACCATTGTTTTCAGATACTGTACTTGCTTTATCAATTGAAAACTATTGAACTCGGTAATTTAACATGACAAGAAAATGGCAATGCAATAACTCTGAAGGTGGGATGACTAAACTGTAAGTAAAAGATTACTGAAGCTCAGCTTTCAAAGTGTGTTTAAAGTCAAATCAGTTGGAGCGCTGTTATTTGGTTTGCACAATTAGACAGGGTAGACTGTCTGCAAACTGCAACAACACCTACAGCAACTGGAAAGAAGCCAGAATCATGGAATACAAAAACACCTATTAATTTTATTGTCGCCAGAAGGATTGTGTTCACTGCACGGAATCTTTTCTCAAATCAGCTCAAAATGTGTGGCAGAGGTCAACAACTGTTTGTTTAGAAAACCAAATATGTGGAGCTTGTCAGGCCGAGGATCCATAATCAGGGTTGATGCAGGCCCAAGGGAGGATTACACTTTTTTCCCCCCTTTCTCCCTTATGAAAATGAAGAAGTAAAACTCTATCAAGTACTGTACTCTTTTGTTCAAAGCCACAGTGTGCCTTCGTCTATTTATGCTTTGCCCACACAATACCTGGCTCTTGCACTCCACAATTGGCCCATCAACTTTGAATGGAAAATTACACAAAGTAAGCAGTCATTGATACAATGGTTGCAACACTATTAATTTGCACATTCAGGAGGTACAGACTATAAAAGGCATAATTACTTTGTCTTCAATTGTGCCCATTCTTCTACAAATAATCTTTTGAATGAGGAGAGAGAAGTAAAAACAGTTAAATTCTTCCGATTGCTGTTGGGACGACACATGGCACTTTGGCAATTAATTGAAGAATGTCGTAACTTTACATCAGCACAGTTAATTTCATACAGGTGCAACACAGAAAACAAAAAATGACACTTTAAGGTTAAACAAATCAGAGAAGCAGTATTGTCTATTGCAGCATGTTGACAAAAATAAATGGAATTTTTTCTACCTCTTTCTCCATCTTGGAAACTCATCCTGCCTGCTTGGTGAATATAACATTTGGAGCTTATGCAAGAACTGTGAACTGCATTTGCAGAGTACAGTTCAAACGTGGGCACTGAGTGCAATGTCTCAGCACTTGATAAAGGTTATCAAACAAGGTGAGAAAAAGGCCAACTTCTGGGGCATTCAATGGACTCCATTGATGTACTTTAGTCACAGGAAGCACCGTGGACATCACTTGCCAATGGGTTGCTTGTCACAGGATAGGATGTTATCTATCACTGCACTCAAAAAACACTGCATATGTGAGGCTTGTAAAGTGTGATTTTAGCAGCATTTTCTTTCAAGCAGTTGTTACAGATTGTTAAACATTAAACCTTTGATCAAAAAGGTCTATTCAAAATGAATGATCAATTAAAATTTTCTTGAAGCAAGATAGATCCATTTCCCTTCTTCATCTTCCCATAGTATAGCGCTTCCTGATTCTGTCACCTGATTACCTTCAAACCCTCAAATATAACAACAACAACAAAATTACACCCGTACAGCACCTTTCATGTCAGGAGGACGTCCCATGTATAAGACTTAAGACTTATATAATGTTTAAGGAGATCCTGATGAAAATTATTTTAGATATTGGCTCCATTTTGTTGCGTGCAAGCAAAATGTCTTTACAGTCTTTTACGTTCCTCACGCTTGCAAATTTATTGCACAGAATGAGCATCAATCATGAGAAATATTGAAAGGCTGCCGTTCACAGAACCTAACCCCTGTGGTTTCATTTGCAGCCGTGCTAAAAACTGTTGTTACAAGTTTTATGTAATGAGATGATGAATACAATTAATTATGTTCTCAGATCAGCATATTGCTGGTTATACTGTTACAGAGGAACATCTTGTGACACTGGGCAAGATTAATTGCTTTTTTCCAGATTGCAGCCAAATTGCATTAGTTCCATGATGCTCTGTACTAATGCTATTACTGGTGCACAAAGGAAGCTCCATATTTTAATCCAACCATCAGTAGTGCAGGAATCCTATGTAGCTATGTAAGCGGAAGAGACATAATTATTGGCGAGAGCACTCAACAAATCTTACAGTATCACCCGTTGATATTCTTTTCAGCAGCAGCAAAAACAACAACTTGCATTTGTGGAGTGCCTTTCTTGCACAGTGGCATCTTGAAGCATTTAAACAGCACTGCCTATGGCAACTGCATTATGCATTGACCATTTGAAGCTTGATAGATCTGTGATTTTCAAAGTAGAACCAGTAGCTTGCAATCATAAGGCTATTAGATGGGAGGTTACATGAACTTCCCGAAAGATGATAGACCTTGCTGCACCTCTTGGAACATTTCAAGTTATTCACAGCTCGTATACAAGTGGAAATATAAATTCTTTGGTAGCTGCTGTGTCTTGTACAGAACAATCAGATGAGGTGTATCATTGAACAAAACATCTTGGTTTGTTGAAGGTTATTCTGTTGCCTGCTGCATGTTAACAATCATCTCACAATTGTTGCACATGGTTGGAATCAGGAAAGAAAGGTGATTGCTTTACACTTCAGTGTATCGCAACTGAATAACATCAATTCTATTAAGAGCTTTTACCCTTTTATGCTGATTTCAAAGGAACAGATGGCAAAATACATTAGCATGCAACACAGTTTATGCATGAACATCTGATGTGAACTAGCACCAACTCAATGTATAATTCGACCCCTAATGAATTAATAGTAATGCGAAATGAAATAAACTTGATTCAGGATGTCTTTAGGTGAATTATTAAATCAATCTGGGTTTTTATAATAAAAGACTATTCAAATGGAACAGTGGGGATAATGGCATTGTCCGTTATAATAATAATCCTAGCTTTTGATATAGTGCCTGATCATGTCTTCTAGACGTCCCAAAGTGCTTCACAGAATATACTGTGAAGTTAATTGACTGTATATTTTGTTGGCGTAACGTGGCATCCAATTGAGCACAGCATTCCTTTGTTATACTGCCATGTGAAACTAAATGCTAATGTAATAAATACAATTTAGCCCTAAGATCAGAAAACTAACACTAATTATTTGTTCAGACTTATATTGCTTTGGACTAATATTTTCATGGGGCAAAAAAATAGCAAGAATGATGTACCTGGACATTTTCATGCAGAGTCTAATTTGTGGTTTGGGTTAACCATGTGGAAATATGCACAGAGCAAATTAAAGGTACTCTTAATTTTGTAATTAAGAACCAAGGCATAACAGAGATTTCATAATCCTTTGCAATTGGTTGTTAAGTACATAATTACAGGCACCCAATAATATGTGAAGAGGTTGTTAATATAACTTACATAGAGGCATTTACTGAACAGTTCATCTCCAAGCATGGTTACACAGAGTTAAAAACTCTGAGAAGGATAACATTGGCTACCGGCAGTAAACACAATTGTAGAACCCAATAATCCAAGCTAAATGTAGCTGCTCAAGGCTGCATTCATTAACAATCCCCTCCACCTCAAGTTGATGCGACTTCTAATCTGTATCACAGAACGTTCCCTTGACAACAATCATTAAAATTGACATAAAGCCTGTTAACAGCAAATGTAATGCACAGCAGAAGCATGAGGCAAAGCTAAGAAAAACATTATCTCACAGAGAAACTGAAATAAAAAGGATAAGATGTCATAAAAATAAATTCCTTGAGATAAAACATCTTACATCTAACATCTGTTGACAAACTAAAAAGACAACTGGTCTTGAATACAGGAAAAGCAGATTGTAACATAAAGGTAGGCCTATGTCATGGGCGACATTGATACTGGATCAATGAGCTTCTGCAGCAACAACAACAACAACATTACATTTATAGAGCTCTTCAATAGAGCATGTACAAGTATCTGCTTATGAGTCATATCGAAGATATCAAATAAACACTGAATAAACAATGGAGGCAATGGTTTCTCTGGACTGGAGGAGAGAGGTTATTCATAGAGTGAAGGGAGCCAAGATTTGAGAAGCCGTGAAAGTAAAGTATTGATGGGGTGAATGGCCCCTTCTATTTCAATGCTTTTTTGCAGTCCTTCACCCAAAATAATAACAATCCTTGGATTTGATAGAGCACCTTTCGTGTCAGAAAGAAATGTGTTGCCATGCGAAAGCTTCACAGAAAGGAATAAAAGGAATGCTATCCATAAATTGCTTGTGAGTTGTATAACTCGTATGTTCTAATACTTATGACTCAGTAGATCTAAGAATTTTGCTCATTAAATATTGTACATATTCACACAGAAAACAAATTGCCTTACCTTTATTATTTTCAAGGTGCCACTTTCACTTTTACCAGAACAGTGTTTAAAGCGGGGTATGAACAATTCTCTCCAATCAGTCACTCAGAATTAATAAGGTACAATTGTTGTGAGAAACAAGTCACCATTTCTCTCAAGTGTGTTGGTGTGCAAGATCATTTTCCAATCTGAGCATTTTGTCACCTATCCAAAATCATTAGCTACGTTACATGTTTTTACAGCAAATTAAAAAAAAAATCATTATGATTAGCTTGCAAAGACTACAATTCCCCTGCAATTTAAGAATAAGAGAACAAGCTGGTTCACAACTGAGGTGATTCTGGTTCCAACATTTCTGTAGATAGCAGAAGAAATATGTCATTAGCTTTGTGGGTGGAAAACTGGGAGCATCTGCAAGCTAATTATGTCAATCCTCTCCTCTTTTCTCCCTCTTACTCTTAAAGACACTGAATCTTGCCATGGCAAATGCCCATGGAGATCAGCAGCCCTCTCCTCACCCAAGTGTCCATTGAACCGTGGAGGGAATGACAGCTGAGCCACATTTCAGTTTCAAGCTGGGGTTATTGCAGAGTATTTTGAAGCCAGGAACCTTCCCCAGCCTACGGGTGCTGAAGTCCAACCGTTGATCCCCAACTTCTGCCACAGCTGAGATCAATTCCTGAAAGCAATTGTAATAGGGCAATGTTTTATGTGTGAGTAGAGTAGCGAATGTGAAAAGAATGTCCCTTTCTTTAGTTTCTTCCTTCTCTGCTATTTCTGGCTCCTCCATGCTTTCATTCGTTGCTCCAATTTCAATGCTCTATATTTGTTCCTCTCTGAGGGCCTCCCTGGTGTCTATAACTCTTCAGTCATCTCAATCTAATTGATGGTTTTGTTCGTAAAAGCTAAGAATCTGATTGATTGAATACAAGTACAAATGGGATGTGAATAGTTCCAATATATTTAATCAGGATTGAGTTCTTCATTAAAGAAACTCGAATACATGAGTCAATTATGTCTGAGACAAAATGGTATTGGCAGTGACAGACCATTTCCATGTGACATGAGGTAGTGGCATTGTGCATCTTTCAAAAAGCACATATTTCTATGGCTTGTGAGTCTCAGAACCAATGTTCTCAATAACACAGAGAAATAGTTATGAATAGTTTATTTAAACCTTTCTCATAAAAAAACATATACTGTTGTTTTAATGTTACCCTTGTCCTCACATCACTAGGTTGTTTCCAGCTGAGTTGGCATGCTATTTGACTTTCCTGTGAATATTCTTGGAGAGATGGTACCCATGTAAACCTCAGCTTTCACTGTCGAATAGAATATGACAGTTTTGTAGTTAAGAGCAGTTTGTCACCATAGGTAATCTGTGCAGCACCAGTTTAGTTGCTGATAAATAGGGAGTGACAAGGCTTGTTTAAATGTGTTGCTGCTGGCTAGAGAAAAGGCAGTTGTCCTTTAAGAACCTACCCATTAGGTATGAGCTTGTACTCCTATTGTGGGATTGATGTCACTTTGAGCACGTACCAGTAAAGCTCACAAAGTCAGAAAAGATTGATGAAATAACCATGTGAACACCACAGCTAACTACAGTGTGTATATGTGTGTGTGGGGGTGGGGGCGGGGGGTGTGGAAGTATAATTAAACATATACCCGTGTGATCAAACTATATTATAATTAGAACTAATATTGTGATAATTACTAACCTCATTAAAGTACAACAGACACATATACTGATCTAGTTGAACTAAAAGTACTCTCAGTATCTTGGTATTCAAAGAAGGTCTGGTCAACACTCATTTCTCACGGGAACAGACAGGCGTCCTTGAGCCGGGTGGTACCACTGACGCCAGCTGCTATACCTATCTCCATGTGACTTTGATAAGTAATTACGTGTGTCAAGATAGCATTAATTTCTGTCCATTCCCTCTGTAATTCAACTAATACATTGTGTATTGTTTTAAGTGTATAAAAGGAGGAGTTGCACTGTTCCAAACTCAGAGGACAAGAGCGACTCCCATTGAGAGACGCATATTCTCCTCTCCTTTACTAGTATCGTATTAATAAAGCGCATTCTAATTATCTGTTTGAAGTGTTGTTTTCTAATAGATAGAGAAATAATACTACACAAATATTGGATTCAACAGGGGTACAGTCTAACTGGCAATTTAAATTTGGATACTCTTAAAGTATTGAATAGGAATTAGTCCGATTTGCTTATGGTGGTTGCACCCACATTTTTGGCTAGAATGGGATAGTGGCTTCTATTAAATAACATGTTGATGAGCAGGTACTGAGAATGGGGTAGAGAAAGAGAAACAGCATAAAGAACCCACAGTAAAAGAGAAAGCAAACACACTGTCAATAATAGTTGAAAATGATATGGTTGTTACAAGCGGTTTGTGCTCAAGAATCCTGAAGGGTGTGTTGAGAGCAGCAACGGACATACCTACAGAAGAAGGAGACGGTGCTGATTGTGGTGAGGTTGGTGGTACATATATTGGTAAATGGCCAGGAGGTTTTTATCAAGATTGAACATTACACGAAGGAGATGTGAGTGGATGAGGGACAGCTGAAATGGTCTCAAGACACACAGAGGTGATGAGGAGAGCAGGATGAAAGGTAACAACAGCTGAAAGGAAATAGAGGCAATTACGATTTCTCTCCACACTTTTAGAGTCTTTTCCGTAGCTCAAAGATGTATGAACAATGAAGGCGGTTGTTAAGATGAGCTGCTTGCGGACTTACAACGCTGAGCTAATCTATTAGAAAACCTTGTTCTGTTGGCCACAGGCTCTGAAAGTAGTTGGGCCTGGAAGAGGTTGTGGAATATTCTGTAACCTTAGGGTAAGGGCTGAAAAGTTTTGATTTTGTTTTGTGACTTAATGCACAATGTTTCATAGCAATGCACTTCAATAACCATCGTGGTGGCTGCTGTTATTAGTTTACTGCTATTATTGCTTTACCGCTATTATTGGTTTTCCCTGTCTTCTAATAATTCTAAATCAATGTGAAGCTCTGAAGGTTTTCTAAAACAAACTCAAAAATGTCTCCAGTTGCATCAATGCTTGCAGAAAGGATAATGAGCAGTTTTCCAACAAACGAACACAATATAGCAGAAAAGCGAGCCATTGAATCTCACCAATAATTATGCAGAAACACTTGCAATTGTTTCAATCATCGCATAGGTAATTAGTTATTTTCTGATTAGTATTTTTTTAAATTTATATTGATATTTTATTTTTTTACATGCATGGCACCCTCCTGACAGCATCAAATCTTAATCTGTATATTTTGTTTTTACAATAAACCTGGAAATGTTTGAATACCTCCATCTAGCTATGACATTTAGTTTGTGTTTCACTCCTCCCCTCCCCGCCAACCTTGTTGTTGTTACAAAATCCTCTCAATTCGCAACTTCCCTATACTCCAGCGCTCTTTAAACTTTCACATTAAAATTCCCTTTCTGTACCACAATCCATATTGGGTTCTATGTGTTTTCTTACTGTATTGCCAGTTTTTCTGCTTAAGCTGTTTCTCACACCGCATTACAGCATTGCCTTAAGTTAGACACGTCAGTATTCTTCTAGGACTGCAAAAGCATCCATTTTGCCGCGCAGTCATTCTTTCCTTTCATTTATTGATCAAAAGCTATGCTGGCACAATTTCCTGTAACATCAGATGGGATCCATAATGGGAATTCAATTTAATTCCAGCTATTTTTTTCAGTTTTATCCCTGACTACTCAGTTATTGCAGAGGACTTAAACATTTCCCACCACATTGTGTCCATATTTTGCAAGCGCCAAAAACGTGCAGTCTATAGCCATTTTGTTGACAACCCACGTTTGTTAGATCTCCAGCAGTGTGTAACACACAGCCTAGTAAATTGAGAGCAAAAAAAATTACTCAATTTTATTAACCTATACATTCCCTTGCACATTAAAAATCACATGCTTGATGCTCTATTATCTAAATTATACCATCATTGTATGAAAATCACTGCCAATTATGAGCTAAACTTCGCAATATTTTAAATTTGAGTATTTGTTTCTTCTTTCTTGAGCTCCTAAGCTAAATATTTGCTTGCTTTTCCTTTCCGCTCAGATAATCATGTCCTTATTCTCAACAATGGCAAATTCTCCACCGTTTGCAAGAAAAACAGAAAATATTGGACATGTATAACTACTTGACCGCTTCGTGAAAGAGAAGGTTCATATTTTAACTGTGATCTTTTGTGATACTTTTGCCCACATTGCATTCCAGCTAATGTTATTTATTGCCTCTGACATCTATCAAAATAAATCTACCTTCAGCTTTCAACTCTTCCACAAGTGGAAAGAAAATAGTACCTTCTTTTTGAAGATCGTAGAATCCTGTAGCTCAGTGGTTAGAGCACTCGCCTTCCAAGCGTGAGACCTATGTTAAAATCCAGGCAGCTCAGGGCAAAACCTTGGGCACGTTTCCTTACTCCACCTGCCTAATAATAATCCCTCCAAAAAAACGTACAATAATAAAATTGGTCATTTCAATCCACGACTGTTTGTGGGACACTGCTGTGCGCAATTGGCTGCCACATTTCGCTCACAAATATACAGTCAATTCTCTTTACAACAACAACAACAACAAATTACATTTATAGAGCACCTTTCACGTCGGGAGGACGTCCCAAGGCGCTGCACAGGAGGCGTGTGACCCGAGCTGAGAGGGGAGTGTTTGGGAAGGAGTAAAACACGAAGGGGAGGTAGAAAAATTCGGGGTGGAACAAAAGGCACGTTCGAAGAGGAAAGTCTTCAAAACGGCCTTGAAAGAGGAAAGGGAAGAAATGAGACGGAGGGATTGAGGGATGGCATTCCATAGGGTGGGAGTGGAGAAACTGAAGGCCCGGCCTCCGATGGTGGGGCGGTTCGGGCGGGGGGCTTGGAGCAGGCCAAGTCCTGTTGAACGGAGGGTCCAGGTGGGCTTGTAGGGAGAAAGTAGATCGGTTAAATAGGGTGGGGCAAGGCCGTGTAAGGCCTTGTAGGTGAGGACGAGGATCTTGAACTCGATCCTCTGGAGGATGGGGAGCCAGTGGAGACGGGCGAGGGTGGGGGTTATGTGGTCGCGGAGGCGGGTGCAGGATAGTACACGGGCTGCAGAGTTTTGGATGACCTGCAGCCTGTGAATGGAGGAACTGGGGAGGCCGACGAGGAGAGAGTTTCCGTAGTCCAGCCGTGAGGTGATGTATGCGTGCACGAGTGTTTCGGCACTTTACAGTATACTTTACAGTATATTCTGTGAAACACTTTGAGACGTCTAGAAGACGTGCAAAGTGCTATATCAAATTCAAGGATTATTATTATTATAGATCATTGTCCCTGTATTACCGCAGTTTCAACTAGTTCTGAATAATTGACCCGTTGAATTCTATTCTCATTTACCCTAACTTTCAGGTGGATTCCATCCAGTGACTCTTTTTAATTTCAGTCTATTGTCCATGTATTATTCAACACCAGTACAATTTTTTTGTAACACCATCCCTCATCAAGTATTAAATCACCATCTATTTTCAGCAGTATATACTGCTCCTGGATTTTGTTTTAGTTTACAAATCTCCTGCTGTTTTCTATTTCCATGTTTGTCTCAGTTTTCTATCACAACATCAGACAACCTTTCTAAATTCAGTGCAAAATGATAAAATGTAAACATTTTTAAATGTATGTTGTACATTCTCAGTTCTGACTTTTTTTTACTTAGAAGGAGAAACAATAACATTGGCTGGCAGCTAAAAAAAATGTTTCGTCAAAATTACTGGACAAAGAGACTACTGTATTTGCAAAACTTTGATCAACCTCATTGACCATGCCACCTTTTTTGACTGTCATTGTTGTGACAGTCGACAACAACAACAACAAAATGACACTTATATAGCACCTTTCACATCAGGAGGATGTCCCAAGGCAGTGAGTCAGATCAGAAACAGGGTGAACAAAGGATATTCAAAGGAGCAGAAGTCTCAGAAGAGGACCAGATCCTTGGGAGTGGATGGCCATAGCAAGACTGTCTTACCTTAAGTGGAACAGCTTTACTTGTGATTCTCCAAGGAGACAATCACTGATGCTTTCTAAATCCTGTATAATAATAGTTTTCTTCTGGGCATTTTATTGGACAGAGTTACATAGTTCATTTCTTGCAAAAATAATCGGAAGTATATTTTTCACCTAATGCATCACTGTTTTGAAAAAACGTCTAACAGGTTACTACCAGAGCTTATTAGAGGTACAATTTTCATGCTGTTTCCCAGTTGAATCAGACTGTGAGCACTGAGGCATAGCC
Source organism: Hydrolagus colliei (assembly GCA_035084275.1). Lineage (NCBI taxonomy): Eukaryota > Metazoa > Chordata > Chondrichthyes > Chimaeriformes > Chimaeridae > Hydrolagus > Hydrolagus colliei. Next base: position 13,099,372 of record CM068754.1, read on the forward strand.
TCTCAGCACCTAATCTAAAACTCCCAGCATTTCTTGGTACTCAAAATGTTCAATGAAGCATCTCTCAACCATCTACTGCTTTCCTCAACCACTTTACATAGTTAAGTCACAATATACTTAATTGTCTTGGAATTTCCAAATGCACATCCAGGCTAATTAAAAATAAGTAATTTATCCTAGGATGCTCCAAGCTTCTCCAGCAGCAGTTAATATATATTGCTTTATGTATATGAGGAGTAATTTATTCTATATGTTATTTACTAGCTTAGTGAATGTTCTTTTAAATTTTTTGCAAGATTTAGTAAAATGGGGCTTTTAAAAAAAATCATTGATGCAAGTTTTGCACTCCTTGCCCCCTTCCCCCCTGCCGCATCTTCATTATCCCAGGATTCAGCAATGATGACACCACTCTTTGGAACTTCCTCTGTCTTTAAATCCCATCTAATCTCTTCAACTATGCATATCGTCATCTCTATATTATCTCATTCCAGGCATACAACAAGATCCCTATAAAATTATCTGAGATTCATTCCTTTGTGAAGGATGGTAGTTAAATGCAAGTTGTTGTTTCATTATAGCAAAAACAATAATTTTAAGAATCCATATTTGATATACAGAATATCACTTGAGAGAAATTGAATGTCTCCCTTTAAAGACACTAGTAAAACTTAAGTATCAATTAGATAGAATTCAGGCAATATGTAACATAAAACATTATAATTATTATTGCACTTTCTTGACAATTTTAATTGGGATCTTGTGCTCCACTGCTTTTATTTGAGATTTTAATGTTATATTGTGTGGTTAAGTAGGTAATATTTTATGCTCATCCATTTAGGAGCACTTTCCTTGATTTTGAAAAAATATTTTAGAAAGGAAATCTGCTGGAACATTGCATGTTGTATACATATTTATAAGTAAGGACGGTATATTTGAATGTTGATTGTATCCATCTACTTTCATTTGTTATTTGTCTAGTACAATATCCTTAATGTTTCAATATGGCTTTTAACAGATGCAGTCAGTCCTCAACATTAGAAGTAATTTGGAATAATTGGCTGGATTTTATTTAATCATAATTCTAAAACAAACTTCAGGGGATAATAGATTGAATTGTGGGTGGATGTGAAGAACCAAAGGAAAACATTGATGCTCTATACTCTGACATTATAGGGGTTGAGTGGACAAATTTGGTCTGCTTAAATTTTATCCGGAGTACCCATTTTACACGTAACCTAATGTGTGGAGGATGTGTAGATTAGATTGGGGTTGGATAAGGTGAATACTCAAGACTGTCAGTCATAAAAAAAGTTGATAATAATGTTTCAATTTTGTAATAAGAGTCAATGTTTTCCCCTTTTTACAATAAGGATAAATAAAATGAATAGTATCAGAAGAGTAATAACAGATAACCAAAAAAACTGTTGATAACAAGGAGAAATGCTGTTTCTTTTTTAATTACTTTTAGTCAAACTGTTCTTTTTTTAGTTATGTATCAAGAATGTAGAATATTCTAGACCAGATTGACCATTAAAAGACTATTGTGCTGGATTGAAATTGTTATATCAAGCTCCATTAAATTATTTGGTCACATTTTTAATTAAAGCGATTTTTGTTTTCATTTGATGTATACTGTATTAGGAACAATACCATATTCATTCTTTATTAATGAGTCATAGTTTTGAAACCAATTTGCTGTAGATCATTAATGCTCCTTCATAGAGCATCCATTCATATCTCTTTGAGGCTGTGACATTAATCATAGAATCATAGAATTATACAGCAGAGAAGGAGGGCATTTGGCCCATCATATCTGTGCCAGCTCTTTGAAAAGAGCTGTTTAAATCAATCCCACCCCCCCACTCTCTCTCCATAACCTTGCAAACTTGTCCTCCCCAAATAATTTAATCTATACCATCTAAACTCTGAATGCTTTTGCATGAGGGCCATCAAGACAATTATAGGCCTGTTTTCTTTCCTGCTTAAAATTTTAGCACAGATATTTTCAAAAACAGCAATGTTGATCTGATGGTCACTGATTCAGATGGTTGATCCTTTCACCATTTGGATTTATTACCACACATATATCAAGCTTCCAAAGGGGAGGATGATAATGCAGGAAGTCAATGTAAATGATGGGGTCTGAAGGAAATGATTGGTGAATGGAGAGAACCACAATGTTTTAGTAGCTGCTGATACCTGACTGCACGTAACATGCACTGCTTGTGAAAGAAATATATTGTGTAAAATCTTTCTCTCTACTAAGTGCAGTAATTTTGATGATGTCCTCTAACCAAACCAAAATGGCATTGTTAGCATTTAGCAACACAAGGGAACATTGTAATCACACTGATGCCCTATAATCCAGATAAATTGTCAAAATGCCTTTTCAGTTATTTATTTTTCTCCATTTGGCCCTCTCTGTGCCACATCATATTTACAGCTGGGAGAATGGGAGATAATCTGCTACTGGGCCTTGGCCGATGAGACTTTGAAACTATCCATAAAGTCACACTTGCATTGTTGCATCAAGTAAACTTTTTATGATAGAATGTGGATCCATTTATTCTCTTCAAATAGGATTATAATAATCCTTGCATTTGTTATAGTGCTTTTTACATCTTCTAAACATCTTAAAGTGCTTCACAGAATATTTACAAATGTAATTTTGTTGTTGTTGTTGGTTATTGCACATTTCAAATGCAAGAGCTGTTTTCCAGATATTGTATTTGCATTTGGTAGAACAGTAATATTCAAAAAGGAGCACAGCAAGAAAGTACCACTGTCTTTAAATACAATTTTTTAATGGGAATTGCTGATATAAATTTACTCCACTGGTTGCTTACATAGTGCCACATCCATCCTTTTGAAGTCACCCCACTTATTCCCTGCAATTTATTTTTCACCAGACACTATGCAGAGCTACAACTATTTCATTGTCGTATTTCATTTGTTTGACATTTGCATCAGCAACATTCATCTACTTGTCTGACGTATACTTATTTATTTGCTGGTCATATTTGCATCCAATGGTCTTGGTTGTCAGATTTACTGCAAAGTGTACACAAGAACTAATGAACTTCATCATTCCACAACCATTATTTTGTTCCTCTGCTTGTTTTAATTTGAATTGAGTCAAAATATTGTAATATTTACCTAACTCTGTGAAATTAATCCTGGAGCCCTTTCAGGGTTCAGACCATAGGTGGTCCTATTAGAATTACATTTGACTAATGATTAACACCCACCCACTCTTATGCTGTTGTCTGAGATGACTATTTAAAGTTAATGCAGACTGGTCACAATGTGCAGGTGTTCACACAGAGAACAAGGAACCAATATCAATAACAAACAATATTGATCCTTATAAATAGTTCATTAACCACGACTACTTATAATAATTTTCAAAACTGTATTTCAGGTCATCAATAAAAAAAATACTCTTAACTCGGTTATTGCATGTGAATTTACATGTTGGCTCGGTCTCAATGCTTGGTAGTTTAAAGATGTGTCACTTGGTAAGTAAACACATTTGGTGTGGTACTTAAAATAATGGAGTTACATAAAATACACTGGATTTCCTCCTGGTGCAGTTAGCATTTATATGAAAATAATCCCAAATGCAGCATGCTTAAAGTATACAATTGTTAATGCAGCATGTTATGAATGACCTTTGATGCTTCTGCAAAATGATTTTAGAACTCCAGCTTCATTATTTTGAGGCTATATGTACGTATTAAAATGTTTTGCACAGTGACTGTGTATCACACTGACATGCTGCTAATTATATCAGCATTTGCTTATCTAATTGAATGCTGTTGCACTAGGTTACCCATACATCACCGAGTAAACTGCTCCAGCAAATATACAGTATAATTTAGGATTAAGCCAGCATTCTTTTGGATGGATCCCCATTTGTGACTCCTCTTGGTGAAGACAGTTTTAAAAATCAGTTTGACTTTCACCATTGCAATGTAAACAAGGCAGGTGTGAATTAACATGGGACTTTGATTCAGGTTTAATTTAACCTTATAAGACAAATAATTTTCAGGGACCACATCTGAATGTTATTACAGATCTAATAGCTCAAGTTGATGTTTGAAAAGGTAACTTCCAGTTTTTGAGTTTGTATTTCAAGTAAATAGAGCAGCTGGCTGCCGTTTATGCATTGGTGGGTTCATTTCACTCAAAAGAAATAATTCATTTACCTGTGGCATTTTTGAATTATGTGAGCCACTGGCAGTAGTGCTTTAATGAGTTTATTCCACTCCTGAGGAAGAACCCATAATTCAATTCTGTCTGTGGCACTTATGAATTATTGATCCTTCACACTCATGAAATCTATCTATCGATACCCTGTTTGGTATAGGATTTTATACACGCATAACTAACTATTGATATGGTTATCTCCAATGACAGCATTAAAAGGATATTTAAGAGAAGCAGTAACTTTTCATGAAAAGCTCTGTAACAAACTACCCTTTGTGTTCAACAGAGGAGAAAACCTGGATGTCTCCTTTACGCCAAATGTAAGTGACATACTGATGATGGTTATCATGTTGTCGTGCATTTCTAAACCAATAAGTATCCCTGAACATGTCACATAGACACGACCACATTAAGGTTTGTCTAAAAGATATCAAGCTCAATGTGTGATTTTCCATTAGTATCTCTTTTCTCGAGCATGATTACATTTTCTATTACCCTGACCTTCACTATGTGAAATGGATTTTAAACTAATTACGATTGGAACAAAGCAAAAAGTGCTTCAATTTGTTCCTCCTTCAAAGCATGGTGATAGAAAATGTTATTTAATTGATTTAAATCTTGTAAGTGAAAAAAGCAAAAAGACACATAATGTCATCAAATGTCAACATAAATACTGCACCAAAAGAACAGCTTTCCTTGTAGATTTGTAGGTTTTATACAGTAAAACGCCTTTTCAGTATTACCGGCTATATCAAATGGAGACATCAGAAACATTAACACGGAATAATCATTCCAGCAGGTGCAATTGAGCAGCACTACTCAATTCTAGCAATCTATGCAAGCTCCTTATTACTTCCATCTATGAATGCCATGTAACCATCGCAGCACATAACACTCCTCAACCCAAGGAGTTGCGTACCTCTTAAATAACTCTGTTCGGAAATTACATATTAAAAATATAAAAAACAAGAGTAGCATTTGTACTGAATGGCAGTTTGTGTGGTTGATTCATAGTCACATGGATCCATTTCTGCTTGGCGCAGAAATATCACACGTTGCTGCTGCAAGGCTTTTCTGGAACACAGTTGCTTGAGCACAAATGCTGAAATGCTTTCTTACATATCCTCCAGTTATCTGCGGGCATTTCTACTGCATCTGAGTGGACCCAGGTGCGGCTGCGTTGCATCAATGCTCATTACTCCCCTCAGTGCCTCGAGCACCTGGGGAAGGAAGATCTGTCCACTCTGCATTCATATGTTATAAATCACTGATTCATTTCTTTTTGTTCCCACGTTCTATGAAAAGTATGTTGTTTTAATTTTTCTTGAATTGCAAAACTTTTCGCATGGAATTATAAGTTAGAGGCAGATGCTGGTTTTTTTTTAAGTGGTTTGAATAAAAGGAATACACGTCCTTCAATTTCCAAGTTAACTTAATTGTTCTCTCCATAACTGGGAGACCATTCATGCTGTGTGTCCTTTGACCTTTTGGTATCCTTTTTTTAAATCTGCTTTGTGATAAGTAACATTTCCCCAAAGAGTCACTAAATAGACAACAGATAAAAATAGACATTTCAAGGAGCCCAATCCCATTCCCGTTGTATGTTTGCCTCCATTATTAAGCATGAGCTTTGAGGTTTCCAATGGTCAGCAACTCATACTTTCCGTCAAAATTATAACTGAATATGCTTGAATCAGTTAAAGAGCAAGAGGTTAGTGTAGTAGATCTTTCCTTTGGAATAGACACAACTTTGTGAATGTTTTGATACTTACCTCTTACACTGATGTATAAATTGTTGATGAATTCCAATGCAGGTGTTGATGTGGAAGCTTCTCTTCTGTGAAAATGTTTAATTGAATGCATTTAAATATGAAACAACAATTCTTATTGGAACAAGGGACAGAACTTTTGCTCCATACTGAAATACAGTAAATATAATTAATTTGACATACATTTACAGTGGTGACATTGATGGCACAATTGAACTGAAAAGAGTACAAACTTTTTTTATCATTTGCATTTTAGAAGTCAAATGTACATGTGTTGTAATTTCTAGAATGCAACTTGAACAATATCTCCAAAAAATTTGGAATAGCAGCAAGTGTCTCTTGTGATTAGGAATATATTGCAGTGATTTTATTATAAAATGTATCCTTTGAATATTTCTTTGAGGCAATCTCAAAGTGAAAGCCTCCTGTTGTTACTTTATGCTTTTTAACTGGCAAACTGAGAGAGACCATAAAAAATTCTCTGTGCAGGTAACAAGTATCACTGATAACATGTGGTGACTTTGAGGGGCCTCATTCTAATGCAATTTATTTTTCAATTTTAGCTATAATTATGTTATATGAATTAAGGATCTTATCTCAATTTAAGTGAACTGTCATGAATGCAGTTGATGCTAGTTGACTGAATTTCTTGACATAAGTAATCACGCTCCTTCATCTAGTCAGTCTACATGGGGGAAAAACAAGTGACTGAGGAATAAAGATAGGTTCCCTCAGCACAATTGCCAAGCCCTTGTCTGGAATTTGAGTGGAAATGTTCAATCTCAAAAGGAGTTTCAGTCACCAGGAAAGGATATCTGTAGCCTCAGTGTTATTGAAATTACAAAAAAGGTATGTAAATGGGAACATTAAATCAGTATTTTATTTTCCTTTATGAAGCCTCTGAACCAAGCTACGTTTTCCTATCTGTTTGTAAACCAGTGCTTTTTGTTCAAACTTTGTACTGCTGGAGAGCAATCTGTTTGTAGCAGACCAGGTTTGACTCGTTGACTCAGAGCATGGATACATATTTTATTTTTTCCCTTGAGAACTTGTGGGTTCAGGGAATATTTATGCAGATGTTTAAACATTTGGTTGTAGTCCACATTGACACATTTACACATGGTCTGTAGGGAACAAACAGCCTTTTTCTCCAAATCATGTCTTGGTATGTTCTAACACAATAGTTGAATCATTTCAGTTAAGTTGACCAGTACAGGAAAATCATTGCCAATTTAAAAAGAGGATGAGGTTGGACTAGAAAGCCATTAGCATTGTCAAGTGTTGATCAATATGATTGATATCACAGCATTTCAGAGATTTTTTTAAAAAAACTTTATTTGTGGGAAGGTGATGCATTTAAACCAAAATTTATCTGGAAAACCGGATGTGTATACATGATGCAAAATACAATTTGAAATGGATATTGCTTTTACTCAGTCCATTCCTAATCTAAATATTGTACAAGTGAAAAGTGAGAATAGTAGTGAGTCAATGTGGAATCAACAACAACAATAACAAAATTACACTTGTATAGTGTCATTTCCCAAGGCGCTGGACAGTCATTGTTTCAGACCCGAGCTGGGGTCGGGAATGGGGAAAGTGGAGGCAAAGGAGGAGATTTGTGGTGACCATCAAAGAGGAGGATCTTGAGGTGGGACTTGACACAGGCTAGGGAGGGAGTGAGAAGGAGGGACTGCAGGATGGAATTCCAGAGGTTAGCGCAAGAGTGGCGAAAGACTCACCTGCTGATGGTGAATCGGAGGATATGGAACAGGCCGGAGCCTGCTGAGGTAGGGGGTTAGGCGGTTGCAGAGGTAGGGAGGGGTGAGGCCATGGAGGGCTTTGATGGTGACCACCAGAGGGGGTCACAGAGGTTGGAGCGGTAGAGGACACGGGCCCCAGAGTTCTGGATTATCTGCAGCCTATGGAGGCAGGAGTTGGGAAGGCCGACAAGCAGGGCATTGGCATAGTTGAGCCTGGACGTGATGAAGACATGAATGAATGAGGGTTTCAGTGACCTGAGGGGTGAGGTAGTGGCAGAGTTGGGCAATATTGTGGAAGTGAGGGAAGGCAGAGCAGGTCATGGCTTGGATGTGGGGGAGGAATGACAGTTGAGGATCGAGGGTGTGATCCACATACATGTGGATGTTGATTCCATGTCTGTGGATGATGGCGCCAGTTTTATAGTGGCTAATTATAGAATTTCAATTTCTCCACATATAATCCTGTAAATCTGTCATGTATATTTACAACATTTAAAGCTATTGTTTTAGTGCATTGAGGAAAACTTGTGGCTTATTTGTGGTTTTAATAGTGTGTGGAATTTCTACCAGGATGTTTTCACTCATTGCCTCGAGTCGTTTCTGACTTTCAACAGGATCTAATTGAAACTGCAACCCAATGGCTATTTAATACAATATTTTCCAACTTTGAATTTGGATTCCTGTGTAATGAACTTTTTATATTGAATACATATCTTTAATATCTGATTGCTTTCTAAATGTGTTCTGGTCAGTTGGCCTTAGGTTGGACTACTGTCAGTTGTTTTGCAAGAAGTTATTTTCAAAATTATATTTGTGTTTACAAATTCTGAATCAGATATAATAATTATTTTGATCTTCACAACTTATAGCCTTTAGAATAGTTAAGTTGCTTGTCACTGTGCTAGTTCTGATGCTCCAATTTTGGCAATTTTGGCAACGTTGCCTCTATCCCGCTGAGTAGATGTAACAGACCATTTGACTTAATAATAATAGTAATGCATTTGACACAGCGTTTTATCACTTCTTTGAGACATCTCAAAGCACTTCAATGAATATACAGTGAATTGACGATGCACTTTGCAAATTTGATCTGGCTGCAGCTAAACTTTTCAAATCACAAATATAGCTAAAGTAAAATTGGTAAACACAAGACTATCCGCTTCCCACCTGACAAAGTGACGCCTGACCAAGTTGATTCTCTGTTGATTGTTTTCTGCTTTAGAAAACAATTGGATACTTCTGCTTGAGAACAGAATTAGAATGAGATTAAAAAATGTTAAGTTGGATACATTTCTGTAATGTTTAGGTAATAAGAGAAAGTTATTTTTGGAGGGGTGGAGGTCAGATTTGATTAGTGAACCAAGCAGCAATGCATGACAAGTAATCCTGGTGTGCATTAATGAGCTCCAATTAAGTTTTGTAGACAGACAATTTGAATTGTTTAACTCCGGGAGAAAAAAGACCTGTGGAATTTGGTAGGAATTTGTCACAGTTGTGGTATTTTACTGTCCAAACTCAAACATTAACTTTACAAATGGCCACAGTTTCTTCCTTAATATGTGCTCCAATGTCAGCCAACAATTTGGCATTTAACAGCTGACGAGCATAACAGCTATTGGTTCTGAAAAATGGTTGAGTAATGGTTAATACTTACAAAGTTTCACCTCTTGAAAATCAAATGTCGACAAACGTTATAAAATAATTAGTGTTAACTTTAATGACCTTTTTCAAAAATAAATCAGAGCTGACACCAATGTTAATTGTTTCAAATTTCCAGATGAATTATAATGCCTTCTGTTTTCTTATACATTGACTTTGACCTTGGTCTGGTTCTCTTTGGATGAAGTTGGAAATGCAATATTTTTCCAAAGATGACAACTTTCATAATACAAATTGAAAATGCATTCTGATTTACATGTCAATGACGAGACTGAAACATATAAATTTTCGTTTCAACAAAGTACACAGAGTAAAATGATTCTACAAAAGAGAATACATATTTGGGCAGATGTGCAATTTAACATCAAAGTGGGAAATTAAATAATGTTAATCTTTAATGGTAAATGTGCATTAAATGATAGATATTTATTCACTCATCTTTGGTGGCAAAATAATAATTTGTGTCTTTTTTTTGTTCTTGAGCAATTGTCAGCTCCTTTGCAGTGTCAATTTAATGATTATTAATCAGCAGTGAAGTATGATTTTAGTTTCTGCCAAACTTCCTTTATAGTTCTAGCTGTCAGAAAAACAAAGGCTGCAGTTTACATGGATGGCAGTATTCATTTTAAGTGAAGAATGGTCCCATCAAAATTCAGTATCTTCTCTGAGCTGAGGACAATTAACACAAGAAAGCTGCCAATGTGGTTTTGGACCAATCTGTCTTTTCCGTGGGCTCAGTTCAATGAGTCACCTCCACTGGCAGACAGAATTGTTCGCTCTAAGCGGCTGACTTACAGTAAAATAGTGTTCTTGTCATAGATCAAAATTAATTAACAAAGCAAATGAAATGGTGCTCTTCTAAAGCTTCAGCTAATCCAACTGAAAATTAGATTAGGAGTGGATACAAAGAAATAAAACACTATTTTGCCAGTCATTATTGGAACATATGAATATGAATAGAAAAGAATGATTGTCTGTAAAATTCTATATCAGCACTGCAATGCTGAAAATATATCTATTAGCAAGCAAAACGGATAGAAAAGTGAGCAGGAAATTTATTTCTCACTTCTGTTTTATTGCAATTTCTGGGCTAGCAGGAGGGGAAAACCCCCCCAACAGATTTCACAAACCAAACCATTGTGCTCAGGTCAGACGAGAGGGAAATCTTCACTCCAGTGTGCAAAGCTGTGGATCAGACGAGTGATGGTTGTGATATAAACTGTTACGTCATTCATTCTTGTGTTTCATTAACAACCTGTGATGTTTGCAATCAATTGGAACAAATAATACATTGGCTGAAGCACTAAAACACACTGTTAACAGCCAGAGAAAATGAAGCAAGGCTAGGTGAAAAGGTTCCAGTTGGACATATTTATTCAAGACTTGGTCTATAGAGCACAGCAACATAAATGACCTTGGAAATGACTGTTCAACATTCTTAATCAATTTACTATTAAAGATGTAATTCCGCACTATAAAATTGCTTTCAGACAATGATGTGAAGATGTATTATCATCCAAGTGAAGGGACAGGTACTTTGATGTGCTGTCCATTAGATAAAATTAATTATTAACATAAGTATTATATTGATTTTTGACAAACCACATGCAGGCTCTGAAATTTATTGCTTAAAATAATGGAGAAATCATCACCGAAAATAAAACATAATATCCTATTGCAGATGCCATTTTATGGAGCTATAGTATTTATGCTTCATGATGCCTTTAGAAAAACAATGCAAGTATTTTATTCCCATCTCCGCATTGCTCTGGGTTCTCAAGGGAACCTCAACCAGTCTGCACCCAAGCACATATACTGAACTACGGCCACTTAAGTCTCTTGCACCTGAAGACTAGGTCTCCTGAAACAGAAGTCAACAGTAAAAATCACATCCACTCAATTCAGAAAAACCTGTGGTAGTGTCATTGACTAGAGGTCACAGATTTAAAATAATTTCTAAAAGAAGCAGATGGGAGATGAGGAGAAATTTCTTGACAGAGCGAGTTGTTAAACTCTGGAATGCATTGCCTGAAAGTTTGGTGGAGGCCAATTCGATAATAACTTTTAAAGAGAGGTGGATGCTTATTTGGGGATGACGGGTTTGCAGTGTTATGGAGAGAGAGCCGGGGAGTGGGATTGACTTCGAAATAGTATTTTCCAAAGAGCCGACACAGACTTGATAAGTCAAATGGCCTCCTTTTGTGCTGAATAATTCTATGATTCTATGATTCACTTGTCACAAACTGTGTTGTACAGCAGCAATATTTAATGTCAATAACATGTAAACTGAATGGTGCTCCCAGGGTATTTACCATGAAAGTTTAAGATGTCTGTATGTTTAACAACACAACCTAATGGCAAGCAGCACAACATAATGCTGCACAGCCCAATGTGAAAAGCTGCTGATCGGTATCGGAAAGATACTACTGTATATACGCTTTTAAGGAAAACTTTTTGAACCTGAGAGTCCTTGCATGAAATCTCCAGCTTTTATAGATTATCTGTTGCTTAATTCTATTCTATTACATTAATTGAGAATGCTATATTGATTATATGTACACAACTTCAAAATTGCAATGTTGTATTGCTTTATAATTTCAGATTAAAAAGCTCTATTATGTTCAATTGGATAATATAAATAAATTAAAATGTCACCAGGTTAAATTTCCCAATGAATTGCCTGGGAAATTATTAAAACATTCTCAAAATAATCAATGGAAAATGAGCCAAGTGCTATTAGCCACTGTGATAGGTTACAGAGTGTATTGGAAATGATTTATAATAGAAACAAGACATCAAGCTGAAAAATAGACTGATTCATATTTTCTTTAATAACAGATATTATAACTCCATCTCGAAGTTCCTCCGCCTCGCCTTCTCCCTGACCTCCTTCAAGTCTCGCCTCAAGACTCTCCTCTTCGATGGACCCATCGGCAACTCCTCCTCCCCGCCACCCCCGCCCCACCCCCCAAAATTACAATAAAATTGTAATTTTGTTGTTGTTGTTACTTTAAATCTAATTTGCATGTTGCTTCAATAAAAAAATAGGGAAACATTATTCCCACATGTTCTACTTTGGGTGGCCTTGAAGCAAGAGATCACCAGGAAAACAGTCACCTCAGTCATATGCAGATGAACCATCCTTAAAATGCATAACATAGTGCATTCCAAGTGTCACACAATGCCCTTTGTATTCATAATTGATTATTAGGGATATAGGGAAAAGACAGATAAATGTTAATAAATGGATTGCTCTTTCAAACAACCAGTACAGATGTGATGGGCTGAAAGGTTCTATTATTATGGAAATTCCTATGATTCTATTACTGAAATGGGCATGTGAACCTAACATAGTTAAATTCACATCACTTCTCAGACATTCACGCATAATCTGATGTGGTTGTTAAATTTGGTCAGCTCAGTTTCAGTCAACAATGTGTGAAGGTTTCCCTTAGCTGATTTATCTACAGAAACAGCCAGTTAAAAATACACTGGAATAGTAATTGAGTCTTTCCTGATATTGCTGAGGAATATGAGAATATGGGATTCATTGTGAAAACTGTTTCAAGTGACATTGACAGAGTATTGTTAAAGGTTGACAAGTGTAGGGAGGTTCTCCCATTGTCCATCCCAACAACCCTCTAATCAAAATCGGTCATTAACTTTACGACTGCTTGTGGGACATGTGCTGTACGCAAATTGGCTGCCGGATTCACGTATGAGTTACACAGCCATGACACTTTGCTGTATGTCATGTGAAGTGCTTTGAAACAGCCTACTAATGTAAAAGACTACATCAAGTGCAAGGATTAATGCTGTCAACAAGTGTTCAGCAACTATTTGCATCGTCATCGCAGGACAGAGCGTAGCTATTCTGAATATATTCGAGCACTCTAATTATCATTTTTTTAATGGGGTATAATGGTATCTTCAGCCACGCAAATGTCACAAGTCAGTCTTCCTATGTTATATTCTCAGATCTTATTTTGCAAAGCACAGTGGGGAGACCAAGACGGAATGAGAGAGAGACAAAAGAATGTATATTCTACACACTGACTTCTCAGAAGACGTCAGCAGTGATTCTGTCTATTTCTGCTGAGAGCACATTTCCTCCTCATTTGGTTCCACTCTACATAACATGAATCAGGTAAGTTATGCATCTGGGGTAATCAGATGGATTGTTCAAGAGCTTTCCAGCAGGAATCACATGATCTTCTATTGCTGGGTCATTTCCCGTTCGTATTTCTCCTCCCATTACTGTACAATGAGTTGTCACATGAGCCATTGTACTGGGCGAGAGGAATAAACGATATGCAACGAACTAGCCTTTTTTTTTCATTTTTGTAAGACTGTAGAATTGCTTCAAAGGCGTCTTAGCAATTTTATACTGTTTTCTCTGTAGCATTATCTGCTTTCAAGCCTTAATACTCCCCTAGTGACTGATGCACATGCTGGGTGACTTTCTCTGATTATAATTCTGCGGCTTGTTAAAATTCGACAAAGAAAAAAAACCAAGAGATTCGGGACCTGGATTCAAGTCAAAATGCTGCCTCTGATCACAAAAAATGAGCCAAAAATGAAATGACAATAAGAACACAAGAACAGAATTTGCTAGGCGCAAGAAGACACAACGTCAATCTAGTTTGTGTTCCACCATCCTGGCAGTTGCTTGACATGTCATGTCCCAAACCGCGTACAAATCCCGAGATATTATTTTCTAGCAGAAATCTATCTCATTTGCTCTTGAAACCAACCAACATTTTCTGCTTGAACTGTCTCCCTAGGGAACCTGTTCCATAAGTTTACTACCAATAGTTCCACTTCTCCCCCTGGGTGGGGTCACCATGGGGTTTATGTTTTACTTCCTCAAGCACTGCCACTGCATTACCAAGATTTGAAAAGTATATTTGAAATAAATGACAGAGTCAAAGGTCGACAGTCACCCCAGGGATTTCTCAGGCCTATCATTCACAATATAGTAAAGCCACCCAGGTCCCAGGGATTGGAAAACCAGTGTATGCATTTCCTAATTAAATTTACCGGGTCCATCATGGATAAATGAGGATCAACTTATTTGTTTCCTAAGTTTGGGTCGTCACTTGTGTATAATAATATAATAATTATAATCCTTGCATTTGATATATTGCCTTCTCACATATTTGAGACGTCTCATAGCGCTTTACAGAATATACTGTAAAGTGGATTTTGTGGGCAAAATATAGACCCCGATGATGGTCCCAGGGAAGGATGAAGACGATTCTTTTCATCCTTGCATTTGTGACAGACGAATGAATGGAAGAGGAAGGAAAATACCAAGATGCCAAAAAAGTTCACTGTGGGAACCTGAATAAAACTGCTTCAATGAACCAAGGGCCAATTAAGTTTTCTGTGTTAACATATACATACAAGCTATAGAGCATTTAAATGAGATTGTTTAATTTAAAAAGGGAAACGTAAACCAATCTAACCTTCATTGTAATTACCTGTTGTTCAAACTCTGTAATGCAGTAGAGGTACATTTTTATCTCAAGTATTGTCACTTCGAAGTTATGATTTGTTTTACACAGAAATTGCTGAGCAGCTCAAACAGGATATACATCAGATTCTACTGAATGCAGATAAGGAAGTAGGAACGCAAGCCAATGCATGATCTAAAGCTCTTTACTAATTTATTTATTTCAAATTTTCAAGCCTTTTCCATTCGTATTAAAGTTTCCTTCAAGTCTGAGACACTGTTGTCAGGTCAGGTCACTTCTTGAAGGCCTTGCACTTCCACTCCAATTTGCAATTATCCTGGCACCATGTGAAGACGTTAAATGAGCACCCACAGGCCTTATACTGAAAGATATGCTTTATGATTTGTCGTTCTACTTTTATGCTTGAAAACTGTACATTTTATAGCTGTATGATAATCCTTGCACTGATTTTAAGGTTCATTTAGCTAATTAATGCACTTTCTCAGAGTAAAAAAGGCTTTTCTGGTGATGCCCATCACAGTCTCATTAACTTTTACAGTATCTTATTTGACAGTGTGGAATTAGTGTTCATAATCATTTTGAGTTAATTGTTATTGGAAAGCAGGATGGTTTTAAGTGACATTAAAGGAACTTCACTACATTCACGGTAGACTAGTTGGGTTGAATGGCCTGTTTCTACTTGGTTCATTAAATTATCATTTTACTTTTTGTAGCTAGTTAAGAGCTAGATATTACATTGTCAACAGGTGTAACTCACTCTGGTCATGGTAGTTAAGTCTATGTTTCTGATAGCAAATAGCTAGCAGTGAGTTTACAGCAATAATTGAGTCTCAGTCCTCCGCTGGTTTTCCTAAACCATTCAAGCTTTTTTCTAACAGTTTCTGCCATGATCAAAATTGTCTGATTCAATTGTTGCTGTCTACTCTTTTCACTTGTATCCTGTTTATTTCATTGTACAGTAATCTGCCCGAACATACATTATATAGTACCAATGGAAAGACTCTGTTTTTAAAGTTATTGAAGAACCAGTCATACAACTTGCTCTTCAATAAGATTAACATATGGACTCTTGAAACGTATGGGGAGAAGGGTATTTAATTCCATTTTGCTCGCTTTAGCTACGCAGTGACAAAGCAAAACTGTTATCCGTCCAGACTTTCTACGTTCAAATCTTATTAATACGAATGTTAGAGAGAAGGTGAGAGCAGAGAGCTCACTGTAACAATCATTGGCAGAATCTACTTTTGTAGAATGGGATCAGTCCATGAG
This sequence comes from Hydrolagus colliei, assembly GCA_035084275.1. Lineage (NCBI taxonomy): Eukaryota > Metazoa > Chordata > Chondrichthyes > Chimaeriformes > Chimaeridae > Hydrolagus > Hydrolagus colliei. The sequence goes on from CM068754.1 coordinate 13,115,518, forward strand.
GTTTACAGTCCCATGTGAGTCGGAGATGATATTACTTTCAGCTAAGTATTTGCTGGACAGCATATTTGTCAAACATTGAAGACTTTTTTTTATTTGTTTCTCGTTGATAGATGCCAGAAACCAAATACTATTTCAGAGCAAACATCATGATGTTTCATTCAACTATAAGGTTAAGACATTTCATTTTCAGACCTGTGAACAGAACCTTATGTACTGAAAATAAAATCCCAACGAAAATGCTTGTGTAGCGAAGCATGAATATCATGGTTCTCTGTTTAATAATACAAAACAAATAGAAAAAAAGCTTACCCCCAAATGTAAACAGTTGAGGAGGATTTGGACTCATTGAAATCTAACAATAATTATATGCTTTGTAGCATCTGCTACTTATTGTTGGATGTTTTCACCCATGCAAAGTAATTAAAAAAATATATAAATCAGATTATGTATTTAGTGTGACAGTGAAAAGGACACACGAAGGACTCCATAAAGTATGCTTGCTTGAAAATATAAATCCCAAATTGAGGATTAATTTTGAAGAATAAATATAAAAGTGTGTGTGTAAGCCATTGATTTTTTATTAATTTTAAGAATATATACATGTACTGTATTTAAGAGGTAGAAATATAGGACTATTAGATTAAGATAAAATAGCTTTCTAAATTAGTGAAAACTGAAATGTTTTCACACTAGCCCAAAGAATGTTTGCAATAAACTGAAAGATCTGCATTCTTCTTCATGAAATGAAAGGGGGGAAATGATTATTTCAATCAAGACTTATTTAGATCCTGAAAATGATTATGATTTTAATGGTATAAACACTGATATATTCAGATAAACTAAGACAAGTAGAATAGGGAGGTGGTTATGGGGGAATATGAGAGTATGCGAGAGAGAGAGAAGGCTTATCTATCACTTGATGGTAACATGTCATAATCAATTTGGGTGGAAAATGTGAATCGTAAGGACAGGAACTGTTGCAGACAACCATGACAAAATGAGCAAGTTGACATTGAACTGCTCGCACAAATGAAGCAGACTACTGGAAAATGTGGATTTTTGATCACAGGCAATTTCAATTATCTATGATTAAAGTGTTTGGAACAAGTACATCCTTGAGGGGATGAAATTAATTTATTCAAAGTTTCCGGAGTCACTCTTGAAACAGCATGTGGATCAGTGAACCAAGGCCAAGACAAGTGTTCTCGTAGTGTGTTGGAATGCATGAGTAACTGACAACTTATCAGACTTATTTTCACATCAGAGATTGTAGAAGCTGTTAGATTTCAGATTTTGAGGGTAAAAGCGATAATAATATAATTAGAGTGTCAAGGTACTTTGGAGGAAAATATTTTCCCTGGATCTAGATTACTTTATCAGTGTTTTGGAGTATTCATGATGGGTTAAATTTTTTACTGGGTTTGATTTTGCAACTTTTTTCCTGTGAATTATGTTAAGTTCTGCAGAACACCAGCTTCAAAGTTAAAACAGAATAACCTATTTTGGCTACCCTACCCATTAGAGCTTTGACTTGCAGGCGTAACAGAAGTCAAACTCTTAGTTTATCAGAGTGTATCCTGCCAATGGGTATGTCAACAACAACAAAAACAACAACAACAACTTTGATTTATATAGCGCCCTCCACGCCGGACGACGTCTCAGAGCATTTTGACTGTCATCAGCAGTCCCTTAGATTACTGCAAACTCACCTAGCTCAGGAATTGGACTATCATGATTACAACAGAGGGTTTGACTTGATTCCAATATTCATTGCTAAGCACGTCACATTAGAGGCAGCTCAGCTCCAAGAAGACCCCACATAACTGTGCCCTAAGGAGAATAGTTAAGGTTTGACAACAATTCAGCTCAGATTAAACCAAGGGCTAATCATAAATTCCCAACAGTAATATCTAAATAAAACATTACATTATCAATATAAATTTCTGAACAGGCAACAATTGTCAGTTCTGCCCTCAGTTTGCAAACAGCAGATCCATGAGCTAAAGCCAGCTTTTCTCCAGCACAATCAATGAAAACATCAGTTTGATGTATGATACGGAATGAGGTATATTTTTGGTATTCAAGATTTGACTCCTATTGATTATGAGAAACAAAATGTGGGAACTGTGTTCTGTAAGCATGCTATTGTTGATGGATTTTACATGTCCTACTACTGTGTGACATTAAGCTTGTGCTGTCTGCATGATTAAAATCCAGCAACAAAAGTATATTTTTTTCCACATAATAACCTTCTCCTGCAGCCAACCAAGTATAAAATGAAGAGATAAGCTTGTCAACAGAATATATTTTGTATGGGCAAGCAATACAGATTCAGCACAGAGGAAGATGAATGCAGTATTGTTCTGTTTTTTTTAAAAATACTGTCAAAATGATGCTTTGGAAATTGTGCAGTTTATCATTTGTTCTATTAAAAGGCAGTTATTACCAGACTAAGTTCTGATTTAAATTATTGTTAAATTAGAAACTTTATCCACAGGAGGGTTTATTCTACTTTCCTGTATTATAAAAATCTCCTCAACACTGAAAAAAACAACTGTGAAGAATTCAGCATGACTAATTAATCACAGTCATGTGTGTGTAGGAGTGTACAATTCTCCTCCCATACTATTTAAGTTAATTCAAACTGAAATTCAAACTAAAATACATCTGTTATAGATTGCCCTTATAGAGGCAATCTCATAAGAAATCTGTTTTCTTTTGTTAAAAATCCAGTTGTGCTCTGTTTCTATTTTGATGCCGTTTTACAAACTTGGAGATTTTGCTGATGATACCCTCATTAAAGTCACCAAAATACTAAAAAGAAAGTTAACAATCTTTCAAAGACCAAGCGGAAAGTTCTTTTACATTTAATGGCTGCCTCGGTGTGAAGCCATTTATTTACCCAGCACCATACTTCACCTCCTATGTTGTGCCTTAGGCCATTGCTCACCAATGTGAAACTCGGTGACAACAATTCTGAATATCAAAGCAAATAATATCAACTGCAATTGCACTCGTCCATGTCATCAGCAATATTTTTTTCTTTGACAACTCAACTATAAGTCAGTTAAGAATGACCTCTGTCACATGTGATGTCATCTGAAATCCTCAGTTATGTTCTACACATGTAACAAATTCATTCCAAATTATTATCCACTTATTGGAAGAGAGATCAGAGCTGGAGGCAGTTTGGAAGAAGTGAAAGGTTGCTAAAGTAAGATGACTTAATTAAAGCCCTGATGTTATTCATGTAGACAGAATAAATGGTTTAAAGGACAGTGGGAAACAATGAAGAGACAGTTCTTTTCCTTTCATGTTATACATGTATGAAAAGGAAGGCAACATTTGACAAGTCAAATCGAAGGCGTTCAGAGTCAAATGAGGTTTTGACAATCTATTGCTTTAGCATGTGAACGTCTGCATTGGAATATTTTTGTATACCATTTGTACACATTTTTAGGATACAGTACAGTCATAACTTAGGTATTTCAAAGATTTTGTGAAAATACTGCAATGAGCTGAGATAAAATACATCAAGGTTAATCTTTGAAACTCCAGACAAATTAAGTTGACCTGTTGTAGACTTTCCAGCGAAGCTAGATAAAGACACTGATCTATTTTCAAAGGATGTGATCAACAGCCACATACTCGTGCTATTAAGCTATTATTACACAGAGACCAATGAATTGAAATGAAAAATCCCTGTACTGTATGACATTGATGTGTGTAAATTGGCTTCTGTGTTTTCCCACAAAACACAGTCACTACACCCTCCAGCACTTTGAGAAGTGCTGCAGACCTGAAAGGCCCTATATCAAATGTAAATATACTTATTGTTGTTCCATGAACTAAACCTCAGATGTACCACTTCACCAGAAAATGTGTTTGCTCTCTTTCATATTGTGTTGCTAAATTCTTACTTGATTTAATTCTATTTCTTTCCATCTGCAAGTGTGGTAAGTCAATAGATTTAAAATTCATTGTTTGAGATTCCTACCAGAGCAGGGTTCCTGCAGACAGGTGTGATGAACTTCTGGTTACTGGCAAGAAGTGCTATTTTGCAATTCCTGTCAGAAACGTTCCGTTTAAGTACCCAATCAAGACAAAAATTGAGCAAGTAGATATTTGCAACTTTCTCACAAAAATATAGAAAGGCAGAATATTGAAGTATGGACATCTTGAGTGTTGTTAGCTTCACTTCTCACATTCTACTATGGGATGAATACAATAGTAAATCATTATCACCAGTGAGGGAAAAATAACAATATGGCAATTATCAGAGACAGATATGATTAACTTAAGTAACTTTTTGTATTCTGGTGTTTTAAAACAACCATGCCATCAGCATTCAAAATTCCAACTGTAACATGTTGTATCATCATTTGAAATATTCAGTGAATTATAAAGAATGCTGCAGCATGGAAACAGAACATTTGGTCCAACTCGTCTTTGCGATTGTTTTTACTCCACACAAGCCTAAATATTGCTTATTAATAACTGTCATCATTTCCAATAAATGTGCATTTTAGCTTTTACAAATGCAGTAAAATGTATCATAAAACAATGGGAATGATTTGTTCCAAAATAATTATATGCATGAAAATCTTTTTGCATCACGCTATATGTATGTTCTGCACACATCGTGATCGGAAAAGTATGTAAATAAATATATTCAAATAGAATAGCTATTATTGTAATATTAGCTCCAACCTACTAACATTATATAATTTTAAAATTAAATATTTCTCTCCAGTAATTGTAACATCTAAATTAGGAAATTGGTTTCATGAATGGCTGAATTTTTCATTCACCTTTTGACTGACAAATTGTATAGCATGGAACCGGGTAAATTCATTCAGTCTCAGCCGAGGTAACAATTGAAATTGAAATTGAAATTGAAATTGAGTGTGTCAGCCCGGTTCTAGTAAGTAACACTCTCACCTCTGAGTCAGAAGTTTGTGGGTTCATGTCCCAAGTCGGGACTTTGAGCTAATAAAGTCTAGACTGGCACTCCAGTTGTGTGCTACATTGTTGGAGACTCAATCCTTCTGATGAGACACTAAACTGAGGTCCCTTCTGCCTACTCATTTGGATGTTAAGGCACATGTTGATAAAAGAGAAGGAAGATCCTCACGATGTCCTGGCCACCATTCTCCCCAAAACATTTGATGATCCACTTCCTGGCTGTTTATGGAACATAAATGTTCAAATTGTCCTCCCAATTTGCCTACAAAACGCAATCACGTTACTGCTTTGAGAACTCCTCCTGATGTGAGAGGTGCCATATCAAATGTAGGTATACTTGTTAAAATATTCTGTGCAGAAAAATGTATGAAACTCAGTATGTTTCAGCTGGAGACAGCATATTTTTAATGGAATACTACTCCACTCACAGTTTTTTTTGAAAAGATTTTCACTTGAAGTTTTCCAAAATTGGCTTCAGTAGTAATCTATAAGTGGTTAGAATAACTAATTTTGACTTACAGTTGAGTGCCTTTGAGATACAACCTGGGATTTGATTAACTTTTGGCGAAAGCTTTTGAGTGAACTTGAGTTGAATTGCTAATAATTGCGCTAAATGCTTTTGTTTCTTCATCATGTTTCATCAAATCAAACTATTACTTAAAATACTCACAATGATCCCAAACTTGATTTCTTTATGATTTATTTCCACAGGAGAGAGTGGGATAGAGAGAGAGAGATCAGAAGACCTATAATTTCATTGTCTTAACATGTAAGACCATTTACCTTAAATTTTAAGATCCCATAGAATTATGGAAAATTCTTAAATGCAGTATTAATTTCAGTCCACAAAAGAAACAGGCACAAGTAATACCCCAATTTCCCCTGACCCTAAGTTTACAAGAGTAAAACAAAGTATCAAAACAGCACTGACAGGCACTTGTTACATTATGTAATGCTTTAATATCAGAAATAAGTAACAATGTGCTAGAAATACACTCTAGTGTACTTTTGACATTCATAAGTCATTTGACATTTCGTGTTGCAGACTATGATATTATGAAATTTACTTACCCAATTTCCTGCCTTGTAAATTAGCTAGTCAATCATTATCTTGTATTTAATTCATTAGTTTCAACCTCAAAATAATTCATGCAACAACAATAAAAACATGGATGGTGCAAATAATTACTGTTAATTCCGAAAGAGCTGAATTGGTTTTTTACTCATTTGTGATTGTTGTCCATTGTCATTCCTAAATGTCCTGTATAATTGCCTACAAAATACACAGTCAGTATACTTTAGAGTGAATGGCTTTGAGATGTGGAAGTTGTTGTATCAAATACAAGGATTATTATTTTTTATTAAACTAAATGTCTCTAAGAACATTTCATGTGCTCAGTTATTTAAACGTCTCTTCTCTGCGTTAGTAATTCCATACTGCTGAGTCTACTGACATGTGAATGCTTTCCAAAATATGTTTTAGTGAATGTTTTGGATTCTTAGTGTGAGAAGTTATTTGTCACAGTTAACAATTTGCATTTCAATATTTCTCATGAAATTTACCAAGGTAAAAGACTATGAAAATGTGTGTTTTATTCATTCAAAGCATATTATGATGGAGTGTGTTCTTGCTTCTTGCATCACAATTCATAGATCATTTCAAAGAAAACACATTATGGTTTGCAAATAAAATAACTGTTGACCTGAATATTCATGCCATGTTGTGGACTGAAAACTGTTCTGTTTTTGCAAGTTTGCAAACAATATATAATTCAGCAATAAATTTCACTTTAACACTCATTATGCAATCCATAAGAGATTGCTTGCTTTTAAAGCTTTAGAAATATGGCAATGGGTTTTGATAATGCGTGTTTTCTGGAAGAGAGTATAAACAGCTTAATCTAAATATTTCTTTATAGAAGAGGTGGTGAATAATTGGGAATTCATAATGCGAAATCTGTGGCCTGCGAACTATATGAAGTTGTGAAAAATGTATCTGTATATTGTAATGTGCAATCTCTCTCTGTTTCAAATGTTTGAAGTCATGGTAATCAATTATTTAAACCAGGCTCTTGATTCTTGAAATGTTCTCGCGGCATAGCAAATGAGTGGCAAAATCTTAGCTGTGATGAAATGATCAAATCACTTTTCAGTTTGTTTACAGTTTTGTTTTTGTCACAGTCAGAACTGTCACCTTAATGAAAAAGGCATCATCCAGAGCCATTTTGTACATTCAGATAACATATTGATTCTTATTTGCTTTAGATAGGTTTTCTCATTCAAACACTCTTGATGTTTTTCAGACAGACTATGATGGAACCTATTATTTAAAAATAATTGCTTACCTGAATGTCACACAAAATAGCATAGCCAAGATCCTAAGAGCACGTGTGAAGTGAGAAAAGTAACCTGTATAGTTTTTGCTGAATTCTATCGTTAAATAACTTGAAGAATGTTTCAAGGAAAAACATTAAATGTATCCCTTATGCTCCTATGTATCTGACTCACCATCATATTTAATCAATTTAGCAAATGATTGTCTGCCCAGTGGTTCTCACTCTCCGTTTGTCAGGTTCAATTAGTGTTTCAATCAATCCTCCGAATAAAGAACGAGTGTTCAGGTGAAACTGAGGAAGTGAACATTAACATCAGCCCAAAGCGCTTTCTCTGTTCTTGTCATATTTTTGGGGATGCTATTTAAATTTATTTTCTTCCTTCCTGTTTATTCTCTGATGAACCATACAACTCTGCAGAAGTATAACCAGTAATGTGGTCTGTTTTTAGAACTTCTCAAACTTCAGCCTCTAGCTGTCTGCTGCTAGGATGTGCATGACAGTAACACGGAGTGGTTCACCAGGCAAGTCAAACTTCAGTGCTCTCCTTTTAACCCTGAAGAATAGAAAAAAATAAGAGCGTAAGTTATGTAATGTTTCCAAGCATGTACATGCATGATCACATGAACATCCAGTATTAGAAACGTTGATTTATCCATTTAAATTCGCTAAGACGAGATAATGTTTCGAGAATTGAGGTGGACATCCATCTTAAGATAATTATTTCTCTGTCACAGCTCCACAAAGCTGCAAATCTAGATTGCGGACAAGCAAAGAATATAATATATGCTGTAAAACTGCCGCCACAACATCAACTTTGTGCAAGTGAATGCCCTACTTTTCCATATCCTACGGCTGCTGTTTCGAAAATGAAGTCAGCATTAATGTCAACGGCTTTTGATTAAAAGTCCCCACAAGAGTCTTGGAGTGGATTAGGGACAATGCAGATCTGAGCAATTCTAATTCGCATTACTGACTTTTAATATATATTTAAAGTAGATTTTCAATGCCAGTCTTTTACCTCTTAAAAAAAACTTTTAATGTTTTCAATGGGCATTTCTGGATGAAAATTGTCATTCTTTTTTTTGGAAGGGAAAACTTGGCTTTCTACTGAACAGCCAAACTTCTTCCTATCATTTAAAAAAATATTTTGCGATGCAAGTAAACAAATTGATTTTTAAATAAATCCCATCGATTGAAGACTTGCACTGAATAGTTGTGGTTAGAGACCATGAGGAATATCCTCCCAACATGAAAGGTGCTACACAAATGTAATTTTGTTATTGTTGTTGCGCTTTCTTGAGAGTTTTATGTAATTTTATATTCCATTCAACATTTACAGCAGATAGATGTACACAGCCCTTTTTTTCAAATATTGCAAACATTCCAAGCTAGGTATTCCATTTCTTAAGAGAATCTTGCTTTAGTTGTAAAATAAAGATAAGATTTATTACTTTGAGCTGATGAAACTAAACTGAAATTGTTTCTTTGAAATTACATACCAAAGTTTAAACCAGGTTAACAATCAAATCTCAAGACGTATCTCAGCCTTCTGGATCCCTTTCCCTAATGAACCCACTTTAATATAATGTAATCCTTTGGAATGTTAGTGTAATTGGCAAATGTTGTTGTTAATCCAATATTCTTTCTTTCCATAAGCACTGTAGAAAATTACTTTCTAAAAATAATGTTTTAAGAAAAATTACACAGCTTATGAGTAACCTTAAGTATGCTAAAATGGATTTTCTGATATTAAGCACTTGAAGACTGAGACATATGCATCTTAAAAAATGTTAAACAAAGATTTTCAATGTCACAAATAGCCAGTTCATTACCATTGGAAAACTAAGTTGTGTTGTTACACGGTAAATTACTGTCTCTAATTCTCTCAATCCTCCCCTCACCAAACCCCATTCCCAATTGCACACTAAAAACAGGTTTTATATTGTTGAGAATGATGCGGGCTAAATTAATGTGTGAAGAAGTTGAGAATTATTGAAATTGACAGTTATCGAAAAAGATAGATGGTTTATTGGTGTGATCCTACCGTCGAAATTTAAAATGCATCATTATGTAAACAGATTCCACAGCGTGAAAGTACTTGCTGTTAGAAACAGTGTGGAGCAAATTGTCTGATTGTAATAATTGTTTTTTAAAACTTCCTCAACTGTTAAAATTTGCACAGAATTATTTTAGAAATAACAAAAAACAAAAAGACATAATTTAGGCATAAATGTGAGTGAACAATTGAATCAAACCTCATGAACTAAAACATCAGACTTTTGGGAACAGCACCAATAAAGCAAAGACACACACTGCAAAATGTTAAAATAAAAACAACATACTCTTCCAATACCGTAAAGATGTGAACTTCAACAGACTTCAACAGGGCTGGCAGACTAGAACCTATGAGATTTATCTGCTCTAATGTGTGTGGTTGCTCACTATAACAACAAATTAACAACAACAACAAGTTGCACTTATAGAGCACTACAATTGCTTCTTTGTGAAGTCACGTATACAAATATGTACTTCAAAACATTGAGGAGTCTTTATACACTTCGATGGCTCAAACTACTTTGTGTCCTATATAACTGTAGACAAAGTGACTTTCTAATCGATAAATTGTCACAAAAGCAATTCCGCTTTCTTTAAAGTATTATGGGCATCTACAAATGGCTTGAATCTATATTTTTTCACTGATTCCCTCAACTATGAAGCTGGTGGCACATTAGCTTTAGCTATCTCTTCCCTGCAAGGCTTTGTTCTGAGTCACCAAATAAATGTTATACAGACTCCATTCAGAACTGCTTTGAGGCATTTGAGAGACTTAAACAAAGAGCTTTCAGAACCTACAGCTCTAAGCTAAGTTGAAACCCTTCCAGAAATGATCTGCAAGAAAATGGGTTGATACATAGTGTTTCAAACACTGGGTGATATAGATTTAAGTAGGTGTTTTACTCAAACTATGAGCCTTGAAGGCATCACTTTGAAACAAAAAACCTCTGAGTGGGACTCACGTTGAGATCTTTCCTCCATCGAGCTGATATGTGCAAAGCCGCCATCAATTGGTACTGCATCGATTTCCTCCTTCAAAAAATATGGTTTAAGTATTGGCTTGAAAGCTAGCCTGGAGAGAATGAGAATCAAGCTCAAAATCAAAAGTCCACATTGACACTGCAACTATGTATGTAAATAATAATCCTTAATAATAATCCTTACACTGTAAAGTGATTTGACAGTATATTTGCGGGTGAACGTGGCAGCCAATTGCGCACAGCAGTGTCCCACAAACAGTCATGGATTGAATTGACCAATTTGTTATTGTTCTTTTGAGGTATTATTATTAGGTGTGTGAAGTAAGGAAACAAGATTTCATCCTGCCTGAAATCAAACCCATGTTTCTCGCTTATAAGGCGAATACTCTAACCACTGAACTACAGGGGCCATGAGGGAGTATGGGGAAGTAAGAAGTGGAACATTGTCTGAAAAAAGAAGGAGAAGCAAGGAATCATGAAATATTCTTGTGTTTTGGTTATAGGATATAGGGAGTATCTGCGATGATCTTTCTCTCAGACTTATATGGTGTGAGGTCCATAATTTGGAAAGTTCTGCACAGCTGTGCAGAGAGCAAGCATGATGGGTTAAATGGTCTTTTAATGTTCCATGGTGTGGTTACTTCTATTAAGTCTCTTGTTCTGTAGTGGAACACATACTCCTTGTCTGCAACTATGTCTGTTTGTGCAAAGTGGTACACTCTGCAATTTTTTCCTTCAAATCAATAGCACTCGCCAAAATAAGAAGCTCCAGCAACGTGACAAATTAACTCTTTGGCTCGAGATATTAATGGAATGTTTACTGACTCTAATTCAAAGCTATTGTTTTTGTTCTGCAGTTCATCCTATAACCTACCCATCGCAACATCATTGGATTGAACATCCAAGGATCAGAAATAGCATTCATTAGTTTGAAGAATGAACTGAAGGCGACATAATTGATTCCTGCAGTGATCTTAGTGGGTGGCTGTAAGTGGTCACAGGAGAATTAGGCTTGGAAAAATAAATTAACTGCTGCAGCAATCAATATTTTCTAAAGTATTTTGTGCAATAGTAAAGTGTCGATTTTGGTTAATAATATTATTTGCACTGTATAATAGTATTTTAACAATATACAGGGTGGAATTGTGCAGCTTTGCTCTGAAACAAAATCTTCACCATCCAAGTACAGTAGTAGTACTTTATCTTCTAAGTTTCAATTCCTCAGTGGAGCCTTACTCAAGACCAAATATATATCGGTGACCATCAAACAATTTACTGAACAACATTTCACGCCCTTAAGTGAGATATTACAGTTATTAATCTATCTTATTTAGGGGGTCAGAAATAAGCAGGCTTTCGAGAATGGAATAAAAATGAATCAATACCATACCTTCTAGCAGTGTTTACAGAAAACCTCAGCTCTATCTTGGAACGTTTTGCTCAATTTTAGATCCTTTTGCAAACTAAAAATTAGCTTCGAGGTACTGCCAAAAAAATATTTATTTACAAGCATTTAAATTGACAGATATGCACATTGGAGCATAGCAAAATTGTATTAAGTTCAAAATTGACCTCTTTAACTACTGCTGATGAGTTTGTGTGATGGTTTGTGCCATGTGGCTTGATCTCTTTTCAACATCATATACTATTATATAGCAAGAAAATCCAGCGATAATATGAAATCTTTGCAGCATTTAATAGATTGTTAGTGATAAACACATACTGAGTGCAATTTGTGGTCCCAGTGATATTTATAAGGGCTGGAAGCAGATCCCCTGAGGCTATTATCAATGGTGAAGTCAGACAGGTCAGACACTCACAGATCACAGCCTTTGACTGCCATGGAATAATGAAAAATCTTTTCTGAGGAAAGCTTAGCAATTCCACCATCTACTGTATGTTGTTTAAATTCCACTCTGCAATTAAAAGAATAAAATGGTCTCACTTCCATATTTATCAGAAATGCACTGCCTAATTGCATGGAAAACAGATGCACATTTTAAATTTGAGCCTTCCAGACAGTATTTTGAAGGCATTATTTCTGACCTCCATGGTATCAGGTCCAAGACCTGAGTTTTCCCAAGGAAATGAAAGTCTTCTTTGGTATCTGAACCATCAAAACTGTTCATACCAGCCAACTGGGTACAAGGGATACAAAGATAAACTGATCCGTTAAGTTGATGATGCTCTTCCCTTCATAATGACCCCCCACTCTGCACAAGGTTCAGAAATGGGCATTCAAGACGCAAATACATTGATCAGCACTGGGGTATGAAGTGAATTGATAAAATACAAGAATTATTCATGTGACTTCGACATAGTTCTAACTAAACTAGTTAATCAACTAGCTAAACTAAAAACAACAATAACAAATTGCATTTATATACTGTAGTGGCTTTTGCCTCAGCGGGATATCCCCAAGGCACTTTTGTTTATTTCTTGAAGGACCCAAAAGACACTGCACCAGCTTGGCATGTTCAATACCCAAAAAAATCCAACTTACAACAACAACAACAACAATTTACATTTATAGAGCGCCTTTCACGTCGGGAGGACGTCCCAAGGCTTTAAAGCTCATTTGATCTCTGAAAAGATGAATGATGGCATTACAGATGGAATAAATATCCTGTGTCTATTTCCATAGAACAAAGTTAATGTAGAATTAAGCATCAGCACTCCCCATCCTCATCAAAATAAAGCCCATTCATTTTTAAATTAGTATCCCATTGTTTTTCTTAGAAACTTTAGACCTCTTTTCCTCAAAGGTAATGAGGGTATGAACCAAAGCAAACATCTATCTTGTTAAACAAAATATTATATTTCACAATTTTCTATGATAGTGAACCTTAGACCAAAGTTCTGGTGATCAAGTAAACTCTAAATGTTTCAGAGCTGTGGGAATAGCCAGATGCTGTTCCTCAAATATCCTCTGTAGAATATCTACAATTATCAAGATTGTAATGAATGCCTTCAGGATATGTGACTGTCGCTTAGAAATAGTAGCAGATGGCTTAGTTTTATACCCTGTGGACTGATAGAGAGCTGCCTTCACCTATCAAACCAATAACCCCAACAGATTGGGGAAAAAGGAGGAAAAAACAAATCATAAGACATAAAGATGCAAGGTTGAATCATATTCGAGCAACCACCCATACAATTGGATGAATACATGGAGACAAAACAGTTCCACATAACATGTTTTACTGTTGACAATATTCCTGAGAGTCATAACACACTACATTCAGAAACAATAAAATACTCCTCTTCAAAAGAAAACATCCCATACTTGGTTAAGATTGCAAGAGAGAGAATTTATAACATACTGTTTAATATTGCCTATGACTAAAGTGGAAAATATTATATGAGAGCTATAAACATGTACCGCTGCTAATTCCTCCCCACAAATCAAATTTAATCAGCAGAAAAATATGATACACAGTACGGTGATAAAAGGGCAACTGTGCACCTTGTTACAGTTATACCGAATTGTTCCATGGTTTCTGGTTGATCACAGACAAGAATATGTTCACGATTACGTTTGCAACAATGCCCTGAGGCACTATGATGCCTGTATCAGAATATCTGTCTTCAAGTTTGCCAATCGATTGACATGAAAAATTAATCCGGCTAGAACTCATAACAGAAACTACACATTTGGAAGAGTTGCCAATGCACAATCTTGTGGTTAGGTGTGGTTGGTGCATTGTAGAGAGAGTGGCTTCACATGCTGTACATGTATTGGAATTGTTGGCCCTCATGATGTTTCTGGATATACATCAGGCACATTCCTTACCATCTCATATACTGAGCAGTATCTCCTAAGTAGATGATCCCAATTTAACAGTTCAGCTGCTTTAACTATCATCTAATCAGATTGTGTAACTAGCATGGCATAGCTGAACTACATGCATGCCATACAATACAGCACAACTGAAATTTAGTATCAATGCTTCAAATTATGTATCCTTTGTTGGACCTGATGGTCTTGTGCAATGGAAGTTAGGTCCATCTGCCAAAGGCTTGGAGTAGAACATTGTTTCACCTTCACAACTTGGAATCTGAAACTGAAACCTGCTAGAACATGTCCAAGTGTTATAAATAGAGCTTTACAGTGTTCTCAAATTGTCAGGAAATTGTACAAATTATTGCTTGTTCATAGATTCAATGCAGATCTCTATTTCTATATTATCATTTTACAAACATGTTGATCGTACTTGATAGAAAATTGTGCATTTTAAATGCATCAAATTATATTGAGCGCTTGTACGATAGAGCTGTATAAAGAGATCATTAGTCTAGTGAATACCATCAAATGGCTAGGGGCCAACTCAAGTGAACAGATAAAATGTTCAAAATTCCGGTAGCTGACAGAGTGTGACTGGAATGTACTTTGGAAAACAATATAATTTATGAACCAGAATTTAATTTACAAAACAAATTTAGAACATAAATCATACATCATTTTGCCCTTCCGGGTTATTCCAGTATATACTGCAATGGAAGGTAGCTGGTTTGCCTCAAGTAATACACATAGCTCGGATAAATATTCTATTGAGCTATAAAGTAGATAATATGCATTTCTCTCGGCACCAAACCCTGAGCGCACCAAATCCAGTTGTTCTCCAAACATTGCTTCTTTTCATCTTCGGCGAGAAAAGCAGTGTAAGAAAAGTTATCTTTTTCTATGAACAACCAATACAAAATAGAGAAGTTAATATGACCATTGCAATAAAATTAGAAGAGCGAAACACAACCAATTCTAGGGGGCCAGATTGTATTTTGTTTGGAAGCATATTGCAGAAATCTATTTGATACTGCACATGTCACATTAAATCCTAAAAGTGATGATTTCTAAAAACTTCTGTAGAGTCAGCAGCTAGAACTCCACATTGAACTTAAAAGTTTTGACATTATCTTGGGAACAATATTTCCAAATTAGCTGTGTTAGAAAATACTTCCTATTTATAACTGCCAACATAGCTTGCCTGTAGTGCAGACAGAGTTACCTACCTAAAAAATCATTACAGATAATTAACTTCCTCTTCCTTTAAATTCAGTTGCTTGCAATCATGCCAGATGGTACTACATTATGCATCAGAAAATCTGATGAAACAAGAATACTCAAATCTCTGGTCACAGCAATGCTGTGTTGCATTCAATCCCTCTAAAAACAATGTGTTTAAAAGGAACGATAAAATGTAAATCAAAATATTTTTCTTATTCTGTTTAATGCACTGTCCCAAACTTGGTACTCATACAATCCAATATAATTTAAGGTTGTCTACGTCAGGAGAATGTCTCAAATGACTTGCCACCATTGGCTCACCCGTAGCAAACTTTGCCTCCCAATTACCCTAGTCCTTGCCAGACTTCACTGGCTCCCTGTCTCGGAGTGGATCGATTTTAAGATCCTCACTCTTGTTTTCAAATCCTTCCACTCCTCTGCAGTCCCCTACCTCTCTGACCTCCTCTCTCCTCACAACCTTTGCTCTACCGGGTCTGGTCTCCTTCTCGTCCCCTGAATCCTTCGTTCCACCATTGGTGGCCGTGCCTCCCCACTCCACGCTCAAAGACTCTGGAACTCCCTTCCTCACTCCCTTCACCTCGCACCCTCTTTTCCTATTTTCAGGTCATGGCTAAAGATCTTTCTTTTCGACTGCGCTATTTCCACTGATCACCAGTCCAATTCACTGGAGAGTATAATTTGAGGATCATCACCAACAACAACAACAAAATTACATTTGTTTAGTGTCTTACACATCAAGAGTGTGTACCAAGGTCCTGGACTGTCAGCATTTCAACCTGAGCTGAAGCTGCGATCGAGGAGGATGGAGGGAAGGGGCACATAAAAGGGGGAGGTTTGAAGTTAGCATATGTTTAATGATAACCTTATCAGGTATGCAGCCATCTCCAGCCACTTTCAGCTGCAAATTAGCAACAGTGACTGGTCATAGGTACTTTGGAATGTATGTATTCATACAGAAGGATTCAATTTCACATTCCCACATTTTAACAGAATACATTTTTTCAATGTGATGTACAACAACAACAACAACAACTTCGATTTATATAGTGCCCTCCACGCCGGACGGCGTCTCAGAGCGCTTTACAGTAGCGGATCCCAGGACCGAGCCAGGGGCAGGGGCAGAAAGGTGACCAAAAGCCCGGTCGAAGAGAAAGGTCTTCAGCTTTGAACTGAAACTGGGAAGAGAGGGAGCGAGGCGAAGGGAGTGAGGAAGGGTGTTCCAGAGCCTCGGGGCGTAGTGGCTGAAGACACGGCCACCGAGGGTGGAGCGGAGGACTCGGGGGACATGGAGGAGGCCGGACCCAGAGGAGCGAAGGCAGCGGGTGCTGGGTTGGGGGTAGAGGAGATCAGAGAGGTAGGGGGGTGCAGAGAAGTGGAGGGATTTGAAAACAAATTGAAAACAATACAACATAGAAAGTATTAGCTTTAGCAACTAACCTAAAAGCAGAACAGATCTCTCTCTTAGTTTTACAGCTCTCTGATTCATAAACACAAATACAAAACATGCCCTATTTCTGCTATGCTTTTCTTGTCAATTTGATGCCCCAGTATAACTGTAGGCAGTGCAAATAGATTTAACAACTCCTGTGGAACATTGAAAAGGACTCTGGGTGTAGAGCTCTCTAATGCATCTGGTCAATGAGATTTTCTATTGAAAGTGATGATTGTTAGTAGTTTGGCAGATCACTTTCAGGGGATAACAGTCCTTCAAAAGATAAATAAATGATTTTGTCACTCAATCCACGATTGGCTGCTGCGTTTTGCCCGCAAATATGCAATCAAATCATTTTACAGTAAATTCTGTGAAGCAGTTTGAGACAGCTCAATTATATGATTAGGCGCAAAAAGAAATGCAAGGAATATTATTATTGTATCTGTTTACTCTGAAATGTGCTGTTCCACACGAGTATTATTTTCAATGCGTGCTAATTGCTTCCCTGATAATTCTTTTAACTGGGTTACGTTAGATACGTTACCTCCAAAACTAGAACTGAATCTAATGCAACTAACACAAGCACAACTGTGTGTTGTATCTCCCACATTGAAAGTACGTTAGTCTATGAAAATATTCCAGTTTTGGAATAGTTTCCTGCCAAATTAATGCAATATTACTGATAACATGTTATGTAAGAAAGTGCATTTAAAGTTGATAGATCATGTCAATCACTTAGAAGTTGTTTACTTTGTGGACTTTAGAAGGAAGATACTAACTCACCAACCTAAGGATAGGCTTCGAGTTGAAGCTACAGTACACTGCCAGTATACTGTACTCTCTTCAAGCTTTATTACTTTGCCAGAGGGCATATGATGCGACACAGACATGATGTGACACAAAATATCTTTAGGCACATGCTATTTTTAGAATAGCTAAGGAAATACAGTACTGCATAATTTGAGAACTGTTCATTTTGCAGAGTTTTGTAGAAGATAAGTTTTATTTTTTTTAAAAGATGCAAAATGTAAGATAATTCCCTTTAATGTGAGAAACTGAGATATTTCTGGATACAGCTTGGAAAAAATAAACTATACTGGAATCATCTTGACTTAAAAAATATTGGTAAGTATATGGACATTTTCTGATTAAGGTGGTGGCAGTGGTTGGAAATAATGTACGTTTCAACACATAACAAAGTGTTGTGCTTAAATGTGGAAATATAAGGAATATGTCAAGTACCTTAAAGGGTTTTGTATTGATAATCAACTGGAGAATTTCTATCTAAGTATAGGTGATATGCATCTTTCAGAAATATCACTTTACCTACAATCAGGGTTAATGCCCCTTATTGAATGGATAATTTATATACAATCAATAAGCTCTATGAGACTGTTTAACCCTGAGAGTTCATCCCTAAAGACATGCATTTCATCAGCATCAAATAATTTGTATCTAGGACCTCAAATTATGACACAATTAAAACATTGCTACATTAAATAATGTTATGTTCTGTCTTACCCAGAAATAGAATGCATTTGGGGATTGAAGGTTCAATTACTAAAACATACAATCACTCAACTTTACTCGGTGAACATATTATCAACATACCAACATATTCAACTTTCAACATATTCTGTAAAGTGCTTTAAGATAGCCTCCTGACGTGAAAGGCACTATATTCAATGTAATAATCATAATTCTTCTAGACATCTCAAAGCACGTCACAGAATATACTGTAAAGTGAATTGACTGTATTTTTGTGGGTGAAATACAAAAAATGAAATAAATATAAAAATAATAGTGCGGACCACTATTATTGTCTTTGAACCAAAGGTAATATGAGTTTGAATCTCCATGTGCCATATTATTCACAAATATCAGACGTTTTCTGATGTTTTCCATAATATGTGGCAGCTTTACTAAATTTCTGCAGTAGTTATTAATCTATATTTAAAAAATATATTAACTTATTAAATAAACACGTTGACATATTTCTGGCATTTGTATTGCTGTGCATAATACATTGCAGAACGGCATATTATTTATAGCAGGGGACAAGGCTTTGCTCCTGCCACAAGCATTTCAGCCAATGTAAGGCCAGATTTAAGGTCGGTGGTTATTGTTAGCTCTCGAAGCTGAACACAAAGCTAAAGCAATTATTAAGTGGCAGTTCGATGTGATTAAGTTGCAAACATCGCTCAGTTTTAATTCTCAAATGAGAGAAATAAACACTGGCAGAATAATGGTTACATTGAAGTTAATGCCATGACCAGAGGAGTATGGTATGAAACAGCTTTGAGAAGCATGTAGCGAGAAAAAGTCACTCAAGCGAGAAGAATTGCGCAAAGGAGGTTGAGAAAGCACCTAGAGTATGTGTAACAAATCTGTCAAGTTTCATTTGTTTACAGTGAGAGATTTTAAGAAAAGTGACATTCTTTAGATGCTTGTTCAGTAGCTCTATTTCCTGCTGTGTCAAACAGATAATTTAAGAAACAACTCCATTTGGCAGTGGTCACAACTTGGCAAGAATCTATATGAGCCCTGTGACTTTTAACAGAGAAGCCAAGTCAATGGCTGTTTAGCCTTTTGTAGACAATTCCTGGCTGAGATATACTGATAATGACAATTTATTTCAGGATGCTACTTACTCCTACTGTTGCTCAACCTTAACCTACCCAGCGTTTCAGTGCAGTGCCTCGCATTATTATGACTTATATTATCTTGCAAGTTTTGATGAATTGAACAACCGCAACAAATTTTATTTGTAAAGCATATTTCATGTTGGTTGAGGGTGGTTGTAATTATTATATTTTAATTATTAATAATTACATTGCTCTGTAACCTGGTTCTGTGGGAATTGAGTGAGATGTTCTCAAAAGGGATCTGAAAAAGAAAGTGATGTTGACAAGTTCATATCAGGACTCAGTGGTTAGAGCACTCAAACTTGCAAGCGAGAGACCTGGGTTTGATTCCCAGCAGGGCGAAACCTTGGACAAGTTACTCCACATGTCTGATATAATCCCTAAGAAAAACCCCAAACAATAATAGATTGGTCAGTTCAATCCACACTTGATTGTGGGACACTGATGTGCACAATTGGCTGCCACGTTTTGCCCACAAATCAGTCAATTCACTTAACAGTCGATTCTGTGAAGCACTTTGAGATGTCTAGATTAGAAGACGTGAAAAGCGCTAAATCAAATGCAAGGATTATTATTATTATTTAAATTCTATATTTTTAGCCAGCTCCACTCGATGCAATATCCACAAGAAGATTAATGTTTAAATGAGCTTTTTCCTCTTTTTCCCATTTATATGCAAATAACTCGTCTACTGGCCAGTGAATAAGGGCACTCCTCCGTGTCGCACGAGATATAGATCAGAATGGTTCTCGATTTGTTGGCCTGCTGGAATTGCTTTTGTACTGTTGTCCAATGATTTGACTTGGTTCATTCCATGTAAGAGATATGCATGGATGGATGTCCATGAGCCAGAATGAATTAAAAACAAATCAGACAGGATTCTGGCTGCTATTTACAATACAGTGACCCCTGCTGGAATGTGTATGTGTGTGTGTAGATGGAGGATCAGGCTGTGAGCTCCCCACTTATGGTTGGTTAGTCTTAATAACTGTGCTCACGCATGAATTGTAGCCACTTTGGAGAGAGGTGGAGGAGGTTCAACATTCATGAGATATTACTCCAATGGGAGTCAGTGCCTCCAGGTGAAATATTGGGAAGAAAATAGGCAACGACACAAAATCACATTACAGTTCTCTTGTAGTTGGATTAAAATATTTTTCTCCTGACAGTCATCATGATTAAACAGGGGTTGACAGAACAGAGTTCATTTGCTTCTATTTGGTGCTCTGGTTTGCAAGGTAACATGTCCACAACCTCCCTGTGGGTTCTGAGGTAAAATGAAAAGTGGCATTCGATAGTCCGCGAGAGAGTGCCAATTCAAATGGAAAATGTGAGGTTACCTAAAGTGGGCAGTTGGAGAGCATCCGGAAAATTGTATATTTGGCTGGATTCAGGTTATTATAAATTCTGGTTGGTTGCTTCGATTGCACATTCATGCAGAGCGAAACCCACCACTGTGTTTCTGACCAAAACATGTTCGCTCCAGAGAGACTACATCGGTTGTGTTTAGAAATAACAATGTCTGAGGCACTGGCGGCTTATTTGGGTATCATTATTTTCCAGAATTCCTGAGGTGTTTGAAGCATGAGATGTGGTGCTGAATGATTCTTTTTTTCTGTGATTGGTTTGTCTAGACCAGTGGATGGGCTGAATGGACTCCTTCCACACTGCAATATCTCCACTATCTTATGATTCTGCAGGAATACATCTCTCCCTAAGATCTGCCGATATTGCAAACATGCCTCTTTGTGATAAATATGGAAAATGTACTCTAAAGTGATCATCACTCTGTTGTGAAGGATATTGCCGGGCGCTTCAGTACGCCAACTCAGCTTGCAAGAGGTCAAAACACTGTAAAAGGTTGTAAGGAAGATACTGAAGTAATTAATTTACACTAAAACATTATTCTTTTGAGAAAATGGAAACTATAATTGATGCTTTTAAAAATGACCCGCTTAATCAATAGAGCACCTTTCAGAGTCTATTCCCATACATAACCCGCAAACAGCAATTTTTTTGAAGATAAAAAATGGATTATTTTGGACAACTATCTTTCTGAAAAGGTTAAAAAAATCAATGGTGAAATAAAGCTTTCAAATCTTCCAAGCTGCCTATGCACTATAAGTCAGCATGGTTAATTTTTCACATTTCACCCTGTTTAAAGTCTCTCCACAGATAGAAACTGAATATAATTTCACAAAGTAAATTTCCGTAATTCAATATTAGTTGCAGTTTTACATTTCAGTCTATCTTTGGCTCCTTTCTCAAACTTCAAGTCATTGAAGACATCTGCTATTAAGTTACGTGTCCCTCACACAGGATGAACCAAGTGTTTGAGATCTCGCAGAGTTTACTTCAAATTGACATAGATTGAATAATTTTTAAATGGTTTGCCAAAGATTAACTTTTTTGAACAAAGTTACTCCCTACCCTAGCTTGGGCGCCCAGTTAGTCTCATTAAGTGTTTATAAATGTATTTCCCGACAGAAAAGGTGTGAAATGTGTAAAAGATATGTGTAAATGTAAATTGACATGGTATAGTATGGACTTTATTGTTGCTAAACAATCATATACACAAAATGTTGTAGAAACTGATCATGCAGAGCAGGCTTGCAAATAGGCTTTAGCAAGCCATTCCAATATAATCCTATCTATGTCAATTCAATCAAGAGTTTGAACCATAACTGTAGCTTACAGGTACAGTTACATTCAGTTTAATAAACTAAATTGTAGTTTATTACGGTGCCATCTGTGTCTATTCTTGTCCAATGTGTTCTATTGTAAACATTATTACTCTCTCGTTTTATGAGGCATTGCAAATATATTTCTGGAGGTAGTTTTTTTTATAAAGCCTTTTGGAATTTGTCCTTTGTTGAGCAACCCAAAGAAAGGATTTCTACTGAGTTCCAGCTCCTTCGATTTTATCACCAGTGCTCATGTGCAATACTGTGCAGCCGTGCCAGGATGGTAACATCAAAGCAATGGCACAAGGTCATGATGCAGCAGAAGGACAAATAATTGACTTGCACAGTTGGGAAGGGTGTGCCAAAGGCATATAAATGAGGAGGTAAGAAATAGTATTGTGTCAATTGAAATGGAAAATTTGGGGAGCAGTTTGGTAATAACTGAGCAATACAAGGTAATGTTTCAGAGATATTTTGCATGGATCATCAATAGATAATCATCCTTGGACAATATTACTTCATACTATCCACAACATATTCTATTCATGAACAGTTCACAATAATATTAATGATAATCCTTGCAATTGACACAGTGTCTTTCATGTCTGGAGGACCTTTCAAAGCATTTCATATGTTACACTGTAAAGTGTAATATTGTGTTTGATTAATAGGAAACAGATGGTTTCTCACTTCTGCATGTTATTTGCAAAATAGAAATAGACAAAGATACGAAAGCTAGTTAAAAAGAAAGCGGTTAGCTTTAAATTAAAGCATTAGGTCATGGACTGGATCATTTACCTTTTATATGACTGTTTTAACCGACAATGAATTTGCATTATTACTAGATGTAAGATAGAATTTTCTTGTCTCAGTCTTCAACAATCTTACTTGATTTTAATTACATGTACAGAGCACCCAAAAAAAAGATAATGATATACAGAATAGTATTTATTGCCATTGTGTTTCATCATCCCAATTGTTCCTGGAATCACTGGCTGGTCTGATGAAGGATTGACGAGAAAATCATTAGGTGATACAAGCATATATAGTTTTTACTTTTTTTTATGCTGGTACTGTTATTATCATTATCTCAAGTGGAGCTTACTTCGCACTGTCAGATGCACAGCATATACCCTTCTCCTCCTCCCCCCACTTCCTACCAACAGAGAGAACACATTCTCCAACATAACCAAAATAGCCAGGTTAAAAGCCAGTTTGAAAAAACCCAGCTAATTAATTACAGGGGGGAAACAGCAGGTGTGATGAGATATTAACATTGCTTGATCACTCACGCTGGGGTTATGGAATTGGCTTGTAAACTGATCGAAGGACTCATTTTTCTCCATTGCAGTATGTATCACCAGTGTTCATAAGCTACAGTGTGCATAGAGTCTTGCTAACTACAGCGAGGATCTTGCAAGAAAGCTCCTCATTTTGTTATGAAGCACTCATAAACAGGAGCTATATCAATGGCTGTTCATAGGTTGTTGTTCTTATTCATCTCCTTATTTTTGCATTCTCTCTGTCCCTCCATGTGCCCCTTAGAGATATTGGATTTAGTGATCTCTTCCCAACCACCTCCTAATACATGGCCGAGGGTTACTTTTCCTTCACAGATGCTCCAGTGAACGTAAAGTAAAAATAGTCATGCAAGGAATTGGGTGGACGCACATCCCATCTGGAATCAACACTATCTTTTGAATGTCACCACGATTCATTGTTGCTGATACATATCTCTACGCCCATTGTCAAAATCTTTGGAGTGCATTAAAAAAAATGCTATGTGTGAAACTTGGCTGCTCGTGCTTGCAAAGTTTATATACTTTATAGGCATGTGATGAATTATAGTTTGAACCTTCTCATATGACAGGAGTCAAGTGCTGACAGTACACTGCGTAATAAAATGTAGAAGAGGGAATTCCCTGCTGAAATCTCCTTAAATCTACTGATGGCACTTGGAATGATACAGTGTTGGTATAACTTGATATTAATAATCTCATATTTAGCATATTAATAATGCATTTTTAAAGGCTTAAATTAACCATTCATTATTTTTACGTTGCACCTTTTGAATGCTTCTCTGCACCCTCCATCATATTTTGATTATTCCTCTCCTTTTCCTAGGTTGATTCTACAATATGCATTGTTCCATGGGTGAACAATCTGCTTTATTTGACTCTCAGGAGGATTGCAGTCCAAGGCTCCATTTTCGTGTCTCTTTCACCTCTTTTCACCTTTCACTCATAAAATTTCTATATCCTGCCCCGTTTGACAACCTTCGGATCATAAACAGTTTGGTCAGTGACATGGCGGTACCTTTGCCCCAATTTATCTAAGCCTTTACCACACTTAATGAGAAAACACACACACCTGTCTATCCACTTGCCTGTCGGTCACTAGGTTTGTAACATTATATATTTTGTATTAAAATAACCTTTTAGAGGTAATTGTAAGCTGGTTTCAGACAGTTGGCTTTTTGTACCCAGAACAAAAATATTGCAATATTGTATTACAGCTAATCTAACTATTCTGGCCCATAATTATTTACCATGAGGCTTGGTTGTCTGACTGGTAATATTTACAGATTTAATGCAGAAACCTTGAATTTGGTTTTGAGATTGTGTGCTGTCTGTTGTGAAACAAAAAGGGAGAAAATTGAAATACTCATTGTACAAAACATGAAATTTTAAGAAATGATTTACTGAGTATCAGTCACCTGCCAAACCCTTCAGTCAAATAATCTCCCAAAGGGCAACTATGATATTGAGAAGAGTTCACGACAAGAACAAACAGGTAGTTGGCTGGGATCTTTTGTTATGGCATTACTGATATGTATCACCTGGACAGTCAATGAATTAACCTTAAAACCGAGTCATTAATTCAGAATGGTTCATGAGGAAGATGTATGAAGTCATTGGCTGCTGTTGTGGCAAAGAACTCATGTTTTGCCCTTTGCTTTGGGAGGTTAAAAATAAACAGAAAGTGTGATTGACTTTCTTGAGTAACATTACAGTGACCCGGGGTGGTGCGGGGTGGGGAGAACATACTTTGACATCTGCTTACTGGTTGACCGATAGCTGTAAGGTTCCAAAACGTAACATTATAGCACAGAAGAACAGCGCTCTTCTCACCTTTATTGACTCAGTGAGGCAACATCTGGAACTGGTAAATAGCAATACTTCAAATCCACAATTAACTCTCTATACCGGTCGTATAAGTGCCTGCTGAATCTAATTCAATGGTTGAAGTCATTGAAAAGAATTCCCTATCTGTGAATCGCTCTGAACCTGCGACTTCTCATGATTCCCAGCGCCTTGTCATCCAGAAACTATGGAGCGCAAAATATTAGGGGTAAATCTGCGACTTTCTATAATAGATTTGTTGATGTACTAATGATCACAACAAATGTTTTATGAAGAGAGAGAATTTCAGTCGATTCTGATCGATTGGTTTCAGGCCTGAAACCTCCTGCAGCTTTAGTACAATAGCTTACTCTGAAAGAGCTTTGAAATTTTCATCTGCTGCTTTGTTGAGGGCTGTGAGGCAGTGAATGCTTCCTTTTAGGTCCAGGAATTTAATTCCTGCTTCTCAGAATACTAGTCGAGTGAAGCTTGTTTCCTACTTTTAGAAAAATTAATTCCACCATTGGCAACGACTGACTTTGTTAAAATAGTGGCTTTGTTACAACGCAGTTGCTTACCAGTTTCAAATAATTATTTTTAGTACCTTTTTCCATTCAGTTTCATGAGACTTTGACACAGAACTTATTTTCTCTCTTCCTATGTAATTGTCTCCAACACTCACCTCAAGTAATGATACAGTCAGACTTCAGAAAAGGAGTGATAACAACAACAACTTGTATTTATATAGCGCTCTACACACCAGGCAGCATCTCAGAGCACTTCACAAAGCAGATCCTGGGGCTGAGCCAGGGTGAGGGGGAAAATGGTGACCAAAAGCAAGGTCAAAAAGAAGAGTCTTCAGGTGCAATCTGAAAATAGGAAAGGAGGGGACAAGGTGGAGGGAGGGAGGGAAGGAGGGAGCTCCAGAGCCTCATGGTGAGGTGGTTGAAGGCACTGCCACCGATACTGGAAAGGAGGATTTGGGGGACAAGTAGGAGCCCAGACCCAGTAGAGCGAAGGCAACGGGTGCTGTTGTGAAGAGAAAGGAGGTCAGAGAGGTAGGGGGTGCAGAGGAGTGGAGGGATTTGAACACAAGATTGAGGATCTTGAAATCGATCTACTCTAAGACAGGGAGCCAATGAAGTTTTTGACAAGTACAGTACTGGGGTAATCTAGGAGCAAAGTTTGGTTTGGGTGGGAATGCGGGTGATAAACCTTCTACAAACATGTTGTAAAATGAACAGGTGAGATGTACGTTTCAAACAAAAAGCAAACATGTCTCCCTTAAAGCATGAACTTATCTATCCTCTGGATGAGATATTAAACCAGGATCCCATTTGCCATCTTGTAGATGTTGAGGATCCCACTGAACTATTTGAATAAAGAAGGGACTTTGACATGATGTCTTGGCTGAACAATCCTATGGATGAAATTGATCCTTAATGCCTGTTTGTGGGACATAGTTGTGCATAAATTTGCTGCTGCTTTTGCCTTCAAAATATATAGACACTACACTTTCCAGTAGATCCTGTAAAGTGTTTTCAAACAATGCCCTGAAGTGAAAGGCATTATATCAAATGCAAGTATCATTTTCTTGTTATTTTATTGTACCAAACAGTTGGAAATGCAATATTCTTTTGTAAACAATGATGAAAAAGAGCACCTCAGGTGGTAACTTTGCAATTTGCATTTACCTGTGTCCCAGTATGAAAAAAATGCCAGAGTAAAGCTCATCAAACAGAACAGAACAGAATGTTGGTAGACATACTCAGCACAATGCAAAATGTAATAACAAACACAATGGATATACATTGAAGGATTCCAGAGAACAATTTTAAAATACAAATTTTTTTCCTAGTGTTATTACTGCTATTTGCATAATCATGTTTAAAGCAGGACTTGTTTGTAATAAACATAGTCCAAATGCCTGTTGTGCTATACCATTAATATCATTCCCACAGTTAAATTTCAGTTTGGTTTATATTCTCAGTAGGAAACAATGGTTGTTCCAATGAAGGCGATGAATTCCCTTCAGCTGAAGTCACTGCAAAAATTTTATATTTCCAGCTTCTAGCTGCAGGCTTGCTTCTATATTATAAGCACCTTTCACGGATTATTAGCCAACATATGGACGGTAAACCCAAATGCTAGGTTTTATGGATTTTATTTTTATTCTGGTGACCTTTTCCACTGAACTTATATTTTTAACCTATACATTGATACTGTTTCATTTGTGAATTGCCATTCCTTCCTTTCTCTCCTGAAGGCATTTAAGTCCCTTCCTTTATTGAGTTCTGGTTCCTGGGGAGCCAGGCACCCCCAAGTGCCACGATATTCAATCACACAGTTGGGATTCCAGCTTGTTTCAAATTCACAGATAAATTCCTTTAATTGGGAGGTTCACAAAAAAGCTGCTGATGAATAACAAACAACCTTCAGCCAATCTGGTTTCACTTTCTTGAATACTCACCTCACCATATCCCAGCAAACTGTCTTATTTTCCACCCTACTCTCTTTGTGAGATTGTAATCAAAAACGCTTTGCCAAACTGATTAAATTCATTTTAAGTTATTTATCCTCCTGTGCTGCATCCAGTTTATTTTAGTCCCCTTACCAAGTTTCTGTAACTGTTGCCTGCTGCCCTCTAACCCTTCCAAGGGTGTTCCTTTTATTTACTGCAAGATTCCACGCTTTATATTCATTTAATAATGTGTCTGTGCTTCCTGGGTTAGATAATTTATTCACTATTCCCTATTTAGATTTTTCTTCAAACTCTGTCTCTAGGGCCTTCGAGCTCAATTCAAAATTTTGGTTTTCAGCAAAGATAAGTCTGAAAAGATTAGCTCAACTCTGTTAACCATGATTGACGTCACGATGCTGTGAGTCAATCCTTCAATCAACACTACTTGTCCTTCAACCTTTAGCAGCACCAGAATAGAAAACTGCCCTAACCGTTAACCTTATTTCAAGGATCATAGATAGCTTCATATAACTGCAAATACACTGGAAGACATGTCTGTGTAGGTGTAACCCCTTCAGTACAATTATAACTGGATGGCAGATGGTCAATTTTCCACACATCCCACGTGGAAGTCTCAGAGATAGATTGTTGGAATGGAATGCCCATCTCTCCCTGAATTTGTATTAGGTGCGAGTTGTTGGCAAGAGATAACAAAACTGGCAGACTTAGAGCACTGAGCTGTCACTGATTGAGAAGCAAAAAATAATAATATAATAATTGAATTTGATGTAGCGCTTTTCACATCTTCTAGACATCTCAAAGTGCTTTACAGAATATACTGTAAAGTGAATTGACTGAATATATGGGCGCAAAATGTGGCAGCCAATTGCACTCAGCAGTGTCCCACAAACAGTGGTGGATTGAAGTGACCAATTATTTTTTTTTGAGAGATTATTATTAGCCATGTGGTGTGGTGTAAGGAAACATGCCCAAGATTTTGCCCTGCCTGGAATTGAATGCAGATCTCTTACTTGTAAGGCGAGTGCTCTAACTACTGAGATGCAGGACTCCTCCTAATAGTTGTAAATGCCCTTCAACCAAACTGCTGACAGCTAAGATTTCTGGCCCATCATTCTCCCTAATTGTAATCTTCTTGGATATATTTACAGAAGGATTACTTTAATGTTGCAAAGCCCAATCATTCTTATGAAAACTAATATAAAATGTTAATGCTGAAAAAGTAAAGAAATTGAGGTCTTTTTACTGCTGGAATCCTGTTCTAAATCCAGCTAAGGTTTACAAGACTATAGCGTTAACCTCTTGTAAAGGTATCATACATTGGATCAGTCTTAACCCAATTGCTAGTTGGTGCATGTCACTAGCACAAAAGAGCACAAAATTAATATTATCACACAGAGAGTTTCAAATGTTGGTACAAAACAACCATTCATCGCACTATGTTTTCTGAAATGGTACAATAAAAAAAAATCAGCATAGCAACACAGAACTCAAATGAGTAGGAAGAGCAGCTTCTTGATAGATGAGAGAATAGCCAGTAGGCTCAGCAGGTCTCGTCTGTGGCAGTTTGAACATAAATAAGAAAGACAATCAAAGATAATGCGATTAATACATTTACAGATTTTCTCCCAAAAAGCAATTGGATGGTTGACACTTAAAATACATGGGTATAGAATATGTTGACATTGGATATAAAAGTGAAACGTGTTTGTTTCCAGCAATGACATCCCATAGCAAGCAAAGCATATACAGATTTTGGTATTATCTGACGTCTAAGCATGAAGAAAGTTGTCTTCGGTAATCAGATCCAATTTTGCTTTAAACATACATAATCCTAACATCTTAAATTGAAATACCATTCTTTTCATTTCTCAGAATTTATCAAGCGTTGTAAATATTTTGCTGATTCAACTAATATATGTGCCCAAGTCAGTGCTAGAAGTCTCCACAGTACCAGCTGTCAGATGTCTGATTGACGTTTCAATTTGAAATATTCCACATTGAATTTTAACAACATACAAATCTGAAGGCAAGATTTTTCAGAAACATATTCTATTCATATAGCTTGCCACATGCCTTTTACAACATTGCTTTCTATGAATTGCATTCCTCATTCTCAATCCTCTTTTCTTCACTGGCAGACATCCATCCACATCTTGCCAATAGTAACCAGACACTTGATCAAATCAATAAAATACGATGTCCCTGCATCTATTCCTTTGCTGTATGTGAGCTATATAGCACTCAAGTCATTGCAATCATCTATGAACTGGCAGAAGCATTTGTGAGACAGACGTGTGAACATGAAGATTTGAGCTGCAGCTCAGCAGGTCTAATCAGTAGATAACTGCTCTTAATCTGCCAGGAAAAATAATTTTGACATTCAAAGAGTCAGAATTCTGCTGAATACTCATATTGGATTATGATACCATATACTGTACTTAGCATCTTGGGCCTTTTCTACATGCATATTTAACAATCAGCTGTTCAAATGTTTACTCACAGGTATAGGATGACCAAAGTCACAATAACTACCCTATTATCTACATTGTTTTAAGGACTTATTAGACATTAATGTTGAATGGCATCTAATGTAACGTCTAATGTAATGGAATTTTGGTTTCCTCTACATATATTATGACATCAAACTTAATTATACTTGAGGAAAATACAACTATTGAGAATAATGCAATTAGAATACAATACATAGATTATGTTGAAGTGTGCAATGAAATCTGGTGGTAAATACTGCATTAAATATTGCACTCTTCACCTTCATTTCTCCTATTTTACTTCAGGTTTACTTTAACATACCAAATGCACAATTCAGTCATGTTACTTCATCTTTTTATTGCTTAATTTCTTCTACTGGTGTTTTTCTTTATTTGAGGATATTCAGATCATTGATAAATAAATTAAATGTAGAGTTGAAACTTTAGAAATGCTCGTAACATACATGTGACCCACTCAAAGAATAATCCAAACTTGCATATTTATCAAAGTGTTTACCATGCATTATTTTTATTCCAGGTTAAAGCATAAATTTAATCTTATTTTCAATTCATGATAATTTGCAAAACATCACCTATGGATAACAGCAAGGTATAATATACCATAATTGATGGTTTACTTTGTAGTCAGATGATTTGCATGAATCTATGACTCAAGGAGTGTAAATACTGGCTACAACGAGACAGTTACCCCACAGATGCACTCAACAAGAGACGGAAATTAATTTTAAAAATTGTTGTCCAACTAACTCTTTTTAATACTTTGGAGAAATTGGATTTATGTATTTTCTTATATAAAACAAGAATTAGTTTTTCCCTAATGCAATTATATTGGATGGTATTAAACAGTCAAAACCATTCAATTATATTCTAAATTGCTAAATAAGGTTTTTTTTTAATACACGTACAATATGGCATTATTCTGCTGATCACACTGACACAATTGAACAACAATTGCATAGAAATTATGCAGTTATTGCACGACCAGTAGTTATTTTCAGCTTATTTTAGCATGCTAATTCTTTCACCAGGGGTTCAGCAAATGAAAGCATATTCCCAACAGTTAGTGGAGCCCTTGATACTACAGTAGTTTGACGTCCATGAAATCTCAACCAGCATGGGGTATAATGGTTGGCTCAGCTCTTCCCTTTTCACTGCTCATGCGCACAATGAGATGAAACGCCAGCCATAACAGTGCAGAAGATGAAGCCAGCCATGACCTGATGTCCTAGAAGTTGGTTTGTTTGTATCGCCTAGGAGTCCAAATTCTTGCATTTGATGTTGCACCTTATCACGTCTTCGAGATGTCTCAAAGCGCCTCACATAATATTGTAAATTGAATTGACTGTATATATTGTGGGGGAATCATGTGGGCGAATCATTGTGGGCGAAACCTATTGCGCACAGCAGTGTCCCACAAACAGTCGTGGATTGAGTGACCAATTTATTATTTTTTTAAGGAATTAATTTATTCATCTGATGGGTACTAGAGCATTACATTTTCCTTGAAAAGCAGTCACCATATTTAACAGGAATTGTTTGTGAAAAGAAGCCTTGAGCTATTTCAATTGAAAAAGTTCTACAATATTTTGCAATTATAATTTATAATTTAAAAACTCAGTGTTTTTAATTTTGAATAAGGACCATAAACAGGGAGATTGAGCTAGTGCTGTGGATATGAATGATAGTTTCCTTATATCTGTCTCAACATGCTACGCTTTTGTGCATTTCCCTCTTCTACTTATGCACTGCATGAAACCTCCTCTGATCTTTTATACCCATATGCTATGCTGTTGTTTTCCTCATAAGTTATATTTAGAGTCATAGTATTCTCCCTGTTCATTCATTATGTGCTTGATTCACAAGAACAATATAGTACCTCTCCATGTGGCATGTTCTTTATCTCAGCTCACATGTATCCTTCTGTTCTGGAATCTGTCACATCTGTTTACTCACAACATGCTCACTTGCTCTTGTTTACATCTACATTCTTTCATCACACTCATACCAGTGACTCTTCAAGTCGCAAGATGTATTTAGGTGCATTTTACAATCTACTGAATTGTGTTTTGGCTTAAACATCAACATGTATTGTAACCTGTTCCTGTTTTTAAACAGTAACGGCATTGTTTAAAATGATGACCAAACTAGACCCAATGTATGTATTTCATATGTCCTTAAGCCTTTGTCTAAATATAACAATATAGACAAATAAACACTTCATTTTACATGGATAGAAAAAGTGTATCTTGAGATCAATACAACTAGATATAATGGAAGCAAGTTTTCAATGGTGCAATAAACAATTTCCAAAAGCAAGCGTAGGGGTGTTTAACTGAATACTGGGGTAAATTAAGATTCCTTCAGAATAAACCAAAGCCTACAGGGAGTATTATTTGTTCAAAGTAGCCCTGGTGGAAACTGTGAATTATATATTAAAAAAGTACAGAAGGAGTCATTAAGATTCATCAAATCTATTGCTGGCACGGCCTCCTTCAATGGAACTAAATGCACTAATCCCAATTCACAGCCCTTTCCTTATAAGAAAGCAGCATCATCATCAAACAATTATTTCCCTATCATGAGCAGTCCTTAATTCAACATAGCATCTTTCACACATTCAAAGAATGTGGTGTTTTTAAGTCCAGGAAAGGTTCCATTGACATTAGCAGGCGTTTGGGAGATGATCCAGAGTTGCCTATCCCTGGGAAATGGCAGTTCCGCATTTCAATGTAAATATTGACGGTTTTAGACCTTGGGCTGCTTCCTTCTAAGCAGCTGCTGTAATAAACAGAATGAAGCTGCTCTTCCTTCTCTCTGTACATAATGTCACTGAATGCGAAGTGTAGGAGGAGATGAGTCCCAGGTGCAATATTACTTTGTTATGCTGTAAACTAAAGGGCAAAACTGTACAATATTATTGAAAGCCTGTATTTACTTCCCTTTGCTCGATTCTTTGATGTAATTAATGGACTGTCTCTGTGTTGCTAATATTTAGTTATAAGCACATGTAAGTACCAATTTAGTTATTCATTTTGCGAGAAGATGTTGAACATTTAATAAGCTTCAGGCGTTATGTTTTTTCGGTTCTAGATCCAATGGTCATTTATGTTTCTCTCCTCAGATTCGATTTGCTGATAGGTGCATCCATTTACCCACAAAATATGCAGTCAATTCACTTTACAGTATTTTCAGTGAAACGCTTTTGCTATATCAAATGCAAAGATTATTAGTATCACCATCCATTAATTTAAATATCAAAGCATGATTGTCATGGTTGACATTTTGCTACAGGTTTGAATAATACTTGTTTTTGATAGGAACGTTAATATTGTTCTGCAAATTGTACTAGTTTCTTGCCTTCAGGTATTACCATAAATATGAACAAGGTGCAACACACACAATTATATATCAAAAAAAGCAAAGGGCAGTATATCCACACTAGTACATTTAATTTTCTCAATTGAATCCAACATTCACAATTCACATATTGCTGAGTTTTAATAATTTGTCTTGAAATACACTTTCTGCTTATTTAACTCAAAGATACAGATTTGCAATTAGCGTGAAATTGTGTGAAGTCCTGTAGGTTAGAGCATTTGCCTTGCCAACGAGAGACCTGGGTTCAATTTCAGGCAAGGAGAAACCTTTGGCAAGTTTCCTTACTCCACATGACTGATAATAATCCCACAAAAAATAACAATTAAAAAAATTATCATCTTAATCCTCGACTATTTGTGGACACTGAGGTGCACAATTGGCTGCCACAAAGTATACACTGAATTCACTTTACAGTATATTCTGTGAAGTGCTTTGAGACTCTGGAAGACATGAAAAACTCTATATCAAATGCAAGGATTATTATTATAATGACTTGCCTCCTTTTATAGATATATATTGTGATATATATAGTACATCTATATATTGGTACATAGCTATACATTGCTACGAACTCAAAACTGTACATGGGAATGCCTCACACTTCTTTTAATAGCTGAAGGAAGTAAATTTAAACCAAACATATTGACAATCAATCAATCAATCAATCAATCAAGAAACCCAAATCACAGAAATTCATTTGTTTTCCTGGGTTCATATTGCATAAAAAATAGCAACTAAAAAACAAGCTAAATTCAAAAATATGAACAAAGAATGAATGAATAAGACATAGTCAAGTGAAAGCATCGTAAAATAATATCGCAATAACAACAACAAAATTTCATTTGTAAAGTGCTTTTTACATCGTGAGGACATCCCAAGGTGCTGGACAGTTAGTGTGACCAATGGCACGGTTGAACAGGAGGGTCTTGAGGTGGGATTCGAAGGAGGCTAGGGAGGGGCCAAGGTGGAGGGATTGCGAGATGGAATTCCAAAGGTTGTGGGAAGAGTGGCTGAAGACTTGCCCGCTGATTGTGGGACAGATGGGTTGGGAGACATGGAGCAGGCCAGAACCTGTTTAGTGGAAGGAGCGGATAGGTTGGTAGGTGGTTAGGAAATTGTAGAAGTAGGGTAGTGCAAGGCTATGGAGGGCTTTAAAGTTGAGCATCATGAAACTATGTTTTGTCATAAGAAGATGAAATAATTGTGGAGTCCTGTAGCTCAGTGGTTAGAGCACTCGCTTTAGAAATATGAGATCTGTATTCAAATCCAGGCAGGTCAGGGCAATACCTTGGGCAAGGTTTTTTACTCCACAAGCCTAATAATAATAATCCCTCCAAAAAAAAGTAATAAAATGGTCATTTCAATCCACGATTGTTTGTGGGACACTGTTATGGCACAATTGGCTGCCACGTTTCGCCCACAAATATAGTCAATTTACTGTACTTTACAGTATATTCTATGAGGCGCTTTGAGACATCCAGAAGATGCGAAAAGCGCTATATCAAAATGCAAGGATTATTTTATTATTACAGTTGACTAGATCCTTAGGCTTTTGTCACCATTAACCAAATGTATGTTCCTTTAAGTGGCTTATTCTGTATTTGTAATTGACCAATAAACAGTTGTGTTTGCTAGAACTCCCCAGTGCAATCTGAATTTGTTTGATTGCTCAACGTTTCTTCAGCTGCAATGTATCTTGTAAAATCTTAAAGAGTTTTAGCTTTCCGGACAGTACATTTGGCTGCTTAACAATTTGGATGCATTCTGGGACTTCTCTTTCATAACTCATTGGTTCACCATCTGGCTCTGAATGCTTTAATTAGATACTGTAGTGATTACTCACTTGTAATCGCTAAGAGTTTCAGAATTCCACAGTTGTGATCCTGAGTCAGCGGGCTGTTTTCCAGTTCTTTGGTTGTATTAAATCTTGTAGGATTTCTCACTTTCAGCTGTTCACAGACAATCATTCAGCTGCTTATCAAGTTTTTTGGCTGAGTTATTGGAGTTGTCTTTTACCATCCATTTCAGCATGTCTGCCCTCGATAGCTTGGCATACACATCTGTCTTTTGTGTTGGATTTCCATTCAGCTTGGAATTCATTTGGCTCTTTACTTTAATTGTTTTAGTTTTAATTGAGAAATAATCACTCAAATATTTTGAGGGCTTCTCAGTTGTGTTCTTATATTTATGTTTCAGAAACAATACATACAGCAAGACAGTTTACTTGGAGATGATGTGGAAAAGTTTCTATCATCATTGATAATGGCCTCATAGATCTCTTTTGTTTCAGGTATTGAATTTTTTTTAACAAGTATTGGATTTTTCTACCATGTTCACAAGATCACAACACTGGTTTGAATGAAGAAGGACCTTTGGCTCATCTAATTTGTTCCCTCCAGAATACCTAGCCTATCATCCTCCCATCACGGCAACAAGCTGCTTTTTGAATGTTCTGGCCTCTACCACTCTTTCGGGCTAACTAACCCTCTATTCAAAGAAAAACTTCCTGCTATTGGGTTTGAAATTGCCCTTGGGCTTGTCCAACAATGTGTCATTTAATTATCTGAGTATCTTCTTCACTTGCATTTTATAACCAGTTTGAAAACTGGTATAACTAGTTTCTTTACTTTTTTTATAGATTAAATTATTGTACACCTCAGATTTATTTTTTCCATTTGGTTTATTTAGAGTTAATGATGAACAAACGCTGAATAAACACGAGTTTCCATGTAAAGTAATCAATTGATTCACTGACATTTCAATGTTTCATGTGAAAAGTCTCAACTGGTGAGTCATTCTACTCATAGTGAGATATAGGTTCTGCTACATTTCAGCAATTTTTACAACACCCATTCAAGTAAGATTGCTGGTTCCATGAGGGAACAATCTAACTGTGTGAATGGATCATAGAAATGAAAAATATGCAAGTGCGATGGAATGTCTAGTGTATTTTTAGCTTGCAGCTAGTTGTGCCTCTCATGTAGTCATTCATTTTTATACTTTGATACAGTTATGGGACTATATTTCATCTCCGTGTTCATACCTTTGGAGTTAGGCAAAACAAATCTTTGTCATTATCCTCATGTCACCATGAAACATTCAAATATTTATTTTCATGATACTATAAAATATTTAATTGGGGAAGTTTGTCCGTAAGAGGTAAATGGAAAGCACACTGCAAGAACAACCAGAAAAGTTACCCCAGAGTCTCTGCTGTTCGTCAGTGGACTTGGCAAAGGCATCTTTAGATTGCTGGCAAAATATGAGGCTTCATGTCTCTCTCTATCATTATTATGTTTAATGATTTTTCAGCTTGTTTTGCACATAATATTTTGGGGAGGGATTATTATAAGCTGTGTGGAGTAAGGAAACTTGCCTAAGGTTTCACCCTGCCTGGAATTGAACCCTAGTCTCTCTCTTATAAGACAAGCCCCTAACCACAGGTTCCCTGGGATGAAGAGAGAGGTAGGGATGGGGTCAAGGGAGCAGTTGGTGGGTGGGTTTCCTTTTCAGAATGAGAGCAGAGAGAGAGGAGGGAGAGATATGGTCAACGGTATATAATAGGGGGTGGGGGGTGGATCCTGAGGGAAAGGAAATGGGAGGGTAAGGAGTAAACAGGGAAGAGGTGGGTGAACTGATCCCCTCAATCTTAGATTTGAAAGGTATAAAACAAATGACATTACAGATTATTGAGTTGAAGGATATCATGTCTCTTTCCTAAGCAAAATACAGATGCATAAGCATGAACGCACAAATGGGAGGATATTTTTTAACACTTTGTGCCAATATGTCCAAATATGGCTTTATAGCGCAAGTGACGTGCCTTTCATATACTTTGACATAGATTTGGCACCAAAGATTTGCTTATTCCTATTTCTTGGGTATTCATCCGATTCCTAAGGTCTGCAATATGTTCTTCTATTTCAGAGATACAGTACTATATTCAGCAGATGCCTTGAGGTATTTCATCTGACTCTGGTTCAGAAATAATTCTTCGTTGCATTTGAATCCATAGAGGATCATAATCTGCTTTATATTTTGTAGCCGACAAGCGCTAACATATTTTTATTGTTGTGCTTTGGCTATCTTGTTTTCTATTTCCTGCTTTTAACAGTAGTCTTATTGCTCTGTTACGTGCTCAGATTTAAAAGAACTCAGCTTGCAACCTGCTTGCATTGATTTACAACTTCATTGGTCTTTCCATGCTCAGCTCTGACCTCTTATGCAGGCTTGCCCAATCTTTTACTCAAGGCTTGCTCTGTCTCAGAAAATCAACCAAGCAAATCATTTCTGAACTGTTGAGAAATTCAGCATTTCCTCAGCAATACCAAAATGTTCCAACGAACAGTAAATTGACCTGGCTCAGTAATCTTTTGTCCAACAGGCATTAATCCTGAAATCCTGATACAGCTTCGCTGTGAGCTGTTCAGTTTTAGTGAGATACAGTCTTGTTTTATCCTAGTCTTTTCAATTTACCTTAAGCCATACATGTTATTATTTTTCACTATTTAAATGAATGTGCTACTTAATAAACATTAAATGTTAAATTCAACATAATCAGTTGAGTTTCCAGATCTTCCTTCAGACTCTAATTTATATTTTGAAATCCATGAGTGGGTAGAAAAAATGGTGCAACATTTCCAAGATAAAATCATTGACAGCTTTATTTATCTGTATCTCTTCTCACTTTGCTATTTTTTCCTTATCATTGAATCATAGAATTGTACAGCACAAAAGGAGGCCATTCGGCCCATCTAGTGTATGCCGGCTCTTTGAAAAGAGCAACTAAATCCCACTGCTCAGCTTTCTCCCCATAACCTAACAGATCTGTTCTTCCTAAATACCACAAAAAATGTCAACTCTTCCAAAAAAAAATCCTGAACAAAGATAGAACAGATCTTGGAGTGATAAGTTATTGACCGTATGGCAGAGGTTAATGGAAATACTAAGGTTGACTGATAAAGATGAAAGACCACAAAACAATTTTTTTTAAAGAAATGAGGCTCATTTTAGCAATCCATTAGCTTTGTATGAGGAATTAATTGAATGAATGGCTCTGATCAATCTGCTGACAAAAATGTATCTGAATTTTCTGAACCAATCTGGTAAAGTTCCACATGCAAGGCTTCTAAACAGGGAAAAGCTCATTGAATTAATGCAGAATTAACCAGTTGGATTGAAAACTGTAGGTTGGATTCAGAATGCAATCATCAATGAAACATATTTATCCAAGGGCAGGTGGGGGCAAGCAGCATTCTACAAAAGTTCTTTCTGAGCACCTTGTGTTCACACTGCTCAAAAAATACTGATTCAGAAGCAATTGTTGAATACTTAATTAGGATTAATTGGACAATTGACTAGGAGCCAATAGGAGGTACTTTAAAAAGAATACTGGGAGTGGGACAAACAACAACAACAACAAATTACATTTATAGAGCGCCTTTCACGTCGGGAGGACGTCCCAAGGCGCTGCACAGGATGCGTGTGACCCGAGCTGGGAGGGGAGTGTTTGGGAAGGGGTGAAACACGAAGGGGAGGTGAAAGAGTTCGGGGTGGAACAAAAGGCACGATCGAAGAGGAAAGTCTTCAAACCGGCCTTGAAAGAGGAAAGGGAAGAGACAAAATGGAGGGATTGAGGGATGGCATTCCATAAGGTGGGAGCGGAGAAACTGAAGGCCCGGCCTCCGATGGTGGGGCGGTTCGGGCGGGGGGTTTGGAGCAGGCCAAGTCCTGTTGAACGGAGGGTCCGGGTGATGTCCTGTTGTCCTGTTGAACAAAGGGTGTGTGATGTGGAGCAGAGCTTTATTTGGAAAGAGAGCCAGAAAAAAAATCTTCCAACCTACCTGTGATTTGGATTGCGTTATACTACAGCCAGGGTTTTGGTGCTACTGATGAATTGGTAAGTGGTACATTATATATGAAGTGTGGAGGGCAGGATTAAGTGGAGCAGAAGTTAGGATGGATGAATATTCTGAAGCTTTTGCTCAATTACCCAAATGTTCAGGAGCATCGACACAGGATTTCACAGCATCCTTCTACCTCCAGGGAAAAATTCCACAATAGAGTCAATAGAGTAGAATTTACATGGTTATGCAAGCATTTGGTATTTTGCATCTGCTTTATGTTAACATGATTTTTATTTCTAACCCCAAACAAAAAGTCTGTTATTTTGCGGACAAACACTCTGAGATGCCACCCCATGCGAAGGGTGCTTTTATATGAAAGCAAATTGTAGTTGTTGTTGGTGGTGTATTATGTGAGGTAGAGTGGACAGTTCTTGGTATGGTGAGTGAAATTTACACAGACCAGCTGAGAATCAAAATTACTCAGCCAAAGGTGTACAAACATCTGCAAAAAAAATTTAACTGTTGAAGCAGTATATGTTATTTATGTCTGAGTTGTTACTAGCATGCAGTGCACCATTAAAAAGCAAGTACATTTGAATTGGTATCAGGGCCTGAGTGTCAATCTTCTGGAGTGCTGTACAATTTAACAAGGAAAGAATCCATTCCATGAATATCTAGACGGTGCACCTACAGTGTATAAAGAAAAACACGTGTCAATATCAAATTCTTTGGGGAGGGGAGAGAGAAGCAAAGATTCTTCAGCATTCAGCCTGGGGGCCCAGACCCCACAGAGGGTTAGGATTTACCAAATCTATTCATTGGTTGATGTACATTGCCATGCACCTTCATGTAAGATGCAGCTTGATCTTAAAGTCATTACATTTCGTCCTGTTACTTAGTTGCTCAACCTCATTACTCTTGATTTTTTTAACTAAATCCACGGAGCAGGTTTTTCAAAAGCATTGTGCTCATTCAACTCTCAGTATCATGCAAGGTGGCAATTGCAA
Source organism: Hydrolagus colliei (assembly GCA_035084275.1). Classification (NCBI taxonomy): domain Eukaryota; kingdom Metazoa; phylum Chordata; class Chondrichthyes; order Chimaeriformes; family Chimaeridae; genus Hydrolagus; species Hydrolagus colliei. The sequence goes on from CM068754.1 coordinate 13,155,986, forward strand.
AAATCTTTCAACAAGGTAGCAAATATCTTTGCAATGTTTTGTTTTCAGTTGATTGGTCAAACATAACTGCATAACACATCTGCTGCTGTTTTGTAATGGTTACTGAATGAATCCCATAACATATTTTGGTTATGGAAGGAGTTAGAGTCCTTTTTAATTCAGTGCAAAAATAAATCATGAAATACCACCAGAGGTCTACAGATGCTACCTTCAACACCTGTCTTCACATCACAGAAAAAGGATTGTTCCACCAGCAAAATTTTCAACTATCAATCACTGAGGGGGGAAACAATGCGGTTTCTCACATTTTAGAATGAATCAAGCTCTGGCAGTTAAGTTTATTTTTAATAGTTTTCCTCACAGCTCCATGGCAATATACAAGCCAACCAGCTGGAGACTATTCTCCTTGAGGAGGAGATGAGTGGGGTCTTCTTGGAGTTGAGCTGGCATCAAGGTGATATTTTTGGCAACAGATTGTCAGAATCAAGCCCATTCTCCGTAGTATTCTTGGTAGTCCTGAGCCAGGCAGGTCCACAATACTTCAGGGAATTCCTGATGATACCACAGCCAGACTGGTTCATTGGCAGGACTTAGAACGGCAAACCATTCACCAGGGTAGGGATTCTTCCCACTCAGCTCTTGTTAACCCTGTAAGCCAAGGCCCTAACCATTAAAGTGGTCCTTGTTGGATAAGTAGTGGGAAAGCTTGCCAGACATTGTTTTCAATGAAATGCTACGCTGTTTTAGCAGATTAGACTCCAGCAGTTCCAGACTCCCAGTTCTGACGAAGGGTTGTAGACCTGAAATGTTGACTCTTTTTCCTTTCTCCATGGATATTGCCTGACCTGCCGAGTTTCCCCAGCAACTTCTGTTTTTGTTTCAGATTCCCAGCATCTGTATTTTGTGTTTTGAGCACCTAATCTTCTTGGGAATTATGTAAATGCAATGTTTTCAATTTTCTCGCAAACGTACTGAACTTCAATAGGAAAATATTAATGCTTATCGTTGGCCTACACAGGTTTTGAGACAGCCATTAAACAAATACAAAGTGTATTCTGTACTAGATTCACTGTATTTCAAAGTTTTTTTTCAAATAAGGAATTGGAACTAGGCAAATGGGGATGTGTTGGGGTAACTGAGGTATATCTTGTTAACAAGTTTAGATATTTATGCCTTGACTTCGTTATGTTGGACATCCATTATTACTTTTACGATATCATCAATACAATAGGAACCTATTTAGCCTTTTGGTCTTTAAAGTGACCAGAAATAATGGAATTCCCTTGCGCATTTAATGGGGGCCAATGCCATGGAGTCCAAAAATGCTCTAATTCCATCAATAAACCAATTTAAATGAATTGCCTGAATTGGCAGTAATATACAGAGCATATGAAGCTACAGAGCACTTAAATTAGAAAGAAAAATATATCTGGCACCCAAAGGCAGCCATTAGAATCAATCATATGCTAGTAGTTTAATGACAGGAGTTTTAAGCCATTTGAATCCTTGAGTGAGTTTAACATAATGAGTAGCAATGCAAAAAAAAACATGTTTGTAGGCTTCATTGATTTTTGTGCTGAGAGACTGCCCAAAGTGGTAACCACATTCATTTTCATTATATCGTTATGTGTAACCCCCTTAATGGAATACAAACATTAAAAAAAGTATAATGTTGGGGTAAAGGTTGCAAAAATGTGTATTATTTATAAATATGTAATTTACTGTACATGTACATATTTTGCCCCTATTTCCAAAGTGCAGATGTTATTAAAATCTTTTACATGACTGGCTAAAATAATAGATGAATCACCTTTTAAATCTCTATTGCCCCACACTCGAAACGTATCCCATCGAAATGCAGGGACTATTATTATCCACTTGATTGCTTTAAACAATTTAAAAAAAAAGTTTGGACAATATGTCACCACATTATGTTACCTGGTGACAGCTATAGGTGTTTGTATTTTAAGACATAAATGATTTCTGTTTTTTCTGCTTATAATCATACATAATATCTCATAATATAGTTTTGAATCACACTATAATGGAACAATACTCCAGGCCCCAAATATGCTTTTAATGTTTTGCAGTGCAGTGATATGTCTTTCTCGTAGTTTAATTTATTTCATGGAGGTAGTTGTAAGAATTTTGCACAAGAAATTCCCAGGAACAATGTTTAGAAGACTGTGCTGGTCATAATTGCCACCATTAAAAGTAAAACCAATTACTGTACTACCCTTTCTCTACTTTTAGCTTGACAATTCATTATTTAATTTACAAGTTGCTTCCTGATTAATTTGCTTCCGTAAAGTAGCTGCCACATTTGTCTCCGTAACAACTTTCATTTCTAATTATTTTCACTCTGTAAAGCGCTTGGAGGAAGGTGTAACATAAATGTATTATAAGATAGCTGTTGTTGTTGGTTCAATAACTTGTGAGGTGATAGCATTGCTTGAGACCTTTATTTTTTTTTAAATGCAATAATATCATTCGCTGTTCAACTTTGTTTTCTAAATTATTCCAGTAATTTAATTGATGTAGATTGATTGATTCTGAATTGATTCTGAAATAATTTCTATTGTATCTTTGGACATATTCTGTGTATCCTGTTTTGTGAGTTTTCAAACATTTGTTTCTTATCATCCATTTCATCACTCGCAGTACACTGTATCACTAATTAAACTCGGGCAGTTCAGTCAACCTTAATAACCTGAAGTCAAGCAGTTCAATTGAAAGATAACAACAACTTGCACTTTTCGTACCCTCCACACTCAGAGCACATTTGTCAACTGTAGTTCAAATCATTTGTTTGGTTTGCTATCTCAAATGTTTCCTTTAATGCAAGCAAATTCCATCATGATTATTTTGTGTTATTTCCGTTTTGATTGGAGTCGGTGTGTTTTTTTGTGTGATTCGTCTCAGCTGTCAAACATTCTGGGCTCAAACACAGCAAATATCTCACCATTGGCACTGCACACTGAAGCGGATTATTAGTTGATACCCCATCAACATTTCATGAGGATTATGTTTGAATGTTCAGTCAAATCTCAAGGCTGTAATTTTGAACACTGTGATTACATCCTCTTTATTCAAGATCACTGGAAGTACCGTATTTATGTCTTAACTAGCTGTAATAATACAAGGAGGTCACTGGGTTGGGAGAAGATTGTTGACGCAGTGGCTTTGGCATTAAGCCACAGTAAATGTGTTACCCTCTGCTCTTGCTGATTTTACATAGACTTCATCTTCCTGTATTGGGTTGACAACCTGCACTTTGTTTAATTTAATGCTGCTTTGTCCAAATTGAGTTATTGATTGGCCCACTGAGTCATAAATACATGTATTTTCTTAGATACTGGTTATGAAAAGCTCCAATTGGATGCTGCTTGTTCTAGCAATAATCTCAGAAAAAGCATAGATTCACGTTGCTCTCTTTTATGTTAAAAACCTGCTGGTTTATGGTGATGTGTTGATCACTGCAGCATGTGAATGCAACTTCTAGGCATAGAGCTAAGGAGATTTAAAACATGAAACCTTGATTGTCTGTTTTCATCGAATGGATTGAATTGTAAAAGATGAACTCAAAGTGTGCACAGTGTCATTCACGTACAACTTTTGTCAGGTTCATTTTTCAAAAGTTTTTTTTTTTTTGTATTTATCGTGGCTCAGACCAAGTCTTTTGACATCTGAGGGATGGATGCCAGGTTTGAAAATTTCTATGGATGACATAAGCAATATGCTTGTGGGTTCCTTTCAGAAACATAACCTCCCTCACCAGAGGTTCTTGCTCTGGCCACTCCGACCCTGCTTGCTCAATACACTATGTCCAGATTCTGCTGGACGGTTTGTGTGTGAAACCTTGGCAGAACTGGATGAGCCTGAGAACTTCTGCCCAATAAATAAGTAGATTGTGTTAGCTCATGTATGAAAAGTGGGTGAGAGTTATCAGTGAGCAGTTATTTCACACTGAACTACTGTTTACCTCACTGGACTACTACTGCTAGTTATTGCTTTCAGGACAGGAGTGGAGCTGATTGGAAAATGTTGTGGAAAGAAAATGTTATCCTCATTGTATCGACTCTGTGGTTCCTGTAGGTTGAACACGTTTCTTTGGTGCAAGGAGTCTGGATGCCACAGAGTGATCCACATTTTGAAATGCCCCAGAAATATAATAAGACGAGTGAAACTTAAACTCTGTGTGAATTCCCAAACTACACATTTTGTTTATCAGATGTACATTAGTCTTCATAGCATCATTACTTGCCTCCTCATCATCAACTCAGTAATCCAGCACTATGAAGTTGTTAATGATTTCCATTTTAATGTTGCCTCCTGAGATTACATGTAACAGATTACAAGGTTTTATTTTTGAGATCTCAAGGAACATTTGATATTGTTATACAGTACAGTGGTTTCTGCTTAATTGCAAACACCTTGGTCAGAAAGCTTGATGCAATTAAACAGTTTGATTAAACAAATAAGATGATGAACTGAACAGTTTCTGCATTTTATTTTTCAGCAGCTCAAAGCACACAACTCTTAGAGAAATTGCTATACAGATTGTATTCATATGAACCTGAAGTGTTGGGAAATGTGTGGAGAAAAGTCTACATAGAGCAAAATGTTGTGCGATTGAATGTTATGCACTTAAGAAAAACTAAATACTGTAGTTCAATAGAAATGAATACTGCTGCACAAAGAGAATAATAGACCAACATCGCTGTGTGGTGTCATCGATTTCCTGTATTTACTGACTATTTTTGATGCAGAGAATACGCAAGGAACTGAGTAATCAACAATTTGGAATAAGTAAAGTAAATGTAAAGTAAACTAAACTGTATTTCCAAGCTACACATTTTCTTTTGCTTGTGTGTCGAATAAAATACATTACAAAAAACTATCTAATTTGCACTCAGAATCGTTTAAAACAGTGTATCTGATTAAGCGATAGCATATTACAACAACAATTTGAATTTATACAGTGCCCTTCACACAATGTAACATCTTAGTTTGTTTAGATAGACTGTGCAAATGTTGAATACCAAGCAGGGGGTAGGAGAGAGTCAAGTAGTTTTTGCAAGAAAATGAAAAGAATGATTAAGTTTTGACATGAATTAGTAAGGTACAATATATATCCAACATAAGTTAAACCATGATCAATGTGAGCAGTGTTAGCAACATTATCATAGCCTTTTTACATTTATCTCTCCAGATTTGTATCTGTTAATCCCTGATTACTTTATTTCTTCAAAAACTTACAACAAGCATGACAACAATCATCACAAAGTGAAATTACACTGCATTTAAGATTAATAATAAATAATAATAATCCTTGCATTTGATATAGCGCTTTTTACATCTTATCGACGTTTCAAAGAGCTTCACAGATTATACTGTAAAGTGAATTGACTGTATGTATATAAATTGACTAAATTACGATGCCGATAGGAATGCAAGCAGAATCGCACTTCTAAGGGAAAAAAAAGATGAATGGAACATTCATAAAGTACAGGATCTCTAGTATCATTTACTGCCTCACATTTATGGCGAGAAATCAAAAGGAAGACTAAGAAAAATAAGTAAGATTTACAAACTGCTCAGGAGAGTTACCGCTTGGCCAAACACAAGACTGCATAGAAATAAGTACAAAAAAGAGATTAGGAGAGCCAAGAGAGAATTGAAAAGGGACATAGCAGCAAATGCAAAACATGGTGCAAAAAAAATTTGTTCAATACTCTAACATGGTAAGGTTAGGCAAGGAAACTATTAGGACCCAAATTAGGTTGAAAAATAGACTGACCATAGAAAAAGAGATAGCGAAAATATTAAACAACTACTTAGTTTTTTTTAACAGGGAGGGCACTTTTGTTTTTTTAAAAAAAAACACTGCCCCCCCCCCCCAGCCCCAACACCCCAACATTCGACGTTCAGCAAACATTGTTTTAACTCCAGGACTTTGATGCGAGTGTCTCGGTAGGGTCAATAGGTTGAAAGCCAACAATTCTCTAGATCAGATCAAAGTAGAAGGTACTTAGAGAGAATAAACCTGAGATTTGTGCAGAACTGCCAGACATTGAGGGAGTCAATCACCACTGGTGAGGTTCCAACAGTTTGGAAGCAAGTAAATGTGGTTCTTGCATTCGAAAACGGTGACAAAACCTCAATAATTGGAAAACCGATGAAGTGTATCAACAAAAATAATGCTCAACTTTGCAGTTCTCAGATCCAGAGAACTGCCTACATGATTTATTGCAGGTCACTCAGGCACACCCATATTCATGCACCCAAACTCTAGAGTTCAGACTTACATAATGGGCCACGAATGCTAGAATCTGCTTTGAAGCCGGATATCAAGCCTCTCAAAAATGTTGCTCCAACAATACCGTTTCTAGTGCACATCTAACACATGACCCACATTCTCACGTGTGTTACTTTTAATTAACATCTATCTGCCTCCCTGCTCAAGCACCCAATCTGTTTCTCCAAAGCAGTCTGAGACATTCTCCTGCACGAAAGGCCCTATATAGGTTTATTTTACATATAACTTTTGCATTTTTTTAAAACAAGTTATTTTCCTTTCACTCAAATGGCTTACTGAGCATACGCTGGCGGTGCATTATGGATTTAATCCTTCAATGGAAGAAGCCTACCATCAATCAGTTTTCTACATTAGAACCACAGGCAATTTAGAACAGACAACAGGAGCAGAGGATGGGTATGCAGCATCGTAAGATGTCGAAACACCCTTCCACAAAGATATGTCAGGTATCCTTAGTTGTAACAAATATAAGTAAGCCCAAATTTTATTTTCTGAGGGTAGACTAAATGCAAGCTCAATTTGTGCATCTTGTGTTTACTGAGATGGCTTCATCTGAAGCTAAAGCGACAGCACAGTAAGGAGAGATAAGGTAATAGCTGCTGTTTTTAGCAGAGAGCTAGTATGGTCTGCAGCAACAGTTGGATCAGCTCCTGCAGAATGAAGCCTTTAGCTCCGACGTCTGCCCATTGACTCTGTATAGCAGGCTTAGGCTTAAACAATAAATAGCAAAGCTAGGACACCCAACATGCTAGAATGAAAGCCTGGGACTGAAATGTCTATTTGTGGATAGCCTTTTTTTGTAACTCTGACTACTAAATGGAAAAAAAAAGTGATTGAATAAATTTCTCTGTTAATTTACTGAACAAAAGCACGCAGCTAATGGTTGGGAACTATGGTCACACACCCTGAAAGTCAAATGCTATTTAGGGAGTGCACATAAGAAGAAAATGATTGATTCACTATCTTTCATTTTCTGAGTGTGCAGAAAACCAAGAGGACAGGACAATTTAAGATTCTCTGCTATTTGAGGACATGACCAATGAAGACGTGTTTTGGAGGGTAAACAATCCAGTTTATTCAAATCCACTCAAGATTGTTTAAAGTATGACTGAGGACCCTGCAAGAGCAACATTTGTGCATGTGGGACACTGCTGTGAACAATTGGCTGCCGCCCACATAATACAGTCACTACACTCGCGTATTCTGTGAAGCGCTTTGAGACATCTCAAAAACTTGACGAGGAGCTATAGCGAATGCGACCATTACTATTATTACTGGAACATTTCTCTTCCCGATCCCCACATTCTGTTGTTCTGCACTCGTTTACCTTTCGTATTCTTTCTCAAAGACTGTCATGGTATTCAAGATTTCATGTGGTGCAAGTTGACCCCAGCTTGATTTGTGTCAAATGTGCAATGAATCAAACAATCTGTATTTTTTTTTGAAGAATGGACTGAGACAGGTACAACAAGACAGGGTTTGAGGATTTTCATGACTCTGAACTCATTGATGGGAATGTTCCAGGAAGCTCATGTTTGGATGAAATTGAATTGCACTTTAAAATTAATTGTCTTTGCTGAACTGTTGAAAAGCTATAGCCAACTTTCAGAATCCAGTAAAGCAAATACAGTATTATTCTCCCAGCATATAAAGTGCATGACAAAATCCCATTTGCATTCAATGCACAGGGCACCATTGTTTTATTCACTATTGTCCTTGAAGGCCCACTGAAAGTCTAGTGAAGCAAAGATTATATTCTTTAATGTGCTAGCTACTATAGCACTTCACAAGCAAGGTCATGAAAATAACAGTAGATTTCAATGACAGAAATGAGCTTGGTTTAGCTTACACATCTGCACACTCTGTATATTGATGCTTTGGATTTTAAGACTGCCTTAGCTGTAATAAGTGGGAATATTTACTCCCCAAAAGTGCCTGCCCTCCTCTTATATGAGAGCTCATTAAGTCTGTTTCTTTCCTTCTTTGTTCTTGCAACAATGGTAAATAATACAATAGATGTGTCAGTTTCCTTGCTAAATAGCAAATTGGTAAACAGATATATGGCACAGTGCAATAAACAAAAACATGTTTTGCCATGTTAAAATAAGTTTCAGTCCAGGTTCAATAGATGTGATCAGACTTGATGTCTTCACAGGCATGGTGTTGTTCCCAGTATTCTTTCACTGTAATCAGGCTGATACTAGTATTAATGGTGAATCTCATATATTCTTATATGAAGCACAGACTCAAAAGAATGTATGAATTGTAGATTACTAAGCAAACTAACCATGTGCTTTGCAGTTATTGCATTATTGATTGTATTATATTTTGCCTTGAGTACAAATTGCCTCCTCAAATGACACTATATACATTAAACAAAAACTAGGTGCTGTTCGGCATTAGTTAGCATAGCTCTAGATTTTTCTTTGTGCATATTCAGAACTCCTCCGCAATACAAACAGATCACCCTGACAGAATAATAATAATCACCCTTCCATTTGCTACAGCGTTTTTCACATCTTCTAGACATCTAATGTGCTTCACAGAATACACTGTAAAATCAATTGTCCTGCCCGTCCCCTCTGTTCAGCGGGCTCTGGTCTCCCGCCCGATCTACCTTACCATCAGTGGCCAGGCTTGCAGACTCTCTGACCCCACACTCTGGAACTCCATCCCACAGTCTCTTCACCTCGCTTCCTCCCTTGCTTCCTTGAAGGCCAGTATCAAGACCCTCCGTTTCAATCATGCCCTATATGTGGGTAAAACACAGCAGTGTCCCACAAACAGTCATGGATTGAAATGACCAATTAATTTTTTTTTAATTGATAGGATTATTATTAGGCATCTGGAGGAAAGAAACCTGCCCAAGGTTTTACCCTGTCCAGAATTGAACCCAGGTCTCTCACTTGTAAGGCGAGTGCTCTAATCACTGAGCTACAGGACTCTTGAACCTTGTGAATTGATCATCTTTTAAGCCAATTTTCAATCCAGTGAAACAATTTGTCATTAATTCTATGCATCTTGTAGTTCCTGAGTGGGCTGAGTACTTTAATCAAAAAAAACTCTTTAAAAATTCAGTGACGTCTTCAAAGGTGCTTACAATTCTTTTAAATTGCAGAATATGATCTATTTGTATGTCAGTGCATTATTTCAATCTAGTCTTGTGAGCTCCAGTGTAACCTTGCTCCACTTTACATACAGTTTAATTAAATATTTGAACAAATTTGTATCTCTAGATTTAATCTTTGATGTTGTCCACAGTGTGTGCTAGTGTCTCTCTATTGGCATTTCTTATTTTTAAAAACAAACAAACATTATTTTGGAATCCATCTGAGAATCAATAAAAAACACTTATTTAATCTAAAATTCTATATTTTACACACAGCAGCAATTAGATTTCTTCTTCAGATATCAGTTCTAAATATGATTCACGCTACAGCAATAAATCAAGACCCATTTAAATCCAGATACAACACACCTTTGAATATCCCAAGAAGTTGTTATTAATGTTATTGTAACTTCAATGTTTTCAGGCTGTCTGGTGCTGCATTTTTTTAAACAAATTATAAAATAAACAAGGTCTAACTAATTTGGCAATGTCTCATCAATGGGTTAATATTGTATTGCAAATCATCAGAGCAAAGCTCCATTGCCTTATAACCACCATTTCAAACCTATGATAGCAAGGAATTTACTTCCATGCACCTTTTTAGTTCTAATTTTGTGCTGCTACCAGGGTATAGGAAATGGTTATTTGCCTCCCGCAAACTCATTTGTTTCATCTGGATCTTGCCTTGCCTACTGCCCATTAATCCCAATATCCATCTATCCTCTTTGCTCAGAAGGTATGACTGTGTTCAGTAGGTTATAACATCTTCTTAGCTTCGATGAGAAGTTAGTTTCATATGACTGAATTACTCATCCTCAGAAGATCTAATCAGCAGGTCAGAATAACCATTCTTTATTCTGTTGCAATACATTTCAGGGAAGGGAAAATGATTAGTCCATTTTGTCTTATTTGAATCAAACACCTGACAGATATCATTAAAACTGATATTCTCTTTGCTAATGAATGTACCATCATTGGATAACATTCTATCTAAAAGTTGAATATGTACAGCATCGCAGCAGATACATAAATATAGAATTGCACAACAGAAAGAAAACCGTGTTCTTTTATAGTGAATTTGTTTGAATTTAACTTTACCATGAAACTAATCCCTAGGGACTGGATAGTGAAGCAGTTTACCAGACGCTCACTTCAAATCTGTCTTAACTATCATTAATAGGATTTATTGAGAGCTCCTGTCATTTGATGCATTGATTATTCCAGTTTCTTGTATCAAAACGTGTGTTTTGCATACCTCAGTGGTTAGAGCATTTGAATCCAGGCAGATCAGGGCAAAACCTTGGGCAAGTTTCCTTACTTCACACGCCTAATAATAATCTGTCCAAAATAATAACAAAATTGGTCATTTCAATCCACAACTGTTTGTGGGACACTGCTGTACGCAATTGGCTGCCGCATTTCACCCGAAATATAGTCAATTAACTTTACAGTATATTCTGTGAAGCAGTTTGAGATGTGGATAGGATGTGAAAAGCGCCCAAATGCAAGGATTATTGTTATAACATAAGATGACTTGACAACAACACACTTACAAGTAATATTTTCACAAAGGCTAAAAGTCTACATATTCACCTGTGTAATATAAAGTGTGGAGCACACAAGTTAAAAAATTCACTCAGTAATGGAGATTGTCCTCACCTTAAAACATCTGTCCCACGCACCTTCAGTAAATGTTATCAGGTCATATATATTTGAAAGGAGTGTCAGTGCAGACACAAACTGAATTCCACTGGATCTATTTTAGCTCCAAATAACGCTTTTGTTTCCATTATCAGAACATTATACATTGCCAACTCTTAAAAATTCAACTCCAGAAGTTCTGTTCTGCGAAATGCTGTCAGAGTGAACACATTAAAATACCATTTTTGGAATCTGACTGAAATGCTTAGCTATTGTCAGATCCTGCAATAAAGTGATTTTTCACACGACACAATCATTTTAAATCCTGACCAAGCAATGATTGTGAACCTCATGTTTACAATTTAAGCATTCAGGAGTCCTCATTTTTATTTACAGTTTTTGATCCCGTCATTAATCCTGCATAGCGGTGGCTATATTAGTTCTTAGCTCTGCAGGAGGCAGATAAATTAGAATGATAAATCTTTTTTCGATCCCTGATTGCACACACTAAAAATAATTACGTTCCACTTTATTATGGTACTGTGTAATGTTGAAAATCATGATGTCTATTGCACAACTGTTACAGTTAGTACTGTGACTGTAGATAGACAGTTGGAGTTTTGAGTTAATTATCAAAATAAATTCTGGCTAACATGTTATTTAAGCAAGCAGGATTACACAATCATCACAAGAAACCTGTTATGAACTATCACAAATTTTTACCACAGAATCAAATGGGTTTTGAATTTATTTGCAGATATGCACTTCCCCACTTTGATTTAATATTTATATATTATGTATCATACATTATATCCTTGTATGTATACTGTATAGCTTTTTTTTTACATGTGTAGTGATTTGTGTGTGTGTATGTATATGTGTGTATACATATATATATATGCTAAACATATCACTTTGCTATCAGGGTGTATTGTTGCTCTTATATTTTTGCTTGTGAAAATATCTCACATATTTTTGAACTATAAATGTCTTGTTTTGTCTTAATACATTTGAAAAATCTTCTCACACCATCACAAATATTTCATTGCTGGAGAATTGTTCCTCTGATTTTGTGGAAAGTAAAATGTAAGATAAGAAACTTAATTGTGATATTAATAGATAGAATCATAGAATCTTACGGCACAAAAGGAGGCCATTCGGCCCATCGAGTCTGTGCCAGCTCTTTAAAAAGAGCAATTTAATCCCACTCCCCAGCCCTCTCCCCATAACCTCGCTAACCCATCCTCCCCAAATAAATGTCTACCTCTCTTTTAAAAGTTATCGAATTGGCCTCCACCACCTTTTCAGGCAATGCATTCCAGATTGGAACAACTCACTGGGTGAAAAGATTTCTCCTCATCTCCCCTCTGCTTCTTTTTGAAATTATTTTAAATCTGTGACCACAAGTCACTGATATGCCCACCAGTGGAAACAATTTTTCCCTATCTACTCTGTCGAATCCCCTCATGATCTTAAAAAAACTCTATTAGGTCTCCTCGCAACCTTCTTTGTTCCAATGAGAATAAACTTAGCCTCTCTAGCCTTTCCTCATAGCTGAAGTCCCTCATTCCTGGTACCATCCTCATAAATCTCCTCTGCACCCTTTCCAATGCCCAAATATTCTTCCTAAAGTGTGGTGACCAGAATTGTACACAGTACTCTAGCTGAGGCCTAATCAAAGTTTTATAGAGTTTATTGAGAACCTCCTGACTTTTGTACTCTGTGCCCCTATTTATAAAGCCTAGTATCCTGTATGCTTTTTTAATAGCCTTGTCTACCTATCCTGCCACCTTCAAAGAATCACTCACACAAACTCCCAGGTCTCTCTGTTCTTTCACACCCCTTAAAATTGCACAACCTAGCCTATATTGCCCCCCACTCATTTCTCCTCCTAAAATGCATCACCTCACATTTCTCTATATTAAACTTCATCTGCCATGTTCTGCCCATTTTACCATTCGGTCTATATCTTCTTGCAGACGAGTACTATCCTCCTCACTATTTACTATTTTCTATTCCAAACTTTGTGTCCTCTGCAAATTGTGACAGGGTACTCCCTAGACCCATGTCCAGATCATTAATATAAATGAAAAAGAACAGTGGTCCTAATACCAATCCCTGGGGGACGCCACTCTACACTTCCCTCCAGTCAGAAAAGCAGCCGCTCACCACAACTCTCTGCTTTCTGTCTCCCAGCCAATTCTGGATCCGTGCTGCCACTGTCCCTATAGAAATAAATCTATAATATTTCTGTGAGTTCATATTTCTGATTCTTGTGAAGTTTTAATTTGTTTTGAATGCAGCAGTGTAGCAGGCGAGTACCTTCAATCCATTAATAGTTGAAGAGAAACACTATGAATCCTTCTAATGGGACTTATGATGGAAGGTCTCGTGAGAACATAAAAAATTCAGAACACATGAGTGAAAAAGAATAGCATTAATAGCAGTAGCTTAGTGGAGGGTGTGTGGGTGTGAGATTGTACATTACATTCAAAGGAAATTCTGATTGTTTCAAAGTTTTCACTCGGCAAAAGGAACCTCTGCAGGTACCCAGTATATTTCTTGATAGCAGTGGGAGGACAAGGGAGAAGGGAGAGGAAAACTATGCTTCTCAATTCCCTTCATACGTTTCAATTTTCATCACTATAGGAGAGGAGCCAATTGTGCTAATGACACATTCAGGCAACTGCTCTTTTACCATGGAGCAAAATGAACAATTGATGAGGATATCCTTGAAGCAAATCTCTTACCGGGTCTGTTTACAGAGGGTAATAGGTAACACAGCATGGCCTAAAGCAGTATACTTGAAAATAACATGAAAATGTAAGATGTTAAAATGACAGGTCCATTTTTCACCGAAGAAACCAGAATTTCCTTCAGCTTACTTTAACTTTGAGTGTTGATTCACAATTGTATCCCTCTGTTTGTATTAAAGTGAGATTTCACATGTTCTGGAGTTTCATCACCCCTGCCTGGGTTGTATTCAAACTTTAATGCTCCATTGTTGTTTTATGCAGTCTCTTGTTTAAATTTTACAATGTTATTGCAGTGAATGCTGGCAAAAATATTGAAGATGTCAGAGCAGTTGGGAATGTTCTGGTGTGTGAGGGTGAATGTAACTGATTTCATTTCACATGACTTTTTTTTGACGGGGCAAGATTTTTATTGGAATGTAATCTGTATTCTCAATATGCGCAATAAGATAAGCTGGTCTCTCCTATGTCTCTAGATTATCACTGCCGCATACGCTGAGCATGTTTAAATGCAGCATACAACAACAACAACAACAAAATTACATTTATAGAATGTCTTTCATGTCGGGAAGACGTCCCAAGGCGCTGAGACCAATGGTATTTCATTGTTCAAACAGTATAGCAAATGCTGTGACCTTCACACAGTGACCAAGATTAAATATCAGTGCTGTCTTAAAGACAGCTGTCACAAACTTTGCAAAACACCAAGGAATAAGACCAAAATAAGCGAATACAATATTTGACCCCTTTCCTGTTATTGTAATCTGATTTGTGGACAGGATTTATTGACTTTTCTATTTTTTTTAATAAGTCGCTTTCCACCAGATTTGCCTACAAACAGTATCATGACACTTTACACCATATCCAGCAAAGCTCTATGAGATGTTGTCCTGACATGAAATGCGCTGTTGCAAATGCATGGTTATCATTATTATTTTATTAAACTTCATTGAAAGTGCTCTGAGATGCCGTCCGGCGTGCAGGGCGCTACATAAATCAAAGTTGTTTTGAAATTTAGTTTATGTTCCTTGTTTGGTATTTTAGGTATGGCATGCCACAAGCAATATTTCCATGAAATATTATTCATATTTCATGGATTTCAGGCACCCATTTTCCCTTTGAATTTATATCTGAGGAAATGGTAAACTTTACAAAACTACTTCGCCATATGAAATGTATCCAATTAATGCCCACAATGCTGCTGCAGGCTGCAGTGGAGCCAAACCACAAAAGCCTAATTGAAGGCCCATTTTAAAAAACATTCTTAATATATGATATAAACACAATAAATATTGAAGATTCATGAGATATAAATTATATATACATCCTCCTAATGCGTTCTTGCATATATAATTTAAGGCCACGAAGCCACTTTTGAGTACTGTTTATTAACTCCATAGGAAACAGTCTGTAAAACTGGTCCACAAATTATTCCACATGAACAGCACATTTACATGGCCCATTTAAATCTCCCCAGAATGCATCATCTTGAGTGATTTCAGACAAAACCCCCCAAATAATTGCCAAGTCCCTTAATTTGTCTGAGTTCATGCTACATTAGTTTATCTACTTTGAGGTGCAAGCCAATATATTTTCAAGATTGCTTCAACTGTAAAACATCCATGACAAAAAACCTTTTCTGTTACAATGTTCCCATTTTTATCCGAAGTACAGTACTTATCTTTGGAGATGAACACTTTACTCTGATGTCAATCAATCAAAATTTACATTTATATAGCACCTTTCACATTGAGAGGACATCCCAAGGCATTGTACAGTCAGGTAGGAACAAGAGTGGAAGGGGAGGGGCAGGATGAAGGAGAGTAGGAGAATTGACTATATTTGTGGGTGAAACGCGGCAGCCAAATTGCGCACATCAGAGTCTTACATGAGATTAAGTGGGTCGATGGGCCTTCTTCATCTGAATTGACCTTGTGATGTGCACAATAAATATTTGATGTAATCCAAATGGGATGTTGGTTGAACATGGAAATTTGGATAGCAAATCAGTCTGTGTCTGTAACGCAAACTATTTTGTGTTTCCCAATTCTATCATCAATTGTATTCTTGTCAATTTGTATTTTGTCCAACTCTTAAATTTAAAACTGGAACACTACTGTTACCTTCCAACATTACCTTGAATATTTTAATCTGAGATTTTGGAATGTGAATTATATCAAATGTATTACTTTAATTGTTCTCATTCAAGTTTGAAAATCCAAAACCTACTCTTCCCTTAGGCCAATTTCTGCTCAAAACAATTACTCAGTAAGCATTTAAAGTTGACAGTTTTCCGCAAGATAAATTCCATTGCTTCTTCAACAGCTAAGCAATACGATAAATAGAATATTGACTTAGAACAAACAAAGAGCCTTTTGTCTTTCTGCTATCAGTATTTCTTCTGCTCAATTACCATTCCAAACTGTTGTAAATACCACTTCATTCCAAGTAATCATCCAAAACTCTGCAGCTGGTGTCCTCTCCCACACAAGGCTCTGTGGGTCCATCACTCCCACTGAGCTTCACAGGTTCCCCATTCCTCAGAGGATCGAATTTAAGATCCTTGTCCTCACTTTCAAGACCCTCCTCATGGCCTTACTTCCCCTATCTCTTTGACCTGCTAACTCCCTGTCAACGTATCCTTTCCCTCTGTTCAGCAGGCTCCACCCTGCTCCATGTTCCATGCCCAATCCCCCCTACCCTCGGCGGCCGGGCTTCCAGCCTCTCTGCCCCAACACTTTGGAACTCCATCGCAAAATCCCTTCACCTTGCTCCCTCCCTTGCCTCCTTCAAGACTGGTCTCAAGATCCTCCTCTTCAACTGTGCCTTCAGTTGCCTTCCTATCTCTCTGCCCTTCCTCATCCTAATCCTGCCTCCCACCCCGCTCTGGTCCTGACCCTGACTGTTCAGCGCCTTGAGACATCCTCCTGATGTGAAAAGCACTCTACAAATGTAACTTTGTTGTAATCCAGTATGATTCTAATGCATCAAGGCCAAGGAATGTGTAAGGGGATGCATGGAATTCTCAACTTGGTTTGTATACTCTTAAGAATGGTGACAGGTTTCTGCATGTGTCAAACACCGAGATGAGCAAAAAAAAAGCAGTATTTACAGTTTAAATAGTTTGTGATTTGTTATAATTCATCATGAAACAATGCAAATTAATTTTTTTTTCTCCAACACTGCTTCAGTTCCTTTATCTCCATGGACACTCTCGTAGTTTGTGTTTCATTTCCTTGAGCAGCAGAGGTTTGTCCAAATCAAAGGTTTTAGTGACATGACTGTAGATATCAAAGCAGAGTGATTGATATCTTAATGTGGATTTTTTTTTAAAAAGCTGATGGTATGATGAAACAAAAATCTGTGAATTGCTTTTAAAGGGCGGCAATTGAAACCTAACGTGACCTTTGTTTAGTTTATCTCAACAGAGTATTCAAGGAAATATGGAATGCACTATTCATTGTACAAATATATACATTATTATAACCTTTTTGATTTTCATCAGAATTGTACTAACAATACGACAAAGAATTGAGCAGCTCCTTTCATTCTTCCTATCTTGATGCTTTGATTCATGGAAATCTGTGTCTGAAATGAATACAGCAAAAGTGATTTGGCAAAGGTTCTCATTTGTGTTACTCCATTACAGTTACATTTTCTGCAGTATAGCTTAAATCAAATGTACTTTTGAATAACGTTCCATACATTCACAATATTTTCATAACATTAGCGGGATAGATGAATTTTAGAATAGCCTAGCATAATTGCATTTCCCTTGACATAGTACTACTGTTTGAATAAGTGTGAGCCTAATTATTTTGTATCTCATAGGAAAACTTTGAAGAAATTGCTCATTTGGGATTTATTTTACATAATCTGTCTAACTTCAGTCATTACCAATCACCTTCACTTCAGTGAATGACCTTTTCAAAGGTTTTAATCTCTCATAAAAAGATTTTTTTTACACTTTTCACTTGATATTCTTCTACAGTGCTGTCTTCCTAGACATATATCGCAATGACCTGAAATAGGAATTTCTTGCTCCATTTGCTTTTGAGAAGTTTTATGCAAAATTGCAACATATTCATAAAATATTGCTAAGTGTGATCACAAGATTAAGTGCAATTTTTCTGTCTGTTAAATACAGAATAACGTTTTAAATAACAGGTAGTAAGACAACTGTTCTTTTTGCCTCAAGCTTCATTTGTTCAAATCACAGAATAGTTGTCATCAATCTAATAATAACATGGGTCTATCTCTGTCAGCCATCTTCAACTCCTGAAGGGTTTCAAACTGTCTCCATTGACAACTTATTGGCTTAATTCATACTGAGATAAAGATGGCTGGGAAAATGTATATTGTTATAAAGTTCAGTGTTATTTTATAAACTTTTTTTAAAAGAAACTTTTCGGTGTATCACATGATTTGCTTTTCACTGATGAAATATCTCTTACGTGAGTCCAACGCAGTCCAAAACTGCTCAGATTGAGACCACATTGAGGATTCAGTGTCAGCCTGACTCAGTTGGTAGCACTCTTGCCTCTTGAGTCAGAGAATGTGTGTTCAAGCTTCATGTCATCAATGTGAACAATAATAATAATCCTTGCACTTGATATTGCATTTTTCACATCTTCTAGACATCTCAAAGCTCTTCACAGAACATACTGTGAAGTGAATTGATTGTATATATGTGGGCGAAATGTGGCAGCCAATTATAAATAGCAGTATCCCACAAACAGTCATGAATTGAAGTGACCTATTTATTATGTTCTTTTCAGGGATTATTATTAGGTATGTAGAGTAAGGAAGCTTGCCCAAGGTTTCGTGCATCCTGGAATTGAACCCAGATCTCTCACTTGTATGGCGAGTGCTCCAACCAGGACTCCAGCTCACATTGACTAAGATGTCACTCCAATGCATTGCTTGAGGTGTGCTGCATTCTTGGGAGGTGCAGTCCTTTGAATAAGATATCAGATTAAGGTCCTATCTGCCCATTTAATTGGATTGTGAAAGACCCCATGACACTTAATCAATCAGAAGTAAAAGGTGCTACATTCAAATACAAGGATTATCATTTTATAACCTTTTCTCAGTCCAACTTTACACTCTCCATCATCGGAGATATTTTCTGAGATGTGACTGCTCCGTAAGATTATAATTCAAGCATCACCATAGGAGGAGTAGGTTCTAAAACAAATTTGTTTATGTAAAAGAGCAACTGCAGATGCACATCAAAATTCAGTGCCAATCCTCAGAATTCAGCAGCACGCTTCAAAATTCAATATCGACATCCAATCTTCACAAGTTTCTCTTGCTATTTATTGTTTGTGTTGCTCTTCTCCACGCTTGCATTTCCCCCAGGAACGCTGCTGATATATTGTTTGACGTGAAGCAGAATTTACCATTAAACAGTTGCTGAATCCGAGTTACTGCAGATTGAATAATACAGGATCTATGCTCTCATAATGTTACTTCACTTGTACCTTTTCAGAGCACCCGATAATCTGGGGGCGGGAGGAGGGAGAGTAGTTCATTTTATTATTTCATCTCTGTCTGCAAATCTGCAAAAAAAAGTTGGTTCAATTACAGTAGAATTCATAACTATTATGAACTTCTACAACTTCTACAAAAATGAGTTAAAGCAGAATAAAATAGGCTTGATTATATAAACTCTAAGGGCTGATTCTGGTCAAACATAATGGCCAACTATTCTTTCTCCTCACTGACTGAGGGATTAATATTTTAAAATGTTCTGGACTCCCGAGGATACTTCTTAACATGAAGCCTTATGAAGAATAATGAATGTGCCAGGGTTGCTATGAGGTTTGAGAGTTACTGTGCTTCCATAGGCACCGCATACTTGTTTTAAATATTTTATCGATTTGCGGATTTGTTGAAAAAAATATTGAGAAAGCAACATGTGAGTGAAGACGCCTTATGCTATCTCAAAGCAAATGATAGCAATCCAATGGAATGAATGTTTTTGTAGGCAAACAGGACAGTCATTTGACACTACAGTCAGCCCAAAATTGAATGATAAATTAATGTGAAGGATTACTCGCCAGGAAACTTGTAGAAATTTGCTTCTTTGCTACCCCCCCACCCTTGCCCCATATGATTCCTGCCCCGGAGTGGTAGCCTAGCCTATGATCGTAAATTCTGGTGTGGAGAACAAACAACAATAATTTAGACCTGAAAAAATCAGGCTGCAACTATTTTGGAGAAAAGTATGGCAAAATAACCTCTACTGAAGGTAGACAAATGATGGCCAAAAGATTCCAAAAACTGGTGAAAATAGTGTCTAGCCTTTAACCGAGTTGAAGAAACTCTTCAAGTGTAAGATGTGATAAGATTTCATTAAACTGTGACGATAAATGATCGTATTTGCATAATTCAGCTCTCTCACATCTTTACTGCAATATATCTATTA
The DNA here is from genome assembly GCA_035084275.1 of Hydrolagus colliei. Lineage (NCBI taxonomy): Eukaryota > Metazoa > Chordata > Chondrichthyes > Chimaeriformes > Chimaeridae > Hydrolagus > Hydrolagus colliei. Next base: position 13,176,238 of record CM068754.1, read on the forward strand.
TATTAGACCCTGCAGCTTAATTGCAGCTGTAGCTTGGTCCTGTCAATCCCTTTAACACCCTTACCAAAGCACAGGAAAGCACATTAATACTTTATTTTTTTAAAAAGCCACCAGTGAGGTCTATTCACAAATTTCCAGCCTAAGGATAATTTAAACAAAACAAATTACATACAGTAAGGAATGAGGCATAATAGGAGCCACAAAAATCATCATTTGTCCAAAGTGACCTTATCTATGTATTTCACATCACCTGGAAATTCACAGAACAGAAATTTCCTGTTTCCGACAATAATTAAAATCAGTGCATGTGACCCTGTTGGTCTATGAGAGAATGGCGAGGAATGCTGGGGATTATTGTAATGTTTCAATGAAAACTTTTATTCACCCCCCCAAACCCCCCTTCTCTCATTTACCGCTCTGAGCTTACAGAGAAGCGGTAGTGTCTGACTTCACTAATAAGCAACATGGCATGTGACCTGAGAGTGCACTTTGACATTGGTGACGAGATAATGTCTGCAGTAGCACTGCCTGGAATCAGAATAGTACCAGTTGCAGCATCAGCGAGTGATTAATATCAGTTGGGAAGTGCAATTTGTCATTGTATGACTATTAAAATGTATTTTATTGCTTCAAACAGATGTGTTTCTTGAATTTAAATGTACTATTCCATTTGGAGTTTAAAGCAGTCACTTGAAAATAACTTGCTGTCTGGCAATCTTTTGGGAATGAAGTCTTCTCTTGTGTTTTCTGTTTATTTCAAACAAGAAGCGTATTGTGTTCTGCCTTGCTGTCTCTGGTTTTGTATGATGATCTAGGGTTTAACAACAGGGAAAATGGGGATGTAATAATGCCATGGACTGCAGCTACTGAAATGTCATTCAGAATATAATCTTCGCTGCAGTTGTTTGTTTGCATTGAGAATTAATGTGCTTCTGGGGTTTCTTCAATGGTATATGCAACAAAAAAACATGAGTAATGGCACAGTAGAACAAAACAATTAGACAATCCAGGGCTTTTCAATCTTCTTCGAAGATCATTCAGAGGCAACATCATGGGGGTCGTGTTGATATGAAAAAAAATTCAAATGGGATCGGAAAAAGTAAACTCAAAACCATACTTCAGGATGCACCAAGGCAGTAAAACAAAAGAACACAGGTTAGATTTGCAAAGGGCAATTTCAGGACAGATAGCAGGAGCCAGGCTGATATTGCAAATGCTGAAGATGTTTTTATTGCAATTTTTGGGAGTGTTACAAGAAATGTCCAATAAATCAGAGCACATTGTAAAAGGGGTGGTTTACTTGAACTCTCCAATGAAGAAATCGTAATTCAAATTATTTCAGAATTTGCGATGAACAAGTTGATAACAGTTATTCCAGTGATGATGGATAAGATGTAAGGCATTAAGATTTAAGGCGTCACATTACTTGGGGAAAATTTGTAATACAAGAGTGTATTTTAAATCATGCAGTTAAGAGTTAGAAAGGACAAAAAGATTTGACTTTGAAGAATATTGTGCATGAAGGAACCGTTAGCTCTGCATTACTAAACAAATTAGCACCTACATGTAGTGAGCAAGAAAATATTTGGGGTATTAATAATAAATAATCCTTGTATTTAGTATTATTCTAAAGCTTCAATTTGGGATAGTGCCTTTCACACTGGGACGATACACCAAAGCACTACACAGCATTTATTGAATTTGTAGGTGAACACAGCAGCCAGATTGCACACAACAATGTTCCAAATACAGCCATCAAATAAATGACCAATTTTATTTGTGGGAATACAGGCCAAGTCTTCGGAGAAACTCCTTTCGAGTAATGTTATGAGATCTTTAACAGCATCTGAACAGACAGGAGAGACAGACAGCTGTTTCAAATCGCATCACGAGGTAAGCATCTCTGACAATGCAATACACCAGACCTGCAGTGAAATGTCATCTTAGATGAATTGTAGTACTGACGTGGAGTTTGAATGGAGAACTTTTTGTGACTCAGAGGTGAATGCTACCAAATGAGCCAGGCTGAGACCAACATATGTTGCTGGTCAAGAGAAGCCATCAGAACCATTTGTACAGTTATGGATTGCAAGTTAAGGTGTCCATTGGTTTCATAAAAGGCTAGGTCTCCCTAGAATCTAAAATGCACATAAACATAGCTTTGCCTCCTGAATCAGAGCTCAGTCATGTCAGGTTGTTTTAGAGTGCTAAAATATTGTTCTCAAATTCAACACAGAATAAGTAGGCTTATATAGCTTTTGAACAGCATTTGAAAAACATCATTCACTTTAGTGCGAATGAAAAGTATTATAAATATGACCAACGTTGGAACATGGCAATAAACAATTTGAGAATGCAGCTATGAAGAATAGGAGATTTCCTTTGAATCAGCAAAGCGGTAAAGCAAACATCTGTTCTAAGTAAAGGTTTGCATGACTGTAACCATCATTGTGCACTCAGAACAGATGTCCTGTTGCTTTGATAACTGGCCACTAGAGCAAGCAAATTGTGTCCATGGAACCATTCCCCAGAAAGATGATGCCAGACCAGGAGCAGAGAAGGAAAGCCAATGGGGAGAAAATTGGAAATGCAATTGGAGAAACTAAAACTACAATTGTCTCCAGTTTATATAAAAAACACACAAAAAATTATTCCTAGCCATTGATTCAAAGAGGTTATATTTATATTGCAAGATGAATAGCCCTCTGTTTTCACAAGAACTGATGTGATAATTTAACCGATAATTTAACAATAAAAAAATCACTGCCTTTGGTCACATAATTACCAATTTCTATTTATTTAAAATATACACACAAGTACTGGCAAAAACACATGCTGTGACACAAGGTTGTAACACTAAAGGTAAAACATCAACTGTGCTCAAATTGTGCCTATGATTTTTTTTACTATAGCTTACACATTTTACTGAATGTTCAATTGATTGTATTAACAAACATCTAAATGCAAAAAGCAATTATGCTCCAATTAACTTGTTAGAAACTAAATCTGGCTATCTTTAAAATTTGAAGAGGACATTACTCTAGGTTTCAGTGCATTTAACTTATTTGTCAGCAAGAATTATTTTGCTGTTAACCATACTGTAATTGGTTCAAGGAAGTATTCTGTGTGCAAATAAGCATTACAGCTGATGGCTGTAACACTGCAACATCTGGATTGTCAAATTCATATATCGAAAGAGGACACACAAAGGAATGTGCTTCAAACCATTGTGTATCTGAGATTCCCCAAACAATATCCAAATTTTTTTTGATAATGAACATCCTTCTAAAAATTATTTTGCAAAATGTAAGAGAAATAAAGAATTTGTAAATTGCAAGCAATGGAATAAATTGCTTGGAGACAAAAGTCATAACTCACCAATAATTAGGGAGAGAAATTCCACTGGGTCTTGGCTATTTTCTACATAATCTACAGGCAAAAGACAGCTTCAAAATTAAGAGGAAGTAGATAGGTAGTTTCAACCTTCGACTTAGATCAGATTTCCTCAAGGAACTTTTTTGTTGCATTTATTAAAGTGAATGAATGTATTGCTGAGTGATGAACAGATTCCTAACCCAATATTGCCAACTGCAGGGTAAAGCCCCAAAGCACTGTACCTCAGAAGATCACCATCTACCAGAGTAAATGTAAGTATCCAATACTACTTTCAAAGGAGAATTGAGCAATTGGAATTGGTTTAAGAACACCCACAGTATTTTACTTAATTGTCATCTCATATGAACCCGAGTGACGAATATTCCACTGAATAACACTAATCCAGCAAATCTTGAAAGGTCAACTTCAAGTTCCCCAAATCCTCCTTTTATATATGATCATTACATTTTCATTATCTACAAGAAACAGCGTTCCAAGTTAAAAATATATACAGTATATTATTGAGCAGAGTTCAACAAGCAGAAAAATTAGTATGTTTTGCTTTAGTCACTTGTGTTTTGTGCAAATTTCCTGGATTGGTATAGAAAGTTGAAATACAGATGCCAGATACACAGATCGTGTATTCCTGGAACAGAAACTTGGCAGAAGCGGCTACTTTATTTTGTTCGCCAATCTTTGCTCTCCTGGAAGTAATTTATTTTCGCTCTCTCTTGAGAGCATTTAACTCCCACTCACCCCCCCTGCTTTGTTGGGTAAGAGGTTTCACAAGGCATCAGTAACCGTCTGCTACACCTCTCAAGTAGTTATTATTCATGTACAGTACAAGCCTCAGTACATTTCAACAAGATGGCTTGCGATGGGATAAGCCTGATGCCATTTTCACATAATGTATAGGATGACCAAAATATCATGGTAACATTACAATGCCAAATAACCCTTAAATAAAAACATTTTTGGGGTGGAATATTAGGTTAGGTATCACAACATTTTGGTCGCCCTTGTGTGTACAAATGTACCTCCAGCTGTTTTGCTTTCCCCCGCCACTAACCTGGGGCATAAAGACCAATTATAACTTTCCTACAACTATACAGGCTGTGAACAGTTATTTATAAATTGATTGGGTATCAAACCTTGAACCTTCTGTATGGATCAATTGCTCACTGGATAAATTTGATGAGTCATTGGGGGAGCTCATTATCAGCTCTTGTGCTTTTCCTGTCATGACTTTGTTATGATTGGCAGCCCGGGAGTGCTTTTTCCCTGAAGACTGCAGAGTTATGTTGTTCCATCACTTGATTCATATTAGCTTTGTAGAACACTGACACCGCCATCTATGAGAGTCAAGGTCAAGTTTTATTAAGGATTTTCCGTCTTTGAATACCTAGCCTGCCATCTTTGCTAACCTTATTGCGCGTTGTACACTGACATGTAAAGGGTTGTACCCTGCTTCACCAAGTGCAAACTCTCAGTGTTGGCACGGAAGAGTAGCGTGTTCTTATTCAAATTGATGTGTGGTGTCTGCTCATGGTGAACCTCTTGCTAGTTTCTAAGACTCCTCTTTCTTGAAGTGATAATATGCAGTGGCTCCAGAAGACCAATTCTTCTCACGTAAACTTGTTACCTTACATGCTCCAAAACCCTGCCTGATGTGAAGGGCACTATATAAATGCAAATTGTTGTTGCTGACCTCAGTCATCGGGTCTAATGGCCCACGGAACAGGTGGATTGAAACTGAAGAACTCATCCACAGAGACAAAATAGGCCAGATACAAACTGTTAGTTCTCAGCTTACATGGTGTGGTCATGTCTCTTCATTATCGTTGTTAGGCATTGAGATTCAGCCATGGATGCAGTAGTATGTGTAGCTGACATTTTCTGATGAGTATGAGTGATACGTTTGCACAATGAAATGAAAACATCAGTTTATTTGATTGAAGTACTTGTGGCAGCTCAGCTTATACACTGTTTTGTAAATGAACCTGATCTGGTAGCTCATTTGTTGAAGTCTTTCTCTAACCAGTTTAGTAATCTCGGATTCCTCTTCCTTTCCGTGTTTTACATTGTCATCGACAACAAATTCAGTTGTCCCGACTCTAGGAAATACCTGGTATTGTCGGAGATTGACTGTGTGTGTGTGTGTCCCTCTCTCGGGCATTTGATTTCCATTTTCCTGTACAAAACGGATTGCCTAAACAGATGAGAAATTGAATTATACAATTTTAAATCTATACTAAGCATTAATTTTAAAAACTTAATAATACCTTTGAGGATCTGTTTAGCATAACCACTCTTTCTTTCATTCCAATACCCATGACAATCATGAAAACTCTGGCTGAATTTTGAAGGGACATGTGCCAATTGCACTGCCTTTCTAAGTACTGTAATCACACAAAGTGAATTAGATGGAAAGCAATAAAAACCTTTTGATATAGAGCTGACTTGTCTTGAGGGCTAATAAGATGTTTTTCCTTTCCAGAATAATTTACTCTTAAACCCAATTTGTTGTTATAAAGAATTCACGTTTCTGCATTATTGATGCAGAACATGGTATCTTGAAAAATTGCACTTAATCTTATGTTTGTTAACCAAAATATGATGGGAAAAGGTTAAAAAAAATCAGATAAAGGTAAGACCATAACTCACTGGAAAAATTTTAGGTGATACTTCACCATGATAATAATAATAATAATTGCATTTGATATAGCGCTTTTCACATCTTCTAGATGTCTCAAAGTGCTTCACAAAATATACTGTAAAATGAATTGGCTGTATTTTTTTGGGGGGAAACCAACAGCGAATTGCGCACAGCAGTGTCCCACAAATAGTCGTGGATTTGAAGTGATTGATCTTTCATTTATTATTTTTTGTCTTGACGGATTATTATCAGGAAAGTCGAGTACTGAAACTTGCCCAAGGTTCTGCCCTGCCAGGAATTGAATCTGGATCTCTCGCTTGCGATGCAAATGCTCTAACCATTGAACTGCAGGACTCCACACATCTTTCTCACTTTTCAAGCAAAAATGCAAGCAATATATTTTGAGGGTCTTGAAGTGAGAGGAAGCCGTTAACCTGATTGATACATCTCATTTAAAAATCAAATAGTCTTTCTAATTTACTCATGCATAGAACTTCAATATCATTGGTTATTTTAATGCAGATATCCATTAAATGTCTGCTCCTAAACTACATTAAACAACGTGTTTTTACTTCATCTAGATGAAATAATGATTCACAATGATTTAAAAACATGGAATCTGTGTTCTTTCAACCTTTGAAGGCTTTATAAAATAGCAGCTTATTCGAAAGATAAGCCTAATTAAGAACATTACTTAAAAATACTGTATATATAATTTTTAAACCAACAACATAAATTTGGTTTCATTGCCAAAAATCCTAATCATATAGACCTGAGCTGGTAAAACTAGGAATAAAAGATGGAATGTTAAACAGTGATTTGTACACGTCGATTACCTGAATATCTTGTGCAATATTTATGTTATAGTTGCTTATAAACGTCCACATGCTCAACAACAATTTCCTGTTAAAATGCTTTGGGACTTTAATGTGATAATGCACTATATCAAATGCATATATTATTAATAATGGATATCATTTCAATAACAAGAATTAGAGTGCACTTATATCTGATTCGCTTGATCCATCAAAGTAAATATTTTCCTGACATTAGAATACACTCAATTTTCACTTTTAATTTTCCACGATTATTTTGAAAAATGTTTGCTATTTTGAAAAGTATTTTTCAAACTATGAAGATTTGTGAGGTTGTCATGTAGAAAGTGCTGCTTTCTAAAGCAAACCTGGTTCGAGTGTTTGTTGTAATTAATAATTAGCAGCAGCAGAGAACATTTTATGCCTGGATTTCTGTCATGGAGCCAAAGGCCTACATGTAGGTCAGTCCTCCATATTTGGCCAGTTTCATCAATATGAAATTAGACAAGCCAAGTTACTTGAAAAATTGAACCTTAGCAGCAGAAAGCAATAAAATGAAATCTGCAATGGAGGCTTTTAATAATCCTGGGCTTTACTTCAAACAGAAAACTCACTTCTTTATTTATTTTACTAGCTGCAAGATGACATTGATCTTTAATGATTTTTTTTGAAGGACAAGGGCCAAACCTTTGGTGGTTACAACAACTAAATACTATAATCAAGGTTGCCTTCAGATGATGCTCTGAGGTGATCAAAGATAAGGCTATGTACTGTAGTTTCAAATGTTCACAACACATTAAGCTGTTTTATTCCTGAATGTTGGAATGAGTGTCTTTGTTGGGTTCTGTAAAATTATTCTCACCTGAGTGCTGAATTGATATAAATAAATCATCTGCTGTTTAAATTCAAAAACAGCAGCTTAAGAACTTTCCCAGAAGTGAATGAATTATACTTGCATCTTCTGGCTTTTGCCTTCCATGTTACCAGCTGATGTCCCTGACATCGGATTCCTCTTTTCACTGGACATAAACCAAGGTAGCATGAATAACACAACACAAAAGGATAGAAGCTTAGGTAGTCAACCGGTAGTTTTTTATTCTTTGTATAATCCTAGTTTACCACAACTACTAATAGGCAGAGAGTAAAGAACCAGAAACTCCAGAAAATTATTAACACTTCACTACGCTTCTATCTTTTTGTGTTGTGTTTTTCACACTACCTTGGTTTATGTCCAGTGAAAAGAGGAATCCGATGTCAGGGACATCAGCTGGTAGTTGACAACTTTCAACTACTTTCAGATATATTATCATTTTTTAACATTGCAAGTCCCAGATTTGTGTTGCTCCCACACTACCCATCTATCTAACAAAGCTGGTCTATCACCAATTAATAGTCATCTTTGCATTAGATGTTGTGTGTTGTGGGGTCAAAACATCACTATGTACCTTGCAGTAGTCAATTTGGCAAAGCAAGTTCCCACAAACAATTCATAAGCAAATTATCAGATTTTTAACTGAATCATACTGCACAAGGCGAAAGTCTCATCGCTTTAAATAAGTAGTTCCATGGAATACACGGTAACAGCCAAACAGGAGCAAGGTTTAACATTTCATCTGAAGGATGGCACCTCTGAAAATACAGCATTGCCCCAGTTATGTATTGGAGTTGTTGTTGGAGACTGAGTTCAAAGTCCCTTATTATTAAAGTTGGGCCAAAGTTATTCTTGAGAGACAGAAATACGATCTTGAGAAACAGAAATAGGATCTTGAGAGACAGAAATACGATCTTAGCACCCTAGTTTGAATCATATAGTTCTAAACATTTTTATTTGAATCTTTGCCTGGCAGGCTTCATGCTGTTTGTGCAAAGTATGCCTCTGATTGCAATCATATTTTGCTGATGATGAGCATTTAAAGCGATTGGAGTATAATATATTTCTGGTCCATCATAACTAAATTAAATCGTCTTGAATCAGCCAATGCTCCACGCTCATTTTCCATGTTGCATGTCTGTCCGTACCTGCTGTGTCATATCAACCGGTTGGATAGTATGTGCTGTAATTGACTCTGATTGTTGAGGCTGCCTTCTATATCTTAACATTTTGCACAAAAGTATGGCAAGGATTTCATTATCTGAAATTGCTCTGCAATAATCAGTGCGTTTGTCAGTATGAAGTTTGATATGTTGAGTTCTAATTAAGAGAAGAACATTGACAAAACTTACATGGAGATGGTTTTGAATATCCGCACCTCATAAGATACTATAATAATATAATCCTTGCATTTGGAAAAGTATCTTCTGTTTGCCAAAATGAGTGTCATACATTTTGGGATTACAGAATTGGTTCTATTAGAGCAGCATTTTGAAGTTTATGAAAGGTAGATCCACAAAGCTACTTGATACAAATTTCTGTTTCCAATAAGAACTTTTAATTTGGAATGGATGATGTAAGTAATCAGTCAAAATAACTTTTAAAACTCACAAGCATTCAAATGCCAATGGTGGTGGAGCAGCAAATCACCACAATCTTAGGTTCAGGCAATAGAACAATTACTCTAACTTTAAGGAAATTAATGAAATGTTGTGAAAAATCAGGAGTGGAAAGAAGAGCCAGGTGGTGAAATTGTATTGATTAAAGAGCACTTAGAAATGAATGAGACCGATTCAACAAGGCAACCCTTTCAGGTAAACTTTCTCCTGAGCGTTGAAAGAGAGCAGCGCCAATGTTGAAGGGACAGAGAAACTCATCAGTAACTTGGAATAGAAGTGGAGAAATCACCAGTGTTTGCAGCTATTGCTACTTTTGTTTGAACTTTCATCTAGTTTTCAAGCTTGTGACTAAAGCTGAACATTTGGTCCATTGATACTGTGCTCCTGTATAATGTCAACAATGCAAATATCCTCTGGAAGCCAGGTTTAAATAAGATTGAATAATAATTGTAGTCAGAGCTAATCTAAAATCTGACTCCTTTATTAAATACCAATTATATTGGGTACCTTCACTATATAGCAGTGGTAACCAACCTTCTTGGTTGGCCAACCAAATAAATGTTCTTTGTTGAATATTTCTTGATTTATAGCCACAACATAATTGATTGAAAACATGCTCACCTAAACTAGTGTGAATGTTTGACAGGCCACCGCTGAATAGCTTGGTAAAACACATATGCTTAATCCCTGCCCAAATCATGGTGAGATACAGACTGTAGACCATAATGGACAAAAAATGCTGCTACAGATAATGGGGAAAAATGCCACAGTGTAAGGGCCTCCACAAGCCACTGTGGAAAGCTTACTTGTCAGTAATATTGTTTCTTAAATTGTGTGCGACACGTTAATTGGGGCTATAATACACCATTTGCTAAATTTAGTATGTTTATGAGGCTTTAACAGAAGCACATAAGGGTTCCTCAAAGAAGCATGCATTTCAACTAACACTGGAAGCTAGTTAGTTTGAGCTGTTAAGCTTTGGAAAGGATGGTTGTATTTCATCTGTAATGTAACATAAAATCGCCAAGTTGCATATACTTGAAAATTAATAAAAAATGATTTTCTCAACTCTATTATAACGTGCTGTGCATATATAAAAAATGCATGCCCTTCTGTTTAAAATGTCAGTTAAGTTAGCATTTTCAGTATGTTTCATAAATTTTCATTAGGAATCCGATGTGGTTCTGCTACGGGGATCTTTGCCTTTTATGAAATTTTTATCAAGAAATTAATGAATCCAGGAGAGCATGCCCATTAAAAATGCCAATTTACGGTGTGCTAAAATGTGTAATTACCAGAACCGTCATGTTTTAATCTGCTGCAAATCAGATTCATAATATAATGAAATAGACTTATAGGGTGGCCATTGCACCAATGACAATTATTGAGGTTGTATTTGGTTGTAAATTTGTTTTCTTTTGTAGATATTGTAATTATGCTAAACCAAGTAAGAAACATTTTTTTGAAACATGCCTTGTAATTGAAGTATTAATAATTATCTTATGTTACAAGGTTGGCTGTTATAAATACATGGAAATGCATTCATATCTATTAAGGTATTTATTGTAATTTTTATTTGGTCATTTTCACTGGGAGTCATGGCATTTCATTAACTTTGTCAAACACTTTTTTTTGTTCGAAGTGTTGCTTGTAGATGGAGTTCAATATGTTTTTAAGCATACTTATTTTCCTTTCTTCCTTATGTGTCATAGGATGTTTGATTAAGCAAGTGAATCAGTTCACACTGTGTACTGAACCCTTTGATTTTACTGAAAATGTCTGATATACTTTGTTGTATTACATACATAATTTTCTGTATTTTAATAATGATAAATAAATAAGGCAGCAATCTCCACATCAAAATATACTATCTACCCTACACCTCGGTGTTTTTGGTTGCAATTTGCATAATTTACGCATGCATTAACCATAAAACCTGAAGGATGTCATCTGTGCTAGTTTTAACTTCAAGAGGTATTAATGCAACTGAATTGTTTTTTTAATTCTTAATGAATGCAGTCATGTGTATATGAAATATCCGATGAATACATAAATGCTTTGAATCGATTAAACGCAACTGAATTCAGACATTGATTTCTGTTGGTTGTGTCCATGATTTATAGTGGACTCCTGTAGTTCAGTGGTTAGAGCACTAGCCTCGCTAGCAAAGAGACTGTGTTTGATTCCTGGCAGGGCAAAATGTTGAGCAATGTTTCTTACTCCACAAGCCTAGCAATATGTAGGAACCTGGTGGCTAAATAATTGGTGGATCGCTTTTCTGGGCATTGGGGGATAATAATTCTTTTGAAACTTAATGATAATAAATTGGTCACTTCGTCGATAACTGTTCGTGGGTCACATCTGTGCACAATTGGCTTCTGTGTTTCGCCCACAACTCACTTTACAGTATGTTCTGTGAAGCGCTTTGAAACATCTTGAAGATGTGATTAGGTGCTATAATCAAATACAAGGATGATTAGAATTGTTATTTATTAAAAGTCCCAGGAGAATCTATGAAAATGTTGGAAGTTAAATCATATTCACCAAGTACACTCCTGTAAGAACTGATGGCTCTCAGTCACAGGTAACTATGGTAGGATGCCAGAGCGGGAACGGAATATGACTGTTGCACCAGAAATACTTCAGTGCAGGTGGCAAACCTTTCTACATTCCTCATCGCAGATGTCCGATTCTTTCTGTAATTGTTACTGAATGAGTGCGGTGATTGGTATAATTTATCTTCCATTCAAAATGTAAATTTCATCTAATTTCTATGTAGTCTTTATTTTTAAATATTATCATGGCCTCTTGTTATAAGTTTCCTTTAACTCTGTTTCTTTACTTTCTAATTCACGTTGTATTTTGCTCCCAGAATCCCAGTGCTAGGGATTGGACTTCTCTCAACCTACCTGCGCAGCCTTGACTCTGCAATCGTAATGTGTATAAGGCACAGAAGAGAAATTTAATGTGCATAAAAGATATAAGATATATTAGTGTATAAAACACTAATATGTTGTTCTGCGCTTTCAAGGGTGTCTGTAATCAATAATTTAAGAGCTAAGGAATTAAAATTATGACTTGAATTCGCAAGAATCTGGTTCTCTTCCTGCAGTAAAGAAATTACAAAATTTAATTTGTTAAATCAGCCTTGAAGGGACCTGCAAATTGATAAGATGTATTCAGTCATATTTTGTTCCTAGAATAGTCTTTAGTTTATTTGAGTAATTCCTTCGGTAGATGCAGAATGAATGATCTTGATATCTGGTTTCAGAAACAAATATATTTTGTTTCTTTATTCTGATTTCAATCTGAACTGATGAATAATGAATTTATCTTTAGATGAACCCATTAGGCACTTAAACACCCTTTTCCTTTGAAAATGCATGTTTGTTTTACTTTCCATTATATTGGTAACAATATTTTCAGGATAAATATTTGAGATTCTGCAAATCTTTAATAAATCATGCATAATTGGAACAACCATGCAGTAATAACTGGAAATATATCAGTTATTTTAATCGATCGTTATTTGACCCACTACATTTTTTGAAGGTTTATAGTACAGAATTAACAGTATGATAAATTATACAATTATAACTCAAGGATTGTAAGAAATCTTATGGCTGTTAGTTTGCATGCAATGGTGCTCGTGGGAGTGCACTCCTGATCAAAACACAGGGAGACTGTAAGGGAAGCCTGCAGGGACATTCATATAGCTTCAAAAGAGAACTGACTGACTAGACCTTCGTTCTTTTTGACAAATCTAATAAGAATTTCTGAGGAATATTGAAAGAACCCATGTTGTATTTGAAATATTAGGCTGACATACAATTCTTACACAGAGATCTAGTGTTTGCCATTGGCAATACATGCTACAATTATATTTTTAAATAATTCTGCATGTCATTATAGTCCCGGGTATTGTGTTCTGTTATATCAAAATGCCAACAATTTAATCCCCTGCAGGAAATCCAAGGATTAAGGCAGAAGTGTTAATACTAAACCTGTAAAACTGTCCATCTTAAAATCAGCCACCTTAATCCTGGCTGACACTCTTCCAGAACACTGAATATTGAGAAACAGTGGAATTAGTTATGAAATCATTTGCATGCTCACTATTTCTCCCTTCTGCATGAAAATCAATTGCACAGGTGACCAGTTCCACCTCCAAGAGGAAAATTGGTTAAGGAATAAAACTAAAATTAAAAAAGAGACACAATCGTAGATCATGTTTCATCTCTGGACATGAATAATACATCAAGTATGATTTTTATATAAAATTTCAGGTGAAACCGGTTCCCAATACTCATGTGAAAGTACAAACATGATCACTAATTTAAACTAAAACTGTTATTAACATTCAAGAATAATTTAGTATCAGATAAAAATCCTTTGATTTCCCAGGACAGTAAAGGATTTCAACCATTTTTTTTGCTCAGTTTTTCTCAAAAATAGCTTGTTCAACAGTCCGCATGCACTAAAACCTAGAGATAAAGAGTGAACTCACAGGCCTTCAGAGAACACCATGCATCATCAAAACCTTTCTCCAGTCACTTCCCAACTGTTGCTTTCAAACTCTGAGGACACAGGAGAAGTATAGGGAAGATTAACACAACATTATATATGGTTGTGTTCTTTCACTGCACTCCATCACTGATTGTGGGGGTTTACACTGTGACCTAATCCCCAGCAAAACACACTTTCAATTTTAATCCTGACAGGCTCACATGGACATTATTTGGTTCATCTTCTTAACCCCGAGCCCCCAGCTGCTCACCCTACCCTCCATCACTTAGCTTGAAATTATTTATTTCCTCCAGTTCATTTATCTGAGGTGTAATAAGTTTATCCAACATAATGTTAAAACATGCCATTTCTCGATCACGTAATAGAAGTTTTAGACACAAAATCCTGTTGAAGTCGACAACACAGTTCTCCAAGAAGTTGGCCATTGTCATGTTGTGAAGGTTGAACCTCTGTTAAATCCAGTTGTCTCACTTCATTTCTGCATCACAACCTTTCGTGACTGGAAGGCTCATCAGACGAGAGCTGACAACATTTGTTGAAGCTTTAAGCAGTGAATTTCATGTCTTCAAGCAAAACCAATACGTTTTCTGTCACATGCATGGAAAAGACGTTTGTAAAATTACCGTCCCAGTATCATGGAAATTAAAGACAAAGGAGATATTATACAGAGGGATAATTTGTTCAAATGAAATCTGAATAAATTTGAAAAATGACAGTGGCAATGATAGAACACTCAAAGATCTGCTTTGAGGTGTGTATGTATGTGTGTGTGTGTATATATATATACATATATATATATATATATTACTACTACTAAAGTGTTAAATGCGATAATTAATTTGCAAGTCAAAATGTTTGCTTTTCCAAAAATATGCATCTCAAAATCTGCATGTTTAGCCTAGCAAGATATTGAACAAGCAGTTACTGTGTTTACTAAATCTACAATAAAGTGTCAATAGCATTTACATTAAGTTATTTTCTAATTTAGCTTTGAGTGATTTCTCCATAGCAAAAGATGGTCACTCAACCTATTTCGCTATTTGTTACATCAGTGTAGCTGTCATACATCTGAGTCAGGAGGTTGTGCATTCAAGTCCCAAGTCGGAACTTTGAACTCACCGATTACAAAATACAGTCTCCACATACTACATGAAATGCTGTGAAGTACTCTGAGACATGTTCTTGATGAGTAAGGCCTATTTCAATTGCAAGCATTGTGCAGATAAAGAAAAATGGTCCAGAGATTTTCAAAACTGGCGTTAATTCCTGATTAATTAATTAATTACAGTGCTGCAAATCCTTTTGAATTGTTATCAACTGTCCCTTGATGCCTACTGTTTAGTTTATAGAGACATATGTGAATTGAGTAGCTAAGTAAATACCACTAGAAAATAATAGACGAATAATAGAGGTGGAAATGCAATCTGAAGTATAATTTTGCAGAAAAATTGGGCCTCCTTTTGTGCTGTTTTAGGGGATGTTGTCTTAACTAGCTCAGACATGTAAAGGGCATTATAATAAATACAAATTTTCGGTTTTGTCCCATTTTTAACACACGCAGATCGACACATTTGTCACTCATTATTGCTCCATTTCCTATTCTTGTCCAAAACTGAACAGCACACATACCAGTAAAAGTCATTGGGAGACTCGAAACTGAAAGGTCACACCTTGCAGTTTAAGTAATGAAGTGACTATTCTTGTGTATCCCACACTGTGATGTGATTATTCCTGTGAGGTTCCCCTGAATAGAACCAGTAAAGATATAATTCATAAGAGTACATTAGATAGATGTAGCAGTAAACTATTGCTGAAGAATTTATCATATACGGCTTGAAATAGAAATCAATATCTATTTCACCATATCCTTGAGCTGCCATTCAAAGCAGGCCTTCCTTTTACTGCTTTTTGAAGAGGGTTATTATCTTTACTTTGTGAATTCAGCAAGAAAATTGTTGTTCTATGTTTTATTAATGTCAATGAAAGAAGACTGACAGAACACTTTTGTATATTTAGCTTTCTCACTACTGTACTTTGACCAACAAATTTTCTCTTACACAATCAAATTCAAGGATTATTATTATTACTGATGTGATAAAGCACTGTATCAAATGCAAGGATTATTGTTATTATTTTAAATAATTATTGGTGGAATTTTCTACCGCAGAAAAAATAAAGCTTCATTTAATTATGTGAAATCCTTTTCCATGGTATTAATAACACACACACAAACTTTAGTGAATTTGTACACAATAAAAGCAATTTTTGTAAACGTTACCTTGAAGCTTTATTTACTGCATTTGTGCGTTAGATAAAAGGTTGAACATCTGCAAAAACACTTACTGCTCAAGGTTTAGTTATTATGTATTGAATCAATTTCAGAAACTATTCCAGGCAATAGTACCAAATTAGTACCAAATAGTCGTGCCAAATTAGGGTTCCAGGCAATAATACCAAATTTTAATTGAATTTGGAAAAATGTTACTACAGACGGTTGATATAATGCAGAGGCAAATTGAGATGCAACAGTTTTTTAAACACAAATTATTTGCATCATCTTAGTCTGTTATGCTATTCACCACCTTTCTCAAACATGTCAACAATTCCATATTGTTTTAAGTTTATTGGGTACATATAATGTTTTACATATCCATTTTGATGTACTGTATCATTAAGTACTTCTCTGCTTTACAAGTGTATCATCAAAAATCGTATAATCCTTTTAATTTGAATGTGCTTCTCATAGTGTTGCACCACCAACAGATCATTCAGCTAAAACAACATTGTCTCCATTTGTTACTCCCTTAAAATCTTACCATAAAAGATGTAGTTCCTTTTCCCATTTGTTTTTCAACAAATGTACTGTATTACAACAGGTTAACCTTGCAATAGGTTAGCTAACCTTGCAAAACAAATTGTCGATACACTGCTTCATACTCAAGGATTATTTTGTGAAGATAGGGAACATTAGACTTTTTAAAATTAAATGCTTATGTGTGCGTTAGTTTGCAAACATGAAGAATATTTGTTCACAAACCTTTGTTTCTTCTCTTTGAATGTGGAATATTGAGCTGAAGTTAATTTCCACCACCTGAATTTGTGCAGTGAAAAGCTTGAACCGGTCCTTTGAAACAATGATAATACCTGTTTGATTCCTGTGGTTGCTCTCTGGTTTCTGGTGTTGAGGCTGAACAATATCACTCTTCAGTTTTTCCTACAATTATCAGGACAGGTTTGCACCTGAGTAGCGGGTTCAGTATGAGCCCAGGGGAAAACTTTATTGGCTCAAACCTTATTATTGTAGTAAGTGGACTACTTTGAATGAGAATCATTTACTCATTGTCTTCTGGTGCATGTTATCTGATGTATGTTCTGCCATGTCAACAAATAAGGTAACTATCCATATCTGGTCCTAAAACAAATTTATTTTGTTTTGGTGGAGGAATGTCAATTCTGCTTTTTGTTATATAAGTAATGCAGAATACATTATTTTATGCATTTTTGTATCACAAGATAATTAATATATTTCCCATGATTAGTCTTTTAAATATGAAATAATTGACTCAACAATCAGACTTCTACAGAATATAAATTTCAATCATTTTTTCTTTAGTACAAAAACAGCACTAATATTAACAGTTCAGTTTTAAATTTATTATGACAGATGCATAATTGAATGAATATCTATTATTTAGTGAAGCAAAGTATTGCCTAGAAAATGAATGGTAGACATCTTTAATTTCATGGTAACTGATTTCATGATTCTTTTTGTTTTTTTTTAACACTTGGTATGGCTCTAGGAATTTCATAGCAAAATATTTTAACTAAAACACTGAATTTCCCCCACTAATTAAAACTTAAATTAAAAACAGAGTCGGAACTGTATTTTTTAAGACATGATCTATTTTGCACAAGAGTAATGGTTGCATTGCATTTCACAATTCTGAGAGGATTAGCTGTGGAGATATACAATTGCTTGAACCTTGGCTGTATTTCATCACAAATGGACTGAAAATTGAAAAGTACAAATATTGTAAAAAAAAAGCACCTTTAGTGACATCTTGAGACCCAAATTCAGCCCTTTGTAGCTTGTCTTTTGGGGTGCCTGGTTAAGAAATATCTGGAGCATCTTTTTGACTCATGGTGATAACATAATAGTTAATGCAATTGTAGAAAATATGATATTTCAAAATCCTAAATTTGCAAATCAGTTATTGCGGTGGAAGGGAGGAAACAAAAACAATCCTTTGGACAATCTGGGATAAATGCATTTCGCAAAAACAACCCACTCGGGCTATTTAATGCATTCTGTACATCATTGGCAGTTGGTATAAAGACAAACAAAATTAGGTTTGCAGCTGTCAGTGAATGCGGAAAGTCCACTAAGTACAAGCCCCGACACTGATGTGCTTGAGCATCCTATGAAGATTATTTCCGTTGCCGTGGATTACCATGGTAATAGACTTAGAAATCCAGTTGTGATTGAAACATCAATTGCATGTGCAACTGCCCTAGGGAAAGGAGATTGGTAATTTAGACAGAAGACAGCATTTTCTGCTTCTAGGCAAAATCAAAGGCAAGTATGCTAAGATGTCACCATTGCCTTGTCCTACTTTATAGCAAAATGGCGCCAACAACAACAACCAAATTAAATTTGTAAAGCACCTTTCACGTCGGAAGGCACATTTTGAAGAGGAAGGTCTTGAGATGGGTCTTGAAGGAAGAAAGGGAGGGGCCGAGATGGAGGGACTGTGGGATGGAGTTCCAAAATGACAGTGTTAGCTTTACCGTGGAATCTTTTTTCTCTCTCTTTCTCTGCGTGTGGGTGGAGGGGTGGGTTCATCCATATCTGTGTGCATGTTTCCAACTGTAACTATGTGGTGCTTGTGTGTGTCTTTAGTTGGGCAGTAATGTGTATATCTTTGTTAGGACTAAAGCATTTGCATTGACCCATTTTGGATTGTCGTGTTCCCTTAGAGATATCCACACCTGTAAATACTTACAAGCCTTCTTCGTATGCGATGACAAAGGTTTCCAATTGCAACCTTTTCTATGTCAACCAGATAAGAAAAGGACTTTAATTGATGAGTTGCATGTTGGTCAGGTAGAAGTGTTCATTATGATACCCAAAGCCAAATGTACAAAAAGTAGAGGTCATTTTTGTTTATTTTCCCAGTCATGAAATGGGCAAGCATGAAGCTAACCTACTTTAGTGTTCATCTCCGTGTATCCAATGCTGTTTTTGATGCTCTACGTGGAGGATTCAGTGAATTGTTAAAATAACGTTAACTGTGGAAGCAATTGTGAGATTGTGTATTTTTCAAAAATGACATGCAGCATGATGTACCTAAATGGTTGATAAAGTGATTTTGCTTGTCATTCTAAGTGTGCTATCTTCTATTCTTGTACACTTTTCATCACGATTCATCTGAACCTGATAATGAAGGGCACAAGGATGAGGCAGCTGTGATTGAAGCCTAACCAAGGACTAGAAAATTTAAAGCAGCACTCATTACATAAGAAAGCATTTGCCACTGACTGCCTCAAAATATGTAATTATTTCTCTCAGGTTCTCAAAGGTGGTTTAGTTTTGTTCGTCTGACCAACAGATGTGTTAACCCAATAATTATACTTTCGTGCTAAATTCCTACCAACAAATCAATTATCCCAATGCATTCAAGTGAATCGCATAGAGTTTGAGAGATCACAACACAGAAACTAGCAGCAGCATGTTTGATACTTAAATTGTAATACAGTACTTGTTTGTGGCTTATAATCTATTGGGCAGGGTTACAGGCAGGGAAGGCACCATCGATTTGTGTCATATGGTGGGATTTATCTGGATGACATGGTTGACAGGATGCTTAGGGTCGGGAGAAGTGTTTTGCTGACTCCATAAATTGTTGGCTTGGAATCCATAAAAGATGTGCGCATCTCTAACCTATCCCCAACGATATGCATTTTTAGTTCCACTTGTTTTGTTGCAAAATGAGTCTGAGGTCACAAGAAGCTCATTACATTAACAATGACCAATGGCTAGCACTGAACACTTTCTGTCGAATTATCAAAATAAATCTTGAGGATGTTCAAGGTTAAGATTATCATTTTAACCTCTGACTGCACCTCAATAACATTGGGTCTCCATTTCATCTTTGGCACTTGCTTAAGATTGCATGAAATGAACAGTACTCCCATCCTGTTTAAACAAGTCATTTACTGTAAGCAAATCTCAGAATCTCGTGTGCCTCAGAAGAAATTGTTTGTGCCATTCTCCTCTACAGATAGTTGACTTCTGAGAGTAAGTAGCATTCTGTACTCAGCTCTTCATTTGAAATAATTGACTAACTGCACTGTAGAAGGAAGCAATATGCTAGCAAAACTTTTACTAAGAGAAATGGGAATGAGATATTACCTCGAGATAAATAATCTTCCGAATGCCAATTAAATAGAATTCTAGGGTCTGGAGATATGTTAGAAGTAATTCCAAATAAATTAATCCATCTAGTGGCAGGAATGCTGATCAGAACTTTCTAACATGACAATTAACTCATGACTTTACCATCGGATGATACGTTACATGCATGGCTGAACTCAATTTCCCACCCCGAGTTTCCCTTCAACTCAAAAGGATGTCCATGAAATGGGATTGAGGCAACACACAGATTTTGAAAAACTCACTGAACCGAATGGAGCCATATTTTTTTTAAAAAGGGTTAACTTTATCTGCTTAAATCCTAATCAATAATAACATTGGTTAAAATGCAGCATCCCGTGAACTGTGTCCATTCAGGTTACGAGTGGTATAGAGATTCGGATTAATACAAATGGTTGCATACAAAAGACTTCATAGCTTTGACATATAGGTGGGTTACTGATTTGATACTGTGCAGTTTAACATTGCAGAATGTATGTGTTTTGTCCACAAACCACACAGACACTACAGTGAAGTGCTTTGAGATGTCTCGACGACCTGATAAGGTGCCATATCAAATACAAAAAGATTTAATGTGTGCGGTCGTGAGCTTTGGATGGAAGAATAACAACAAAAAACTGCATTTATATAGTGTTTTTCACCTCGGGAGGACATCCCAAAGCATTGAATGATTATGAAGATGGACCTAAATGGGGAAGCACTGGGAGATTCATTTCTATAGATTGTTAAAATCTAGTTTGATGGTGCAGAAAGCAGACTGGGACTCTGGCCTTCATTACAGGAGGCCTGGAACGTAAAAGTAAAGCAGTACAGCTCTTGTATAAAGTGCTGCTTATGCTTCATTTGGAATATTGTTTTAGTTTTGGTCACCCATTCTTGTAATCCAATAAAGCTTCAGCAAGTTAGTTACTGTAGCTCCAGGGCGGGCATTCAGTGTGTTTAGTTTACTAAATTGTTATTCTGACCCTTATTGTAAAAAAAAACCTGTGATAGATATTCATAACTGGATTTGCAGCACGGTTGCAATCCTGAAATTGCATTTACATTTCTGATGTGCTATTATGATGCATCGATTTATTTGTGGTAAGTGTTAACGTCTTTTCCAATATTGTGCGCAAAAGGATATTTTGAAATCTTTCAGGTAGGGGTGGAGGGCGGGAGGGGTGCAGGTTTGGAGAATTATTTTACGATAACTTTCCATTGCAATGATAATAATAATCCTCGCATTTGATATATAAGATTTTCACATCTTATCAACGTCTCAAAGCACTTCACAGAATATATTGTAAAGTGAATTGACTGTATATTTGTGGGCGCAACGTGGCAACCAATTGCGCACAGCAGTGTCTCACAAACAGTCGTGGATTCAAATGACCAATTTTATTATTGTTTATTTATTTATTATCGCAAGTAGTGTTTTCAAAATAAACCAGTTCCCCTTGAAGGAAAAAAAAAGGCTCTGTTGTCTTATTCCACTATTATATCAAATGATCCTTCTGTTTAAATGTGTCTTCTATTTTTCTCACTTCCTCCTAGGGCTGAGAACTGTTGACAGGAGCAAAATGAGTGGAATATGGTGTGATCATTCCTGTATCCATTACTAATTATGTCTAAAAATAAATACTTTTCATGTCAAGTGAAGAAAAGGCAAGGCTCAGATAAAATTTCCCTTAAAAATATTGTTTATTGCCCTTTGAGAAATTGATGACTTTTTATGCAAGCTAATTCTTATTTTTAACAGCTCTTAATGGTCATGCACGCATGCACCAACAAGTTTCTTCATCTTTGAATTTAGATAATGGGTATAAATTCTAGTATTCGCAACAGGATTCCAAAACTGTATGTGTGTCACTTGCCCCGAAGGAGATTGGATCTGAAAGGAGCTTCTGTAGGAAAGCACACATAGTTTTCAGTGTGATTTAATATTTGCAAATCCTGTTGTGAATGTGGTATTTTTGTTTTTTTTTTGCATTCTGACATTCACACTCTGACATTTGTACTAATGGTTTCATGTGATTTGACTGTACTATATTGTAAAGTGGTGCTGAACATCATTAGCTTGCAGAATAATTCATTTTTTAAATCTCCTGCATTGCAAACATTTCCTGTATCGATTTTCAGCCGAGCTCTGACATTTTTCACACATTCTTTGGAATTTTGCTAAACTGGCACGCCTCACCTGCACCTGTAGAAGCAAACCATTCATGAAATCTAGAATTGTTGAAAACCTCAACCCCCAGATGTGATGAATTGGAAAAGCATAATTTTTTTTGAAATATTTTGCTTTTAAATATTTAAAAAGGTATAAAAGCATAGTTAGAATTATAAAGAACCCCCAAAATATATCCAGAGTCAGAGCCATATGAGTATAAAATATCTCAGAATTCAAAAACAACTAAGCTTTAAAGCTACAGGGATAAACACAGACTGTGATGATCAAATACTATATCTAATAGGTAACATTGAATCTGGAACCATTGAAAGAAATCAATTTGCTGTTACCAAATAATGAAGATCACAGAGAAAAGCAGATGTTCTTGAGTTCTGCTTTATTAACTTTGGGAGGGGAAACTAATTTATCATGATATTCTTCCCTTTCGCAAGTCAACATAGAAGAATTGTTTGAAACAATGTGCACATTCTGTAAATTGGAAAGGTGCATTGATAGACATAGTGAATTGATTTCAAGACATTAGGTAAGTGAGCAACATGAAAGTATCCCTTTTTGTCTTATTTCTCCATTTGCTGGTGTGCAGACATTGCAAAACTAATGTACCATGCTGTGCTGCTGAGCAAACAGACAAACAATGACTTCAATAATTACTTTGGACATTTCTAGAGTTTCATCAGGTGCACCAACCTCCCCCAGCATTTTCTGAAGGGCACATTTAAAATGAGCCTAGCACTCCGCATTCTAATTTATCTCATCATGCCGGTCATGATTGTTAATTATATTAAATTGGCAATAACAATGGGTGTTCAACTAATCAATAAAACTAAACAGATGCTCGTGAATCCTAATGGATTCATTTGTTTTCCTGATTTTTTTTTACAAAATGTCTGCGTTCCTAAAACTCATCTGTTTTTGAAATGAGCAAAAAGAATGAACAGTTATTTAAATCTGCCTCATTATTTTCCTTGGGAATTTAGAAGGCTGATGCAGGAAGTAGTGTTTGAAATCATATTTTATGAATACAATGAAATAGGCCCCAAAGCTCAGTTTATGAATACAAAGAAGGCCGTGAAATGTGAAGATTAAACAAATACAGCATGCATAAAATATAAGAGCAAATACACAGGCAACACACTAAATCCTGTGAAGCACTTTGAGACGTTGCATTGATTTAATACGGTATTCTACGTGAGGCAAGCTTTTATTTAGTTTTTTTTAAAGTACAAGCTTTTCAGACAAAGCCAAGGCAAAATATGAAATGCTAAGAGAAAACTTCCTGCATTCTTGCTACTGTAGTTTGTACTTTGTGAGCAATAATAAATCAATCATTTCAATTCACGACTGTTTGTGGGACACGGCTGTACGCAATTGGCTGCTGCGTTTCACCCACAAATATAAAAGAACCACCCAATTACATTTGTGTATATACAGTCAATTCACTTTACAGTATATTCTATGAAGCACTTTGAGACGTCTAGAAGACGTGAAAAGCACTGAATCAAATGCAAGGATTATTACAATAATTATTATTAGTCTATATTAAACATTCCATGGCACAATTCAAAAAGAAGGCTCTCCTCGTGTGCTGGTCAACAATCTCCACATAAATTCACTTAACAGCTGTTTGTGGTACACTGTTGTGCACAAATTGGTTGTTATGGTTGCCACACGATTGCATGAATGCATTCTAGTATTAAAAAGTAACTTCCAAAATTCTTTGCTATATATATGCTTATTTGTGTTATTCTGAGTGTTATTTCTAACTGCAGTTTTATCTCAAATATCATGATCGGCATTGAGAAAATTGGACTTCCATCTGCTTTGAAGACCACACTAACATTGTAAATAACAATTAATGTCAACATTTTTAATGCAAAATTCATCGGAATATGGAATGACTTGCCACATGTTGCTATCCAGGCGGAGGGCATTACAATAATTTGAAGAGGAAATTCTAAAAGATACATTGAATTGGGATTAGAGTATGTAGCACCAGTTTAGGCTTGATGAGATATATGACTTCCTTCCCATGCCAGCTGGAAGTACTGGAAGTGATTTACTTTAAAATGCTATAGCACAGTAGTGCAGCAGGGAGGGGTAGCATCTTGTAAGTTGGTATATGTGATCCTTTACATGATTAATTTTCACCTTCAGTTCTGTGACTGGAATGTGCTGAGCAAGGCTAAATGTATCATCACAACAAGCTAAAATCCTATGCTGCTGAGGGCTGAAATTCCATCTAATGTCAGCATGTGCGTCATTATTGTCTTAAAAATATACTATTGTACAGAATTTTGCAAAAATCTTAACAATAATAATTCAGTGGTCTAATACTTTTCACATCAGGAACATGTCCCAACGCATCTCACTGAATATTCTATGAAGTGGTATGATTGTGTTTTCTGGGCAAAGTTCAATCAAGAGCTCAAACTTAATTTTTATACATGTTTAGTTTGTTTTTGGATGGAATTGGGGGGAAGTGGGGGTGGGGAGGTTGAAATTCCTTAAGAAGATTCCTAAGTCCAAATTTAAGAATGTTCTGCCAACTTTCAGTACCATGACTTAGAAGACAAAGTACTTTTACAGGCAAAAATAAGGTGGAATTATGAACTAAGAGCTTGTTGGTGGCACTTTCTGGTGGTCAGTTCGGAAGCTATCTTGGAAGGAGACTGGAAGACAAGCTTGTCTGCAACCACCATACATGGTTCAGGTACCAGAAGACTAAGAATTAGCAATCAAAGTCAAATATTTCAAGAACATCATTCAGTTCCGAATTTATTCTCCACGTGACAACATTTTATGTGGAATTCATTGCTGTGTTCAGTGTTATTCGTATTGCGTTACCTACGCTCAACATTAAAGTAGTCCTTGTGTGCTTTGATGTCTATTAGCTGAACCAATATATAGATTTTTTTTTAAGGGGAAAGCAGTTTCAAAAATTACAGTTTAATTCTGAGGATTGATTCTGGAAGATCTCGAGGTGTTGCGCATTGCTAATAATAATACTTGGGATTTTTCCATCATTTGTGTCAGGGAGAGAGAAAGAGAAGGGCATCAACATACTTTTCTGATAACATTTACTATAACCGATTTGCAATTTACGTGATTAAATAATTTCCACACTGTTTTCACATCCGCAACAAGGCAGTCTCAATTGTTGCATATGTCACGTGTTTCATTGCATGTTTACGCAACTTTGTTGACATTCAAAAATGAAGCAAAATTTAAACATTGAAACTGAAATATTATTGAACTGCTCATAAATTCTTAAAAACAGATCCAATGTACCAGCTGACTATTACTCTAGTATCAAAAAGTAACTTCCAAAATTCTTTACTATAGAAATGCTTATTTGTGTTATTTCTAAGTGTTATTTCCAACTGCAGTTTTATCTCAACATTTCAAATATCATGATCGGCATTGAGGAAATTAGACTATAATCTGCGTCGAAGACCACCCTGCTAACATTGTAAATAACAATTAAAGTCAATGTTTTTAATGCAAAATTCATCGGAATATAGAACGACTTGCTATATGTTGCTATCCAGGTGGAGGCCATTACAATAGTTTGAAGAGGAAATTCTAAAATATACAGAGAATTTGGATTAGAGTATGTAATTTTGTCAAGGACAAGTGACCTGGTTCTGTGGGGTTTTGGGTATTGCAACCTACTTAAAAGTAGGTTTTGTAATGATTGCATTAATGGTAATCAAAACTAGAGAAAAACACCTCATCTTATATGAGGTCAAAATGCGTTTGGTTTATTTTTGGTTAGGACATTTAGCGGTAAAATAACTGAAACGTGTTTTTCTCTGACATATAAAATGTGCAGTCATGTGAACAGCTTCATGCATTCTTTTCTCCATGATTGATAACGTTGATAATATTATAAATGCATACTCTTCTCATTTTGTTTTATACATGTGTTGAATGTCTCAGGAATATAAATTATGATTTTCTTCGGAAAATAAAATCCATGTCCTGGAGCCCTCATTATCCTTCCAATTCACGATTCAATGCTTTCCCTATCAGCCTGCCCACTCACTCCATTCAGCAGACTCAGGCCTGCTCCGCGTCCACCGCTCTAACCGCCCAACCGTCGGCGGCCGGGCTTTGAGCCGCTCTGCTCCCACACTGTGGAACTCCATCCCGCAGCCCCTTCGCCTCGCTTCCTCCCTTTCCTCCTTCAAGGCCGGTCTCAAGACCTTTCTCTTCGACCGCGCCCTCGGCTGCCCCACTAACTCTTCCCCCTCTCCCACTCTCCTTCCCCTTCCCTCTACCCTGACCCTCCCCACCCCGCTCAGGTCCCGACCTGACTGTTCAAGCGGTTTGGGATGTCCTCCCGATATGAAAGGCACTGTATAAGTGCAATTTTGTTGTTGTTGTTTCCCAGGAATTTGCAAATAAGCATTCAAAGGCTGTCTAAGGCTGACACATTTTCCAGTCAAGTGAAGTTCACGATGCACGTTATTACAGCCACTTTACTTTGAGGAATTCTTCACTCTAAAGATGGGAGTAGAAGTGAGAGGAGACTTTAAATGGAAGCAAAAAGTCTTGCGTTTTAAGTTCAGGTTGTTGTGATAAACTGAGACATCCATTTTTTTATATGGAGTCCTGTAGCTTAATGGTTGGAGCAGTCGCCTCGCAAGCGAGAGGACCACGGTTCGATTCCCAGGCAGAGCAAAAAAGTTGGGCAAGTTTCCTTACTCCACAAGCCTCTGTTTACCTAGCAGGAACTAAGAACCCAGTTGTTGGTTTATTGGCGGATCACTTTTTCTGTGGTAATGAACCCTTTAAAAAAAAATAGCAATTTTGTCGCTCAATCCACGACACTTTGTGGGACATTGTTTTGTGCAATTGGCTGCTGTGTTTCGCCCACAAATATACAGTGAATTCACTTTACCGAATATTCTGTGTAGTGCTTTGAGACATCCCAAAGACATGATGAAGCTCCATATCAAATGTAAGGATTATTATTATTGTAATTCATTTGCAATTCTGCCCATTGTTGTGTACAAATGCTGTCACATTTGTTCAAGTTTATTTGTTTTTATCTTCCCAGCAGTTTAAATTCATCTTCAAATATGAAGAGGTGTCATTCCCAATGATAGATGGGCTGATATAAATAGGATTTGTCTTGCATTCTAATATTAGTACTCTCTGTTGCTACAGGAAATGTAGGTAGTAAGTCGATTGACTTTTCTGGTACTAACTTAAAACCAGGACAGCCAGAGAACACTTTATTTTTTCTTACTTTGCATTGGTACAAAGTGCTGATCTTCTGCTTCTCTCTGAGCATTATGTCCTCAGTGTCCCTGGAACATTTTGTTTACTGTAACCCAAACAATAATTCAACTGACGTTTTTACTTCTCCATTTCAATTGAGATTGATCTTAATCTTCTTTGCTTTCTACTTAAGTGATTTTCTTTTCTATCTGCATTCACGTTTGTCATTAATTTTCAGTTTGGTGAGTCATAAGATGAAGAGACTTGTCAGTATTTTACAGCAGATAGTTCAAATCCTCCCATGTCATGCCTTGCTTACTTTGTGTATCGTGATATATCTTCATTCTTCAACTATAATCTATTTTTATTCACGTTTAGATGAGGCAGCATAAACTCAGTTGTTGTTTTTTTGGCCCAAACAGCTGTTTTCCTTCCTTATCCAAAGCCATATTTTACAATTAGAGACACTTATTTTTTCATCTTTAAATAAAATCAGCTTGAAATTCTATTTCTTTGTGTAATAATGATTCTGCCCTTTGAAATTTAGTGATTTCTTAAATCCTAAGTAACCAATTTAACATTTATTTGTATTATAATAGTTTTTCATTGCAGTCTAATACAGTTTCTGTTACAGTACCATGGCACACAACCACATGGACACATTTAAATTTCAATCTCACCTTCATGTGGCCCACAATTATGTTAGGATCACAGGAGAAGACGTGATCATTTAAAATCAAATTAATATTTCAAAGGTACCAGGTATTATTCCTTAAACTAACTTTCACTTGTGGTATATGAACAGATAGGAACTTTTAAAAGTTTCAAAAGCAGGTTAATGTCTTCAGAATTTTTCAATAATAGTGAGCAAGTACAGTACTTAGTTCTGAATGATAAGTTTCATTACAGCAAAAGGTGGCAAAGAATGAATGGACCAGTTTTTTCCTGAACATAGCTAACCTGTATAATTCATGTAGCAGAATTTCATGTATATTTTTACTCCTGAATGTGCTGATCCATTGGCACAATGTCAGTTGCATATATATCTATCTATATATATATATATATATATATACACACCTCCTGAAAGACAAATTGATCATTTAATATTTGGACAGCTAGAATGGAAATATTTGGAAAAATATTTGGAAAACCTCTTGTGAGAAAGAAACATTATCAGTCTGTGATTTTTCACTTCCAAATGTTGCTTCAGAATAAATAGTTGTAATTTAAGTTAACTTGTTGTGTCATGTGGATGAGTGGAAAAAGAAAGTGTTATTGTATGCATGAAAACTGCTATATTATAACTGCACCACTGAGAAGTCAGCAGGCCTGAATGAATCATATTCTGTTGTTTGACCTCGTTAATCTGTGTATAAATTTTATGCACGATGGCACTGATTTAATAAATGCAGCTCTATCATAACCAGTGACTTCAGGAATATTGTTATGTTATCAGTTCTGTAGCCTGCAGGGGATAGACATCCATCAGATCACAAATACTGACAAGCAACTCAGCATGTGGGAGGTATTGGCACTGTCCAGAGATTAGTGCTAACCTCGATATTCCTTCACTTTGAATTCAGATGCAAAATGTAAAAGCTTATTAAGGACTTGTCAATGATTGTGAAGGAAAAATACATGCCAAATTTAACCCAGAAAGGACTTTGGCTTGTAGATATAACACCAGGTCAGGCTTGGCATTAATGAAGTCAACAAAAGCAAGTATTTCTTAGGAGGTGAGAATGAATGTACAAAAGAAGAAATCCTTTTCAGTAAGATTTCTCAGGCTATTACTCGGTGAAGCAACAGCAATTCACGTTAATATAGCGCCCCTCACGCAGGGTGGTGCCCCAGAAGCAGATACTGTCAGGCATATACATTTAGTGAAGGAAGAGAAGAGAATGGCCTAGAAAGACAAACCTCCTCACTAATTTTGGTATTAACCTAGGCAACTCAGATATCAGAACAACAGTACTCCCTCGACGTGATAGGAAAGCACTGGTGACGAAGGACTGACGAGTAATGCTGTGCCACGTTTTTCAAGTATATATGCATGATTAGTCCATCATCAGTACTTGTCTATGCCACCAGTACTTCCAGATATCCACAGTAGATTTTGTTGGATCATCCACCTCACTTTACCACGTAATGTCACGGAAATACCTATGCTTGATTTATTTACTTATTTATGCAGTTCTCTTCTTGCCTGTGATCAGTGTCTGTGATTTGAAATAAACCTTGAAACATGTATCTTAGCAAAGCACCAGCAGCAGAAGTGGCAGAAGCAGCAGCACATTTATATCATTGCAGGGAATAATAGTCTGCATACGTGAAGCGATTGATTAATGCTCAAGTAAGCATAAAACATTGCCTTTGCAAGGGACTTCATCCTTCAAACACGTTTGGGCGGTTGGCAACAAGGGAAATGTAACCAGAAGGAAACTGCCTGTGATCAGTGTCTGTGATTTGAAATGGGTTGAGAGAAAAAGGGGTGTGGGGAGGGAGGGAAAGAAGGATTTTGAGCAGACAGGGTGTACGGGAAGTCCTGTCACTTGTCTGATTTTCTATGACCTCAAGTAGTGTTTCCATTGAATACCTGAAAGGAAAACATACATCAACATTTCAGATGTGAACCGAAGCAAGTGAAAACAATCATGATCTGCTCACTCAAGTAAATATTTGCTCACTGACAGGTTTGGCTGATAATACTTAATTCTACTGTTTCTCTGTCTAGAGTGTCCAGCCTGCTGCAGTTTCTCGCTGAAGGGATATGTAGAAGGGTGTAGGGCTTTCAAATACTTTCTTTATGGTTATTTATGACAAAGTGTTCATTTTGTAATGTGCCTCCTGTGAAAGCTTGGAAGATACTTGTGACCTAAGAGGCCAGTGGTAACCTTCACTTGCGGCACAGTCATGATTGACAGCGTCCCTGTACTCCTGCATCTCCTTGCTGTCCTCTCAACAAAGCAAGGTACCTTCTGCTAACAGTTAGCAACCTTTAGTGTGAGTGCTGTCCTGAAACTGACAACTCCACATGTGGAATCCTCATTTCGCGAGGGATTGTGCTTTCTGTAACATTTCTGGCTTTTCATGTGTCTTTGTCGCAGAGAAAACCACAGTGGTTCCTATTAATGTTTCTTGGCAAGACTTTAACAAGTTCTTTTGGCCTTTAGCCAACTTTCAGCTTTTCTAACTCCAATTTTAGAGTGATGCTACTGCTCAAAATAAGGATAATAATATAGCCAAAATTCCACCACTTTTTACAAAATGATGTGAGCAGAGGAATGCTGATACCTAGATTGTTTATGATGGTATTAATGCTTGAGTAAGGCATTCATTTTGGATACTAATTTGAAGTGTTCAAATATCTATCAAGGCCAATAATCCTATCCAGTTGCTAAATGAGATGTTTGCTGGTTGGGTCAAATCAATACCGAAAGTACATTAGTAACTTGAATGTTTGCTTTAGTTAGAGATTCAAATATATGATGGAGAGGTACAATTGATACGGCCAATTAACTCCTAAGAAAAAGCTAGAGTTAAGCTTCCCCCACTTAGCAAGGGTAATGAATATGAATTTAAGCATTCATGTGTTTACGCTTTTATTCTTCCCTATGTTTGTGTCCTGCTAACTCCAAACTGACCTGCCTGCTCCCTCTGCTCAGCGGGCTCCAGCCTGCTCCGTGTCCCATGGGCAGTTGGGCCTTCAACTTCACCATCAGCCCACTATTGGCGGTGGGTCCTTCAACATCTCTGCCCCCACACATTGCAATTCCATTCCACGGTCCCTTCAACTCGCTCGCTGCCTTGCTTCCTTCAAGACCCATCTCAAGACCCTCCTCTTTGACCTTGCCTTCAGTCACCATCCTAATCCACCCTCCCTGCTCCTGATCCCAACACTCAATTTGGGTCCAAATTCCTGACTGTCCAGTGCCTCCCAACTTGAAAGGTATCACAAAGATGTAAGTTGTTGTTTTTGTTGTTGTGTGATTCATATCAGTCAATGTTCCCTGAAATATTTTCATCTAACAAGAACTAAGATGTTTGGTATTGCAGCAAAACAATATGTTGCTTTCATATGTTTGTATTAAGTGCCTGTTTCAAAATAAATGAGAGGTAATATGATTCCTTTGCGGTGGTTTACTAGCATATAATTTATGTTAAAGAAAAGCAGATGTGAGAAATTATAATAAGGATGAAACAAAACATCCAAATGTCAGGAACATCTCTTCCTTTCCATGTCCGATGGGAAATTATAACTTCCACAAAATCTGGGTTATGACCTATTTGATTCATCCAGGCACCAGCCACACACATTAAAGCTGAAATTGTTTCTCACACAGTCTGAAAATCTACCATTGGAGCCAATTACTAAGGTTTGGATCTAATCTAATTCACTCGTGAATCACAATTAACAGGATGTGGTCTATTCAGATTGGGTAGGCAACTATTCTAGCATTGATGTTAAAAAACATTAAAAATTTCTATAAATCTGATCTTATGAGTGTGATAACATGCTATTCTTTGCCTACCAATGCAAACTAAATGTTTCCTAGCTGCAGGCTGTGATCTGCTGTGACAGAAGAATCCATAGCAAAATGTTTTACATCTTTTGAAATTTAATAATTCTAGTTAACTTCTTTTTGAATAGGATCTCAAGAAGTGCTAGGGCTAAGTAAGGAAATTTTGAGCCCAGGCTTTTCCACGCAGTTGAAAAATTCTTGTTAGCTCCTTTGGTAGATTCTCCACCTGAAACTCTAATGGAATATCTGTCAAAAATGTTCTCCTGTTCACAGTCTGTATCAAAGCTCCCATATGTGCAAGATTTGCAAAGCATTGAGGAACCAGGCAACTGAAGTGGAGCATTATTAGTGTGAGCACTTAGATTTTGAAATAAAATCTGTAAGTAGTTATAGTGACTTTTGCATAAATTCATTGACTTTCAATAAATCAAATTAGTCATTAAACCCACATTTCAATAACAGTTGAGAAAACTGAAGAGGGCAAACAGAAAAGGCTAGAGCAAAAAAGCAACATGAAGACTGTGAATTTAGATCATCTGTTGCCTTGTAATTATTTAGGTCAATCCGAATTCATTGTTTGTAAGACAAGTATCAAATTAAATTTCAATGCCAAAGATAAAATGTTTGTTTTCCCATTCTACCCCATTTATAAATTACTTGAATGATCTACAATCAGTTTTAAGATCCTGCTATTTGAAATTTTGTGTAAGGATATGACTGTTAATTACAATAATAATAATAATAATAACCCTTGCATTTGATAAGCACCTTATCACATCTTTGAGATATTTCAAAGCGCTTCACAGAATACACAGTACTGTGAAATGAATTGACTGTACTTCGTGGGCGAAACAAGGCAGCCAATTGCGCAGACCAGTGTCCCACAAACAATCGTGGATTGAGTGACCATAATTTTGTTTATTTCCGAGGAATTAGTTCAATGAAGATAAATTATCATTGATAGCCATTATTTACAATAGATTCATCTATTTTCTTCATTTCAGTGTTAGGTGTTGAAATAATCTCACAATGTACTAACTATTCTGTGCTACTTCCTCTAACTATGTCGATGACATAGTTATCTCAAAGTCAATTAGAGTTAACAAACAGATTCTTTCCACTTTGTAGCTCGGATGTGTTTGCTAATGGTAAAACCTTTACCCAATGATTATGTTAGGATATGTGTATAGTTCTACTTGTTCAGTTATGCTACAGAATTGTTAAAATACATATTAATAATAATAATCCTTACATTTGATATAGTGCTTTTCACATCTTATCAATGTCTCAAAGCGCTTCACAGAATTTATTGTAAAGTGAATTGACTGTATATTTGTGGGCGAAAATTTAACCCAGAGCCATCTTAACAACAACAACAAACAATAAAATTGCACTTGTATAGCGCTTTCACGTTGGGAGGACTTCCCAAAGTGCTGAACAGTGTGGTCGGGTCCCGAGCGGGGGGGAGGGTGAGGGGGAAGAGTTAGTGGGGGGGGCAAAGGCGTGGTCGAAGAGGAAGCTCTTGATACCGACTTTGAAGGAGGAAAGGGAGGAGGCAAGGCAGAGGGGTTGCGGGATGGAGTTCCACAGTGTGGGAGCAGAGAGGCTGAAAGCCCGGTCGCCGATGGTTGGGCGGTTAGGGCGGTGGACGCTGAGCAGGCCTGAGTCTGCTGAACGGAAGGTGCGAGCAGGCTGATAGGGAGACAGTAGGTCAGAGAGACAGGTGGGGGCAAGGCTGTAAATTGCCTTGGAAGTTAGGACAAGGATCTTGAATTCGATCCTCTGGAGGATGGGGAGCCAGTGTAGACGGGCGAGTGGGAGAATGGGAGTCTTAAATAATGCTAGGAAATGATATATATGTTGGTCTACAAAAGTTTTCAACAGCTATTTGTTTGAAAGGTAGTAAATTGAATAAACTAAGTTATAAGCTCATCATTTCAGTAACCACATTGATCAATGTATTTGCTAACATTCTTGTACTGTATAACCATATACAATATTTTAGTGCAACACTAAACCCGAAGCTTCAAGGAAAATAGACATAATGTTTTGAATGCGGTCAAGCGTCTTCAAAAGCATTGTATTATAGAAACATATGTCTTTGTATGTGCCTTTTAGAATGCAACCTATTTTCAGTTGATCTCATGAAGCTGTGATGCCTTCACACAATATACTGTAAAGTGAATTGACTGTATACTTGTGGGCAAGACATGACAGCCAATTGCGCACAGCAATGTCCCTCAAACAGTCGTGATTGAAATAAACTTTTTTGAGGGATTATTAAAATGAAGTTTACATGTGGAATAAGGAATTTTCCCAAGGTTTCACACTGCCTGAAATTGAACCCAGGTCTCTCACTTGTAAGGCGAGTGCTCTAATCACTGAGCTACAGGACAAATTTGTGAATCTCAAATGTAAATCTACATACACTGTTCCATTGACGTACAACACATGTGCATAACATTTTAGTCAATCATTATATTATATTGATCGATAATAATGCATGAAGGTTAACTGCATCTGCAATGTTTCACTTATTATTCCTGTATTATTTATCCCTTATTTGTTTTCTACATTGAAGGTGGATCACGAGAGGCTCAGATGAAGAAGGTCATTTGGCCCTAAAGGTCTATATTTGATGCTACATGACATCAGCTGAAAATATTGTTATATTTGTTAGGGATTGTTCAAGTGAATCATTTCAGTAACAGTATGTGAAATACTAGACTGGTATTAGGATGAGTAAACAATGGATGATCAGAAGTTGAGAAAAAGTTTGCTTGGATTTAAGGAATATATTCCTTTTGATTCCTCTCTATTTCAGGCGTTGCAGGAAACCGCACTAGCAACACCAACACATGCAATAACAGAGATGGCACATTATTTTTACTGACTGTAATAATGTGAGCAGAAGAGGAGGTAGATGATGTGTTTGAAGGAAAAGCTGTTTGCAGAGATTTCTTTGAGTACTTTGCCTTGCTGTAAAATGTGGTGTCAGATGTTGGAGATGTTGATATGCCTTGAAATGGAAATGCGAACACAAAGCAACTTTCTACTTCATTTACAACACTTCTGTTACTTCTTATTCTTTGAAAGGCTTGATCAATTCATGCAAATGAAATTTACTGCTGCTTCCAATTGTGAGATTGAACACATCTGTGTAAATGTTTTTTTTAATTCCGACCCATTTTAATGAATGACTAAGTCTTGGCAAAGCTGGATTCGCATATCATACCAAATTCCTGCAGTTAAGGGAATAGACAATATATTTTAGACGCTTTAGGACAATTGGGTTACAGTAATTACAAAGGTTGACTGTGCAAGGGAGCGGAGATAATATCAGCAGATGTACAAGTTATTAGCCCAGGGTGCCTCAGTTTTTGTGTATCTGCTGGATCAGATTGCTTGCATTAAAGATATCATAAGCACTCATTGTTAAAACAAACAAATTCCACCAAAATAAAAGAATAGGTAATCGTGAATAAATAAAATTAAAAACCATGATAATAATTGCTACTGTCTTATTTTATGAAGAGATTCAGCTCATGACTGCAGCCTCTTATCCCTTAAAGCACAATAAACAATACTATGATATTGTCAGATAGTGGGGATTGCCCCTGATTACACTCGTTATCAGTCAACATTTGTGTTCTGCATTTTATGCCAATTTCAGTGTATCTGAGATGCAACCATGTCAATCTTTGGAATCTGTGGTTGGGAAAAGTAGCTGGTTGGGAAAAGTAGCCTTCTTGGTCACTTATTGTCTTTTCAGTTCGTTTTAAAAGGAAAATACCATCACTCATAAACTAGATGGTGGAAGCAGAAATAATTAGTATTTGGGGTTTCCTTCTTGTTTTATGCAAGCCAGTTTTGGTAATATTTATTACAGCACAAAATTTATTACAATAACCAAAACGTCAATAACAACTTGCAATTATATAGCGCCCCTTCATGTGGGGTAGCAACTCAGACAGTGGCGGATCCTGACTCTAAGCCAGAGGAGGTGACTGTAAGCACAGTTGAAGAGGAAGGTCTTCAGACATGATCTGAAAGAGGGGCCAAGGCGGAGGAATTGAGGGAGAGAATTCAGGGCCTAGTGGCTGAAAGCATGGATGCTGATGCTTAACCACTTTCATTACTTCCAGTGTCAAAATGCTCTCAGCTGAAAACTGGAAGCAGTGATCAAAGATGAGAGTATCTGAAGTGTGCCAACAATTTCCGGGTAAGTAAAATGAAAAAGCCACTAATCTGCTTCAATAAATCTGCTGTTCTTATCCAGAGCTCCTCTAAGCGCATTGTATAAGTGCACTGTTAAATAAGACTCATTCAAAAGCTTTTGATAGATGTGCATTTTTTGATAATTTTGTACGTATGTTTTGTGCGTGTAGTACTGTAGTAGGAATCTGAGAGGCTAGTGAGAATGTGGAACTTACTGCCAGATGTTGTGGTTGCAGCACAGTGCAACCACAACATGTTTCCCGACGTGAAAGGCGCTCTATAAATGTAATTTGTTGTTGTTGTTGTTGCATCAATATATGGGAAAGGAGATTTGATGCATGCAAGGAGGGAAAGGAATAGAGGGGTACAGTATAGGAGAGAGGTGGAGTCTTTTGCGGATTATAAGCACTAGTCTGGATTAGATGGCCTGAATCGACTTTTTCCATGCCATATAGTAGAAGTCCCATTGCTCAGTGGTTAGAGAATTCACAGTGAG
Organism: Hydrolagus colliei; assembly: GCA_035084275.1. Taxonomy (NCBI): domain Eukaryota; kingdom Metazoa; phylum Chordata; class Chondrichthyes; order Chimaeriformes; family Chimaeridae; genus Hydrolagus; species Hydrolagus colliei. The sequence continues at coordinate 13,213,173 of CM068754.1, forward strand.
AGGACCTTGGTTCAATTCCTTGGGCAGGGCAAAACGTTAGGCACGTTTCCTTACTCCACGTGGCTATGTTTACCTATCAGTAAATAAGTACCCTCTTGTTAGTCGATTGGTGGATCACTTTTCCGGGGATAAAAATCCCTTTTTAAAAAAAAAATCAAGAAATAGACTGGACGGACCGACTGTATGACTGATAATTTGGTCTCTTAATCCACAACGTTGTGTGGCACACTACTTTGCGCAATTGGCTGCCACATTTTGCCCACAAAAGTATACAGTCAATTCACTTTAGAGTGCATTCTGTGAAGTCTTTTGAGATGTCTAGAAGATGTGAAAAGCACTATATCAAATGCAAGGATTATCATTATATGTAGAAATGCAACCTTCATACGAGCAGAGTAATAGCAAAATGGAAATGGAAAACATGAATATTCTGTAAAGTGCTTTGAGATGTCTCGAAGACGTGATATGGCTCTATATCAAATACAACAACAACAACTTAAACTTATAAAGCGCCTTTCAAGTCGGGAGGACGTGGATGCTATTACATATATTATATCACTTGATGTTATTGTATGGAAATTTATGTAACTGAAATGGAGTAAAGAATCTGCAATTCAGCATGCACATCCTTATCCACTATATTTTACTGATTCTCCAATTAGTAATTTCTCAAATCTGAAGTACAGAAAATGTCAGTTGCTGTTCCTCTCTACAATTAGCACAAGTCCCACATTGCTTTGGCCTCAAGCCCATTTCCATCAAGAGGAATTGTCAGTTGCAAACATCAGAGTGAAAAAAGAGACCATTTTTGCGATCACAGATTGACCTGAAACCCGGGTGAGCTAGAAATGCTGTATGAACAAGCAAGAGCCTTTGAGAAGAACTAAATGATGCACCTCAGCTCACATCTGCTGGCAGACAACCCGCTGCTAATGTGTACAGAGGCTATTGCGTCCCTGGACTTTTCTTTCCAGTGCTTCCTGAACACTTGTGAAAGCAATAGGCAAAATGCTTTAGCTATGCCTTTAAGTGTTACATTAGTAGCACTTGTGTTTTTTCTATTTCCACCAAACAGCATGAATTCAAGCTGCGCTTCTTTCAAAATTGTAGGGTTTGTAAAATGCCTTGTGATAATCAAGGTCACGTGTTCCATTGATTAGCTTAACAAAGGTAAAATAGTCTTTCAGAATGTTAAATACAGTATATGCATTTTATTTGTATGCAAGTGGGCTGTTGGTGCTAAATCAATAAACTGATTGCTTAAAGCTCCTTAAATCTTGTCTTTCTTGAACCTTCAAATCATTTTGGACTTGCCATAACAAACCAACTGCAACATGACTGTTTGGTGGATGTGCCTTATCTTGCCTGTGTTATTTTTACACACATGAATTTAGTAGATTAATGCAGAGTACGTCTGTGTGGACAACATTAAATTGTATTTTGAAACTGAATACATTAACTCTCTCCAACTTTAAGGCCCTGATATAGCACGAGATGGACATATGCTGTTTTAGTCAATAATGAACAACAACAACAAAATTACATTTATAGAGTGCCTTTCACGTCAGGAGGACATCATAAGGCACTGAACAGTTAGGTCGGGACCCGAGCGGGAAAGGGGTTGGGGAGGGAGAAGGAGAGTAGGAGGGGAGAAGAAGGCATGGTTGAAGAGGAAGGTCTTGAGGCTGGCCTTGAAGGAGGAAAGGGAGGAAGTGAGGCGAAAGGACTGCGGGATGGGGTTCCAGAGTGTGGGGGCAAAGAAGCTGAAAGCCCGGCCACCGATGGTAGAGCGGTTCGGGTATGTGATGTGGAGCAGGCCAGAGCCCGCTGAACGGAGGGGACGGGCAGGCTGATAGGGAGACAGCAGGTCAGAGAGACAGGCAGGGGCAAGGCCGTGAATGGCCTTGAAAGTGAGAACAAGGATCTTGAATTCGACCCTCTGGGAGATGGGGAGCCAGTGGGGATGGGCGACGGTGGGAGTGATGTGCTCGTGGAGCCTAGTGCGGGAGAGTACATGAACTGCAGAAATTAGGTTTTGGCATGTTAATAAGAGACCCATGAAGAAATTGGTGGTGTTCTAGATCATATTCTTGTTAAATTATGACAAATTTGCTTTATTACCTGATTGCACCATGTAGGTCAAATTGAGGCAGTCAACAACCTAAGGTGCTTATTTAACAGCTACCTCAGATCACTAGCTGTATAGTTGTTCTTCCAAGCCAACAACTTCAGTAATGTAGCTCATTTAAATTTTTTTAAAAACTCTTGAATTCAGACTGAAATGGATGGAACAACACAATAAGCACCATCTGTAACAGAAGGCCACCAAGCCTCAGGCTGCACTTCAGAGAAACACTTTTCAACAGAAAAATAGGGTGCTTTTTCTTGTCCCACAGATTGACAGGCATTCTGCTGAATTCTACGAAATTCTTGCAAAAGCAGATTGGAAGATTAAATACCATGAGATTTTAAATTATCATGATGTGAGTTCTACACAATTCATTGGCAAGCAGATTTTTCTTCAAAATAACATGCATCACTGTTATTGAGTAAAATGGTTTATGGAAGATATGACACAAACTGCAAAATGTTTCACAATACAATACACAGAATGGACTATCTATTTTGCACTTTGAAAATGTATTTAAATTATCTACCCTCTCACACAACATTAAAGATGAACAATTCTGTATAACAGTTGAGCACTTGGAGAAGTCTTCCCTACATTAAATACATTTTATAAAATATATAAAAATGTATATCGTATTGCAATCATGACTGGTTAGAGTCTATCAGATGTTCTAAAAATTTACCCAATAAAAAAAAAGCATCACATTTGTTTTGTGGAAAACAAAACTCTAGCTGAATTTTTGCAAAACTTGTTTTAGAGTGCCTTTTTCAAATGTATAAAATAGTTAAAGGAATTGGGATTTCACACTCTCGGTTTAGATGAAGAAACTGCATCAGTCACTTGATATTCTTCTAAAGCACACACACTCACTTCCTGCTACAGCATCAAGCAGTTTCTTAAATGAGTCTTGGTTCCTGATCTCAACCACTCTTCCTAGCAATCCATTCCCATCACTATTTACCTTCTGTGTAAATAAATATTTATTGACATCTATCTTGAAAGTACACTTCTCAGCCTTGAATCAATTCCCTGTTGTCCCACTGCCATAGCATCTCTGAAAGTATTGTTCTGGTTTGCTTCATCCACTATGATGCATCATCTTGTTCACAAGGTGATGCAGAGTCACATGTTAATATGTCTTTCAACAGCAAGAACAATGTGGTACCATAAATATTAATTTGTTTGTTCAATGTAGTAGCATCTGTTCAGGGTTTACTTGGTCCAGTCCAATTATGACATAATTAATATGTTACCGGAGGAAAGTGTTCTAAATAGCCACAGTGGTAAATAATAACAAAATCTTCAAATCAAAGAAACATATTAGAATTTGATAATTATCCTTTGACAAAATCCCAAAGTTTGGAAATTGCTAAAGGACTTTCTAGTTTTTTGCTGATGAGCAGGAACTGCAGAACTATAGAGATTAAAGCTATCATGCTGAAGTTATTGCTTCAGGGTTGCAAAGATCAGTAACCAGGAAGTATTTCTTCACAACGGAACAGAGTAGGATGCAGCTGCTGTGTTCCAGTGATGTGGGAGGAGTAGGGGGCAGTGGGCGCAGAAGGAGGAATTTGCTATTAACATGCAAGAGTTCAATCTTGTGCAGTGTACGTGCAGAAAAACCTGCATAACTGCAAGAACCAAAGCTATACTTGGATTAATCACTGCGTAGGTTTAGTTCTGATGCTTGAGCACAGGCCTGTCATGTTTGATGAGTCGTTGGCACAAATTGGCACATCTGGCTAAGTCAGCCTTATTTATTACCCTTTATCTTTAAACATTAAGGTTTCAACTCACTGTAAGAAGCTCTTTTCATCCTGATGGCTAAGAGTCACAAATCAACTGAATTCAGACAGCCTCGTCTTATTCAAAGCTGCCTAAAACCTTAGCATGAATCTTCCGAGAATTTAGCAACTATGTAATAGTCATAGCTCAAAGAGCCAAGATTAAGAGTGAGAAAAAAATTAAAACGGTATTTGCTTCACTGGGAAACACGACTTTGAGTTTGGCAGTGGAAATGCATTTAACAATGTGAACTAGCCTAGTTCATTTTATAGTGGTTTCTATACTTGATCTAATTACCAATGAATACCAAATAAATACGTTAGTCCTTATGATATCTCATCTCAATAAACATCAAAGACATCTGTACACTCCATATGCTGTTATAAGATAGGGAATAAGAACCACCAAACATTCAAATGGCTCTTTAAATCTTAGCTGGCAGCTCAATTATTTTAAGAAATACTTTGCCTCGACTTCAGAATCACAACTAAATTCAACAATCTGCCAAATACTGTACACTTCGAAATGCCAAGTTAAAAGTAAATTGAGACCAAGATTAAATTTCTAACTTTTGTTATGATATTCATTTTAAATGGCTCTTAGAATGAAATGTTCTGACCTACAGTGGGAGCGGCATAAACGTATATACAGTCATTTGTAAATCAAATTTTTTAAAAAGTTAAATAAATCTGGCAAACACTTGTTGCAAAGAGTTATTTTATTATTTACATGTTAGACAAGTCCAAATACAATAGATGGGGGTGCAATAGATTTTCTGCTCAGCTATTCTCTTCCATCTTTGTATCATGACTTTTCTAATTAAGATTTCTTTGAATCTACAGCTTAATACAGTGATGTGGTAATTCCACAAGTCAGTACACCTCTTGAAACCCTGTTTAATTACTGTCATTATGATCCATTTAGCAATGCCTGCAGAGATCTCCAGAAGCTTCCTTAAAGAGATTTATTGAACATCTGTACATTTGAACAAATAGTGACTCACTAAAAGAGGGAGGAAAAATAGAACAATGTAGTTGGAGGTGCTGCTGGAAAAAAAATTGGATCCATTAGGACTGATTGGAGTTACCCAGCAGATGGGAAATGCAGACAGAGCTCTCATCAGTAAAAGAGCTCTGTGAGATCACCCTCGTACAGCAATGCAATGTGCCATAACTTATTGAGGCTTACTTTGCAGTCTTTCTTTATTGGATTTAAAGAATCTTTTTTGAATTCCAGTCAATCTGCCAGAACTCCACTGTAAAAATAAGAATGTTTGGCTTGGTTCTGGTTACCAGAAGGACTTCCTATTTGTGTGATTAATTCCTTATCGAGTATTCCTTTAGAGAAATATAAATAATGTTAACCCCACTGAAAAAATGTAAATACATTTTTTTGCAATTCTATTGAAGAATCAGTTATTCTACATTCAAATATAACAGTTCAGCTCCGTAATTCGAATATCAACGTGTTCTGCATTGCGGTACATCACATGGAAACAGAGCATTTTTTTTCTGAAAGGGAAGCGAAATTTAGTACTATGCTTTCTGGTAAACATTTGACATTGAATACTGATTAGCATTCTTTCTTTAAAAGATCATCTAATATGCTTCATATATGCTCCAGGATATCAGCCCAGAGGTAACCACTGAATATTTTGTTTTTTCATTCCAATCCACTTCCAATCCCTTGTTGTTCTTTGAACTTAATTAGTGATTATCCCTTCAATTGATCAAACAAGCCATTATTTGAACAGAACTCACTTTACAAATAACATATTTGAAAATAAATGTGGATTTTGTTCCAAATAAAATATAAAATTATTGTTAATTCTGCTCCAAAAGCGATAGGTACATGTTGTGACATGGTAGCCAGAGAATAAATCCTGTAATAATAACAACTTTAGATGCACTTTAAGAGGACATCATTCAATCAAAAAACTGGCTTGTAGATATTATGTACATGAACCAAAATAAGGAAGAGACTGATGAATGTTGGCTCTGCAGTGGTTACAATTCTGGAGCAGTTTGACATATGTTAAAATGTTAAAATGAGGATGTCAACTTGTTTCAGAACTCTAGACTTCCAATGTTCAGTTATAAGAAGGATGTAAACTAGCCATAGAATGACAAATAGTTTGAGATTGATAAATTATACTAGAAATTTGACCCAGCGTGGGTGATGATTGATTAATATACAGCATTTTTCTGCTCACAATATAATTTACATTTATATAGCAACATTCACGATGGGAAGACATCTCAAAGTGCTCATACAGCTGGCTGGGTAGCCAAACCAGTGGGTACTTACAATGTGTTCAACCATTTCTCTATTTTTTTCATCATAGAGTGCATCCTGTTATGTGTTTTTTTTCAAAATGGGACTGATTTCTACAATATTTGTAACTAAATATTGACACACTGTTATGTATTTATTTTTGTTTTGGGTGGATTTATCTATGATGTGAGAGCAGTCACATTTCAGTTAATAATGATAATAATCATCTTTGCATTTGATTTTTCTAGAATAAATTGTATTTGATATAGTGCCTTATCACATAATTGAGAAGTCTCAAAGCACTTCTCTTATATGAATTGACTATATTTTGTAGGCGAAACTAAATTTCGCCTACAAAAGCGAAATTATGCCCAGCAGTGTCTCACAAACAGTCGGAGATTGAAAGGCCAAATTAAAAAAAAATAATAATCTTTGAAGGGATTGTTAGTAGTGGAAAGTGATCCACCAATCAACTAATAACTGTGTTACGACTTACTGCCAGGTAAACAGGCATAAGTAAGGAGTGAGAAAACTTGCCCAAGCTTTCGCCCTTGGGCATTTTAGCAACCATTGAGCAGTGCAAAACAGTTATAGGCAGATGCTTAGTTTGTTTATTTGAATTGTGAATCATTAATGTTCAGATATACAGTAGCAAAACTTTATTATCCTCTGTTGTCAAGAATACTGTGTGAACTTATGGCAAAGTTGGCAAATGGTTCAACAGTGTTTTCATTTGTAGCAATGCAACATTTTGAAGAAACGGGTGGTTTTAGTGAAGCAATTTGTGAGTACAGTGATGGAGATAAGATTAACGTATTTGGAAGCATCAGAAATATTCAAAGAAATTATGAGCAAATGAGCAAATAGCTTCACGAGAGTCCTGTTCTATGGTTAATGAAGAGCTAATTTTGCTAGTATCACTGATTTCTGAAAGCTATTAATTAGATCCTCTTGATCTACTCAATGTCTTCGCTCTAAATTGGAAGTAAGGATTATGAAGGAAGAAACTATGAGCTATGTTAAGAAATCAACCCACTGGAAATGGAATATCATTTTTATACATCTAACTTGGAGCTCAGCTGGTGTTCTTTCCTCTCAGCCTCCAGCTGTTTCAAGCTTCAATGATATGTAGTTGTGCAACACATTTTTCACAAACCTGTAAGTTAACATGCTACTGCAGATGGAGCAGAAGTATTTGTTTGATCAGTGGTTACCTTGTACGCAAAGTGAAACCTTCTTAATATTTTGCCCTATCAAATTTGATTGTAATACCCACTAGAACTGTATTTTATGTGTTAATAGAACTGCACCTGTATCCAGAATGCCAACCCAGGCTGATAACAAAAGAGGCAGCAGCAACTGGGCAGTTGTCAGATTCCTGTTTCATCTGCATGTGGTTCAATGTTTTATCCGATGCAAGGCACCTCTGAAAATTCAGTGCTCCCTCAAGCACTGTGTTGGAGTGCCAGCCTAATAGTGCCAACTCGGAACTACTTTGATAATGAAAGACAGAAACCTATCCAGCATTCGATCAAATGTTTCACAATACACAAAATATATTGCGTTATGAACTTCAAGATGGTGTTCGTGCTCATTTTGAAACTTCCGAATGTGTTTATTCCCCAATTGAAGTGAATCATAGCAGCAATTTCCTCTGGTCATTGTCACTACCAGAGGAATATGACGGCAACTCGATTTTTTTTATTATTTGCTAAGGCAAACACATTACTTGAGATATGCGAATTACAGAAGACAGAGCCTCGAAGACTTGCATTAGGATTGGTTCTGGGGAATTTTATCCTTGGCAACCAATTTTTGCTAGAAAAGCAAGCACTTATATTTTGAATAAACAGCTCCATAACAACAGAATATAAAAGAACACAGTATCTCTGCTCTTCTGCAATGGTAATTCTGAGTTTCTTGAAATCTGCTAATTGTCTGTCTACTGTACTGTGTACATACAAATTACTGAAGATATTTAGATTCCACATTTTTTGGGAGTTAATACATCTTACATGTTTTATTGCACACATCAATGCTAATCATATTGCATTTGTGTTTAGGAGAAGAATGATATTGCAGGTGTCCTATATTAAGAAGGACATTCACTCATCATTCACTCATCTGATGAGTGAACTCACTCATTCACTCATCAGCCATCTTAAATGGCTATGTGTCATTTGACAGTTTACAAATTACTTGAGGTCCAACAAATAACATGTTCAACATCTTCCAGATGGTAATTGTTTCTTTTATTTATTTTTACGGATGCATACTTATTACTTGAATTTCCTTTTCCGCAGAATAATTGATATTTAGCCTGATTTCTTTTGGACCAAACATTGTTTTATACATTTTATTACTGAGCACACAAGTGAATCTGAATCCAACTCATTTATTAAAAAGTATTCTGCAGTTTCAACACATGCAAACCATAATAGGAGGGACAGAGTTTCCAGAAGGATTGCTCTAAATAGACATTTGTTGTCACTACAGAGTGAAATAATATAGCAAAGGCTAAAATCAAATTTCATTAAAGACTTGTCTTTCTGGAATACTTATGTTGTGAGCTGACATTGATGTCTTTGAGCTGACAATATTTTTGTCATTTTTTTTTCTTGTTGAATATAAATGGCTTCATTGGTTATGCAGAAAGCCATCAAAAAACATTGGCTCACATTTGGCTGCAAACAATCTTGCCAGACTGTCCATCCCCAAAATTACACAGCTAGTAATCCACGTGTGAATGGCACCCACTGTCAACTTATATTCAAGGATTGTATTTTGATGTTTTGATGCTGGTTTACGGAGGATTTCATTTTAATGATCTAGTATTGTCATTTTTGTAGATGAGACCACTGAGCTCAATTCTGGACTATGATTCATAATTGTTCTGTTGTTTGACTCTCAGGTCTCAGATGCATTTCATTCTCTTGTTAGCCAGCACAGCCTCAGCCTGTAGAGAAACTAACATGATCTGTGTTCAATGAGTGGTCATATCCAACTTGCTGGAAAAAAAAGGAGAAAAAAGCATTTCAGCAAATAAAAGAGGCTATCACAAAAGCTCGAGTGCTGACATTTTATGATGTACATGCGCCAGTTAAAATATCTGTAGACACAAGTAAAACATGGTTAGGAGCGTTAACTCAAACTGTAGCATATGCATCGAGGGCTCTATGAAAGACAGAAACAATATATACACAGATAGAGAAAGAGTGTTTAGCGATAGTATTTGGATGTGAAAGATTTATACAGTGGAAATTTATAATATAAAATATAATAATCCCTCAAAAGAAACAATAATAAATTGGTCATTTCAATCCAAGATTTTTTGTGGGACCCTGCTGTGTGCAGTGTTCACCCACAAATATACACTAAATTCACTTACAGTGTGTTCTGTGAAGCGCTTTGAGATGTCTAAAAGCCATGAAATGCATTATATCAAATGCAAGGATTATTATTAGTACAGTATTATTATTATTATCCCGGTGCCTCAGTGATTTCTATAACTGATAGATAATTTCATATCTGTGCTGGTATTCCAAATGACCTGGATTCTTGAAGTCTGGTGTTATGGATTGCAGTCTCAAAGGTTGCTTCTCAGATAACTATACACGGCCTTGATACCTGCCAGACAGAAAACCAACTTCAATCATATATAATCCCTATATGTGCCTGCATTCATTTCCTAAACTAAATTTTATACCAGCAGCCCTCATTGAACCTAATGTGTTTGACAATAAATTGGAAGCTCCAGAAGGCTAACCACCTTACTATACCAATGCTCCTCAACATAATTTGCATCATCTTTTTCTCAATGTTACCAAAATCAACAACTTACATATATATATATGTACTGCCATTCACTCAGTGTAGTGCCTTGAATCTACCAGAATTGCAGCTGTTCATCCAGGAAACCATTTATTTTCCCACTTGACCAAATTGGCTACCATCACATTTTATCTCTTTTGACCTTGTCGGAAATGATTTCAATCGAAACTATAAAAGTCACCCGAAAGGTTTGCAATTTTCTGCAGTAGATTTTGGATTTCTCTTCTCCTGTTCATACCCTTCGCAAATTTTGCCTTATTTGGAATGAAACCAATAATAGCTGATGAAATAACCTGTTATAATTAATAACCGCAGCAGTTTTATTTTGAATTGTTTCCCCCCAATCATCAAAGATCAAAATTCAGTTAGATTGATCGGAAGCATTGCCTTTTCCATCAAGAAACTTACACCCCCCAAAAAATCATGATGAATTAAATGGCTATTATATTGATTAAATGATGGGATTTCCTGCCACTGGAATTCATTTTCGTGCTACATGTTCTGGGAACAATCATTGTTTTTCCATTGTGCTCCACCCTTCCTATGAATAGAATGGTTTTCAATAAAGCTTCCATATTCAATTAATTTTCTGGCAGTGTTTGACAGTATTTACAATACTTAATTCAAAATGGCGCACTAGCATTCAACACAATACAAAATTACATTTGTACAGCTCCTTTCACATTGTTTTCAGAAAAGCAACATCAATATGCAATACATATTAAATACACTGCAAATATGGAATGGAAAATCGAAACAATATCTTAGCATAAAAAGTCTCAAAATCATTTTTATGTTCCATGTGACGGATACATTTTCTGCAGCTCTGCTGAATGAGTAACATCACGCATGATGGATAAGCATATCTTATCATTTGACTGATAATATGTCAGGTATTCCAAACACTTGGGTGATTAGGATGAATTTACTATACATTTACTATTTGTGCTTTCAGCCGCAAATCCATTTGTTGTTTTGCTCACCCTCGCTGCATAAAAGTTTTTTTTTTTCTCATATTGAATAAAATTCAAAATGAGGAAGTCATTTGTGGAGGAGAAAGATACATGGTCCAAAAAAGCGATGAATAATGTCTTCATGATACACTTGAAAATTTAAAGCTGGAGATGAATTTGTCACAATCTTCAGTTGACGGTTGGTAACACAAAAATTCTGCTTTGAGAGATAACCTGGACATTGGGGCATGATTCTTGCAGTTGCTTCAGCCAGCTTGAAATTAGTCTTCATCAGATCACGCAGATTCAATTACAGATGCCACTGCCTATAATAAATAGCTTCACGTGTCCAGCGCAATTGAATTGGTTTTGCTGAATCTATTTTTGATCTCAACTTTAACACAGGATGAAATCTGGCATTCTGCCATCAAATCTATTGAAGTCAGGTGATGGGGAATTCAAACACCTGCTGAAGCATTGCTTTTGAGAAGTCTTGAAGTCAATAGTTTGAACTTTAAGAAAGCTGTCATTGTCACCGATGTGATCGTTCAGAACCGAGGCAAAACCTTTCCCTCAAAATAAAAGGTATGTCCTTGTATTCCCTGAGCATGTGTTGAAATTCAAATTCGCTTCTGTCACTCTATCTGACTTTTGAGTATATGTGTGAAATCAATTTCAAAACCAGACTGAAAAATCCCATGAAAATTGATACCATGGAGCAGTGATACACATAAAACAGCCTGGAGGCAACAATGGCCTTCTTCTCCTTCACTTGTGTATTTCAGCAGAACCTGTGGCTCTCAGCTTTGATTCACTGTCCTACAGGCTGGATATTAAAATAATAATAAGAATCATTGTATTTGATGTAGTGCCTTACCAACAACAACAACAACAAAATTACATTTGTAGAGCGGCTTTCACATCAGGAGGACGTCCCAAGGCGCTGAACATCTTCGAGACATCTCAGTTATCTCCAGTCATTATGAACAAATCAACATTTTCTGCTGAAATGTCTAACTTTTATAGTAAAGTACCTGTGTTTGGTTTTAGTATTTCATACTACCGCCAATAAATCAAGACATCAGTATAAATGTATATTGAAAACATGGGGCCGTGAACCAGCCCTATGTACTGTAATAGGTTAGAGAATTTCCTGAGACTCAGTTTTGAACAAAACATTTTGAAATTCTGACATTCGACAAATGTTAATTCAGCATCTTTGTCATACAGATTATAGATTAATCAGACACATCACATGATTTTGTGGAAATTGACAAATGCACCTTTTCATTTTCAGAATATCTATGCTTATTGAATTTGTAAAAAGCCCAGTTCTGTTTTCAGCAGCACCACTTCAAAGCATTAATACCAACTCTCGGTATAATAGCAGAACTGCTAGCAATGCCATTCAAATCCTCATTTCGTAAAGAAGAGGCCAAATAACTTATTTTTACCTTTCTGAAAGATTTGAGCTTAAGCATATAAGGCTGGAGAATCCTCCAAACAAATGGTTTCAGATCAACCTCATTCACCTGAATTCATCAAGCAAAGAAGAAAAGAACTGCTGGAATAAGTATCTTTGCATTCTCTTCCTAATTTCAATCTCAGTGATTCAAACAGTACCAAAGAGACTAGTGAGTGAATATCAATTAATTCAACACCTGTCTCACCCAATGATTGATAGAATATCTGCAGTGTCATATGCAATAGTGGCCCACACATTTTTAAATATGAGATACCAATTCAGGGAGGTTTGTTGTGTTGCTTGCTAAGTACTTTTGCCTTGGCAACAGGCAAAATGTGCTTTGCTGCTTTATTACATTTATTGCATTATTACAGCTGAATGGTTTGGCATTTGGTGTTGGATGTAAGACTACTGTGAATAACTGGTCTCACCACATTAACTCTTCACTAGACCTTCAGCGGTTAATCATCATACAGCCACTTGAAATGCTAACATGGGAATATAATTATGATGATTAAAAATATAATTATTACTTGTGCGACTTGCCTTTTGAAGCTGAGCTTAGGAGAAGATGATGAAAACAATCCCTTGACGATATGAGGAATGATCTCCATGCGAAGCTAAAAGAGTTCCATTATGTAACACTTATGTAACCACAACCCTGAGATTTCAAAACAATTTACAATTTAGCAACTCTCGTTAGTTTTTAAGACGGAAATCAATGAACTTGCATTTTAACCCAAGAATAATATTTTCGAATTAGTTAAACAATTACTGTATATGTCTTCTTGCTCCCGTTTGTAAAAATGTGGCAGGGATTCACATGGCTGCGCTGATAATGCACTATGGCAATCGCTATCTTATTGATTTGTTGAAAAGTATCATTTTAAAGCTGGATTTCAGTCAATCAAAAGGATGCTTTTGAAATTTGCTCCAACATCTCATTGCATGATGGAATCCCTCAAGGAACAAGGGAACAGATAATAATAATACTATTTTTTGCTTTTAATACTTCATCTTTCATGTTAAGAGGACATCCCAACAAGCTTCACATGATATATTATAAAGTGACTGTGTATTTTGTAGCCTAAAGCCTATGAACTTGTAGGTTTTATGAAAATAATGTGTGTAAAAAAAATGTTAAATTAGGTTGAATAAAAATACAATTAAAGATGAATACAAAAAAATTGGAATGAAAATAGGTGAAAATGGAACCGTATAATTAAAACTCTTCATTTGATTTCTAATGTATATTACATGTGATCACTGTTATTTGTGGATGATATGATAGTCATATATGGACTGCTGACATCTGATTAATTTTATTTTCATAGTAGATCTAAGAATCCCAGTGCATGGGGTTAAAACATGTGAAATTAATTGATACAATACTTTTTTGAATTGCCTGCAGTCTAATTGGTAAATCTGAACATTTATAATGGAAACTGAAATTGGGAACTAAGAAGCTTGTTTAATAGAAAACCTATTAACAATTAACCACTCCATAATGCTAAATAGAGTGAAATTGTTGATGGAGATGAATTGTTGATTCATCTGTGGTTCACCAATTTAAACAAATTTGCCTTTATGCACTTAACACTTAATGGAATGTAAACATAAATACCTGTAGCATTGCATTAAAAAAGGAAAAAAAGAGACTGTGCATTTGCAATTGTATTGCAGTTAGTACGAGGAAAATATATGGACAAGTTCATTAAAAGTGCTATTGTAGCTGAATAGCATGTAGCTTACAATAATAAATTCACTTCATTGAATGCACCGAAGAGAAAAACACCAATAATGATTCCATGTCTGCAAAGAGTTTGCTATGCTTCAGTTGACCTGTTTTCTGGTTAGTGACGGGAAAATTAAATAGTTTTCCACTCCTGATGGTTGCTCAACGATTCTTTTGGAAATGCATATATATGAAGAGGGTGAAAAATGGATTGGGCTCAGATGCACTGATTTTAAGGTTGAATATACAGCCAACATCACAAAATCAAAGGATTGTTTTCGATGAAGAAGGTCCTTTGGCTAATCGGATCCTATCCTCACAGAACATCCACCCTGTCATTCTCCCATCACAGAAAAAAACGTTTTTTTTCAAAAAAAACTATGTCTTAGGGTAAAGAGAAAATTCCTGGTGTCTGTCTTGAAATTGCCATTTGTACTTTAAACCTATCCCATCATCTTTTACTATCTTGGATCCAAAAGTATTGTTCTGGGTTTAGATTTTCTACCCCAGTTAAAATTTTATACACCATAATGAGATCCCCTTTGACTCACAAAATCTTGTCTGAAGACAAAATCTTCTCAATTCAGACGTAAAAAATATTCACCTGGGCAAGGTCATCAATGATGCCTAGAACTAAGACTTATGGAGTAGGTTTAAAAACAAATAAAATCTCAGAAGAAACAGGGAAGGGATAAAATGAGAGGAAGAAGGAAAAAAGCACCAATTAGTTTATTTGGCGCTGTCTGTTTTTAATTTTTATTATGAAATGTGTTTTTTTATGTCCTCAAGAATCATTGCAGATGCAGAATGATAATAGGAATAACAGCATGAACATGATATGTTCCATGGTTCAATTAGCATGTAATGAAACAAAATAATTCTGGAAATAATTTATTTCTCATCATCTTAAAGATTGTTCTATTTTCTGAGGGCCATTTATTCATTGCATACATTAAAAAGGCATCCCAAAACTTTAATTTCCTATTGAAGTGATTTGTGTTGCAATGATAATAAATCCTTACATTTGGTGTTGCGTCTTATCACGTTGGAAGGATGTCTCAAAGTGTTTCGCAGAATTTACTGTGAAATGGAGTGACTGTGTATTTTTAGGTAAATGCAGCAGTCAGTTTAGCACAGCAACATGCCATGAAACAAATTACCAATGTTTAATCGGGAGATCGTTAGCCAAGACGAGAGAAGGATAAAAGCAACTTATCTTTTCGAACAATGCAATAAGATTTTTAATGTCCACCTGAACAGGCAGACAGGACCTTGGTTAACCTCAAATCTGAAGGATGACCACAGGTTTGATCATACAATGCAGCACACCCCCAGCGCATTTGACTATCATCTTAGACAGTTCAAGTTCTGACGTCAGTTGAATCCACAATCTTCTGACTCAGAGGTAGAGTTCCAAAACTGAGGCAAGTTGTATGACATATTAGAAATGTCGAGCGAAAAAACAGCACATTTCCACTTAAAGATTTTTTTTCAGTTTCCAAGGAATATGTATATTTAAGAAAAAGACAGCCAATTTGCTTTTTGACACAATCTTCCACTATTCCCTGACCCACATCCACATTTTTGCAAAATTAGCAAACTCAGGATTTTATAGAGCAATGCAGCTCAGCTTGAGATCATTGTCCATCAATCCAAGGTACCTGATTGCTACCATTTCCCAGCTGGGGAGGACATTCCAGTTAAGAGGAAAAACTGCTTATCCTCATTCTGCAGATTTCATTGTAAGTCATTTTGTTGCTTAACAATTCAAAAGTCAAACCTGTGGTCATGTAACAAATTTGGTTATGTCAACTTGAATAAGAATAATCCTTGTCTTTGATATAGCTAATTTCATGTTAGAAGGACATCTCAAAGCACTTCACGAGATTTACTGTAAAGTGACTATTTTATAGGTGAAAGTGGCAGCTGATTTGTGCACACTGCTGTCCTCAAACAGCCATGAAGTGAACAACCAATTTTTAATCTGGGTGAATGTTGTCTAGAACACAGGGAGAAATTCCCTTCTCTTTTTGAATAGTGTCATGGGATCTTTAATATTCACGAAAACAGGCAAATTAGGCCTTGGTTTCATATCTTATCTGAAGCAAAGCAGTTTAAAGTCCCAGCATGAGGTTTACACCCACAATCTTCTGACTCCAAAGCAGGAATACTACCAACAGAAACAGTCTGACATCTATTTGAATTATAAATCAATTACAGTATATTGATATTTTTAAGTTAATAAATAGTTACAAGCACAGAGACGCTATCAATTCTTGCAGATTTTTCTATGGATGTTGGATAATTTTGCTTAAACCAACTCATTTTAATTAATGGTTCATTGAATTGCACATCAGTTCAGGGTCCATTAAAAGCCAACCCGAATGAATAAGAAGATTGCATCGTTGAGGGTGCATCATTGGTACTTCTTTCACTAATGTAAAAGGTCATAATAACTCATTTATTATACCTTTGCAGGATCAGGCTCCATCTCTGGTGAAATAGGTGGTATTGATCACTTTGTAAAACAGTAACTTGTTTAATTTAGTAAAATATTTCAAAAGAATAAACACAGCAACACAGCCACCCCATTAGCTATTCTGCCCATTATTTGCGGAGCTGTCAAGAATGGTGTGTATTAATCAAATTCAGCCTGAGGGCAACTTTGCAGTAGGTCCTTCCGCATGACAGATAATTTGTCTAAAAATGCATGATCCAATTCTTTACTTTTTTTTTACAAAACTTTTTTTTCACAAAACATTTAATGAAGCAATGTGGATTTGGGAAACTATTATAGGATGTTTTGTGTGCAGCTATTCTGTAAGAGATCTAATCAATGTCTGTTTGATAGCATGCCAGATCATTAGTGTGTCAGGGTGTAAGTAATCATTCTATTTTCTTTGAAAGAAGAAGCAAAGAGTTCCAGACTCGCAGTTCAATCCCGGATGTAAAATTCGCCGGTTTTATACAGTTGTATTTGAAAGCTTTCAATCTAACTATGTATTTTAAAAAGTTGATTTCAGTTGCTGCACCACTGAAGTGGAAAAAGAATTCCAAGCAAAATGTTACAGTTGTGATTGTGGTCCTTGTTTTTCTACCCGAGAACTTCATTCACTTAAACCAATACAGGAGTTTAACTCCAGGCAAAACATGTGGATTAGAAATAGAGGCACAGAAGATGATAAGATTGGTTTTGCTGAAGAAGGCCCTTCAGCTCATTAGATCTCATCCTTCAAAGAAAAACCTATAGTCAAAATGCACCTGGTGTCTTGCCCTTGCACCTTTGTAATGTTAAAAATGCCACAGTTAACATTGCCACAAAAAACATATGAAGCCATTCTGCCTGTGCCCTTCCCCATTGCTTCAGACTTCAAAATTTATTTTCTGATCATTAGTACATTTACTGACCTTAGCCATGGGGATAAAGAATCATAAATACTTTGCTGTTCGAAAGAAGCAGAAACACAGAAGCATGAATGTTATTGTTTGATGACTCAGTCAAGGACGTAAAGAACTTATCTTTCTTTATCTACCAACAAAAACTGCTCACAAATTCCCCCTGCCACAAAACACTGCATACCTAAAGGCTTCTACAATGTCCTATTGGTTCTCATCAAATAAGAATAGTTCATTTCACAAATTTTAATGGGATCTACATCAATTAAGTATTTTCTGCATTTTAATGCAAGCTGCTGATGCACTTCAATTACCTTTCAGTTCTCTTTCTTGCCTTGTTATTGCCACTGACATTACATGCACACCATCGGTGAGCTGACTGAAATCAAATCTTCTGAATAATAATGGTGTGTATTTCATGTTTACACTTGTCAAAATAATACCCGTTTGCGTACATAGAAAATAGTGGAAGAAAAATACAGACATTTTTAGTTACGATTCTAGCTGGATCAACTCATCCCTTCATGCTATAAAAGTTGTACAGAGTTTAGAAATTAAGATGTGAGGCCAATAAAAAAAATATCTTGAGGAAGGAGAAGCAGGATAAAGTTTCTATGGGGATTGAACAAATCATAAGGCAACATGCTTGTTGTCAACCAGGCTGGTCCACAGTTATCCACAACAATGCTTAAAGTTGCCTAATCTGTCTGGTGCATCAGGGAACATCAAGGTGCAGTGTGTGTCATCAACTCCACGAGCCGAAGCTTTATTTGGTTGGTCAAATCTCGCTTGATAGATACAAAGCTTAATTTTATCTCAGCTGTGCCATTAGCATTGCATGAGCAGTTTAGAATTTCATTTGGCAGCTGAAATGAAGTTGTTATAAACATTTCTGTAAGCAGCTGATATGTCACCTTGTCTGCCAAGAAGACCCTATAGAACCTTTGAGAAATGTTGTGGTATTCCTATGGAGAATACAGCAGGTGATGGGAAACTCTTCTTTTCACTAATGGATTCTTTTGACCTCTGGTACCCCGCCATTTGCATCAGTGATGGTTGGAACACAGCTTGAAGATGACAACACAACTGTGCAGATAAAAGGAACAAAATGCAACCTTGCTTGCAAGCATCGCAGCGCAAGAACTTTTAATGACAGACATCATTGAGGCAGTGATATAGATGTAAAGGACAACTATCATATAAAAGGTCTTTGAACACGTCAAGTCTAGACATTAAGGAGTTTATTGACATGCTGCTTAAGTTGAAATTTCGACCCAGTGCTTAACCAACTTTTAATGTCTTGGTATGTTTCATGCAGGTTGAAAATATAATTGAAATTTACCAGATATCTGAGATTTGAAAGCTAGGATTTTGCCTCTGATATTAATTTTAAGTTTCTTGTGATTCTGTCCTCTTACGGAGACAGACCATTCATTGGTGGCAGAGTGCCTCACTGATCTCCTTTCACACCTTTAGAGTTTAAAATCAATTGTTTTACTATTTCAAGGACAATTCATGAGATACCATCTTAACTTAGTTTTTACGTTAACTATATTCTGTGAACCAGTTCTAAAACATAGGCATCACAGGCTAGTCCAATGGCTGTCCTGAATGTCTTCCAGCTTAATTATGTTATGAGTGGGGGAGAAAATATTCATTGTGGCCAATTATTGTCCACCCCCACTATCTTAGGGAAAGGCTCCCTTGTCCTACCTTTTTTGCTGTCAAGTTAATGATCCACTCTCTTCGTGCCAAGGTGACACCAGAGGTAATAAATAGCCCAGGCATGCGAAAATGGCCGCACATTAGTTGATAACTGAATTGCAGGAAAATATCATCTTAATAACTGTGACTTGAAGCATTTGATTATAAACATCTTCAGGATGAGCGAGTTTCAAATAGATGCTATCAACCATGCATAAGGGTCATGACAGCCACTTCTGTCATCCAAAAGGTAACACTGAAGCTCATATATTTCTCAAACCTCTCAAAAGTGAAAGAGAATGAGGATTCCTGGTTCGAGCCTTGACAGTCTGAAAATACCCTGAGTGATCACTTGTATCCCCCCCATCACCACCCGTCATTCACAATCTCCTTATCAATATGTTAAATAATTAAGACCTTTCCATTTCTCCACATGTGTATAGTCAATAGCTCCATGGATCTTTGAAAGTGTTTTTAAAATACTATTTAAAGAAAATAAATTCTGTTGCACTCTCTCTTGCTACTGCTCAGTTCTCAGCAAGCTTGTTGATGTGCCTTTTTCAACAATGCAATTGTGACATGCAGGCTGCATTCAGACACTGTGCATCGATTTATGCCACTGTAATTACTATGTGGATTCTTGAAAGAGTCTGCAGCACAAAAATTAAGAGCTACTGTAGAATTTAATGCCACAGACAAAGCTGTGCTCCAGGTTGGTTTGAGTAGAGATCAGTCCCAAATTCTTGAATGAATAGTGATCTTTGTTGCCAAAAGGTACTTGAGCATGGTGTTTTTCTAGTAGCCAGTGATCTCTGTGATTTCAGGTGAATTTTGTTTTAGGTACTAACTCTTCAATCCTTCATTTTAATCTTCTTCTGCTGTTGCCCATTAGAATACTTAACTCCCAGTGCATTCGTTATTTGCACAATCTGATTCAGAATTTTGCTTCAGTTACTTGTGTTGTTGCATTCCTGCTAAATGTTCAAGGCAGATTAAATTCAATCTAAATCAAGCTAGCAATCAAATTTGTAATTAGTCAAGGAAATAAGTTCACGTGTGATTAATAAGGTCTGAAATTGACTACTTTATTTTTTTTTAACTGTTGATGTATAACTGGTCATTGGCTCCATAGACGTACTTATTTTTATTCATAACATACTTTCCCTGTATGCTCTCTGTGGACTATTTCTCTTTTGATCATATTCGTACTGTAGACAATAGGTGGGAGTTAATAGGGACAGATAACAGGAAGTTATTTACAGCTAACTATAACACATTTGATGAAGTACCTTTAACATCATGAGGGCATTCTCAAAAGGCTTCACAGGATATACTGCAGAGTGGAGTGATTGTGTATATCATCATGTACTGGTTTAGGATGCTACCCATCAGCACGTCACAAGGCTGCAATCAAACTCACATTTCATCTTCCAACCAATAGAATGAAGCTAACAGTAGATCAAGAGTGCCCTTTATTACCACTTTTGTATCCAATTCTCAGTTTGATTTAAATTCCACTCATTATCCTGCTGTTGTTTTCAATTTCATATCTCTTTGCCAACTGCATATCCCTTTTTAAATCTCTTCTCGGTGCTTGAATTAAACCAGTTGTTACCGACTAATCTTTTTACCACTGTGACTTTGGTTCAAGTTAAATGTTTCCTTTGGAGTCCCAAAATGGAGTAGCACAAACACAAACTAGATTGTGATGATTACAAGCCCAGAGCATGAAGCAACCAATAATTCAACACTACTTGGAGTCAAATTGGCAATCTGATTCAGAGAAGCTATCATGATGTTATAATAATAAATGTTTCTTGCATTTGGATATTGTGCTTTTCACGTCTTCTAGATATCTCAAAGCGCTTCACAGCATGCACTATAAAGTGAATTGTTGGTATATATGTGGGTGAAACACAACAGCCAATTACGCACAGTAATGTCCCACAAACAGTCGTGGATTGAAATGACCAATTTACAGTATTATAGTTTATTTTTGGACAGATTATTATTCGGTGTGTAGAATAAGGAAACTTGCCCAAGGTTTCACCTTGACCTGCCTGGATTTGAGCTCAAGTCTTACGCTTGTAAGGCGAGTGCTCTAGCCACTGAGCCACAGGACTCCACGACTCAATGTTGGCATGGAAGCTGCAAAATACACTTGGGTGCAATGAGATTTGAGCTAAGGTACATTGTTAGGGCAATGTAAATGGAGGACATATTGATTGACTGACTATGAGCTCAAAACTCAGGTCTGGACTAGGGTGACACTCAAATGCCGCATTTAGAAAATTCAGCAAGTGAAATGTTTGCAATGTGAGTTCTATTTTCACACAAGATTTTTTTAAAAATCCTAATGAACAGAAAGCGTAGTTTGTGCTTTCAAGTAGGAATTAAGATGGTGCGATGCTTGCCTGTGCATATACATCATGTGAATTATAGTTATTCTGTGAGAATTGACTAGGTCACAACACGATAGCCAATGCTGTCTATTGAGCAAGCAGCCTGAGTAATCACTGTCCCGTTGCATATTACAGTATTCTTGCATTAGGCAAGTTTCCTCACTCACATGCCTTTGTTTACCAGGTGGTAAGGGTGAACTCGGCTGTAAATTGATTGGCAGATCACTTTTCTGGGGGTAATAAGGGTAATAATTCCTTCCCAAATTTTTTTAATTTAGTCACTCAATCCAATACCGTTTGTGGGGCACTGGTGTGTACAATCTGTCGTTTCGCTGACAGAATATACATTCAATTTGATAGTATATTCTGTGAAGTGTTTGAGCGCTTTAACTGGGTCCAGTGTGCAGTGTTTCTTAATGATAAAATGTAATTATCTAATTTCTAATTTACTGTGCTGAGAAATGCATTAAATATGCCTGTTGATAACGACTGTAGCATTGCAGTTTGATATGGAATGCACGACCATTGAACCGAGAGAGAGATTTTTATGGCTCTCTCTGAAATGAAGTCAAGTAGAAATAAAGTTCCTCAACAATTTATCTTTTCACTTTTATAGGTAGTGACGACAGTTTCCTTCAGGAAATCGGAATGAATAAACTTGAGTTTGTAGGCGGAAGAATTATATGCTATATATTTTCTGCATTTGAGCACAGTCTGGCAACCATGCAAGCGATAAACTGTCCATCACTAAAATGCTTTTGGGCATGTTTTCCCAGCATGTTATGATTACCACTAATCTCACTAATCTTTTTGCTCTATTTTTATGGGATATGCAATGTATCTGTTCATTTTCTATTTTATTATTTATTACAAGATAACAGGCAGTGAATTACACCGTGATCTTGAGGCTCTGTGCTTGTGTTCAGTCAGTTGCAAGGTCCACTGTGGGAATAGAGAGGCACCCCCCACACTCCAACTCCCAGTGCAAATCACATTGTTCACTTCATTTAATTTAGAGGAAAAGCTTTGTACATATAACATAATAGATAGCAGCCCTAGAGATGTGGAGCTGGCTTCCATGTCGTAGCTTCATTCCTGGGAAATTGTATCAGGAACCTACGAGGCCACATGCGGTATGCATAGATAGAGATTGTTTAAAGAGTATCATAAATTATTCCTGTAAATGTTTTACAATTTCTATCTAATCATAGGCAAAGATGTGTAGTATACAAATGTAATTTTATTGTAGTTGTTGTTGTTGATGTTGATTATGAATGCTAAACCTCGCAATGTAATGCATTGAACTTCCCCATTATATGTGCTTCTTATTTTAACAAAATAATAATAATCCTTGCATTTGATATAGCGCTTTTCATGTCCTCTAGACGTCTCAAAGCGCTTCACAGAATATACTGTAAAGTGAATTCAAATATATTTGGGTGAAACGCGGCAGCTAGTTGCGCACAACAGTTATGGGTTGAAATTACCAAGTTTTTAAAAAATGTTTGAGGGATTATTATCAGGCGTGAGGAGGAAGGAAACTTGACCAAGGTTTTGCCCTGCTTGGAATCGAATCCATGTCTCTCGCTTGTGAGGAGAATGCTCTAACCACTGAGCTACAGAACTCCGAAAGAAACATATTATGTAAAAAAAAAATGCAGCAATTAGTTGGAAGTCTGCAGGTTGCCTTTTTTTCTGATTCTGTAATTGTCATGTGATTGGAATTAAAATGCCATGCAGGAATTTTGAAGCCTAGTGTATGTACAGTTAAACATGTTTAAAAATCAATCTTTTTAAACCGATGTAGCATGACCCCCATTGGGGAATGGATTGAGAAATGTGACTTGAAAAAATGAGTTTATGTGTAAGTGGATTCGGTGCAAGTCAGCAACACTTTATGACCAATAGATTATTAATGACTTAAAATGACTAACAAGAAAAAACTGCAGTGTGAGTGGGATGCACACAAGAGAGTACAGTTGTAAGGAATATCAAGAGGTTTGAATGGAACCAATAGAAATGCGTTCTAGCCATTGATCTAAAAAAAGATTTATAGATGACTTTTAAAAAAAATTTAAGATCATTGATTGGGAAACGTGAAATCAATTTGGGACTCTTTAGGAATTAAACAGGACAACTGCCAAGGCTTACTCCTCCTAATTGTTTCACTACGAAGCAAGAACTAATTTCATAAACTTCTCCACAAAATAGACAAGTTAATTAACCACAAAGGCAATGCACAATTTACACTTATACGAGCCACAACTTGGCTTGCTAATGGCATAATTCAGTACAAATTGATTGGATGAACGCATTTGTATATGTCACACGACTGAATGGTTTTCATTTTTTTCAAGCATGTTAAAGTACCAAGCACTGCATTTTGCTGAAAGATTGTTATTGGTAGTTATGATAAGAGCTGTTTAATAGGTTTATGAAACACATCAGAGTGTGACCAGGCGGTAAAATGGTTAAGTTACGAGGAAAGGCTGTGTAAACTTGGATTGTATTTTCTTGGGTTTAGAACGTTGAGGGGTGATTTGATTGAGGTATTCAAGATGATAAACAGATTAAATAGGGTAGAAGCTATTTCCTTTGGTGGGGGAATCCAATGCAAGGGAGCATAGTCTTAAAATGGAAACCAGGCCATTCAAAAGTGAAATCAGGAAGCATTTTTCACTCAAAAGTTGGTAGAAATCTGTAATTCTCTCCCCCAATAGGCTGTGAATAATGGATCCATCCACACCTTCAAGAGCGACGGTGATAGATTTTTGGTGGGTCAGGGTATTAAGGCTTATGGGGAGAAAGCAGGAAATTGGAATTGAAAGGATTAGTTGAGGTACAATTCAGCAATGATCTAATCAATGGTGGAACATGGTCGAAGGCTGAACAACAACAATAACAACAACTTCGATTTATATAGCAACCTCCATGCCAGACGGCATCTGAATGGCCTACTCATGTTCCTATGACTTCATGTTGATAGCTTCTGAAAGCTATACAGTTAAAAACTCTGGGAACTATGTCTTAATAAAAAGGAGTATTAAATTGTCCATGCTATGAAAATCCTCATAAGTTTTTTTTATTAGGCATTACCTATATGTTTATTTAAGATTGAATGCTGTTGTCGATTAGCACACAATCTGGAAGCTGATTTTGATTCCCAGACTGATGGAATAGATGTTTCTTCACTATGCTGACTGGTAAGATCTTGCGTGGAATCAATTAGAGCAGTCTCAATCCAATGCCTTGTTACCTTAGTTCTACTGCACACAAATCTCCACAATTTGGCACCAACAGTCATGTTCAAAGAGGGTAGGATGACTAATCTGAGGAATGGAAAATCCTTAATCTGTGTTTGAAAATGGTAATTTGATAATTTGGTCACAAAGTAAACATGCGTGATTTGGCAACGATGAAAGAAGTGGTCATATTTAGTGCCACTCTCTGCAGCAGAGTTCAGATATTTTGTGAAAAGGGAAAGTTATGGCCTTATTAAAGGTTTGAAGGAGAATTTTGTGAACCATTTTCCTGCTGAAACTAAAGTGAATATTTATCAGAGATGACATTTAGTGAATGTAATGCTGGATAAGATTTTGCATATCACTGCAGCAGTAAAACAGACAGGGGAATATTCCACCCGGGTGTACAGTTGAAGCAATCATAAGTAAATATGCCTAGATTGAGGAGAGAAGGCATGGTAACACAGTGGACACAGGACATGTACTCCTCTTTGCTCCTGTTCTGGCCTCCTCTTGCGATTTCATAAACAGTGGCTGCTGATCTTCTACACAAGTGGCCATTATTAATGTGTGAGCCTTTGGCAGTATGTATCAGCAGGCCACTCAAATACTGAAGGTGTCACAGCTGAGCCTTTCTGCCCACCTGGCTACCACAAATGGTAGCAGATGCTGTAGAGGAACCACATGCAGGAAATCTGGCTGGATTCCCCCTCTCCAGCCTGTGCAGGCTAGGGCCAATTTAATTTTCCCATGCAACCCTGGCTGAGACTAGAAAACAGTCTGGGATTCGAATATCCACAATTAAAACTTGTTTTTTAGTTTAGTTCTTATCCCCTACATCTGAGCTGCCCCAGGTTTTCATTCCTCAAGTTTGGATTCCATATGATCAGCGCCAAACTGGTCACCAAGGTAATCAAATTGGACTTGCTCTCTCTCACCCTGATTGTCTCCTGTCGTGGATTTAATTGGATCTCAATTGACCTCATTACTTTCGCAATAGAAAAAACTAACTTCTTTCTGCTTGCCTATGTCATTAACTTGTTTGTAGGGTTCAATTAGATTAACTTCATACGGTAATCTTTGGCGTGTACCAGTGCCAGGAATACCTCCACTGTTCCTATTTCTTTTCTGATTGGTGTCATAAGTCGATTTCACACAGACTCTTACCCCACATGTAATATTTATATTCTATTTCTTCTGATTTAAGACCAGTGTGTTTTAAACAATAAAATGTACCTGTTCATGAATATATATATATATATAGATACACATAACCCCAACTTGGCACTTGCATTATCTCAACTGATGTGTTTTAAAATGTAAATGTGAAGAGCCGAGTGTTAAAACTGCATAAATGTGCAAGGGAATTATTTTTGAAACATGACTAATAACCCATTCTGGCAAAGAAGGCGAAATTAAGACATTCAGCCGAAAATGAGTGTCTTTCTGCTGCAGACTTTCTGGGTTATCTGATTAGTGGGGTTTTTTCAATGTTCTACTTTCGTTGCCATTCAGTGCTTAAAATAAGATAAGAACTATATGGTTGTTGGAACATCATTTTTTGGTCAGTCATGTGTCTGACGTATAAGGAAACATATCACTTTACTTCAGACTATATTGATTTCTAGGTAAGGTTGGAAGTTTCTCTGTATCTGGAATGGAACACAATTCTCTCCCAGGAGAAACTCCTCCTCCTTACCTGAATCTGGAGAGTATTAAATGCAAAATGGGGCGAGCCACAGTATGCATTGGGGATCCTGCTGGTATTCAACCAGCTGAAACACAATGAATGCTAGAGAAGGCGACAAGTTGAAGTGTTACAAAGGGAAATAAGCACGAGTTTATGGATTACAACCTGCAAAAGAAATAATATCAAGGACAGGGATTGCTTCACGAGAAAGTGCAAAAGTCAATTCTGCAGCCTGTCTATAATAATCTGTTGCATTTCATTGGCACCTTATCACATCATCAAACTGTCGCAAAATACTTTTACTGTAAAGTGTTGTGACCGTTTTCGTAGACAAGTACTGTATTGTATCTCATTAGTATTATCAAAACTTAACTCAGAAATCAGGCAGAACATATTCAATAACAAGCAAAATAATAGTTTATTTTGATTTTAAAAGGCTGTGTGTAAAAGCACTATGTGCTGACTTTGTATTTCTTGTACTAGAGTCCTGGACTCCCATTAAAATGGGCAAAATTGAATTCCCAGGCTGTGACAGTGACATTCAACATCCATGGCTATGGTGGAGTTGATACACAAGACGTTTTGTGAAACGTCCCCTGAAATTTGAAATCTTGATACAAAGATTTCCATCAAGTCACAGCAAACCAATCAGTCAAAACATGTTTGGGCACAATAAACTACTCCTTCAAAAGCTGCAGCCCAGAAAAGCTCTGTCAGTGTTTCCTTGTTTTATATACTTCAACTGACCCGGTTAACCTGAGTTGTCCCATCTGAGTGAAGAAAGTGCAAACATCATGCTCTATTCACGAGAAGGTGTCAAATTCACAGCCTGATGCCTGCTAACCAATATGTACTAATATTATGTCAAAGCCCTTTGGAACAGATACAAACAAAAAACATCTCAGCCTCTCGGTTATATTTATCTCCAATTTGATTTTCTAATTGGCTTCAGAGCAAGTTAGTCAACATCACATTTTATCACCGTCTAATGTTGCGGAAATTATTTAACAGTATTTTCCTGATAAAGCTGCAATGTGTATCTCTGATTTCTGCAACCTTCAATAGAGTGTGTGATTTGGACCTCATATAATGTATAGCTAATGAGTTGTTGAATGGGATACATAGCTTCCTCAAGGGTATGAAAATATCAATTCACAATAAGCGGGTATTGCAACTCCAATCCCAACACTGATTGATTCTAGTTTTCCTCAACTTCTTTGTTGACCTGATGAAAGCGGTTACAAGTTAAATTGATCTCTGTTGATGGCTTTACCCTTAGTTAACAAATTTGAACTACAAGTTGGCATAGAGATCATTCCAGATAGGCATACTGTACATAGAATTGGACAGTCTGTCAGAAGATCAAATCTATTCACTCCTGTTCTATAAAGGCAATTATTTCTTTTCAATTGCAACAATTTGAATAATCATATCTGGGCTACAATGAGGCAACCGTGTGACAGAAAACTGGCAGACAAGCAAGGATCTCAAAAAAAGCTCTGTACTATTTATTGCTACCGGCAAATTCAAAGTCGAAAGTAATGAACTAAAATGCAGATGACTTAAGAAAACAGAAAAAGGAGTGAGAATGTTTTTCATCTGTTACTGTAAGTAAAATATTCATGAGCAAGTAATGATTTTCAGTTAGCAAAAAGCAAGATAGTGAAAGAGAACTGAATATATTTTTGGAAGAATTCCACTATGGAATGTTTTTTTTACACAGAGGATTCTGGAAGGACCCTTAAAGCTTTGAAAGAAAAGATGCATGTGAGTTTAAATATATATTCATTACCAAATCTAGATTATATTCATAAAGATGTGAAGTGGTTACGTATTCACAAGGAAAGGGCACAGGATGCAGTCCATTCAAGAGTAAGGTTAGATGGTGATGTATCAGATTTTTCTTTGTAGCTCATTGAATGTTGTTCATTTTCCTTCACACCCGGCTGAAGAAAACAAAAGCTCATTGAATAAAAATGATTGGAAGATGGCCAAATAAACAAAAAAAGGTTAGACTGTGATCTTGGCAAATGTATTCATGTTAGTTTGGCATGTATGGCAGAAAAAACACTGGTGTATCTTTTAAAGGAACTAATTAGCACATTTATCTTGAGTGAAGGCAATAATTCCATGGTTATAAATCCTTCAATTTTTATTTGTTGGGAAGTTTTTTTTCAGTTGTGTATGAAGTTCAACACTTAAATTGTATATATATGAAAGTGAAGTCATATCTGTGCATTCATTTTCCTGACGTAGCTTCAAATACAGTAGAATTATTTATTAGGCAACTTACATAGATAGGGATGTAACTATAATGTAGCACTATTTTTCAACCTCACACTAAATTCTATCATATACACAATATTTATGAAAAGCATCAGTCAGTATTCTTATGTCTTCCAACGGAGTGACTGGAAAAAGGAATGAATTTCATAGTATCAAAATGTGATATCACATTGAATGCATTATGGAATGCCTTAAATTCCAGCCAGTTACTTACTCTGAGGAACGTATGATACATTATTGATGTGAACATGCAATGGTAATGGATTCATCAGAAATATATAATGAAGAACAATGGAGGAGATGTGTAATCCTGCCATGCCATCATGGACAGCTTCTGCCACAAATTCTTCTCACTATTTAATCACAGTCAGAAGGGGTATTGCAGATAAATCCATTTCCACAATGAAGCTGGCAACTTTTATGGAGTGCAAAGTGGTCTAGAAAATTCCATTCAGCCCAAGGAATTCATGACAACATTGCTAGATTCCAGGGGTGTCTGAAAGGAGCCAATATCATTGCTAGCTTTGCATTATTTTCCAGATAATTTTATGTTCTGGTAACACCAAATGTCGCAAATAGTCAGCAGACTTTATATTCCTGGTTATTTCTTTACAAGTAAGAATTACAGGATGGCCACAGACCATAAAGTTTTAGCTCACCAAAATGTCAGCCGACTATGCAGAAAAGAGGGCAGATTGATTTAGGGGTGTTATTCTTTTTACCTAGTGGAGTTTTTTGGAATTAGAACTTCAGCCTTAAAATCCAGCTTTCATACTATAACTATCACTGTCTCTGAGGATGAAAGGCAGATAAATACAAACAGTTACATACTGAGCACAGTTTTTAAAAAGCAAATGATTTACCTGGCAAACAGCTACCTTTGGTACCACATTCAAATGTACCATCTGCAAATGATGAGAGTCATAGGGAAAAAGCAGGAAAATTGGCATAATTTATTTTATCTGATGATAATGTAGGTGTCATGTACTATTTTGACATTTATTGGCAGAAACAGTTTCCTGTTTCTTAATCCAATTTCATTGATTGACCATGTTCGGGCAGACACACGAATGCACACATTTCCAGAGGTGCATAATGTGGAATTATTCTCCAGTGCATTCTGACAAGAAGTAATAGTGGGAGAAATTTTCAGGACTGTAATTTAGCACACCACATCCACAATGTGCAATCAACACAATCCAACACTTAAATAGCGCCATCACCATTTCATACAAATGGATTTGGCTGAATTTAGAACTGTGGTAAGAGTTTCTATAATTACACCAAATATCAGAAAATTAACTCTGTCATTGGAAAGTAGAAAATGTTATAATTGGGGAAATTATAAACAAAAAGGCCTATTGGAAATGATTGCTGTATCATTGAAGTTTTGATATGTATCTGTGGCATGTATTAAAATCTAAATAATAAACAGCCCATTGAAGATGTGCTTTATTTATAAAGCCAGATGTTGTTTTCTTAACTGTTTACAATATTACGTTCTTAAACCACTTAAAGCACTGCAGGACTCCTGTAGCTTTGTGGTTAGAGCACTTGCCTTACAAGCATGAGAACTGTGTTTGAATCCAGGCATGTCAGGGCAAAACCTTGGGCAAATTTCCATGACTGTTTGTGGGACACTGTTGTGTGCAATTGGCTGCCATGTTTCGCCCACAAATATACAGTCAATTCACTTTACAGTATATTCTGTGAAGCACTTTGAGACGTCTACAAGACATCACAAGCTCTGTATCAAATGCAAGGATTATTATTATTATTAAAAGAACACAAAGAGGGAAATGTTAATGACAGGATAACACTGTCATAAAATTCAAAATAGGTTATTTCATGTATTTTTTTCACAGCCTACAGAATGCTAAAAAGAGTATTAAGAACGTTGGAAACATTAGAATTCCTTCCACACACTGTAAAAAAAAACATCCTGGTAGAGGCTATTTGATAGCCCAGCACAAACAGTCAACTACAATCACCCTGCCTGGATTATACTGCAGTAAAATGTTGCATTGGGAATACCTATATACTGTATATTGGAAAGCTGATCAATGGTCTATACATCATGGGGATAGAAATAGTAGGCAGAAAAAAAAACTTCAGTTGAAAGAATAGGATTAAAGGTTACAAGATAAATATAAGCCCAGGCGATTAAATACTCTGTGGAGTGTGATGTCTCCTATCCTGTTTCAAAAATAGGAATGTTATCTGTGGAAGACAAAGTTTTAGTTGAAGGTTATTGTTACATCAATATCTTGATGTATCACAGCTGCCTCAAAAAAATAATAGTTTATTTATCTCCAATAGACAATGAGATGAATTGATGGGGTTTATAGTAAATAGGGAATAATATGCAGCATAAGACAAAAGAGCAAAGATAAAATTGTCTCTGTAAAGCAGCAAATATGTAAATAAACATAAATAGTGGTGCATGAGAGAATGGAATCTAAAAATGAAAGAAAAACCCAAAATGGAAAAGATAAGAAAGAAATAGCAAATGGCACTGGAGACTTAAAGATTTTTTTTTTACATATACTGAAAATGGTGGCTAACATTTAAATGAAGTAATACAGCTATTGTGTTATCAAAGTGACTTTCACAATTCTAGGCAATGATGCATAGGATACTTCTGCACCAAAAACTTAAATGTCAGAGAGACACTGTGATTTGAAACTTAAGCAAGTGATCAATAAAAAGCTTAAGAGATAAGGTACAGCTATTGGCTTACATTTTTTTTATTTCAGTTTAAATATTCTGGAATCTACTAAAAACAGCCAAAATAAATGCTAGTCTTTATCTATATCCTGTGTGCTGATGTAAGCTTTCCAATTGGATTTGCTTTCATAATGCACATTATTTAAACCTGTATCACTAAGCAAATAAATAATCTAACAAGAAACTGCACAGTAAACAAAATTGTTGTACATACACAGATACCTTTCTACCCCTGGTAAAACTAATAAAAGGTTAAGTAAGAATAGAACAACAACATGCCATGGAGATTAACATAGTGGAGGAGTAATTTGTCAGACTAACTGAACATTGTATTTCAATAATGTCGACAGGATCAAACCGCTGTGCAGCTCAGCTAGGAAGAGTTTGGTAGACAGATGTTGCTTCCTTTGGGATGAAATCTGGCTTTCCCTGTGTGCTTACATGCACAATGATAGAAACATTCAACAAAGAAATATGAGTATCCCAGAGTAACTATTGAAACACAAAACCAGGAATTATTAAAAAATATTTGGATCAAAATATTTCCTGAAAATAGGAAATTAAATGCAGCTGAAGAATTATTGATTTTGACCATTCTCCTGATATCCAACTTTAATCCTAGATTTCTTGCAAATTTCCAATTTTTCAAAAAATTTAAAATAACGTGTTTCCATCACTCTGGTGAGGTAGGGGTGGGGAGAGGCTTGGGGCGGTGGTTAGAAATCAGTATTTTGTCTGGGCTCTGTTGGTCTTTCAGGTTGGCCAGTATAAATGTATTTAATTCTTGAAATTTAGTGGTATTGATGTCTTTTAAGTCACACACCGTTCTGAAAGTGAACTCTGCTTGTTGATAGATTTATCACGTGCACTATCTGCTTGTCTGAATTATCCGAACTTTAGACATTGTATAGAAAACCCATAATCATTTTCAATGACATTAATGAGTGCTGAAACCCTGTGTGAATGCACGTGAATCGAAGAATTGGACATCATTGACAAAAAGTTGTTCTCCTTTAATCCAGGTCAGGGAATTATGCCACTTTTTTATTACCAATGTGTTAATTAATAATAATCATGATAATAATAATACATTAATCTTTAGCTTTGCTTCAGCACATTTCACATTGGGAGGACGCCTTAAAGCACACACTAGGATTTACTTATTAATTGTAATGACTGTTTTCTCCAAGTGTCAAATGCCTACCCCAGTTATGTTCCCTATTAGGTGGCACATCGTCTAGTTCTTTTATTGTAAATTTGGATAAAATTATTGCATCCAAAACTAAAAGATAGATTTTAAACTTGGCATTGTTTTCTATTCTATTCTGCACTTCTGCATTCTCTATTTGTGTAACCAATTTTGATGTTTTCAAACACACAGTGCCTTGGGACATCCTCTAGACGTGAAAAGCACTCTATCAATGTAATTATTTTGTTGTTGTTAATGTTAAGAGTCGAAATCGGTTTTGTATTTTCTATCCTTCATCCTTCAACATGTATCTCTCTTTTTTTGACACTTCTGGAATGAAACAAGACTTTTCCGAAGAAAAGTCTTAATCTAACCAGTCTAGCAGCTAAATAAATTTGTCGTCTTCAAAGTTTTTCACACCAACCAGTTAGCCACATTGGTCTATGCCATGATTTGCACATGAGCAGAACTCAGCCGAGACAAACTATGAAATATGAATCAGCCGTCCTCTTTTTATTCACTGTTATAAACTATTTATTTGCTTTAAAAAGTGCACAAAAAAGAACCAAATTCAACAATCTGTGGTATACTTTACTAAAAACAACTTTTGACATTTGATTTTATGTAGAAATAACTTTATAGGAATAAATATTCCAGATTTGATGAAAACGTAATGATCTACACAAATGCCAATGTAATCTTCACTGTGTCCTTCTGTTATTATAATTGCAAAATTAGTCAGTCAAAATAGACCACACGATGAGTAACCTTTTACTTGAGGGTAATTTTAATTATTTTACTGATTTATTCTCCTGCTCTGATTCGTAAAGATAATGATTGCTGCTGGGTTTCATTTCATTGCATTGGAAGCTCATCCAAGTGACCACGCTTCATGAACTTACATTGTGAATTTCAGCAAGCTATTTCACCTTGAGGGTATCAGAGTCAAACCAATCCTGTTCTTATCTGATGTCCACACACAAGCATGAGTATTGCTAAACCTGAATCCACTTATTGGAATGTCTAACTACAGTATGTACTGCCTCCAGCAATTCCTCTACATCAACCTTCAACTGCCACTTACTTGCCCTTGAAAGAAACAAATATTTAACTTCAATTCCTTCTGCTTCTAAGATTGTTTGAAGGTGCCTCTTAGGATGACTTTCTGCATGTTCCACCCTTCAGTTTACAAACTCCACATTTACACTGAGAAATATCTCATATTCCAATTTTCTAACATTCACCTAATATTTAATAATTCAGCCCCCGTGACAATGTTAGATCCTTTTCTGGACACTCCAGAGCAAGGATAATGTGTCAGTCTCTGAGTTCTATCATAGTATGCTCACCTTTTGGTTTGAAGGTTCAAGCCCCATGTTGGAGCTTTGAACTTGGAGACCAGACTCTCGCTCTAATGCAGTGATGGAGGTGTGCTGTATTACCAGAGATACCAGGTGAAAGGATAAAACTGGTTCTGTTTGTGGGACGTCCTCCCGACATGAAAGGTGCTCTACAAATGTAATTTTGTTGTTGCTGTATCTAATAAGGCTGCCGAGTTGGCTCACAAATGCAGCCATTACCTGAAAATCATTCTGAGAACTTTGTTAAATATACAGTATGAAATGGTATTATTCTTCTTATATTTATTATGCTCTAATTCTAGATTTCCCCTGGTGGATGTATCAGGCTGTGGTCATGACTCTTTTCTTCGCACGATGAATGTTCAATGCCTTAATGAAAGTACATTTGTGCTTTTGATTTCTTTTCTTGTTGCCTGAATTGGTTTTAGTAAAGTCTTAATAGAATCATTTTTCTAAAAACAAAAGTTGCTATTTCAGTAGGAACTGGTCTAATTTCCATGTTTTGTGTATTGGTATTGCAACCCACTTGAAGTAGGTATCAACATTTGTCATTTTTACCCTTCTGATTTTCCTTATCATTTGCTGACATCACTTACAGTATTTTCACAATTGCCCTACCACCCTGAAATAACTGCTTAGGGCCATGCAATACTTCTCCAGGTTCATCTGATGGTGTTGATAATTTGGAGGAATCAGAATTTCCTCAATCCCCAACCTAGCATTCACTAATGCAGCTCATCACTGGACCATCTGGTAACCTTTTTGAGTGAATTATTTGGCAACCAGCAGCTATTATATAAGGCACAGTTATCAAGGCTTTTTTATGGTCTGTTGCGAATAAAATCCAAAGAGATTTAACGGTGGACAATTTTTTTTGCTTGATTATCCTAGAGTGAAAGGATGCTAACCTATGAGTGATTTCTTTATTTGACAGATGTCCCTAAATTACTACTGTGTTGCCAAAGGTGAAATCTCTTGCCTGCCAAGTGCTGTCGGTTTCAATCCCAGGTTAGCTTTGCTTGAGCTAATCTTCTGATGTCTTTCTTTAGAAGCAGAAGGATTTCAATTTGACTGTGGTTCCTGAGGGTTTTGCAAGAATACCTTTCAACATTTTGGTGCATTAGCAGTCTCACAGTAGTCAAAGATATCAGCATCATTTTTTACTCCTAGCACAAAATTCTAAACATTTATTTTATTCAAAATTAGATTTGATACGACCTTTGCACTGGAGGCTTACACTCATAATTTTCAGAAGCTCGCATATTGTCATGTACTTTATGTACCAGTAAAATTGATTTAAAAAAATTGTATTCATAGCACAAGGATTCTGCGATGTAAATTTAGACAGGATTTAAACTTGACATTTTATTTGGAAGGTTTGTATTTCTGTTGAGAACTGACACGCTTTAAACAGACTAAAATGTACATTTATGGTGTGATTTTTAAAAAAAACCAGAGAACTCTAAGAATACAGTGTTGATTTAAATGTAAATTAACATAAATTCATCTATATTAATTCAGGAAATGAAAAATGTACTGCGAGTTAAATGGGTATCCATTATCAAAGATGGAAAAGCAAAATTATTTTTTGTATGATAACTGGTAATTCACAGAATATCTTCAGTCAACAAACAACATTATGAGTAACGCCAATTATTTACTGTGATTCCTCTAAGGGTTTGTGGCTTCAAGTAATTTGGACCTTGTATGCATATGTAATTTGTTGTTTTTCTAATGGTCTATCATTAAGAAAACCACTGTTGGAATACTGAGCAGAACGTAGCACTGCTGAGGAGTGTTCGGAAAAAGGAGATGAGATTGATTTTGAGATGAAAGACTTCAGTTTCGGGAAAATACTTGTGGAGTAGAATATCTTAGACCAATAAGCATTTATGCATGACTTTTTTCCCCAAGAAGGAATATAATTCACAACAGGAATGTTAATTCAGTGGATACTTCTCATTTCATTTGGGTGCCTTTCCACCAAAGATTGTTAGATGGTGACCAAGAATAAGGTCTTTACTTTTGTGAGTGAGAATGATGTTCAACTGTTACCATTCCTAGCCTGAATTATACGCCCTGAATGCTACTCCAGTTCGGATTGGTTAACAATAAAGGAGCATGAATTAACCTAGAAATTAAAATTAACCTCATAAATATTGTTGTTAGAATTTGGTTAACTTGTTTACATAAATAACATTAGAACTAGTCCATTCCACACCATAGTATTGAACTCTTCTGTGCTCACACACAATGGCTGAATTTGTCATTTCTTTCTGTAGTTTTTCAGTTTGTATCTTTTTTGAGAACTCTCTGTCACCTCAAGCTATTCTTTGTTAACATATTCAATTGCAAGTCATCATATTTTAATCTAGGCCATTCTCTGTCACATACCATCACTATCAGGTCTGCCATCTCCTCTTACCCTCTATATACTCTAGGTGCCTAGATTTGTCTCAATCATTTAAAACATCACTGAACATCTTTCTTATCTACCAGTAATGTAGCCAAGGAAAATTTTCCAACAAAGACTTGTAGCTGTATGAACAGCTACAAAACTCCAACAAACTCAATTCATGAGTTTCAATCCTGTCCACTATTTTACTATTATGATAGATAACATGCAGGTTAATAACTTCTTAGCCTATGGATGGACATCTTTCATGCAGAACCACAGATGTACTATTTACCATTGAGTTACAATACTCACAACACATGGACCCAGGGAGTGGCACAGCAACAAGTCAGAAACAGAGTGGAAAGGTGTAGATTGGTGCTTGTGCTAATGTAAATCTGTTTGTTTGAATACGTTTGCTTAATTGGTGACCAACGTTCCTCTATTTAAGGTTTACTTGCATCATCTTGTTGATCTGATCTTGCTGACCAAGTGGTTGATCTACTCCTATTTTGTACCTATACCGTATTAAATAATTGCCTAAAAGCACACAGCCAGATCAATGGCAGCCCATTGTCAGAGTTTTTCTCTCTCTTTAGAAGAGGTGACTGATTTCGTATTGGGAGCTTCCCTATGCAACACACCTAAGACTGAAGTGCACCTGTAATTCTACAAAGGTCATGTTTTCCACTCACATTTTGCTATTACTGTGCTCCTATGAGGGTCACATTTCTACATATACTGTAATAATAATCCTTGCATTTGATATAGCGCTTTTCACATCTTCTAGATAGAATATACTGTAAGATGAATTGACTGTATTTGTGGGCAAAACACGGCAGCCAATTGCACACAGTTGTATCCAACAAACAGTCATGGATTGAGTGACCAAATCATTTATTTGTTTATTTATTGAGGGATTATTATCAGGCATCTGGAGGAAGCAAATTTATCCAAGGTTTTGCTCTGCCAGGAATCGAACCTACTTGTTTGTGAGGCGAGTGCTCTAACCACCGTGCTATCGGACTCCATTGCACTTGTATGCAACTGATCTCATATTCTATTTTGTCATTATTTGATGGATGTGATCTGTACGATGACACATCTTCAATGCAAATTTAGGAAATGTGCTGAAATCTATGTCTCAGATGCGTAACTTCATATGAGCAGAAAATGCATTCCCTTTGATCTAGAATAATGAATAAATTCATCAGAGATGTACAAGCTCTTAAAAACCACCCTTAAGGAACCTCTTGGACATAACCTTCATGGGTGAACTAATGACAAAGTACAGAAGAGACAAACGTAACCATCTTGGCAGTTGTGGTTTCCTTTTGTCGGTAATGTTTTAAGGAGAAACAGTTTTGGGGGCTTTGTAGAGTCTTCAGTCACACACAATGAAATGAAATCAGTAGGATGTCCATGTATATAACAAACTCATCTGTATGTTTTGGTGTATTTTTTTCTTTGAAAATAATGGATTTTTGTTGCTGATCCATGAGAAGAATCAATGTGGATCATCACAAATTCCACAATACAAACTATATTCTGTCCTTTATGGAATGTGTATGTCTTTCCTAAAATGAAATGTAAACTAAATATCATCTCAAAGTATAACCATTATGAATTCAATGCATGAAAGAAACCAATATTTCACATAGTGACATTTGAATAGATATTAGTTCGGGGATTTGGGAAGCAAGATGATTGTTCCCTATGTGAAGATGTGCAGATATGTTCAGGGGGTTTAAACCTTCTGTTGAAGTTCATTCAGCTAATGATGCTGCCTTCAGAGACTTGCCATTGTAATGGAAAGAAATCCCTGGCTCATTGTAAAATAAACATTCCAAGTAATTGCTTTAACAAAGATATTAAAACTATCTTTGTAGATTACGTTTTGCTTGTCGGTACGTTTTGCAAATCACAAATTCCTGATTGTTATACGTTGTTATAAACCTGACTTGAGACAGGTGCCTTAATTATCGACCAAAAAAGGCACTGCAGTATTATTACAGTGATTTCATGAGCTCAATTGCAGTTTTAGGATCCTTGTAAAACTTTATAACTATGGAAATTTATAACGACAATTAAGGTGCTTCTTAAGTCTCCCAACTTAATACAGGATCATAAAAGTTTCTTGCCACACATACTGCTTGGAAAATGTCACAAAGCAGAAGGTTTTAGCTATTTTTAAAAGTGCTGCAGTTTCTCCAGACTTGCCCTGCGGTTCCCAGCAGATAATAATGACAAAGAAACTGCAAAGAACCATTTGTGTGAAAGAAATGTGTTGTTCTGAAGTGGCAGAACTTATTTGAGAATTGGGCCCTAAAGGGGCTGTTGAATTTTCGAAGAGAACCAACTTGGCCAGTCTAGCCACTGCTAACTATGCTTGTTAATAAACTGTGTGCCTATGATTGAAGAAGTAACACCCTAAGCAGAACAAAGATAAATATTTTACAAGGCAAAGGATATGAAAGATCTTGGGAAGTGGCAACGGTAGTGCACATCCATGTTCATTCTTTCCCACGGCGAAATATACAGAGGTTAAATGGGAGATGCAAGTGGGAAAAAAAGATGAGCAAAGAAGGCTTGTGATTTGACATGAAGATGGTGTGTGTATATATATCAAAAAATCTATTGAGTAAGAGGAGTTGGTGAATAATTCATGCATCTATTATATAGCAATAATATGATGTTGCATTGACATTTAATCTATATTAGGCCTTTCATAATGATTTCCCTACAACATATTCTTTTAAATATTCCAGCCAAGGAACAATTAAAATAAAAATATACATTATAATGAAACTAGATTTTTTTTAAATAAAAAATCTCATAAACATGTTCAAAGCAGAAAGAAGGTTGATGACCCATTTAACATACGTATTAACAGACAAAAATGATGTGTTGATATTGTGGCTGAGTTCAGTTAGGGAATCTATTATACAAGCACCAGTACAGCTTCACACTATGCAGTCAGCAGTTGAATTTTCTTCCTTGACCGATCAGCACATAATGACAGAGTGAATCCTAAAATCTCCTCCTTCAGCTTTGCAGTTACCATAGGTGTTTAATAACAACTGCAGACAGAGCAGTCCTGAGCAGCTGCCTATGGGTTATATATATTCCCAAATCCTTAGAGACAGCTTGCATAAATCTCTCCTCGGTTAGATCAGGAAGGTATTTCAGCATTTTTTTTTAAAGGAGCTTCCGTGTGTACAGAAGTGAAACACATTACTTTAGTGTGGAATTACTAATTATTTTGCAGAATAATTGAGGGAAATGCATGCATCAAACAGATAGTTAACATCACCCTCTCCAGATGGCAATAATCTCTTAGGGACTATTATACTTGTAACTTCATGCTTGGTAATGAAACAATATGAAAATACACAGAAATCTTTTCCTTGCTTATTTGAACAATGCACTTTTCATGTCTGGTTGCTGATTTGTTACTGCACAACCCACGTAAACATGACAGTTGTGGTAATTACTTAATTGTTTTTTTGCAACCAAGCCTAGAGTGCATTTTACTGCTAAGACATGGGTTGTCTTTGGAAGAGATGCACAAAGTACACACTGGGAGCTCACAATCTGGGCTGACATGGCAATGCAATAATGAAGTGCTGTGTTGCTGGAGAGCTGACGTACTTCAGATGAAATGTTGAGCCAAGTCTTGTCTAGCTGTCTATCTGTGGAGACCTATAGCTCAGTGATTACAGCACTCGCCTTGCAAGTGTGACACCTGGGTTTGATTTCGGGCAGGGCGAAACCTTGGGAAAATTTCCTTACTCCTGATAATAATCCCTCCATATAATCCAAATAATAATCCCTCATCAAATAACAATTGATCACTTCAATCCATGGGACAATGCTATGCTGTTCAATCCATGGGAGGCTGCTGCATTTCGCCCACAAATATACAGTCAATTCACTTTACAGAATATTCTGTGGAGCTCTTTGAGACGTCGAGAAGACATGACAAGCACTTTATCAAAGGATTATTATTATTATCTATTTTGGTGGTTCAAGCATTCATCAATATGGCATTACTTCAAAGAAGAGCAAGGAGTTTTTCACATGTTATCTAATATTCACTGTATCAATGGGTAGATAGGCAAACTGCTCCTCACATTTTCCCTTGCTGCTCTTTTTATATCTAGGTGGAGATGCATAAGAACAGATCAACATAACTCACATTTTTTAAACCCATTTCCATTTCTCTGCATTAATGAATGCCTGACCTCAGGTTGGCACTCCACTCTGATTAATTGCCTCAGAGTGGGAACACACAACATGGCAAATTCCAGGCATGAACCCACATCCTACAATTTGGTGGCACAGTATGTTAATAAGAAAATCTGCTGCAACACAAAGTGGTCTTCAAACTGACCCTATTCTTCAGCAGCAAACACAATGGATGTGTGTTTAAATGTGTTCCCTCTGCACAAATATTCTGTTTCAATAAATAAAATCACATGCACTTAACTAAAGCCATTCATTAAAAATGCAACAATATCAGTGAGAGTGCATTAGAACAATCTACAGTATGAACAAGTTGCTGCGTAATAGACTGCCTCTCGAAGATGAAAAATAAAAATGAAACTAAAAATTCCACAATGTAGTTCAGTCATTTAATTAAGTCATACAACAACAAAATTACATTTATAGAGCGTCTTTCACGTCGAGATGACGTCCCAAGGCGCGAGAAAGTCATACTTTCTCAACTCAGCATTTCTCAACTGAATCACTGTGTACCTGTCTCCCCTTATGCAGTAGACCACAATTAAATTAACACACACAAAAATAATTATTCACAAACCAATAAGCTTTTTATGCCCACTTTTTGGGTGACAATTATTGCAATATCTGTTTCTGTGTTTTTTTAACCAGATGTCACCAAAACGTGTTCTCACTATTTTTGAGGATTCTTATTTAGATTTAGAATAAATTTTGTACAAATGTTTTGAAACTGAACATTACCATTGTAATGATAATGATCACATTTGCCAGCTTTGAAATATGACCTATTTAACCTGGCTTTAAATTATTTTGAAGTAAGCAACAAATTATTCTGAACCAACAAATTATTTCTTCTATCAGAATGGCAACCTTAGTTTACACGATGTGGTATACTTCTGCCTTGATCTGAGGCTTTTCCAGCAGTTTTTTAAAATTAAAAATTTTGTTTGATATAATAGAAGGTTAAGAAACTGCTTAAGTATATACTTAGGGCGAAGGGAAAGTGTGATATTGTATACAGGTTGCAAGAAAAGAGACTGAAAAGTCAATGTTCTTGCATGTACTGAATTAACACACAGAAAAGTTTATGATATCACATTATTCCATTTGTTATATTTTTACTAACACTCATAATAATAATCCTTGCATTTGATATTGCACTTTTCACATCTTCCAGATGTCTCAAAGCGCTTCACGGAATATACTGTGAAGTAAATTGACTATATATATGTGGGTGAAACACGGCAGCCATTTGCGCACAACAGTGTCATGCGAACAGTCGTGAATTGAAATTACCAATTTAATTATTTTTCTTTGAGGGATTATTATCTGATGTGTGGAGTAAGGAAACTTGCCCAAGGTTTCACTCTCCCTGGAATTGAACCAAGGTCTCTCACTTATAAGACAAGTACTCTGAGACACCGTCCGGCATGGAGGGTGCTATATAAATTGAAGTTGTTGTTGTTGTTGTACTCACAAGTAACCACTGTGCTATGGGACTCCGTAGAAAAAGTGCTATCAAAAACCTTGACACTTTAAGATTAATATAATAGTTCAGATCAAGCATCTGATCTAATCTCATTAAGGATCAGATTGTCCAGCAACTGCTCTCGGTGTATATGGTGGTGTTTGTTCAATAATTTATCTGCTGTAGTAAAAAACAAGTACAGTATTAAAAAA
Organism: Hydrolagus colliei; assembly: GCA_035084275.1. NCBI lineage: Eukaryota > Metazoa > Chordata > Chondrichthyes > Chimaeriformes > Chimaeridae > Hydrolagus > Hydrolagus colliei. Next base: position 13,255,661 of record CM068754.1, read on the forward strand.
AATAGTTGCTGTCTTTTTTAAAATAATGTCTGACATTACATTTTCTGAAAAGTATACTCAGACAATTCATTCAAATATTAAATGTAGAAGTAAAGTGAATACGAGATTGGATTCCTTCAACTGTTACTTCACAAATTGCTTAAGTCAGTGGAAAGAGTTATATATGGATTGCAAGGAAAGAGACTGAAAAGTCATCGTACTTAGATAAGTGATGAGACTGGACTAAGTTTTTATAAAGATGTTTTTGTCTTGAAAGTGAAGCTTTCCATTTCTAAGACTGTCAGAGCAATCACATCTCACTGCCACAAAACCAGAGTATTCTTACTCCGCCAATGTTATATCTCATCTGATGAGTGAGAGCTGAGGGCAGTGAATGTCTTCAGTTCAGTCATGGAGACTGTAGCTGACAGGTCATTGAGCAACAGAGCCTTAAAGTGATATGTACCTTTGTAATTGGGAAAAGTGACCATTTCAAACCTGTATTCTTTTACTTGGTTTCAAAGGCAGGACGGTCTCAATGTCGTATTTTATGTCTCCATCCTTCACTCAGGGAAAATAATGCACTCTGCTCCCGAAATGTTCTTTTCTGAAGTTTCATCCTCTTCTTAACCACTGGAAAACTTTCATAGCCATTTGCAATTATCCTGCCAAGATAGGTAGACTATTTGACCAAAGCTTAGCTCAGCCCAGCTAATCCTATCCTTGTTCAGTAATGATACACTAGTGTTTTTTAGCTATGGCTATTAGATAGTAGGACAGGAATTCTTACGTAATGAGTATCATCTGATTCTCTTTCCGAAGATTTCACTTTTGCTGGGTTGATAATAATATTGTAGTTCAACAGCTCGTGTGGATCTTTTGTTCCTGAAATTTCAATCTCCAATCACATCTATGAAGCATTTTAATGTAAGGTGTTGCTTTCTTTGTGGCAAACCTCTGCTATAATGTAATTGCCCTTGATTCTGGTAACGTTATTTTCAAATGCATATTCTGAATCCTGTGCTCGCTTGAGCAAATATTTTAACAGGAAAAATATTGATTCATTTAAACTGTCTAATTGATTACAAAATGCTCTCTTACCTGAACAATTGCTTTTCAAAATTTCCATTGTTGTAAATTTAATTTGGAAATTCCACAGATACTTTAGAAATAAAACAACTGACCACAATTTGATGTGGATTCAATTGTAGTAACTGATCTTAGATAAAGAAATAAATTAGATTTGCCACCGAGAACCACTGACCAACGGCAACATTTGAAATTTATATGCATCTTTCATGTCAGAGAACATCTCAAAGCTCCTTAAAGAGAGTGAATGGGATAAAAGTTAGGAGGGGCATAGGGGAAAGGAATCAGATAGTACAGTCAAAGGGATTGATCTTTAGATGAGTTTTGAACACAGAGACAGAGTTGAACAGAGTTCCACATGGTTAAGCCCAAGTGGCTAAAGACCGAAGCTTAATAATTGAGGTTCAAAATATATATACAACCTATATAAATGTATTCTTGTATTGCAGATTGACAGCCCAACAGTTTCTATATTCATTCTAATCAAATGAAAAATGCAATGAATCAGTTAATACTGTACTTACCCATGTCAAAAGGCTTACTGATTCAGATCACTCTCCAATTATAGACTGCTTACTCCACTAACAGATCACGTACAATTTAACTACTCCTTCCGAACATCGGAGCAAAATATATTGATTGAATGGATACATTTGTTTAGAAGAGGTATAGTGAGGGCAACAAATACACATTTTAATACAAGTGAACAATGTGCAGTGCTTTGAGTATCTATTTAAATGGGAAGTTTTCAAAAGGTACATTCAGAGTGACAGCACATCAACTAAATTGAAACATGGAAATGTTTTGGATAAGCTTTGCATTTTCAAAACTTTTCCCTTTACCTAAAATTAACCTTAACAGGCCTTACCTTAGCACTGGAGAAACTGAATTGGAAGATTTGTTTAAGTAAGATCCATAGATCTTGTACAATTGCACAGAATGCTCTGTTTATTTCTCAGTACTGAACATAGAAACAGGGCTGAGCAAAGATTAGCTTCAGCCAAGGCAAACAGACAAGAGAGCACAGACATCAGGAAATGTTTCTTATCGTGGGTGCTGATCAACCACTGGAATGGGTGAACCCAAGGGTGGTTGGTGTCAGGGCACTGGAGTCCTTTAAAAAACCGCTTGATACTATAATGAGAAATCAATAGCGAGTCTTGGTATTCTGCAAGGAGAAGATCAATGGTCCAAAAGTCCACCTTCATCTGAACCTCTCTTGTGAGTAAACCAGGCTCCCTAATTCTAATTATTTTCTGAAGAACGTGTGTTCTGCTCTGTAGACTGTCCAACAGCTAATCAAATATATCAACTAGGCTGCTGGTCCAAACAGAGCTCTGCATAGATTCAGACCTGTGTTGATTCCACACTGATTCTCATTCTCAAGTTGGTTCATTTTTGTTAACGGCACCATGTTAGGTTGCATTTGCTCAACTGTGGATATATTTTATTATATATTGTCAGTTTGGGGTTTATTTGCGTCATTCAGTGCCAGCACAAGTGACTCCCTGTTGAATTACCAGGCCTCAAGTGTTTTTTTTAAAAAAAGCAATAGAATGTCAATTCTATGCACATTACTGAAGTGGGCGTTCTGATTGTTTTTTTCACAAAATAAATTAAAGATTTTGAAATCTCTTCACTGTTCCACTCTTAATCGGCTTGTTTGTGTTCTATCCCAATGAACTGAGTATGCAAGTTTGTAGCTCCAATCGTTTTAATGAATATACCCTTTTTGTGCTATTAAAACAATTATTTACTTAGAAACGGGCACTGCCGTCGTGAATGGTATTCAAGACTAGTTATCTTGGATTAATAGAGACATGAATCACAAGAGATCATGCATAATTTTCCAGCCAAAATCTCTCCGATGTTGTTTGAAACAAATAGACTTTTTGAGAATGAAGTTTACTTATATATTGGAACAAATGACAAAATCAAGTATTTAATCCGCATGCAGTATTTGTTTTTATTTCATGTCAGAAAGGACCCCAATTGTTTGGTTAGAATTAAATGTTTATCCATAAAGTTTGCAGGGTTACAGGGAGAAAGTCGGGGAGTGGGATTGACTTTGAATAGCTTTTTTCAAAGAGCCGGCACAGACACAATGGGCCAAATGGCATCCTTTTGTGCTGTAGAATTCTATGATACTATGATTGCATCCACAAGGTAACTTGTATCTTTAGAATCAATTAAAATTTCAGCAAAAAGCCATCTTGAAAACTTTTTAACCCTGTTTTCCAGTAACCCATGAAAGCTGTGATAACCAGGAGTGGGATACTTGCCCTATGGAAATGAATATTCCTGATAATCTTCTGGAAGTAATGAGTTAAATAGGGCAACAAAAAGACAAGGCACACAAGATTTTAGAGAGACAGAATTAATTCTTATTGGAAAACATTGCATCACATTCAAGCATGCATTTTTTGGCACCATACAGAATTATTAAACACTCTCGGCCGTTGTTGCCCCAAACTTCATGTTTCTAAAATATTTTCCAGAAGAAAAAGATGAATCATCTCATTCAGAAGGGAACAAATGCATCTTCGGAAATCGTTTTTTTTCTTCTTTTAAGTGGTGCCTGTATATGGTTAAAGTCCATTTAAAATATTTATAACCGTTTATCGGAATGACGATTAGCCGGACAATGGAGAGACACCTGGCAGGGGGAACACACAACGTTCCTCAAAGACAATTGTTCAGATGCCACGTTGTGCCATCAAGCTGTGCAAAACATTTCTCTGGCAGGAACCTTTTCTGAGCTAGCTCTGGTTGTTGCCCCACAAGGAAAGAGTCTATCGTAAAAAAAACAAGGAGCCTCATCAACCATAGTGGCAATTTCATAAGGAATTCCAGCACTTGCCCAGATAATAGAATGAGAAGGTATCTACCTGCTTAATCGAGCCTTCTAAGTTCCTGTAAACCTTTGCAATGTGATACCCCCAACGTGCACAGCGATGTGTCAATACAGATATTGTATATCTTGACTGGGCACAGTTGGCAGAGCAGATTGGCTCACTGCATTAGCGTGGTACTAACAAGCTACATTCTCATAGCTCTAGGATATAGCCTTAAGTGTTGTCTCTACTCTTCTGAGGCCACTTTGTGGGGATGGTGATCCAGTTGCAAATTCATCTTGAATGATGTGCCACTACATCCAGCTTGTGGAGAATCCTTTCCCCAGTGACGGGTACTGCCAGAGATCAACCGCCAGTCCTTCTGTAAGTGGGAAAGAATGCACGTGTTTAGACCAAAATGTTTTATTTCACACTCATTAAACACCATGTTGTCCATCGGGTCTGTAAATACTGTATCTTACAAATGTTAGTGTAGCCACTTTAAAATGTGGTCAAAAATAGCACAGTACGGTTAAATGACTGTATATATTTACTATCAAAATATTTACACGTGGGAAATTTCCCACTTATTTTTGACTAGACAATTTATTAATTTATCCCATGTCAACTCTTTATCCCTTCCCCTTGCAACCTCTCTATTTCCATGTTCCAGTGACTGAAAATCTGTTGGGTATTAAACCTTCTGCGGCTATTATTTCTTGAACATTGTATGCTCTGCAGTTTGTTTTTCATTCTTCAAATCCCGCTCTCATTAATATATTGATGTGGCTTTTTTTTTGGCCAGGTGAACATGATTATTTATTCTGTAGAAATGTTGGCCAGACAGCCTGCACTTCAAATGTCTGTTCACAAATTTGCAAACACTGCAGTTTTTTTGCTGTGTGGGATGCATTCCATTGTGTCACGATGCACAGTAATGGAATGTCTGTCTAGTGTACAAAATATCAGTATAAATATCTCACTAAAATTCTGGAGTTGTCGTGAAACCTGTTTCCATCTGTGCCATATAGAACCTATGGCATAAGAGTTTGAATTATTGGAATTTTTAGTTGCTTAAATTAACTGTATGCATATGTAATAATTAGCAAAATAATTAAGTTTGCAAGTGGCAGCCAATCATTCCTGATTTTAATTCATATGTGAATGTGCAAAGATGGTCATACTACTGTATATAGAATACCCTGGACTGCTCTATTTTTGCCAGAATCTGGTGGCTTACAAGAATTAATGACATTCAAAATATCTTCCCCATAGCACAAAATGTGTGTGGCTACAAATATTGCAGCCCACATAATTATGCATTCAGTTTGGCCCAGATGTTTCAGTAGCAGTGCAATAGATGTTCAAAAATTAGTATTTTAGGGTGCTTACTTAGCTCACTTAAATGTGATACCTGTTAGTAGGCAAGGGTTTATAGTTCTGGAGACAGTGATCAGATAAACTGCTTTGGGATGTTACATCTTGGTAGGAGCTGACAAACTGGATATTCGGTGCCTGCAAGCTCATTTATTAGGTTGGCGCTTACTCCTTCCAGGTGCCAGAAGTGTGTCACCCAGTTCATGCTGACTTGAGGGAACTCCATGACGTAGATCGATTGTCAGAGGGAGTGTGCGTCAGTCGGTGGTGAAGTGCAACAACAGCAATTTGCACTTGCCACCAAGGGAGCACACCACATCCTTCGGTATTCTGTTTGAAAGTCTTGCATTGTCGATCCTTCATATCTATTGTGTATTACTTAGTTCCGAAAGCAAAATAGAGAGTCAATTCTATCATTATTTGTGGGGGGTTTTCTAAACTAATATTTTCACTGAAAATATATTCCATAAAAAAAAGGCCAAATGGAATAAAGCAGGATTGGCGTTATCATAATTCACTTCAAGCCTTGTAAAATACCTTGTTTGATAGAGATAATATATTACCTTGTTTTCGCAAATGTGATTCTACTACTTGTGCCAAATCAGTGGCAATCATTTTAACTATTCAGGAGATGCTGCAGAGGTGACTAGATACCAATATCTATGCAGATTGTTGATTTATTCATAATGTGAGACCAGATACCTTAGATATATCAATTCCACAAATGATATATAATCATGCAAATGTCATCTTATGCAAAGTAAAATATTGGGTTCTATTTAAAGTACATAATTCTCTATAGAATAAACATTTAATGTTAAAAGTTTCTGTTCATTATGAGGGACTCTTGAGCTTAGGAATTACTTTATCCATCACATTTCTCTGCAAGATTTGTGTGATTTCTTATGTATGTATTTAAATCTATTTTTCTTCCCCCAAAGTATTTAGTAAAGGTATTTTTACTTTTGTGAGAAAGATGCTCTGTCAAAATTTAATTCTGATTAATGGAAAGCTTTAAATCTACTTACTGAATATCATATGCGGTCAATAATGAGCATAATAATAAACTATCATTTAAAATTGATTAACTACTTTCTATTTTGAAAAACAATTACTATCTACATGACAAACAGGTCATTAGCCTGAGCTTTGAAAATGTGATAACATTTGCAATATTTCTAAACTTATTCCATATGTTAATTACCACTGAAAATTATTTCCTAAATGCTTCTATCTTGACTTAGGAAGTGTTTTGCTTTCATTGTCTTAAATGAAAATTGGAAAGAGATCATATTTTTTAATCTGACCACATAACGAGTGTGGGGCAGGTTACAAATCGTATCAGCATTTGGCAAAAACAATCAATACACAGTGGATTCAATCATAGAAACTGTGACTATGTTACAAATGTGACTTTTTGCTATTTGTGAGCATTTCTGTACACATATTCTATAAATCTTAAGAAAGGCATGTGAATGATTAAATATTACATATGCACAGTAGTTTTGCTTTGCTTCAATCTACTGAATGCAGGTTTTCAATAAGTTTGATTCATACACCAAAGCTTGCATGACAGTTCCAGGTCATTGCAGCTGAAATAAATTAAAGCTGTCGCAAGGAGCAATGCAGAGTCCAGTTAATTATACATATAATGCAGCAAGCGTTTTTATTGATATATTATACACAGCATCAAAAAATCAGTTTCATGTACATTAAAGTTAATATTCTATCAACATTTTGTGATGATAAATTTCAAAAGTATACAGATAGTTTGCATAAGATTGAACGACAGCTTGTGAATAAGTGCTCTGGTCGAGTTCTCAAATGTAACATGCACCATTTAGCGAACAGCAGCAAATTGTTCCTTGATGCTTTTATAGCTGAATGGATAAATTGGGGATGGGATGGGGATTGCTTCCCTTCTGAGTTTGACTTAATGAATAGTATAAGTACAAAGTAACGAGTTTGTGTGTTTGCTACTCTTTACTTGTTTTTGAGGTTTGATTGTCAATGGCACAGAATCAACTCTAAGGATTGCAATAGCATTTTCACCAAAAAAAAATTCCTTCGAAAAAGAAAATGGAACAATAGTCATTCCAAGAATACTATGAATTAAGTATAATTCTGCATACTTTTACAATCCTACTTCATATCAATCAGCATTAAAATCTACAGAAAATAAGTTTTAAAGGCGCAATGATATATAATATACATTTTTTTTAGACGTTTTTTCTTACTCAAGCAATTAATGGAATAATTTAACATGTTGATCTTAATATAAAAGATGCCAAATTTATATGGTCAAAATTTTTATTTTAGGTTCCTGAAATCTTAACTTTTGTTTTCATAATTGTTCACTTCTTAATAAGTTTCATTGTGTTACGTTATTTGCAAATGAATTAAAAATGGGTTTATGAATTTTCTTTTTTAAAATCAAATTCTGTACCGTTGGGAAATTCCTTTTTGCTAAATGTAATTGTATATGCTGTACTATAAATTGCTGTAGACATTTATGACTATGTTAGATTAAAAAAAACCTTCTCATTGTGATTACTGGATCTTTTAAATGGCCAGGTCAATAATAATATTTTATTGCAATAAAGTAGGGAAAATGTTACTCAAGCATTATAAATTATTCATTAGAAGAAAATAGGCCTCGTTAAGGTTCAGAATTCACCTTTTTTAAAAAAAAGGTTCTCTTAACCCATTCAAAGCACGCTTACTAATGTTTCATATGCTGTCCTTGGTAATGATACTCAGAACATTAAAGGAAGAAAAAAATCTTCTTATGAAACGAAGTGCATGGATGCAAGATAAATCAATTTGACAGCAGTCTGTTAAAAAAAAATTAGTGATCTTTACCAATAACGAACTTAAATAGATTTATATGGAAAACCAGCCTATTTAAATCAAAACCAATTGAAATATTCTGTAGCTGAATGCAATTGGGGTACATATTGAATAAGGTCAGTAAGCTCATCTCTGCGATAACCAAGAATTCAGTGTATACTAACCCTAGATGGAATTCATGTTTAATTCTATGTGATTGAAGTTAAAGAACTAGAAACCACGTTCATTCTTATTATAACACTGATGCAGGACAGTACAACATTGTCTGGTGTATGTTATTCGCTAGTTCTGCAAACATAAATAGGTACTTGTATACAATTCATATGTAGTGGGAGTAAATCTGATTCAAGACTAAAACATTGTCATTACTCAGTTAAGATCAATAGAGGTAAAATCCAGTCCACACTTTTTTAAGTTGATACGTGACTTAAATATTTGCTTTTTCATTATAACTAAAATATCCGAAGTGCATAATGCATAAATATTGGTGTTAAGATATAATTTGGATTTATCACATTAAAAAAGTCTTACGATTTATGGATTCCCATTGGTTTCATTTTTGGACAACTTGTGCTTACTTGTTATGAATGAAGGGGCTACATAGTCTGAATAATAAAAGTCTGGTTAACTTGCACCAATTCTAATCCTTATGCAATTCTTACGTGCAATGCAGAAATACAGGGGTATGCATAAATGCAGCACATTTAAATTATTTTAAAGTAACCTAAATGCAAAGAAGACATTAGTTATCTAGTTTTATTTAAAGATTGATGTGAATCAATTTTATATTAAATATGTTATTTTCCTTGAAATAAATGTACAGAAACACTGCTCCCAACCTTGTAATTTTGTTGTTGTTTCGTTGAGCTCAAACATATAAATTTTCCAACAAACCATGTAAACCAATATGCGAAGCATTTTTATTTAGAAGACTCGTTCTCAGAAATTTGATTTAGCATGGAGCTGAGGCTATTCATTCTTCTGAATTCAGTGTGGTTGTCCACTGAAACAGTAATCTTCAGTAAAGCAAAGTAACCCTGAATTTTAAATGCAGAACAAATTTATATAATAAGTAACCTATATAAAAGTTCTTGGAAATTAAGTTCTAGGCTTCTTGAGAAGTAGAATAAATGTAGCCCATTAAAAGGAAAATTGACTTAATAAAGCAATATAAAAAGAGTCTTTATTTTTCTGACTCATTTAGCGACCAAGTATAACCCATGTCATTTAAATGTAAAGTCCAAACTCCAACACAACTCAATATCTAAACAGGTAGCATTTTTACATATAAGCATTTGGTGCACCATTAAATACTTATTTGGCCAATGCAGAACCTAAATAATCTAAATCACATTAAAGCATGAGGTTGCCGTATTCGTTTGAAATTCTAATGATAATACTGTAATAAGAAAACTTGCATTTGGTGGCAAAGCAACAACAATGTCCCATGGTTACTTCCTGTCCAGCAACAAGACAATCCATTTAATACAAACAAAATTCTCTCTTCCTTGAGCTCTACTTCAATATTTGAATTTATTTCCTACATTAAAATAGGTTTCAAACCGAACACGTGCCTCTTCCCTGATCATATTAATTGCTCGGTAGAAAACATTTTGCAGTCAGATGAACTCAGTGTACCAGGTGCTTCTTATAGAAACACAGGAACTTGGAAATGTCAAGTCAGTATCTTCTCTTGTAAGGACTGTCTCAAAACATGCTTGAGGTAGTCATTACATGGAAGCCTTTTCCGTGCGTTAATTGATGTTCTACATTCTGCTGAGAGGGAGAAATGTACTTGAAATGCATAGATTTTCTATGTTTTTCAGGCAATTCCCTCTTACATCTTTTCTTCCCTTCTCTCTTCTTTACAGCTGGGGCGAATGGCCCATGTCAATGCCTTATCACTATGTAAAATGCAGTGGAAAGTCTCATAAAAATTTGAGGCCCCAAATTGATTGGATCAAAAAACCTCCACTTCGAAACTTGTGTTCTCACTGAACAGAAATAAAAGAAATTAAGTACTTCTGCGAATTGAGTACAACAAAAAAATGCTGCATGTTAAACAAGATGTTTGCAGCATATCATTTCCAATTAGCCCCATAATGAGCCATTTTCCCATGAACTGGATTTTTTCTTGACTAGAACACCAGTAACATTAATATTTCTCCCTCTCTTTGCATGTCTTTTGGCACATTTTTGAATAAAATTGGTACTACTAAAATTAACCATTTCTTGGTGAAATTGCCGAACTCCCATTATTAAAATACTCCTGCCCGCCTTCCCATGTATCAACTGTCTTTAATTCACAGTCATTGACAGCAGCTACAACATCATTCATCACTACATGGATGAATTCTAGGAAATGCAATAGATCATTTACAAGCAAAACAAATTGCAATAAAAAAATATCAATTTCACAGAATTCAGTTAGTCACTGCTAGCAACACCAACCAAAACTGTAATGTACAAATCACTGGTTTTCAATGATTTCTCGTACCGCAAGTTTGATGACAAATCTCTGTCTAAAAAGAGGCCAAAATGTGCACCACTAGCATATCCATACTTAATACTTAATTTAGTCACTGTCAGCACAGTTACAGATCACTTTCAATCAGCGCAACACCAACCTGTGTTCCCCACCTCATAAATATAAGCAATTTTGCTCGTTAAGATACAGAACAATCAATCAAAATCAATCAAAACTTACATTTATATATAGCGCCTTTCATGTTGAGAGGACGTCCCAAGGCGCTGTACAGTCAGGTAGGGACAAGAGCAGGGGGGTGCAGGGGTTGGGACAGGACAAAGGAGAATTGAATGTATATTTATGGGCGAAACACGGCAGCCAAATTGCGCACAGCAGTATCCCACAAACAGTCATGGAAGTGGGATTAGGGGAGAAAGAGGGGAAAGATGGCAAGGCGGTGGGGGGTGGTGGGGGCCGGGGTAGGGGGAAGGAGAGCAGGAAAACCAACTGTATATTTGATCATCAGCAATGCAACATTTATGCTGCAAGAAAAACCCAAACTCTAGTCCACTCTCCAATTTCCCCAACTTATTTAGGTCATCCATGGCCCTTATCCTGTTGCAACTAAAATCTGCAAATAGAACATCAAATTTAACAGAAATAATGTAAACTTCAAACATTTCCTTCAGTATTTCCGTTTTTAACAAAAAGTTTTAAAAACAGATTAGTCAAATTAATCAAATGTTGTTTTTTAAATTGGCTAATCAAAAGCTGAAATGAAATGTACAAGTTTATTTATTTTTATGTCAATTCTACGGTTGAATACACTGTTTAAGAGCAAGGTAATCCAGTTGGTTGAAAGTACTAATTTAATACTGGAAAGTCAACTCAAACTTTTATCCTTTTGAGGTTTATAATATGTCTTGAGAAGAATTTCCTTGGCAGAAATCAATGGAGTGAACTATCTCTGAACAGAGGCATGAGCAATGCAACCAGATCCACATTCATCAAAGGCACAGCCTAACTAGTTTATCAATGATGCCAATGGTATAGATATGGCATAAACCCCACAAACTGAAACCCTTAATAGATTGAAGGGAGTTCCTTCATGTCAACCTATTACGTGAACTAAACCAATGCTTCATTGCTTCATATGGATTTTTTGTTTTGGCTACTGCCAAAAGATATGTTGCAGTGGGAAAACAAAACTGCCTTTTGTTTGAAATGAAAACTTATTGACTAAAAATACTTACTTTGATGGTATATTCTGAATGGGGATTGATATGATGTAAGAACCACATTATTAATGACCAGTGAAATTTCTATGGGTAGCACATTCTTTATTTTTGTTGCTTTTAATTTTTAATATATGCCATACACCATCTGTGTCCAGGCATTTTATAGATCTGCACATCGAAAGAAGCTCCTGCTTGTGTCTGTATACCCATGTTCTCAATCCTTTTTTCCAACAAGGTAACTTGCACGTTAGAGTTGTGCTTATCATTAGAAAATGTGTTTGTTCTGTGGTGAATGTCTCATAACATAGCAATAGAAAATTCACAGGCATGGTTTAGCAGTATTACAGCACAGGTAAATTTAGAATCGAGAGTTACATAATGAGGCTAGAGTGTATACTACGTGTGTGTTTATGTTCTGTGGGGTATTCATATTATTTCCACAGATCTTGGCAACATTTACCACCAGTGCAAACAGAAATTCCATTTACACCTGTGAACATATCAATTTACCAAGCACAGGCATTCAGTGACTAACAAGAAATGAACCACAACCATTGGTATTTCAAATCCTTCAGAACCAAGGCACCTTTCACATAGCAAATTTAAAATATAGATTTTCTTTTAAACATGAATATTCATAAAGTAAGCAAAATATTTCACTTGTTTTGTGGGATTTTCTCAATTGCGGAATCTGCAGCTTCCAATTTTACACCACGTTTATATCGCTGGAAGCAAGTATGGTGCAAACAGAGCATAAACATCTGACTTGAATACATATATTTTTTATTCTCTTGCATTATTCCACAAAAAAAACCTCCCGATTTACTAGCCATATCATTCTAACTACTTGCAGCTCCAACATTTACCTTTCTTCTATGATTGTTTCAATTAAGTCAATCAGAAAAAAATCCACTGTTCTCATAACTGTTGAAAGGCACTAATAAGTAATTCAAACCTGATCTCGCAAATTCAAGGTGATAGCTTTCTAACCATTAAAAGTGCTGTAAATTATTATTATTTTAAAAATGGGTTGGCTCTCAGATGCTTTACAAGGTGCTACTAAAGGTTTGAAGCACGTTATATTATTTGTGGCATTTGTGGATTGAGTTAATGACCACAGAATCTCCAGTTTGGGTTAACCATTTGCAAATGTGTACAGATGCACTTACATATGTCTTTACAACTAATTAAAATAATTCCAGGGGTTCTTATAATCGTTCACTTCAGTCGGTCTGTAAGCAAAATTTAGATGCATTTTGCACATAGTTAAACCAACTTCCAGATGTTACAAGTGGGTTGTTAACCCAGCCTGCAAATTAAACTACATAATCAGAAAATTTTACTTCAATTCTGGTTCTCTCTCTCGTTGCCAATTCTATGTTTATAACACATAAACGCTGTACTTGTGTGGGTTGTATACTCAGTAGCCTGTCATTGCTGTGTGATTACCGAATCACCCACTTTGTGGCAGCGCAGATGTTTGAATGTAACTGCCTTGAAGTATGAATAGCCCAAAAATGAGATACGTGGGTTAAGAGTCTCCAAAACCAAATATCCAAATTATATAAGATTTATATAATATTTTTGATAGCTCAGGAAGCTATCAAAGAACAACATTATTCTCTGTGGTGATCTTTCTAGCTCGTTAACCATGTTGCCTTGCTAAGTTTGAAGTTTGTAGCTTCATTACTACAGATGAACTTCATTACTAACCAATTTCCCATATTGCACGTATCACTGGAAGATCTCAATTTGTTGAAACACATGATTTCCTCATTCCTATTTAAAAATCATACCGTGTCTAAAAATCTTCAACATTTACAAATAATCTTATTATTAGAACAGGATGTATAAATTTGAAGGAAAGCCTCTTATGACTTGGTTCACCACGATAGTTTGTCAACAGAATATCCAAACATATTGGGTAATCCATGCAAAATAAAAAGCTGCAAAAGAAACTTTTTCCAAACAATATAAATAGGGATGTATAACATGCTAGCATCTCACTTGAAATTAATGAAAAATCGTTTTATTTTGTAATTACAATAACATCACAACCTCAACTTATCTTGCCCAACTCCTTCCATGATACATAATGATAAACTATCATAGAAATGCTTGCACGACATGCTGCTGACTGAATGGGGCCGAACTGGTTGAGGCCGAGAACACACAGCTGCCTATCATCCAAATGTAAGTGGCAGAACTTGAGTGGTTTACAGGGCAATCTTCTAATATTCATAAAATTTGAGTAATTATGATGGGGGGCTGACGGGGGAGAGGGGAGTCTAACATTTTAATTTGGCAGATTTTTAGCAGCTGAATCACAGTATCAACTTTGTTTTCAAACAAGAATAGATACCTAATGACCAATCATTTTGATTTTTAATGATCCTTTTCATATCAACTCTAATTACCATGTGATGCAACAGATACAAATAATTTTACTTCCCACCCCCAACACCCCACCACCCAACTGCAAACACTACGATTAGTATCACCGCACATTAAACTGGCTAATGAGACGGTGAAATGACCAGATAAGATAATGAACCTATGTATAGATTTCCTGAAATAATGACACTTTGTATTAACATTTATTTGATTAACACAATTCACTATGAATTTATTATTCAAACAGAAAATAGATTTGACTTTTTGGGAATATAACCTGTCACTATTTTATAGAACAACATATTAGCAAATGAACATTTATTGAGTGGTGTGAATATATTTGTGAATCTTTAAGTTGATGTAAAATTGTACAGGTGAATTAATCGCTGTGAAAACAGTATATGTAGAAAGCTTACATAGTAAGCAACTCTGTAATCCTTGGGTCAGGATTTTATAACTCTGGTTATGGGTAAATGAATTGATTATTCAAACAATATATGATCAGAGTCTATGCATATTATAAAAAAATTGGAAAGGAAAAAAATGCAGTTCTTTCTGTGAAGTCTTCTGCATTTAGTAGAATGTTTACACATGTATTTGTTTACTTTATATAACTGCTCTTTTATCTATAAAGCTGGCTCCCATAGTGATGACCATAATTATTACATTTTAAGTGGTGCCTTTTTGCTGAGGCTTATTTTAGCATCTTCTTTGTTTGGTACATTTGTCTTTAATAATATAAACAACAATTATTTCAGTCGCTTTGCTACTACAGTACAATCTTGGCTTTTTTTTCCCTTTCATTCTCTGTTCCAATGTTAACGCCATTCTGGCTATTTATTTTCCCTGTTCATTCTCTGCTCCAAAAGTGCTACTTACCCCATGCAAAGACACAGAAATGTGTATAAATAACATTTGCTACTCACTATTTTACGAGAAAGAAATTCAAGAGAAGAAAAGTGAACAGAACAACAAAATTAAACTAATTCTTCTGGGAAACATCAGCAAATATGTTTAAACTGAAGACATTTCCATCCTAAAAAATAGCTCAAATTCATTATTGAATCCTTGTGGGAATACAGAGTTCGGTCAAACTTTAAACTTTTTTTTCCAAATAAAAAAAATCCTTTTACCATTCATTTGGATGCCTCTCCACAGTAGTTCTTTTCAGTGCTTGTGTGGGAGGGGTTTAGATATATATATGTGTATATATATATATAGTGAAAATCCTGCCTCTGGAAGGCATCTTTGCAGAGCAAGCTGTAGCTAAGCAATCAGTTGCATCTAGGAGAACCTCCCCACACTTCCATCGATATTACATAGTTCTGAAAGGTAAAGTCAATGAAAGGCACTTTTCCATTAAAAAAAAACACCCTATGTTGCACAGCCCACCTCCTACATCTGATTCAACGCTGTTTGTTCCTCCAGCACTTGAAGGTAGTCTGGTGACGCCTGAAGTTTGGCTTTTAACTCAAAATATTCCCCTTTTCTTTGTTCCACCAGAATTTTAGTATGATTGCCACCTAGTAAAGATTTTTTAAGTTTTTTTTCTTGCATCTTTTCTGGGTAATGCAATTCAAAGCCACTAATCCCAATGCTGTTGATTTCTTGCTTGCATTCCATGACATTCCGATAAAACAAATGTGAATCTCTTGTTGGAAGAAGTTCATCTAATTCATCAATAGTACTTAGTCTCTTTTTGGTCTCTGACAGCTGAGAATCCTTGTCCTTTTCATTTATATTCCTTAGAAAAATGGTTTGACCCTGAGGATCTGCATATTTTATTCCTTGTTCAGAACTACCTGGACATCCAGCATGACTTTTACTCATGTCTATAGTTTGTGGGATAAACATTTCGCCACTCAGATCCTGACCTTTGTTGGATTTATGTTCATTCTTTTTAAGATGAAGCTGCATTGAATTGCACTCTTGATTTCCAATAACTTCATGTTTTGAGCTTGATTTTTTGTGGCGCTGGAGAACAAAGACCAGAAGGCAGAATGCAACAAACACCGTTAAGATGAGCACCACTAAAATACTCAGGATGAGGATTGAGAGTGGGACTGGTCCACCAGGAGGACTTTTACTCAGATTTAAGGGTGTACCTTTAGATGTTGTCATAGGCTTTGGGCTTGTATTTAAGGGAAACGGCTTGTTTAATAACCTGGGACACAGAAGTTCGCTCTTCAGTGATCGCAGCTCCAAGTTGGCAAACTTCACGGGCGATTCACATTTCACTTCCCTCACCAGTGTACCTTGGTTAAGTTTCTCCAGCCACAGTTTCAAAGCAACTAGGTCGCAAGTGCAGTCCCAAGGATTTCCTTCCAAATCAACCTGTGTGAGGGACCGAAGCTGATCCAACACACCACTAACAGGAAGATACATGAAATGATTGTTTTTCAGATTGAGCCTGGCAAGAGGCACTCCAGCAAATGCATAGGCTGGCAAGCTCTTCAACAGATTATTGTGCAGATACAACAGCTGGAGATTTAACATTGAATCAAAGGTCCCAGCTAAGACCTCCTTGATCACGTTATATTCTAGGTATAGGTACTGAAGATTATGCAGGCCAATAAACATGTCCTGACTTAATTTCTCCAACTGGTTCCCATTCAGATACAATCGCCGCAAATTGGTCAGGTTTCGGAACACACCCTTTTCAATCAATGTGATTTTATTGTTACCTAAATGAAGGAAATCCAAGCCTTCGAAGCCCCCAAAGTCAGACGCTCCAATATTGCTGATATAATTGTTGGTCAGGTGCAATTTTTTTGTATTGTGAGGTTTCGGGAAGAGCTCAGACGGGTGCTTGATGTCTTTTTGTTGGCAGTTGATGCTCAAGCCTAGATCCGAGGAATGACTTTTGCAAACGCATCGAAGCGGGCACGGCATCAGCGGAGGCATCCTCGTTTCGAAGGACGCGATTTGGCTGTAGTTTCGATTACCGTGGAGAAATTTGTCCGACACTATCCCGGATTGGGGCATTTGGGCCGAGTTGTTGAGTGGGGGGAGGTGCACCGCCGTCGGCCGCCGGAAGACTCTGGGAGTGACCTGCACGTGCTCGGAGTAGACGGGCGACTGAACCCGCGTTTCCAAGTCGCTCTCGTTTTCCTCGGCACACAATTCCTCCTTGCTCGTCTCCTTCAAAAGCTTCCCGTACATGTTGCTTGGCGTTTCACACATGGCTTCTCCCACAAAGAGGTAATATGGCATATTCTCCAACCAGGTGGTGAGAGAGTGCAAATCGCAAGAACAATTCCAAGGATTGTCCTCCAGCTGAAATTCCACAATCCTGCCTATGTGCTCCAGCACACCAATGTAAGGGATATTCTGGATCCTGTTGCCCCGCAGATCCAAATGGGTCAGAGACGCAAAGCGAAAAATGTTGTCAGGAAGGGAGGAGATGAGATTGTCGTTGAGGATAAGGACTTTTAGCTTGTGCATCTTATTGAACGCTCCACGCTCGATGGACTTGATGAGATTGAAGTCGGCCTGGAGGTATTCCAGGTTCTCCAAACCCTGAAAGATGTTGGCTCTCAGCGTCTGCAATTGGTTGTTATTCAGGTGCAACTGCTTGAGAGAGCTGAGCCCCTTGAAGGCTCCGGCTTGGATGCTCTGTAGCTCGTTGTTTCCCAACTGCAGCGAGATGGCGCGAGTGAAATTGCTGAAGGTGTAAGGGGGCAAAGCGATGAGCAGGTTGTTTTGGAAATTGAGGTGGTAGAAGTTCGACGTTGGAGGCTTCAGTTGCCCAGGTCGGTAGACTGTGTTCCTCTCGCAGCTGATGTACAGGATGTGCTCGACCGTGGTGCAGGAACAGACTGAGCAAATGTCCTTCACGTCAGGAACTGCGTATGGAGAAGTGATGGGGACACACAGAGCCAGCAGGAAAAGGAGCAGCATCTTCACACCGTCCAAAGCGAGGAGGAAACCAAGCCAGCCAGCCAAGCCGTGTTCAAACAAAACAAGAAGAAGAAAACAACAGCAACCCCCCCCCCACCAAAAAAAAATAATAAGAGGACCCTGGGGGGGGAATAAGGAGAGCGGTTTAGATGGTTAATGTCTACACTGAGCAGGGAAGGGAGGGGGGGGGGGGGGGGGGGGAGATGGGGGTAAGACAGAGAGAGAGAGATGGGGGAAATGGAACGAGAACATACATATGGAATAGTCTTGGATGTCAAAGGCTTGCAGCGCGCAGACAGTGAAAGTTGAAGCTAAAAGCTGCAGTGGCTACAATAAATTACAGCTCCAACGTCAGAAATCCGACAAGAAACCACAAAAAGGACTCCCCACCTCCCCCCTCCAAAAAAAAAAATCACATGAACTGACAAGCAGAAATGTATCTCTTTCTCTCTCACACACACACACAGACACACACAAAAAAAGGACAAAAAATACATAACATCTCGTCAATATCCAGCATCTCAACGCTCTGGTATTCAGATAGACACATATCTACAAAGCTGTATCAAAGTTGAATTACCTTTTTGTGTGTGTGTGTGTGTGTGCGTGTATATATATCCCTATCTCTTAATAAAAAAAAACGTTCCTGCTTCCAAATATAAATCTTCTGGAGTTTTTTTTGTGGTTACAAAAACAATTTTTTTTTTAGAACAAAAATAGAGAGGGTGTGAAAATCTGAAATGTAACTGAATGATCAGACACCCCCAAATAATGCTGGTTATCGATAGGAATCGGCAAATCCTTCATTGAAAGCTGGTTTGCAGAGGTGAAGACTAAGCTGGACGGTGGAGGCAGGTGAGGAGAGCTGCCCTGAATCACTGTGTTGGGAAAGGAGGGAGAGGGTTGCCAATATCTTACAACATGAGAGAAAACTTGCTGCCCTTTATACTGGATGGGGGTGGGTGGGGGGTGGGGGGGGTGGGTGGGGGGTGGGGGGGGTGGGCGAAGAGAGAGAACCAGATACAAAAATGACAGCCCTCTGCAGTTTGAGCTTGGCTTGAGGCAGAGAGAATGAGGCAGTTTTTAGCTTCCAACAAATGTCATCTCTCTCCCTCCTCCTCCTCTCCCTAAAATAAAACACACACACACACACACCACACACACACCACAAGCCCAATGAACACTTTGCACCGAAGAAAATAACGGCGATGGGTAAATTGATGCTGGATGCAGGCAAGCGTTCACATCGCCAGTTCCCATTTACCCAGCCAGTGGGATAAGACCAACCAGATGAGGATGAAACACAACTGTTCCTTAAATTAGCAATTACACGTCGGACCCTCTATGGCATCTCTCAGAAACCTCTCTTGGAATAATTCAGTTTATATCTACAGTATATATATATATATATATATATATATGTGTTAAAATCCCATGCGCCGCAACGCGACCTGCTGGCATCTCAAGAAATAATGAAGTTAGCTTTGCTCTCTCTCTCTCTCTCTCCCTTTGCCCATTTTGCGAGAGATAATGCAAACGTTAATATATCCCCGATCAAGCAATTCAGTGTACATACCAACACAGTGCGTCTCCGTGTGTGTCTCCAGCTCTCTCTCTCTCTCTCTCTGTATCCTCTGATCTGCAGTTTGGGGTTAGCCTTAAAACACCATCCAGCCTCTCTCTTCTCTGGTCTCTCCTCTCTTCTTCTCTCTTTCTCCCCTTTCCTCTCTTCTTCTCTCCTCTTCTCCTCTTTCCTCTCCCTCCTCCTCTTTCCTCTCCCTCCTCCTCCTCCTCCTCTCTCTTCTCTTCTCTCTTCTCTCTCCTGATCGTCCTCTGCAATAAGAACCGTGCTCTTCTTAGAAAAGAGAGGCAGACTAAAAAAAAAGAGAGAGGGAGAGAGAGAGAGAGAGAGAGAGGGGGGGGGGGGGGGGGGGGGGGGGGGAGAGAGAGATCAGGGCCGATCCGACGTTTACCAATCCAAATTAAATCATATACGATGAACAAATAATTCAGCAAAGCCAGATGTAGTCTCGTGTACCTTTCCTGACCAGATCCGCAGGCAAGCTGGCTGACCAACAGAGCTATCCCAACCTACTCAAAATAACACACACACACACACACACACACACCACGCCATTAAATCAAATCAATCATTAATGGTGTCATCTGGAAGCACATGGGTGATGGGTGGGGGCTGGTTCTAGCTGTAGCTGTACTGTGTGTGAGTGTGAGTGTCTGTGTGTGTCCCCCCTACCTGGGGGAACCCAGTGATCACCACAGCCTCTCTCTCTCTCTCTCTCTCTCTCACTTCACAGTGACAGGAGCAGGCAGCCGAGTGAAGCTCTCAGCGAATGCGGCACTGTGTGTGTGCGGTGTGTGTGTGTGCGGTGTGTGTGTGTGTGTGTTTCCTGCAAAGTTATTCTGTGTGTCTGGCGGTCCGGGTTAAAGAGAGGATAAGACGGAGGAATCGCCTCGTTTTCTCCATTCCCATTTGGCGAGACTTGTTTCGATTTGCTCCCAAATATCCCGCACACCGTGCGCGTGTCGGTCTGTGTGCTGTGTGTTTAATATATCTGTGTCTATATACACACACATACACATACACATTCCAGTGAACAAACCTTTGACAATGTATGTAACTATACGTGGTATTTAATAACGTGTTATTCCAGCGGACTCTTGAGGGAGGTTTGGTTTCTGCTCTTTTTTTTATTTCGCCTGATTTTATTATACCTCTTGTGTACTGTTTCCTTTGACTGACTGACTGACTGACTGACCCCAGGGCAATGCGTGTGAACGCATTAAACCCCAGTGCGTGTGTGTGTGTGTGTGTGTGAAGGGGAGAAAAGACGGAAGGCGGAGGAGAGGAGATAATAAAGGTCTCTCGCTTCCATTTTTTTTAAATCCCTTTTTTTTTTGTTTTAAATCCTCACCCTAACCCCACGCACAGCTCGGAAATGGGAACGCGAGGATTCGAAGCTTCCAACTTGAAAACCCTGGAACAGTTTTGTCATTGAATTCTGGTCGAGGAGCGGGGCAAGTTTCTGGCACCGACAGATGAACGCCAGAAAAGACCAAATCAAACAGTCCTCTGATGGGAATCAAGAAAAGCCATAGGAAAACAGTACCACATGAGCAGGGATCGAAGCCACTGTGAAATGGCAATAGGCTATCCTCACTGCAGTGTTTCATTAGCGCCATACAGACATCTAGTGGCGATGGAGAAGCATTGCCCCCTTGTTTTTTTTAATTGAAATATCAAAACTCTTGCTGGACAGCGCCCGAAATCCGAATATTCCATCGTTATTGCTGAGCAAATAAATTGGAGATTCATTGTTCGTATTGTTCCAAATTAGAGACTCAACTTGACCTAACATTGAACATATAAATCGAAAAGAATGCCACCTGGGCCATGCATGTACAGTATTTTTGCTAAGATACGTTGAAATATGCTTTGACTCAGCTCAGGCTGATTTATCTTGAATCTTCAAAATGCCTGCCATATCTTGATAACATATTGACCAATGTAGATTCACAGCCAGAATTTATGTTTCCTCCTACACAGTAGGTCAAGTTCCCCAGGGAGCTTTCTAATTAATGGTTGAACAATTCTTGTGAGAGACTTAATTCCTGTGAGAGACTTTCTGGGGGGCTGGTTCATGGGGTGTCTGTGTGCTAGCCTACTTGGTCACCATAGGGCATGTGGCTAATAAGCAAAATCAAATGTTTGTGTACAGTTTGGCGTACAGCATCTACTCTGTTTAGTGTGAAACAGACCACCATTGGAACACGCAGTTTGTCTACAATGGAGTTCTCCCTTATGTAGGTCATAGGCAAAGTTGGAAGTCGTCTCCCGTGTAGTCTGATCGCTGCTCTCGACATGAAAGATGCTCTATAAATGTAAGTTTGCTGTTGTTGCTCTGCGTGAGGCGAATTCTCCACATTCGGAAGGAGCGCGGATACGTTTGAAGTTATTTTTCAGTGAATGTTTTCAGTCAAAACATGATGAACTGGTTTAAACCTCACGGGAATCCACAAGTCTGCACCTTACAGAAAACAGTTGGCATTGTGAACATGTTGCCTTCACCAAGAGCATGTTTGAACGAGTGTAGGTCAGCATTCCTTTTCATACCAGTGACATTTTGTTTTACTGATACTGGCCTTGAGCAAGCGATGATGGACTTCACTGCTGAGCAGTGCTCCCAGAGTCACCGCAACACCACAGAGAGGTAAAGCATCTGATATAGGTCCATCAGGTTTCACCTCACGTACAATTTCCATCCATTCTCTCACCCCTGCAGCTCTTCTGTACAAGAAAGTCAACTGTGATTGATTGAGTCTTAGTATGCCAGGATACTGAATCATGTGGAGGAAGAGAAAATGATTCAAAACCATAGGGTTCCCTACCCAAAAAAGAATTAGCACTACAATAGGAAAGAGTCAGAAAAGTGTTGGAGAAACTCAGTCATTCCTATGTCAGTAGTGGTGACGTAGAACAAAGTTCTCATTTTCATTAAGCATTTGTACTCCTTTCAGAATCCCGAGTGAACATTTACTTTTTTTTAGAAATATGTGAAGGAAATTTAGCTATAAAATTATCAGCAAGTCTTAAGTTGTCTCCCTGGGATCACACATTCTATAAACTTTGAGCCCTAGCTTTAGGTTACTGCAAAAAAACAGTGTTAATGATTCTCAAGGGTTTGGAAATGCCTGCTGCTGCAATTCTAAAATATATATTTTTAAAACTTTCAATAAATGTCCACGTTGCCCTTTCCCTTATCTTCTGTCTGTATATATATTCCACAATTGACTCATTGATACCTGTGTTGATTATTTCTTCTCCCATGCCTTTTAACTGTCACTTCTATATTCCCCTATCATTCCTGTCACCCTGACCATTTTGCTCTGAGTCAAATCGTCCTCTTGACTTTGTCATTTTTATACTAGCTTTAGTATCACTCTGGGTGATCAGTCTACGACCTGTATTCCTCTGCTTTGGCGTGTTTCATTCTGAAGATGACATTTTCGATGTCCCAGAAGCACAGGAGCCATCATGTTTCACAAAATGTTTGATCAGTTAAGCTATTATTCAACTTCCAGCCTCTTTGTCACCCAAAGAATTACCCAACGCCCTTACAAATTAATTGATTGTCATTGTATTAGCTTTATTGTGTATGAATTTGTTCTGCATAGCTGTGAAAGGAAATAAATCTATTCTGCGGCCTTCAGCGAGGTGCGTAATTATAATATTCATCAGCGGCATGGTGACGGGTTCACTTGTTTGTATCTAACTTATCAATAAATGTCTGTATTTTAAAGAAAAATAACACTTTTCTTAGCTTCATGTCTTGAGTAAAATCTAATTCAATCCTGTGAATTCCTCTTTATAATGTAGAGCCATAAAGCAGAATAATTCTTGCCATACTTTGATTCTATCCATCAATATTCTTTTGAAGGCAGGGTGCTGAAAATTGCTTAGAAATATTCTAAATGTAGTATTACCAATGAATTATACTGGTTTAGGATGATCAGTGTAGCTTCTCGTCAAAAGACCTCAGGGTACATCTTGGCATTGGATCAAATTTGTTGATAATCACTTCAGATGAATCAGAGCAAAATAGCTCAAATTGAGATTGAAGTTCAGGTGAAAACCAAAAAGGAACAGGAATGAACAAGTACAATTCGGGAAACCAATTTGTGTTCATTTGGGGGATAGGGTGGTTGAGGGAGATAATAATAATAATAGAATAATAATAATAATCCTTGCATTTGATATAATGCTTTTCACATCGTATCGATGTCTCAAAGCGCTCCACAGTATATACTGTAAAGTGAATTGATTGTATATTTATGGGTGAAATGCAGCAGCCAAATGCAAATGCACACAGTAGTGTCTCACAAACAGTCGTGGATGGAAAATGACCAATTTTTATTATTGTGGGTTTTTTTTATGGAGTAAGGCATGTGGAGTAAAGAAGCTTGCCCAAGGTTTCACCCTGATCTGCCTGGATTCGAACACAGTGTAGTTACACTCATGCTTGTAAGGTGAGTGTTCTAACCACTGAGCTACAGGAGATGTAGACTAACCATGAATGGATGCTGATGAAAAGTTAAGCTATCAGATCTTTGGGTATTGGATTGCATGGTGAAATAGGAACTAATCAATGAAGCTGCAGAATCTAATGGCGATGAACTGTTACAGAGTAATGCACTGAGAGGAAAATGAGGAGAGATGATTCTGGAATGTGGGAAAGCTGTAGAGATGAGACATTTCTAATGTCAGTCACCCGAATGAGACACCAATCGGTCATTTGAATTTTTAAGCAGTACTGTAGTTAGTTATGTTTTGCACCTTTTTCACTCGTCTCTATAAGCAACCTTGTTGCGTTATTTAATTATGGTTTCATTTACAAAGATTACAAAGAATGTACAGCACTCGGGCCAACCAGTCTCCACCGGTGAATGTACCACACATGAGTCTTCACCCTTTCCTTACTTCCCCTCTCCATCATGTGAAAGTCTAGCCTCCTCTTCAATGCATATTTATTGTAAATTGAATGTGTTTGGGATGGAAGAAGATCCGATAAATAGTATTCATGGTGTTGAAAGGTGAAAATTTAATTGAGTGATTATGTTTACTCCAAGAATTTTAACACTTGTTTAGTAAAGATTTACAATCGACTTGTACATTATCATCGTTGCATTCCGTTTGCTTTGATATAATCTCCCAAAATATTTTTGGTTACACAGTACAGTACAGTATAACATGACAAACAGGCTGTAGCTAACCAACGTTTATCAGCCATCTGTCTGGACATCAACGCTGCAATTGTTTTATTACATCTTTCACTTCTCGTCAATTTTTTTGGAACAAATCTACATGTTTCACCATGTACTCTATATTATTTCTCTCCCACTCCCGAAAGCAATGTTGGACTGTTCCAAAAATGCCAGCACTCTTCTGGCTCTGAAACCAAGTGACCATTATTTGTGTGACAGCCCAGACAGTGAGTGTGGCAGTAGCCCATTTGTCATCGTAAGTCTAATAGCCATCAATAATTCTTGTTAACAAAGTCAAAGTAGCAACTGTGAAATTTAAGAAATGTCAATGCTTTGGCAGCCGCTGTATTTCTAATTCCAAATCAAGTTCAGGTAGGTGGGATGAATGGCTCCAATGGGCTGTTAAGGATTCTATTAGAAAGGAATTTTGGCAGACTCGATCAGTTGTTAGAAGCAAAATCATTGTCATATGTTGAAACCATTTTTAAAAAAAATTTCATATTCATATGCAAGACTGTTCCCCTGGTTGGAGAATCTAAAATTAGGGGGTCACAGTTTCAAGATTAAGGGTCAGCCTGTTCGAAACAGAGTTGAGGAATCATTTCTTCACTCAGAGTGTCGTGAATTTATAGAATTCTCTCTGTGTATGCTCAGTCCTTGAACTGTATAGGGATTAAGCGACATGGGGATAAGGTGGGTAAATGGAATTAGGTGAGAAGATCAGCCATGATTTTATTAAATGGTGGGGCAGGCTTGAGGGGCTGAAGGGTGTACTCCTGCTGCTTTTTCTTATGTGCTTATATTCATATAATCTGCAGACCACTGGTCGATATGTATACTTCTGAGATTAGATGCTAACGAACCATGACACAGCTAGGCAGCAGACATGAATCTTTCCCCTTTTGCCGAATGAGATTTGAATAAACATAAACAAGCATTAGATGCATACTAACCATCAGATCACTTTATAAGTAAACCAGTCAAACCAGGTTATTTTAAATAATGTGATATACTGAGAGTATCTTGGTGCATCAGAGATCATATCCAATAAGTTGTATTTCCTTGTTACCCTCTGTGTTTGCGACTTTTCTGCTTTCTGCTGATGTTTCAATAGTCTTGCCTGGTTCAGTCTATTTTGGTGCAGTAGTCCTTGTATAAAGTAGCAGTACTCTTGTAGGACACAGTGTTAAAGGGACACTGTCTTTGTGATAAAGTATCTGGCAAACTGTACTTTGTTTGGAGATGTAGAAGAACCAAAAGCGCCATGCATCAATTTCAGCACAATGACATTAGGTTCAAGTAATGAAATGATGCGTCACAATATGATTAATAACATTGTATACTGTATAATAAAATTCTTGCCAATCGCTTTCAATGGAATCTACAATACAACCATTTCCAATGGGATTTTTAAAATGAGGATCCCAAATCTGAAATGGGCTTTTCTTCCATTTACCAATTTGTGACTTTGAATCATTCAGAAATCTTGGTAGGACTCTGCAGCTCGTGTCCTCTCCCGCGCCAGGCTCTGCAACCCCATCACTCTCCCCCTCACCCGGCTTTATTGGCTTCCCATCCGCCAGAGGATAGAATTCAAGATCCTCGTCCTCGCTTTCAAGGCCATACATGGCTTCCTGCATCTCGAACCTGCTGTCTCCCTACCATCCAGCCTGCTCTCTCCATTCAGCGGGCTCCAGTCTCCATGTCTTCCACCCGACTCGCCCTACCATCGGTGGCTGGGCTCTCAGCTTCTTTGCCCCCCCATACTCTGAAACACGATCCTCTAGTCCCTCCACCTCACATCCTCTCTTACCTCCTTCAAGGCCAGTCTCAAGACTCTCCTTTTTGACCGTGCCTTCAGCTGCCCTCCCACCTCTCTGCCTCCTCTTCCCTCTACTCTACCCCTCCCCCATGCTCGGGTCCTGACCTCTGACTGCTCAACATCTTGGGACGTCCTCCCAATGTGAAAGGCGGTTGTTGTTTATGCGCTTTAGACTCTAATTCCTCAATACTGAGTTTCTTTGCAAATATATTGCATGTTATAGATCCTGCATGAAGTACTGTTAGCAATGTTTTTACAAATTGAATTGTAATGGGCTACATTATGAACTTGATTCACGGATCTTTGTTTTTAGAAAATATAATTCGATGCTATAAACATCGTCTTATACTTGTAGAATGCCTTGAACATTTATACAAAGTTGAGGCATATTATAAATCAATATTCATACCTGTAAAATGAAGATGAGTGTTATCATCTGAAAAAACAAGCTTGAATTTACCTGGTAACCTGAAATCACTGTTTACTTCAAACAATAATCAGAGTCCATAATCAGGGACAAGGTAGATCTTCACTTAGAAAGATATAGGCTAATAAAGGACAGTCAACATGGATTTGTTAAAGGCAAATCTTGCCTTACAAATCTGATAGAATTTTTTGATGAGGTGACGGAATGGGTGGATAATGGTAGCGCAGTTGATGTAGTTTACATGGACTTTCAAAAGGCATTTGACAAAGTGCCACATGAGAGACTTATTATGAAATTAAAGGCCCATGGCGTAAAAGGGACAGTGGCAGCGTGGATCCACAACTGGCTGCGAGACAGAAAGCAGAGAGCTGTAGTGAGCGGCTGTTTTTCAAATTGGAGGGAAGTGAGCAGTGGTGTGCCACAGGGATCGGTTTTGGGACCATTGCTGTTTGTAATCTACATCAATGATCTGGACTTGGGTGTACGGAGTACAGTTTCCAAGTTTGCAGATGACACTAAGTTAGGGAGAATAGTAAATAGTGAGGAGGATAGTAGCCATCTGCAAGAGGATATAGACAAATTGGTAAAGTGGGCAGACACATGGCAGATGAAGTTTAATGCAGAGAAGTGTGAGGTGATGCATTTTGGGAGAAGAAATGAAGGGAGGCAATATAGGCTAGATAGTACAATTTTAAATGGTGTGAAGGAACAGAGAGACCTGGGGATTTGTGTTAGTGACTCGTTGAAGGTGGCAGGACAGGTAGACAAGGCTGTTAAGAAGGCATATGGGATACTAGGCTTTATAAATAGGGGTATAGAGTACAAAAGTCAGGAAGTGCTGACTAACCTCTATAAGACTTTGGTGAGGCCTCAGCTGGAATACTGTGTTCAATTCTGGTCACCACACTACAGAAAGGATGTGAAGGCATTGGAAAGGGTACAACGAAGATTTACTAGGATGGTGCCAGGATTGAGGGACTTCAGCTATGAGGAGAGGCTAGATAGGCTAGGGTTATTCTCTCTGGAGCAGAGAAGAATGAGGGGAGACCTAATAGAGGTTTATAAGATCATGAGGGGTTTCGACAGGGCAAATAGAGAAAAACTATTTCCACTCGTGGGTGAATCTGTGACTCGTGGTCACAGATTTAAAATAGTTTCAAGGCGAAGTAGAGGGGAGCTGAGGAGAATTTTTTTCACTCAGCGAGTTGTTCGAATCTGGAATGCATTGCCTGAAAAGGTGGTGGAGGCTGATTCGATAACAACTTTTAAAAGGGAATTAGATCTTTATTTAGGGAGAACAGGTCTATTAAGCTATGGGGAGCGGGCAGGGCAGTGGGATTGAATCGCTCTTTTCAAAGAGCCGGCACAGACTAGATGGGCCGAATGGCCTCCTTTTGTGCCGTAAAATTCTATGAATCTATGAATCTATGAATCTATAAACCTATTCAAACATTAATTGTCACAACAAGAAACGGCGGCCACTTAGCAGTGAGGTTATTTTTGGAAAACAATAGTCTGTGTTGGATGACTCACCTGTGCATTTTTCCGAAAATTGCTGTTGTCTACAATTAGTCACAAAATTGTAACCTCCTTTGGGAACGAATCAGCGATGAGAATGCACAAAGAGCTGTTGCTGGAGTTTGAAAATGAGGGTATGTGCTACCTGCAAACTGAAACTGAGAGGCTCACACTTTGACTCCTGACAGCAAGTGAAAGTGCATCGAGCTAAGGTATGGAAAATCTGCTTGAGAACTAAATTCAGTCAGAGCAGAGTTCCCACAGGTCAATGTGGCACACTTCCAATCTCCAGCAGGATTTGCCATTTGCAAACACAGCAATTTCCACAATTACCTGAGACAATGGTTTTATTCTTTCTCTTAAACAATGTAAACAGAAGAGCTGAATTGTACTCACTGTAAAGAGGCAAGTAAACACAGAAGCTAATCAGTGCCACGGGCATCTCACCAACAGTATCATAGTCCTCACATTAAATATTACTGTATACTGAATAGAACATTGGCTAGGACAGCAGGTAATTTTCAATTTGTACAGCCAACACGTAACGGTCTCACGTGTTAAAATGAAGGCTTACTAATATAGTGTGTACGAAAACATCAATTTGAAACACTCAGTGTTTCACAATGGTAGAGTTAACTGTGGAGCTTTCAATCACCATACTCAAACAGAACATTCATGTCGGTCGGGGGAGAATTCAGGAACTTTCTTTTTTCAGGATTAAATCTATTTCTCCCAAACAATTTCATGTCAATTACATCCTGAAACCTGATTTTTAAAAATATATATTCATAGCGTAGAAACTTACAGAAATTCAAAGTGTTTTTTCAGTGATTGTAATCTGTATACTTACCGCACATTACAATGTTGTTGATGTTGACATCCTGAACACGCTTACCATTTGGGAGTCTCAAAGCATATCAGAAACCAAACAGAGTGACCTTCCATTTTCATCACAGGACCCTTAGGGCACCCTTGCCTGTTTTATTCATTTCTGCGGCATATACACAATGCACGATGAATCAAAATGCAATTAAATGGCAAAACTCTTTGAAGTTAAAGAAATGTATCAAAAGGAGGCATGAATAGTTTGGTGCGTGGTAATCAGAAAAACTTATTTTTAAATTAATTTTTTGCAATTCATGGGGGAGGGTGGGGGAAAACTGATAAATAATTCTAATTGGTACACAATTTATTAGTGGAGCGATGTTGCAGTTTTAGAATCTGATCTGTGGATTAACTCTGATTTAAGACTAGAGGAAGTAGCTTATCAATCATCTTATTTTGAAAGCAGAAATGTTGGGAATGTCAAAACAGGTCAATGAGCATCTGAAAGAGAAAAATAGCTTGGACTTGAAACTGTTCATCAGAACTGAAACTGTTTTCTGGTGGAGTCTCCAGATGGGATAAAGAGAGAGAAAATTATTCAAAAATTGACATGACAGTGTAGTTATAACATTATCACATTACGATAAGAATGAGTGGTGCATATTGTGTAACACGGAACGGTTACAAAGGGAAATAACCTGATATTGTTACTCTAGGAACAGATGGTTATCTGATACACAGTTTACACAGATATTTTTTTTCTTCTGTTGGCAACATATTACGTAAGATTGGCTGTTTAAAGCTCTCATTGTGATAAGTATTGTATAGTCGGAAAGATCACAATACAGTACCGTCCACTAAAAGTAATGGATAATAATAATCATAAAACATCCTTGCATTCGATGCAGGGTCTTTTCACATCTTCAAGACATCTCAAAGTGCTTCAAAGAATACACTATAATGTGGGGACAGAGGCTCTAGCCTATTGCTAACTGACACAATTGCAATATCCAGTGCTACTGCAAGACACAGTGCATTTGAGGAGAATTCCGACTGATACAGTTAGTTTACGTTTGGCCATATTTACATAAAAGATCTGACCAAATTGAACAGGAAAGCATTGAAATTGGCCAGACTGCACTGTGTTGAGTCCAACAACAACAGCAATAAATTGCATTTATGTAGCGCCTTTCATGTTGGGAGGACTCCAAGGTTGAATAGCAGCTTTGGAAGGGTCTGGGTGTTTTGTTTCATTTCAAGCTTTCATATGTTGTAGAAAAGATGTTCTTTCTCTACAAAGCGCGGAATGTCGTCTCTAGAGCCTTGTTCTTGTAGTTTCTCCTCTGTGCTATGGATTAGTTTATTGGTGATACAGTATTTCAGAAAAAATGAAATCTACCTATTATTGACTACTGTTACAAATGTCGAAGAAAGCCTAAAGGATTATATAGTTGAAGCCTTCTTAACAGGAACATCTTCATGGAAATGAAATTGCCCCATTTGTCTGACTTTCCTATTAAGCAAAATCAATTAATACTGATTTAAATACATTGGAAATCAATTGGTGCATGTGAAGTCTCTGACAAAAAGAATGCCCTGATCAACCATGCTCTCATTAAGTGGTACCAAATCTATTTACCAGGAATAATGAAGTAAAACTATAATGTAGTGGAATTAATACTATAGTTGAGACAATTCAAACTAATATTCTTAGCAACAGTACATCACAAAAATGGTTACATACACAACCAAATCGAAACAATCGAGTGAAACAAAACAGAACCATAAGTATCAGGATTTCTTTGCTCATTCATATTATAAATCTTTAGTTTAAATTAAAGTGTGACCATGTCTTCAGCATTATATATTTATGTGAATTCACTGTTGTATCATAAAATTAGTGCGCGGAGTAATCTACAAGAATGCAAATGGAATGTCATGGCAGCTTGTACTCAAGCTTTTTTGAAAGAGCTGTGTTATATAAGGGAAGTTTTGTAGATTTTCTATCTCCATGGTAACTGTTCTCATTGATATTCCTCCCAATCTATCTGTGATGTATATTTTATTGGTTTGATTTTTTTTTACCTTAAAGATTTCTAATGTTCCATTCAGTGTTCGATTACTATGTTTTCATAAAGTTACAACATTTCAGTCACATTCGTTTTAAATGAACGAGTTTAGTTTTCTTCTAAAATCACCAGCACTTTCTATCATGTTCACTTAGTTTAATGATAGACTAATACCAGTTGTAGAATGCAGAATGAAATACAACCATCAGCGAAGGTATTCATCTCTAGGTTAGTTGCACATTTAATGCCACAATTATCCGAACTACATTCAAAATCTGTAGGCATAGAAACAAATACAATAGGAAAAGATTGTATCAAAAAAAGTCCTAGTGTACTTTTCATTTATTGCAAGGGAATGGAAAATAGAGTCCTGTAGCTCACTGGTTAAAGCATTCATCTTACAAGTGAGACATATGGGTTCAATTCCAGGCAGGGCGAAATGTTGGGTAAGTTTCCTTACTCCACATCAACAACAACAACAATAAGTACATTTATAAGTGCCTTTCGCATCGGGAGGACGTCCCAAGGACGTCCCATGCCTAATAATAATCCCTAAAAAAAATTGGTAATTTCAATCCACAAATGTTTGTCGGACACTGCTGTGAGCAATTGGCTGCCATGTTTTGCCCACAATTATGCAATCAATTCACTTTGCAGTATATTCTGGTGGGGAGGGGTGGAGTGAAAAGCATCAAATGCAAGGATTATTATTGTTATTAATTATGCCTCGAATGGACAAGCAGATATTAAACATTTCCATTAAAAAAAACTCTTTGGAAAAAAAAAAGAAATTAAATGCAATTTAAGATTTAAAATGGAATCTGGTCATGCTAATATATGCAGCAGTTAATTGTCCCGCCAATTACCCCCAAATTAAACTGAGCCATACAGAACCAAAATAAACTTTCTAAAGGTTTATCCTAAGTCTGTGCTGAGTTACTTATTTCCAGCCAAGGTTGCAGTTATACACGTTGCATTTGGCCTAGGTTATGAAGCAGAAATCATTTAATATTTCTGCTCTTTATTCCTTTCCAGTGACCTGAGGCTATGATTCCGCTCACACATACCAAACAGAAGGCAATGATGCCTTTGAAACCACACCCAAGTAGAGTCCAGCATATATTGATGAAATGGGTGAGTTTGTTTTATAGAACAAAATGAATTGATAGGCTCCTGTGCCTTAGAACACAAATGGAAGCCTGAAACTTCACATGAGGGTAAGGTTGGACTTTGACAATGCAAGTGAGAACGAGACCTTATATGTTTGGCAATTCACAATGTCTTGTTTTTGTTTTACTGGCTACTAATAATACACCAGATATTGTACTCACAACTTCAGTTTGCTGATTTTGATTTTCTTGACTTCACAACTCAGTAGCTCTGTTACAGAACCGTGGAACCGTTTGAAATTGAATTAACGTGAGTATATCGCAACTTTAACAATGCTTCCAAACCATGCAGAGCATTATTAATCTCTATCCATACATTAATGAAAATGTCAGCAAGGCTGATGGCAAAATGTAAGGTAGTGACCCAAACGATCTTGAAATAAATGCTTCAACAAAAATACAAACCGTTGGAAATGGGAGAAAATTGCAAATAGTACTGACTGACTGTACAAGTAAACTCTTGTGCCCAGAATTTATTAGATTATATATTTTTTGATGAGAAAAGAGCTTTCTTGGTTGAGGAAAGGGAGGTTGCCTTACATTCAATATGTAAGGATGAATACATTGTTTTCTGATTTATATTGAGGTGACTGTTCAAATACAGTGCAATGAGAGACAATATGCACATCATTTGACATGAAGGGACATTTCCAGGTATTCGTTACATGCATATGCAAAACACTCAGCTTGCTTTGGATATATTTCAGTATTGTGGTACGTTTTCACGCATGGCAGATCCTCAGCTCACCATGTGTTAGAAATAGACAGCCAAATAGAATTAGCTCTTGGCCTTAAATCTCCACTGCTGGCACATATGTGTTTTTGAAAGTTGTTTTGGCGGTAACTAGAATATAACAGAACTGCAACAAAACAGAAATCAGTATTTTCTATAAGGGCAATGTGCCACATGGCACTTGAGAGATGATTGCACTCAGCGGTGGAAGATGATATCAGCACTTGATGATATGAATCACAATGTAGGATGACTTTTCCAGCAAGGATATTTTGCCTCTTGCCTTCCACGTGATTCCTAAGTGCTGAATTCATGATGATTTATTGTCTAGTAGTCAGAGGGGGACTCGACAATCTGTGGGCTTGATAGATTGACCACCACTTTCCTTGCTTTAATAGGGCATTGACCAAGTCTGAGAGGTAGTGCAGAGAAGAACAATGAGGGTGAACCCCAATACACTCCGTCAATGAAGCTCCTATGTGTTCCTGTCCTGATATTAATGATTTATGGCATAGAGCTCTGTAGGCAGTGGGTCTTCTGTAAATGATTCAATTAACAATAAAACTATAGAAATTTACTGCATAGAAGACCATTTGGCTTATCGTGTATGTGCCAGGTCCTTGCTGTCCTTCCCGGGAGGGTGAAACATTGGGCAAGTTTCCTAACTGCACACTCCTGATAATAATCCCTCACCATAAAATGAAAATAAATTGGTCACTTCAATCCACATCTGTTTGTGGGACACTGCTTTGCGCAATTGGCTGCCGTATTTCACCCACAAATATTCAGTCAGTTCACTGTACAGTATATTCTGTGAAGCTCTTTCAGATGTCTAGAAGATGTGAAAAGTGGTATATCAATTGCAAGAATCATTATTATTATTCACCTGCTGTTTTCCCAAACCTGCCACCTGAGGATTCCAGGTGGAACAGTGGGTGTCATGTCTGAAATGAACTCCAGATCTTTATGTTAGAATATCTTTGCATGTTGTTTTGTTCATTTAATAATAATGTTAAGTAATTTTATAATGGACCCACAATAAACTTTTGTAGACAGGCCTTTAAAACGCTTGTCACAGACAAGCTTATGTAATTTTTCAGAAATATTTTTTTTATTATCTATTTCATCACCTGTCAGTAAAAGCAAAGGAATGATTGTTAACATATCAATTTAAAGTCGTTGATGCAATCCACGAGTGAGGTGACAATAATGTTCAAGGGAAACATTGAAATGTAAGTCAAAGGTTTTCTTCACAATGACTTTTGTTATCAGCAAAAAGCAGCACCTTAGCTTTTGTGTGATGAGTCTCAGTGCTGATACCTTTCAGCGATTCTCAGAAAATGATAGGTTTGGCTGTGCTTCCCCCACTCCACCCCACACCCATACCTTTGCCAAATATAAAGTTAATTTTTGAAAATTCCTGACCTCTGAGTTCTCCTCATAATCCTTCATTTATTTTGAAGCTACTGGTTACATTGGAATTTGGAACAAATGAGTCATTAGATTGTTTTTCTTGTGGTCAAGGCAACAATTTATTTATCTCTTAGAGTAAAAGTGAGCACTCGATCAATGCTGAAAATAATTACACATGTATTTCAGTCAGTCCTCTTGTTAATTTATTCTTCCTTCTGCATCTTTTGGTTTGAAGTGCCTGGCCTTTGGGGACTGGTTAGGTGAATCACTAACAAAATACCTGCAGTTAGAAGCAAATCTATGGAACTGGACTAAATTATTTTTTACAAGAATAGACAAAAATTATATACTGTTTAAGTAGAGTACATTCAGTTTTACCTGAAGAGTCTATGTAATAGCACTCAAATGGATGTTTTATACTTAAATATGTCTCTAAAAAGGGGCATAAAGGTTCTGTGCTTCCATTAGGATCATTTACAATTCAAGTTGCTTTTAAGAGTAGGAACATAACATAAGTTATCACCACTTTTTGAAGCTAATTTTCCTTTTATTTTAAAAGACAAATCAATTCACCTGCATAGCCACTATGCTTTAATTTTACAGAAAATCTTATGAAACACTTTGAGAAGTACTTCCGACGTTAAAGGTTCTTTATCAATGCAAGGATTATTATTTGGAAAATCATATTTGTATTCTGTAGAAACGCCTTGTTTCAGACTATTAAAACATATAGGGTGATCCTATTAGAACAATGGTTGAGTGTATTTAGCTTATTACATGCATCTAAGGTGGACCAATGCAATACTGGAATAAACAATATTCTGCTTCCAGTGTAGGATTTGATGGAACCCAACCCCTGTGTTGTACAAGAGTTCAACAGATTTTGTTGCATTCCATGCTAGAGGCAGTGACTATTGTTTATTGTGAAATATGAAGCCAACACTGTATATTTGGATACCTGCTGATTATAGCTGAACATTTGCGCATCATCAGTTGGAGTTGGCATTCCATCAGAATTTTTAGAAACGCTGCAGTATCACTGAGAACATTTCAATCACTTCCCATGATTCTTTTGGCCACACACGCTTCTATTAATCTTTATTTATCATGATAATAACTTTAGCAAAGTTTTAGTTATGTGTTTGAGCCATTATGTAAGTCGAACAAGGGGGTCGCTGGTTTTAAGCAATCAACAGTGCATTACATATTTATTATTTCTCAGGCATCCTCAATTACCAGCCACAAAATTGAAATGTGGAGTGATCTAATCCAAAGCAGCAGAGATTCCATTAAGTTGTGCACTGGCAGAGTAGCTCCAGGACTTGACACAACACCCCATAATCCAATATGGCTCTCAATCACAGTTTGCTTTTGCATCATTGGGCAATATGGTGTTGGGTCAGTACAATGTGTTTGTTATGCTGCCCCGTACCCCACCCACCCATTCTTTGAGCTGTGTTTTTCTTCAAAAGTAGATGACAAACACACTATGGTGAATGTATTTCCCAGCTGCTTCACTGTTGTACTTAATGTTTCAGAGAAACCTGAGTGCTCAACTGCATGCAGCCAGTCTAACCTGCATGATGTTAGTGACAACATTGCGGAAAGCATCGTGTAGCTGTGTAATGGTAGCTGTGACTCGTACCAGAAGGTTAGGCTTAACACTGGTATAAAATCAAACTGAGTTCAGCATCAGCATTGCTGAATCTGCCACTTTGGAACTATGACCTGGATCCACACTCATTAAATGCATCATTGTCTTGAGAGGCAACTAGACAGCTGACCAGGAATAAGCTATCCAGGTCTCT
This sequence comes from Hydrolagus colliei, assembly GCA_035084275.1. Lineage (NCBI taxonomy): Eukaryota > Metazoa > Chordata > Chondrichthyes > Chimaeriformes > Chimaeridae > Hydrolagus > Hydrolagus colliei. The sequence goes on from CM068754.1 coordinate 13,292,353, forward strand.
TATTCATTGGAGAAATACAAGAATACTGTACTGTATATACCTTGCCTTATATATTGCGAATTTCTTTCATGCTCAATGCCTCATCTTTCCAATTTGTAAAGGGTGTTTACACAATGTTACTGAAGACCTTCAACATCTATTGTACAAGTAACATGTATAAAACTTTTCATATTTGCTGTAAATGAATGAAAACCTGAGAAACTCATCACAGCATTGCTGGCCTTTCAATTGGGGCCACCCTCTTCACTGCAGTACCAATGCATAGCGCGGCAACATAGAATACCTTTTCCTCATCTCAGCTGTCTGCCTCATCTGCTGCTCATTTCTTTCAATAGAAATCTACCAAGACAGTGGACCTGATCAGGAGGGCAGACATCGCCTAATATTTTTTTTAATACAGTCTTATCTTGAAGTATTTCTGTAAAATAGATGTGCAATATGTAGGCTACTTTTACATCTGGATTTTATTAGTGCTGTAAAACCATTCAATGTTCACTAGTTCTCTTTGTGTCACCAGCAGTTGACAGATAGGCTGAACAGCTTTTACGATGTGAAGGTTTTGCTGCTAGACCTCTCTGTCGCAGTGGCTCACTCATTTGGTAGTAAAGGTGTGGGGAGTGAGTGTAAGAGCAAATGTGGGATAGAGAAAGCAACTTTTAAATTCGCATCCTGCTGTAATGCAAAAGTAGATTACACTTAAACACAGACCACCGAGAAAATTATTGGAATAAGTGAACTGCTATGTGGCACATATAGGGTTCTATTTCTGGGATGTAACACTGACAACTAATGGGTGAATATAGACTTTGAAGGATTGACTAAAGTGCTGGCTAATTTGAAGACCATATGCATGCAGTGTTAATTACAATCGGGTTTAAATATTAATTCTTGTTGCATTTCTGTAAGCCACTGAGAAACCTGATAACTCCTCTTGAAATTTGACGAAGCTAAACACTGATGCTGACATCCTAGCTGTTTAGCACTTAATTAATTACTCTGAGTGAATATGCATTTTTAATCACTGTGTGTGGTAAATTTCACACAGGAGTGTGTACCTTTCTAACCCTGTCATCATTAAAGTTTTTTTTCTATTGGTAGATCTAATAACTAATGCTTGGTGTTGTCAGTTTCTTGGAAAGTTCATTCCATTCCAGATCTACAAATAAACCTCCAAGTCTGTATGAAATTAAAGCATTTATTATTAATGCATGGAGATAATTAATATCTAAAGTATAACATGTAAAAACAACTGAGAGTTGGCACTTTCGTGAAAATTAGCACATTAAAACTGAACTGCTGTGCACAAATGGTTGCGCGTTTCTTCCACGTATAAGATGTAAAAAGTGCTATATCAAATGCAATGATTATTATTATTTATAATTAACAGCCAAAATATTGATTTCCTTTTATTTCCTGGTTTGACACGAGGTTTTGGGATTATGTCTCATTTACTTTTACTATTTATTGAAGTGCAACCACCTAATTTTATGTGTTAAGTTATTATTGTTATACGTGATAGGATCTGAGAAATCCAAGGTTGTGCTTTATCCATTACTCAAAACATCGCAGTGAAACAAGATTGTTTTTGGACGTAAAAGGGCCTTTTAGCCTACCTGATCTCATCCTTCCACAATACTTGCCTAGCCATCACAACTTAAAGCTGCATTTGAAATAAAAATGAGTCCAGAGAGCTTCACAATAATGGATCCCGTGGCTGAGCCAGGGGCAGGGGGAAAAAGGTGACTGAACGAGCGGTCAAGCCTTGACCTGAAACTAGGAAGAGAGGGGGCGAGGCAAAGTGAGTGAGTTCCAGAGCTTTGGGGCATAGTGGCTGAAGGCACGGCCGCCAATCGTGGAGTGGAGGATTCGGGGGACAAGGAGGAGACCAGAACCGGAGGAGTGTAGGCAAGTTTTGCAGGTGCTGTTTTGAGGAGAGAGGATGTCAGAGAAGTAGGGGGGTGCAGAGGAGTGATTTCAGGTCTCCACTAAAGACCTATCTTTTTGACCGCTTCTTCGGTCACCTTTTTTCCCCTGCTCCTGGCTCGGCCCTGGGATCTATTATTATGAAGTGCTCTGAAACGCCGCCCAGCATGGAGGGCACTATATAAACCAAAGTTGTTGTTGGAGAGATTTGAAGACAAGAGTGAGGATCTTGAAATCGATCCTCTCCAGGACAGGGAGCCAGTGAAGTCTGGCAAGGACTGGGGTAATGGGGAAGCAAAGTTTGGTGCGGGTGAGAATGCAGGCGGCAGAGTTCTATATGAACTGGATTTTGTGGATTGTGGTGGAGGGGAGACTAGTGAGGAGTAGAACAACAAAATTACATTTGTATAGGGCCTTTCACGTTGGGAGGTTGTCCCAAGGCGCTGGACAGACAGTATTCACAGAGTCGAACATTCAGTTAGGTAGAAGCTAGAGTGAAAGATGACCGTAGTCAAGGTTGAAGAGGTAGGTTTAATGGTGACATTTAAAGGCAGATAGAGCGAGAGGGAACAAGGTGGATGGATATAGATAGCGAGTTCGAGAGGTTAGAGCCATTATAACTGTGCATACAGTTAATGATTCTCTGTTGCAAGCAATTTGTTTTCTTTTTCCATGAGGAAAATCTATAAACTTTACGTGTTTGTTACTGGTATATGCAATTTATTGTCATTAAAAGTTGGTCCATACTTGGATGTAGTTAGCAATGTCCAACCCCCACCTTCGTACCCTCAACAGTGTTATGAACAAAGCTCATTTGCATAGGTTAAGCAGCTCATTTCTGCTTGTTAGAGCAATGAATGTAAATAATTCAAATTGACTTCCTATTAGAAGGCTGAACATGCTACCTGTGGTATTTAAGGAATGTTAGATGCTGGGGACTCAACAGTAATTGAAAGAGGTTTATACTTTATGCATCAAGCCACATCACTGTTAAACACTGTGTGACTATGTGAAGGGTGCTATATAGATATAAGGAGTTGTGGTTTAAAATGGTTTACTGTATCGCATCTCTTCACAAGCACAGATCTAAACCTGCAGATATGAAGGAACTAGACGTTCTGAAACTACTAATTACCATTGTTAGTGTACACTTGAGTTCAAATTCAAAGTTTAAATTGTGTGGATTCAATACAATTTACATTTATATAGTTCCTTTATGTCACTTTATACACCTGTCAGGGCACCCAATGTAAAGAGAGATGATAGAAGGCACAGTTAAAGAGTTATAGCTTGAGATGTTGAGGAGATGGGTCTCTGAGCAGGAGTAGAATGTCTGAAAGCCGTTGATCACTATCAGTTGATTTAGTAGGAACTGCTCCTCAGTTAGGAAGCAAAGGATGCTAAGACTGTAGAACACACTTTATAAGTAGATTAACAGCCGAGCTGTATGCAATGTAAGACTATTGCTGATATCTTAAGCTATCAAAAGGAATTTGAATAATGTGTACAGCTCATCAAAGCCATGAGGTTGAAGTACTGTGCATAATGTATTCTGGATATCTCACATTTTATAAAATGTACAAAAGCTCTATAATTTTTCATTTGTGAAATAGTTATTGAGACTGTGCAGTATACCCTGGAGGGTGCAATCTATGTGGAGCCTACCATCCCATATATCCAAGTGTGTGCAGCTGAATAAATCTTCAAAGTCACTTTGGTTAAAAATTCCGCTTCAATTTTAGTTTTTTTAAATTTCAGTGGGAATAAATTTTATGATGACGGTTCTGCACAACTATTCATGTCATAATATTGAGTTTGTCAAGCTACATGGTCAAATATGATCAGTGCTGGTATGTCAAGGCGAACTCCCTATAAAGTCCCTATGTAAATCTAGATTGAGGTGTGTTAGTCCAGTTCAATTATAATAGGACATTAATAGTCATTTCAACAATCTTATGAACGTTGTTCAAATGAATAAGACACAAGTACAATTCCCAATCAGGTTTAACAGTCTATCTCTCTGTATGTGCTTTCAAACGCTGATGAGTTTAAAAGATACACATGAAAAACCTCCGTAAAAAGAAAGTAGTCGCATGAAAACATAGATGAGAAAATTATTGGAGCATTTCTAATCAGATTCTATTCTAAGTTTTGTTAAGGAAAGTTTTGATATTCTACAATGATGATGTTTGAAGGCTTGATGTGAATATGAATATGCATATGAATATTGTATGTTTTTCATGGGTAAAGGTCTCTCTCTCTCTCTGTAAAATAAAATACATACATGTATCACATATAATCTGGTGCTAATCACCATCAAACAGAGGGAACAGTGTGAATCACACTGCAACTCTGCCCCTGATATAAACTTGTGGGGTGGTTTCGGGAGTAGTACTGAGTCATTGAAGCAGCCCACTTTTTCTAAAGAGAATTTTTGCCTTCTTTAGTACACATCTAACTTTCAAGCTACTATGTCATCAGACTTAATACATTAAGCATCTTTCCATTTACATTGCAAACTGCTTGCATATCCATTGCAAGCAAGCCTTTGTGGACCACCCCAACAAATACAAGCTTTCAGAGATCTGTCTCTGAGATATCAAATAAGTATGCTTTTTAAACCCAGGATGGAATGAATTTGTGTTTTGTGGAACACATTGCTTGATGAGCATTTCAATGTCAATGATGACTCAAACCAATTTGACTCCCACATGTACTACCATGCACACCAGCTGTTCATTAAGAAAGCTGTTATCCCTGTGCTGCAAACTGCTATCTGCAATAACAACACATTTTCTGCTAAGATTTACCACCACAATGCTAGATTTCAGAACTGTGATCCTATCTTGCGTGTGAAAATGTTCAATGCAAGCCACATTTTGAATTTTTGTACTGCATTTGTTAATGAAGTGTATTCAAATGAAACAATTATGGGAGCACATTCTTAGAAATACAATCACATTGGCATCAGGTGACTGTCTGTCTATTATCTCTTGCCAGATTTTCCAAACAGTGGTTTGCTAGAAGATTGCATAAGATAATAGAAATACACCTTTAATATGTCAGTTTGTGCAGTAAATGGGTTTTCATTTTCTCTGTGATCCCAATTAATGATCATTTTAAGAATGTCGTACATTATAATAATTACAGGTCAGCGTGGTTTGGGTTATCAGTGAAAATTGTTGACCTCTATCTCTCTCATTTTACTTGAATTTACATAATTTTACACCAATTAATTTGTTCTTTGGTTTGTTAACCCAGCAACAAAATTTACTACTGAGGTTTACTATACATCATTAGGTGATGAACTATGTAAATGAATATTGTATCCTTTTCATGGATAAAGGTTTTTTTCTCTCTGTGAAATAAAACACTGTATCATTCCATTACAATCTATACAAGCGATTATGCAATTTGGTATATCATTCAGGGGCATCTGGAGAAAAATCATACTCGGTTTTCTTTCTGAAATTCAATGCTACAAGATATAACCTGGACATACCAAACCAAAGAGAGAGAGGGAGATTAGATTCTCTTGAGCCCTTTGATAAATCATCAAGATGCTAGGAAATTGATCTCAAAAGAAATTAAAAATCTGTCTGATCAGGCTTGAGACTTAACTATGTGCAGAGTGACAAAGTAGTGGACCTGCCCTCATCAGCTTGAAGAGACTGAACTGTAGTCAGTGATAGGATCAGTGGCCTCACAGACAGGTTGAATTGTTGTACAGCACATCAAGATGATCCAGGTCAATCAACACTTTTTCTTCTCTGTCTCATTCAGAGGGCAACTTCACTCATACCCTTCAATATCTGGCGCTTTTGTGCAGAAAAGCTGACTTGTCATCATTCTCCCTTGACTGTAGGAAGTCTACTGGAGAGACTTTTCATTGGGAAGAAGAGTAAAAAAAATGTGGTTCATTTTTATTGAACAGCAAATAACAATTTCAAGATAATTCAATCTATTTTAGTGCAACGTCAATATTTTTGTGCAAAGGATAAACAATAACTTACTGACCAGGGGAAATAATCTCTCTGTATTATTGAAAAGAATGCTCTTAATTTTGAATGCATCAATTTCTCAGAATTCAAATGAGGGTTGCTCTTGGAAGTGCAGCAATTCAAACAAAGATAAGGTTACAGTACACATTTTCAGCGGGCCAACTGAAAGAATGGATGTGCACATTTTAAAGTGCCTTATAACTCTGATGTAACTCAAATGAGTCTAGGAATGCTACACTCATTTAAGAAACAGCTTGATGCCACAATGGGATGATGGTAGGGTGGGCATTCTGGGAGGATGAGATCATATTGGCTGATGGGACTTCTTTATTAAACCTTTCCTGTGAAAGTACTCAACAATTATGTGCTTTCAAGCACAGAGTTTCCTCAGGCACACACAGCATTCATTTTCCCCTGCAAGATCTCACAAGCAGCTATAAAACAGATTGAGAGGCAAGCAGTCTATTCCCACATATTGATGTCACAGTAACTCCTTGGCACCAAGGGAGACACGATGCCTCAAGTGCTTATTGCTCAGTACACAAACCATCACAGATCTTTACTGAGATCGTGGGAGGACTTAAATTTTACTTTCTAGAACTCACAATTCAATCAATAGTATTTAAAACAATTGGACTGCTTACTATGCTACAGCCTGCCCAGGCTGCAGGGTTTTGCTGGCATCAGTTGGTCTCCCAAGTGTATATACTGTATATCAAGTAGGTCACAGTTGCATTGATGAGAAATGCTCTTCCACACATCTGTTTCCCTACCACCAAGTAACAGCAAGAACATGGTCGACAAGCACTGTGCAGCATTTATGGATTCCCAGTGTGCCATTCTTTATGCCATGGCCAGACTTTGGATGTTATTATCCGCTGAATGATTATGAATTGAAAGAAAATCCGTGAGTCTAATGTCAACTGCAAACTGTTGATGGCCACGCCTTAAGCAACTATGCTCCCTCTCTTTGGCATGATCCTCAAAAATCTTTGCACGTTCCATGCCTTCAGAATCTGGTTAAATATTTACCTTCTTTTACCATGTCTTTTGGCAACACTCGCAAAATATCCACTCTCTGCTCTATCATTTCCACTATCGTGGTGCAATGCTTTAAAACCTCCATTGTGCATGAAAAATTCATTTCAAAACAAACATTTTGTTATTCACATAAATTATGAGCAAGAGAAAGGATTCATTGACATAAGTCTTTGAGTTATGAAAAAAACAACTCAAAGAATTGTGCTAGTTTTATTAGAGAAAATGAAATTGAGAGGAGCCATGATTGTTTTATAAAAGACTCAGAAGGATGTAACTGCAATCAATAGGTTATTAATTTGATGAATGCAGAAATAGATGCCAGAAGCATCATAAATTAGAGATTAAAAGGATTTTTTTCTTACAAATCAAGTATATGCGAGAAAGATGCCCAATATATTATGGTTATCAATAAAAATCCTTTAAGTAAGAGTAGAATCAGCATCTGGATTGGAACGAAATTATATTTTTAACAGAATGTAGAGACGTAGATATTTTTTAAGGGCATCCATTCCACATCAATTTGAGCCAATGGTCCAAGGAGTGGAAAGGAAAAAAATTGTACAGCAAAAAAAAGCTAAAATAATTCCCCCACTCTCTAACAGAATTATTGAGCACTTTGGGACACCTCATGGCATAAAAGGCAATAAAAAGTACAACTTTGAATTATAATATCATCAGTGCGTCTGCATATTATATCATAGCACAAAGAACATACGATTGTTAATCTGTTTCCCCTCTTTGAATTTTAATTCTCTTTGAAAGATCCTTGATATGTTTGCAAGTCACTCAGAAGTCTATTACATCAGCATGAAAGGTGTAAACAGCTTCTTCAGTGCCTGTGGAGATAGTTGGTTATTGCTTTTTTTTAACATAAAAATACAAATGCAAAGGGAAAGTTGTTTGGTTCAAAAAATGGAAATTCATAGAAATGTTCGAGATATTTGGGGATGAGGCAACTGCAGAAGAAAGCAAACAATAAAAAAGATATTGCTTTGTAAGTTATAAGTATTTGTATTCAGGTTAAGGTTTGCTTTACCTGTTTTGATTAGCATACTCTCCACAGGGAAAATGCATGAAAATTCTCTGAGGCTTCAACAGACATTATAATTAAACTTTTCTGCAGAAGATACAAATGTTCAACTGATGCCACATGATTGAGGTAAACAGAGGCTGCAGAAGTCTGTAGGCTGGATTTTAACCGTTATAAAGGCTCTCTATCGTAAATATAAGGTATTTTGTATCAAAGCATGACGCAATTTTCCATATTTACAGAATATACAGAAATTGCAATGATCGAACGTACAACCACAGTTCAATTTCAGGTGCACAAATTAGTCAAGATTACAGCAGATGTCATCTATGCCCAGGCGTCAGTAATAGAAATGTGAAGACGGCGAGAATGAAATGATCAGTGGCCCTTTTTTGGAGTTGGGGGAAATGATTAATGATTGGAACTTATGTTACTGAGAAAATAACAATTGATGTATTCGAAAATCTGCTAATTGCCTTCTGGAGTTTCGGAAAGCTGAAAGCATCAAACTGTATATTGTGTACATATGCACATTCAGGTCACTGGCATCTGATTTATACAGTTAAATGTAGCTTTCAAGTACTCATAGGAAAATATGCATATCTTCACATGGAAGCAAGTTGGGACCATTGGATAAATTGTATGTGCACAGCTTCCTCTTTAGAAGGAAACACCACTTTGTGAAAACACACATTTGGCAATTATGACTTTAAGTCACATCTAAATGCTCGTGCTATTTTCTTCCCTCCAGTGCTCTGCATATAATGTTGAACAGTAAAGGATCTAGTTGTTAAAGGTCATTCCCTGCAGTCAGGATAGGGAAGGGTTTGGTAAATTAGGTTCTGCAACTATTTACGTGCTGGATTTCGGTCTAATATTCTACACTATCGGATGATTGGAATTCAGCAGTGACTCACACTAAGGTTAAAATTATTTTATTTTAACTGATAGCTGATCATACGCTTTGAATGTATCTTCCTTCTTCTTACCTGCTTCATTTAGATCTTTCCAAATATAGTTCAATCTTATTCTTGTAATGTTCCACACATTATTTGACTTCCTTTCTGTGGCTACATCAAAATATTAATAATAATCCGTCAAAAAAAATACAATAATAAAATTGGTCATTTCAATCCACGACTGTTTGTGGGACATTGCTGTGTGCAATTGGCTGCCGCGTTTCACCCACAAATATACAGTCTTTTTAGAGTAAATTTTGTGAAGTGCTTTGAGTCGTCGATAAGATGTGAAAAGTGCAATATCAAATGCAAGGATTATTATTTTTTATTATGATTACGTCTCGTTATAGGCTTTTGAGTCTCTGATTCTGTTTACCACAACATTCAAATAGATTTCTGCTTCTTTTGTACATCACAGTGTGTATTTAGTCATTGACACTTATCAACCCATTGAAGGGTATTTTGGTGATGCTTTGAGCTTTGACCCTCAACACCATTGTTGATATTATTCTCATTTGAATTCCAATTTCATTGTGTTTCACCTACTATACGTTTGTTGAATGCATATCAACATAAAACACATCGAATTTGACAACAGAATTTCATAAATGTACAAGAGTTCGCATCCGAAATGTACTGTTGCATAAATAAGTGCTTTATATCACATATATTCAGCTGCTCTTCAAAAAGAAAGGAGTTTTAGCCTATTACATTTTCATCAACTGTTCAGGTGTGTGATAGGTTTTGTCATTTCTAATGTGTAAAGACTGGGTAGGAGAATGCTCTTTGCACTATGAAATAATGGCTACCAGACATTTCCATTTAATATGTAACAATTCAATACATTTTATCTAACAATACTTATTGTTCAATTCATTGCAGCAGGAGCAAAATGATGAGTACAATTTGATAAAAGGCTACTTTTTGTGGCTTGTCTTTGTAGGCATCATCATTGTTATCCTGTTCATTGCCATTTCAGTCACTGTCGTAAAGTTTTTGTAGACAAAAACAATTGAAATTAAACTTAACTGTTAACATTTTATTTGCGTGTCTGATCTTGTGTGTAAAAAAAAAAGTATGCCATGTGTTCAGTTTCTTCTTTGTGCTTTTCTCCTTTGCATTTACGGCTGTATAATTTTAGACCTCGCTTACTCTGGAGATCTGCTCTTTGATCAGTGTGTTTTCTTTCTCTGTTTCAATGTAATATTTATCAAATCAAGATGAATGGGAGGATTAGGATATCTAACAGTTTGATTTTGTGTTGGTAAGAAGGATATTCTGAAAGATGCGATCAAATGGGCTGAAGGTTGCGATTCATTTGAACCTCTCTTGTGATCTTGTGATATCTGTTTTCAGTGTTCTCTTCCACAGTTGAAAATTGGGAGTCATTGCTATGAAGTAATTATATAGACCATCAAATGTCATTCAAGTTTGGAGGAGCAAACTTTGACGGGACTGGGTGAGGATAAGGCACAGGGATCTGACGTTTTTAATGTTTAAATTGGATTAAGATAAATTTTTCATCTGGTTCACAAGGTAAAATTAAATAATGAATTTTCTGTCCCAAAGACTGATAAATTTCTGAGATTTCTGTCATTTTTACTTAATTTCACATAATAGAGGGGACTATTATGTGCAATTCAAATTGTAAATAAATGTGATTACCATCCCTGAATTGTATGTGTTATTGATAGGTACGTTTTTAAATTATTGCTGATTAAACAAGAGAAGCTGGGTGGAAGTTTCCAACCAGTGATTTTATTTGAGGATTCAGCATATGGTGATAACACATAGTTCGGCATATTGTGCACATTATTCTACCTTGAAAAATGGGACCAAAATCCAAGTGCTTGGTTTTCTGTATCAAACTATTTACAAAACATATTTCATAGTGATTTATTGATACAGTATAATGAATCCCATTTTATATTGGAAAAGCAGTCCAATTCATGTATTTTATATGACATTGAACAGAGGTGAGAATAATGTGTGTTTTATGTGTGTTAGCACTACCCATGAGGAGCGAGTCTTCTTGGGAAAAGTTCCTGCAAATTTCTTGAGCTTCTCTTTCATGATTTTGGATACAGTCCGAGCTCCCTAATTAGATCATAGCTCTGTAAATTGGTCTCAGGTATCCATTATTATATTGGTTTAACAAATTCAGTAGCACAGTAGATCTTGAAACAACAGTATTGCAGAGTCTGATTCTGTTCCTATTTTATTTTACTGTAAAATTGTTTCTCATAAGGATGCAAAGGTTGTGGCAAGAGTAGCATTTTTTTCCTTTTTATAGCCATTGGAAAGTCACCGGATTTAGTGCAAACCCAAGCTCTATATTCAACAATGGGCCTTTAATTCAATCTCAGCAGTCGCAGTTCACTGGCAGGGACGACTTTGGCTGTTTCAAAATATATTTTACCGTGATTTAGCGTGATTAAAAGTGACCCCTTGTTAGAAAAGATCAGATTAATAATAATAATTCCAATAAACCTGACACTTGATGCATAGCCTTTCGGTCGGAGAGGATATCTCGAAGTGTTTGGTGGGATTCCCTGCAAAATCTAGTTACGTTGGGTTTGAGGTGAACTCGGCAAGAAAAAAACTGCAATGAACTCAAGAATCCTCCTCCTCCTCGCTAACTTGGCAACAGCAAATTGCAATCAAAGGGCAATACTCTCTATAAGGAAGGAAATATCAATCAGTAGTTAAAGATTATGTCGTCACTTTTCCATCCAGGGAAAAGAACACCAGGGAACCCCAACAACGGAAGGAAGAAGATCTACTTTAGATAAAGGCTGAGTAAATAAATTGTTGAAATGATAATTTATTCTCAAGGAAGTAAGACCACAATTACATTTACATTGAACTCTGTTTCCTTCTCTCAAGGCCATTTGTGACATTTAATATTGTCACAAGTCGGTCTTGTGGAATTTTGGTGCAGGAGATCAATTCTCAAGCCTCGGGACTGTCAAACTCTGATTCATAATGAAAAGAGGAAAATTCTTATGTTAAAACCCACTGTGGTCCCACAGCCTCATGCCGGGCAACCTTTCTACAGGAAAATGTCATGTCGTAAGGAATATCACGAGGCTTAAATATGCATACAACAGTATCTGTTTGCTATGATTAATATCAGAATATCAGACCCAGAATATTATCCTCTATTCAAATTTTGGGTCAGGTTGCCAACATATTCTCACATTCAAAGCCCTCCACGGCCTCGCCACACCCGACATCTGTGACCTGTTAACCCCCTACCAACCAGCCCGCCCACTCCGCTCAGCAGGCTCAGGCCTGCTCCATGTCCCCCGACCCACCCAGCCCCACCATTGGCAGGCGAGCCTTCAGCCACTCTGCCCTCAACCTCTGGAACTCCATCCCACAGTCCCTCCACTTCGTCCCCTCCCTGGCCTCCTTCAAGTTCCACCCCAAGACCTTCCTCTTCGACGTTCCCATCAGTCACCCAAAATCCCCCCTTTCCCTCCACCCTCACTGTCCATGAACCCAGCTCGGGTCTGAAATGATGACCATCCATCCCCTTAGGACGTCTTTCTGATGTGAAAGGCATTATACAAGTGTAATTTTGTCTTGTCTAACACACATTTATTTGGAATCTAGGCATCCGGTTCAACCCCCAGCTGTCCTTCTTTCCCCACGTCTGGTCTCCAACCAGACCGTCTTCCTCCATCTCTGCCACATTGTCCACCTCCAACTGTACCTTACCCCAAATCCAGCGCCTCTGTTTGGCTGGGCCTGGCCTCCTGCTTGTCCCTCACACCCTCTGCTCCACCGTTGGAAGTTGCGCTTTCAGCCACTAAATCCCAAAACATTGGAACACTCTCCCTCAATCTCTCTGCCTTGCCCCTTCTTGCCCTTTCTCAAGTCCTGCCTGAATACCTCCTGCTTGGAGAGTGTGATACAAGTACAAGTTGTTGTTATTGTTTCTAACAGCAAAAGCCTCCACATATGTGATTAATAGATTAACATTAGTATCATGTATCTATCCAGGAGAGAGTTCAGTGCAGCAGTTCATTACTCTATGAAATTACTCTAAATAAAATAAAACCTAGATAGTGTTTTTTCCTTTGCCCTAATTAACTAAAGTCAATGGAAAGACAATAGGGTGGGCATTCTGGAAGATTGAGATCAAATGAATAGAAGGTCCTTCTTCTATTTTATGATTGTTCCAGTATTGTCTGTTTAAAAACCTTCCAGCTCACATTCAGTTCTTCTTCACTGCTAATATGTTTGAGAAGCCGTTTGATATACCACAACAACAACAACAAATTACACTTATAAAGCGCCTTTCACGTCGGGAGGACGTCCCAAGGCGCTGCACAGGAGGCATGTGACCCGAGCTGGGAGGGGAGTATACGGGGAGGGGTGAAACACGTAGGGGAGGTCGAAAAATTCTGGGTGGAACAAAAGGCACGATCGAAGAGGAAAGTCTTCAAACCGGCCTTGAAAGAGGAAAGGGAAGAAACGAGACGGAGGGATTGGGGGATGGAATTCCATAGGGTCGGAGCAGAAAAACTGAAGGCCCAGCCTCCGATGGTGGGGCGGTTCAGGCGGGGGGCTTGGAGCAGGCTAAGTCCTGCTGAACAGAGGGTCTGGGTGGGCTTGTAGGGGGAGAGTAAATTGGTTAAATAGAGCAGGGCAAGGCCATGTAAGGCCTTGAAGGTGAGAACGATCCTCTGGAGGATGGGGAGCCAGTGGAGACGGGCGAGGGTGGGGGTTATATGGTCGCGGACAGATTTCTATTGGGTAAGCAATTAATGATTGTGCCACCTTGGTTATTGAACTTACACCCATTTTGCGGCACTAGAAAACAAATGCAACTCAAATATTTGAGAATACTGTGTCAGATCAAAATATGTTAAAAAAAAACTTTTTTGTGAAGTTACCTGCTATATTGGTGAACAGCCTTTGAAAGTTGAACCCAAAACTGATTGTCAGGAAAGCTTCTCTGACTTATTGATGTTTTCTTTCATTTTATTGCTATTTTTTTCTCTGCCTTCAATATTCTATGTGGATTTGCTTTTAAAAAAAACAATAACATTTTATTAAAAAAAAACTATTTGGGTCTGTGAGTCGCATATATAGGGGCTGATGATTTTGTTTTATTTATTTTCAGCCGGTACCTTTATTAAAATTAAATATTCAGTTTGCAAACAATAGTTCTTTCTGTGTTTCATATTTTAAAGATGTACCAATTTGCTACATCCAGTACACCATGATTACAATGGAAAAAAATGACCGCGATGTGATGGAATTGTTCTCTAATCCAAAATATTAGGATTTTTCAAGCATTGAGGATTTTATGTTAAAGACGTTTGCATTAGTTTTTGTATGATTTACTTGATTAGTGTGATTTGGCATCTGCATGGCGGGCAATCATTGCTACATTGCAAAGAAAAATGCCTTTTACCTGTTTGAAAAAGTACATTTGATGGAAGGTGATTTCGTACAGTAAACTGAGGGCTAAAACCCCTTTTGTGTCAGTAAATACAGTGTAATTCATCTGGATTGCACTGAGATTACTGTAATGCACAAAACATTGTACAGTACATTAAATTGGGCCAAATGCTAAATAAAAATAGATTTTCAGCTGTGTCAAATGTGCAACCTGCAGGTCAAGATTCGGGAATTTAACAAGAATAGCATCTTACACATTATCCATAAACATATTCTAGTTTCAAAGTATTTAATCTTTCTAAAAAAAAAGATGACTTTCATAAATCCATGTAACATTAGGTAAATTTGCAAATTTATATTGGTTTTATGTTGGTTGCCACATTTATCAACAAAAATGCACAGTCAATTTGTGTGTAGTGTAAAGTTCTTCGAGGTATCCTCCTGACAAGACAGCTGCTATGTCAGACAGAAGGATGATGATGACAGTATTAATCCATGCATTTGATAAAGTGCTTTTCACGTCTTCTAGATGTCTTAGAGGCTTCACAGAATATACTGTAAAGTGAATTGACAGAATATACAGTAAAAGCCCGTTTATCTGGCACCTGATCAACCGTAACTTCCTTATAACCGACATCGCAAAAAAAGTCTGCATTCGATTAAACGGGCTTTTACTGTATATAAGTACAGTATGTACAGTATATATATTGGTGAAACGCAGCAGCCAATTACTCACAGAGGTGTCCCACTGTGGATTGAAATAACCAAGTTATTATTGTTTTTGAGGGATTATTATTAGGTGTGTGTAGTAAGGAAATTTGCCCAATGTTTTCCCCTGCCTGGAATTGTACCCAGGTCTCTCACTCGTAAGGTGAGTGCTCTCACCACTGAGCTACACGACTCCACAGAAGATGATGATGATTATTATTTTCATTATTAAATAGCTAACCACAAGAGCATAAATGAGTTGCATGTTTATTTACATGCAGACACAGTCAGTTGCTTTTTAGTGTAGGCAATTATTTACAATGCTGTCCAGTTAAAAGTTAAAGATGAACATACAAAGTGACAGAAATGTTTCGCATAACAGAAGGCAGGGTAGTGCATTTTCTTGATTTAACTAGGAATCAGGTGACTGGTAAGATTTATTAGATTTTACACAGAGGGTAATTGATGACTGGAATGAGTTACCAGGACGGCTAGATGAACTACCATTCTGGACTCAGTTATGAAGCACCTTGATATTTCATAACAATGAGAGTATATTAGGATGAATATTTGGATGAGATCAAGTGGGTTCAAGGACCCGGCACAGAATTATATAGACTTACAAATCAAATGAAGTCATTTGGCCAAACGAATCCGCGCCTATCCACATTAATTAGCCTCCACATTCCTCAACCCCCTCACCGTAGCCTCCGCCAAACCCTATTTCCTTCTTCCCCATGCATCATTCGAGTTTCTTCCGAAACAGGTGGATCCTTTTTACCTCATCCGCATGCTACTGTCAATAAGTTCCAAATTCTCACCACCTTTTTTGTAAAGAAGCTACTCTTAAACACTGCTCATGGGTATCTAATTTTGATGCTCCATTGTTATGGATTCGCCAACATGTGTTTCCATTTCACTTACAAAACATCCCTTTGCTGGTGTTATGGATTTGTTGAAAAGAATCAAACATCCTTATCATTTTTCACATCTATGGTGTTATTCAATCCACAAAACGCAATATAGATTCACTCAATTCTTTAATGCAAACTTTACAAGTCAACTTCTTTCAAATCAACCTCTCTCTCTCACTTTCAAATCTGCAAGTCACTCTTCCCAGAATCCATTTTCACTTGCACCATCCACAATCAATTCCCACTTATGCTGTTAAAGCAAATATGCAACACCATCTGACAAAATAAATTTGGACATTTCCATGTATCTTAAGGACAATGTGGAGAGAAATGAATTTCTAGGTAGCAAACAAAGTCCAATTGGAAGTAATTAATGTAATGATCCACTCACTCAGTTTTGTTTAGATAATGATGACCCAATTGCAAGTCATTAAATACTAAAGTGACACAGCTATTGATTATCTGCTGCAAGATTTACAAGCTTACTTAAAAAATACATTGCTGTTTGACTCTTTAGCACATTGAAATAGCTCAGAAGTTAACTGGAAGCCAGATCAGAGATGATTGTTTCTGAAGCAATGCATCAATTCATCCTTTAATATAGAATGCTCCCATAAGAATCAGAACCCCAAGTTAACTTTGGGTTCCCTCCAGCAGGTAACACCTCTGTAACTTTGCTTACAGTTAATAATTCATATGGCTGCTATTATATTCAAATTCTAATTCGATTTTCTCATGGCAAATAACAATTTTAAGGACTTTGCAGTAACCATTTTTCAATTGTGGCTTAATTTTAATGTCCTTTTCTGCCATGTTCACACAATCAAACCTAACTTATTTCATATGTCTTACTCTGATAACATTATATCTTATAAAAACGTTTTCCGTAAGTCTGACCAAGCCATCACTGCAAAGATTAACGTTTTAAAATAGTGTACTGGCTCTGAAGTTCCCAACTGAACATTGCATAATGTCATTGCTCAGTTATTATTAACCTTCTCAAGATTTTGGTCAAAAGGAATTTCATCCTAAATTGCTTGCTGACATCAGATTGGCCATGTATTCCTTAACTTTAACATCTACTCATGTGTTTCATTCTTTTATACTACTCTTTTGAAACATGCAGTGGAACTTGCATATTGCAACAACTCTTAAAAGTCTGGAAAAAATATTTTTCGCAACAGTTGGCTGATTTAATTTGTTTGCGGATCTAAGTCAGGATCCTTCAATTTACATATTTTTCACCGCTTCCCATCTGTAGCGGAATATTTCTAGCTTGAATTCGATAAGAATTCTTGCGGTCGATGCAGCGAGTCAAGGTTGTTTGCCCTCAACTGGAGGCTATTAAATTGGTGCATGCAGCTTCCTCCGATCGTAACAACCATCATTTAATTCAATAGGTGGATTAACTTTGTATGGTTCCTTTATTACGTGTAATTCTATTTGGAAGTGCTGCTTATTCTGCTTCATATGGAGTCCTGTAACTCAATGTCTAGAGCACTCCCTTCACAAGCAAAAGACCAGGGTTCTATTCCCGGTCGTGCAAAGTGTTGGGCAAGTATCCTTACTTGTTGTAAGTATATACTATATACTTACTCTGTTTACCTAGCAGTAAGTAGGAACCCAGTTGTTAGTGAATTAGCGATTCGCTTTCCTGGGGAAAACAATACCTAAATAAAAATTGGTCACTGCTATGTGGAATTGGCTGCTGGGTTTCGTCCACAAATACAGAGTCAATTCACTTGAAAGTATATTCTGTGAAGCACTTTGAGACTTCTATGAGAGGTGAAAAGCGCTATATCAAGTGTAAGGATTATTATTACAGTGTATAGGCAATTTCTATTGCTTTGGCTCAGATCTAGAATTCCACTTCAAGTGTGCATGCATTGTTCTCTGACTCTGGAGTTAATCCATTCAACTACTACTACAACAACAACTTGCATTTACATCGCACCCCTCCCACTAGGATCCCAGAGTGCTTACTACAGCATCATGTACATGTCAACTATAAGACCCTGTATACATGAAATGCTAGATGTTAAATTCAGTATCTGCCGGATGGATTTTTCTTCACATATATAACCTAATGATGGAAAACTGCACAATACCTCCACAGCTTCAAATAGTAGTTAATCAAAACTTAAAAGTAATTGAGCTCTGTTATTTGCTTGAGTCTTTACTATCATCCTACCAATTTTCCTTTCCATCACCACTTTCACTGTTGAATTTTGTGATATAGATTTACATAATGCGACAGAATTTTTTGCATTAAGTAGCATTACAATGATTTTCATGGAAGATAATATGCACATAAAATGAATTTTACCCGATTAAAACACTCCTCCGTGGATAATATACAGTGATCAACATTTGTCATTAACCATATTCTGCTCTAAGCTTATTGAGATCAAAGTTGAGTTATATCATAATTTCCACACACTAACTACAATGCAGTTCTTTTCCATCACTTGAAATATGAATAAGATCTTTAAGAACTATGTATGAAAAAATACCAAATATTGTTTTGAGTTCTGAGTGAACTTTTACATAATATATTTTTGAATATGACAAACAAGAAAAGACAGCATTACTTTATGTTGGCAACTTCCCGTCCTGTCCCCTAATCAGGGCGAAACCTTGGTCAAGTTTTCTTACTCCACACACATACACGCCTAATAATAATCCCTTCAAAACAAAACCTATGATAAATTGGTCATTTCAATCCACGACGTTTGTGGGGGACACTGCTGTGTAGAATTGTCTGCTGCGTTTCGCCTACAAATATACAGTCAATTCACTTTACATTATATTCTGTGAAGCTCTTTGAGACGTCGATAAGATGTGAAAAGCGCTATATCAAATACAAGGATTATTATTATTATTGTTAGTACCAGTGAAAACAAATCTATATTTATCACTGTGCAGAACTTAGAACTAATACCACAATATATTACAGGAGTCAAAGCTACTTTCAGAGCAAGATATTACTTGTGCTTCTATGGTACGAGATTAGGAACCTGCTGTCAGTTAGCTCAGATAGAAAGATACAATTTAGCACAGTTTTAAAATAATAGAAAAACAAGAAATACAATATATATAACATTTACTCAAATAGCCTTTTCGGATTCTGTTTGCATTGAGTGAGTTAACAGTTAGCCATTAGACAAGAATAAAAATATAATAATAATTCTTACGTTTGTTGTAGTGATTTATCACGTTTTCGAGATGTCTCAAAACGCTTCACAGAATATACTGACAAGTTAATTGACTGTGTATTTTGGGGGCATGTAATGGAGAGGCTGGATTGAAGAAGAAAAAGAGTGTTTGTCTATATAAAAAAATTACTTTTTAAAGAAAAAGCTCCTTTACTTACAAAATATAGGAGCTGCCATTTATGCCTGGCTCACCCTCCAATGGAGCATCTGTAATGCAAGCTGCATTTACATTTATCTGTGGTACAGCAAAGCCATTTAAGAAAATTACATTTGCACCTTAGCCTGCAAGCCAGGTAGAAATGAATTCAATTCCAAGGTTGAATAAAATCACACTCATTATCTGTTTCTGTGTCTGCGTAACTATATTACAAAAACTGCTTAAACCCTGTCTTTTTTGATGTAACTTCAGCTTTCCCAGAAAATTAAATGCAAATTTCAGTAATTCAGTTTGAGTTTCATATAGATTCATGAATCTATTTTTCTGAATCGATATAACATCGTGTGACTTCTGTTATATGAAACATTGTGGCCTGCTGTGACTACATTTATTCAAAATATCCTGAATGCTATAACAAAGAAGTGATATGTGATAAAACTGTGTGTATTAGATTGTAGATTGTGTTTAAAAGCAATCAAAATGGTGAACCTAACCTCCTGTGAATATGGATATCAGTACTTTTTTAAAACAAATGCATGAAAAGCATTTCTCTCCTGGAATAACGGAGAAATAAGCACGTTTTCTTTTCTGGGTAAGAATCTGAGCTGAACTTCCTATTATTATTCGTTAAGTTGTTCTGTATTCCAGTCGTTGTTCCCATACCTGAAATTGTTGAGAAAGTGGGTAATGTGCTTTCACAGAAACCGCAACATTAGAAAGAGAAAATGCAGCAAATGGAGAGAAAGTGAAGCAGGAACTGAATGGAAGAGACTATTTAATTCATTTATTTTATCTTTTCAGTGGTATGAGAACTGCAGTGCCTTTCCTGTCTTCTGTATTAATTTCAGGGAAATACCTTCTGAGAATGCTGATCTGTGAGAGTAGAGAATAGAGAGAAGGTTGTCCATAGCGCAGTGGCATTTGCAGCACGTTTTAGATTTAGTTCAGTTTCCAACCTTTACTGTTACTTTCTTTATTGATCTCAGCAAACCTTCCAGAATGTGTAAAATTTGAGACTCCTCTGTCAGTAGAGAGGTAATGAAAATCAGTGGGCCTGAATGTCTTACAACTTCCAGGAGGCAATAAACATTGAAATACTTCACGTAAGTAGGTCAGACAGTCAAGCCCTTCTGGTCAGAGAGGACTGGCTGTTTATGAGATACA
Organism: Hydrolagus colliei; assembly: GCA_035084275.1. Classification (NCBI taxonomy): domain Eukaryota; kingdom Metazoa; phylum Chordata; class Chondrichthyes; order Chimaeriformes; family Chimaeridae; genus Hydrolagus; species Hydrolagus colliei. Next base: position 13,312,880 of record CM068754.1, read on the forward strand.
GTTAGAAGGACGGAACCAAAAGGGCAAATTGCTTGAAGGGAAATGTAATTTTCAACAAAAATAATCCAGCTCCATAAATTCCTTGCTAACAGAAACATCTTAAAAAAGAATTAGGAAACTGCGAAAAATATTTTTTTGAAGGCTACAAAAAATGTTTAATACCTAATAGGATCTCTTAACACCACTGTTTTAGGAAGCCGTGATTTGTTTCTGTAACCTATAAATTTTGCTGCCTTAATAATTCCTGCACATTTTTATTGATGGTAATCCCCAAGTAAATTGGACGTGTTTCATCAAACAGTTTTACATCTTCAGCAAGGATTTGCCTTTCTGACATACAAAGCAAAGCTGTCAATTCACTTTACAGTATATTCTGTGAAGCACTTTGAGACGTCTCAGCAGCGTGATAACGCTCTATATCAAATGTAAGAATTATTACCAAAATGCATTGCAGGGATATTGCAGTTTCACTTTCAGTAAGACAATTTGACTCACAAGTTTCACTCAACCGTACATTTCTCAATTTTCATCAAAATTCAAACTATGATCCTCAGGGCACAATCTGTCTCCACTGTTCTGCTCTCATCACCCTGCATATCTCTCAAATTCTCTTAGAAATATTTTCTGTTACAAAGGACCTAACATAATATTAAATGATCATTTTTGCTCAAGGTCATCCATTAACAGAAAATTATACTTTTGTAAAGCTCATTTAGATCTCAGCTCACTTCTGTATTGCACTTCTATATTAGTAACATGTTTTGTTTGTTGTGAACTAATTGCAGTAAAACCAATTGTTCTAGTTTTCAATGTTCACAAGTAATTTAACCCCTCATTTTATAGTAGTACAATTTAGAAAACTGGTGCAAGATCTGTACTCAGAAAACTAATTATAGTTTTCATAGATTGTACGAATTGTACATTTTGTTCAATATACGAAAACTATTGGCTGTTACTTTTGCTATTTCCAAGATTTGGTTAACACTTTGTAGGTTACTAGGGTTTGTTGTTAAATTCACTGAACCCACAATTGTAATAAGTGGAAATGTGGTATAGTTGGATAGAAGTGAACTCAATGGGCAATTTTTCATAACACCATTGGACATATCACATCATTTGATGCTAATGAAATATTAATAGTTTCCTCTCTAATCAGGAACCCATGCTGTGAAATGTCCTTTTCTGAAACTCCTTTTTTTGACCTGTACCCAATTCACGTTTCAGTCTAACTCAGCTGTTAGAACTCTTACCCCTTCAACCAGAAGATTTGTGGGTTCAAGACCCACATTTAGACTTTCAGATGATAGTCTGGGCTGGCATTCCAATGCAATATAATCAAGTACTACATTATCAAAGATGCCATCCTTGAGATGAATGTTAAGCCAAATTCCTATGTGCCTGTACAGGTGGACATTCCAAGTTTCCATGGTGCTATTTGAAAAGAAAAGGGAGTTTCTTGATACAGTATTATGGGCAATTGTAATTTATGAAACATTACAGTTCAATTGCAGGAATTTGAGCTTTATGACCATGTTACTGTATTTTTATCTGCTTTGCACATGAAACGTTTTCTGTTTGCATTTCACTTTCTTAAATACTGAAAGTCATTTGTCTTTCCAAGCCTGACTTCATTCTTTGACAGATACCTGCTGTTCTAGCTGCTTGTCAATCCATCTTTTTCCTTTGTGCAGTTATAATTACAAATCGAGGAATACAAATGTACATATACCAATGACCCCCTCCACTAGCCCGAGGCTCCACTCAACATTCCTCTCCCGCTGTGTGCATTCATCTCAAAGTATAGCCTTTCTGTTTGAGTCTCAAGTAGTGTTTTCCCACCGCGGCCCACACAGTATAGGAATTATTCCAAAACAACCTCTTCTTCTGTTTGTGTAGCTGTAACAACCTTTACTCTTCAAACCGAATGCAGTAAAACTTCTTTGCTGAGACCGTGAAATGCCCTATGTGGGATTGTTGAGGCTTGCTCAGGCTGAAGGGCAACAACTCTTTTCACACACATCAGCTTTAACCCATTTAGCTTTTATTAACACGATAAACGACAATATCCGGAAAGGGAAATGGTATCTTCTGCACATCTTTACAAAATAATGAATTTCAAAAGCGGATGAAATATCTATAGAAACCACAATAGTGCTTTATCTTCACTCCCCTTTTAACCAGCAGGGAATAACAGCATGGGCAACAATAATTGCCTGTCAGAGGAACGGTGCACTTATAAGTGGATACATGCTTGGATCCTTGTGCTAAGACAAATTCAATAGATAGATATTATATTAGAAACAAATCCCCACTGAACAACAGTTTGTGATTCTGTTCAGACAATAAAACTGAGAGAAGGAGCTGTGAATAAGTGCTGTGAATGTGCTGTGGCCAAAATGGACACAACTTCAGAACTTCATGGGATGGAAGGGTGTTCATATTTCAGGCTGTCCTAACATGTGTTCATATGCAAATGGAAAAATTTATGCCCTTAACTATATGAATAAATAACACCTCAGCATATTACGGATGATATTTTGGTAGTCCTTTATAGCTTTACAAAGATCCAAACTTTTGTTAATCGGTTATATTAGTCATAAATAGTTCAATGAAATTTGCCACCATGTGTAAAATAAAGCCTATAATATGAGTTATATAGTTTTAAGATAACTTTTTACAAATATAAGGTAAATCAAGTAGTCAGTTTGAACTGTTAATAATAGCATCAGTTTGACCAGATATATTCAGTGATTGCTTGACAAATGGAAATTCCTTTCCTTTGCTACTTTTACTTATACCTATCCATTCATTTGTATACCTTTGACACTCCCAACCTTCTTTCTCACGATAGAAGTAAATGATCTATCATTTCCAGCCTCTTGCCTGTTGTAAATAATAGGATGGCATTAGCTCTTGTGCATTGCCAAAACATGAGGATTTTTTCTCTGCCAAGTGACCAATTCACCATCGACATTATACAGGATTCAATCTCTGTATAATGAATCCTGTATAATGTCGATGGTGAATTGGTCACTTGGCAGAGAAAAAATCCTCATGTCTTGGCAATGCACAAGAGCTAATGCCATCCTATTATTTACAACAGGCAAGAGGCTGGAAATGATAGATCATTTACTTCTATCGTGAGAAAGAAGGTTGGGAGTGTCAAAGGTATACAAATGAATGGATTTTGGTCATCCCAAACTCTGCAGCCCGTGTATTATCCCGCACCCGCCTCTGTGACCATATAACCCCCACCCTCGCCCGTCTCCACTGGCTCCCCATCCTCCAGAGGATCAGTTCAAGATCCTCGTCCTCACCTTCAAGGCCTTACATGGCCTTGCCCCGCTCTATTTAACCAATTTACTCTCCCCCTACAAGCCCACCCGGACCCTCCGTTCAGCAGGACTTGGCCTGCTCCAAGCCCCTCGCCCGAACCGCCCCACCATCGGAGGCCGGGCCTTCAGTTTTTCTGCTCCGACTTTATGGCATTCCATCCCCCAATCCCTCCGTCTCGTTTCTTCCCTTTCCTCTTTCAAGGCCGGTTTGAAGACTTTCCTCTTCGACCGTGCCTTTTGTTTCACCCCGAATTCTTCGACCTCCCTACTTGTTTCACCCCTTCCCGTCCACTCCCCTCCCAGCTCGGGTCACACGCCTCCTGTGCAGCGCCTTGGGACGTCCTCCCGACGTGAAAGGCGCTTTATAAGTGTAATTTGTTGTTGTTGTTATTGTTGTTGTTAATAACTCTCAAACTTAGCAGACTGCATGAAATCAATAAAATACGTCTCTTCAAAGGATCCTAGCATGGCCCATAAATATCTGAGATAGTTTGTATTCCTTTGATCATCCGGATCGAAAAAAAAAGTTTCTTTGTAAAAATAAATTGATTCAGTTCTGATATGTTTTACTTCAAATACCAAGCTTTATTTCAAAAATGAAACAAAGAATATTGTACATTTGCAAACAATTTTCAATTTTTTTTAACATAAGTTTGCCTTTACATATTGTGGTAATATTTATTTGCTAATTTTCCTCCTCTATTGCTCCCTCTTTTGCCCTTTATTTAAAAAACTCAGGAATAGGCATTTGGCCCAATAAGCCTAATCTAACATTCACTTACATCATGGCAACCCTTTGTAATTTTGAACTAGTTTCCCTGTTTTTTGTCCATACCCTTCAATACTAGTGCTAGTAACTTCCAAATGAGTTGACTATCTTTTCCCATTTAAAGCAGCCCAATCAATTCTGCATGTAGAGCTTTCTGGGAGATGTAATATGCATGCTTACAAAACTTTGTGTAAAGTCTATGCTTTCATTTGTTATTTTAACAAAAGTTTCTATGCAAAGCAACATTTCTAAATTTCTATGGGCATGGGAGAAAACAACTGGTGTATTGGATTGAATCGTATAATTATTCAAAGAGCCACCCAAACAGCATGGGCCAAATGACCATCAAAGTTCTGTGGCTTCATGATCTTAAAATTCAATTGCCAGGATTATTACAGTATATACTTGATAGGGGTCAGTGGATTGATTTTAGTCTATCCTCCCACAATAGGAGTTCTGGATGCCGATGTTCTAAAATTATATCCAAATAAATTAAATCAAGACCCAGATGGAATTTCTCCCCAGATATTGTTTGTGGTTATGATATTAAGTGTTGGATATTATAGGATTTGACTGTGTAAAATGACAGGTGGGAAACGTACTGTTTCTCTTATTTGCAGCCACGTAACATTTTGTGTCTGGATTCAAGGTCCTCATAGACTTGAAAAAGATGTTTAAGCAATTGCTGCGTTACAGAGGCTGTGATAAAATTGGAATTCTTAATTATTGATAGGATGGATGATATTATCTCCTGAAACACAAAAGAAAAAATCTTGCTCCTGCAAGAGAAATTAAATTTTACTGAAATATAACATCTAGCTCCCTGCAGAGTTGGTCCTGAATGACATTTGATTACAGTATACGGTATAAAAAATGACCATCCTGTGATTTATTTAGAGTCAGTTTTCTGGTCCTGGCCATGTTATCACCGCCTAGTCCTTCCTTTCAGCCAGTGAGTCATGTGTTTTGGTTAGCAAATTTGGGAGACCATCATTTATGCACCAAGTATACTTTTGCTATATGCATAAACCCTTTGGGATTATCATTGGAATTCTGTTGTATCTGGGTCACACCAGATGTTTCGTAAATAATTCTCTATTAAATAAATCCATTTGAGCAGCAATGAAAATGTACGCTTTTTTCAGATGTTTTCCATTTAGGTAAGTTTCCAATCATTGCATTTTTGAAAAGACACAAAAACCCTTTTTTTAAAAAAAAATTCTATATTTTGATAGATTTTATTCTACATGTTCCAATTCACTTACGGTTTAGGAACTACAGTCAAATTATGACAAACAAATTGGACATCGTGCTTCAAAATGATTTAAAAATGGAATCAACTTGTTGATTCCATTACTTGTTTCAAACTTAAATCATTTGTATTTGAATCATTACAGCCGCCTGGAATATTGTTGACATGGATTTGTCTAAATACAAACCCTTTCAAGCATTAGCTATATATACGGTCGAGTAAACAGCCACCCTGGAAAGAGTATAAGAGAATTGCAGACAATGCCTATCTTTTACTTCCTCCTCACTTTCAAATCCCACCTAAAGACCTTCCTTTTTGTGATTTGATCATCTCCACCCTCCCTCTCCCCCAAGCTCGGGTCAGACTCCACCACAGTCAAGTGCAATGGGAAGCATAACCCGCCTGCTATATAAGTGCTATATAAATGCAAGTTTTGGATATTCTTACATTTTAATTAATGCAGCTCTTTATTTCTCAAGACACAGAGTATTTTCGTAAGACTTTTTATTATTGAAAGACCTGATTTCACCATTGATTCTGGCTCTTCATTTTTTTTCCTCCCCTCTTCACCCCCCCCTTCCACCCAGAGAGATGGTTGGTGGGGGTAGAGGGGTGGGGTGGGGGGTTTAAAGATGATCTCATCTGGCCTCTATTTCTCCATCACTGAAATTAATGGTAAAAGTGAATCTACACAGGACATTTCCAAAAACTGTACTTCTCTCCCGCAGCAGCCTGTTCATCAAGGAGAGAAAAGAGAGCAGAGAAACCACCCCCTCACAGCTGCATGCTGCAGTGTGTCTTGTGTGAGATGGAATGCCAGTCGTGTCACTCATCAGCTCTGTAGTAGTTTCCTCGCATTGCCATAATGAATTCTTCCTCAGCGCACAATATTCTTAATTATTCACACTAAATTGAAGTCAAGTGTAACTTGCACAGAAACTTACAGTGGGGCAGCGTTAAACATTGCCAAGCTGATATTCTAATTGCTTTTTGTGACGTACAATGCCGCTCTGCCTAATTGAAGCTAAGATAATTAAAGAATTATGATTTTTAATCAGCAATTCAAGCCTGTCAACTCCATATTGAGTCCTATTCTGAAAATGATAAGTTTTGGGGATAATCAATGTGTGTAGGTGTACCCTTTTTAAAAAAAGATTTTGCCAAAATATCAGTGATAATATTTCTGGTACAAATCCTTATTGCCTTAATTAATTTTAAAAATTATCATGGCTTTCATGGACTCCATCTGTAGAGTCACCTCCCTCCCTCTCCCTCGCTCCCAAGCCCCCACCTATAACATCCATCTTTATGACTGCACTTTTAATCATCTCTTTTCCATTTCTTCCTGAACCCCACACCCTCCCAACACATACTCCCACACAACGTGTAAAGAGCTTTGAAGGGTTCACCCAATCTGAAAGGCGCCGTGTCAATGTAAAATTGTTATTGTTAAATTAGGTAGGACACTGTCACCTATTCCAAAACACAAGGGGAAATCATCCTGCCATCGGAATGTTATGTTAGCTCTCCCAATATGCTGTCTAGCGTAGAATGGTTGTTATTGTGCAGCCTGACTGCAGAGGATCAGAAATATTTCTCCTGCTGTCAATGCACAGGGTGAAAAGTTAGATTGACCCCTGTAGCTGATTTATATGTTTACATTATCCAGGTATACAATAGACAATCGTAGACATAGAGAGGGTGATCAAGAGGGATGGTCAATCAATGAAACTCTGAAATTGATGGCTCGTTATAGAGATCTATGTGAAGAGGAAACTGAATTCTCTCCCCACACCACCACCATCAGTTTACTTTCCGATGATGTTGTGGAGTGTGCATAGTGATCCATTGAAAGGAAAGGCTCTTGTTGGCAAGTTCCTGACTGCTGCTTCCTGCTTCACTGCCGTCAAGTATTCTTTGTTAAAATAGTACCATTGATCCTTTGGGGCTTCAAAGTATTTTGACGGGGAGCCTTTGTCAGTGTATTTTAATGTAACTTACACTAGACTTTACTTTCTAAAATTGGACTATGCTGTGTGTGCATCCAAATGATGGACCGGAGACTAATTCTCTCTCATACTCTCTGCCCAGAAAAAATAATCAATTCAAACAGTAGCATCTCCAGCACTGATTCATCATTCCCAAATAGAATCCAGCCCCCCAAAATCAGGTGCCAACAAAAAGAAAATGCATTGAATCCCAGACATTCTTCACAATTACATCATGATTACAACTCTCTAAAGGTACCTTTTCCTTTTACCCCAAGAATGCACCCAGTACAATTCAAATTGTAATGCAGTCTTTTTGCCTTTTCTTGCACACCTACCTCCCTTTCTCACACCCATTTTGATCCCAAAGTATATTATAATTACGTTTTCAGCATTTGGTATCCAATGAGATTTTAAAAATATTATTGAGTCTAATTGTTCTTTCTATTTTTTACCTTGTACGAAGCCAGATAATTTACAATGTTTTTAATTTCAGGCAGTAGTTTGTATGATAATCAAAATGTGCGTGTGATATCCAACATTCCACACTGCTTGCTTATCCACAAAGCAAACAGACCAGGTTAGTGCAGATAATCATCTCTCTGGTGAACTGGAAATTTGGCCCCATTTTGTAATAATAAATATTGATTAATTTAGTGGTTCTATCTGCAGCCATGATAAATAGAATGGGTGGAGTGAGCTATACATCAAGTTCACTTGAACAGCATTTTAGTAGATTGATATTTTTTTTTAAATGAGATGTTATTGCTTATACAAATGGTTTCATTGTAGGAACTGGATCTGTGTTGATAGGCACATAAATTTAATGTCTTTGTGTTTTTTGTTGGGTTTTCTTAAAGATTTCACACTCCACACAAAGTCTTATATCAGGAACAAATAACATTGATTTCTTGCAAACAATTTTCAATTGGATTAAGTGACCCAAGCTGTGCTTTCATTGTATTTTCCGCATACTCCGTGAAAGCGGCAATAATCTACAAACTCATCTCACATTGACTATCTGCTCAGACTATTATATACCCCATTTTCAGTAAGGCAATATGTAGATATTTGGCTTCATTGGCTTCCCCCAATTTGGCTTAATTGGCTTTAATTTTTTCCTGAAGTGTAGCAAAATGCTTTACACAATGGATTACTTTGTGCAGTGACTGTTATCATGAAGACAAACACAGTAAATAAACTGAATCCAAAGGTTTAATTTAAGCTCTTTTTCTTGGCATTTCAGTGCATGAAAATTTTGATCAACTCTTAAATTCAATCTTAAGTTTGAGGTCTGTTGTCTGTGGTTCCTAAAGAACTTGCATCGTTTATTGCTGCATCAAGTTGCTTGAATGTTATGGAAAATTAGCCAAACATTAATGCTCCCAGGTCTTTGAACATTCCCCTTGACAAGAAAGAGTACCTTTCATTTACTTGTATTGAACTTTGTACACCAGTGATCAGCCAACATAAGAAGATCCTGGTAAATGATCAAATGTATCTTCTGTAAACACAACACAAAAGGAGTCCCTTTGGCCCATCAAGATTTAACTGGTGCAAACTTCTTCACTAGAGCTAACAAATTTGCCCTTTTATTTTTTTCCTCTTTAAACCAGCTACCTATCCGGTTATTTTATTGAAGGATCTTGCTCCTAGAATGCCAGCAGTAAAATAATGAGCAGGTTACAGACTGAGTTGCACACTTGCTTGAAAGTGAAAGTACGTGTTATTTTCGGCTGCCTCAAAAATGATGGTCACTAAGGATAGTGAGCTGAATTTATTGATACTGTAAACCCATGATACTTAAACAAGGAAATCTTGTGGTGTTATAATATCAATATAGCTGACAGTTTTGGTTTAGTAGGTTTGTTTCCAGTGCCTTGGGATGTTCTCCCGACGTGAAAGGCACTGTATCAATGGAATTTTGTTGTTGTTGATGTTGTTTCCACCAAAGTGTTTCAAATCGCTATTCTCGATTATATTAGGGATGGGGGTGGGGGAGCAAATGTCAAACCTTTGATTGTCCAGCACCTTGGAACATTCCTTCAACGTGAAAGGGCACTATATGATTGTAACTTATTGGAAAATTGCTGAGAAGTTCCAGAGTGAAACACAGTCTAAAATCTAAGGATTTATGTAGTGAGCCCGGTTATCAATTTGAGAGTTGAGATTAGGAGAAAATCTATGAACCATGAAAAGTTTGAAATCGGTGAGAATGTAAAAATGGCTTCAAAGCATAACATAGCAGCTGGGTGAGGGGTTGTGCAAAACACTTCTAGAAATTCTGAATACAGTACATTGATCCCAAACTGTACACTACCACTAAAGAAAAATAAACACCACACGGTAACAGAGGAGGAGGATAATCTTCTGTCTGCCTGCATGCCACAGCTACAGCTCCTGTGGCTTAGTAGTTAGAGCACTTGTCTTGCAAGCTGGGGAGACCTGTTTTCGAATCCAGGCAGGTCAGGGCAAAACCTTGGGCAAGTTTCCTTACTCCACACGCCTAATAATAATCCGTCCAAAAAACCACAATAATAAAATTGGTCATTTCAATCCATGACTGTTAGTGGGACATTGCTGTGCGCAATTAGCTGCCGCGATTCGCTCACAAATATAGTCAATTCACTTTACAGTATATTCTGTGAAGCACTTTGGGACATCGATAAGATGTGAAAAGCGCTATATCAAATGCAAGGATTATTATATGCCACTTGGTGAGATCCGCAACAAGCATTGCAACACGTAGGAGAAAAATGAATGTGTTTAATTCTGTGCCGTAATTTTGGAAAAAAGACCAACAACAACAAGATTACATTTGTATAGCGCTTTTCACATCGGAAGGGCATCCCAAGGCGCTGAGATATAGATTCATAAATGTAATTTGTATTGCACAAGAGAATTATGTTGATATTAAAGCTGCGTTGCACTCTAAGGTTTAGTTGAAGTCACCCTGGCAGTATATTCCACCCAAATGTTTTCTTTGCCAGACTAGTTTATTAACTTGCTTGAACCTTCATTGATGACAGAATGTCAATGACCTTAGTTTGGCAGATACATTCATCATCTTCAGTGCAAATAGTAAATAGCTGAACATTGTATCACTAATGGTGTGCTAACACTGCGACACTTTATGTTAGCCTGCAGATGCATGGCAGTTGTTTTCAACTAAGAACCTGAAGCCTCTCCATTAAACCTCTCAAAGCAGCTCCCTGCAGGGAAACAGACAAACAAATGGCTCATGGGATTAAATAGTGAGTGGAAATGCCTCTGTCTCTGCTCATTCTTATTAGTTAACTTTTGGCACAAAGACTGAAGGACATACATAATACAAGAACTCTATGATGGTTGCCGTTAATGTGGTCTCATTAGTGGTAACATGTTGATCCTAACTCTTCATTTGTCCGACTGTAAACCTAAATTTGTGATGTTGAAGATATAAAGCGCTCTGAGACGCCGTCCAGCATGGAGGGCGCTATATAAATCGAAGTTGTTGTAGTTGTTGTTGTTGTTGTTGTACCGCGCTCACATCACCAAGAATGTAAAATGTCATGAAATACTATAAGATTCAAGTCAGAATGATTTAACATAGTTGCTTAAATGCAATCTAATGGCTATATATTTCACTAATGGCATAGACCTCATGTGCTGTTATTGAATGACAGTATTAAATGGCCACAGACTGAATCCATTTCCATAGAGACTTACAGAATAGAGAGAACAAAGTCTGACTACTGATATGTCAAACGATTCACCAGTTATTTATCGATGACTGTTTCTCGTCCCAATACGGTCAATATTTTCCCATTCACTATTAAACCAGGGAACAAGATAAGCTTTGTTCGAATAACAATAAGGTAAGGAGATTAAAATATTAGTTGAAATCTAATATTAACAAACTCTGGTACTCACCCTATCTATAAGATGCAGCAGACATACTTTGCAAATATGGAAGAATCAGTATTTTTAGCATGCCTCATTATGATGTACAATATGTGCCTGATATTAATGTACCTGTGCTGTTGGGTATCACTAACATTGGTTGCACTATCAACTCTGAGTCAGAGGGTTGTTGGTTCAAGGCCTATGGCAGGAATTCAAGGTCATAGTCTAGGCTGACACTTCATTATGGTACTGGGAGAAGACTGGATTATCATCGGTGAGATGTTAAACTAAGGTGTTGTCTGTCTATTTCAGGGTATTAAGAATCCAATACTACTATTTAATAAGACACGAGAGTTTCTCCTGGTGTTTTGGCTAACAATTTACAGCCACAATTGATCATTCACTTCATTCATAGCTGTTTGTGGGACATTGCTGTCCACAAATTGGCTACTGAGTTCACCTTCACAGTGAATTCTGTGAAGCATTTAAGGATGTCCTCTCGACATGAAAGACACTGTATCAAATGCAAGAAAAATAAGTTAGAACAATTCTTTACATCAAAGAATTCTACATTTTTAGAATAAGCTGCCAAACAAGGTTATGTAACAAAACAGAGCACAAATTGGTAGGTGGCCACACACAAGGAAACAAAATGAATGTGGTGGAGAATAGCTACTCGTGCTGTCACTATTAATCTATCAGAGGCAGAGCCTAGTGTTTTGGTCAGAATTTTTACTTTCCCATATAGCTTTACCTACCTTTTCCCTCCTCTAGAATTTATTTTTAAATTAACATAATCAATAACACTTTGTCAAATCTATTTCCAATGTATTTTTCTGACAGCAGGAAAGAAGTTTATGAAGTAGTGTGACAATATTTTAACTCAAAACAAATTATCCAGCGTTATCTGCTCGGATGCGAGCCCAGCACTTCACCACAGAGAATGAAATAACAAAACTATAGTTCAAATTAATTAAAGCTAACAACGTGTGGTGAACATGTTATACATATACATATAATATATAGATAAGAAATGTCTTATTCACTATTTTAAACTATAGGAGAAAGTCCACAGTTGAGAAATGTTCAGTACGGAAATTCCATTCCGGCCTACTGAGCTACACTGTATCAGATATTCAAATATATCATGTGAAGCTCTTTAAGACATCATGCCAACATGAAATCTGCTACAGAGAATGTAAGGATTATTATTTTTATTATTATTAATAATAATGGGCATTATAACAAGGTTGTCCTGTAGATTGCATACATTGTTAAATTTCCACATGATCCTTGAATATAGTGACCATCATACCTTAAATGTTCCAATCATTACTCATTCAAATCGTTCAACCAGCAGTGTGATGCAAGGGAGCTGTTTGGTGTCCGAGTATTCATTTTCTCATACTTGGAATAAAAAAATTGAGAACGGCAATAAATTGGATTATCCAGTCAATTTATTAGAAATTGCTTCTGAATTGATCTGATCTCAGTTGGACAAATTGATTTAACAACAGATGCTAAGAGGGCTAACTTCATAATTTGGATATAGTATAAGAGAGCATTAGATTTTCAACTTGAAATCCTGGATCTCCATGTGATACACATTTACTTTATTGTATTTTCATCCATGTAATCCAATCCATTATTGAGTTTGCTGATTCAAAGCAAGCAGACTGAAAGACAGATCTTACTGGATTGATTTTATAAATGGAGTAGTTGCACTTGTAGCGTATATGAGGGAGAAGAGAATAGAATGATTTGGGAGCAAGAAAGGGAGAGGATTTCTGATGGTTGGAGGCTCATGTAGAATAGACACTGTGCAGACTGATTGGGCTAAATAGCCTATTTCAATGTTATATGTTTCTGTGCAATAATTGAGTGTAGTACTGAAAAGGCGTGGGGAGGACATTTCTTAATAAAGCATTAGGAGCAGGCAAGAGAAACTGTGGTGCATTGCGAGATGGAAACTGCCATTAACATTGGTGTAGATTACTGTCTGTGAATTTAATAATAATAAGAAGAAGGTATTTTATATAAACCATATAAACCGTATATAACACCTACTGCAAAGAACAGAATAATATGGAGCAGCATAGTTGAAAAATTATTTTTAAAATTCTAATAAGTGGGAAATTACGTGCATCAAGTTTAAATCCAATTACATGACAAACATTTTGATCCATAAATTGCCTGATTTCATTTCGCTCAAAGAAACGTACTATCTTATTCTAGTACATTGGAAATGTGACCAATTGTCTAATTCAAAAGCAATTGATACTGACACTGTAAAATAGAATTATTACAACTATCATGTCCTGTGATCACCAGACCATTGTACGACATTGTAAGTCTTTTAATCAGAAGTACCAGTTTCTCAGTACTTGAAATAAAAGTGGCAAAAACCCTTTCTTTTATCGTAGGTGGACAGTTTGCCTTCCATGGGAAGGATGTTTGAACAATGCAATGGAAAAGTGGCCACTTTAAAATGATTTTGCTGAAAAATGGAGCAAGTCCAAAGATGAAACCATGTGCATGACTTAGAGTCATCGAAAAGTTGATAACATGCAGAATTTCACACCTGTTCAATATTTCATTGGAGTAAACATGGTCCTTCTCCCCCCCCCCCCCCCCCCACCCCCCACTTGGTTTCCGCAGAACTTACAATTAATTATTTTGCATTGCGTGTCTTGCAATCACCATTAAAATAGAAGAAAACACAAGAGCAATGTCCTTTGCCTGATAAGATAATAAGTATTATTGCTCAATGAAGAAACAGAAGGAAGGTAACAATTTTAAGAATGTGTCTATTTGATGTACAAGACAATGACTCATACGTTAAGGTGTTCCATAGCTGCAGCCAAGCACCAGATACGTCACGAACAAGTGGCTATTCTTCATGTGTAGACCTGCACAGAGAATAACAATGGGGCACTCAAGCATGAGAGGATTCGCAGCCAAATCTGTCATGTGCACACCTGTTATGAAACATACTCACACACTTTTCAGCATGGGTCATTAAATAGTAATCAGTAGCAGAAACCAGGCATGAATAAAAATGAATAACAAACATTTATGGGGGAATATTTATATTGGAAATCCTCCCTGTGCTGCTTTTCACATTTGATTAAAATATATATCCTTGTGATGCACTTGCTTATAAATATTTTACCAGCATAACTTCTAACCTTGCCATACAGTTATAATCAATTGATGTAACATAACTTCCTTGAACATTGATTAATATAAGGCAAAAAAACTTAGTTTAAACAACATTACAATAAATTTAATAACATGGATACAATATAATTCATATCCCACAACAGGACTATTGCAATTGAGCACTAAATATTTCAAAAGCAGCCTGCTGTTTGTTTGAAAAATGTGGTTATATGTTTAATAAAACTAGAATGACAGTAATAAAATTTTAAATCTCAAAACTTTTTTTATATTTCAAATAAAAGTTACAGCAATTCTCATACTTTATGGGACCAAACTTTTACCACTAGCTACATGATATATAATCTAAAGCAATCATGATTTGTTCAAAATCATTTGAGGTGTGTGTGGAGTCCAGTAGTGTAGTGGTTGGCACCCTCACCTCGCAAACAAAAGGACCGGGGTCGATTCCTGGGTGATGTGAAACGTTAGGCAAGTTTCTTACTCCACATGCCTCTGTTTACCTAACTGTAAGTAGGAACTCGGTATTTCCTGATTCTGTCCTTGCCATGTGCACACAGCAAACTGTCCATCAGAAGTCACTGGGTAAGATCATCAATGGAAACTCCAGCTGTGGTAACTTTCCAAAGCCTATTTGTACCAATTTGATGTACAGGTGATATGATGAATCTTTATAACCATTTGATCTTCTTCTAAAAGTGAAGAACTGTACAGTTGTTGGGTACTCAATCTAACGAACAGTCTGAAAACTGGCAAAACCATTCCCATTAGGGATAAATCAGATTTTTAGCCCAAAATGATTTATTGTATGAGATGGCCCTATCTTTATTAGTTTAGTTTTAAATATTAGATAATAATAATAATCCTTGCATTTGATATAGCACTTTGAGATGTCTAGAAGAATATGCTGTAAAGTGAATTGTATAGATGTGGGCAAAATGCGATAATATGGAGCTCTTTGGTGTTTACTGTGTCTTCTACCTCTCCAAGTTTTGTGACCCCCATCTTCCTCATCCTCAACCAACTCCATTGGCTCCCCATCACCCAGAGGATTCGACTCAAGATCCTGGTCCTCACATTCAAAGCTCTCCATGGCCTCGGCCCATCCTACCTCTGTGACCTCCTAACCCCTTACCAACCTGGTGGCCTACTCCGTTCAGCAAGCTCCAGCCTGCTCCACGTCACCCGACCCAACTGCCCCACCATTAGTGGGCGAGTCTTCAGCTACTCTGCCCCCAACCTTTGGAACGCAATCCCACAGTACCTCCCCTCGCTGGCCTCATTCAAGTCCCGCCTCAAGACCCTCCTCTTCGACGGTCCCATCGATCATCGTAAATCCCCCCCGCTTTCCCTCCACCTCCCCATCGTTGAGCCCAGCTCAAGTCTGAAACAATCACTGTCCAGTCATTGACTCTACAAGTGTAATTTTGTTGTTGTTGTTTAGCAATTTCACTTAATTAGGCATTTAGAATTCTCCAGATTATTATCTAGAGCACACAGTTTCTGCAAATGATACATAAGGAAAAACTATTTGATTGCCAGTAAACGCTATTATTTCTAATGTGCAGCCAGTTTCATGAATTGAATGGTCTGTGAATAATCCAGTTGGTAACCATGGTTGGCGTTCTATTATACAATATCAGTATCAAGGCTATATAAAGGGGAAGGCTGCAGGTACATGCTCCCAGTTATCCCAAATAATGTTATGGCCACAGTTGCTTGGACATAGCATAATGCTATTTATGGAATAATGTTCTTCAATCTTCCCTTATAACATTTGTGATTCATGGAGAATCAACAGAGAACTTGAATTGCTTGGTAGAATATTGTGTGACCTATGGAAGGAGTGGTGTTGATTATCTGAATGGCTTTGTCTTGGGCTCAGTAGGCTCCAAAGTGCCGTGCCTGGCAGTGGAATAATGCAACCACATCAATCCTTTGGTGGTTTTGGTA
Source organism: Hydrolagus colliei (assembly GCA_035084275.1). Classification (NCBI taxonomy): domain Eukaryota; kingdom Metazoa; phylum Chordata; class Chondrichthyes; order Chimaeriformes; family Chimaeridae; genus Hydrolagus; species Hydrolagus colliei. The sequence goes on from CM068754.1 coordinate 13,329,242, forward strand.
GTTCCGTACCGGGTCAGGCAGGGCTGTAGTTCACAGCTGATGTTGATTTCAGATGCTGGACAGGCAGAACAGTCACTGGGGCCAGGCATTCTTCCTACTTGATTCCTCTTAACTCCGCAACCAAAAGCCCCAATGGGTGAGGTGATCCTGATTGGATAAGCAGTGGGAAACTTGCCAGACAGTGCTCACAATCCTTAATGTTGCTTGTATAACAATTTCGGCAACCAATGGTTTGATTTTTTTTCCCCTCCACAAAATTCCAAGCAATATATACCAAATTGCGTTTCTGCAATTCTTTACTATTTGTCACATTTTAAGCCAAATTCTATCAGAAGAAATCTATCCTTCATCTGAAGAGTGTGTGTGTTACCCAAAGAAGGTGACGGTGATATAGCATTTGATTTCCACTGTTTATTGTATTTTGAGATAATTAATCGAAATGCACTTAAGCGCAGTTTTCAAATTAGCGTAAAAGTCATTTGTTTTCCAGCTTTTATCTCCTGTCAGCCTATAGATTGAAACAGATGCAGTGAAGAATAGAGCCATAAAGCAATTTTGTAAGTCTAAACCCAAAGATAATGTCATTTATTAAAAGCTTTTAACACTATGGTTTCAAAAACTAGTATTGTTAATGGCTCGCTGCCATATATTCTTCCTCTGTAGTTTTGCTTCAAAGCAAAAAAATTATTGAATCTTACTTCTATAGTGGCTTTATTTAAAATTAATTTGTTTAGTCCAAATTCTTTTAATGTGTTCTTGCTAGAGGCTACTCACCAGTATAAATTCTCCTGGAACTCAACTTAGTTCATCATTTTATACACTGCATTCAAACTACTTCAGAGCTGTATATCGAGATCTCTTTATAAATCCTGTCTTGAAATTAGCTTGAAAATACAAAATTATTTAATTGTACTTTAGTATTAAGATGGAAGTAGAAAAGTAGATTATTTGTAAAGAGATACTTTAGTTCTTGTGCCAAGTTGCAAACAGTGCATTTGCCTCTCGTCAGATTGAACATCCAATATTAACTGAGAATAGAATGACAGATTACAAAAGAAAGCTGAAATTAAAACCTAAATCATAATATGCTCCTGATTAAATTCAGCCTGGTTAAAGAAAATGATTTTTTTTGCCTGACTTTGGAACTATTTATGAGATTCACTTGCCATTGGATCACATCATTGGAGTTTCAGTTAAATCTTAACTGAAAAAAGTTTTATTTCATTGACCTCATCTACCAAAAATGTACTATCGCAGTTGATCATTAAATGGCACAATTCTTACCCCCCAAAAAACTCTACTTTTGCATATTAGCAAATTCAATTCACCTTTTTCTATTTAAACAATAGTCCATATGCAGATTGCTCTTTAATTTGCACAGATAAGGTGTCAAGGCAGGAATCTTTTTGTTCTACAACATTGTACTTTATCATTTATTTAGCATAGTGTTGAGATAACACTTGTCTTAAGTTGAACGTGAACAATGGATGGGCAATGTCCATCGTACTGAGTGCTCATGAATAATTAAAATGGGCTGGTTCATTGGCTTCATTATAAACTGAATGAAATACTCTGTGTGCTCTTTCTCCAGGAAGTAACTGGAGTTTTATTATTAGATACAGCAATGTGTTACTGCTTGGAAAATTCAGCATCTCAAATGGAATGGGTGGAGGAATGAAATTGCTTGAACAGCATAACCTTTTGCTCTGCTGCAATAGTAGACTGGCTAATTAAACGTTAAGGTCAGCAGTAATGTATTCAAGGTGAAGAAAAAATTACTCTAATGTGATGGGACAAAGCTGAAGCAAACTGGTTGGTGTTCACATGGCAATGTCTTTATTTTCTCCATTCAAAAGAATTGTTAGAAAGTTATTTGTCAGTTTCAATCTGTATTTATTCCATGGAGAAAGAGTTGCCCTTAAAGTGCCAAGTCCTTGGATTTGGATGAAGGTGATGCATTGAAATGCAATTCCAAATAGGGCAATAAGAAATGGTTAAATGCCTTGTAATTCTATGCTTGGATCAGATATATATTTACATATAGTAAACAGTGATTTACGAAAACGAATCCACACCTTATATAAATGCAATTTGTAGTTAAATAAATGCTTCAGAAACACGCATTTCTTCTATTTCTAAGTTGTGTTTTTATTTGTAATACTTTTAATGCATCTGATAAAAACAACTGTTATCATTGTGTCCATTTCGAAGACCACAGTTCTGAAATTCAATCACAAGAATGAAAAGCAGTTGTTAAAATGCATAAACTGAGTTTAGTTTTGAATATCTTAGGGCTACCTTCCCTCATTCACACCTCATTTAATGCAGAAAAGGCAACAGAGAAATTAAGCAGCCCCAACAGCAGAATTCCAACAATAATGGGATTTTCTCCAAGGAAAATTCCAATTGTATAACACGCATTCTGTATATCTAAACTACTTTGGAAGAAAAAGCAGTTGTCCCAACATAGTAAATATAATTCATATCCAGTTATTAGCTTCAACTCTTCACAATGATTCAGGTAACAAATGTATAGTATACATGTGGCATTCATTCCCCATGCATTAATCAACACATTACTCTGTGTCCTTTGCAATCTTTCAGGAAAGAGCAAATTCTTATTGCTTGGATTCGTTATATAAAGATGGTAGTGCCAGAATGATTCAGGGTGCTTTATCACTGTATTTTAGCAGTGTTAATTGCCACTCTAATCTGTCAACTTGAAATGAACGGTAGAAGTAGAAATTAGTGCTCATTTTTAAAAATGACAGTTTTTCTTTTTAAGAAATAACTACCCTTTGTTTGCCTTGAATTAATTTTTTTAAAAACCTTTTTCCGACAAAAGCCTTTGAGAAATCATTTAGCCATTCTATATGTTGCGTGTGGCACTCTTCTCTAACCTGTATGTTGAAACCAAGCACTAAAAAGATTAAACTAACCAGAAGGCACATCCTTGTGTTCATTTAGCCCACAGATTTTCTTTGAAAAGTCATGAATTATTCCATATGATTAGTGGTGAAGTGGTCGGCATTATCTTTTTACTGAGAATCTGTCATTGAAATTCCAAATGCAAGCTGGAAATGTTCAAAATAATATTTTAATAATATATTCCGGATACTTTTTTCTATAAAATCTTATGAGAAGACTTTAAAGAGAAAGTGAACATTTTAAACAGTCAGTGAAATAGCCATGGTTAATTATTTAGTGACATTTATTTAAATATAAATGGTAAGGATCAAAGATACTGTAGCGTAGGAGGAAGCCATTCGAACCACCAGACTATACTATTAGCTCATCCAACAATAATCCTTGCATTTGATATAGCACCTTATCAGGACAGGACTGCAGGACTGAATCTATTGGAGTGAATCACTCAATTAGCAAATCCTTCTTCTTACTTTGTGCTCTTAAAGTCTTCAAATGTTTATTTGAATTCCCTTTAAATGTGCTGTGGTCTCAACCTCAAAATGCACATGTGGCAAAGGTTCGATGATCTAATAGCCTCTTTGTGAAAACATTTCTTCTAATCTCCTACTTAACTCTTTGAGTGACAATTCTCAGTCGATGTACTATTCGCTAAATCGATTTAACAGTGGAGATAATCTCTCCCTTATTAGATCCTCTCTTAATCTCCCTGTTCCAGTGAAAACAAACCATAACTTCTGAGTCTATCCTTATAACTGTAATCTCTTATGGCGGTCATAATCTGCCTAAATCAATGCTGTACCACTTTCATGGCTCTGATGTTCTTTCTGGAATAGTTTGCGCAGAGCCGTACCAATTTCTTTGTGAATTTAACTACTTTATGTTGAAAATGCCAAAACAAAACAGACATTATTTATTCAGATGCTTTCATTATTTAAATAAATTTCTTACAAATTTAGGTCATGTGAATGAACAAAAACAGATCAAGTGTGTTCTTTCTCAATTGTGTGGCCACAGTCTTATCTTCGTGTAAGGCACGCAATCAGCTCAATAAAAAGTCGCTGGAGTTGCTCAAACTTTTGAATGGAACTTTCTCCAAAGGCAAATTCCAAAGGCCACTTATAATATATATAAGTATAGCCACCCAGTAAAGTAAGTCTCCCACTCCCGATCATCACCGTGGTACACAACTCACCTCCGTTCCCTCAAAAGCCAAGTGAGAGCAGTTGAACGCACCTGGCTCAAATCTGGCCTCACGGTCCACCGGCAAATCTGGCTGGACCACATTAGATTTTACCGCTCCGCCCTACCACCGCCAAATCAGCCTTCTATTCCAGGATAATCCTGGAAGCGAAGGACAACCACCGCCTCCTCTTTGCCCTCCCTTGATGCGTCGCAGCCATCAAGCTACCGACCCATCTCCAACCTCCCGACCACATAACCCCCACCCTCCCCCGTCTCCACTGGCTCCCCATCCTCCAGAGGATCGAGTTCAAGATCCTCGTCCTCACCTTCAAGGCCTTACACGGCCTTGCCCCGCCCTATTTAACCGATTTACTCTCCCCCTACACGCCCACCCGGACCCTCCGTTCAGCAGGACTTGGCCTGCTCCAAGCCTTCCGCCCGAACCGCCCCACCAACGGAGGCCGGGCCTTCAGTTTCTCCGCTCCCACCCTGTGGAATTCCATCCCCCAATCCCTCCGCCTTGTTTCTTCCCTTTCCTCTTTCAAGGCCGATTTGAAGACTTTCCTCTTCGACCGTGCCTTTTGTTCCCCACCGAATTTTTCGACCTCCCCTACGTGTTTCACCCCTTCCCGAACACTCCCCTCCCAGCTCGGGTCACACGCCTCCTGTGCAGCGCCTTGGGACGTCCTCCCGACGTGAAAGGCGCTTTATAAATTTAAGTTGTTGTTGTTGTTATATAATAAAAACAATAATCTTTGCATTTGATTTAGCGCTTTTCACATCTTCTAGACCTCTCAAAGCGCTTCACAGAGTATATTGTAAAATGAATTGACTGTATATTTGTGGGCGAAACGTGGCAGCTAATTGCGCACAGCAGTGTCCCACAAACAGGTGCGGATTAAAATGACCAATTCATTATAGGTTTTCTATATTTTGGACGGATTATTATTAGGCGTGTGGAGTAAGGAAACTTGCCCAAGGTTTCGCCCTGACCCGGCCCTGACCAGGTCTCACGCTTGTAAGGCGAGTGCTCGAACCACTGAGCTACAGGACTCCACTTGTCAATATAGTTGCACTGATTTCCATTTGTTCAACATTTATTGGAGTCAAAACTCAATATGCACTTCAGAATACATGGAAAGCTTTCCACCTTTAGAGCTTTGTGATCACAGCTTGGACAGCTTCTAACAATTGATTTATTTCGACACATCTGTAAATCTCACTGCAGCCTAGGTCTAATGGCTGCTGAAATATCAAGGTTGCAGAGCAGTTACTCTGTTACCAAACAATACATGAACCGTGACAACAAAAGCAACTGCAAACCAACCACCTTACATGAGAGGAAAATAAATCATTAACGTCGTTGCAGAGATGGCTTACAGATGCAAATGTGTTGCGGAAGGTCAGTATGCACCATACAAGTTAATGCTTTCTCCCCACTCCTCCCCGAGTTCAGACTTATTGTCTTTTCACCCACTTTGCACAAGTTAATATTGCAGTCCAATTTGTGTTTCTTTTTTCATAATGGGAATCCTTTATAAGTTGAATAAATGGAGACTTGTTCTAGTAGCAAGACATGGTTCACACTAACTCCACTCTAATACAATCTACTTGTATGGCAGAGTTCCCATGGGTCAATGAACCATTAATTCATTCCATTAAGAAATATCACAAATTAGACCTCACTTTCAGGTTGATAGTCTCCTGTTTAAGGGTTCATATTATCTATTCCATTGTCTACTTAGCTCAAACAATTTCTGAATGGAACGTTTTTTAATTTTCTGTTGCTGGTCACCATTTCAATAGTTCTCTATTTTCTAAACATTTCTAAGAATCATTGTTTACAGGAGCGCTGGCATTCTTACTGTGCGTATCAATCTGACAAACCCAATTGTTCGATCACACAAAGCCTTTGCATCATTCCACCACTGGAGGATTTATCTCAAACTTGAGAATAGCAGCCTCATTGTATTGTATAACTGAGAATACTGAACTAATTTTAATTTGTTTAACCCAAATAGGTAGACAACACTTCTCCCGAAATCCAATCTACCAAAGAGAAGTTTGAACATCATTTTCAGTCTGATACTGTAGTGAGCTGATATTTTGGAGAGTTTTGTAACTTCATTTACCTCCCGCCAAACCCTTTGGGATGTCCTCCTGAAGCGAAAGGCTCTATACAAATATGAATTTGTTGTTGTTGCCTCATTTCATGAGAAGTCCTTTATTTCCACAGTGTGAACTGTCTGTTAAAATCAGTCACAGCTTACAGGAAAAGGCATTTCATCTGCTCCCCAGTCAATGTTAAGATCAGATAGTAAGAGTGTGGAATTCTTACATTATTGTATTTTCACCTTTAATGTTAGAATTTTGTTTAATTCTTTCTGGTTTGTAATAATCAATTTACTGTGCAGACATCATTGCAGTTTGGCTCTGTTCAGATATTTTAGATATTGGGAATGGATCAGGTGTGGTTTGGTAAGTTGCAATGTTATACTTGGACCATCAATGTATTTATCTGAAATTGTCTGTACCTGCTCTTTGATAAGGTGCCAGACCCTTGCTTGGTAAAAATATATCTGCTTGCCTCTGTGATTACATGCATTTTACTGAAATCAGGCAGCATTCATATAAGGCAAAAAGATACTTGCCTTATAATAAATGCTAAACACAAAATACTACAGATGCTGGGAATCTGAAACAAAAACAAAAGGTGCTGGGGAAACTCAGCAGGTCAAACAGCATCCATGGAGAAAGGAAAAAAAGTCAACGTTTCGGGTCTACAACCCTTCATCAGGACTGGAGCTTGTTTGGATGGAGAGGTTTCCCCAGTCCTGACGAAGGGTTGTAGACCCGAAACGTTGACTTTTTTTCCTTTCTCCATGGATGCTGTTTGACCTGCTGAGTTTCCCCAGCACCTTTTGTTTTTGTTTCAGATTCCCAGCATCTGTAGTATTTTGTGTTTAGCATTTATTATAAGGCAAGTATCTTTTTTTCAGTCGATTTCTCATTAATGTGCCTCTTGAAAGTTCTGCATATTAGTTTCTTGGCATTTTCTGTTTACTCCTCACATTAACTCATATGAACCATTAACTATTAATGATCATTACTTATTGATATGACAATACAGGAAGATAAACATGAAGGCAGCATCACAGCAGTTATCGCAGCTTTATCAGCAGTGAGAAATCATTCTCAGCATGTTCTGATATACTTACAACTGTTGTGCATTGATATGAAAACTCTTAAATTCTTTGCAGCTAAAAAGAAGGGGGGCATAAAACAACAAATCTCTTTGTCGTCATATTGATTGCTTTTTGTTACAGGCTTAGAAGGTGTTAACGAAATTGTACCAATTTATATTTTAATTCACTTACAACTTAGTTTAACTGGTTACTGCAATTGTCTTATTTAAATGAGCTCTCAATCATTTCTGGAACTGTGTTATAATTCAAGGCCATTTTTTTTCAGAGTCTCTCCTGCTGAGGGTCTGAAAGAATTTGTGAAAGACAACTTTTGGTATAGTGGCTGTATAAAGTTCGCCATTTCAAAAACTCAAGCAATGATATATCCAATGTGCTCTGGGTCATGTGCATGACCTCTAAATTAAAGCAATGTAGAAAATGGCATGAAAGAGAACATGTTGAGCAAGCTATGGCACACAATTTTGAACGATACAACAGAGATCAGAATATTTTATTCCCCTCTCACAGCAAGGTGCCATTCACTGGGGTTACAGAAAGAGCAGTTTGAGCTGAAAAGCAAAAATCAAAATGGTGTAACATTTTCGATCTTTATTGAAGGCATTTATAGCTATAGTGAAGCACAGTACAACAGAATGAGAACCAGAATCCCAATTTAGCCCTTGTTAGTAGATGTTAATTGCAGGTGCAATGATTTGCAATAAGGTGAGGAGGGAAAATTAGAGGGAGAACTGCAGCCCTGCAGGTGAATTACAGCAGAATTCAAGGAAATGTACATGTGCATTCAGTATCTAACAGTTGGTGTGTCTCTTTCACTTGGCAAAGTAACAGGTATTTGATATATTCCGATTGCTAGGAATTTGCCATGGTGTTATATGTCATGTATAAGGATTACTGTTATATGGTTGATAACAAAAGATATGGATGGTTTGTTGCCTCCAGAATACAAGTACTAAATTAAGTCTTCAGACTATGTTAGCTAGCTTTTAACAACCACATGCCAATTTACCCTGTTTAAAATTACACTAAAAATAATAACATTCATTGAATTTTGATATGGCAGCTTTTAATCCAGGAGAATGTCCCAAAGTGCTTTGTAGGATTTACTGTCAAGTATAATGGCTGTGTATTGTCTAGCCAAACATCATATACCAGTATGAATACATGTGAATCAGTTTGTAGTGAACCACATCCAGTTTAGTTTGCTCTTCTTAATCATGTACTGTCATGACAGTTGTAAATCTTCGGCAGAATTCAGTGAGCTTGATCATATTGCAAGTAAAATTCATACAAAATCTTCTTCAAAGCAAGTATGCAAACCGTCATACAGTTTTGATTTCCGTTTCCCTCTTCTAATGCTATAAGACAATTTAAGGACCCAACTGTCGGTTTGCAGCAATACACATCAAAATGTTTCAGATTTTAAAATGGTTCACCTATTCAATTTTTTTATCTTCAAATTTGATTAGGAATTTGATGGAAATCAGTTTTGAAAATGCCAGTTCCACATGGTTACATTCTGCGACCAGGGCTCCCTCTGCCTCCTTATCCTCCTGGACCTGTCCGCTGCGTTCAACACAGTCGACCACACCATCCTCCTCCACTGCCTGTCCTCAGTCATCCACCTCAGTGGGACTGCACTCGCCTGGTTCGAGTCCTACCTCACAAATCGCCAGCAGTGCATCTCCACAAACGGCTTTTCCTCCCGATCTCACCCGGTTACCTGTGGGGTGCCCCAGGGATCCATCCTTGGCCCCCTCCTTTTCCTCATCTACATGCTCTCTCTTGGGGATGTCATCTGCAGACATGGGGCACACTTCCATATGTACACGGATGACACCCAACTCTATTTTTCCATTTCACTTTGCGACCCCCAGTCCCCTGATGTTCTGTCAGCCTGCCTGTCAGATATCAGGAGCTGGGTGAGCGCCAATTTCTTACAGCTGAATGTTGACAAGACGGAGGCCATACTCTTTGGCTCTCATCAACGTCTCCATTCGCACGGCTGTTACCTCCTCCACCTTCCTGGTCTGCCACTAAAACTCTCTGAACCTGTGCGCAACCTTGGCATCAAGTTCGACCCCCAACTGTCCTTCCTCCCTCACATCTGGTCCCTCACCAGCACCGCCTTCTTCCACCTTTGATGGATCGCCCGTCTCCAGCAATACCTCAACCCAATAGCCGCTGAAACCCTGGTCCATGCCTTCGTCACCTCATGGCTGGACTATTTCAATGCCCTCCTTGTCGGTCTCCCCTCCACCACAATCCATAAAACCCAAAGCATTCAAAACTCTGCTGCCCACATACTCACCCGCACCAAACTTCGCTCCCCCATTACCCAGTCCTTGCCAGACTTCACTGGCTCCCTATCCCAGAGAGGATCAACTTCAAGATCCTCACCCTTGTCTTCAAATCCCTCCACTCCTCTGCACCCTCTGTCTCTCTAACCTCTCTCCTCAAACCAGCTCCTGTTGCCTTCACTCCACTGGGTCTGGCCTCCTCCATGTCCCCCGAATCCTCCGCTCCACCCTCGGTGGCCATGCCTTCAGCCACCATGCCCCAAGGCTCTGGAATTCCCTTCCTCACTACCATTGCCTCGCTCCCTCTTTTCTCAGCTTCAGGTCCCAGCTGAAGACCTTTCTCTTCGACTGCACCTTTGGTCACCTTTCTACCCCTGCCCCTGGCTCGGTCCCGGGATCCACTATTGTGGAGCGCTCTGATACGCCGTCCGGCATGGAGGGCGCTATATAAATCAAAGTTGTTGTTGTTGTTATTGTAGTTCCATTTTTTATGTGCTCCAGAAATCTCAGTGATGCTAATTGCTGCTGCACATTTTCTGAAATTTGCTGTCAGGTTCCAGAATTCAAAGTTCAAAACAATTACCATGGCAATTAGTTTTCCTGTTACACCACTAAGATCTGATGTAACCAGTATTGTTGACATAACATATTTCGATTTTTTTAAAAAAGTCTGATGCTGAACTTGGCATCAACATTTCTGCCTTGCAAAAAATGATAGCCTAGGTACACAAACTCCTGGCAGCAAATTTCAAAATGGGGTTATGGGCATATTGAGGCCCCAAAAAAAGTGCTAGTTACAAAATGGATTTGCAAAGCATTCAGAATTATTTAAGAATGTAAGTGTTGGGTGTTAAGTATGAAGAATAAATGTTATCTACAGCAAGTATGAAGGCAACTAATCAGCACCAGGTTAATGTAGAACTGCCCTAAAGTTTGTCATTGTAACCATTTGTTTTTACACTGTTAACAAAAATTTATCTAACCATTAGACGAGAACTTCCATGGAGACACAGCCGAGAGTCCCTGCAGGAGACTCAATTATAAGGAAGGAAAAAAACATTAGCCCAAAGTGAGGAATTCTACAGAGGCAATTGACAGCGCAGCTTTAATCAATAAACAGAACAGCAATTCAAGTGCTCAATTGCAAAGACTTTGGTAACAGCATGACAGTGGGGAAAACACAAATACAGTATATTTTTGGTACCTGCATGATTTGCACGTTGCAATTCACAGGTGTTAATTGCTTGCTACTTTTAGATAATGCCATGCTTAATGAGGAGCATGAGTTTTATCATGGAACAAGGATTAAAATGGAACCCGGCACTCTCAATTAATTGGGATGATACAATTTCAAGCTAATCTTAACCCAAAGACCATTGTAAAAGGCAGGGTAATCTTTTCCTCAAAAAAGTATTATTATCAGTGTGAATTTCATTGCTTTCATTTAAACTGCCTAAATGATTTTTAAAAATGTTGTTTTTCAGTGTTTCCCTTTATTTTATTGAAGTTTTCCATTTTCTCCGAGAAGCCCTTTTACATATTATTTGTGCTCATCATAAGTTAATTTGTTTTTCAGAATCAATTCTACCTCAATTTATTCTCTCCTTTTCTTGGATTCTTTGTTGAAATCTCAAAGTTTAGCATTACACTTTTGACTTTCAGTTCAACAGTTTTATTATCCATATGATGTTTAATCATTTTACCTCCATTTGGCAAATGCCTGGATTTCACACAGAAATCTGTTCTTACCCCTGTCATAATCTTCCCTTTCTCTTTGTTCTCTTTGTTCAAGGAACCTTTCATGATATTTTAGCATTGTTTCAAAACCTTTGGAGGTAAAATAATATGTAATATACTACATTAAATAATAAAGATAGAAACTATAATGCAGAGAACTGATTAGAATAAGAGAAAAAAGGAAATTACACGTTTTTCATTTTGTATTGTTTAGTTGACTTTCTTTGTCACGTTTGTGTTTACTCCATCCCATGCCTGTTTATCCTCTGTGACTGCTGCACCTCAAGCGAATTGATCATTTGCAAAATGTCCATTTGCACCTCTCAGATTCCTGCAGCAAGCAAGGAACATTGTACTAAGCTATATGTGTCTTTGGGGCCTCATCCTTCATGGTTGAAAGTGGTAGGTATTGGTTGCTTTGTTGCTAAGGACTCACTGTAGCAACCTCTAAGAACACAAAATCTCCCAGATACAGAAACAGAAACGCCTCTTAAATATAATCGTTGTGCCAGAAGATCAGATCAATGGCCACTGCAGTCTCTTAAATCATAAGAATCATGCTAAGATTGAAAAAAAAATTGCTTGTTGTCTCCAAGTGATAACAATTCCACTGTATTTCTGTACTGTAATTTCTTCACGTGAAATACCAAGGCTGCTCTTAGAGCATATAATAATAAATAATAATTCTTGCATTTGATACAGCACCTTATCACGTCTTTGAGACGTCTCAAAGCGTTTCACAGAATATAATATAAAGTGAATATGTTCCTTGTGTACCAATAATAATGATCATTCTTCCCATAACATCCATATTTTCTCTTGTTTCCATTCTCCTCAAGGTGCTATTAAACATCATCTTAAATGCGATTCAAGAAGTAAACTTAAAAATAAAACTTTAGAATGCATCTGCAGTAGAGCAAGTGGACACAAGGTTACGAACTGCAGATGGCTATTTCAGAATGGAAATATTTCTTACTCCAGAGGGTAATTAGTGAGTTGAACAAGTTGAAGCCAGGACACTGGTCTCATTTAAGATAGAGTTTGATGCTGTGCTGAGAAGATGGGTATTCTGGATCAATGAGATCAGATAGGCCAAAGGCATGGGTTCATCTGAACCAATCTTGCGATCTTTGTTCATCACCAAAAATCAGTTGTGGTTTAAAATATGCAAAGTAAACAATTTATATTTGATGTTAGTAAATACAACTTAGATGCAGTAAAGACAGTAGAGGGTAGAATAGATTTTTGTTTAAAAATTCCCGATGGCTCAGTTGATAATTTCAATGCTTTGTTCTGAATCTAGGGCACATGTATCTGAAGGATTCTACGATTGATTCCTGATTTGTGATAAATTTGCTTAATCTATCTACTGTAAATAGTTTCCTGCTCTCTTATGCACAACTTGCCTCACAATTTGCAAGTCACCAGCAAACATACACTCAGTCCACTCTATTCCTATATTGATATTATTTATACATGCTGGTTCCCCAAAAGTTCAGGGTTCAGCATTAATCTCTTGTGAACATCACTTCTTATTGAGTGTCATTCAGAGGATACCCCTTCTATTCCAACTCTGCCTCCAAAACAATTTCCTCTCCATATCGCAATTATTCAAATTGAAACAACAGCTTCCCACGCAAAGCAACTCTAGGTAGTTAGTAATTTCCAGATTCATTAGAGTGATCCAAACTACACTGAACATCTCATCTCACCTGAACCACAAACTAATCAATATACGTGCAGAGTGCAACAGCACTCATCAAAGAGAACGTGGAAACTTCAGCAATTGCAGAATAGTAACCCAATTTTCTCCTGCTCCTTCCTTTTTGCTCTTATTTGCTCTTATTCTAATCAGTTCTCTGTATTATAGTTTGTATCTTTATTATTTTCTGTAGTATATTACATAAATTCCTCAACTTCTATCTTTCCATCATCCTAGTTTTATGTGAGTTTCACTGCATTTTAAATGAATATATTTCATCAAACAGTAAACACCTATAAGTATGTCACAACAGGCATCCATGTAAAATAGGTATAAAACTGTTTTGGTGACTGAATAAATACAGTGAAAAGGCTTTAATACAAACTAGCGATTTGTTACACACTGAAATGCAGAACAAATGCTTTCTAAATGTTCTTACCTTATTTGGTACACAGATACCATACCACAATGCAATCAAAATGATTTATGTTTTACCATTCAAGGCATCCACATTGTACGTTCCAGTAATTATCCCTGTGAAACTTTAAAAGCTGCAACCTATTTATGGTGCCCCGAAATAGCTAGCATTAACCTTAATAAATGAGTAGAGTCCCAAGGATCAATTGTTACTAATTAGAAGTGTTCTTATTTGTGAGACTCTTCGACTCAGATCCTGTATAATTTCTACTCAGATCCATTTTATGACTATTGCAATCTTTGCATCTCTGTCGTGATCTATCGCATACCTTCTTCATTGTGGCTCCTTGACATAGTCCTGGTCCCTTACCTCCTCGACTTCACTGGGTAATTGCTGATTACAACACAGAGCTTCTCCAAGCTTTGCCCTTTTTTAAAAAAAATTGGGTCTTTAGGCGATAAACTGATCTCAAGCAACAACTCATGACATTCAAAGATAATTATGGTACAAAGATATAGAGATAGTTGGATTACCTCCAACTGTGCCACTTTCAGTTACAAGATAGAATTATCTCACTGAAAACACTTATATTTTTAGCCCGACTACCACAGGTCAAACTTTTTTTATGAAGATATTTTTTACTGTTGCAGAGAAGTCACTTTTCATGAGGATTTATCCCACTGATTTACTGGATTGAAAATATCTACGAGATGACTTTTGTTTGCACTCATCCCCATAATTGAAGGTTAGAAACACAATAGCTCCCAGTCATAAGAAAGAGTTAAAATCTGAACATGGAGCGTCTGTGAATAATGTTGAAAATCCTGACAAGAGCATCTGAACTTGAGCTGAATATGAAGGGCAGACAGTGATGGCGCCAAAGCTTACATACCTTCCAATCTCGCAGATTTATTTGAATTAGACCATAATTTTAGCATTACCCTAAATACTAGATTCTATCTACTGGATAGCTAGGAATTTGTCAGGATGTCAAAAGGAATTTAATGGAATTGAAATTATGTCTTAGCATCTTCAACTTGCATTCAAAATACTCACATGACACTTCAACTGGTGGGAATTTACTTCAGATCTGTCTATCTGGTAGGAGATACAAATATTCAATGAATATGTTCTTGTTCTCATTACTTACCATTTCACTCAGAAAGATCTGACAGTGCTTTCAATCTTAATATTATTTTCCCCTGTGGAATATATAGCTTGCAGGTTATAATTTTGAAAAAAAAACTTTAGCTTGTTTCTTTCAAACAAGGAAATGTGAAAAACATTTATATTACATGTGACATTCGCCTACAAAATACGCTCTGACTATATGTTACAACCTATCCCATGGAATGCTTTGAGACATCCTCCTGACATGAAAGGCATTATACCAATGTAAGGATTATTTTTATTATCTATGAAGCTAGATGCAGGACAAAGAAGGCATACATCAAGTTAGGGACATAAGCTTTCCAAATCAATTTAGCAAGTAGCCTACCTAATTAGCTTGATGTTTTAATTTCTGATCATTAATACAATGAAGACTTCATTAACAAGCAATACTCTAACTTACTTTATTAGTTATTGGTGGAATTAGATGTGTTTTTCTTTTAAAGAGCATTTTGAATTAATTGTACACTAAATTGTTCCCTTGGCAGTGTACAGTTTTCATAGATAAATTTTTATCACTGATTTTAATGTCATTGCTCACTGTAGAGGAGCCCAGCTCACATATTATAGAAGGCATTCGATTACAAAGCAGTTATCGCTGAATTACTATAAGTAGGACTGAACATTCATGAGATATGATAATAGGAAAACTCACCATGTTGTTAAAGATTAAAACATATCATTTATCACATACAGAATCCAGAATTCCTTTTCTGTTCCTTCATCAAAACAAATGGAATCTGAGGATGGGGTGGCCAAATTATCTGTCAGTTTTCAAAGTTGCACTCATTTCAATTGACCTGTGTCGAAGTGCAAAATAACCTTTCTTACCACATAAGTGACACATTGCTTTTTAATTGAACAACACTATGACAAATGATTGCATTATTGGAAGCACAGACCTTTTCTTTTGTCTTGATATTTCTCTTTGCTTTTTTTTCTTCATTGTGCTGTTTCCAGATCGTTGTTTGACTTCTTGCTCTTGGAAATTGTTTCTCAGTATCACCCACTGTTTTCCCACTGTTTTGCTTTTATCTAAAGTAAATTCAGCATCCACCTGCAGTAAATTTACAAGTTTCGGCCTTTAGTCCCACCACTATCCCATTGTGTGTCATCTCTTCGCTGTATTCCATACCCACAGGATTCCACCAGGCTGTTAAGAAAAAGTCCACTGGTGTTCCTCATTGAAGTCTCTCATTAAACTCGGCGCTTTCAAATATTGCATTGTTTCTGGTTACAAAATGAGGACATAGGTTAAAGCTACAAAGGGCAATTTTGATGACAGATACCATGATTTCTTTCTTGATGTAGGAATTAATCAATAACTGGAACTGCTTATCAGGATAAGTGGTAGAGGCTAGGACACTGGACTCATTTATAAAAAGCTTGAACCAGTGATGGGCAGAGCAGTCGGATAAGTATTCTCAGGGGATATGATTGAACACACCAAAGGTTTGGTTTTACACAAACCGATTCTAATAATTTATAATAATCTTTGCATTTGATGTTGTGCCTCATCACACCTTTGAAATGCTTCAAAGGGCTTCACGGAATATACTGTGAAGTAAATGGACCGTATATTTTGTGGTCGAAATTGTAATCTTGTGAACTCGATTTCAGAATGTGATGTTTTTAAATGCTGCAATTTTGACAGGATCGTCAGGACAATCACCACACCACCCATGTTATCTCCCATTGAATATATTTTTTTCTCTTGTTCACTCAACCAAAAACTTTCTCAAAGACTCTACAAAATCTCTTCCAGCAACAAAGCAATACAAGATAGGGAATCGATTATGTTTATCACAACCAAAATGCTCATTTGCCTCACACGAGGATTACGTTGAGAGCTCTAACCCAAGTTAGTTTCTTTTAAAACTCTTAAACATTCAATCATGTATCTTGCTCTTTTAAAGACATGAAAAGTGGACTCTTAACCTTTATAGGGCAAGCCAATGGAGCTTTCAATAGGTTTTAATGGGCCAGACTTAAACGCTTTGCATCATTTGTATTCATACCACAATCTTCCATCTCTTCTGGCACATTTTTGAAAATATTTTTGAAAGAAATCTTGCAATGTTCTTCGAATTGTATTTTGTTTGCTTTAATGGTTGTATATGGAGGCCATAGAATAAAATCTCACATAGAAGACTATTTTCTTGAACGTTATTGAAGTGTGTTGATAGATAGTCCTTGCTTTTGATGAAGCGGTTTCAGGGAATTTACTGTAAATTGTGGTAACTGTGTGTATTGGAGGTGACAACTAAGGTTGATTTGTGTATGGCAATGTAAGTGAAAGATCTACAATATCAAGGATGATATTTTTATGCATAATAATCCCATAGCAGAAAGCTTTAGAAATATAATTTGCGCAAATCACTAAGAGTATCAGCACTTTATAATTGACATTCTCCCAGAGGGCTGTCCAGGATTGGAGTGATTTACCTAAAGTGGATGTTGGAGAAGAGTCGATTGGGAGCATTTAAAAAAGAACTGGATGAGAACATGACGAGCAGCTCTTTGGGATGCTACCCTACATGAAGGACGCTATATAACTGTCAGTGTTGTTGTTGTTATTGTGGAGATGCATTAGAAGGTTAGAAAAAAGAGCAGGAATTGGGATTAGCATAGATGGCTTCTTGGAGGAACAAATACCGAGGTGGCAAATGGGGTTCAATGGCTTCCAACGAGTCCCACATTTCCGTGGCTTTCTTGGCTTCTGCTCATGACTCTCAGTAGATTTGTTTGGAAGGTTAAATTCCAGATTGAGACTTTTCTTCCCCAGTGAATGTTTCAACATGTCATCGACGATCTGGAAAACGGTATCCGTGGCATCCGATCAAAAACCTCTTAAATTTTTGGTGTCTTTTCGGTTCTCCAGACATCATTCACATGTCTTTTGTACACTGATATACTGTGAAGGCAGTCAGGCCAATGCTCTGCTTTTCCCAATGTCTCTTGTGAAATTCTCAATTTACTCTTGGGTAGTTTCCATCATGGTTTGCAGTCAGCTCCTCGGGGATTCATTCCTCAGTCTTTTCTCTTCTGGAAACAACCGGTGGAGCCCGAATGCATATTCCAATTTTCTTCACTACTTCATCCTCAGAAATATGCAGCTTGCATCAAATCTGTAATTATACCCTTCCTTTATGTATTCATTTATCTGCTGAAACTTCTAATACTTTCCTCCTGGTATTAACCAAGAGCAGAAGAGTGTTAAGAAATGAATGACAGGACTGAGTGATAATACACCACAAAACATCTGAACACTTCTTAGTGATGTATGAAGCACAAAGCAAATAGCGGCGATTGAAAGGACAACTTTTATACGCTTTCCAGCTTTAATGCAATCTTCTGAGAAAATAATAGGTAATGTCAAAGGTACTTTTAATCTAATAAGCAATAAATGTACCTGCAGAATGTTAGGTGAATAGAAAGAATGAGTCAGCTGTTGCTTTATTATTGCTTGTGGCTGTGAACCATGATGATCTCACTCAATATGTAGGCTGCTGGGTCTTATAAGCCATTTACTTGTGATGTGGCCATCATCGGTCAGTCTGCTAAGTGTAATTTTATTACTAAGGATATTGCAAAATAAAGCAAGTTGTCATGTCTATTTCTGTACAACCAGGGCCAAAGAAGAGCAAACACAATGAGATTTTTTTTAAAAGAAGGAGAATTGCCAATTGTCCGAAGGTTCTGGGTGCAATCTATCAAGTGCACAAGCTACACTTTTTTTTTACCTGGGAATTGATTAACAAGTGTTGGAGAGTTCTATTTCATCTTGAAGGTTAACGTTGCATTTTTCACAGTAAAATGGCATTAGTGAAAATTTTTGCCAACTGTTTCTGCCACATTCACATATTCCTCTGGCCATAACTGTGAGAAATGTAACAGAGCTATTTAGCATTCAGCAGACACAGATGCTGTAGGTTATATAGAAAGAGGATTTATGTCAGTGAGGTGAAATAATAATCTATGCTGCAATCAATGATCCAATCGATAAAAGTCTAGTTTGTTGTGACAGTCTGAAAGACACCTTCAATTTTTTGAATCCAAAAGAATTGTCCTGAATGTTGATCTGTGTTCTAACAACCCATGATTTGGGTAGAATTGAGGTTACAATATTAGCAAAACACAGACAACTCATTAATTGAAGTCAACTATGATTTGAGGTTCGGTAAGGGAACTTGTATTGATATAGAAGCTCATAGAAAAAGTAAACCTTTCAAACCCATAATATTTTGATTAATAAGATATTGAATCAACATGCTGGGGCAAGGAAGTCAAGTTGTGATTCTCCTTATAAATACCTCTTCAGATGGTTCTGCCCCTCATTAGCAGTCCCATAGTCAGGGCTACATTTTGAGATCTCTTCACCATGACCTAGGTCAACAGAATGCAAATCTGTGTTGGGTATGACTGGCTCAGTGATGCCACAAATCCATGAGATTCCAGTAAGCTTGAGTTCCAAATGGTAGATCTGCTGCAGAGAAATTGCAAGGCATTATATATACCGTATATACATTTTTTAAAGTCTAAGGTCTTACCGTTTGCAAACATGTCAATCCAATTGCCCCTCACACTGCAAGACAACATACACTTACATGCCTCTTTGAAAGTAATGTCACAAAGCGCCTTACAGAGATGGAGTGCAAACAAGAGCAAGCTAGGATCTGAGACATTAGGAAGGAGTTGGCCAAAGGCATTGCTGATGGCCTTTGAGTACCAAGAGGGACAATGCAAAGCAGAGGGACTTGGGGAGGAACTTGCACATCCAGTAGCTATTGAACAATTTCCTTTTATTTTTGAAAATACAGTAGCAACAATTTATTAAGAATTAAGCACTAGATTCTTAAGAACTAGATTCACTGTTTAAAGCACTTGCAGGAAAGACAAAATCATAACTGGAGGCTTTGCGAAGCAACATGGAGTTCCCAAGCCTGCGCGGTTAGCACAACATGAAGCAAAAGCCAGCGACTGTTTGTTGCTGGCTATTGATGTTAGAGTAACTGTAGGGAAAAGCTGGGGAAAATGAAGGAGACCCATTTGATGTCACAGGGGAAACTAGTGGTCACTTGAAGCATTTTCCAGAAGAGTTTTCCTTTTAAATAGTAAGCCAGCGCCTTGGCAGTCCTTTTGAACTGAAAGGAGCTATATCCATGCAATTTATTGTTGTTATTGCAGTAAATAATGATACATATGCTGACCACATATAATGAACAATGCCTTTCTAATCTTTCACAGCGTGAACCATTAAAAATAGTGCACGATAACTACATAAATTAAATCTGCCACATCATCCATGACTGTGGGGAAAGCATCACAAACAAATATTAACCTTATTGATTTGTACTCATTTCTTTCTAAACAACTTGTTAGGTTTTGTAAGTCATTGTCTTTCCTCTCCTCAGCTATTCTCTAACGTATTCCAAACTCAAACTGAGACAGCGAGCTGTCAGAAACTTGTTCGATTCATCAAGGAAACAAATTGCCGCATTCAGAAAAGGGCTTGATAAATTTTGCTATAACCTGATTTTCATACTTAATATGGAATATGAAGAAACCACACACAATAGGCCTTTTCTTGAGCTTTCTTGTTTAATGTTTCTTGTTTAATGTCTCACTCAAAAGACAGCAACTTTGGCAGCTACTGCATTGCATCTGAGTTTCAATTTCAACTGGCACGATGAGCTCAAATTCCTGACATGCAAGTTGTTGAAGAATTAATAATAATAATTCTTACATTTAATATAGCACTTGATCACACCAACCAAAGCGATTCACAGGTTTCAATGTAAAGGACAGTGACTGTGTATTTTAGGTGAGTAGTCCAGTTGAGAACAGGAACTCACAAGTGAGGATTTGCCAGCATTGACCTGTACCAGCTGGTATGTCAATGAGGGATAGTACATCATATTGCAAGAGAATTTTCAAAATTGTATTCTCTAACCTCTCTTGGGAGAAGCAGTGATTCTAACCTGAAATGAAAGAAGCTAAATATTGGGAAAACACAATTAAATGGCATCTTCTTCTCCTTTTCCTATAATTGTTATTACTACAGTATATTAAAGTTAATGTGGTGGAGACTTTTGGAGGGTTAAAAACACCTTCTTGTAATTCCTCACTTTTTTGATGTTTATGTGTTAAGGATGATCTTAATTGCAACAGTTCTCTTCCAATATTTACGCTTAGTGATGTTGACAAACTTTCTGCAACAATTTTGGCATCATGTTTTAGTCAATATTCCCACAGATAGTGTAATGTTTGTAAATCATACAGATTTAATTAAGGGCTGATACTATCTTGTCAAATTAAATAGCCTTTTAGACATGATTAATAGTCCAAAATAAATGCTTGAATCACCACCAACTATTTTTGGAGAAGGCAGGAAAAGCATCTTATAGGATTTAACAGAGATATTAATTCATACTGTTAAAAAACAAATCTATTGCAATTTCAGGTAAAATACCCATTCTTGATTAGCGTCTATGCAAACCATTTCAACAGATCACCCTAAAAATGCCAATTGGACAATAGGTAGCAGGAAATAAGAGAAACACAGTATTTAAATTCTGTAGTTAATGTCCAGAAAATAATCTGTGGGCCCAAAGTTTTGATTCACATTCTTCCTCTATGTTTTATTCTGTTTACTCTATTGCACAATTTGATTTCAAACGTTATTGATCCCGAATATTTTAATTCAGTTCTCATGTCTTAAGTATTAGCCTGATTCAGCTGATAGCACTCTTGCTTCTGAACCAGCAAATTGTGAGTTCAAACCCCGCATTTGGGACTTTGACCTTGTTGTCCAAGCTAAATATCAGTGCTCAGTTGATCTCGCATTGCCATTTCATCAGAGAAGACAATATATTGAAGGTCCCATCTGTCTGTTTAAGTGACATTAAAAGATCCCATGGCATTATTCGAAAAGAGAAGTGAGTTTCTCTCTGACCATAAATCCTCCAGATTAAAAAACATTCACTTCACAACTATTTGAAAGACATTGATATGCACAAATCAGCTGTCGCATCTATCTGCATTCACTAACGATACTTTACAGAAAACCACTTGAGACATTTTGATGTGATAAAGTCCTATATTATATGCAAGGATTATTATTACATAATTATGCCAATAAGTGCACAATTTACTGTATATGCAGTGCTATGAATAGAGTTTCAATGTTGTGCGTCCCAGGAAATATTTGAGCTACAATAGAATGGAGTGCATTAGTAATTGATAACAAGATTGCTGATTCAAGAATAAAATAATTGTTGTTTTGCAAATTTTGATAATTAAAAATAATTGTAAAATCTAACGTGTTATAACCACTGATGCCTTAAATTGACATATTAATAATATACATGGAGTTAGAAAATAGTCCTACGTAATTTGTAAAGAAATTATTGAAAACAATGAATATATTTTACTCAGAATTTTCTTAATGCCACTAATTTATATTAAAAAGTGAAAGGCAGTATGCGAGGTGTATAAGAGGCTGAATGAGCTGCTGCAAAGCTCCCTCTAGTGGTAGTCTCATAAATTGTTATAAGGTAATGTATTTGATGGCTGAATATTTGGGGTATATATTATTCATTGGCCAGCAATAATTCTGGATTATTAATGTGATTTCACATTTTCAAAGCTACTTATGAACTTGTACAGCTGACATGTCACTAAAAAAAAATCATTAATGATGGAATGCATCAAACACAGTCCAGTCACAAATTGCTATGAATAAACCATACTATTTATTAAAATGCCATGCGAATGTTAATGTATTTTTGTAAAAGGTTTGAAAGCCTGAAACAAACAAACAAAAAAATGGGATTCCAAGGAATTTGACATTTTACTGACTGTGAGCAATCAAAAACTAATCACAATTCTAAATTCAGAATTCAAAGTTTATTTCCTGAGGCCATACCAGCAAAAGAAACGAGGGACTGGTGATGACAGACTAGCCAACCTGCCAATTGGCAGACCAGACATTGTGGGCATTGATTCTACCCACCTGTCTCCTGTTAATCCTGTGGAATTGACCATCCTGATGAGTTGGTTGGAAGCTGCCAGGACATTGCTTCATATGGCAAGTTATGGCCTGTGTTAAGAAAGTTACCATTCAGCATACATTGCTGATTGCTTTCAAAATGCAGTTGTCTACATTCAGTTTTATCACCAAACTGAGATTCCATAATTAACTGTCAAAATTTAGAGCTAAGCCAAAAATAAGAGAGGTGCTAGCAGTTTGCTTGCATACCATCTACCTATCTTAGAACAGGTATGCATTGTTAAAACTAAGACAACAGGACGCATAGGAAAGGATGAGAGCATAGTTCTCTCCTGGGCTCAATGCTAAGTGAATATGCTCCTTTATTGGTTTTTCAATAAACAGAATTTATTATGTTACTGTTCATCCCGCACTCCTCGTCTGAATTTGGTAACACTGGCAAGCAGAGTGTTTGCTGCAAGCTTCTTTTAGACTAAATAACCCCTACCCCCAATTACACTGTGTCATCAGCAAATTCTAAAATATTACTTTGATAGCCACCCAACTACCAGGTGTAATTCCACTAGAGATTCATCCTAAAATAAGATTATCAAATCTATTAGATACATTCACTACATTGAAGAGTTCATTGTTGTCAATTGCAACAGTATTTACTCTGGCTGGCGTGCGAGTCTGACTCTGCTCCTTGGTAAATTTACTGAACTGCTTGTGAGCCCATAATCACAGAATAAGAGTAAGTGGCATTCTGTGTGGCTTGGATACCTGTAAGCATGGAGATGGTTAGACAAAGACATAGAAATTTGCCAGGCGAAAGAAGAACGAGGTTCACCTGGTTGCACCAACCTGGCAGTCGTCTGACATGCCGTGTCCCGAACTATATACTGTACTGTATCCCGGGATATTATTTTATTGTTTTCTAGCATAAACTTAACTAATTTATTCTTGAAACACATCACACTTTTTGCTTCCACTATCTCCCTGGGAACATGTTCCATACGTTTACTACTCGCTTATTGAAGTAGTGGTTTCTGCAGCCTTGTGCAGTCTTGAAGAAATCCATCAGAATCTCACACCATTGAGGTTATTATATTCACTGATCAGTGGGGAACTGGACTCCCTCAGACACAGAGGACTGCACAGATTTTCAAGGACTTGCCCTTATATAATCTCAGCCCAAATAAAGCTGTTTTTTATTTGACTTGCAGTTGGCGCCGAGCTGGCACTATTTATCATATACATTTGTATGATTGCATGCACTGCAATTAATTTAAGCTATTTAGGGCATTTGGTAGAATTCAGTTGCATTCGTTTTTTACTAAGGGCCTTCAGCTTTACTTCATAACCTGATGTGCTGATTTACTGAGGTTGTGTATCTATGCCTTATCTAAACATTGCATTTAATATATTTATGTTCTGTGTTTTGGGTCTTGTAGCTCAATGGTTAGAGCACTCGCCTTACAACAACAACAACAATTACATTTGTATAGTAAGTGGGAGACCTGGTTCAGTTCCAGGCAGGGCAAAACTTTGGGCAGGTTTCCTTACTCCAAACGCCTGATCATAATCCCTCTAAAAAAATTTGTCATTTCAATCCACGGCTGTTTGAGAGACATTGCTGTGCGCAATTGGCTGCCGCATTCCCGCCCACATATACACAGTCAATTCACTTTACAGTATATTCTGTGAAGTGTTTTGAGACATCTAGAAGTTGTGAAAAGCACTGTATCAAATGCAAGGATTATTATAATTATTATCCCTCTCTTATTAAATCATATTCTTATCTTGATTCTGTGGTTATGGTTCCTATCCTTCTTCAATCCAAATGATACTACAAAATCTGTGTGCTCAAATCTATAAAACAAAAGCACATTAAAAAGTGAACAAGTATTGTTTATAAAAAAAATAAACTATTAAAAACACTTTTTCACACACAAGTACACTAACTGCTATTATCCGTCTGTTTTGTTTCATAGATGACAATGATTTACTCACAAGAACAAACATGTTCAAGAGTGTTCATTGATTTTTCAAAGTGTGATGGAAGCAAGAAGAGAGCTCTCTGCTTTTTTTTATTACAAGATGGCTTTTTTCTCCCCGCGTGTATATGCCCTGAGCCACTTGGTTTTTTACTGTGAATAAACCAATAAAGAAAACCTAAATAACTGGTAACTGGTGGATTTGACTAAAACTTAGACTGGTTACAAATTAAGCTGTTTTCGAAAATGGAAATATGTTCACAGTATCTGAGATAAAATTCCTATGGAAGCCAAGTGATATTGAAGCATGGAGCACCTCCCCAGTGACTGGGCTGCAGTGCTCCCTTAACAAGTGTGGAAGAGCCATAATGCATGAGAGCCAGAGGCATGAATGAGTTATGATTAGGCTGGATGGTCGAAGTTTTCTCTGGTGTGCTACTTTTGCTTTCGATATATTTGAAATACAATTCTCAATAAAATGTTTTTTTTTTGTACCTTTAATCTGTTCACTGCCACACAATCACTTCCAGCAGCCTTGATCTGTGCCTTAGGACTTTATTTAGTGGAGACTTCTATGACAAGCTGTTCAGTAATAACAGTGCAATAGTTTCCAAGCCTCTCTAATTGAATTCTGAAACACTTTGAAGCACTGACTGCTGTTATTTTGGCCTTTTATTGAAATTAGAATATTGGAAATGATTGAATGACCCCTGATAATAAATGAAAGGGTCTAGGGTTAGGTGTCAAAAGTTTCAAGGTTATGACAGTTAAGTCATAACTTGCCCTTATATAATCTCGAAACAGAAATCTCGACAGAGCATCTGTGAGTATCAAACTAATATCCAGAAACTTTAAGAGGACACTGTTTCTCTTGTTTCACCAATACTATTTTTTTTGTCTGGTAATGGAATAGTTACAGGAGTTGATGCACATCTAAGTTGCTGTCTATTGAATGCAGGTCTCTAAAAAGGAGATTTCATTTCAAGTACCCACTGTGCAACGTGGAATGAGATGGATTGAATTTTCTTCACATTTTATTCATCGTGGGGCAATAATTCAAGTTTGTTACTATTGAACAGATGAGGGCAGATTTCAAGCTTCGGATGCATTCAATTTCTGCAATAAAAGGCACTGTGGAGTGTTCAACTTCAATGAAAATTTTATCAGAAGGAAAATATTTTGAAAGTACCTTCGATGGCATTCCTTCCTCGTAATGTGCGATGTGCGATGTTAATAACTGGAAACAGTACAAAACTTTAGAGATGAGGTTTTCAAACATTCCAACAAACAAAATCTATTTTATGACATGCATTACATTAGAAGCATCATTTTACTGTTCTATAAGTTAAGTATGAACCATTGTAAAGTAAGCAAAATTCATTCTAGACGATTCCTGACTTAGGCCAAAAGATACTGGGACAGTTCTTCGTTAGCTCTTTCACACTGAGACGGCATTGGCCTGCTCTGGTAAATGTTGACAGTGTTTACTTCTACCATCTTAATTTAGAATGACAGCTACAGATCATTATGGACACATTGGCTGGGATCCAACACCAGCAAGTGACAATGAAGCAACTAACAAACCTAGAAGATCATTTCTAGATCATTTGACTGTGAAAGCTTGGGAGGGGAAGGTAAGAGAAGGGTGGGAAAATAATGTAGGAACCTTTACAAAGAGCTTAAATGCTTTAAAGTCTTTTTTTTGCTTCCAAATGTTTTTGTCTGTTATTCCTCTAGTGATTTTTTTTTGTAATTTGCAAATGTTTGCCTAGAAAAAACATTGTTACAGTTTTGGGCACCTTATCTTCAAAACAACATTTATTAGTAGTCGAGACCAACAAGAACAACAACAAAATTACATTTGTGTCGCACCTTTGATGTCGGGAGGACATCCCAAGGTGCTGAACAGTCAGTCCTGAGCTGGTGTTGGGATTGGAGAGGGTGGAGGTAAGAGAGGGGAAGGGGGGTGACCGATGGCACTGTCGAAGAGGAGGGTCTTGAGGCGGGACATCATGGAGTCTAGAGAGGGGGCAAGGTGGAAGGATTGCGAGATAGAATTCCAGAGGCTGGAGACAGAGTGGCTGAAGGTTCATCCGCCGATGGTGGATTGGCTGGGTCGGGGGACATGGAGCAGGCCAGAGGCAAAGCGGACAAGGTTGGTAGTGGGTTAGGAATAATCCCAACGATTTGGGCCCTCAATATACATTTAGTATTATTCTTTCTGGCCCCATCTGAGTCCTCAGATATCAATTCAAATTCTCACAACTCTTCCATTGCAAAAGTAATGATGTCCAATAATTTCTTACAATGAATAAAGTACTAATATATTATGAAATTCAGCTAACGTAAATATTTTAATGTGTTTAGGAATTGGGGATATGAATATCATTGCTGATCTCTCGGTAGGAAATGTTTGGCACAAAGCCCAGTTCTAGAGCAAATACAGAAAGCTCAGTCAAACTCCATCCTGTTAGCACAGCAAAACAAAATAACAACCAGTGAGCTACATGGGTACAAAACCAATGTTGTTCATCAACATTGTCACTGTGGCGTAGTTTTCAATATAATTTCACAGAGGCAATCACATATCTTCCATTAGTAACGTTCTTATGAAATGAACCACCCCCAAAAAAGCCTTATAATATGTCTATAAATCAGCCATATACTATATTTAGGTGATATGTGCATCAAAATATCAGCTTGGTCCAGCTGATAGCACTCTTGTCTTTGAGTCAGAAGGTTGTAGGTTGAACCCCCTTGTCAGAACTTTAAGTTCATCATAGTCCAGGTTGACACCCCAGTGTGATGCTAGAAGAGCACTATATTGTGAGAGGTGCAAACTGTCAAATGATACACTAAAGATGTCTTGTCTGTCTTTTCAGGTGGATGCTAAATGTCTCATTGTACTGTTCAAACCGTGAAGAGAGTTTCTCTTGGTGCCCTGGCCAACAATGTCCAAATTTGCTGTCACATTCACCCAAAAAATACAGTCATTACATCGACAGCATATCCTGCGAAACACTTTAAGACATTCCGGTGGTGTGAAAATGCCTTATATCAAATGCAGCGCTTATTATTTGTATTTATTGTTATCTGTATGACTCGTGGAGCATCAATCTTGCAGACATAGAAATAATAGCTCTGACGCACTACCAGTTTCCTACCCTCCATCTATAGAGATGTAGAAATAGAGAACAGAAAATATCATCTAGTGATCAGTGTTTGGGAAATTATGCCTTGTTCCAAACAGATTGGTTGAGTGTCCGATCAATTGCCATATGAGGATTGCCATGTGCAAAAATCAATTGTTCTCTCAATTCCAGAGAAATAAAAGCAGGTCAATCTTTCATAGAGAGTGATCAAAATATTGTTTTTTTGCTATAACCTGTGTTTATGAAAGCAGAAATGGCATGTCTGTAGTCATTTGACATGGGAATACATAGATCACATATGATGGCTCAATAAAGAGACCATTACAGCTGGGAAAGCAAATGAGTTTGTCTCAGTCGTTCCTGCTAAAAGTATATTGAGAAAAGCAGTAAAAGCTTGTGATTGTTAGGAGATTGAAAAGGGATCTATTATGATTCTGTTTTGATTGTAATTGCTGTTTTTGACAACACAAATTATTTACTCTGTAGAGATATAATAATAATAATCCTTGCATTTTGATATAGCGCTTTTCATGTCTTCTAGACGTCCCAAAGCGCTTCACAGAATACACTGTAAAGTGAATTTACTGTATATTTTGGGGCAAAATGCGGCAGCCAATTGCGCACAGCAGTGTCCCACAAATAGTCGTGGATTGAAATTACCAAAATATTATTGTTTATAGTATACGATAATGCCTGCATGTTATTGCAGCTGATCAGTTCATTGAGACATCTCGAAGCACTTCACTCTCTGACTGTAACTGACTCTCAGTATTCCCCACCCCCACCCGCTTGTCAGGAGTTAAAAGCATGGACTGTGTGAGTTGACTGTGTGTTTTGTGGGTAGAATTGGGTAGAAAAGCTTTTAGCTGCATTAGTTCACATTGAGACACCTGGTGAGAGCCTTGAATATTGTAACGCTCAATATTCACATACGGAAATCCATCACCGGGCTTAAGAGTAAACCACGCTGAGATTTCCATTTAGTCCACCTACACGTGGAAATCCCAGAAATAGATTGTTGGAATAATATGCACACATTTTCACTGGAGAGAGTGAGCATTCTGCTTACATAATTCCAGAAAGTATTAGCCATACTTTGCAAGAGCCAAAGCTTGGCGACCCCAGAGTGTGTGTTGGGTTAACTGCTGGAGTCTAACCAGTTAAAATCACACAGCTTGCCATTGATATCGTTCTTTGGCAAGTTTTCACTCTGCTTGTCCAATACCTGAGCTACTCTGCCTGGTATAATTGCTAGCACATTTAACTCTTTATGCACCCTCCTTCTGCTTTAATGTTCCACAATATGATCATCGACATGCACTGAATCAAACCTGAGACTACATTGAGTTACATCCATTTTGAATTTCCATGCAATGCTCAGTCACATCAACGCCAGAGACATTTGGACCTGGGCTTTTTATTCCTAACTGTATAAGATCCCAGTTTAGTGTTAATTGCTCTACTTGATGTGATGAAGGGCCTTAGCCATTTCTTGACATGAAAATAAATCCTAGGTAGTTGCCCTAGCTAGATGAACAGACTTAATTAAAATTCGAAACAACAGAACCAACCGTTGTTAATTATCCTTCATAATCTCATTAAAGGCTTTAATCAGTTCAAGGCTAGTCAACAAAACAAATATTGTGCCAGTGTGTCATCTATATATAGTAACGTTTCTGTGGTTAAAGCTGGTGTGTGATTTAATGCAGTAAAGTTTTATCTTATGCTTTGTGGGTAGGAAACATTGAAATATTTCTGTTGAAAATATCTTTGAACTCTATTTGTTTTGAAGTTATTCAAATTTTCAGTGTTAATCAAAGTACTTCTGGATGTTTCATGTACCTTTGCTGAACTTTGCTCTACCTTCTTGCCCTGTGATTGACAACAATTGGGGTAAAGAACAGAGGTCAGCTGTACAAGTCCCCAATCACATATTCATGCGATTGATCTCGGCTTCAAAATCCTAAATAAAAGGATGTAGTGACAGTGATTTTGTCACGTTATGTGCACGACATGACATCGTTATCCACACCCCTCATGTTAAGTGAGCTGGGAGACAACAAAATATTGGGCATTCGCCTAGCTCCATTGACAACATTCTTGCCTCTGAGCCACAGCCTATGGGTTCAAATCCCACATTGGGACATTCCACAGACTCACCCAGTCTATTCTAGGCAGTGCTGTGGCATGTGCTGCATTATTGGAGGTGCTGACTTTCAGATGAGACATTAAACTGAGACCTTATCTGCCTGTCCAGACGATCGATGTTCTGACAGCATGTCTGTCCGACATCGAGTCGTGGACGAGGGACAACTTTTTGCAATTGAACGTGAGTAAGACCGAGGCCCTCCTGATTGGCTCAAGCCAGCGCCTCCGCACATCGGGCGCTGCCAGCCTCAACATCCAAGGCTGCACTCTCCACCTCACAAAGCCAATCAGGAACCTCGGCATCATGTTCGATCAAAAACTTTCCTTCCTCCCCCACATCCGCGCCTTGACCGGCACCGCTTATTTCCACCTGCGCAACATTGCCAGGCTCCGCAACTATCTTACCCCCCGTGCTGCCGAAACACTCGTGCACGCTTACATCACCTCACGGCTGGACTACGGAAACTCTCTCCTAGTCGGCCTCCCCAGTTCCTCCATTCACAGGCTGCAGGCCATCCAAAACTCTGCAGCCCGTGTACTATCCCGCACCCGCCTCAGCGACCACATAACCCCCACCCTCGCCCGTCTCCACTGGCTCCCCATTCTCCAGAGGATCGAGTTCAAGATCCTCGTCCTCACCTACAAGGCCTTACATGGCCTTGCCCCATCCTATCTAACCGATCTACTCTCCCCCTACACGCCCACCCGGACCCTCCGTTCAACAGGACTTGGCCTGCTCCAAGTCCCCCGCCCGAACCGCCCCACCATCGGAGGCCGGGCCTTCAGTTTCTCCGCTCCCACCCTTTGGAATGCAATCCCTCAATCCCTCCGTTTCGTCTCTTCCCTTTCCTCTTTCAAGGCCGGTTTGAAGACTTTCCTCTTCGATCGTGCCTTCTGTTCCATCCCGAACTCTTTTACCCCCACTTCGTGTTTCACCCCTTCCCAAACACTCCCCTCCCAGCTCGGGTCACACGACTCCTGTGCAGCGCCTTGGGACATCCTCCCGACGTGAAAGGCGCTCTATAAATGTAATTTGTTGTTGTTGTCCAGATAGACATTAAAGATCCCTTTATGCTATTTGATAAGAGAGGTTTTTAATTTCGATGACATGCTGATTTAAAGGCAAGTATTATTATTGACCCCACATTGCAGTTATCCAATGTTAGTATTGATACAACTTAATTGCATCCACGATCATCTCACCTCCCATTACCCTTGCTTGAAATCCAATCCCGTCTCTATAAGGTGTTCCAAGACCTTACTTGAAGAGTGCTATATAATTCAATTTGTTGCGAGAGCAAATACATTTTCTTTTCATGCTGTCTAAAATTCTCTGGAGTGATTTTTAGAAATTTCACTATTATCAAGCATATCAAGCATTAATCTGTTCTAAAAATGCCATTGGTGGGGGTGACAGCAGAATGGGGTATCATGTAGTTTTATGTGATATTTTCAATTTCATAACTAATTTGTGAATTGAGCTGTTGAATAGGTGAAAGGGTAAGTAGATTTCTGCATTACGTTATCTAATTTGATAGTTATATTTGTCTCACGGGATTTTTAAGCATGCTTCATGTTGTTTTCTTGTAATTTGTTCAAAACTGCATCTGAGCCACAAGGCAAATCAGCTTTAGATGTCCACTATATTTAGATGGAACAGAGGTGGAGAGGTGGTGCAGGGTGGGTGTTGGGAGAATGAACACATGAAACATTTAACTATTGAGATTTATTGCCTATAAATAGATTCTTAGTCTTCATAAATTCAAAATTCTTCTGTAATAGGTTATTAAGTTTTGTTTTTGAATTGCACCTTAAAATTCACCACGTGAGAGATTCTTGTAGCTGAACCTAGAGAATTCAGAAATGTAATTAAAAATATTCATGAAAACCAAGTGATTGATTAAAATTAAGCTAACGAGAATGATGTGCAGACAATTCCATTTTTATTAATAAAATATAGCCAAAATTCTCTAATTAATTTAGAATAGCCTTAGTAATTTTCTTAGAATTTACATTTGCTAATGGCTTTGAGTGGTAGCTTCACATACTACAGTATGTTTGAAAGCAGGGCTTCTTCCCACTCAGATCCTGTTAACCCTCCGAGCCAAAGCCCTAACAGGTAGGGTAGTCCCAGCTGAATAAGCAACGGGAAGCTTGCCAGATATGCACTCAATTGCAAGCTCTTAATGGCAAGCTGCACAGTTTTAGCTGCTAAACTGCAGCAGTACCTCAACACAAACAACCATCTTCAAAGTTACGAGTAAATTGAACCATTTAGCAAATGCTGGCTGCTCTAAAATGCTACCTGGGTAGAATAAATCTAGACCCAAGTTGATTCCCTCCTGTCCTGTGCATTGTGTGGTGATTGAATTCAATATGTGCTCTCATTATTCTAATTCAGATAGCTCTAATCTTCTCGTTAGTCCACATTCCATACGGATTACTCTGTTTCAATACCAAGCTTGAACTCTCAGGCCATAATGATGTATGCAGTGTCTTCCTCAAGTTTCAGTAATATTTAGTATGTGATAGCTTTGGCTTTCTGATTTGTAATATTTCAAATAATAAATTAATTGGGTTCAGATACTGCAAGGAGCTTCAGTGCTAGGTATTAATTTGTCAAGATTGAGGTTAATTGTAAATATTGATAAAATTGTTTTAAGGGCCATTTTTGCCCCAAATTGAGTAAATGCAATCAAGGGAGAGGTTATTAATTTCAATCTGCACCCATAGCATCTATTTGTTATCTTTGAGCCAGAACACAACATGCATTAATCTTTGTTTTTTCCCGAGACAGATCTCCTAGGGTGAATGTCGAATCCTCTGACTAGCTGTTTGGCAACGATACCAGTACAATAATAAAAAGATGTGAAAATAGAGGGATTATATTCACAATATCTTGTCTCTTGCTAGGACACAAGATATATATTTGTTATATACATTATACATACAAGGCTATATGTAATTACCAAAAAGAAAATACTTTATGGGATTCCCAAAGGAATTTAAAATTAAGATTGACTTGCTATCACCATTTGCACTTCTAGTCCCCAGTGAACACCATGTTAAGCAAACATGAAGAAAATTGAGACTTCCCATTTTGCAAAAGCTGCATCACCACAAGATACGTTATATTTCTTCCTTGGAGCTACCCTTATACATGGTATTTATTGATATCTGTTGCCAAGTGAAAGTTTGGACAAGAAAACTCTTCTGATGCTCATTTTAGTACCTTCTCACGTGTTCCCATTATTAATCATTTGGTTGGTAAACAAACATTTCTAGTGTCCATCCTGAAATTGTCCTTTGCAACTGTACAAAAATACAAATCCTAAAACTTTGTCCTCCTGTTCTGCTGTCTCGGTGCATCCAAAAATTTGATTCTGGATTTACTCTTCTCAATCAGTATCACATATCAATCTATAAAGTTCCGCGTGAGAAGTCTCCTTTCAAGACTGGAGAGCCTGATTCTTTCCACTCATTGTTCAGAGTCATAACTCAATTATCACCTGCTATGGTGAAAATTAACGACAAGGTTCCATATGACAGAGTTATCTTTCAAAAAGCTTCACAATCACCCCAATCCTTCAAAAGGTAATTAAAAATTTTTAAAATCATTTTGCATATAAATTGCCTGACATCCCAGAGTTCTGTTATCATAGTCAAAATGATTATTTATTAGTAAATTTAGAAATCCATTTCTCACGAACTTGAAAGGAGTTACTATAACCCCAGAAGCTTATTAAGAATATTATTGTTTAATGCATCAATCTGTTTTTGTCATAACCCCCCCACCCCTCCTCCTCCTCTCTTCCTCTAAAAAAGCTGAAGGTTAGATGACTTTGTGTCAACAGAGACGTGTGTTGGAATTTGTTGGAAACAAGATGTCAATCTTACTGTACAGCTGGAAGTTGAACCTGTTGTGCGGAGTCACTCGGACATACTAATAATCCTTGCATTTGAAATAATGCGTTTCACATCTTTTCGATGTCTCAAAGCGCTTCACAGAATATACTGTAAAGTGAATTGACCGTATATATGTGGGCAAAACGTGAAAGCCAATTCTGGACAGTAGTGTCCCAAAACAGTCGTGGATTAAAATTCCCAATTTTTATTCTTGTTTTTTTGAGGGATTATTGCTAGGCATGTAGAGTAAGGAAACTTACCCAAGGTTTCAACCTGTTTGGAATTGAACCCAGGTCTTTCACTTGTAAGGCGAGTGCTCTAATCATTGAATTACAGTGATCTCTCCTCTTCCCCGAATGATCTTCACTTTTGTAGTTTTGATTTCTATACAATACAACACAAAATTACATTTGTGTCGTGCCTTTCACATCGAGAGGATCTCCCAAGGTGCTGGAAGAGGCTAATATAAAAATGTTGAGTATCATCCAACGGGACATTGTTTCAGGAACTCCAGATGATATCCAGTCTCATGCTGAACACACAATTGTATTTTTCCAGCATGTATTGCATTATAATAATAGAACTAATAAAATAAATATCAAGACCTGAGATGCAAATAATTAGAAATATGACAGCCTGTTAAACTGCTTCATGTAGCCACGTGTGAAGGTTGGTTTGCCTGTGTTAGTACCTGGCATGCCTATGTCAAATAAATCAACAAGTTAATTACCTACGGTCAGAATTCTACGAGTTTTTTGCAGGAACTCATTGATCTGTCCCTCAAACTCAAAGATAACTTCATTGCTGAACCTTCAGATTGGCTGACGTCCTGACAGCTGGATGGGAATCAAATATTGCAAGCGGCTTTCCCTGACTCTGGTTCCCATACTATGGGTAATGCTGCTAAAGTGTTGAGAACCTAAGATTAGGTACCAGCAAAGAGTATTCTCTGCATGCGTGCCATTCGCAAGATTGAATTGTAGTGGCAAGCAATTGATTCACTTTTTAGCCCCTCACATTAGTTTCTAATTGGCAAGGGACCAGTATATAGCCGGATATTTAAGGACTTGATCCAGGAAACAAATGTTATTTATAACCTGTGTACACTGAGGACTTTTGCCATTTACAATCCATTCGCCAATAATTACTGACACTCAGATGAACAGGATATCCAGTGAGGAATTGTGTAATACTACATTCCAGCATTCCCTTTGTGCACGCTTCATGCAACAAACGGTAAGTAAGCTAATGTCAAGATATTTATCTCAATTTCACTACTCACCTGCATGCCTGTCTTAAAGTTAATTTGCTGGAATCAGCCTATTCGTTTCTACCTAATTTTGAGCATAATTACCTTTTGCTGTCAATCCTGTCCAGCATGTCTGACTTCTGTTGTTAGAGAAATCAATAGACTTAGGAAGTAATCAAAGACAAAGGATACGTACATTGAAAACAATTCCCAAAGAGATGTATCCAAATAAAATTGCTAATTCATGGCTGTTTGTATAGCACCACTGTGCACAAATTGGCTGCTGAATTCACCTACAAAATGCATTGTCATCCATTTTACAGTACATTCTGTGAAGCTCTTTGAGACAATCTCCAGATTCGAAAGACGATATATCAAATGTAAGGATTCTATTTCTTATTACAGTATGTGCATTTAAAATAACCCCACAAAGCGACATTCACATTTGAAACACTTTACAAAATGACATATACATTTATCATAATTAGAGGATGACATTCAAACAAATAAAAAGCATATTGTTCGGACTACAAAAACATTGGATTGCTAGTTGTATCATCATGACTGTACCCTACCCTACTGTACCTTACAGCATTGGCATTGTCCCACAATTCTGTACATTGCCTCATGTTGGGATTATAATTGTATTTGATGGACCTTTTATTCATGACCTTTCTGTCTCAGGTTGTTCTCTCAGCCTCTTTATTAACCTTAACCATAAGAAATTCTCCAGCCGACTAAAATGGCAACAATGATCCGTTTTCTGACTTATAACAATGACATTCGTAAAATAGCCAATTGACGGTGAATAACCCAGAGTAAGTTCTTTTCCAATGTAATTGGCCTTGCCACAGTTTGTATTTAGTTGGCTATACTAATAGACTATTGGATGCGGTGCTCCAATAGCAAGAATAGCTTCCAGTATGTTGCCAACATTTTATAGCCAGATGCTAAGAGATACGAAGGCTGAGCAAAATGTATTTTGTGTCATGAGGAAGGGCGTAGGAAGAGAAGCAGCCAAATCTTTATCTGCGTGACAATTTTGGTTAAAGTTGGTTCGAAGTGTACCCGGGTGTCCAGATTCATTGTTCACTGTGAGCCGCAGACACGTGGCTCAAAGCTTTAGAAAAAGATTGGATATTTAAACAATCAATCAATCTGTCTCAGAAAATAAATAATCACTTACTGCTTTAGTCACATCGCATGACTGTTTACCACTCAGTGAGTATTGTGTTACGCATGCACCCAATTCATTTTACAGAAATGCGGGTGTCAGCAGAGCTCTGCAGAAACTAAACTGTTGCACACATGGACTTGTCTTTTTGGCAGAGTAATCTGCATGCACTTTTGGGACCAAGACCAAATAATTCAGCAATAAATTATTCATGGGCGAATTATGAGCAGCTTTGGTGCAAATACATGCAGGCATTGATGCCCAACGTGACCCCATTCTCATTTTGAAGAGAGGGGTGATCTTCATAGGCTTGAACTTGTAATAATAACTTATAATAATAATAATCATTCTTGCATTTAATTAGCACCTTATCATGTCTATGAGACAACTCGAAGTGCTTCACAGAAATATACTGTTAAGTGAATTGTCTGTATATTTTATGGAGGAGAGGTGTTGTAACTTCAAAAATTAAGAAATTTACCAGGACTTTCCATCTTGCTTTTATTTAGTGTCACTGTGTGATTCAGTTTGGTTTGCTCAATTTTAAGAAACATTTATGTAGTTCAGAAAGGGATTTGTTGTGAATATGTGGGAGTGATGGAATAAACATTCAAGAACTGATTTATTGCAAGACTGTCTAAATTAGTTACATGTTCTGGAAAGCCTAAAAGAAGCTATACATAAAAAATGAAGAATTCAGTGGATTCTCTATCAGTAACCGACTATGTCTACAGTTTGCAGTTTACTTTGTCAATTTACCTGTAATTGAGATTAAAATTGATAGGTATGTACTGTAAGAAAAAGCCAGACACATATATATTTATAATTTATTTAATATGCATTTCAAGCAATATGCTCTCATTGAAAAGGCAAAGTAATAAATACTGTACTTAGAATACAAATGTGCCTCCAACCTCAGTGCACATTCCATAAGATTTGGATATGGGGAAAGGCAGGTAAATGGGAAATGGGACTGAAAAGATTAATTGTGAGAGTAAGCATAGACACAGTGGGCCAAATGGCTTTCTTCTGTGCTGTAAATTTCCATGATTCTAGGAGTTCAAGCCTTTGAAATATAGTTGAATTGAATGTTTATATGAAAACAATAAGAATAATCCTTTCAATTTATTTTTTAGTCAACCGGTTATCTGACACATGCGGAAACCTATCACCATGTTTAAGAATAATACATCCAAAGCCTTGTATTGTATTTGCATTGTAACCCCTTACATCCCCCTCTGTATATGTTAATGACTTTATTTACCTACTTGTTGCAAGGCGATTTAATGCAGCAAGACTCAATGTAATTGGTGGCCTCAGTTCACAAGGGGGGCACACGATAGTCCGAAGGTTCGATAGTCCGAAGGTTCATTAGTCCAAAGGTTCGATGGTCCGAACACGCAAATTTTCCTATACCATGGTTACCGCTCGATAGTCCGAACCGACAATGAAATAAGGTTTGTTAATCCAAACATTTCCATCGTTAGGGTTAGGGTTAGGGTTGGGGTTAGAGTTAGGGTTAGGGGAAGCTTCGGACTAACGAACCTTCGGACTAATGAACGTTTCGGACTAACGAAACTTCCCACTATTGAGCTATAACCATTCACAACACCCGAGGTAACATTTGGCAGCTCAGCAGATAATTGGATCATATCACGTTTTATTCTGATGAATTATATTTCTGATACCTATTTAAAAGGTCATAATGCCCAAAGAAGGAAAATTCCCCCCGCCCCCATCCACTCACCCCCACTCCCCACTTACGTTTAACGAACAGTAAAAACACCCCACACTAACCCAATTAGTGACAATAAATAAATACTGTACAATCAAGAGAGAGTAGCCGGTATTACTTTCAAGAGATAGACTTACAGTCATTGTGGCTCATGAACTTCCTCTTGTAACTGTAGAGTTTCCGTTTTTCATTAACAATGTACATCCCTGGTTATTATGCATGAGCAGGATAAAAATAGTTTCTGTTTTACCTTTAAATAGATAAGCTTGTTGCAACATCACTGGAAGTAGTGTTAAGGAACAAACAGTCACATAGAGTGCAAATCAATTAAAATACTAGATAATATTACAGTGATACATACAGAAAAGCTTATTTTTTCACATAAACATGCCACTGGAAATAATTTAGATGTGACAGATCTAATTTTGTACAGTAATTTTACCACATTTCCCTCTGCAATTCTATCAGTCCCTTGTGTTCCTTTTTTTTACGTACCGTATACAAAAATGTTCTATATTCCAAATGCAAATTCAGCAGAACTTCAAACATAAATTATGGCGGTTCCTGTTGAAATATTTATGCAATTGTTAAACCTGACATTAGACAAAGCTTCAGACTGCATTGCTTTGAATACCATGTGATCCCACCATATTTACATATTCAATAGAATGGATGTTCCACAATCTATGATCAAAAATCTGCCAGAAAAAAAACAACCAGATAAAAGCTTACTTCTGAATCTAATTTGTCATGTAGAATTTAATTGCTGATCAACAGTTGTGCAGCACATTGGGAACTGGTCAAAGAGGAGCTAGTTGACCAGAATGGTACACTTATCTCTCACTTCCATCATCATTTGGGTTTGAGTTTGGAAGAGATCCTGTTCTAGGTCAGTGTTCCGGGGAATTTGTTTGGACTTCAAGATTTCGGCCCTATCAATTTATCAAACTTGCTTTCCTTCGTGGACAATATATTGCATCAGTTCAGTACTATGTGACTTGCAAGGCGCTCTATAAATGTAATTTTGTTGTGGTACTACCAGACTTATTCAGCAATGGAGATCAACTTAAAGTATCCCTTTTATGCATTTCTGCCACTGTATGTATAATGTTATTTAATGCACAAAACACAATGTAGATTCACTCAATTCTTGAATGCAAACTTTACAAGTCAACTTCTTTCAAATCAACTTCTTTCACACTCTCTTTCCAATCTGCTTTCCAAGCTTCCCAGAATCCTTTTATACTTGCACCTTCCATAATCAATTGTCACTTATGTCGTTCAAGCAAATATGCAACAATATGTTCACAGATTTAATCTCTTTCCTATTATTCAGTCAATTTTCACCATATTTTTTGTTTCCTGTTACAATTCCCTAATCTATGCCCAAATGGCATTAAATTATACAATCAGACTGTGTACAGAAAATTATATTACCTGAATGTTACTGTTTAACGTCTGCTACTTGTCAAGCCCTGGGTTTATCTTTGTAAAATTCAAAGCCCTTGCAAATTTCCATCCATCCTCAAAATGATAACGCTCCAAATTATTCTTGAATTCATATATTTTGATTAGGTTAGTTATCATTAGACACTGAAGGGTTCTGCTTCTGTGGAATTCTAATTTACTTTCATGTTGCTCTGCAATTTTTCCGATCCCTTTATATGTGAGTTTGACAATTGAAATATTCTTTATTTATCATTCTTAGGTCACAGAATCTGAACCTGAATTATTTGAAAAGTTCAGTTAGCATTTGACTATTGTTTCCAATTCAAGTTCCTTACACCCAAGCTCCGCGCAAAAGACCTTTGGTCTTAATTGAATTCATGTTGATGCCAGCATTTCACTCACAAGGGTTTTACAAATACAATCGGATGCAAATTCAATAATCTCTGCATTAGTATGTGTGGTCTATGAGAACTATCCTATCAACACCCTTTATATAGGATGTTCTGTTTTTTCAGCATCCCAGGATTAAATGTGCAATTGATTTTGGCTACAAATTGTTATGTGTTACTTGTTATTTGTTATTGTTCTCAGTTACCCCCCCACTACCCCCACCTCCAAACAAAAATACCGGTAAAAATTCATATGAAAGTAACTGTTCAAATTTTTTTTATCCAGAAGTAAACACAGACTGCTCAAAAATGTTACCATTTACTTTGCAACACTTCAAGTTATTTTTTTCGGTATCACTGATTTCTGATTCTTTGCTCAATAATTATTTTTTACAGTAATTATTCGAGATCTGCTGGCCAGGAAACTAGACTGCCATCTACTAGGCGACTATTTGTATTGCAAGATATTCTCTAGAACTTTCATGTTGGAAGCTGAGGGATCCAATTGATTGATTGTATTTACCAGGAAAGTTTGAGGATAAAAAACAAAATGGTTTAGCAGGTGATTTGGGAAAGTTCAGCTTATCAGATTTTCAATTGTTACTAATTATGCTCCAGGCTCATGTCTGAAGCAATGAGACAAATATCATCTAATTATATAGTATTACTATTTAAAATTATTCTTTGTATCTTGAATGTAGCAGAGTTCAACACACACTTTAAATATAGCATATGGAAATCATCTTTCTAAATATATCCTGAAACGCTGTCTGATCATTGGGGAATATTACTATGACATCTCTTTGATATTTGCTTAGGTTTCAGGTGAATAACAATTGCATTGCTGTGCTTTAAAGGTACTTACGACGTTGTGAATTACTTCAATGCCGTTGACTATTGGTGTTTGGATGCAATACTGCACTGATTTGTTTGGATTATTTAAATTTATTAATACTAATAATAATAATTCTTGCATTTGATATAGTGTTTTTCATAGTGTTGTGCGGAACGTCCCAAAGTGCTTTGGAAAATGTATTGTAATTTATATATTTCTGGAGAGGTTCACGCCAACTCATTAAAACAAGGCCTGATTTGAATGAAAAATAAAATAAAACACAAACAGAACTTTTATTCTCCACATTTGTTTTGGTTTCAATAATGGAAGAATTGAAACTATATTTGCATACCTACATACCTACACACAAAATAATAAAAATTGGTCATTTCAATCCACAACTGGTTGTACAACACTGCTGTGCGCAATTGGCTGCTGCGTTTCGCTCACAAATACACAGTTAATTCACTTTACAGTATATTCTGTGAAGTGCTTTGAGATGTCTGAAAGACATGATAAGGCGCTATATCAAATGCAAGGATTATTGTTATTATATTATCACTGTTACTTCTGTCTAATTAACCATAAACTGTGACAGACAACACAAGAAAAATCAATTTAACTGTGTTTTGTTAGTTTTTGAAATATTCCAAATCACTACCTTTCAGCAGAGCAGTTTTATTTGGGTTTGCGAATTTAAAATGGTAATTAGATTTTGGAAAGCAGATGTATTTATTGACCCTAGTTATCAAAAACTGACAGACTCATTAAGATTACCTCTACTTCAGGCTATACTTGACCGTGTGTCAAAACCAAAGTGAAAAAATCAATATTCCAGGATTTGAGAAGACAGACTTCCATCTCAGCCAGAATTTAATTTGTTTTACATCATGCCAGATTCCAGTCAAAGATTAAATTAATAAGGCGATAGAAAGTTAACCTTCTTCACATGTAATTTACTGAAGGCTGTATAATTTAAAAGGCAATGATGTGCCACAGTTCAAAAGAAAGTATAAAGTTGTGGAATTCAAATCAGCTTATTATTTTTTAAAAAGTTATTATTTCTGTGCACTCTAATTAAAATCCAAAGCAAAAAATGTAATCAATCTAAGCACAATGTTATCCAGAAAACAGCTTTTCCATTGCACAACTTTCTCTGACCTTCCCAGTTAATATTTTGTCACTTTATGGTGGAGGATTTTGTGGCATTGACAGTGACAAATAGTCAGTCAAGTTATCAACTTTATGTGTTTATAATAGGATTGCTTTATTATCGTCATAGACAGCTACTTTACATCTAGCTGTTAATAATTTCTATGTAAAAATGTCTTGTGGAAAACTTTGATATAAAAAAGATAAAATGCTAGAATTATACAGCGGGATTTGGCCATATGAAAGAGAATGTTAGTTTAACATTTGAGGTCAACACCTTCAAAAGTATTTCTCATCAGATTCTGAAGCATTAATCTACCTTCTACTTTCAAATGCTGAGCTATCTTCTGTGGGTTTTTTTAACACATCATCACCAGGGATGGCAACAAAATCACATGTGTAATGGACAGTTTATTTTGAAAGTATTCGTTTTTATTTTTGACAATTGAATTGCATACATTGCTGTTTCAACTTTTGTAAGATCTGATCTTTCTGTTCTTTCAGTTTAACACTATTGCTATATTCATGTGGAATGATGGTTCTTCCACCAATTACAAATTACGTTTCTTCTTGTTTCATCGAAAATTTTTCCCAATGTTTTCTCAAACAGGCTGTGAGGATTCTTGCTATGGCATCTCGTGTGTCACTCATACGATCTCTTCTTTCTGCATAAACTAGGCTCAATTACTTCTTGAAACACCCTTAAGAGTTTTATTATCAACTTGACAAATTGCTACAGAACTAAGTGGCATGTGTATGTCACTTGGTCCAAATGGAGTCCTGACGATTATCATTAGATTTGATTATTTGTCTAATATAACTCCTCACAACCTATCTTTGGCCTTAAATTGTGAGTATGGATTGTGATAATGTTGCTTTACCTCATGAAATTCTTGAAATAAACGCAGAATCTCAACTTGCTCAGTTGCAGATAATGCATTCCTTTCTGCCTTGTTTCTGTACTTCACATGGGTGTGACATATTTCTTGACAACTTGCAAGTCAAAGTTATGTGTATATCTTCTCTGTGCTGCTCAGCCTATCGGATCCATCACAGAATCATTGTGCAATTTGACCTTACCCCATTGGAAATTAGCTGGATTTCTTATTGTATTCAAAGACCCTGAGCAGAAACAGATTGCACACAGCTCGAAAGTTGGAAACTAATATTACAACAACAATAAAATTACATTTGTATAGTGCCTTTCACGTCGGGAGAACATCCCAAGGCGCTGAAATAAAAACAGCAATAAACCAATTCTTCAATGTTGCAACATTAGAATCCCAAACCTGTTCAAATGTACCATATCACATGGTGGAATTACTCACTGAGGCAACATGGAACAGAATGGCTTTGATCCTTTTGGTATACAGTTCATACATGTAGGACATGTGGACTTCTGTAGCTCAGTGGTTAGAGCAATCGCCTCGCAAACAAGAGACTTGGGTTTGATTCCCAGCTGGGCAAAACCTTGGGCAAGTTTCCTTGCTACACGTGCTTGATATTAATCCCTCAAGTACAAATGTCAATAAGAAATTGGTCATTTCATTCCATGACTTTTTGTGGGACACTGCTGTGCATAATTAGCTGCTGTGTTTTATCCACAAATATACAGTCAATTCACATTACAGTATATTCTGTGAAGCACATTGAGACATCTAGAAAACATGAAAAGTGTTGTATCAAACGTATCCTGTGAGTATCACTCATTGGTTTGCTCAATATAGTTATTGTCATCTGTTGATCATGTAGAACACCAAGGCAATATACCTGATGCTGTTCTTGCAAGATTGCAATGCATTTCTATTGAATTACTGTCAAAATCCAATTGACATCTTTGATGTCAAATTGGTAGAACATCAGTTGGAAAGCTTGCCTTTCATTACCATAGAATCCCAAGGCACCTGTTTATAGTCAGTATATCAAAAAGATATACAGTATATACCAATTTTATTTTTAAAATTCTTGGAAATAGTGTAGGAAAGTTACTGTGAACTTCCAATGCATGTAAATTAAGATTCACACAGCTACTTCAATTCAGTGATTTGTGTTGTTTTATATTCGCCTACAAACTACACACAGTCACATCACATTGCACTATATCCTGCAAAGAGCTTTGAGACATCTCAATGACATGATAAGTTGCTACATCAAATGCTAGAATTATTATTCTATTCAGAACTCTGCAGTTTGTGTTGTATCCAGCTCCAGTTTCTGCGAGCCTACTAATCCCATCCACGCCAGGCTCCACTGGCTCCCCATCCCCTTGATGACCGAATTCAAGATCCTCA
Organism: Hydrolagus colliei; assembly: GCA_035084275.1. Taxonomy (NCBI): domain Eukaryota; kingdom Metazoa; phylum Chordata; class Chondrichthyes; order Chimaeriformes; family Chimaeridae; genus Hydrolagus; species Hydrolagus colliei. Next base: position 13,373,349 of record CM068754.1, read on the forward strand.
TACTCACTGTTAGGTCCTCCACAATGTTGCCCCACCCTACCTCCATGATCTTCAAAAATGTTATCAACGTACGCCCTACTCCCTCCACTCGGCAAGCACTGGCCTGCTTTATGTTCCCTGCCTTGCCAAACCAGTTTATCATAGGTGGTCGGGCTTTCAACCTTTCTGCCCCCAAAATGTGAAATTCCATCCCTTCACCTCACCCCTTACCTTCCTTCCTTCGAGATCCATCCCAAGACATTCCTCTTTGACTGGGCCTTCGGTTATCTTCCCAACCCCACCTCACTGGTCCTAACCCCTCTCCAATCCAACCCTCATCTCAGCGTCAAACCCTCGATTGTCCAGCACCTTAGGTCATCTCCAGGTACAAAGATGCTGCATAAATGTGAATTGTTGTTCTTATTAGTAGTAGTCTCAGCATCTTGTTCCAGATCATGATGTCCAGTGTAACGTTTGGGTTTGTTATTAATCCTATAAATGAATTAAAAACCATATAGTATAATTGTGCGGTGCTGCAGTTTTAAGGCAAGAATCTTAAAAAATGGCTACTCTCGAGTTTGACCTCCTAATTAAATGATAAAACTACAGCAATCCAAGGCAGCAAAATAACCCTTGATGTAGATATGTGGAATGCAAAAGTATTTTTACTAGCGAGTTCTCAGAGGCTTCACCTTCTGGGCAAGCCAGTGTATTTTGCTAAATTGAATAAACATGGTTCATACTGCAATACACAGAGCTTTCAGGAGGTTGCTTTCAAGGAATCAAATATATAAATCAAATAAATTGGTCACTTCAGACCACAACTGTTTGTTGGACACTGCTGTGCACAATTACTTGCAATTGGCTGACGTGTTTCGCCTACAAATTTAGTCAATTAATTTTTACAGCATATTCTGTGAAGTGCTTTGAGACATCTAGAAGACATGAAAAGTGCTACAGTATATCAAAATGCAGGGATTATTATTATTATAAGGATAATAGCACAAGCTATGATGATTTCCAAATATTTTAAATGTAAAAAACAAGTGATCTAAATACCTTAAATATGTTTTTTTTTACAAATACTGTATATCTGACCAGTTAATCGTTTAGAGGAAAGTGATGTTTTTAGAGATGCTCTGGGAAGCATGCCACCATAAAAAATCTTCTAATGCAATGGCAAAAAGGACTTATATAATCAATAATATTAATAATGCATATACAGTACAATTGATGAATGATTCATGCATGGCAGCATATGTATAATCATAATGGAAAGTCGGAAAGCTGCATGACCTGAACTGCATGACTTGCTGTACACACTTTGGAATGTAATACAATATTGAGTCATGTCTTGAGGAAGGGGTGGTGAGGAACCCCATCATCAAGCGAACACTTGAATAAATAAAACTGCAATAATTATTTTCCTCTAGTTGCATGAACTGTGACTCGACTGTATTTAAATTTATGTTCCTCTCAGCTCAGTTCTTTTTAATGATCTAGGCTCACTAACTTTAGTAAAATGTTGCCAACTTTACACTGTACTCTCCTCAATCTTTTTGCTGCAAAATGTATACTGAGATATTATAGTATCTACTATAATGCCCTGAAGAAATAAGGTAATAAATTAATCACATTATAAGGCTGCTATCATTGTTTTTTTGTTGGTTTGTTTTTGCATAAAACAAAATAGAGTATTTTAAATTGTTATCGGCATGACTAAGCATTGAGGAGAAAAATAATGTGATAATGATAATATCACATACTCCATTTTCTCCCTTTGTTGTAAATTCCGTTCCAGCTTGCAAGTTTTTCAATTACCACTACAACAACAACAACAAAATTAAATTTGTATAGCTCCATTCACGTTAGGAGATAACATTTGTGTAAGGAGTGTGCCATCTTAAATTTGGCTTCAATTTGTATAGGAAAGAAATAGAGAATACAAAACGGACTTTAATAACAATGTTAAATTTAAATGCCTAATAATAATAATCCCTCCAAAAAAACAAAATGATAAATTGGTCATTTCAATCTACAACTGTTTGTGGAACAAAAACAGAAGTTGCTGGGGAAACTCAGCAGGTCAGGCAGCATCCATGGAGAAAGGAAAAAGAGTCAACGTTTCGGGTCTACAACCCTTCTGTGGAATACTGCTGTGCACAATTGGCTGCTGCGTTTCGTCCACAAATATACAGTCAATTCACTTTACAATATATTCTGTGAAGCACTTTGAGACGTCGATAAGATGTGAAAAAGCGCTCTATTAAATTCAAGGATTATTATTATTGTAACATCATATGAGCAAAAAGCCCTTTTGATATAGCGAAATTCATTGCAAATTTCAAGAATATTTTGCATTAAGTTTTGCATCCCTGTGTACAAGATTCCCTGTTCAGGTTCAAAACAACCTGGACTGATATTGGCTGATGTTAAGGTGTTTCTTACAAATGGGAACTAGCTTTCCATAGTGGTAAAAATCATCAATCAAACCTCCTGGCAAAGTGGTTACGTCTTTGCACTATTTATACTGTACATATTCGAGGAAACTAAAATCCTAACTTGAAAGACATCCATCTCTAAATGATAGCCGCAGATCAGAGAAACGGCTGCTAGATTTATCTAATTGTAGATTACTGGGTTATTAGCCAGTAGTGGAATGATTCACAGTCAGTTCTGTATACTTTAGATATTCCTCTTCAGTAGGCTTCAATCCCAAGATGGCGAATAGATAAATACATCATTTCATTCTTAATTATGAATCAGAGTTCAAGTCTACAGAGGCTCTTGACCCTTATGGAGTCTTGGCATCCAAGGTTTTCCACAGAGCCCACTAATTGTTTAGAATTCCCCTTACATATGCACTCGTTGAATTATTGCAGTTCAGGCTTTTAATATTTCCATGCTTTGTTTGAGAACCTCTGTTACAATGAATGCACTGTAATCATACTCTCATTATAATACCTATTTTCTTTCCATTTCATTTTTTAATTGATTTCTATGAATTGCACGTAAATTGCTTCCTCACTCGTGTTCTAAAAAGTAGTCTAATGGAGTGGTAAGAACCGACAATTTCTCTCAGGATTGCTTAATAGGGAAATGCATCCTGCTGATTTGAAGGAATTCCAACACAATCTGCGTTCAGAGCAAGATTCTGTATGACAAGCCTCCAGTTACTCATCTTAGATTCCTTATTAAAGAAGCACATTTGAGATTGTTGCATTTTCCCCCCCATTATCCAGCATTTTCTGGGAAATACTTAATTATGTAAGTGATGTTTGGTGACATTTTTCCAACATAACTTTTTTGAAATACTTACAAATTTTTATTTAAAGTACTTAATTATGCATTTGTTATGCTCTCCAAGTCAACTATACATAAGTAAATATTAACCTTTCATTCTGTTCAGTTACATGTGCAAGAATTAATTGAGAATTCAGGAGGCAGGCGAAAGGTCTATGCATGTCATTCATTCAACCTGCCTCAAGCTAATATGTTCACAAGGCACAGAGACAATGTTATCGTAGCAGATATAAAACAATGGATTACACCCTAGTACACATTACCTCTTCTCCCCCTTTCTTCCCTCTTGTCTTCTCCCTCCACCCCATGCTCTGGTCTCAACCTTGGGACGTTGTTGTATTCTGTAAAGTGCTTTGAGATGTCAATAAGACGTGGAAAGCGCTATATAAATGTACGGGTTATTATTTTATTTTATTATTATGTAATGCTTTCACCATGTTTCTCTGGTGGGTTTTGAAGGAACATTAAGCTAAACACTGTTTAATTTATAAGATGGATTTTTTTTCTCTAGATTAATAAGGAGGAGTTGAGTGCCACTTGCTGTGTCATGTGGGGGAGAAATATGAATGTTTCGGAACCCTTATGTTAATTATCACAAGAAACGCATTGTAAAATGACACACGTTTCTTAACATTCAAGAATTGACACCAGGAACTTCCCATCTCAACAACAACAACAACAAAATCCCATTTGCATAAAGTCTTTTATGTCGGGAGGACGTCCAAAGGCATTGAAAGTCCATCTGTGTCATAATTATTAATTGTGTGGGCATTTTTTTACTGGGAAATAAGTAGTGATTTCCTGCTTTTATTATTCAAGACTTGAAGTCTATGCTTCTACTCTTGTGTGTGTCACCAGGAGTGGTATGCTGCATCTAATTAATCTATGTCAGTCATCGTTTATGGATCTTAAATCAATGCAACTCGTTCCAATATATGGTAGTGTACAATAGTATCACCAGTGTGTTTTTTTCTACAAAACTAGTCTTCTGTGCAAGAGTACCTGAAGACAGATAGAAAGAGAGGGAGAATTATTTGGTGGTATTGCAGCATGAGGTATAATAATAATAAACCTTGCATTTGATATAGTGCCTTATCACTTCTTCAAGACATCTCAAAGCGCTTCACAGAATAGGCTACAAAGTGACTCTATTTTGAGGGCAGAATTGTATGTACAAAATAATCAAATCATGTGGAAAACAAGGGATACAAAATAAAACAATTGCCAGTAGCTTACTTTGGATATTAAAACATATCTTTTTGATGATTCGCTTTCAACAGTTGAGCTTGAATTTCAGCACCTTAGTATGTGAGAGGTGATATACAAATGTAATTTTGTTGTTGCTGAATTACTACCAATCATTTTCACATCAGACGCAAATCGCCATCACATTGATGAATTACAAAAGGGGGAAAAAAAAACACTTAATGTCTCTCAACCACAAGGGCAACCGTTATTACTGAAATTGACTTATCGGATCAATTAGCACAAGGAGTGGGTTTATGAAAATCTGTTGGCTTGAACCCGTGAGTGGAAATACAGATAATATTATGGGTTTTTACAGCTCCAAAAACCACAATCAAAGAAAAGTTATCAATTCTCCGTACATAATGAAAAGTTACCAAAATATTACTGTGTATGTAAAATCCTTTACTGATGTATGATCGTATAAGCTCAACGGTCAGAAGGTATAATAGGATAATCACAGCCACATGGCTTGGTCGCTATAATAATTCATCTGAAGAGCCATTACCTGGAAGGATGCTGCCTACGGTTAGCAGCATGAAAGAGAGAGTGTAGGCTGTAATCCAACACAGATAAGTGAATCTTGGGTGGGGAGAATGGGGGATTGTCAGCTCATTATATTTCACTTTAGGTGTCGGTGTTTTTGTTCAACATAATCCTTTCCCCAGGATCAGACTGAGCAAAATAGAGTTGTAATTATCAAACCTCTTGGTCGCAACGAACAACTGGCACTTTTCCCAGACATATTGCAGGTGATTTACCTGCATACAATGCAGGCTCAGTTCTCAGTACTGGGCATAGGAGTCAGGGAAAATTGATAGGGTCTTGCCCTGGGCATCTTTGTATTATGTTCCCATTATGGTATACACACCTACAAGGCGGAGAGAGAGATAGCTTACAAACATACAACTTCTTGTATCCTGTTTCTCCGACAAACGTTTAGCAACAACAAGTAGGCATTTCTTGTAGAAAGGGTTGTAGAAATCCATAATTCTCTCCCCCCTAAAGGCTGTGGATGCTGGGCCAACTGGAATGTTCAAGAATAAGGTAGATGAATATTTGTTAGGTGAGGTTTTGAAAGAGGTATGAAGAGAAGGATGCAGGCAGATAAAACTTAGCCTAATTCGTTAACCAGTTCACAAGTTTTTAATGATGTGATAGCTAAAACTGGTGATAATTCAGGTGAAAATTGTGCCTTACTTTCTACACCTCATGAAAATTATCCCATCATAATATTCACCCCAAAATAAACAAGGCCAATTGAACTACTGTAGTATGGAAAGTACCAGAAGCAGATTGTTTGAAAATCGCCATTAAGACTAATCACTTTCGTCAAACTTCAGCTAGTATTACAATACTTTGGCACCAGGATGATATTAACATATTTGTTATATTATATAATAAATCCAATAAAAGCAGCAATTTGTAGTTGCTGTAACTGAAATCCCATCTCACAATAGGCAATATGAATTGGTTTAATGTTACTCAAGTTAAAGTTTTAAATGATCCAAATTGCTGCAGGACTGAAATAACACATGTAATTTGTTGTTGAGTAGCTGAAACAATTATGTTGGGTGTGCTGGTATTTTAAGTAACTTAGAGGAGCTAGTGCAAGACGAAACCTGGTGCAGACGAGACGTGGCTCACTCCCAATATATCACAAAACAGAGCTAATGTAATTCCCTACAGAGCAAATCTACTCATTGGCAAGAAGGCAAAATTGATGCATGTAAATTGCTTCTGGCACAGACACAATGGGCCAAATGGCCTCCTTCTGTGCTGTATAACTCTATGATTCTGTATAGTTCTATGATGTAAATTTCATGTTTCATGAAGAAATTTTGTTTGCCAAAGCTTTAATTGTTCAAGCGTGAAAATGACTTTTTTACACATGAGGAAACTATTTGTTTTCGGAATTCTCTACAAGTACAAAAATGTGCACTTATGTCATCGTTACATTGCAGGATGAACATCTCAAAACAAATTACACAAATCATTTTGCACTGCGGCTTTGCAGTACAGCCAATGATTTGTAATTCAACTAGTAATGTGGCTAAAAGCATTTTTTCCCTTTCCATGCAGGTTTATTTGTCAATGTGGTTAAATCAAGTTCCTTTGTTTGATTGTCGATATTTTCAACTAGCTGAAAAATATTTGATAATCTTCTCATTTGATGTAATACAGTATTTACTGTAAAGTGTAGTAAGTGTGTATTTCGTAGGACCATTAAATGCATGCAAAAGAGATTGCAGACATCTGAAATGAATCAAATACACGAGCTACTTGCAGTAATTGTCTGCAGAAATTTATTTACTCGTTGCAGCTGATTTGTTTTCAAAGGTAGACAGCGCAAAATGTTTTATTATGTACAATTGAAGAATCAGAAAATCCAATGCATTTTTAAAAGCATCATCTTGCTTTTCCATACGTGAACTCAGCACCTTATTTACATTTGTATTTGGCCGCACCTTAAAACTAGCAGCCCCATCGCATCCTATGGATTATAGATTCCATAAAACATTGATGAAACAATATTTACAAGTAGCATAACATTTTGACCTAAACTCAGGGTTTGAATTATTGATAATATTACATACATTCTCCTGAAAACATAATTTCTTCTGCATTATGATTTTGCATCAGCTTATCAAGTGATACATCACAATTCCTCCAAATACAATGAACTGCTTAAAAAATTTAGCAGCGCTCACTCATTATAGCTTCAATTTCAACGAGTCCAAATTCAGTTTCAGACTAGATATTTAACTGCTTGAATAAGTGTATCTCATTAAATATTCCATTAAATCAAATGAAAAATCAACAGCTATATAAAAAAAAGATAGTGGTCACATATACAAAACGCAAAATATTGCAGACGCTGGAAGTCTGAAACAAAAACAGAAATAGCTGGGAACACTCAGCAGGTCAGGCAGCATCTATAGAGAAAGGAAAAGAGAGTCAATGTCGATGGAACATGTCGGGAGAGTGTGCTTCCCAACATGCCCCAGTTCTGTCAAAGGGTCGTGGACCTGAAACGTTGACTCACTTTCTCCATAGATACTGCCCAACCTGCTGTGTGTTCCCAGCGATTTCTGTTTTTGTTGCAATGGTCACTTATACTTTAACTGCTCAGTGAGCGCTATAAATTGACACAAACAGTTCAATTGACTGTCGAAATTCAATGTAACCTCCACAAATATTTGTGAGATATTTATATGATTGAAAGGAAACAAGCATAGAAGGAAGATATCAGCCTTAAAATAAATGCAGAGCTGTATTTGACTATAGTGTACGTCTTGTAATGCCTCATGAACTCCTAAGGATATGATTGCATTTTACCAGACGTGTTTCTGATCTCCATCTGATATAACACCTATAAAGACTTTATAAAGGTATTGCTTTTTCAAGGTCAATCGTATTTCCATGAGTCTAGCTTTACAGCTATGTTCTGACATTCCAGTGAAGGGAACTAATTGAGCTGTCAATTTGATGGGATGTATTTTGAGACAGAACCTGATCTGTAAGTTAATTACAAGTGTAACCAAAAAGGCATCTTGTCATTCAATAGCTAACATACTGTATACTAAAGCCATTGGCTCTTTTCTCTCCCGAAGGTTCAAAGCAAGATTCAGAACGTGAGATTTCATGGTGCAGCTTGCAAAGGTTTTAGCTACAGAAGACCAAGTGGTGAGTGGATACAAAATTGATTATATTGGGTGAATATTTTTGTTTTTTTTCAAACATTTAAATTATTATTACGTACTATGTTCAAATGTCCTCAATGTACAAATCAATGTTGTGCAAGACTGCAGCAGCTGGTTCAGAAATCTGAGTGCCAGGAGCTGAACTTGAGGATAGAACCTATCAAACGCGATCTCATAATCAGATGTCTAAGAAGGTGTTCAGTTTGTATAATGCAGCAGTAACATACTATAACATCATAAATGTGAATGTTATTAAAATAGTTCCACATATTCAAAGTAAATATTATATTATTAAATTGTAATACCACCACCAAGAATACAAAGGGAAAAGAGGGTTAGTATAAAATGTACATAATCAACTGGATGAAATTGTCTAAGTGTAAATTGCTTTATTTATTAACCAAATACGCATTTGTACAGTTCAGGGATGTTGCACAGAATGTTGATCAGATAAATGCTTCACATCTGGAGGATTTCACTATTAATTACTCACGCTAGTCAATTACCGGGACCTGTGGGAATACCGTTGGCTTTTCAAAGATTATTAGCCAGTATTTGTTAGAACAGTGATCACATGAAGACTAAAGAATACATTGAGAAAATCAGAGGAAAGGATTTATTCTTTGGGTAAATAAAAAACTGAGATCATGCTTTCTGAAGGCATAATTTAACATTTTGAAAAGAAACAATCAAACATTTACAGCAGAGTGGCTGTGTAAGATTTATTGGAGGACAGCATCAAAAAGTATCTGTTAATGTGCTTCAACACATATTATTAAAGTGTGTGCACGTGAAGTAGGACGTAGAATTAATAGTGAAATGTTGTTATTTACTCCAAGTACATGATTCCTTGCACAACATTTATTTCTTAAATTCCAATTGAGGATTTTTGTTCAATAGAGAGACATTCAGATAAATTTCGATCAGTGTCATACCTATGGAAAGTATACTCAGTTCAGAACCGTATCAGTTTGGCTTGGTCAGTAGCATTTTCACCTCAGAGACATAAGATTGTGGGTTCAAGCCCTAGCTAGCAAGTTTGAGCTCATATCTTAGTCTGTCCATTATGGATTCCAACTGATGGTTGTTTGGATCTAGGCATTCAAAATGCATTGCTAGGGAAGACTGAAGGAAGTTTCATTTTAAATTGAATCGATGTGTTTTTTTTGCTTACCTGGGGGTGTCTCTCAACAAAATGTTACATTTCAAAACATCCCTCAGGTTGATGAGCGTAAAGTTTCACGAAGAAAAAAAGGAGAATGAAGTAAAATGCATGGTGATGGAATGTAGAGTTGGAATGTTCTCTGATTCCCAGTCATATCTGGGGTCAGAGCAATCTGTGGAGAGTGAGACCATTTGAATAATGACTTCAGAAATTAGGTTTGGTTGCCCATAACATTCCAGATCCTGCAGTACATGAAACACAGCTTCAGAAATTGAATGGTCCAGATCCCAGTAGGCGAGCTAATATTTTATCTTCTGGGAAACAAACTAAGTTGCGCAACTTTACATTTCAAAATACAATATCTCTTACCAATGTTCTTAAAATACCATTTTAAATATTCAATTTTTGCCCTTGAGACCTTTTAACAACAACAACAAAATTGCACTTATATAGTGCCTTTCACGTCGGGAGGATGTCCCAAAGCACTGAACAGTCAGGTCGGGTCCCGAGCCAGGGGTGGTGGGGAGGTGGGTGGTTGAGGTAGGGAGAAGGAGAGTGGGAGGGGAGAAAGAGTTAGTGGGGCAGGCGAAAGCGCGGTAGAAGAGGAAGGTCTTGAGACCGGCCTTGAAGGAGGAAAGGGAGGAAACAAGGCGGAGGGGCTGCGGGATGGAGTTCCACAGTGAGGGAGCAGAGCGGCTGAAAGCCTGGCCGCCGATGGTTGGGTGGTTAGGGCGGTGGACCAGAGCAGGCCTGTGTCTGTTGAATGGAGGGGACGGGCAGGCTGATAGGGAGACAGTAGGTCAGAGAGATAGGCAGGGGCAAGGCCGTGAATGGTCTTGAAAGTGAGAACAAGGATCTTGAATTCGATCCTCTGGGTGATGGGGAGCCAGTGGAGATGGGCGAGGGTGGGAGTGATGTGGTTATGAAACCTGGTGTAGGAGAGTACACGAGCTGCAGAATTCTGAATGATCTGCAGCCTGCGAAGGGAGGAGCTGGGGAGACCGATGAGGAGAGAGTTCCCGTAGTCGAGCCTGGAAGTGATTTCAGACTCTGGTCAGGACTTCCAGCCCATGTGAAATAAACGTGATCTAATATTAAAGAAATCACATGCACAGAAGTCATTTCCACATTTTGATCTTCACCCAGTTTAGAATGAAGATGGGCTGAAAGGACTGATAGATGGCCTGATACTTTTCTTTCAATCTGCTAGGTTCTCTGTATCGTTGACAGTGGGATCCAAATTTCAAACAGAGTTATTGACCCATCGGTTGCCAATCATCTGTGGTTTCCGTTGTCGACCATTCAGCTTTATGCACAACATCATAACTAGAGAATGCTGAAGGCTGAAATTGAATTTCACTTCTAGTAACCGTGGGTCTATGTGAGATCAGTGTTATAAACAAACTCAGCCTAGAGTGAGGCATTTAAATGAGTGGTCTTGTTTACCTATTATCTGAAAATCTGTTATCTTTTCATAGTAATGCTAAAGTCAACGTTACTTTAAATCTTGCGTGCTACTGAAACAACCAGTCACTACAGTCACCGGTTTAATTTGTAGCTATTTGGTGTTCTAATGAAACGATTTAATGGCTGACTCTGCGATTTTTCTTGGCCACATTCAGCAATCATTTCTGGTGGATTCAAGGCCAGCATTTTCAAGCGTTAATAATATCTAAATATTCCAAACCGCTGACGGGCTATATACTTCAGCATGATAAACACAAGAGAACATTGGCAGCAGCCATCGTGAATTAAGAAGCAATAACTCATGCCTTACAAACCTAGAATTGTATTCACTAATGCATGAGTGCAACACATTCATATTTGAATTTTCAGTAGGTATTTGATTGAAGTATTTCACATGTGAAGCTTTTATGGTTCAAACCTCAAGGAAGTAATAGCACATTCAAAGCAATCTGAACAATTAATTGGATGGCAAATGGATTTAATGCGTTTAAATATAATATGAGGTATATTGAAACACAAAGCAAGTATAACATGCTCAAAAAATGTGTGGATCAAAGATGAAAAATGGCAAAAATGGGTAAGGTTACTTTAAAGTTAATGTGAAAAAAGGCTCCATATACTGTGACCTTCTAGGAACCTATTGCTAAGTGTTCTTCTGGATAGTACAGAAAACATTGTGTGGGGTTTTGTCTGGAGGAAACAAGCTGAAGACCTTCACACAATCAAGTTCTTTACCAGCAGCACTAATACACAAATTGCTCGCTACTGACATCAGATTCCTCATTCGAAGGTCATCAAATGCCTCTGGGAGGTCAATATCTCAAATATGGTGAGATTCGAGGAACAGATTGTCCGAGTATAGAGGAACGAAGGCAGCCTGTTTGAGAGAACGAGAAAATAGTTTGCACTAAGTCTGCCAGATGAAGACTTTACAGTCTGTCGATGGGTCTGGCTTCCTGCATTGACCAGAAACTGAATACATGTATAATCCGTATTGTTCCTTTAAAATAATTTGCTATATTTGACGATATCTACCGTATACTTTGACTGTAAACTGGACAGTACCAGGGTAGGGGGGAAATAACAACTGCATTTTATATTTCTCCAAGTGAGCGCTAAGTTTTGTCCAGTTACACAGTTTGTAAAACTGCTGCCAAAGGAAAACTGAGCCCGACTAAACCCGTGTCCCTACCACTATGGAGGTAAAAACTTCTTCACTCAGAGGGTAGTGAATGTATGGAATTCCTTACCCCAAAGGGCTGTTGATGCTCAGTGCTTGAACATATTCAAGACTGAAATATAGATTTCTCATTTATAAAGGGATTAAGTAGTATGGGGATAAGGCATGTGGCTGGAGTTAGAATGGAATGGTGGGGCAGGCTCGAAGGGCCGAATGGCCTCCTCCTGCTCATAATTCTTATATTTTTATGTTCTTATCAATACAGGGAAATTTAATTTGCTTTTCATCCTGTGTTCTGTGCTTCAATTTGTAAAGGTTTTGATGCTTGACAGTCACTGTTCTGTTTATCACTGAGGGAAATGATCCGACTACTCTTCAACATGTTAATTGAAAAACTAGCGTGGCTGAAGGAAAGGGGTATGGTAATCGCATCACAGGTGTCCAATGATGGATTTGATCACCAGAAAGAGAAGTGTTCAGTGATGGGTTTAAGAGTAAGTAACAGGAGAGAAAAGTGATCAAAGCCATTTTGATACTAACATATTTAACTTGATAGAATTAGCACATCAATTCAATGTCATTGTTTTAGCACTATCCCTGATTGTTGGTGGCACAGAAGGTTTGTTGATGTCTTCAGCAAATTTCTAAATTAGCGTTTGAGCTCTGAGAATTTCTTTGCATGCAAAAATATTTCATTTTGTGCTGAAAATCTGTGTTAGTGGATAAAGCTGAGTACATTACCAGGGCATAAATTATATTTTTGCAATAACAGAATATGCATGAATGTGGAGCTGGGCCAAATAACTGGAGCAATTTTAATTGTTGCTAGGACGAACACTCCAGCCAAACACGAATGGTGAGTATCAAAAGGATAAATTCTTCAGATTAAATGAATAGGGGGAGAAATTTCACACGGGTCTATCTTTGTTCTGCTTTTTTGACAGATTGCTTTCAAATCATGCAGAATTTGGCAAATTATCTTAAAAGAACCAACAGAGAAAACTGTTTCAAAATGAAGACTGTATTTTATGAATTTGGCAGATTTTGGACACTCTAAACTGTTTGGACTTTGATTAACAACTGGAGTGAAAATTTTTAAATGGTCCTCATGTATCTCCCAAGGTCAGTTCGGCCAGAATGGGTACCAGAATACCCATCGTACTGTACTCCAATCATGGCATCCAGCTGCTTTATTTTAAATAGGTCCAAAGTTCTGGCCTGTTCCAGACATTAATTACCCTCTGGGTAAAGAATGAGTTCCTGTTTTCTGTCCTGAAATGGCCCTTTGCAACTCTAAACTTATGTTCTATTTTTCCGTGGTTTTGTGCATTGTCGCATTTCAAAAATATATCCATAGGTTTTCAAATTTAAATCCTATTTGTTTCTTGTGATATAAAGAAACTCATCTTTTTCTCTAATCGTAACTATATTTTGACTGATCAAAATCTAAGGCAGTTGAAGTGCAAAAAGGAAACATAAAATTTGCTGTCACATAACTCAGAGATTTAATCTCCAAATTCACATTAATGATGATGCCACAATATAAAGCATGTTTTGAGTGGCTTCTGAAACGTCGCTGAATTTTATTTCAGTTTACGTGGACATTTGGAAAACTAACAGAGTTAAATAGCGTGGCATTTAACTTTAAAATAAATATTTTGCAGCCAAAACTGAAAGTATTTGAGTAAACTGATTGGTAATGACATTGCAGCTGGCTATGCTTTCATGCAGCAGTTTCTATGGTAACTAACAAAGCAGTGAGACCATTCAGGATTCTGGACAAGTTAAAATGTATTTTTAGCACTACTGGATATGCTTTTTGGCTGCGTTTGTCATGTTTATGGACATCCTCTGTTGTGATCTATTCATATTCCAAAGTTCCTGCTGAAAGCAAGAACTTTGTGAAAAGGGTCAATTATAAGCCACATGCAGATTTCTTTACTGGTAACTTGCTCACAAAATTTGTGGTCAAATCAAATCTCACTGAACAATCTTGACATTTTCCATATGGCAATTATGAAAGAATGCGTTAAATAAAATTCAGTGAGCAGGTGGGGAAGCTGAGCACTTGATTAACCCTGTGCCACGCACTGCTCTGTAAAAGCCACATACTTATTGTGGAGTCTTGTATATTCATATATTATGTGTAACAGAATGCATCATCACTATATTTTACATTATGTCTTGCAGGCACTTTGGGACAGACTGCTGATGCAAAAGGCACTGTATCAAACATAACAATAATTATTATTATGTTATTACATATAAGGTAAATAACCTGGCAGACAAATGATCAAGGATGCATGAGTTTCAAATTTGTTAACCAAAGACGCAGATAAAGCAACATGTTTTTGACGACAAGGAGATCAGTAGCAATTAAAATAGGTTGTGAAAGAGATTTCCAAATGACTGTTTAGGGTTTAGCTGAAGGTAAGTTCAATTTCCTGTGTGTCTTCATTGGGCTGATCTCAGTTCAGAATGCAAAGTTTTGGCCATAATTGCTCTGGGCCACAATGTGGAATATTCCTGTTCCTACCTGCTATCATTGACCAATGCTGCAAAGTTGGTTGACAGGCACTGAAGCTATTATTGACCTCAACTGTGCTGTCCTGCATGGTTGACTGGCCTTGACAACACTCCCTGTTCATGGTGTGCTCTTGAAGTGTGCTCACTTTAGATGAGATACTGAAGGACTGCTGACACTTGAGGAACAACACCTTCAGAAGAAGAGAGGAGAAAGACAGCAAAACAGAGTTTGAACTAGGTAGGTATATGGCAGATATTCATTCTAGGATGCAGAACATATATTAATTGCTCCACTTCATGTTTGAACAAACAGCTGTAATTTGTGTTTTATGTGCATATTGAATTATATGTGCATTTCGCAACCAAGGATTTGTGTGTCATACTGCAGCTAAGAAGATAATAACCTTTGTAGGGCTTTTACACTAACATGTTAAACTAGACACTTTGATGGATGTAAGTCCTGTTAAACCTTCATGTTATCAAGACATTTGTAAAATAAACTAATAATGAAAATGTAATAGAATAATTCCTTATACTTCTGAAAAATATATGTATGTTTTGCTGGTGGTCCTTAAATCACTTAAGATTTTTATCCATTAAACTGTCACATTAGGTGAATTATGTGACTGTCTGCTTGAAGTGCTATCAATTCAGTGATAGATAGTCCCAGAAACCAAGATGATAGATACTAGAAATTACACAAATAACAATTCAACCATAAATCCAGACTGTTCTAAATGTAATTTGAATGTACAGCATGTAATTTGACAAGTCAAAATGTACTGTTTGTGACCTAGCTGCTTTTAAACAGAAATAATAATAATCCTTGCAAATGATCAAGGATGCAGTGGGGGGGTCTTGGTGTGGGGTGGTGGGGAAGCTTACCACTGGGTCAAACATAGCAATTGGTTTAAAGTAACGTAAGCCCATGACATTTTATAATGAAAACATTTTTTTTAAATGTTTTTAGGATTCTAGAAGTTTTAGAACTGCTTGAAACTGTAGTGTTACTGGTGGTATTGCTGGTCGGATGTCTAGTATCTGTGTTTGAATCCAAATCAGGTGGATCAGTTTCTATGAATACATTGCAGACTCAGAAATATAAATCCACGATGTTGTCACCAAAAGTGCAAGTCTTGCAGCAAGACTTGATTGGGTTGTACCATTCTTTGCAAACAAGGGAAACATGTAAAATACAAGAATTCATGCTTCAACAGTTATGCTACCCATTCTTGATTTAGTGGTTCAACCTATTAATAAAGCATTATGGGCTGGATTTTCCTGCCAGAAAATTTACAGGACTTGACGTATTATTTTATAAATGTATGCAGTCAAATCTGTTAAACTTTGTAACAGGGTGAACGTTTCATTGGCGCATTACATCAATTAAAAGCTATTCGTTAAACATTCAGGGTTCAGGTCGTAGTAAATTTTGCGTTAAATAAACCTCCCACATATATTGGTTTTCTGGGTTTATTCCCATCTTAGTGACAATGAGGGTCGATTTGGGGTGACGCATGATACTTTCTCAATGTCAACAGTCAATAAGATGGACTCACTGCAATAGACTTCCAGCTAAACTGTCGTTTAATAGGGTACCGGCTACATTTCCTCAGTGAATACCGAGTTTTCCATCTTGGAATGGGTTGTGACAGACAGCCAAAATGGGGATTCTTAGTACCAGATTACATTTCCTGATCATAGGAAACTATTTTCCAATACGGAACTATTGGTTTTTTACAGGATTCCTGTTATGACTGTTGCAAACTTGGCTACGTTTTTAACCTTTTGTAATAATCCTTGCATTTTGCTATTGTGCTTTTCACATATTCTAGATCTCACAAAGCGCTTCACAGAAACTACTGTAAGGTGAATTGACTGTTCATTGGTGGGAAAAACACGGCAGCCAATTATGCACAGCAGCGTCCCACAACAGTTGTGGAATGAAGTGACCAATTTATTATTTTACTTTTTTCTTGAAGGATTATTATCAGGCATGTAGAGTAAGGAAACCTGCCCAAGTCTTGTCCTCCTGGGAATCAAACCCAGGTCTCTCACTTGCAGTCCTGTGGAGTACAGGACTACAAGTGAGAGAATGTGGAGTCCAGTAGCTCAGTGGTTAGAGCACTTGCCTTGCAAGTGAGTGACCTGGGTTCGATTCCAGACAGGGTGAAACCTTGGGCAAGTTTCCTTACTCTACACACCTGATAACAATCCCTCAAAAAAAAATGGATCATCTCAATCTACGTCTTTTTGTGGAACCCTGCTGTGAATAAGTGGCTATCATGTTCGCCCACATATAGTCAATTTACTTTACAGTATATTCTGTGAAGCGCTTTGAGACATCCAGAAGACATGAAAAGCACTACATCACGTGCAAGGATTATTATTTTTATTATTGTAAGACAGGTGCTCTAACCACTGATTTACAGGACTCCATAGAAACCATAACTCTGGTTTCTGTACTACAAAACGTTAAACTGTTACTGGAAAGCATGCAGAACTATCAGAAAGATTAATGAGGCAAATGGTTTGGTATCTGAAAGCAAAGGTTTCCATCCCACGCTGTAGTTCTAGAATAATAAGCCACATGGTAATTGTAATTGCATTTTGCACAGACCCACATAACCTGATGTGCTTGGATGGAACAATCACTTGTAAATGAGGGCAAAGTACATAACACAAGAGTTATGTTGCACGCAGCGGCCAGATAATTTAATGGTACCTGGGAGATTTAGTTTCTGAAAAGTATCTTGGGAAGTAATTACAAATTACTTAAAAATGAACAGGAAACTATTTGTAGACAGAATTCCGTCGACCGTGCAATGATTGTTAAAACTATTTGCCTTTTTATTACTTTTTAGAAAGCAAAATTATCGTACAGCGCAATAATTTTAGCTACTGGCATGTTTTAGGCCAGAATGTTTCAGGTGTATGCTGTAAAACAACCATTCTCACAATGCCCAGAAACATTATTCTTATTATTTGAGGGCTTGGACTGACTTGGTTGACAGCCTCATGTCAGGAGTTGGAATTTACAACTCAGTGCTGGGGGTGCACTGGTTTGTTGGACATGCCACCTTTTGGGTAAGACATTAAACCAAGGTATCATCTGTCTCTTCAGGTGTTAAGATCTTGTGGCACTATTTCAAAAGCGAAGGGTGTTTCTCCTGGGGTCAACAGTCAGTCAAAAATCCCCCTAACGAAATTGATCAATCACTTTATGGCTGTTTGTGGGACATTGCTGTGCATAAATTGGCTGCTGCTTTCTCCTGCAAAATACGCAGTCACTAAATATAGCAATAAATCCTGTGAAGCAGTCACTAAATATAGCAATAAATCCTTGAGACGTTATTGCAACATGAAAGGTGGCATTATCAAATCAAAGGATTGTTATTTATTGTTGATTGATCTGCAATGGCATCTATTGGCCTTTTTCACAATACAATGATAGCACTTATACTTTGTGTGAATCTACAGTCAGTTAAAAAAATCGTCCTTATTTTGATTGATCAACAATATCTGTGCTTTAATTTTTAATATTTATTTTCTAATACATTTTCTCTTTTATAATGATGTAAACTACATCTGTTTTATTTGTGTAATAACTCAACCACAGAGAACAGATATCCTAATGCTAAGACTGCAGTAACTCTGGTCCAAATCTCGAAATCTCGTAGAGTGGTTGTTCACAAGTTCTGTTCTCTCATGGCCATTGGATCCAAAATCATTTTCAATTGATTTTTACTTGTATTAAACACTTCAATAGATGAGATCAAGCAATGTGGATAAGCATTTTTTTTACTGGAAAAGATTAGACGTCTAACCAAAGTTATCTGAAGCCTCATCAGGGATCTCCACAGATTGTTTAGTTGTGATGAGGGAGGCTCTTGACAAGTTTGCTTCAGTCTACACCGTAGAGATAACCCCTTTTACCATGTCCACTTATTTCAAGCAACATTCTACCATTGGGGAATGAGACATTTTTTTCTTATTATTCTTGACGTCAGTAAGTGCTTAAATATGAGAAATGTGCTTTGCTTTAATTATAATGTCATGTACAAAATGATGTCCTGGCAAATTGTGTTCTCCGTGGGAGTTTATTAGCTATTCAAGTTGCTTTAAAGTTATGACTGGTCTACAAATGAATGCTAACTCCTGATTTCTTTTTCCCCAGAGTATTAATGTGCCTGATTCCTCTGTGGCTTTCACTGTGTGATGAAATTGCCCACAAGTGTTATCAGCATTATTACTTGAGAGCTTGTACCTTTAGTCCAGTTGTAAATGGATCACTTTGGAATACAGATTTCTATTGGATATTCATAAACAATAAACAAAAATGCAATCATTCATACTTTATAACTAGTACTGCTTAATAAAACATGTACAGGTGAGGTGTTTGATAAAGGGGAAGTACATGAAAGCACAGAATGAGACAAGTGCCAAGGCAACAGAGAAGATAGACAGTGGAAAGATTACTGAGTAGAAACAACTGAAAATTCTAAATGTGATACAGAAATAGAAGTACAGAGAGCAGGAGACAGAAGAATTACCGTACATTTCCAGCATAGTTTTTAAAAAAATGACAATACTAGAAAAAAAACATCAACATAAAATTTGCGGAGTAAGGAAGATATTTGAAAATGTACAATAAATTAGCAGGAATATGTGCGTGCAGTGTTCTCTCAATGGAAATGAATAAGGAAGACATGTTCATTTGCCACCCATGGAGGCATGCTGTAATGACATCATAGATCATTGGTGTCATCTCTTTTTTAAACGGTCTGTTGTCCAGTCACTTATGAAGTGTTCTAACAGGCTGGTTTATCCTTATTAAGATATCCTTATAGGGTAATCCATTTGCCTCAGATCCCTGTTGTTTTGCACCTCCAAAAAGATAATGAAAACTGCCACTGTGCAAAATGATTTTGCCAGAGAGACCCTTAGAAAGACTGCCCATTTGAATATAACGAGATCACAGCTTTTCATGTTACGTGGCTTCCAAGAAGCCACTTGCCACAAATTGTGTTAATCCTAATACTCTAATTCTGTGCTACGCTGAGAGCTGTCATTAATGATGATCCATTTGATGTAGCGCTTTTCATGTCTTTGAGACGTCTCAAAGCGCTTCACAGGATGTACTGTAAAGTGCATTGACTGTGTATTTGTGGGAGAAACGCACCAGCCAATTGCAACATTGTCATTGTCATTGCAACATGATCAAAGAAGTTAGATATATTTATGATTCAGCTCTTTGGCAACTCGCATGTTAACAATGGAAGCTCCAAAGCAAATGAGAAATTAACTACTGTTTACACATTAACCATGAAAAATGAGAAGGACATCAAAGAAATAAGCAATGCCACTATTTAGGCTTTTCATAAAACAGTATGTTCCCTCTCTGTACGGCGATGCACCTATCCAGTTTGCATTGAATAATAATAATCCTTGCATTTGATATCACTTATTTGAAATGTCTTAAAGCCCTTCACAGAATATATACTGTAGAGTGAATTGACTGTACATTGTGGGCGAAATGCGGCAGCCAATTATGCACAGCAATGCCCCACAAACAGTCGTGGATTGAAGTGAGCAAATTATTATTATTAAATGTCTCACCATTCCACCCAGGTGGAACTGTGGCTACAAGAATCCATTCAGTGAAAGGTTTACTTGATTGTCAGCTGTCTACTGATAAGATGATGACTATCCTCCTTGAGGTGGGTCAGTGAGGTTTTACTGGTTTTTGATGGAAGGGTAAGAATTAAATGATGTCGTGGGAGGACAGAGAGTGCATGAGGAACACAGCTTGCAGACAGTAATAGCTCAGACAGCAGGTCAACCACAATAGAATGAGCTCCTGGACATGATGTATTAGGAGGCTAAGTCTCATCAGTGACTCGGGTGAATGGATTTGTCTGTTGTGGTGAATTTGCATGAAGGAGAAATCATGGCCAAGAGTATCCCACACTCTTCCTCTAAATTGTGCCGCAGGAGTTTTAATGCCTATTTCAAGCACCAGGACAATTAACACCTTAAACAAGCAATGACAGCTGCAACAATTCAGATCTTCTGCAGCACAGCCCTGGAGTGCCCACGTTGAGAAATACAGTTAATATCAGCGAATATCATCTATTGCCACTGTTGAAGCATTGGAAAGCTGATTCCCTCATGAGCCAAAGAGCAATACATCTGCAGTGGCAGTAAACCACATGTGGTTAATCCTGACATGGCTTAAGGAAAGGTGGACATTCCACTAGTAGTTATGCCCATTGGCTCATAAAGAACAAATATATAGAGGTATTACATTGCAGCCTCATCCTCTTTTAACTCCTTACGCAGATCATATAGCATTTGTTTACTATAAATGGTGCATATCAGGCTCCTCCATACATCTGTAAATCCTGAGGGATGCCTTTCATTCCATAACACAAACCTTCTCCTACCATTCATCCCTGTTTCTGAAATTGGCAAAGATATTGATCATTCCAACTATTTACACTGCAAAATAATATATGTTAAGTTAGGGCTGATGGCAAAACTTTCAAAGTAAGTGTTTATGATTACACAAAGGTTACAAAAGCAAATATCTCATTTACATGTCAGCAATATTATACTGCAATAGAATGTTGCCCAGTCAATTTTAAAATAGTGGAATGTTTGAAAGGATTACTCTATACTTCCTTTTCCCTGGCATAGTGATGTTTAATCCTGAAGGCTTTTTTTGTGTGTTATTCCTTTTGATGCTTTTGATTTCAAAATGAAGAATCTACCATAATGTTACTGATGATATATTCTTATTTACCTTTAAGAATCAACCCATTTTAATTAAATGCCAAATGCACTTCAATGTTAAATATGTTATATATCATGATGTCCGGTCTTTGCTTCGGACATTTCATTATGCTTTAAAATAACCAGTTGCAGGTGCCTTGGGAGCAGACATTTTGTGAAGAATTGCCTTTGTTGTAATATCATGAAGTTATGGTCAGGAGCTCTCGCCTTTGCCCTCTTTTGCTGCTCTCGAGGTCACTGCAGTAAATGTTATATCGTCACAGCAGCATGAGCTATGCACAAAAAATATCTGTTCCTGGATTCCTGCACCCAACATAAAACAGAACAACTGGCAGAACCTAGTAATTGTACAGCTACCACCCTTTCAAACATTTAATTTTGTATGGCAGGTGAACACAAGCCCTCTGTAAGCTCTTAATATTGAAGGAAGACTAGATGTGCTGCGGAACTGTGTTAGTTCCATTATACAGTAATTATGTCAGACAATTATTAATTCAATGCTATTGAGCTGTTCTGCTTCCGGATAACAGTACCTGTGTAAACATATTTGTGCTCTGCATTCAGAAACATTGGTCTTAATTTGCTTTTTAATATGTAGAAAGTTGTTCGGTTCGAGCCAAAGGTAAATGAGCTGATTTAGCAGCGACTAATGATTGTGATTTAAAAAAAAATTGCAACTGAATCATAATTCTGCCCACATTATGTTATTTCTATAAAGCTCGCTAAATTCAAAAGGATGGTACCAGTCAAAATATTACTTGTTTCCTTTGATGCTGCGGGGAAACAATTTACTCTGTAGGAACATTCGCAGTTTGGGAATGAGGACTAAAATTTGCACTTCAGAGGTCTTGCATTTTGTATAAGATTCTTGATGAGAAACCCACCAAATCATTCATGTTTAGTTGGCTTTCTTTTGAAAATATTTAATTGATATTACTGAATCAAAATAGCTGCAGTCTCTTATGAGCTGATGTATTATATGAAGCTTCAGATATAAGTGCTGCTCAATCTTTAAACAGCACTTTACACAGAAGATATAGTTTAATGAAATTTTGCAGTCGCTGTTTTCATCTGTTTCCATGGTGAACAATGAATTGAGAAAATGTGCAGAAATATGCTGAACCAAGGTTACAGATAATAGTAGAATAAAAGGACAGGCATTTATGTGATAACACGAACAAAATAAAGTCCTGTTTTAACTCTAGCTGACCAGTCCAGAGAACTTCATATCTCCCACTGTTAACTGATTTTACTGAAATATCCAAGCATTCCTCCCAGCAACCAAACCAAGATACACTGACCCACAGAAACTCTGCTCCATTGGAACACACTTTGGGAGTAGAGTTCCTGCAGGTTAGCACAGCTGCAAGGAATCTTCCTCTGTGGTTTGGAATCATTATTAACAAATTCCTTTAACATCATTGCATTTTAGTACCCTTAGACGCATTACAGATCAATTTTCATTGGGCTTTAAGTCTAGAGGGAACATCTGCCCACTTGAGCTCCATATAACGATGTCAGTTTGAGTCATGGCAAATGTCAATCTTACTGGTAATTTTGTCTATCCGAGGCCATCCGAGGTTTGATTTACAGCATCTAGTAAATGTCCACAGTTCCAAGTCTCACTGATGTGCCAGACATTCCAGTCATCCATCAAGAACGCCTTGTATTTCTGAGGACAATTTAACCAGAGGGAGAATCTGCTTGCCTCCCCCCAAAGGAGGATTTTTTTTACACATGGTTATCGACCTTGAAAGGCTGAAGCACTTAGTGAACACACTGGGAACTCAGGACTTTCACTGATTTGAACTTCTATTCTGAAGTCCAGTGCTCACTCGCATGAGCTACCCAAAAGGTTTTTCATGTATCTGCTATCGAAATTAAATAAAAAGTTAGTCACAGTATTAAAGGAGACAGAGAAACACAATACAGTTCTTCCAAATATTACAAGAAAACCAATATATACTAAACTATTAATAGTTGTCTTTGATTTAGGCTTATTTCGGCCTTGTTCTTGTGTATGCCACTAATGAATTTGCATCTAAACATTGTCATTTATGGATTACAAAAGATGAAGGTATTTCCTGTGCCTTTTATTTTTTTTCCCACTGCAGATTGTGATGAAGTGCTCCTCTGACTGATGTGCATGAATTACAACAATGTTTTATTGCCTATAATGTTCTTGACATGATGAATTATATTTGCTGGGGGCAGGGGGTACACTCACAGAGCAGAACATTTTGAATGAAGGCATATTCTGCATAATTTGATTCTGCTGTAAAATCCTCAACATATATTGTATTACCATAATACACTGTCATTTTTGGAACATAAAAATTACTCTGACAAATACGAGTCTGGTGTTCTTTTAAAAACAGTAAATAGTGTCTAATAAGCATATTTAATTATTGAATACATTAATCGGTAATAAAGGTAGATGAATGAAAACATTGTGATGACTTGTCAAAAAGGTGACCCTTTTATTTTACCTTTCTTCTGTTATCTCAGTCCTGCACTACAGACCAATTTCAAGATCCTCTCTCTTGTTTGCAAATCCCTCCACTCCTCTACACCCCGCTACATCTCTGACCTACTCTCTCCTCACAACAGTACCTGTTGCCTTCGCTCCACTGGGTCTGGCCTCCTCCTTGTCCCCCAAATCCTCTGTTCCACCAGTGGCGGCTGGGCCTTCAGTCACTACGTCCCCGAGGCTCTGGAATTCCCTTCCTCACTCCCTTTGCCTCGCCCCCTCTATTCCTACTTTCAGGTCTCGGCTAAAGATGTTTCTTTTCGACCGCAATTTTGGTCACCTTCTTCCCCTTCCCCCTAGCTCGGCCCCGGGACCCGTTGTTATGAAGCGCTCTGAGACACCGTCCGGCGTGGAGGGTGCTATATAAATCCAAGTTGTTGTTGTTTTTGTTACATTCCATGTAATGCTTCACTGTTTAAATTCCAGTAAAGGAGGCAAATTCAGTAATTTCAGCAGGAAGGAAAAGGCATTTTGTTTCCTCTTATTTTACTGCAAGTAAACAAGCACTAAACCAGATCCAGCCCCAAATAATGTGTGGGTATTTACAAGTGGAAATTGTAAACATCTTTAGCCGAGACCTGAAAGTAGGAATAGAGCCTCGGGGGCGTAGTGACTGAAGGCCCAGCCACCACTGGTGGAACAGAGGATTTGGGGGACAAGGAGGAGGCCAGACCCGGTGGAGCGAAGGCAACATTAATATCATAATGAGCAAACTCTGAACAACTGAGTTGATGCACACCATTGTCAGAATGCCTGCAAGGCTGACGAATCATACAATTTGCTTTGTACCCTAGATAAAGGCATCAGTCGCTGAGATACTGTTGAAATAATATTAATTAAAACAGCATGTTTAGTTTGGCTTTCAGGCACTCATAAAATGCTTGTTAATTAGCACTACTCCAAAACCGCTAATGGCTTTGACTATTGACTAATACGTCCTTCCGACGTGAAAGGTGCTTTATATGTGTAATTTTGTTGTTGTTGTTGTATTAAACTGTAGCATATAACATATGAAAAAGTCGATAAGTGTTTTTGCTGCTTATAAAATAGTCACTATAATTAATAGGAAATCCTTTGAAACGCTTTGAGACACCCATCCGACGTAAGAGGTCCAGCATCAAATGAAAGGATTATTTACCAAGAAATAAATGTCTGCACAGCACTTTATCCATGAAGGATGGACCTAGAAGATTTGAGAAAATCAGTGAACAAACGAGTACCTCTTTGCTTAATATGTTTTCCACATCTCCATTACCACTGGAGATGCAGCTGAGCACAGAAAATATAATGCCATATTAAAAAATACCTGCAAATTGTTGAACAGTTAGTCTAGTAATCCATAAAAGTAGAAACACCTAATAGCACTTCATCGGATGCAATTAATGTTCATCTAAGAGGCCATTAGTGTTAGTCGCAAGGTTTTTAGAAGCAACAGGTCAAATCTTTTATATCCACTTGATTTCTGCAAGGTCAAAACTAAATTGATGGACAACGGCATTTAGAAACTAATTGATGATTTCTCATACAGAGGCTTTTAAACTGTGGCTCGAGGAAATTAATTAGTCATTAAAAACTGTCTTGGCAATAAAAAGTGGAGGTAATGATAAATAGGGAAGAAAACATTGCTTTAAATTCAGCAGGAGTCTGTTCTGGATCCCATGCTTGCCACACTTATGTAAGTGTGAAAATCATTGAACCATAGATTTGAAAAGAAAATGTTTAAAATAGGGAAGGAAGTTTCTCCCAGTGTCCTGGCCATCAATCCCTAGATAAAATTAATTTCATTCATTTCATGGCTATTTGAGGGACATTGATGTGCACAAATTGCTTGCCATAATCACCTACAAAATACACAGTCACTAAACTAACAATAAACCCTGTGAAGTGCTTTGAGATGTCCTCCCAACATGAAAGGCACTATATGAAAAGTGAAGATAATTGTTATTATTAATATAATATAGAAGACCTTACTCCTTGGACTTCTGTAGCTCAACGGTTAGATTACTTGCTTCGCAAGCAAGAGACCTGGGTTTGATTCCCAGCAAGGCAAAACCTTGGGCAAGTTTCCTTACTCCACCCGCCTAATAATCTCTCAAGAAAAAAAACAATAATAAATTGGTCACTTCAATCTACAACTGTTTGTGGAACACTGCTGTGTGCAACTGACTGCTGTGTCTCATCCACAACTATACACTTTGAGGTGTCTAGAAGATAGGAAAAGCACAAGATCAAATGCAAAGATTATTATTATTATTATTTCCACAAAGGCTCCCTAATGGAATTGGAAGAAATAATTCAGCATTCATAATTTGGTGTGCTTGCCCTCCCCAAAGCTGCCAGCATAGATCTAAAGATTACAATGAAATAAGCAATATCCTCATCATTCCACCCACCTTCCTCACTTGTCATTATTAAAGCTATCGTGCTGCAGCTGTTCTTTTCTAACTCTTATCAGTCGTGACAGTTACACAGAGCAAAACAAATAAAACTGCATAATAAAACCCCCTTAAACCTCTTTAATATTCATGCCACCATTCCCACTGAGCACAGTAACGTGGACAAAAAAAATAGTTTCCCTCTCACCACAGCATCTGCGGTTGATTGGGTATCAACTATGCTTCCACAGTGACAAATGAACAGTGCTAGGTGATTTTAATGTGCAAATCTCAGAAAACCAGGGCTTGCTTTTTACAAGCTGTAAATATAGCACGGTTCACGTTTTCTAGATGTCTCAAAGCGCTTCACAGAATATACTGTAAAGTGAATTGACGATATTCGTGGGCGAAATGCAGCAGCCAATTGCACACAGCAGTGTCCCGCAAACAGTCGTGGATTGAAATGACCAATTTATTGTTGTTTTTCTCAAGGGATTATTATCAGGCATGTTGAGTAAGGAAACTTGTCCAAAGTTTTGCTTGATCAGTCCAGGATTAGATCGTGGATCTGCTTGAATGCAGACTACAAGCTCCAGACTAAAAATTAAAATTCAACTGGAAAGACATTTACTTTGGCTACTCTATCTGAAACTTGCATTCAAGTTTGTAAAATGCCAGTGTGAGTAAGCAGAGGAAATGCGCATTGTGGTGCAACACATTGTAAAGCTATTTGTGCTCTAAGGCCAACAAAGAGTGTCCCAAAAATGTAAACATATGTGGGTACAGTGCATATCGGGGCACCTTTCGAAAGCGGCAGGTGAATTTATCAGGGTGTACGCAGGCACGCACATGACTGTGGTGCAGAATGGGCAATTCCTGGCTGCTTTAAAGGGAGAGTACCTGAAAATATGAAAAGAAAACAATAAATCACCAGTGTTAAACCTGTGCCTAAACTTTATTCTAATCGTAATTTTTCACTCATCTTTATTCAAGCCTCCATATTCCCACTAACACGATAGTAATATCTAAAATGTCGCTGTTGTTTCTGATCAATCTGAATTCAATATAATAAGGCAATAAATGATATCAGTAAATGCGTGCCAATCTCCACTTCCGCATAGAGATAAAGTGAAGCCCAATTTAATCATTCACTTGGAAGAGGGCAACTCACCTTAAGGTTGACAGCTTCTCTCAGATTCCAGTTAATCCCGATATATAATCCATCATATTTACCTAAAACCAATTACTCTTGTTTTGTTTGTGACATTTTATTTCTCTCTATTTCTCTCCTGTCATGAATATTGCAACCTTACTAGAGTTACACCTCAGTGTAATCAATATTCCAGGCCTCAGGTCCCTAATGAATATTTTCTGCTAATGAGCTCTTCATGTTGCCACCCACTATTTTTTGCCTCATTAGAAAAGTAAACTAACCTAAATGTTGCCATGGCTGAAAATTCTGGACACTTTGCGTTGTGAACCGGAACCAAGCTGTTGAAAGTTATTTTTTCCCCTGCTGATGAACAAATAATCAAACACAAGTCTCAGGAGAAAATACCCTGATGCAAATCACATGCCTGACAAACTCCATTGTAATCACATTCAAATTAAAATTTACACCAAAGAATGCAACCTTTTATATGCCTCTCTATGTAGATTTTATATATATAGTCAGTTTATAAATTCCTGTCAGGCAGTTTTAACTTAAAGAACAATTAAGCTACAGTATTAATACTTAACTACTTTGATGCAAGAACAAAGTCGGGAAATGTTAACAAACAAACAGAATACCGCTTAGCCCACAGCAACATGGTGTGCAAGAACAGAATAAACTCCTTGAGTTTTATACATAAAACTACAGACTGGATAATTCAGTGCCTGGGGATGTCCTCCCAAAATGAGGTGCCAAATAAATGTAAGTTTGTATTGTATTATATTGTATTGTAATTCAGAAAAATAATCATAAAGTTTAGTAATTTTGTACCAAGGAGAAATCTTAAATTACAACCAGGTAATTGGTTACATTATTTAAATAAATACAGCATCGCCCACCTTCAGCTCTAACCAATAAATAATTAAGGCTACCCACATCTTGTAAATACTCAGTGGCATTCAAAACAGGTGATGCTGCACAACCATGAAAAATATAAATGATGCAGATGTCTCCAATTTTCCAAATTTGGTGTGACATATTCTTATTTAAAAAGTCTTCAACTGCCAGTATGAATTCATTGTGATGATCTGCAGAAAATGTTAGCAATTTTCAATCCTTGAGGGTCGTTCATTTTTTCTACTTTATTATAAGGTGGATTTTGTTGAAACGAGGACTATCATCCCTTAAAGCTGCACTATCATGCTGTTTACATCTGTGAGATGATAAATCCACAGTACAGTATTATTAAATTATAAAACATACAATTTCTTTCTAATTTAATGCTGCAATTGATGCAGAATTTCCATTTATATCTAATTCTCTATCTCTTCCCCTTGCCTATTATTTCTATTCCAGCTGGAAGGATGGAATATCCAGGTTGTTGACCTGTCTCTGTGGCTGCTGTCTGTGCTGCTCTGCAATCCACAAGGTGGAAGGCTGATTCGAGAGGAGTAGGTTGAATAATGATGTTTGGAAGCAGATTGGTAATAACTATTTAATGCAGTAACTTCATGCAAAGACAACGGGAATCATAATTTCAGGCGCATTTGAAGCTTTTACAGCATTTGAAACCAAACCAATCATTTGTAAATCCTGTATTTCTACCTTCAGAATGCTGGAATTTTCTTAACTCTATATTGAGATGTGGGCAGTGCTGGCAAGGCTGACATTTATTATATCAAATGCAGGGATTATTATTTATTAGTCACCCCTAGCTGACTTGGAAAAAGTACTGGTGAGCCATCTCTTTAAAACTGTTCAATCACTTTGATGATATTACTCCCACAAAGTTTGTCAGTAGGAAGGTCCAGACTTTTGGCCCCAGTGCTGATGAAGGAACAGCAATTTATGTCAAGCCAAATGAGAACAAAGCATTACAGATTGTAAAATATGCAGGAAGATTCCCAAATTCCGAGCCAAGAAAAGCCAGGGAGCACTTTTGTTTATCAGTTGTGTCAAGTTGATGACGGATGTAATGTACTTGAAAGTTTGAATGCAGAATAGATTTATGTCACTGAGTCAGTCCAACGAAGCCCTTCCCCATTCATCTATCAAGCTATAATTATATAGATAAAGATTTTCTTCCCGCCCCTTGGGTTTCCTGTCTCTATTATTATTTGATTTTCCTCTTTTCTTGAGTTTTGAGTAAACATCTGTTTTGTTTTTCTACTGTTAACTGCTCATTAAATTGACTCCAATTTACAGTTTTACTTGTTTCTAGCAATGATGCGATTTCCCCTTCAAGCAGTCCCACATGATCAGCAAAGTTTTAGATCAGGACGGTACCACATTCTGCTGCTTCTTTTTGCTTCCATCAATCACCTGGCATCTTCGCAACTCACTTTCCGAAGGACAATCAATATGCCAAAGAGCAAGACGTTCTACATACCTCCTTTGATGCACATTATGATTGTAAGTCAGTCAGACTTCTACACTGAAGTTGGCACCCTCATACATCTTTTGAATTAGAGTCAATTTTTTGTCATAAGCTCACAGCACCTTTCAGAGGTACATACATTAGTCTCTGTGCTGAACACAATTCGTATGTGCACTTATGGTTTTGTTTAAAATAAACAAATTAATTTCTACAGACATATATCTGGAAAAGGTGGAATTCATTCAGCTGAACTCCCTTGCTCATTGGCATATCGATTGTTTCGAGCAAGATGAATTGCAAAGATAGGTGACGATGGGAAAAAACTGCAGTTGGCTTTAGCTCATCAATCCCTGCCCCTGGTCACGATTTATAGACTTACTGCAATACGTGTAAATGTTATATAAGGACAGAATTGAGCTCAACTAAGATGCTTCCATCTATATCCAGTCTAGCACTCTCTATCTAAGTACAACTGTGAAGAATGGTCTCTTAGGCAAGTGGAGTCCTGTAGCTCAGTGGTTAGAGAATTTGTTTTGCAAGCATGAGACCTGTGTTTGAAAAAAATAAATTAAAAAAATTGGTCATTTCAATCCACAACTGTTTGTGGGACACAGCTGTGCGCAATTAGTGCTGCGATTTGTCCACAAATCACAAGTTAATTCACTTAACAGTATATTCTGTGAATCGGTTTGAGACGTCTAGAAGACGTGAAAAGTGCTATATCAAATGCAAGAATTATTATTGTTAAGGCAAGGTACCAGAATACAGGTAGATTCAATGGAACTAGGTCTTGCCATTTATCAGCACAATTGGAAGAGAGAGGGACAAAAAGAGGTTGGAGAAAGGAAAACAAAATGTTTTTGTTACAATAGTATTAAAAACTACTCCACAAAGAATCAACACAAATTCAAGTCAATGCAATAAACAGAAACAGAATAAATCAACTGAGTAAACATGTTTTAGGTCAGCCAGGTATCTGTCACATGTGGAAACTCATCACCCTGCTTTGGAATATCCAAACCAAACTGAAAGCTCTATACAGTATATGAATGCCAGAATCACATGGAAAATGGTTTGTGACTGGAATAGAACCTCTCTCCCTCGAGGGAGACACCATGCGTATCTGGGAAGGATGGATTATTCAGTGTTGATTAGCCATTGTAAATAAAATGACATGCCTCATGTGGCATAGATATTTCAAATTTATGAAATATCAGTAATTTTGCAATGATGCATGTTTGATGCCTTCCTACGTATTCCCAATTTCTACTAAATTAGGAGTTACTTAACTTCAAAGGATTTTTTTTCTTCACAAGTAATATTGCTCTGCCAAATCCTGTCTGTTATTGATGCTTGAAAATAGGCTGAGAAGTGTGATGTCCATCATGGAGAAATGGAGAAAATCAACCAATGTGCAAAGCTCTGAACCATGAGGTTCGTAGGAGTTTGGTTGAGAATGAGAATGAAGACTGACAGCTCTAAATGTCAGGAAGCCTTAAAACTGATTCTGTGACTTTTGAAGAATATAGACATTTCTATCTCTCTACTACTAGGCTGAGGAATATTGGATAGTTTAAACACAGTGCCGTATTAACATTTAAATATCCGAATTCTATTGCAATCAAATATACGCCTTATATTTTAAGCAACTTTAAAAAAAAGTAACAGGTTTTTAAATTAGAGGTTTATTTGCAGTAAGGTTATTGTGTTAATTTTAATGCCTGCAATTCAATGCTGTTTATTTAAAATGTGAATTAGAACACACCTTTATTAAAACAAAAGCAATTGCAAGGATCGGTGAACAATTTGATCAGCTTTGTGAATGAGAGTACGACTGCAAAAAGAAGGAAGCATTTATTAGTGGAATACAATCCCAGCATGACTTATTGATTGTTGTGCTAATTGGAGTTAAAACTAGATAATTGCAGTTATGTAACTTCTTTACCACCATGAACTGTTGTTGATTTAGTAATATTTAATTTCTAGGGGGCAGCGTAAGGAAATAACATGCACATAAATATTCTTTCACTTTTTGTGCCATGTACACGTAAGCATTGCCCCCTTGAGGTACACATTTGCAAAAAGCAGAAGGAATTGTTCTGCCTCACAACTGCACAATATTTCCATATTCACTGAACACAAAATGTGACACAACTGACCCGAAAACAATACAATTCGTAATGATTCAATTATGAAATTAGGAACCTAGGTGTCTTGTTCTATCCCCAAATCTCTTTCCTCAGCCACATCCAAGCAATGACCCGCTCTGCTTTCCCTCAACTCAGCAAAATTGCCCTACTCCGCCACTACCTCACCCACTCAGGCCGCTGAAAGTCTCATTCATGCCTTCATCACATCCAGGCTTGACTATGCCAATGCGCTGCTTGTTGGCCATCCCAATTCCTCCCTCCATCGGCTGCAGATAATCCAGAACTCTGAGGCCTGTGTCCTCTACTGCTCCAAGCTTCCATCTTCCCCATTCTCACCCGACTCCATTGGCTCCCCATCACACAGAGAATTCAATTCAAGATCCTGGTCCTCACATTCAAAGCCCTCCATGGCCTCGCCCCACCCTACCTCTGCAATCTCCTAACCTCCTAAGAACCTGCCCGCCTCCTCCGCTCAGTAGGCTGTGGCCTGCTCCAGGTCCCCCAACCCACCTTCCCATCATTGGCGGGTGAGCCTTAAGCCACTCTGCCCCAAACCTCTGGAACTCCATCCTGCAGTCCCTCCACCTTGCCCCCTCCCTCGTCTCCTTCAAGTCCCTCTTCTTCGATGGTCCCATCGGTCACCCCAAATCCCCCTCTTTCCTCCACTCTCCCTGTCCCTGACCCCAGCTCGGGTCTGAAACAATGACTTGCAGCACCTTGGGACGTCCTCCTGATCTGAAAGGCGCTATACAAGTGTTATTTTGTTGTTGTTGATTCATCAGGTGATGAAGGTACATTGTATATCACTATATAATATCAGTGGCTGAAACATCAGGGGCCCCAAATTCCATCTTTACATTTGTAAAATTAATGATGATGGAATTTGGAGAGTGTATATTTAAATTGTTTTTAAATTGGGAAAATCAAGATGAAATTGAGGAATCATGAAGAAAGCTTTCGTCCTTCCCCCCCGTCTAAGCACAGTTTGTCAGAGCACCAAACCCACTGCATCACAGAAGTTTCAGCAGAGCGAGAATTTTGAACTGTTCTTTTCCCACTGAAATTCCAAGCTATGAAGAAAAGGTAATCTTGCTGAAGGTCCTGACAGATATTCCCTTGCCTTTTCCGGATGGAGTTGAATGACTAACACAAGAGGCTTCCAATGCAAAGAGTAGCTCAAAAGGTTGAATGGCAAAACATGAAACCTTATTTAGCAGGCACTCAAGAGAGCTGAAAACCTCTTATGCCCGAGGCTATCAATGCAATGGATATATATTAAGTCTAAAATCACCGTATTTTGCCGGTTAATTTCAGATACACTTTCACGTTTCCTCATTTAGAACATTTTGACAAACAAGTTTAAACTGATGTTAACTTGAATACTTTATATGAATGGCCAGAGATATTTTAACAAATTAAATTTAATATACAAATTATATAATTCTATTTTAGAATGATGGAGACGTTTCAATAAGATAACCCTCCATACAACTCAGACTGGCAAAAGCAAGCTTCGGCTCTTGTTGAGATAAATTGTTCAAGAAGAATAGACACAAGTTCTGATCTGGCCAACATATGTCAGGAAAGAGTGCAACCAGGAGTTCCAATCTTTATCATTGACATTTTCTCCTTCACAAACAGAATTGCGACTGAAGAAGGGAAAAGAAAATTAATATTGAGGATATCATGATGACTCTGTGAACCTTAACCCAGATTGTAAGGTTTTGTTCATTGTTACACCTGGGAATGTATTAATGACTGAATTAGCATTCACAGATTCGTTATTTCGTACAGGTGTTAATTCACAGCTCAAGAAATCTCACATGGCACAATAGGCTAACAATTATAAATTTATATTAAAAACTTTATTGCACCTCATTATCTTATTTGAACTGGTTGAACAACGCAGAACTACTTTACAATTTAAATGACAAGCACCAGTTGCCAAGAGAGTATTGTGTTGCATTCAACTGGAAATATTCGGTTCACTCTACAACAAAGAGTTATGAACATATACAACTAAAATCATACATAATTGTGGTGTTTAGTCAATGAATTCAAGGATATGAATTAAGCAGCAGCTGCAGTACTTGTACAAAGCATGATAACAAAAGCTATTTTCAAACGTAAAAACCTTTTTTAGGAATGCTTTATTTAAATCAGTTTTACGTGGAATGTTTGGATGATTTTTTTCGGGGTTGTATTCATGGTGAACTGTTAACTTGCGATGATATAAGGAATTTTGTAACTTGAACCCACTTAAAATTATGCCTCACCCAAAAAATACAGTCAATTTACTTTGCAGTATATTTTGTGAGACGCTTTGAGACGTTTCAAAGACAGAATAAGGCACTATATCAAATGCAAGGATTATTATGTCTTGGTTGAAGGTTCATTTAACTTGAAAATATGACATACTAGTTTATTTCCTTTATACTTTCTTTAACCGTTCTTCCTCTATTTCTCCTTTTATGACACAGGATGCAGGTTTATTGCATCTGCATTCTTGTCTCAACAGTGGATAGAATGCCATGACGATAGGCAGGAAGGCAAGCACAGGCGTTCTGTGTAACTCACCAATTAACTGTCGGAATATTACAGCCATTTTCACCCTTTTTTTATAGTGAGCTCAATTAATTTCAAAGAAAGTGTATTTTCAAAGACGTTTCAAAGAACTGAAAATTATACTCTTATGTTCGATAAACTACTGCATGATAATAATATTGATGATATCATTGGAGAAGGTCTCTTAGTCCCAAGAGATACACAGAGCTAAAGATTTACAGAATATATGATCAAATAATTGTGACGGAGATGGTGAGATCCAGACCACAATTTTTGAGGGCAACACAAAACCCCAGAGTCAACAGAGCAGCATGTAAAAAGATTACTGAGAGGTCGAACATGATCTCTCACAATAAAAATAACCTGGCAGGATGTCTGGGAGCAGTTCAATGGTGTCAATACGGCTGTCAAGAGAAGATTGAGTTCAGTCTCTAGATCTGAATAGTCTCTGTAGGAGGAATTAACAAACTCAGACCTCTGCTGATGCTTAAAATGAAGAGAGACAGAACGTTTTTTGGAGGGATTTAGATTACTGCCAACAATGCTTCTGTGGTAAATATTTGGAATTTGTAACTCACAAAGCAATATTTGTGAATGTAGAATGCAATACTATAATGATAGTAACAAAGAAAATAATTGTCACATTTGTGTGTGTTTTCGATAAGAACGACATGGAGAGAAATTACACCTGGGCCTAGATATGGACTACACACGTTATTACAGGGTGTCCAAAATTTCATAAATTGTTCTATTTAACTAAATCTAAGTCAATTAATGAATCAATCAAACAAAACTTACATTTATATAGCGCCTTTCATGTCGAGAGGAAGTCCCAAGGTGCTGTACAGTCAGGTAGGGACAAGAGTAGGGTGGGAGGGGTCGAGGCAGGATAAAGGAGAGTAGGAGAATTTACTGTTTATTTGTGGGCGAAACGCGGCAGCCAAATTGCACACAGCAGTGTCCCACAAACAGTCATAGAAGTGGGATTAGGAGAGAAAGGGGGGAAGGAGGGCAAGGGGAGGGGTTGGGGGAAGGAGAGCAGGAAAACCGACTGTGTATTTGTTGGCGAAAGTCAATTACTGTAGTTAGCAAAATATCTCTTCTAAAACTTGCTTCAAAATGCATTTACGAATTTGGCAAATTCTGGATGTAGTAAAATGTTGTGTTAATAGAGATAATCGAGATCCAGTTGGAATTTCTTCTAAATATCAAAATATATTTTTTTAATTCAATGCAGCTCTGCAAACAATTGCATTGTTTTAAGCCACAAGGTGGCATGCTAGTGTTTCAGTTTGAATCTCACTTTAACCTTTAAGGCGATGGCTCCTATTTTATAAGGGCTAATAATAAGATACATATGTTTGTTATGTATTCAGCTTTTGCTTCCCCAGATGGTACAGCCAAGAGTTGATAAACAATATATTTTGTATTAGATATCAATGACTTACATTTTATTTATTATGTGCTGATAGACCTTTCAAAGTTTATCCTTATTGTTTATAATATTCTGCACTTATTACTGGGGAGAAACAATTGCCAGGACTTCAGTCCAATTACAGCACCATTGCAAGGAACAAGAGGAAAATAATTCCTCAATTTGCTCTTTTACTTTATTATCTTAGCCTTGCCCATGGATTGTGGAGTGAATATTTTCTTTGTCATTTCTCTGGCAGCTTTGAGAAGCTATGAGTGAAAGATGATACCTCTTACCACTGTCCTTGTTAATATATTGTTAGTATGACTTCAAGCCCCCACTTTGGCAAGGCCCATTCTTGTTCTTTGTTGTAAGTGTTGGAAAGGGAATTCTAAACCTAGGTCACAAATGTTATAATGTTAATCATATAGTAATAATCCTTACATTTATATAGTGCTTTCCACATCTTATCGATAGGAACATAAGAACAGGAATAGGCCATTCAGCCCTTCGATCATGCTCCGTCACTTAATTAAATTGAGGATGATCTGTATCTCCACTAATCCTTTCGATTCCAATATCCTGCTTTTGCCCCATATCCCTCTGACCCACCAAAAAATTATCAATCTCCCAGAAGGTCCAGTAAGACCTGATGAAAAAAAATGACAGCCATCAGTATCATACCATTTAATATTCTGGAAGTTTTAAGTATGTTCCAATATTCTCATTAACTTTTAACAAAAGGATTTTGCACTACAGAAGTGTTAAAATATATTGTATACTCTACTGTTAACTTTTTTTGGAGAAAAAATGATTTGCAAAATGATATATTTTCCACAAAGCAAACAATCAGTTCATAGAAGGTGCTTAGTTTCAACTTTTTAAAAATGCTTCATAGAAAATATTATATTGTACTGACTTTATTTGGTAAGCCAAAGCAGCAGATGACTTATGTACATCAATGTCCCACAACAGTTTTGAAATGAATACACAATTTTATTCGGGATATTAGTTGACCAACAGACAAGGAGAAACTCCCTTCTTATTTTGAATAAATGCAATGGCAATGCAATCTTCATTGAATTTAACCAGACATTGACAATTCATAAGTATTGTACAGATGTAACAAAATGTATTGAGCAATTGGAAAAAGACCCAAATCTATGTTTCACATTAAAATTGGATGTTATTACACGTTGATAAGATTCACAATGTCTGTTGCTATCTTTACAAACTTTGATAATGCAAACTAAAAGCCAAATCATCTTCGAGAAAGGAAATGTAAGATGCTGTCAGTATAACTCAAGTCAATACATGAAGAAATTGTCAGTGTACAAATTATATTAAGTACAAGGGTAGAGTAATTGCACATGTAATAATAGTTATGGAAAGGCAATGAAAACTGGCAACAAATGACTGAAGTGTAATTTTCCAATAAACATCATTCTGCTGTAATTCATGTGCCACTGAAATCTGACGCAAAAGTAAACAAGTCTTCAAAGCAGCCAGCATTTTGTGAATTGTGCTGCCTTCATCACTTCATTACATACCAACTCAATATGAGTCAATATTAACCACATTCCCAAGACAAATCACCATCAGTTGGAGGAAACAAATATACCACTGCAAACTTCAAATGTTAGAGTCAGGACATATCACCAGACAGCAATATTAGGAGCCAGTTGGGAAATCATCAAACTTGCTCATAATAGTAGGAAGGGGAAAATTATGGTATAAGAATACTGTAGGGCAAATTTCAATACACATAGGGGATGCTTTGAGCTGAGGGAGCAGTTGTGCTATCATTAAATTCAATATTTTGGCTAGAGTTGAGGCAACGTGTAATAAAATTGTATATAGCATGTTTGAGGAGGACTGATTTAGAAATGTGCGAGGTGAACTGGGGAAGGTAAATTGGAAACTACTGTTGTAACAGTAGTAGATGTGACAAAATAAGTTTATAAAATTGTTTACATATACAGTATGAGAGGGTACAAATTCATTTATAATTCACAAAATAAAAGCTTGATGACACACGTTGAATCAAAGTGGTGATATAGGGAATTTAATACAACATTAACAAAAAACATTATAATAGTATATGATATGCCTGTAGATTCTGCTTGTGCCATATTTGTAACTATATAATTGTGTTATTTATCCTGTATGTACATGGATCTGTTTGAATTGTTCAAAATCAGTATATAATTCTTTGTAGGCTTGTTTAAGAGAGGTTAAACAGGTTGTGTGAAAACTAATTCTAGAGTGGGCTTTCTTAATGTTAATCAAACTGAAATAGCCATAGAGCAAAGCAGTATTGTGGAACTTGTACATAATTTTTATAGAACCGTTTTCAATACAGAAATAATCAGTAATTTTCCCATTTAGTAGCTAGAGAGACAGAAGGTACATCAAACTCGTGAAGCGGGTTAAAAAATCAATCAAGCGAGTGATCTGGGTTTGATTCTTGGCAAGTCAAAACCTTGGGCAAGTTTCCTTACTCCAAATGCCTGATAAAAATCCTTCAAGAAAAAAACAACAATAATAAATTGGCCACTTCAATCCACGACTGTTTGTGGACACTGCTGTGCGCAATTGGTTGCCATGTTTCACCCACAAATATACAGTCAATTCACTTTATAATATATATTTGTGAAGCGTTTTGACATGTCTAAAAGACATGGAAAGCACCATATCAAATGCAATTATTATTATTATTGTTAGTAATCATGAAATGGTCATTTGATAAATGGAACAAATAATATTTGTGAGATGCCCAGTCTGGCTCTAATAGACCTGAGAATTTTTAAAGCAGCAGATGGTCCACGATGGCTAAGTCTTTCCACAGCTGACTGCACACAAGGACAGACAGGAAAACTGAGATGTAATTAATGTAACTGCAATCTTCTAAAAACGTTCAGAGGCAATCTTGGGAATTACAATGTGCACCAGGAATATGTTGAAGTCTGTCGCAATGGAGGCAATTTAATCTGAGGAGAGTAGCAGTTGGCTTGTGTAACTTGGTTTAGGGTTTTGAAGATGCATCACAGCTATTAAACATACTGTTGGTCCCATCGAAATGTAACACAATATGAGGATGGTGGTACTATGATTGATATATTTTATATGGCCCATTGCAATACATTTGTGCATAAAGTCAAAGTTGCTAAATGGATAATAGATTGGTAGCTGCAGGAATTTGAAAGTCATCATCAATGGTTACATTTTAAGAGTTATGACCTGTGGATTTTATCACGAATCAGTCCTGGAATCCCTGATGTGAATATTCAATAACTATCCTGAAGAGGACTCTGTATGTATGACATCTAGAGAACAACGGAAAAGTGAGCTTTCTGAGGGCTGGAGGGAAAAAGATTCTTGAAGTCATAGCAACTGGTCCATCGACTAACAGGCAGTATATACATACAGTGTTATGTAAAAATAGAAATATTCTTACAATAGGTATGATAATAATTGCAGTTCAAGAAGCTCTGCTGTCACTTTGTATAGGATTGATTGTCAAAACGTCTAGAATAATAAATGATGTATTCAAGTAAATGAAAAAGGGAGTGACAATGGAATCCAAAGTGTGGGGTGGGCAAATAGCGAATGGACAACTAATGTTCAAACACATGCCTTTGATTATGTAATTGACAAATGAATAGAATTATAGAATCTTTTTTTTATTAGTAGTATAAAGCTAAGGTATGTATTTGAGCAGAGTTGTCTATGGCTTGTTTGTCCAAACTGCGTGCATTTTAGATCCTAGTGGCTTTCCATGAAACATTGCAGAGGGAGGCTTTGTCAGGGAATGTTTGGTTTTGGTCAGTGCACTTTCAAAGAGGC
The DNA here is from genome assembly GCA_035084275.1 of Hydrolagus colliei. Taxonomy (NCBI): domain Eukaryota; kingdom Metazoa; phylum Chordata; class Chondrichthyes; order Chimaeriformes; family Chimaeridae; genus Hydrolagus; species Hydrolagus colliei. The sequence continues at coordinate 13,413,123 of CM068754.1, forward strand.
AGGAGGCAAATGGAAAGTGTTCAAACAAAGACGTTTCCATATCACTCAGCAGTGAAGAAAACTTAATCTGTGATTTGTTCTCAGTGGGGAAAAAAGATTATGGAGACTGAGAGCCAAGTTTTCACATTTCTGAGGAAGATTGATAAGGTGGATACAGGGAGGCATTTTATGTACAACAGTGGAAGGAGAACTAGGGGAGATGATTATAAACTGAAGAAAGGCACAAACTAAGTGAAATTTAAGGAGCAACATTTTCATGCTTTCAGCTGTTGAGTTTTGGAATACACTGTTGTCTGTTGCAGTGAATGCTACCCAATCGTATGTACAAGGTATGTGCATGGGCAGATTTATTTGAGAGAGTGCCAGCACAGAGACAAAATAATCAATGGTCCTGAATAACAGGCCTAATTCATGCGTATGCTGAAGCCCCAAGTTGTATTAAACATGGATATCAATCACAGTTTAGAGATGCAAAATATCTTGCATTGCTAGGAATAAAGTAGTGAGGCAGACAGGAAGTTATTTTTACAACTGACTTGGATAGTTTTAAGAGAAAATCCACTGCTTCAGATGGGAATGGATATAAACCAAATTTACAATGTACTTAACACAGAGTGTAACCTAATCAATAGTTTACACCATCTTTATAATGCAGTGTTTATTGTGAACGGTTACAAATGGAAAAACACTACTTGAAGAATACTGCAAAGCATTTTTCTGCAGATGCTGCAGAAAATCCAAAGCTAGCGATGTACATTCTCAAAACTGTTTAGGATGGGGGTTTTCACGTTGTGCCCTGTCAAGTTGTGAGCTGGCCTTATGGGCACTCCCTGGAGTGCAATGCGTTGAGCTTCTGTGTTGCCTTAATGTAAATGATTTATACCACCATCTTCTGCTTCATTGCAGCACAACCAACACTGAATGTGTTGAGCGGACAAAATGAAAGGGTAATGCATTAATACTCCCTAACACAAAACCAATCCAATCAACGCAATAATTTATTTAAACACGGGACCGAGAACTGTACATTTCACTTTAGTCGTTGTGTTCAAATCGTAGAAGTTTCAAGTAATATTCAATAATTGTCAATGTACTGTTTATAATAAAATGAATGATATAAATACAATGCGAGCTAGAACTTTAGGGATTTCCACCACATGTTTAACTTTACCACTTTTTCACCACCATTAACTAAGTGAAAGCAAATTGTGAATAGTCAGTTGCAGTTGGATGCGCAGTCTTGCCAATTTAAATTGCATTTCAAAAATCTTTGCGGATTCTTTGACTTTGACTTACAAATGTGAGGTTCCACTGATGTATCATCATGATTATTCATGTTGTTTTTTCATAGAAGGGAGAATGCTCTAATTGTTGTGCACTTAACCCAATCACGTTGTACAAAAATAGACTGTTCATTTTTAGAGAATTGCAATTGAATTTCAAGATGTATTATCATGGCTTTTTAACAAATGAGAAATATTAAGATGAATAACAGATGGTCTGTACTTATAACAATCTGCAGTACAATGAAGTCTAGCATTTCATTTGGGTTTGAGAAGCTAAAGGAATGCAACAGTCATCTCGATATCTGGACAACTCAATTGCAACTTAAACAGTAATCACCATCATTAAATAAGTGACTCGCTCACAAGGAGTGTGCACATCAACTTGTTTAGAACAGAGTAGCTTTAATGAAAACATTACTAGAGTTTACAATGTAACAAGTACACCATTTTGCATTCAATCACATATAACTTTTAATTCATATTGGTGTGTATAATACTCTGGGCCGGAAGTAATCATCATTTGGGGAATTATTGGATATTTTGTAGTGTGTACGTTTATTTGAACACAGCTTGTAAAAGTAACTGTAAAGATCACCTGGTTATACAGTAGTTAAGGATTTTATGCAAAAAGCTTCAGAGCTAATTTACCGATTTAATCTCACAAGAACAAACTAATTACCTTGCTTTTTTTCAGAAAACAAAAGTCATTAATTTCCATTGAATGGCAGCACAAAAGATTTGCATCATACTAAAATGCACTTTACACATTAGGCATCCTCATTCATCTAGAACTTCCTTTATGTGCTAGAATTGTTGAAACACAAGATTGCGACAAATATGATCAATTGATTCTGCATTAGCTAGCATGTTAACTAGTTAAAAACATGATTATCGAATGCTGCAGAATGATTTTATCTGAGGTAGGTGAATAAAACAGAAGTAAGTAAAAGCACTTGAATCGGAAAGCTAGGGAATTAAAGCTGTAAGAAATATTTTATGATGAATTAGGTAAGGGAAAACCAAGATAGAGTTGGCTGGGCAACCAGGATATTTTATCTTTAGAAATGGCTTGAAGCTTTGTTGTTCTAAAGTTGGATATGATTTTCAATTTACACAGAAATCAGCAAAATACTTTATCAAATATAACTTAAAGTCCCTTGTGAGCCATCCTACTTTCTTTCCTGCATTGTGGAGTCCATTTGGTGGTGAAACACATGTCTGCTACAATTCAATAGAACCTGTATCAATTTAACCTTGCTTGGCTGACAAATGAGATAAAATTAGAATTCTAAAGAGTGGTTTATTCTGTATGCTTTTCATCCCACGAAGATTCATGTACAGTGCACAAATGTCCCAAGCATGGTATATGTCAATGACTGATGCTACAACCCTCTATGATTTTGCATAGAAAAATAACAGTACATCCATCATTTATAAAAACGGACCTATTTTTCAGTATCTACCTCTAGGTAGACAAGCAAATTAACATCATGTGTATGTTAGATCAGGGCTCTCTTTGCCTCCTTGTCCTCCTTGACCTCTCTGCTGCATTCAGCAGTGTCGACCATTCCATCCTCCTACACCTCCTCGTCTCCCAGCTCAATCTTCATGGAAGTGCCCTCGCCTGGTTCGACTCTTACTTCTCTCACTGTCAACACTTACTCCAGCCCCCGAACTGTCACCTGTGGTGTCCCCCAGGACTCTGTCCTTTGCCTCCCCCTACTTTTCAATATCTACATGCTCCCCCTTGGTGTCATCATAATAACGAGAGGGACGTCCTCTCAACGAGAAAGATGCTATATAAATGTAAGTTTTGATTGATTAATCATCTGCAGACATTGGGTCAACTTCCATATGTATGCAGATGACACCCAACTCTATCTTTCTGCCTCTACCCTCGATTCCAGGACCACTGCTATCCTGCCAGATTGCCTGTCCGACATCAAGTCCTGGATGAGAGCTAACTTTCTACAGTTGTTAGTCAACAAGATCGAGGCCCTCCTGGTTGGCTGGTGCCAGCGCCGTCACACATCAGGCATCAACCTCCATGGTTGCACATTCCACCTCACCAAGCCAGTCAGGAACCCAGGTATCTTGTTCGATCCTCAACTGTCTTTCCTTCCCCACATCCGTCCGCATGGAGGGCGCTATATAAATCAAAGTTGTTGTTGTTTTGTTGTTGTAGCTACAAGAGATTCAATTGTTCATATCCATGTATTGTATTTGCAGCTGAGATGGTAAATCACGATGTGCCTCTTTTAATTCAAAAGAAATGACTAATTTAAAAAAAAACTGTTGCTGCCCATCTGAACTCCATTGAACAACAGACATCCAATTCAATGAAAGACCAAACGTTTGTTTCCTTTGTGCTTCCTGTGCTGAATCTGAAGCAACGGGATAAAAACATACTAATAAAAGAATGAGTGCAATTCATAGAATTTACAAAGCCTCAGATGTGAATTCAAGGCTGCAATCATATCTTTATCTTTACAATGGTTCAAAAGATCATTGTAAAGCGTGGGGATCTTTTCATGCAGTGGCTCTGGACATCACAATTCACACTGAGGCAGGAACAAATTAAGGTCCATGAATACTATTGTGGGCAGAACACTGTCTCCAGTAGCTGTAAAAGTGATGATCTTTACTAGTTCCTTTAAGTCCAGCAGGGGATAAGAGTAATATCAACTGTTTTCTGGTTCACAGACTATAATTCACAGATTTTGTCAGCAACCAGGAAAAACGTGTGTAGGTACATCAATGTTTGAAGGTTGATGTGCACAGCCGCGTCCCACAAACAGCCTGAGAGGAAGTAACCAATCTTTTATCTGTGGGATTGTTGGCCAAGACAGCAAATGGGAAGCCAAGATGACCCTCGCTATGCCCGCACAGAGGCTTTGAATAGAAGATATAGAGGATTAACGAGGAGGGAGATTTAGTGGTGCCATTCCTGGAAAATGCTGCACAGGTAGATGGCAATGAAGTATGGTGACATTTTCAAAGAAGGGTTATTTTGTTGTAGGATCAATGTTCTTATTTGCCATCTGGATGTTTGTATTGATCAATGACAGCAACAGCAATTCTGCCTTGAGTTTACACTCCACTAAGCGTCCTTAGCTCTGCACCACTGTCTGTCGATTCTATTTGCAGTATATTCTGTGAAGTGCTTTGAGGCACCTTGAAGATGTGATAAGTGCTATCTCAAAATGCAAGGATTATTATTATCTACCCAATTGCAATTGCTATTAGAATAATAATACAGTAATTGCATTTGAAACAGCACCATAACAGATCTCCAATTGCTTCATCGGTTGTTAGAGTAAAGTGTATGTGTAGGCAAACCATTAGTGTATTTATTGGCTTCTCACTGAACACAGTGAAAACAGCCTGAGGGAACCAGCTTCCATATGTTTATTCAGATTTTCTCATTGCACCCTTGTTGTTTTACAATGCCAAACTCTCATTCGCTTTGGGATGTGCAAAGGTTAACCTGCTCCAGAATTATTGCCTACTTGAAACCATAAATGCAGCTGACAAACATGTCTTCTGCCAGAATACATTTCTCTCTTGAATCATGATTTGGCAATAGTGAGATGAGATCTCACACACACACACCTCAGTTTTTTCTATAAAGTGCTTTAAGACATCCATGATGTGAAAGGTACGCGCTGTATTAAATGAAACTATTTTTCTTATTATTTATTATAAATTAAAACTCTATCACACATTAGCCATAGACTGTTTTAAAGGATTTCTGAGTTTCATGTTTGCTCAATTTTTATGAAAAACTTTTGAATTTCTGGCAGGAAAATTAATGCTACCTCTTTTAACATTATAAAGCAATCTTGTTATCGAAAATCTCAGGTTTATTTCTGTGTGCAATCAACACCAAGAACAGATAATGGTAGGGCTTCACACTGTATGCTGAATTAACCATTCCAAAGGTGCAAGCTTTTTTAAGGGATATACTGTATTGTAAATAGCACTTCACTGGGTTTTTTCTGTCAGTTTTCCAGTGCTAATCATTAATATCAGTCAAGGTTACTCCTGTAAAAGCAGGTAAATGAATGCACTTCATCCCCATTATAAGGCTGAGTTACAATCGCTCTCTCTCTACAAGATTCTTAAATTTCATCTCTCAACGTTTTATGACATATCATGAATCAATCACACTCACTTGCAGCTCATCAAAACACCTGGGCTTTGTGGAGGTGCTGAAGGCAATCATATGATGAAGTTAGAGAGCACTGAAGAAGTCCATTGCATGCTGACCACATAAATACAATGACCTTTTTCATTGTGTTTTATAATGGGGAATCCATTATATGGGAAATCCCATTATAAGGAACGAGAAGACCATGACACCTGGTGCTAAAGCTTTCAGAATTCCAGAGACATTGATTCCTCTAATTCAGTACAATGATACAAAACTTCAAGCTTTTGTGATAAGACTTAACCTTTCTCTCACTGCATCTTGTGATTTTAAGTGCTTAAATGTGTTGACATGGTTTGTACAAACTTATCTGAGAAATTACATCTCCAGTTTAATTGAGAACATTAGGCTGTCTGCAGAGATCAAGTGACAGATTCACATTTCAATAAGCAAATATTTAACTGAAGGAGGTAACCTTTCTTTTTTGTCCCCTATAATAGGATAGTATTTCTTGGTGTGTTTTTTTTTGCTTGAGCCATAACAGAGAAGATGCGTACTGTCGCTGGTAATTGAAGATAGGTCTCAAAGGCTGGCATATCCTCAATTTTCTGCTGCAGTACATATGAAAGGAATATTATTTCTATTCAATCATGCATTTTAAAAATACTGAAGAACAGTCTACCTTTTGAAGATATTCTCATTCCTGTCGATGCATTCTAAATCGAGTCTGAAAAAGTGGTCGTATGCAATCAGACCATCCATAGGTGTGAATTTCTTATTCTTGAACAAGGATGACATTAAACATTTGATTTAAGATGACAATAATGTCTCTTGCCAAATGGGCTGCTAAATTTTTCTCTAACTAATATTCATGATCCAGTACCTGCGAATAGCCATGTATTGTTTGACACTAGAAAGAAGAACCAAGGGGATTGCAATATATTCTATGTTACCATTTTAATCTTGCATTGATTTTTATTGAGATCAAGGCTTCGCTCTGCCATTCAGATCTAAAAGAAAGAATTGAACATGGGAACAGTAATTTCCAACTATATCCGAGATAGAACAATTCATTTGATCTTGAATCAAATGCCCCCAAAACTACAAAGGAAGTGACATTAAAGTGGTTGCACTGTGTAAGTGACTTATTCATTCAGTGAAGTCTGTGGAGCTATTTGAAGTGACTTGCCCTACCGACCAATACTGAGTACTTACAATTAGTCATGCAAGAGTTGTAAAACCTTTAGCATAAACACGCGAGTGATAGTTACTTGGACTGTTTTCCCCTGTTTTACTATGATGCCATGTTAAATAAACTCCTATTACTGATCCCCCTAAGTAATTATCAAAAATACACTCTGGACTCTGGTGGAAACAACAACAATAGCAAATCAAATTGGTATAGTTCCTTTCATGTCGGTAGGACATGCCAAGGTGCTGGACAAGTCAGGAAGTAGATACATTTGAAGTGAAACAGAACCCAATGCAGAACAAACTGCATAGCACTAAACATTGTTGTATCAATACTAATACTGTATATAAATGAGATTGGATATATCTCCACTATCCCCTGTAAAGACAAATACTACCACTGGAGGGCGATTAAGTTTCTTGTTTCCTATGTCTTGATTCTGAACTGCTGCAGCCTCTCCATTACCAAGACTGCCTGACTGTTTCTAAAAGGTGAGTTAAATGTAATACACAAATCCTGGCTAGCAGTTTCCTATTGGCAATTGACTATGAGCTACTGTTAATCACATTAAGTCTTCAAGAGGTGAATAACATAGTTTAACAAGTAAACAACAACAACAACATTACATTTATGGAGCGCCTTTCACGAAAGGATGATATCAATTGTTACACAAAGGTGAGTCCTTTCCTTGCATAAGGTTCTCTTTTGCACTTCCAGACCACTATAAAACATGACTCTGTTCTGTTACTTTGAAGCGGGATATCTTGGTGTCAACCTGGCTCAGTTGGTAGCACATATGCCTCTGAAATAGATCGTTCTGGGTTCAGGCCCCATGTCAGGGCTTTGATCTCACCTTGTCTGAGAAGGTGCTCGTAGTCCAGCAATGCTGGAGGTGTGCTGCATTATCATCATACTGGTTTGTGGGACGTTGCTGTACACTGATCAGTTGCTATAGTGGATTATTATTACTTGAACATCATTTGGCACTATGTGTGATAACATTTAACAATCAACATATTGTACAGTTTTGTTTTGAATATTCAGCAGATTAAATATGGCAATGGTCATCCAATCTGAAGGTGATTCTCAATGGTGTCATTAAATTCACAGTACATTTTGTGCAAGATTCCTTTCATTTGAGTTTATCTTGGACCTGGGATCAGCTTTGAACCATTGTGTATGTCATGTATGATGGATAGGGACTACTGACTGCAGAAAGCTGTTGACTTTACTGCAAATAACGACAACAAAATTACATTTGTATAGCTCCTTTTACTTTGTGAGGATCTGGACTATCAGTGTTTCGGACCCGAGGGTCAGCAGTGGGGAAGGTGAATGGGAGGGGGGAACAACAACAACAACTTTGATTTATATAGCACCCTCCATGCCGGGCTGCGTCTCAGAATGTTTGAAGGAGAGGAGGGTGACCAAAGGCACGGTCGAGGAGGAGAGTGTTGAGACCGTCTTGAAGTACCTGTACAGAATGAACTGCAACTACTGACCAGAAATTCTCGTCAAATGTGCCCAAATATTGGAAAAGATATTTCCTTCGGGTGGATTTCACATTGGGGTTTTTTGTGTTGCTGATGTTATACCCAAATCTTTATAGAACACAAGACTAGGGTTAGAGAAGAAATTATGTATTTGCAGTGGCTCTGTTGCTATGTCTTTTTACACAGAGACCAACAGAGGGCAGACTAGTTCAGAGTAATACAATATACATCACCCATAATATTCAGAACTAGTCTGGGTTCTTTGGGATTTTTATGCTCTAAGCCTATTTTCTGCTCTCTCTGGATCTTTTAACAAGCATTTGATAGTTAAAGAAAACACACCATCTACAGAGATACCGCTATCCCTTTCAGCAATTTCTACAGGATCTTCAATTAGACTCCTAGGGCAGGATGAAAGCAAAGATCAACAATGTGTTTACGTTTCTCTTAAATTCCATTTTGCTGTAAAGAGAAGAGTTGTGAGATTGTAATTGTATCTCTCACTGTTTTCTGTTAGCTTGAAAGACCACCTGAGTTGTAACTGCAGCATAACTAGGCCAGAAGCTAACAAAATACTCTTCTGAGATATGTCACAGTCAGCTTTGCTATTTGGTTCACTGCTGTTTACATTGCCTTGCCCCATCCCTTGCCTCCTTCAAGACCCACCTCAAGTTCCTATTCTTGACCATGTTTTCAATCACTCTTCTTCTCCACCTGCCCTCCACCCTCCCCAAGCCCTACCCCCAGCTCAGGTCGGAAATACTGTCTGTCCAGTGCCTTGGGACATCTTCCTGACATGACAGGCGCTTATAAAAACATAATTTTATGGTTGTTATTTAGTAACGAACCACAATACAGATTATGTTACAAGCATTTCAGTTCTCAAACTTTTCGGTAGTTTTTTTGGCTGTTAATACAGTCATTGAACTTTGCAGTATATCCTGTGACGCACTCTGACTTGAATGGTTTTCTATCAAATGTATGGATTATTATTGTGGATTATTATTATTAATGTATTATGTACTGTATTTGCAATCTCTTTGGTAATAGTTGATTACTGAAATGGAAATAATATCCTCGGTTGTGCTTCATACAGCTCTTGAGTTTGGAGAACCATTAACAGACCCTTATATTTATCAATAAAATTGCTAAATGTTATGGAAAACTAAGGTGACCCAAATAACTGACCACAAAGTGGTTTTGCTCAAAGTACCTGTAACAAGAAACAGCCGGAAAGCTTCCACAATAATGGACAGATCTGATTGATGTCCTCTCTATGGGGATTGTGTGTATATCAGGTAACATAGCAACTGAATAAACTTAGAGGCAACTGTAAAGAGACAGATGATCATTATAACTCTTGAAAGGATAACAACATGCTATACTGCTAATAAGCAAGATTTTGTTAGGTACCAAACAGAAAAAATGGTGCTCCTCAATTCAATCCTCACGACTCTGTGTGAAAAGACAAACATCCTTGTTATTGATATAGAATTTATAACATCAAATGGTCTCAAAGGCTTCACAGATAATTGCTAGCAAATGTAGTGACTATACTTTTGTTAGCAGCACAGAAGCCAATCTACACAAACAGCCATGAAGTGAATGACTGACTAATTTATCTATTGGGTAGGAGACCAAGAAAACGCTTTTCTCTTTTATATGTGATGGGGTGCATAAACGTACACCCAAACAAGTGGATGTGGCCTGAGTTAATATTTCCACCTGAAGGATAGCACTTCCAACATTGCAGGGGTCTCTCAGTACTGCACTCGAATGCTCATCTATCCTACGGACTGAAGTCCTGATGTGGGACTTGAACCTACAGCTATTTGACCCAGTTAGTAATGCGCTATCAACTGATCCTGCCTGATACAAATATTCATAGACAGGCGACAAACTGAACTCCACGCTCAAGAGGGTCAAATATGATTATTTTAAATTCTTCCTTGTCAACCTAGATTTGAACCACTATTCTGATATGTTCTGCTCTAAAAATAAGTCAGCATTCCAAAATGTTTCCAGCCTGAGACTTTGTTTGTTTCATACCCTTATCGGAATTCTTCATTGTTCTGCTCAGTCGTGAATATTAACAGGGTGTTTGACTAAGATAGTGAGTTTAACAATACTTTCACAAAATAGGATTTCCTCACAAAGGAATAGTCAAAGTATACAGTCAAAGTTACTAGATTGTGTGGCAAGTGGAATATTTATGGCTGTTCATTTAATTTGTATACAGTATCTGACAGCCTGTGAATATACAGATTGTGGATAGCTAATGAGGGATATAAGATATGTATGCTCTGGATTGCAATGGTAGATTACTTGTATTTTATGGTTTGGAAAGCTGAAAAACCCTGAATTGTCTTCCCTGGGAACTACTTTTGTCCAGAATTCCATCATTATGTTAAAATCCTCATCATTACCAACATGGAACTCACTGCAGACTGATTATCATTTCACTGATGGTACTGTTGAGAATCGAATCCCCATTAGCACTGATATTGATAAGAGTTGCTTCTGTCAAGAGGCGAGTTCCTGTCAACTCTAATGCCAATATTAATGTGAAGGCTTGGTCCAGACACCTGAGGTTTCCTGCTTAAAGGTAAATGTTAGAGAACTACTACACTTGGGCACAGCCATCCGTTCTCCATCTGTCAATGTAATTTGAAATTCAGAATATCAATCTTGTGAAAAAAACTTGTAAACAGTTCAGGAAGGCAATAAATGGCCTCCCACTGAACAGCTACCAAGGTCATTAATCCGTGGGGCGGATGAGCGAGAAAAAGGGGATATGGCATATTAAATTTTCACATTCAATTGGGACTGTCAGGGAACCACCACTGGATGCCAGTGGTAGGAAAATTGGTAGTTCAATGCAAAAAGCCTGCTAAAATGATTTTACCACAAAATTCTGAGGTTTGCGCAGTAGTGTACTGGCAATATTAGCACTCCTGTAGAGAGACTGCTGCTTCTCTCTTGGCTGCAGTGAGTATTTAGTCAATATGAGTCTGTCAATCCTGAAGTCTGAAAGTGATTCAATGGAGGCTTTTGTCCAATTATTTGACTGTCATTTACACTGAATTTGCAAGCTACATACAAACATGGCACGGGCAGAGTTATGTGGGGTCTTTTGGATCAAAGTTCAAACTTTGCAAACGAAAAGCTTATTGATTATGGATAATAAGCCTTGCATTTAATGTATTTTTCATGTCCAGAGGATGTAACAAAGTGCTTCACAGGATTTACTCTAAAATGGAGTGACTGCATAATTTGTAGGCGAACATGATGGAAATAATACCGCATTGATAATACCTACAAAAATAAGCTTGTGTAGTAGTTGCCCTTCACTTCAAAGTGAGGAACCATAAATTGACTTAGTCTCTATTACTAGGAGCAAAATTTCATGAAAGGCATATGCAGATGAAACAAATACATATATTAAAGTGTCCCATAAAAGTGTCCCACTGCCATTCTTGCTTTTCACATATTATTCACTTTGAAAATCATAAATTACTAGTAAGGAAATAGACATGAATTCATTAGGATAGAAAGGAGGTTTAAAACTGTCTCCATACATTTCTTGAGGCTCCAAATCTTGATGTTTTTGTTGAGTGCAGTCTCTGTAACTGAACCATATTCAACCTCCCTGACACAGTTGACAAGGTGAAATTCTTATGCAGTAAGTTGTTGAGATTTGGTGGTTTAATAAAAGTAAATTTAGCTTAAAATGTAAAATTATTCATGACAAATCAGAAGAATAAAAGAACAATGATAAGAACCAATCATTAATAATAGCATAAATGTTGATTTTAATTTATTGTTTATTCATTTATTATTTATTGCTGTTTTTCGTGTAATTCTACACAAACTGTAATTGTATTGTTATCAGCTGAGTTGGTAGCACTCTCGCCTAAGTTGTAGGAAAGGGTTCAAGCATCATGTTGGGACTTTGAGCTTATATTCTAGTTAATACTCCAAGGTCTTGTCTGCATGTTCATGTAGACATGAAGATCCCATGGCACTAGTTGAAAGAAGAAGGGAGTCTCTCTTGGTAGCCTGGTCAATAATCCTCTAGTTATTGGTCACCAAATTATGTCTACCACTGTACCCTCTTAACTGCTGAATGGCAATGTAGAAAGTAAAGAAAATGACACTGGTCTTCATGGAAACCCTATAAACACAGATAATTGCCACCATTAAAAGGACCCACATCTCAGTTCTGACCATAACCAATAAACAAAGGAGCTATTCGCAACAGGAGCTCAAGGCTAATGCTCTTCAACAGGCTGTGAAAACAATCAATGCTAGATCCATTTCAGTACTTAGTGGGTCAGTGTTCTGCCAGGACTGTTGTTTGTATTCAAGGAACTGGGAAGGAGAATTCAGACAACCGTGTGAAGCTGACCTTGCCTCTCAAATCCTCTCTGACTTACAAATATAAATATACCAGATCTTGTGTGATCAAAAATAAATCAATAGAATTTTTTAGCAACAACGGTTCATGTATTTTATTATATTTTACAATGAGTAGTGGCTTCCAAACTGGCCTGGGGTTCGATGTCACTGTAATTTTATGACTGAAGGATTTTGTTTGATTTCTTCCACACATAGGTAACAGTATATTTGCAACAAATATATATGTTGACATCTGTGGGTTTGTGATTGAGATTTACAATTAAACCAATTGAGTTGACACATGTTGACTCATTTCACACAACAGATTGACTCCCAAGATGACTGGTACACATTATATTATTTTTTTGTCTCCAGTTTTGTGGTTACTACAATATTTTCCTGACTCATGTGGAAACCCATCACTATGCTTAGAGTTCTCAAACTCAGAGTTCCATGCATCCCATCTATGAAATTGCTGTGTACTAGAATGAAATGGATATTGAAACTATCTGAGGGCATTGATGCTAGGTTACGTTTAATGATAGCTTAGAAGCTGAGGGTTTCATCCAGCATTACATGTTACTCTCCACGTCACATGCACCAGTTGGTATATTACCCATTCATTGGAGTATCAGAGTCCTAACAGTATGCTTTAAAATTATGATTTCACCTTGGAATTAAGTGTTTAATACTAATGTGAGAAATTGAAGTTGAAAATCCTCTTTCAATAGTTTTTGTGTAAGGCACTCATCGCAGGACATGAGTGATACTCTTTAACTAATAGAAGCAACACACTTTTATTTGATGAATGGCAGTAAAGGAATAAAGCAATCAATAAGACGAATGGGATACTGAGCTTCATAACAAAGATCTGGAATATCAAAGGAGTATTGCTGCGGTCATGTAGACTTCTGGCTAGATCTCATTTGGTGTATGGTATTCAGTTTTGCCAGATACGATTCAGCCCTAAAGGTATCCAAAGACAATTCACTAGATTAATATCTGAGATTAAAAAAAGCTTTATTATGAAAATAATCTAGCTAGGTTTGGCTCCTTAAAATGTGAGGAGGTTATGCAGTGATTTCATTTAGATAAAATAATAAAGGAAATTGACAGACTGGATAGTGGACATGTTTTCCCTTGAATAGGAGGAATCTAAACAAGAGGACATCATTTATAGCATTAGAATACCATAGGAGTTGTGTATTGTAAAATAGTGAAAAGGAAGTCTGGAGAAACTTGTATTGCCAAGTGCATGTGTGTATTACTGAAACAACTAGAGTACTAAGTTGTTTTTATCAGTGCTGTTTACAAATGTATTCCAACATTTTCCCTGAGTGTAGAAAATCTTGGGCCCAAAGAAGTCCAATGATGTCCGCACATGATAGAAAGGATGCAAAGATCACAATTTCCACCATTGAAACTTTATTATTATTATATGTCCTTTAATAAATACTGGATTTCAAACCTGGGCAGAGTCATTTGTAACCATTGCCCTAAGACTAGTCAATGTCCCTCCTTTATCTGATACATACCAATTTGTCTCAGGCATTGTGAACACCAAGTTGCTTTTTCTCCTGAGAGCTGGAACCTGCAGATTTTAAGATCTTATGCTTTGTATTTTCAGGGCTTTTAGTAATATAACAAAGTGCATTGAAAACTTCACTGGTAGGTAAACTTCAATTTGATCTATGCCTTCAAAATCCCGCTGTGTTTTTTGACGCTAACATTCACTTGAGTTTCCAGAAGTAATAACTTCTAAATGTACTGCTAACAATTGTTGTTAAATTTTACTGGCTCTCCAGGGAAGTAGCCATACTTTAGATCTAAATCAATATAAAGTTTGATTTCCTTAAGATCTTAAAATAATCTTTTTGAACTGCACTCAAAGCATAAGTGCAAATTGTGCCCTCTCCACAGAGATTGTGTGTGCATTCAATGCACTTGCGTTCTTGTGCTTTGAGTGAAATTGTAACTTGCTCTTGAAAGCTCCACCATTTAAAGTGATCAACAAATGCTTTCTGCAAACCATTTCTTTAAAATTGATCTCATTCATTCTACTTACTATTGACGGCTTGGAAGCAAGTGAAGCAAGTCTGGTTGTCAGAACAACATTTTAAAGTTAATCCAGATAATTTTACTCAGTGCCTCTTGAAGGCAGTATATTGTGTGTGTGTCTTTATTGTTAAAAAGGAGGTTTAAGTCATTTTATGACAAACATTTTGATTAATAATATTTTTAATTTACTCATATTGAGTGCACCTTGAATACAGATATGGTATTGAGAATGCTAATTCCTGATTGTACACACACACTTACTATTCCACAGTAAGTTCCACAGTTACTATTCCAAGCTAACTGTAGAACCCGATGGTGATATTTAAGATTATGAAAACATTCAATACGGTAAATCCCAATTGAAGAATATAGGCTAAAATATTTGCAATTGTTTTACCAGACATTTGCTTTCCTTATGTCACATGAGTTCACTATCACAATCAATATTTATATTCATCAAAATACTAAATAAAAGAGATCAGTTTTATGAAGTCATTCAAATTGAGTGCTTTACTGAATGAATGCTCTGTAATTGATGTTAAGACTTACCTACTGCCTTACTCAGGAGTTTCCATATAATGTACTCTCCTTGAAGGTGACAGGTGTTACAAATCTAATTCAGAATCAAAAATCCAACATTTGTTCCAATATTTCCAGTTGTTCACAACTAAAATGTGGAACAGTTCATCACCATCAGTCAGTTGGTGACTGACTGACTCGTAGTCAGTCAGTTTACCTTTCGTCACATTGAAAAAGGACTACTTGCTTTTTGCTTGGGAGCCTGAAACTGTCCAGTTTGCTTCCTGTGGGCAATGTACTTTCACCTTGCTTTCAGTTCATTCCTTAAAAGCTGTTATTCCCTCACCTTTTTGTTGCCTCCATCCATTTTACACCAGCTCTTGCCAAGAAAATAGGTAGCAAAAAGCCTGCAAAAAGGCCCCTTCCAGTCATGCACTTTCACTCGTTGTGAGTCGATTTGCAAAGGGGAGGCCCAGGGGGATTTGGCCGCCAATATAGGTAGTGTCTGATTTCCGCTTGGTACTCCCCCCCTGTGTGTGTGATCTGAAACACAGCGTGTGGAGGATTAGAGGCACATAGCACATTAGGGTCCAATGGTGCAAAGTAGCTCTTCTCCAATTATAGAAGCATTTCATATCTCATCGCCAGCAGAGAGTCTTAAGGGTAAAATTCATTCTCAGTTTTAAAATCCTTTGGTGTGCCTTTCTATATTTTCAGCCTCGCCTGCTTTTCGTCAGGCCATAAGGAAAAACATTCCCATAATACTTCATTTAATCAATTGCCCAATAAAGAACTCTTGTAGCACATTTCATTTAGGGTATTTGTTTTCAAAGTTAGCAAATGGAGCAGCATGCCACCTTCATGCCTGGTGTGATTATACTCAGATGTGGCATTGCAATTGAAGCTACGGTATTGGAAAATATATGGATTTTAATACTTGGTAGAATAGCAGACAATGTCATTGAAACACTATTATTTTAGCATAATCTATGGGATGTATTGATCATATTGTATGATTTAAGAAGCCTAGTACAGTATATATTATGAGCAATATTCTTGTCAATCGTATCTGCTTCAGAATCCCGCAGGTTAGATAACATTTGCGTTGTGAACGTAGATCAATTGTCTAAAGATTTGGCCAATAATTGCTTCTTTTTATATATACTGTACTGTACTTTGGAACACAAATTGCATCTTCCAAAAATGAAGCAGTATGTTTGTGAAGCAAGAAACATATCTTTAACATAAGAAATCCCACTTTGTGAATTTTTTTGTGTGATTATGCCATTACCCAATATCAAAACAATTTTCATTATTTCCATCTGACTAGCATTCCCGAAATATAATTATTAAAATCACACAAAAGTTGATCTGCTCCAGAATTGATTTAGCCACCTGGGGACTGTGAAATGCGTCTGCAATTACTTTTTCATTATAATTGTCCATACCAATCAATAGAAAAATTAGCATTATAGAACAAACTGGGCATCTCACCTATTTGGCTGCAAATCATTTTATTTCACACCATGCACTAATTGGGACATTAGCCATGATGAACAATCTCTCCTCACAGAAGTAAATTTGAATACATTGAACATTCAGAACATTTTGAAATAATAACATTTCATGCTCACAATTACAAGCCTTTTTAAGCTGTTCCACCGGAACAGATCCCAGAGGAAGGTTGGAAAAATGGAAAAAGGCAAATATCCATGAAACAAGAAATACCAACAATTGAACATGTATTTAAAAGTAAAGGAGAATTGGTTGCAGTCATAAGTCACCATGATGCCATCCCAGCAAAAACACACATGCACTGTCTGCAAGCAACATTGGCTCAATAACATTTTATTCTGCACTTCGAATGAGAAATGCCTCTCTCAAAAATCTTTCGAAGGCCTATCTTTTCCAGCTGCATCCAATTTCCTCCCACTACTTGCTCTGTGTCCATTGCTCTTGTTGTGCTGGACTTTGAAATGGTTCTTCCAAATAACTGGCAAAGTTAACTCCAGTGGAAGCTCCCTGGGAAGAGAAGATAATATTACAGACTACTGTATATCTGAGATATGGAGGAAAACATTCTTCCGATTTCAGTTCTTGCTTGGGACATAAATATGTTTGTATCTCCCTGCAATAACAGGTTAAAGTAAGTCATCCTACATCCCATAGATTATAGCATTTTAAGAGCTAGATCATGACACCAGCATATGTATGAGAAGATGTTTGGCATCACAGACTGAGTGTGTGTTCTCTGAATTATGCTCCTTTCAACCTCAACACATGTTTTAATTTAGAAAAGGTTTTTTTTTTTTTGTTTCTATTTACTACTTGTGACTCTTTGCCATTAACCAACACAGTCAAGGCATCCTGCATGCACTTACATGCACTGAACTGCACAATGTCAATAGTAATCAATAGTGAAAGCATGGGAAATATCAGTACAGTGTAGCATGATTTGTGAATTTTACAAATATTTTGGCATTTACCAGCAAGTCCGTGACTATGATTGACCCTGATCTGAAGACATTGTGAAGCTCGGGACATGTGAGCATAGATGCCTGATGCACTGTCATTTTGAGAGTCTGCAGTAACAGCAAGATGCACGTGAGGCAACCGATCATTCAGCTGTTTCTGTCTCTATCACTGGTACCCACTATAAACCTCCTCGCCCCCTCCATTCAGCAGGCTCCGGCCTGCTCCATGTCCCCCACCAACCTGCCCTACCATCGGCGGATGTGATTTCAGCCTCTCTGCCCCCACACTCTGGAACTCCATCCCACAGTCCCTTCACTTCGCTCCCTCGCTTGCCTCCTTCAAGACCGGTCTCAGAACCCTCCTCTTCGACCGTGCCTTCTGCTGCCCTCCCAACTCTCTCCCTCCCCTCCTAACTCTCTCTCGCCCCTCCCACCTACCCTGCCCCTCTCTCTTGCTCGGGTCCCGACCTGACTGTTCAGTGCCTTGGGATGTCCTCCCGACATGAAAGACGCTCTATAAATGTAACTTTGTTGTTGTTGAATATCTGGACCTCAAACTGCCTTTTTAACATCACTTTCATAAAGGTAGCAAAACATGATATGTTAATGGTTTTTGTAATAAATTTCCCGGTTTGTTTGAGGCACATTATATTGCTAATTACTGAACATTCATTCCAAAAGGGAAAAATGCAGCTGTAGCAAACTAAGAATATTATCCTTCTTTCCAAAGTTTAATTTGACTTTGCACCAACTAAGAAGTCCAAAATACTGACCTAGAAAAGTGGCAGAAGTGATTGAGCATCAACTTTGGCAATAGCTATAATACCAATTCAAAACTAGTCCAGTGTTTATCTTGGACATAATGTAATGCCACAAGGCAAATGCAGATGGGTGCATTACAATATGATCTATCAGATTCAAACATAAAATGCAATTGGATTTTCATATTTCCTTTAAGTAATACAATTTTTTTGCATTTAGAGAGTTTAGAATTGTATTAATTTTGAACCTCATTCTGATTAATATCAAACAAGAGCTTATCACAAAAAAGTCAGAACTTTAAACACCATTACTGTCCAATAATGACTTCACATGTGTGATAATGCATTACTTTGGGGGATTTTTTGACCTCTCGTGCAGTTTAAATCAGTAAATCATTGTTCATTTTTGTCTGCCCTTGAAAGAACGGGTCATAACTATGACAACTCATCAATGAAGAGCCCCTTCTGGCATTTTTCTTTGCTAACTTCTATTGAAATTGGAACATTATTTGATTGCCAATTACTGTAGGGGCTATTTGAACTGCGAAGGCCATCAGTTTCAAAGGAATTATTTTTCCTGTTTTGAAAGACTTAAATCATAAATACCAATACAGAATAATATTCTCTCATTGATGGAACTTAATTTCCGAAACCATTTATATTACTTTTGAAAAATAAAATTAAATGAAAGTTTATTACCAGGAAGTGTAAATGGAGCTATCGTTACATTGCACTATCAGTGTAAAACTTTCATGTTTTCTTAAACATTAGTGGTGATTAGATTAGTGTCATTCCATAATATTACACTGAAATCGCATTTTTTTTTTTAAAACACACATACCCACTTTATTTTTCCAAATTTTTTTTATGTCCCTCCTTGGTTGACGCTGTCTGTTAAGGATTGTTAGGCAATTGACGGATCGCTTTTCCAGGGGTAATAATCCGTTCGTTATAAAAAAATATATAATTTGGTCACTCAATTCCATGCTTGTTTGTGGGGGAACGCTGCTGTGCACAATTGGCTGCCGCGTTTCGTCCACAAAATATATATATACGTCAATTCACTTCATGGTATGTTCTCCAAGGCGCTGTGAGATGTCTCGGCGACGTGATAAGGCTCTATTTTCAAATGCAAGGATGATTATTATTACAATAACGCTGCAGAGAATCATTGTGGAAGTAAACTATAAGTGGACGGGAACTGAACTGCAGAATAGGGATAAGATCTCAAAGCCACAACATTGAGACTTTACAATGTAGAGACTGAGAACTTCCACTGAAGTTCTGGAGTTATAATTTCATAAGTAGCTGCTATGATAAAAGCTGAATCACACTTTTGTAAACCGAATTCCAAGCATTAACGTAATATAAAATTCTTACAGTTTTCTAGTCCTGGTTCTTGGGCTTCTCTTGTTGATTAGCAAATGCACATTAGTAGAAAGTGATTTATTCTGCTGCAAGCATGTTACAAGTTGGGGTGAATTCTTAGGTAAGTTTCCTTACTCCACACCGGTCTGTTTACCTAGCAGTACATAGACACTCACTTGTTCGTCGATAGGTGGATCGCTTTTCAGGGGGTTAATAATCTCTCCAATAAATAATAAATGTGGTCACTCAATTCACATATGTTTGTGGGATATTGCTGTGCATAGTTGGCTGTTGTGTTTTGCAAAAAGCACAGTCACTACACTTTACAGGATATTCTGTGAAGCGCTTTGAGATGTCTCACCAACGTGATAAGCATCAATGACACGGATTATTATATCATTTTGTGATCTGTTATATGTAAATGAATTCAGTCTCAAATACTGTCACACGAATGATTGATACAGTATTAGGTTGTCTGTTTAAAGTACTTTAAATCTACTTTGGCCAAATTACTACTAAGTCATATTCTGGACTGTGGATTGATTGCAAATGTTAAACCTAGTAGAAAATCACCAATTAAACCACTAATTAATTAGGAAGAGACTAAACTAATGGTTCTGCATCATCCATTTAGCACTGTTTTTCAAATATGCTATTAGCCTTCATATGGCTGATAAGTCCAGAGTAAGTGGTTTCATAACTGATGTGATTCCCAAACCCACTAAAATAATTACTACTTGAGTTACTGAATTTCTTTTGGAAATGTAGATATTATTAAAAATGCAATTATCTACAATTACCTTAACATCCCCAGAGGGTCTCCATTCATTTCTCTCTTGTCATATTTTTCATTCCATTCTTTTCTTTATTCTCAATTTTGAAACAACTTTTTTTTAATATAAACCTTCCATTGGCTGAAACTGTCTTTAGAGGTCAGTGTAACAGATGATTAACCACATCAGCATGTTCCACAATTTAACCTCTGCATGTCCAATGGCCCACCATAACAACTTAAAACCTTAATTTTTCTTTAGATTTAGAAGTTCACCTGAAAGTGGCTTCAGTGCAAATTCGATTGATACTGGAGGCAATGAATCAAGTCAATTGTTGCAACAGTCTCCTGAGATGGCTTCAGGTGTATTAACAGAATCCAATCGATACCACTGAAACTTAATATTATACTGCACTTTCAGTGTTGGTTTGACACGAAAAGAGCATCTAACTGCTGCTGTAAGCAATCCCAGAATTCAGAGTCATTTTGAGTTGACCAAATGAAAATCGCAGAAAATCGTCTTTCCTTCTAAAAAGTTGCAAATGCATGAAGGCCAAGCATAGTGGAACACAATTTCAACATCACATCATCATGGCTAAGACATTGTTGTTCAAACTTGGTTCTGTAAATAATGTCTCATCAACGATGATATCCATGAGTTTCCGCGATTTTCCTTTCGTCAGCTCAAGGTAGCTCAGGATTCTGCAATTTCTTTCACTGCTAATATTCAACTATAAATAGGGCATGAGGTATGAAATTGGAGGAGTTTTAGGATTACTGGTAACTGCATGGTTTTTGTTTTAGAAAACAAATCACTTTATGATGCCTCACTCGATCGCTACATCCAACGCTGGTTTCCATTGGAGGAGGCCGGTCTTCTAGGGAAAGGACCACCTAGCATAGCAAGGCATCACGTAGAGGAGGCAATGACATTGTGCATGTCCGTCCCACTGTATAATTTTTAAATGAATAATTCTTGTATTTAATATGGTGTAAATAACATGGCAGCATCTAGTTTGCATCAGAATTGCTTTGAAGAACTTGTCATTTTTGCCTTCAAACACATTACCTGTAATGAGTGGTCACAATGTGAACAATTAATTTATCTGGTGGGATATTGTCCATGACTAATATATCTGGGGATAATCCTATCCCGCGGAATTGCTTTGTGTCACAGAACCCACACAGAATCAGGTTTGTATAAAATAATGATGAAATAGGACCGAGAGCAGAACAATAATAAACTGAGAATTAGACCTCACATTCAGGTTTCGCTCCTTCCATCTTTCCAGTTTTATATTTTTATATTTCTTCAGCCTCTGGCACATGCAAGAGATGTCACACGCATGCTAATGCTATTTGGAGCAGATGTCAGACAAAACCGACAAAACTTAACGGAAACTGACAAAAACTGCGTTCCACCAAGAAGCGAAACTTGTGCATCATTCATATAGTAATGAGCCTAGGAATTAGCTAGGCTCAGAAGCTTGTATTCTGAGCCAAGTGCCAATACTTAAGATCTTGGTTGGCACTGCTGTGTTGTATTACCAGAGAGGCCATCCTTCGGAGGAAAAGTTAAAATTATGGCTCCTTTATGTCTGTTCAGGTGCACGTTTAACGATCCCATGCCACCGTTTTTAAAAATAACAGCAAAGCAGGGAAAGCAGTATCTTGGCCAACAATGCTCCAGAAAAACTGATGAATCATCTCTTAGCTGTGCTTAGTTTCTTGCTGTGTACAAATGGTTATTGTGCTTGCGTACAAATGCAGTTATTGCACTTGACAACTATTCACTGTAAAACACTTGCAGTGCTTTAAGGTTATAGGTGTTACGTAAAATGCAAGGATTATTATTAACATTGTTAAACGCCAGCTGAACATGCAGAACATCCCATATGGTGGTGGAACTCACCACTAGCACTAAATTAAGATGTGTAAAAGTGACAAATCACACATTAACACTTGGCAGTAATTGCTGCTAATAGCTTCACATTTACTATTCAAACAGCCTAAATAACCACATACAGTTGAGTTCTGGCCCCTTACTGGCTGAACGTGGAGATTATTGTATTTTATTATGATTGCTCACTTACAGTCTGCATTGTTTGACCTAATTACACAAGGATCTTGTGCATGTTTGACAAGACAGTTAAGTTCCTATGTGCTTAATTCATCCACCTCCAGAGCAAAATTGCAAGAGTTGCCCAATTGATTGTAGAGACAGCTTGGTCGTAACCAGCCAGGGAGGTTTTCCACTGAGACAAGTTGACAGATTTGATTGTTCGCAAAAGGAAGCTCACAGCAAAATTCATTTATGTGGCAAGTTACAGTCGATATCCAGTTGACCAGGACGTGACACTGAAATGAATCATTTCTCACATAATATACTGCGGTATTACACTGCCAGTGAATTGAAATGCATATTGAAAGCCGATATGAATGCACATAGCTGTATGTATATTTTTTTGTAAACAAACTACAAATGCTTATTGTTTTTAGGTATTGGTGGGGCATTTCTACCGTGTTAGATAACATTATATTCAAATGTGCCTGAGAGGGCTTATCCCTGTACTGCTGCGAGCTTGCCACTGTGCACTGTGATTTGAACAGTTTGACAGTGTCCATAGTTGATCACTTTGGACAAGTTATGCTAATTAACAGTGACTACTTGTTGCTGCTCTGTATGAATACTGAGTACAGTTATGTACAGCATTAAAATATTTTTGCACCACCATTTGATACTCATCATAACCCAGTGATATAATCGTGCTGCGTTTTGTACTACACATCTCACGGTTATTTTCTGTTCATTTTTGCTTGTGCTTTGCTCATAAAAGTCGCAGTAAAATGTGGGAGGGAAGAGATGAGTGTTTGCAATCTTAACAATAAGATCACATCTGTGTGATCTAATATCAGAATTATGGAACAGATGATGGAGGTCTGTGGGCTACATTTAAAGGCAACGATTGTAATTAGCCAGTGAATTCATTTTGAAGAATTTTTCTATTGAGCAAGTTGACCTTGAATGATTTTGTAGAATGATGGAATGAGGTAAATCTATGTCTGCAAAAAGGCTTGTTCAGTGTTAAATCCCCTTCACCTGGAATCATTAATAGCATTCCAGCCAGTCTCTGCAAGAGATACATAACCAACCAGTCTTGAATACTCTTAAGGAATTAGGTAAGCATGATGTGTCCCCCGAGGAAATGAGTGCACATTCCATTCTAGAAAATTCTGTGCGTAGGTGGCATATATATGTGGAACTTTCAATCTGGTTTGGATGCTCTTAAGCATGGGATTGTTTTATTTAAGTACACATTAAATTCTTTCGCGACCAGAATCATTTACAACATCAATAAGAAGCTAGCCCGCAGCTTGCAACTTATGTTTGATCATCTAATGAACTGCAACCAATGTCATTCAACACAACAAAGGTCCAATTTAATTCCCATGAAAAATGTCCTTTAGTCAAACCAAGGCTAGGAATATACTGTGTAAAAATGTGAGGAAAGAAGATCATTGTTTGGATGATTCATCACATTTGATATGCTAATATGCTTCTGGTGGTGATATTAGTTTATGAAACCCTCGCCAGATTGTAAGACTGTTTGAAAAGATCTTCATTTTGTGGAAATGACACTGGTTCTGGATCATCGAATGATTAAACAAATTATCACTTCTGCAAAGTAGTTCAAAATAACCCAAGTCTTTCATTGCACAATTAGAGATGTGAACGGTGATAAATTGCAGGAGATCTTGTGAAAACATTAACAACCCTCAAAGATTCCTGGAAGCTGTGAGTTTACCTCATTATAAACTCTCCCTGCGAGTTAACAGTTTGTGTGTTGGAACCTGATATCACTCGCTCCTTTGGTTTGCGAAGAACATAGCTGCGGCTCATCACCTGATTGACTCAGGCTGCGAGTGTTGCACTGAGGGTTCTATCAGATGGTTCAGGTGGATATTAGGGATCCCATTGCCTTTTTTTTGCAAAAAACAGAAGGGATTTCTCCCGATTGCCATGGCCGAGGTTTCTCCCTCATCCAAATTCAACAAGAAAAATCCCAACATGATAAATTGTTCACCCATCTCATTGTTACTTGTAGTAAAACCACATCATTCAAAAGTTAGATAATATTAAAATGCTTTATCCATTATTGTTCCCTCAAAGCTGTCCCCACTTACCAATTGAATAATAGCAGTGGAGAATTACTGAAGCTATTAAAATTTGAATGCATTCCAAAAGCATTAGAGTAAAAATGTATTTGGGCATTTCTTATAAATTAATGTTCAAACTTTAATAAAATTACAGTGACTATGATATTATTGTATTTTAGAATCGATTAATAGCATTATTATGAAGTACTGAAATGAGAGTGATAGCGCATTATTAAAAAAATTAATGAAATTGAGAAAATGGTTTTTGAACGTTTGATATTGAAGAAACGTAAGATAATAATTCTTGCATTTCACAGTGTCTTTTCATGCTTCTCTTTTTGAATAGTACAATGGGTTATTTAAGATCCACCAGAACAGGCTAACAAGTCCTCAGTTTAGCATCATTTCCAGTGCACCTCCACCACATTATTGGAATGTCAGCCTTCACCTTAAGGTCAAAGCCCGATTGTAGAGCTTGAGATCACAACCTTCTGATTCAGATACGAGATTGTTACCAACTGAGCCAGGCTGACACCTCTCTACAATTGAAGGAATGGCTAACGAGTAGAAAACAAAGAGTAGGGATAAACGGGTCCTAGATGAGGACATCGAACTTAAAATATCCAAATTCACGGATGACACTAAACTAGGAGGGAGAGTAAACTCTGAGGATGACATTAAAAAAATGCAACGCAATATAGATAGGCTAGGTGAGTGGGCAAGTAGGTGGCAGATGAAGTATAATGTAGGGGAGTGTGAAGTCATCCACTCAGGTGGTAAAAACAGTAGAACAGATTATGTTTTAGAAGAGGAGAGATTAGATGTTGTTAGCGTTCAGTGGGATTTGGGTGTCCTTGTACACCAGTCACCAAAGTTAGTTTGCAGGTACAGCAAGCAATTTGAAAGGCTAATGGTATGTTGTCGTTCGTTACAAAAGGAATAGAATATAAGAATAGGGAAGTCTTGCTGCAACTGTATAGGGCCCTGGTGAGACCGCACCTCGAATATTGTGTGCAGTTTTGGTCTCCTTATTTAAGAAAGGATGTATTCGCCTTGGAGGGGGTATAACATAGATTTACTAGCTTGGTACCTGGAATGAGCGGGGTGAGTTATGAGTATAGGTTGAACAATGTAGGCCTATATTCTCTGGAATATAGAAGAATCAGAGGTGATCTTATAGAAACCTTTAAGGTTATTAAGGGCCACGACAGAATAGATAATGGGAAACTTTTTCCCCTGGTTGGAGAAACTATAACCAGGGATCACATTCTCAAAATTAGAGGTCAGCCCTTTCGCACTGAATTGAGAAAAAAACTTCACTCAGAAGATAGTGAATTTATGGAATTCTCTACCCCAAAGGGATGCAGATGCTCAGTCCTTGAACATATTCAAAACTGAGATTGATGGATGGAAAAAGGGATTAAGGGATATGGGGATAAGGCAGGTAGGTGGAGTTAGAATAGATCAGCCATGATCTTATCGAATGACGAGGCAGGCTCGAGGGGCCAAATGGCCTACTCCCACTCCTAATCCTTACGTTCTTATGTTCTAATTACTGTCATGATCACTTATATTATTTTGTTTACTATACATTTATAATGAATGGTGTGGAATGGTGTGGAATAATCACATTGCCTCCCTGTCTTAGAACATTAATTCAAAGGAGATGAAGCTTAACATTGTGAAGCATTTTAGGAATGTGAAGGGAGAGGGAGAAAATTCTTCCCACCCGTATTGTATGCCGCTTAACTATTGTTTCCAAAGCTCAGTTTTCCATTTGTTCTTTGCTAAACACAAGTTGGGATGTTAATTGCAATCGCGAAACCTGGCATGATTTAAGGGATTCTGTGTTTAAAATATATACAGGCTTTTTCTTTCAAAATCCTGTGCATGTTCCTCCTATGTTAAGAAAAGTTCCTCATTTATTTATTGTATGCTTGGCACACCTATTACTCTGACTAATAGTTTCGGATAAGAGCAGGAGTAGTCAACCATCAGCAGAAATGATAACCATACTCCCATTCACTTTGCAGTACCCGATTCCCTTAATTCAAAGGTTGTCTGCTGAGACTGAAGGGTGAAAGGAGTTGTATATCAGTGAGAGCCTGTAAAGTGGTGCTTTCCCTTTTCTCCTGGGTTCAGAATCATCATCGTGTTTCCAGTTGCTCTGGTATTAGGGATATGCTTCTGGGAGCATTTTCATATTGCTCTGATGCGATTAATTCCAACATCAACTTGCACTAAATTAACACCAGCAGTTGACTTTGACACTTTTGATTGAATATCGCATCTCTCCCGCAGATCCTTTGCCTTGTTATCAGCTTAAGTTGTTCTTAATCACTCTGACGGAGATCATTAATTTTTTGAGGTCACTGGATTCTGAATTGGAGGCTTGTGCCTATCTGTCATCCAAAAAGAGCTCCATCTGTCATGCATACAGCCAATTCAACATTGCATATAGCAAAAGTAGGCCTGGATGTTTATTAGTCCTGAGTTCTTCAAATGGAGAGGTAACAAAAATTAAACTAGAAAACCTTGTCTAGTGTTCACTCTGGAACTACCTTCTGTTGCATATTTGCTTTTACGACATAAGTGGCAAATGAATATGGATGGTGCAAGTATAAAAGGACTCTGGGAAGAGTGACTGGTTGATTTGAAAGCGAGTGTGATAGAGGTTGATTTGAAAGCGGTTGACTTGTAAAGTTTGCATTAAAGGATTGAGTTTATTTAATCCACAAAACATTCCGTTTTGTGGATTAAATAACATTACATCTTCCTCTATCCCTCTGTCTTGCCCATTTCTGTCCTTAAATTCTGCCTAAAAATCTATTGCTTTGACAGCATTTAAGTCACCTCGCACCTAACTTACTCCTAGGCACCGAACACTGTCTTTGTGAAGCATTGTTGGACATTATCCTATGGGAAGGTTGCCCAATAGATGCAACTTGTTATTTTGTTACATCATTCAAGGATGAACAACATGAATTAAACGCGAGGAAGCCATTTTGAGGGCCACCATGAAGTATGTATTTTCATTATGGACTTTCTTGTAATGTATCACACAATGATTTGTCAATGTTTCTTATTTTTGTTTTCATTTTAGTAAGATTGTAAATTGTTTTGGCCTTTGCTTTAATGCAAACACATTTTCTATATGAAGGGAGTGCTGAACTCTTGTTGAAACCCTTCGATCAGGATTTCAAAAACAAAACAGGGAAGTAAGGAATTGGTTTCTCCGCCTTCTCAGTTAATGGAGGAATTGTAAAGATCTGCAGTATTGGAAGCTGTGAATTATTCAGAGATTAGGATGGTTCCTAGATCATTCAGGATGCTTCAAAAGCTGCTGCGCAGTATGACTGTAAAACAAGGTGAAGAGTTGCTTAAACACACTGAATGTATAACAGCATCCATGTGGCATCTAAGCACTCTTAAAAACTCACTTGTAAACAAACCAGCACCAAGTTAACTTCAAAACTGTCTGCCTCTGTTATCTATATAACAGGATTAACACATTAATGTTTATATTTTTCACCACAAAATAATAGACATAAAAGATAACTTTTTAATTATCTGTTTCAAATAGTTAGACCAGGAATCACAATTTAGCATCGCCTTGGAAGGTTTATGACGTGGTTGCCTTTGGCTGTTTGGACATGTTGCTGTAATGATAAAAGACGTGAATTCCAGTGAGATATGCGAACTGCACAGTAGTGTAACCTTTTCATTTAGAGTGATGCAGAAGAAGGATGTAATATTTACCAGAGGGCATACCAAAGCAAAGAGAGGAAGAAGGCCCCAGTGTTGCATGGTGAGAGCACACTTGGTACGAAAGCAGGAGTTGAGCTTTGAAAATGACTATTTGTAAGCGAGACACAGACCTTGCAGGTTACATTTCCACTCCCATGCGATTACTGAGACTGATTTCTTATTTGTTCTACCATTATGCACACTTTGAACTTTGTCACCTTTCCAAGGAGAAAGGAGAAGGCTGACTGGAGTAACTGATTACTGTATGAGTTAAGGTGTGGAGACAATTGGGTAAGCGGGAAGCTTACCTCCAGGGAGAGACTGTGTATTCCATGCCAATACTCTGCCTCTGGGAATTCCATGTGTAGGTGGGATGCATGGAAATCTCAGCTTGGTTCAGATACTCTTAAGACTGGATTTCCGCATGTGTCAGACACCTGGCTGGGCAGAAAAAAAAGACACTGGTAGCTACCACTGCAGCTAGACACTGTAAACCGTGAGTTTAAACTTCTTTTCTCCTCCTGGTACAAAAAGAGGTTGTGCAATTGGCAGCCACGTTTCGCTCACAAATATACAGTCTATTCACTTTACAGTATATTCTGTGAAGCGCTTTGAGACATCGATAAGATGTGAAAAGCGCTATATCAAATGCAAGGATTATTATTATTATTATTATGATCCTCTGCAGTCTTATGGCACTCAGAAGCAAGCTATCGTATTACTTTATTGGGATATATTGCAGTAACATTGGGAGGGAAGAACTGTTTTGTGATGCAGGCCTCACTAGATTTCAGTGTAGAGAGCATTGGATGGTATTCTAGGCATTTTTAATTTAGGTTAAGCATTCAATACATGTTTCATAACTGTTTACTATAATTGATTTATTTTCATTCATTCATTGCTAAATTTCAATTTGCATTATCAGAAATGTTACCAGTTGCTACAAATCGTGCTATTTCACATAGAAATGCACAAATATTTACTTACAAAATGGTTTGTTCCTTTCACTAGCCAGTCACCATTCTATAAAAAAAAACTCCCAGTACATCAATAAAATAACAAGGCTCCAAAGTTTACTTTGTTAATCAATTATAGTAATTTTACCAAACATTATTATTGTATTTCTATCAGACTATTATAGGAACAACAACCCAATAACGCAAAACATTTTACTGGAGCATGCAGAAAGTTCATGTTAAAACCCAAATCTTATTGTTTAAACCATAAAAGATCATATTGATTTGTTTTAAATCTTTATCATAAGTGGTATCCTCAAGTCCGAGATACTTTGGTCACAGAAGAGCATTCAATATCAACTTGTCTAATTTGGAAGAGGCAGTAGGCGTGGTCTTACTGGTCACGTCAGTAGTCACGTGAAATAGTCATGTGAAATAGTCACGTCAGGCAAAGGACGAGTGGAACCAAGACAACTGTGTGTGGTGAATTCAATGATCTGAAAGCTGGGCCAAGCAAGTGTGCGGATACCCATTGCTCTTGGTAGAGGCTATCCTATTTGGACATGCAGCAAGAAGCCTAGCAGATCCTTATTCTGATCCTTTTCCTTATTCACAATTTTAACTGGTTAGAGTTCCAATGTGTTCTTTGGGGTCCTTTGTGCCTTGGTTTATGCCAATCCATAACTGTGTTTCAGGGCATACACAGATGAGTTGCATCTCCAACTCCTCCTCGGGACAGGGAGTATATTCCAGAAGTCAACTGGAAAGACTGCATCTGCACCTCCTGAGTAACTTGACCTGGGGACCACTCAGCATAGTTATACAATTTTATAAAAGTTATAAATGCAACTGGCCAAATGGCACTGCTTCAAATTGGCATGGAGTTAACATTTTTCTACGAACTCTTAACTCTTAGGTTACTTTAATTAAATTCCTGAGAACCTATCAGCCAGAACTGAATTAAACAGAATATAGAAAATGTGCATGACCGAGAAAATTAACAGTGCCATTCGTGGTGGTTCTGGGAGATGTGCTTTGATTCAGTGATTTTAATTTGTACGCACCTTCTATTTCCAAAGACTTCAGGTAATTCTGCAAGGCATTGAACTTGTGTTTGATGTGATGTTGTTGCACTTGTTGCAGTGAGAAAATGATGTACCTGGAAGGCTTCCTAATAAACCAAACTGTCATTTGGTTGATGGTTTGGGACATGAAGGTACGCCATTTTTCAGCTACATTCTCACTTAGAGTATGAAAGCACATGGCTTCAGGCTGTCTTGCTCTGCATCTCTCTACCCTCCAGTAACCCGTCATATGACTCAGCAAATGCCTATTCGCTGAGGCAGAAAAGCCACAGGTCATGCCTGTCTGACTGGCGCAAGGATGTCATTTTGGGGTGATAGACTCTCTCAGGCAGGTAATTCTATCTTTTCCATCTGGTCTTTAGCTAAAACAAACACACGCGATGTGCGACCAGCATTGTCATTGTTACCCAGCAATGTGCTTGCAGCCTGTGCTTCAAACCACATGAGATATTTATGACATTTGAAATCATTTGGAGCTCATTTTGCTTCATTTCTGTGACTTTACATCATGTGATGATAATAATAATCCTTGCATTTGATATGGTGCTTTGCATGTCTTCACAGTAAAGTGAATTATGGGCGAAACACAGCAGCCAATTGCACACAGCAGTGTCCCACAAACACTCGTGGATTGAGTGACCAAATTGTTATTTTATTTATTTAAAAGCTTGAAAAGGTTGCTTTATGTATTTTGTGTGTGCATGCATATACTTGTGTATATATATATATATATAGTGTATAAGTTATTTTTAATACAACCTACAAAACACATGTATTTTCATGAATGAAAAAACATAGCAAAAGATATTGGTGCAAATGTACAAACGTGCAAACCATTTTGATTAAATATATGAAGTAGAAACCTGATCAAAGGTCTGGGCCCTGAAAGTAAAGTATTCTATCAGAAAGAGTAATCTGAGCATTTAGTTTTGAGTTGGTTAATTTAGCTCTTGAAAATTGCTCGGTGGCATTTGCAGTCTTGTTTTATTCTTTTGAAACAGTATTAAAAAGGGTACAAAGCCAGTTCATAATCTCAAATGGAGGGTAAACAAATTATTTGTGACAACTCTACTGCAGATCTCTATTTTGACCATCTTCACATCTAAGAAAAAAGATAATAACTCTCATGAGAATTATATCAGCGCAAACGCATGCTCCAAGCAATTACTGTCAATTTCACATTGATGAGCATCAAATCAGAAAGCAACGCTTTGTACAGATGAAATCAACTTCATATTGAAGTGGCAGTCTTCCAAAACACCAACTGTTTTCTCATCAGGCTCCAGACTGCAGTGTTTCATGAGCTGCATAATTGTGAAAATGCATTTGGTTCCTCCCTTCACCTTCTCCCTTCTACACAGTTTACAATCAATAATTGCTCCAAGAGGGAGACTGATCGGTGACAAAATGTAGCTCAGGAATTAAACGAGTTTTCAGTGACTTAATAAACATTCCTTCAGGCCTGACATGAGTAAATTGTAGCAGAAACTACAGGAACATGAAAAATACTGTTCTTAGATCTGAAATAGAAACATAAATGTGTTGCTTTGCCCTGCTTTGTTCCTTCACAGCTTCACTTTAAAACAAAGGGTTTGTGTTTCAGATATTTATTGCTCTACATTCAAGTCATTGAGACCTTTCTGCTTTCCAATGCCATTTTTAAACATGTCTGTCAAATTCATAAGAAACAGGAATTTTCCATTCATTTAATATACGATTTCCATACGAGTTGTCAGCACAAATAACCAAATCCATCATTATTTTCCATATACTGTATATTCTAACCAATCAACCTTGGCATGTACCTCTCAACTTAATTATTTTCAACATAAAATGGTTTCAAGCACCATCTTCCTTCTTCCCAATGTCAACCTTTCCATCACAACTCAATTGTCCTGATCACAATGGCTCCTTACTGCTCACCTATAAAACCCTCCATAGCTTTGCCCCTACCTCTGCGAATCTCCTAATCACCAACCAACCTGTCCACTCCCTCCGCTCAGCGGGCTCCGGCCTGCTCCATGTCCCCCAACACAACCACCCCACCATCGTCGGGCAAGCCTTCGCCCGACGATGCGTGCCTGCAGAAACGACAGGAGAAAAATACTCCCGAGTCTCCCGACATGAAAGGCGCTATACAAATGTAATTTTTTGGTTGTTGTTGCTTCACGACATTCCTAGCCCATTGTTGGACATCTCTCACCAGCCTGAAGGCAGCCAAAAGGTAAAGGGAAACATAGAAAATAAATGGTAACTGAACCACAACACAGGGGACCTAGAGAGTGTTGAATTAAAGGAGAAAAAATAATAAATATTATTCACCATGCAAGAAAACCACACTTGTGTAATAAGAATTACTGCAACTAAAGATTTCTGACAGTCATCGACTCAATAACATTAGTGAGTGTGCGGTTCTGAGCCACTTCTATGCAGCCTGGAGGGCCAAAGCTCTAATGATGAATTGACTGAGGCTAGACAGTCACACAATAATGGATCACTTTCTGAAAATCATCTGGAGAATGTCAGAACATTTCCAAATTTCCATATGAAGGAATTTAGGCTTTCAGAGTATCAGTTGCCAGAATATTAGAAACCTAGGTTTAGTTAATCAGCTTTGAGGCACTAAAAATATCCCTTCTCTGGGCTATTTTAGCTCTACTTCTGCCACCACACATTATATGCTGCTCCCTCCACGTAGAAACCATGCTGAATAGATGATGATTTTATACCCTGAATTTCTGCAGCAGATATGTCAAGGGTATATGTGATAGGCAGCTATCACATATACCCTTGTAGCTGTTCATTACATACAAGGAAACTTTTAAGAACTGTTTTTAGGGTGCTGCTTACTCAGAACTTGCAGTTGCAACTGGTCTTCAAACCCATTTCTTTTCATTCAAATTGTGTGTTATATACAAGCAGTTACAGGAACCATGGCGTTATTCTCATAGGTAAGAGTGTTAAATGTATTCAATGCATTTGATAATGAAGCCAGCTGGTAGAGGAAATGGAAATTGAACATATTAACTCAAAATCTGTTCAGTGATTCAGAATTATTACACTTATTTAAACTGGTCTCCTCAACTGGAGCAGAACTGGCCATTCAATTTGCCAACTGCATGAAATAAATTACTTTTCATCTTCAGCAAGCTGAAAAAAACAACGTAATTACAAAATGTTTATTCCCATGTTTCCAATTCTTCATTTTTTTTCAGTTTTGTTGATGCATCTGCTACTTCGTACTGTCACATCTCTTCTTTTCCCCAGCGAGTTGCTCTCAATTTGAACCGCATATGTATAGCTTTTTGCAGGATTCTAGCTGGATTGCTAAAAATGTAGGAACATGAAAAACCGTTTAGACCATCCAAGGCACAATCACTTCTTCCAGTCCTAGTCTATCAAGCAGTTTTGACTTTAAAATTTAAGATTGTTCATAACTAGGATGTGCTTCCATTTTCATTTCTTTTTAATTTGGAAGTCAGTTTTCCCATTTGTTTTTTACAAAAACGACTGCTACTAGGTGGGATTATAGGACTGTAGCTCACATAGCCCTGTGTGTCCATCCCAAATTCACAAAGGTTGCTTTTATTTCTATGTATTCATAGTTTTATGCTGACTTCATTTTACAACTTCTCATCCGAGTACATGTGCACTCTATGGAGGGTGATGCTTTCATAACTAGTCAGTTTAACTTCAACACACTTTGACAATGGATGCTTACAATGGGAAATCTCGCTATGTATATACATCAGGGTGACCATATTTTGTGAACCAAATCCAGGGAATGCACACATATATATATATATATTTTAAAAATTTAATTCAACACAATTCCTGGGTCATAGTTTGTTGACACCCTTAGCAAATTAAAAGTCAGACGGATTGGAATCATTCTCCTAATAATGCCCCAACATTTGATAATATAATGCCACTTAAGATCTGTAATAAATATTCCTGGAGGCCGTGGACTCGTATATATCAGCCCCTGTTGCTTCAGTGAAGCATCATTTGCATCATATGACCTTCATTCTACTGAATTTGTGATAATCGGATTGCCGCGGTGCTAATGTCTTTGGCTTTGTCACTGTCAGGATTCAAATACCTGCAGTCACATTTCTTCCATGCAAACTGAAGCAATCTGCAGTACACGTCACAAAGGTGATAAAGGTGGAATCCTATTATTTTTGTGATGGTATTAAAAATACCTTCCAGCCCAATGTGAGTAGAATTTTGTACTATTGAATAAAACAGTCAATTTTCTTTTCTTTCTCTCCTTTCAATATGATTCAATGCTGTACGATTATGAAAAGGTAAAGACACTGTTCTAGCAATTGTCGTATATCGAGTGATTTCAATAGAGTTCATTCCAAAATTGTTAGTGCAGGGTCGTTCACTCAAAACTGTTTTTATGATGGAAGTATTACACCACTGTATATTGTGTTTCAAAGAAAACATGGACAGGAATGGACTGTTGTCCTTGACGGAAAGTCAAACTGGCATTTGTGCCTGTTTGAATTTATTAAACAGGGTTTACATAGCACTGTCTGAGCTAGAATTGGCTCTGGACCTGAACAGTAGTGAGCATAATATTCATGCTGCCCATATATCACTGAATGAGCTGTGTGATCCTACATGGTTAACTCCATGGCATTCCATCTCAAATCATAACAGGGTTTTAGTCTTCATCTAAAATGTGGTTTAAATTCTGATCTATTTTCTGAAAATTCAAATATTAAAGCTATTATTGTTAAACTTGTAGTTATCTGAATATTGCCCAGCAGTCCTATTTGAGCCTAATATTTTTTACCTGGTTCTTCCTAACACCAACGAACAACTTTTTTGCAAATATCTTCCATTCAAACTTACACTGGTTCATTGAATAAAGACAAGAATTAACACAGAATGGATATCAGTATTAATGCCAAAACAGCTGGGATTGGGCAGATATTTTTATTTTAAACAGATTTTAAGCATGTGAAGATTTGACAGTGATGATAAAAAAAACATTAAAAGGTTCATCTTCCGTGTTGCAATTGCGGTTTTGTTCAGTTGAGCCACAAAAATTATTATCAGAAAATCAGTATTCTGTATGCTATTTAAAAAATAATAATTTGAATGCAAGAGTTAAATACACAGGATGTTACAAAGTAACAGTTCTCTTTCACAAAGCAATTGAACGTGTACTTTCGAAGAGTGCTTCAAACAGTATTTATTTGAATAGCATTCATAGATTGTGACCTTTTCTGGTGCTTCACATCAGGAGAACCAACGAATTAGAATGCATGAGATGCTTAACTGAACAACTAATCTGCTACAGAAATTCTTAAGCATATCCACATTGACACTTGTTTTAACTACACTAACTGTTGGTTTCCCTCGCATTCATCATATTGCACGATATTACGTCATTGAAACATCTCAAAGCATTTCACAGAATACTGTATACTCTAAACTGAATTAACTGCATTTTGTGGGCGACATGTGACAGCCAATTGCGTAGAGTAATATCCCATAAACAGTCGGGGACTGAGTGACCACATTTTTTTTAAAAAAGGGATTATTACCCCCAGCAAGAGATCTGCCAATTGCCTAACAACCAGGTTCCTACTTACTGCTAAAAGACATGTGGAATAAGAAAAGTTGCCATAGCAGTACCCGCTGCCTCCACTCTACTGGGTCTGGCCTCCTCCTTATCACCCGAATCCTCCACTCCACCATCGGTGGGAATGCTTTCTTTCACTATACCACAAAACTCTGGAACTACTTCCCTCAATCCCTCCGACTCACCCCCTCCTTTTCCATTTTCAGATTGTGCTTGAAGACCTTTCTGTTTGACCACGCCTACGGTCACCTTCCCCCTCCCCCTGGCTCGGCAGGACTCCGCTATTGTGACGTGTTCTGAGATGCCATCTGGCATGGAGGACGCTATATAAATCCAAGTTGTTGTTGTTTGGTTTTGCCCTGCTCGGGAATCAAACCTAGGACTTCTTGCCTGCGAGACGAGTGCTCTAACCAATACACTAGAGGACTCCATGTTATGATATTGGTCTCACAAAACAAATAGATGCGCTTGCAACATTTGCTAGAAACTAGCCTTCATGCAATATTAACTTTTTTACTTATTGAAAGTGGGAGAAATGCAGTCAGAGTACTAGTGTGAGGCACCGTGGAGTTCGCAGATGTCGGTTCCTAGCCACACTCGCAGAATAAGAAAAGCTGCTAATGGGGTGGGTGGTTGTATGAAGAAATTTATCGCAAGCCCCTCAGACCTCAGGTTGCTCAGATAAGTAAACAATGGTATGTTCTCACTGCAACACTTAATTACAGTTCTTCTCCTTTAAACATTGTAGCATTGGACTCAAGAGGTCTGCTTTTTCTATGAAATATTTCCTTCAGTAGCACCACAATGGCATACTTGTGCACTTAAGACCAGACAGATACAAATTATATTTGAGACTAAAATTCTAATTTGTGACCTTCAAATTGCGAGAGTCTCTTGTCTAACACTACCCTGACTGTATCGCCAATGTTAAAACAGCTAATTTTAGTGACATTGTTTATATCAGGAGTAAATAAAGGGTATCTCTCACCAATGATAGTGAGTTATGGCAGCTCTTTCACAATGGAGAAAGACTCATAACTCATACTGGCACAGGGACAAGTGATTAATGAAGGCCTTTTGCCTGAGTGAAAGAACAACTGAAACTCACTGTTTCTAGTGAGATATTCAGTATATTATGTGGACATTCATTTCTGTGTGTGGGACATTGTTGAGTGGAAATTGGCTGCCGCATTTACCTTCAAATACCCAGTCATTATACTTTACAGTAAAACCTGTGAAGCACGTTCAGACATCCTCCCAACATGAAAGACTCCATACGAATTGCAAAATGAGCTTCTCAGAATTGACCGTAAAGTAGTATTTAATAGACAAACATGGGAGCTTTTTCAGTTTCATTACAGTCTACGCCCAAATTCTTCCCCAAAAAACACAACTAGGTATTTAAAACTTCATCTAAAATGAAGGAGTTTTAATAAATGGCACCATATTTTATTCATGTGATACTTATGAACAGCTCATATTGTACTCCCATGCCGTATGAATACTGGACATGCATCAGCATTCAACACACTTTGAGGTATTTGTTCGATTAGTCTGCAGTGCAAGCACAGCTTTAAGATTGGCTTGTCTTTATATAGGATTATTATAGAAAAAATATTTCAGAATCTTATAGAATTGCTTTTTCACAACACATTAGGAAAAGCCAAGTAAGGAAGTTTTCCCCCAGCTAGAGGAAAGGGCTAGGACAGATGCAACTGGGGAGACAGTGGTTGGTTAGCAAATTGTGAGCCTCAGGCAGTTGATGTATAAGAGGCTTTGAAGCAGAATTTAATCTTAGTTACTTGTGCAAGGAGGTGTTGTTGACTTGACTGCGCAGTCAGATTATTAGTCAAATAGTAACTCGACTTCCTGGTCAAATCAACCACAACAAAGTAGATTGAGCCAGAAGCTTTGCAAAAAGTAATTAAATACTGTTAGCATTTGCTAGGTAACTTGAGCATTTACAAGCAGTGAGGGTGAAGAAAGCCTTTTTGGCCTATTTGACGGTTACAGTTTGTTTGCTTTTAAACAAAAAGTGTATGTCAAATCCTAAAATCAACAGCGTTCAGAGGACATATCTTCCTCTCTGAATTTTAGCTATCGTATCTTGCAGTTCTGGTTGTCCCCTGAAGAATGTTCTATTTCCTGTGGTTTTTCCACCTTTACATATACGTCAGTTCATTTATCCTTTTTCTGTAATCCTCTACGTTTCTGTAGACTTCTCAGGCTAATAATGAAGCCTTTCAACAGTCCCCTGTAATTGACGGCATTGATTTGTTTTCCAGGAAAGCACAGTTCATTTTTATATTGATCAACTAATGCAGTTTAGTTTTACAAAAGAAATGTTCTGTGTGACTTTTCTTTTGTCATCGTGTTTTGCCCTTTACAAGGACTGGCACAATAAATGGAAATTAGAGAAAAGTAAACACTGGAACTCACCACTGCATTGCAGTAATCAATGCTTTTCTGTCTTACTTATTTATTATGGAAAAATAAATCAGTGCTCAGTAAATCAGAATGGTATTTATATGAAATAGTAAATGTAAATATTGATGCTAGCTACCTGACTTTCTACTATAATAATAATCCTTAAGTTTACATAGCACTTTCCACGTCTTATCAAAGTCTCAAAACGCTTCACAAAATACAACAACCTCCCAAGGTTGGGACCAGAGCAGGGGATAGGGGTTGTGGTTGCGGGAAGGAAAGTAAGAAAATTGACTGTATATTTGTGGGCGAAATAATCAAAATACTAATAATTGAAATACTGTGTAGAGCAGATTCAATAATGTAAATATAAAGCCTAATCTCTGTTTAGAGAACTTTCAAGATTGGAGCCAGCTAAACTGACTCTTCCAATTCTGGTGATAGGCATTCTTAACCCACTTGCCATGACCTCGTGAATTAGCATGCCTGCCTTGCTGGTGTAATTGACTCATTATTCCCAACTTGTTTCCTTATTTATGTCCTTCTGGTTGGGCATCCTCAATATCTGTAATTGTATCTTATTTTAAATGAAGCACGTTGATTTAGTCTGATTACCTGATTGAAAGTGAACGTAGGTGGAAGCTGTGTGTGTGTATTTTTTCTCTCTCTGAATGGAATGGTAAAACCATGAACCGATTTCACTTCTGTTGAAATTGATGTTAGTAGATTTACTTTGTCCTCTACTCTTTGTCTGACCGTCATCTTAGATAAGAAGGCCGTGCCCTCAATTTCAGGATACTATAATCCACAATGTTTGCTCTAGTGGATATTCTCCTGGAAAATGTATCCTTGGTTGCCAGTTGAAATGCCAAGATATTTTTTTTTGCTTTATATAAAAATAGTCACGTTTCATTCATTGGATTTATGATTAGGTAAATCCATGATTCTGTAGTATAATATACTGAGTACTGATCAGTTCGTAAACTATGAAGCAATTTTGAAAGCATTTTATAGTGTTGCAGATACTGTCACACAAGCATACTGAGATGTTTATACATGAATGGTGATATAGGAAAATGCAGGAATTATGAAATCCAATATAATGATTTTTGTTGATCCTTCCCTTTTGCACCACTTTGTCTTTATTATTTAATCAAGAAAAGTTGCTATCTTTTTGATGAATTATAGATGCAGGCTTAGTATTGTGTGGCGAGATACTGCAGTTTGTTCATTTCGATTCATATCCTTAAGTGCAGTTCACAAAAGGTTGTCAGTTATCAACAATATTTCACTGAAAACACAGGTTGTAAAAGAAAATGTAGATGTGCATAAAGCTTAGAGACTGCAATTTAAAAGATGTTCTAAACACGCCTAATTTATTGCAAAATTTATGAATTGCAATAAAGAGCAAGATGAAAAGATGTCAGATCAGTATGAAAAATATAAAAGCATAAAGACTGTCTGGCAAATTTACAATCAGTAATTTACAGAAAATAGAATGTCTGTCCTCCAGCAGATTTCGACACTTTCTTTTATTGCAATAACCATTTTTAAAATTTATTGATGTGGCATCCTCTGGCCCTGAACATAACTTTCTTATTATAAGAATAATTAAATATTGTATTACAAGCTTTGATGCTAAGTTCCACTAGCTTTCTTTTGATAAGATTGCTAAATCCCCAACACACCAGTTCTAGTCAGGTTCCACTGACTCTGATGACTGAACGGATCAATTTCAAGATCCTCAAAAACGAATTGAAGTTGTCTTCAAATCCCTTCTTGCCCTGGCACTTCCCTACCTCTCTGACTTGCTTAATTCCCAACTCACTACCCACTACCTCCAATTGATTTACCCCAGCCCCTGTATCCTTCATGCCCTCCATTCCACCATTTGGTGGCCGCACTTTCAGTCACCACACTCCAAAACTCAGGAAAGCTCTTCTTCTATTCCTCGCCTTCTCCCCCGTTTCCCAAATTCAGATTGCACCTGAAGACCTTCCTCTTCGACTGTACCTATGGTCACCTACCCACCCCCCCCCCCTCCCTTCCCCACCAACTCAGTATCGTGCTCTACCAAAGGTCGAGCACTCTGGGATGCTGCACTGTATAAAGGGCTCTGTAAGATTGCAAGTTGTTGTTGTTACATCAAATTGGAAATTTTAACTAAACTATGAGAGACTTCACCACTGTTTATAATTTAAGGGGAACTAAAGTCCAGAGGTAAATGCGGGCAATTTTTCCTAATTGACCCACGTGACTTTGAACCTGATACATTATTGAAATCGATCGAGTTGCCTATTATCATCTATAGATCAAACTATTTCAGAGACTGTCCTGTTTAACGCAACAGATTTTAAGACATTGTTTCATTGTGAATACAAGCTATCTAAATGTAAATGTGTTTTATTGGTATTGAGCAGAACTGTTCTGTTTGCAATATGATCACAAGACTATAGGAGCATATCATCAAATTGCAGTGAACTGTTTATCACATCACCCTGTAGAGTATTTTCTGACTTTTCTTCTGGATTGTAATGCAAAAGAAATGCATTATTTTTTTCTTCTTTAATTATAGTGTAGTATCACTGTCTCCACTTTCAATCACTGTACTGAGTTTTCAGGATCTGGGTGTGAAATGCTGACTCAATCTTGTGAACCAAATGTTTTTCACCAGGCCTGCCCTGTATTAAAAGAAATAACAAAGTTGCAAAACTGAGTTTTCTTCCTCAAAGCACATGTTCCTAATCGGCAGCGACAACAAATTTGCCAATTGCAGGAAATCAAGTGTAAAATATTGCTTGAAATGACATGAGAATCATTATGTGCAAGTTATCTAAGCCTCTCCATTTAGCCTTGTTTGGCGCTTTTGCAGGTCCAATGCTTTCTCCACAAAAGCTTAGCGAATCATGTCTTAGTAAACTTTCTGCTGCCTGAACTGTGTGCCTCACAAAAATAACTGAAATGCCCCAGATAAACAGTAAATCGAGACGTAAAGAAGAGTTGCACCAAATTAAGTAATAGCAAACCTGCTAACATGTGAAGAGCTGAATACTGTAATGACTGTCCAGCGTCTGGGGACGTCCTCCTGACATGTAAGGCGCTTTACAAATACATAGTTATACATGTGTAATGTTGTTGTTGGATTTATAGCCTTGTGAGTCCTGTAGTTCAGTGGTTAGAGCACTCGCCTTACAAGCATGAGACCTGTGTTTCGAACCCTCGCAGGTCAGGGCGAAACCTTGAGCGAGTTTCTTTACTCCACAAGCCTAATAATAATCCGTCCAAAAAATAATAATAAATTGGTCATTTAAATCCATGACTGTTGTGGAATACTGCTGTGTGCAATTGGTTGCCACGTTTTGCCCACAAATAAAGTCAATTCACCGTATGTTCTGTGATGCGCTTTGAGACGTCTAGAAGATGTGAAAAGCACGATATCAAATGCAAGGGTTATTATTATTAGTACTATTATTATTATTATTATTATTATTGAAGCAAAGAAGGTTTCAGCATTAGGATGGAGAATTTCTGGTTGCTCAGAACAAAAAAATGTGTAGTTTGTGAAATGTGACATACTTCCTCACGTTTTCTGTACTGATACCCATAATGTTCTAGGGTTCATGTGGTGATCTTGATCTAATACTGTGAATTTTTAATGTTTATGTAGTAATGACCACCTTTAGAAAGTGGCTAGCTTATTTGCTCAACGTTGTTCGGGAATAGCAATCTGGAGCTGAAATGTTTTTATTATTTCTCTAGGGACTTCTAAATTATCTCTATCCCTAATCCATGTATATAGGTTATCATATTGTGAAAATACACAAAATATATAATCAAGATTTTATTTTAATTCATCAGTAAATTTAGTTTTGCTAAATTAACTTTGAATGAATACTAGTAGCACAGCAGTAGTTTGAAAATAAAATATAAATATTTATTACTTAAAATTCTAAATTCATCCTTTTGAAATCAGAAACTTTACATCTGGTCTATTGTGTGGCAAGATGTTAATAGAGTTTTCACTTCCTTGCCTATTTATAAATCTTACCTACATAAATTCAATGAATTGGAAAATAGTATATTGAATGTGTTAAATCACCCATGTTACCTTGAATGTATTAAACCAAATAGCTTAAACTATTTGTAGAAATATCTTCACATAGGGATATGAGCTGCTATTCAGAGGATATTTCATATTCTTGAGCATGTCGAATATAAATTTAGAATATTTACTCAATCTATTTAAAGAAAGAACTACATCACCTCATTTGTATTCAGTTGCATTATGATTTATTGAAAGTTATTTCATTTCCAACTGTATTAAATTGACAGTGATGGAGCAATATCAGTAGTCTGGATTAATACTCATTGTCTTCAGACTTTTTCTCATTCTATTTTAAGTTTTAATCTCAGTCAGTTTTTAATTATTTAAGCAGAAGAGTATTAAACGGAGCCAGGGCACATATACGGAAAGCATGATGAATATTATTGGTGTGAATATTTTACTTTATAACAGTTTCAAAATGACTGATTATTAAAAGGTTTAAAACGCAATAAAATTAGAAATTACATTGCTGAGTATCCTTTTGGGAAACCCATTCCTGAAAACAGTTTTCTGATACATGATAAGGATTTGGTAAGTCAAAATGCAGGATTGTTATTGTTATTATTATTATTATTACTAGATCTGCTTATTGGAATACTGTCTTCTGTGGCTGAAGTGAAGCTGTATGTGTCATGATACATTTCAATACAACCTCATAATGTCTCTGTAATCCACTTTTACAATGATTGTTATCTGTTTACCTATCATTATTAGTTAGCTGTGAAACAAATGATCAAATTTGTCTCTTGCACATATTTTTAAGAAATCTACTTAAAATGTCAATCTTAAGATGAAAAGTTAAATGCCACAATTGTGAATCACCAAGGTCAAGATGGAAACAAGTGTGGCAATGGAGCTGTTTTTCAGATACAATTGAGCAGTTAAAATATGAATGGGGTTGTTATTGTATTGGTAATATTACATGACTAGCAAGCTAAAGGTCGCAACGGCAGTTAGAATTCAGCATCAATTTACAAATTTGAGCTTGCACCAGAAAAAATGTCCACAAAGTTGCTGGATCATTCGAAAAACCAAAATGGTTCACTAATCTGACCAATTATATGTTCCACCCCGACCCTGTTGCTTTTGTTCCTCTGCTTCACCTTTTACAGTGAGTTTTTATTGCACTAGATGGCAGCCTACTCTGGGAGTTGATACGTATGAACAGGAAGAAGTTAAAAATGTCAGTCCTACTAATTAATTTATTTTTTTCAGCACCTTTATCCCCAAAAATCCATTAAATATTTAACACACGTTCGGGCTGTTCGTGTTTTCGTGACACTTCACCTATTGCAATTTTACACTGTGCACTGAGCATGTCACCTCAATGCTCCCTGTCTCCTTTACCTCTAACAAACGCTCTCTGTTGGCGTCTTGGCACCACACCTCCAAGACTCTGAAAACTGGTGTCTCAAAATCCCTCCAGGGAAGGAAAAGAGTCTAGTCCTCCAGTTAGGATGAGTCTATTTGCTGAATTTTGGACATTATTGCTGGACAACTAAAACCCAAAGGGACCATTACCCAGAATAATCTTTTCATGACCTCTGTGAAACAAGTTCTTTTATACATTGTCAGGAAACAATGAAGGAGCTTTAACCAGGATTCACAATAGCACAAACCAATGCGTGAAAGAGGCTTGTACATGACTGCAGTTGCCTTCATTTTCCCAATCAGTTCTAACAGGGAATTTAGTGACACACTCATGAGATTGGGTATAAGAGGAGCATGATATCGATAGTGCCTCCTTGAGCAAGCCGATCATGGTTTTTCAACCGCTGGGTAGATAGATCATGCCAGCTGAATTCTAATTTCCTCGCTGGACTGAAAAGCACTCCAACTCCAGTACAAACTGAACTTGCCCTCCCCCACACAGGCTGCCCACAAGCTTGAAGAGATCTGGACCATACGCTCCCCTGACAAGATGGCTGTGAAAGCTTAAAAAGCAGGTAGCAGTTCATGTGCACATTTCAGCTCTCTGTGTCAATGCAGCTTTCAAGCTTGCACTCACATCCATTAACACCTTTGCTTTCTGCCGGCAAAGGTCAAGCTTCCAGCTGCTTCAAATCAGGAATCCTCTCCGGTTTATGATGGTAACTGCTTCTTCCGAATTACAAAACAAAGTCTGCATCTTGTTAGTGTCATTTCTGAACTGGATGTCTAGGTGGACATGTGCATAGAAGATGTGCCGTGGCCTCTTTTAATCTGTGCTCGCCGCTGTCCCCCAGGATCTCTACGCTTCTTGCATGAAGCTCACAAAGTCCTTTTCCAATACTCTCTAACTGTCTGACAAAATTGCGTAACCTCTACCAGATGACTTACTTGATGGAAAATATTACTGCACTTTCTTGGTGC
This sequence comes from Hydrolagus colliei, assembly GCA_035084275.1. Taxonomy (NCBI): domain Eukaryota; kingdom Metazoa; phylum Chordata; class Chondrichthyes; order Chimaeriformes; family Chimaeridae; genus Hydrolagus; species Hydrolagus colliei. The sequence continues at coordinate 13,458,026 of CM068754.1, forward strand.
CATTCCATATGTTATCTAACTCAAGAAAATCACCCTTTCGTGACATCAAACATTCCTGATTTAAGTTACCGGTGACAACAACACATTAATTTGGATAGCTCCCTTCACATCAGAAAGATGTCCCAGGGCAGTGAGAGGTTTGGGGATCATTTAGAAGTACAATTGTACCTATAGTGCTATGCAGCTAAATCCCAAACTCTTGGCCCAAGACATTTATTTAATACTACAATGCTATATTCTATCTCACTCAAATTCAAGGATTTTTCTCTGCTTATTCAATTTAATTAATTCTGTCTCTTCCTCCCTCCCACTCCCCTGGTCCTATTTAACACACAAAATAGAATTCCAGAATGTTTAGCTAATGTTCTTTCTCATTAAAGCTCTGTGACCTTAACAAGTTACACCCGGATAGAAGCCTCTTTCTTTACGCGTAATTTCTGTCAACATATTTCAGTAAACGCTTTCACATGTAAATCTTTTAAAAGGCATTAAGAATCTGTAATTGACACTTGAACTATTGTAACACTGAGGCCTCAATTTTGTCTTGAGCAGAAGGTCAAATATGTTAATTTCACCCAGGGATCTCGGGCCTGATGCAAACAGAAAAATGATGAGCTCGTATTATGTTACAAAGAATGGGCTGAGCGGCAGGAATCTAACACCAGCTCTGCAGAAGAAACAAACTATAAACAAGATTTGCACAAAATGCCATAATCTGTTCTTCTTTAGTTTCACTTCTTTTCTTTATGTTTTGCTGCAACCTAAATATAACATGCAAGAAAGGAAGCTGCTGTCAATATTGTACCTGTTTCAGGAATGGTGGGACCTGTGAGGAATATTAAGTTAGCTGTGATGCCATTTATTGTGTGGGGAGGTGGGGGTAACGAGAGATTGTGTGTGTGAACCAGTAAACACTCATTAGTGGTTACCGTGCGCTATTTTCATATACTGCAGAATATCAAGGAATTCCTGCTGGGTTTTTTTGATGGATTAACAGGTAATATGCTTCTGCTACCCTTTTTGCAGGATGTTGTGTCACCTCTGAGACTATCTTCCATAAGGTTTTAGTACTTTGTTGGATGCCACTGCACTTAGCATGCACAGAACTCTCTCTGTCTGTCATACACTCACATTGCCGGCCAACCCTGTAGCATTGCTACATCTTTCCTTTGAATCCTGATGTCTCTTGTGCCTTCATTTATCTCAATGTCACAGTGACTTGATCAATGTTAATACAACCACTAGAGAACAGCTTTTAGAATACCCCAAAAAAAGTTCTGATACATTTTCATTACTATGCTTCTCTGAATTTGCATAAAGTATTAATGTGTTTACACTGTGATAATCTCAATCACATTTTCTAATACCTCTATTCCTTGATGTAATTTATCATTTAAATGTCAGTATCATAACTGATTAGACATTTCTATCTTTGCTTGTTTTGTTTCACAATCTCATTCTCTAAAGTCACCAAGTGATTTAATTGTGTACAGAGGTTTCAATGGAAATCATTTTGGCCTAATATTGGTTTCAGGAGGATATTTTCAGCAAAAGTATTTTTATGTTCCCTTAGGAGTATCTAAACCTGACTGATAGTGCTATCAACATGAGTCTGGAATGGATTCACACACTCTTTCACCAGTGGGATGCACCCTGGTTATCTAATTCTGTCAAGCATAGTAATTGAAGTTACCAAAGTGACTTGAACATCTTATAGTCTAATTGTTCATTCACATCTAAGAGGCATGTTTACATCTGGCTGTACTGTAAAGGCAGATTTTACTCGAGTAAATGTGCATAGAAGATGTGCCATCATTCACAATGCTGAATGACTGGTGTCTGTGTGCTTCCTGTTATTTCAATTTGAGAGATTCAAAATGTTCTTTTTCTTTTTCCTTGCCTTTTTTCAGTGAATTTGTTTGTTACTTGACGTAAAAACTAAACTCCCCAATGCCGTATCATGCTTCACCAGAGGCAGCAAACATGTTGTTTTGCATGCCAAGTAGATATCGATATATCGCTAAAACCCGATATAATTTTTATATCGATACGCCGATATAGGCATTTTAAAAATATCGTTATATCGAAAAATCAATATATCGAGGTAAAAAATCGGGATGCCGCACACTGAACTACAAGACCCAGAATGCTCATCTCTATACACAATGCACAGACCGAGGTGCAAAGCCGCCATATTATATTCGTAGCACTCGAATACAATATACAGCTATGCAAGGGGTGGCGGGGGAGAGAGACGGCGGGGGGGGTGGGGGGGGGGAGAGAGACGGCGGGGGGGGGGGGGGGTCAGAGAGAGGGACGGCGGTGGGAGGTGGGGTGGGGGAGAGACGGGGTGGATGTGATAATATACAGATAGATAGAGATGGGGGGGATGTGAGAGAGGAGAGAGACACAGAGATACAGACAGAAAAACACAGAGATGGAGAGAGTGAGTGTGGGAGACACAGAGAGAGAAAGATATTCACCTCCTGAGGAGATAGGCCCCAAATGCGCGTGCAGCCCGAATGCGCGCACACATGCGCAGTACGAAAAACCCGAAAATATCGATATTTCGGTATATCTCGATATGAGCCCATCGATATATCTAAATCGCAAAATTTCCATATTGACGGACCCTAGCGCCAAGCTGTAGTTTTTTTTAAGATATCAATTCTTCGTTAGCTAGTGGTGCCAGGTTTCTTGCCAGATTGGGGATCTATAGCATCAAGAATAAAGCATTTGAAGTATACTGCGCACAGTCCCTTTGTAGTTTAAAGAAGTTGAAATCAATAGACAACATCATTAACTGGGAGAGGTTGCTGTTAGGAAGGCACCAGATACAATACTGTAGTATCTATCCATGTAGCAGACAAAACATGAATACCAATACATTTTTATTTTGAATAATCAATTTAGTGACAATTTTGTCCTCATTCCCATTTGTTTCTGCAGGAAAATATTAATGTTTAAGGTATTGCTTTGGCTATGCAATTGTCAGGCATGAGTCAACCACTACAATTAAAACAATTACATCATTGTTCGGTGTTCTGGGCTGACTGAGCCTCCATCACAATCACAATGCATTGCATTCGGACTCATTAATACTATTTGTGCATTTGCTGAAAAAGAGAGAAAAGGTGTGTAAAAAAAATGTTGGTATCTTACGTCAGTAGAACTGAGAGTTATGTGGAATTCGTTTTTTTTTAACATATTTGAATGTTGTAAATGTTCCAAAAAAAACTTTTATGTAATCATTAGACTACTTATAAACATTACAGAATCAGTGCCATCACTACGTTCTAAGCATTGCAATGTATATTCAAAATCAGCGCTATTTTAATATCATCTGTGATTTCACAAATTTTGATGTGAGAATAAGTGTGGTCACCATCTAAATGTGTGGAAATTACACTTAAAATGTTGAAAACCTAGATGGCATGCGGAGGCTAATAGAGAGCACTGAATGTGAGTGAAAACACTTTAATGAATACAAATTGATTAAATGAAACAAGGAACTGGTTTGTCTGTGAGCTTAATTGAAAAAATGCAATCGAAGACTTGGCAAATGCAGCAATCATGATGTCTAAGTCTAGACAAATTAAAAATAAACAGATTTAAGTTGATTTGACGGAAGACTAAAGTCACTGTTCATTAAGCCAACTTTACTTACACACTTTGTATATGTTTGGTCTGTTTCCGATCATTGCCATTCCTTTAAATTGATTAAGAAAAGAATTGGTGCAGAAATTCCGAGAGTAACTTTAGACTCCTGCACTCCCTCCGGTGGGCCTAGACCAATATGGCTGGCCAAGTGGTTTGGTGGAGTATCGAGGGGTTTGTGAGGATATCAAAAAGGGTTTATAGGATACTGAGCACAAGCTCAGGTACCTGCAATCTTCTATGCAGTGATATGGAGTGTGATATTTGAGGCTACTGAGATTTACCACAGGTTTTATTTAATAAATCTGTGCTTCTTGAACCATGTGTGTCCAACATGCATCAGTGCCTGCCTGACTTTGGCAGAATAGTTTATGTGCTTCAATTTTTCTGTGTAAATTCTTAGCGAGCTGTGAGTTTGTCACTTAAACCATTAAATGCAACAAAACATCCAATTTGAGTAAATGGGGCATGTTTTCCACGAGCAAATCTCAAGTGATAGAAAACACACAAATAATGAACACTCTATGTTAAGATGGGAGGCCCACAAATTTGGGACTATCCGGTATGGTTTAATCCCCAAATATTGTGAACAATTTGTAAAGTCTGTGCAGCGACGTATAACCATCCAACCACATGTGTGCACCAGAAGGTATAATAAAGTACTGTACTTCATTTTTAGCAAGACAGATTTATGATTCTTATACATATAGAAACCTGCAGCAGAGATGGTGCGTGACTATGGCTCTGAAATGAAATTTAGCTGAAATGCTGTACTGTGGTTTGAGGGATACACATTTTTCAGTATGATTCAGAATTGACAAATGTTATAAATACAGCTGAGCTATAAAGAACCTACTCGATGCTGCAAGACCATAAGTGACAAAATATCACCCAATCCAATAATACATTCTAAGTCCATTTTTCCAGGTTTGGTAAATCACTCCAAACTGCCTTGCAAGATGTTCATTGGTAGTATTAAGCTTGAACAGGAAAACTGGCACAGACACATCCACATTGATTGACACAATGAATTCCGGATAATAAGATCCTGGCTTCTATCATTATTTTGGCGATATTCTGGCTGCTTCCCATGCAAGATACGAATAGGGAAACAAAAACCTCTTTATTTCAAAACATGCTTATAACGTATAAAATTCATTCTATACATTCTAGTAAGTAAAATGTTGGATATTTCATCAGAACGAACCTGCATCACTCAGCCAGCCACGCTGCATTTTGGAATTGATCAGTGAACTCTCACGATGAGCACCATATTGTAGACTGTTTCGACTGTTATGGCATGGTCTTTGTGTCAAAATTGTAGACCTTGCCTCCTGTAAGATTGAGCCCGATTTTTAAAGTCTGAGTGATTCAGGTGCTAAATGATTTTTTTTCCATAGATAAATATATAAACTTATGCTGTACCTTTACTTAAATCAGCCTTAACAAATTAACAGACAATTGTGGTGGCGGGAGCCATTTTGTCACACTGCCTGTTGCTTGCTCTGTGCAGGCATTGGTGACCACTAGTCATTCTGGATAAAATCACTGAGCTCTTTTCCCTTGGAGTGATATATCAGGAATTTACTGTATTTAAGTAGCGTATACCACTAGCAGAATGAAACCAGATCTAATAACAGTACATATGAGTATCCTTAGCAGAGAGACTAACAAGTAGGCTAATTGCGCAATCAGAATGCCTAACATAAAGAATGAGTTCTACACACTAATTAAATAGGAACCCGGAAGGAAATTCCAGTTAGACACATATTGGCTGAAGAATCCATAATACACATTGATCAGTGAAGGCCATGTTACAAAGAGACTCAAGGAATAAAGAGGGCTATTTTCTGGGAGTTAAGAATGCAATGCTGAGTTTGTATATCAAGAATTAGCAGCCTTGGCACAAAAAAAATGTTTGGACACTTTTAAAACCAAATCATATTTTCTGATATGGATTTCTTGCAGCATTGGACATTTTTTACCAGTGACCTGGAAACGCAAGTGTGGCAATTTGAGTATTAGGCAAAGGAATGAATCTTCTTAAGTAATACTGAAACTTTCTGTGTTGATGCAGCAAAAGGGGACTTTACTTAGAGGCTTACACTTCTGTCAAAATGTGCCTTGCTGCAGGTGAAAGATTAAAAGTAAAAACGCTTCCACAAACAGAGCATAAATTTAATTAAGTGCATTTTAATGGAACAAACAACCACAAATATGAACAGGACAGCAATTTTCCTCGCCCAAGCAGCAATTGTGTGCAGCCATTTCCCTGAAAACAAAACCTACCCACTGGATTATTTGGTCATTTGGTCATAAAACTATAATTAAATATTCTGACGTGAAGAAAGCGAAGAGAACTATGAGAATCCTTGGAGGAGGAATATAGTTCTAAGGATGTTGCTTCAGATGAATGAATCAAATAGCCTGCTGAGAATGGTAATTGTTGTCACTTCTTTGAGAACTCATCACACAAAAGATTCTGAGACTCGTTAATAATAATTTACACATTGCTTTGCATGGCTTTTAAGTATTGTTCGTGGAGTAATGGATTTGTAAGTTGTTCTTATCTTTTGATTATGCAAATCAGGAATAATGCATGGAACTGGAAAGTACTATCACCATTATCAAAATTACAATTTTATATAAACTTCAGTAAACTGATTTAAATGAATTAGGATTCTTATGTGCTGTAATTTTTTTTATGATTCTAATGATCAAACTATCCAACACTAATCTGATTATCATGCACCTCAATTGAATACTTTGCCAAATGGCTGTTGAATTTGTTGAAACAGTGTGCCTTCCAATGTTAGCAGTCTATCCAACATTGTCACTATGCTCACTGAAAATTAAATTGATATGAAATAGCTGTTATTTGTTATTATTATTTGAGTTGCTATCTGTTATTTAGGATCTTGACTACCTGAATATGATGCACCCTGAGCTGCCTCCTCTACATTGTGAATATTCCAAGATGATTTTGTTTATTTTCTACCAAAATTGCAATTTCTTGTAAAAACAATATGTTTTTTCTTCCAAAGGGAACATGACAAAATTGATAATTACAGCTAAATACTTTCAAATTTGTATGTACAAGGGAGGGTGCAATTACTGAAGCTATGAAGTGCTTTTAGTCCTTTCTTTCTGGAATGAAAGAGGTTTTGTATGATCCTTGCTGCAGGACTGGACAGAGATCCATTATGCAGCCTTGGCTAACTGAGTACACATCAGCAGAACACAAGATTTCTTTTTCAGACATTCTTCGTCGGAAATCTAAAAAAAAGCTATGAAGAAAAACACAAAAATAGAGAGCAAATTAGATTTTTGTGATTGGCAAAGCATCTATTCCTAAACAGTGATTAAGCCTCTGTGCTTTATCAAAATCTAATTGCAATGCTCAACTTGTTGATGACAGTAGCAATAAGATGTGAAACCTCTCTAGAGATGTGAATAATTGTAACAAAGTCTAGTAAATTAGTTTACCCTTAACTACACTCTATCAGATCTGTAGCACAGATCAAAGTTATGAGTAGATACGTATCATAAAAAATAGCGAAATGTACAGAGATGGGATAGGACTTACAAACGTGTTTGTGAAAATTAACTTGTCAGAGTTATTGTGCTTTTAAATGGATAAGGTCTGACTGTAGTCCAGTTCAGAAGATTGCAGCACGACAGCTACTACATTCATTACTGTAAGTACTTTCCTGCCTTTCAACAAGCAAAAATAGATGTTGGCCTGGAAAACATTGATCAGTTGAGCCATTGTTACAAGTACTGTAATAGTTATTATCACATAAACAACAACAACAACAAATTACACTTATAAAGCGCCTTTCACGTCGGGAGGACGTCCCAAGGCGCTGCACAGGAGGCGTGTGACCCGAGCTGGGAGGGGAGTGTATGGGAAGGGGTGAAACACGTAGGGGAGGTCGAAAAATTCGGGGTGGAACAAAAGGCACGGTCGAAGAGAAAATACACTGGGTGTATGCTGCACAGGAAAATAGTAACATTTTGTTGCTCTGTGGAAAAGTAATAGTAACCACAGTGGTATACAAGACATGTAAATATTTAACCAACTTTTCAATTTAACAATGAAGGGAACAGTGGGTTGGTTGATATTATCACAAAGCAGAATAAGAATTAGGAGCATGAGTAGGCCATTTGGCCCCTCGAGCCTGCCCCGCCATTTAATAAGATTGTGGCTGATCTTCTATCCTAATTCCATTTACCCACACTATCCCCTTATCCCCCAATCCCTTTAACTTTTTTAAAAAAACTGTAAAAGAGAATATTCCTCCACTATTTGTGTCAACTGCAATAAATATTGTCTGTTAGATTCTGTTGCAGGATCAATATGTGTGACTTTATTTTTTAAACAGAATTGCCATCCAGTGAGTTTCTGAATTCGATATGGTAACACAATGGTAATGACACTGTCATGTGCAATTGTCTATCATGGTTGCCTACAAAACACACAATCAAGGCACTTTACAGTAAATCCTGTGAAGGGTTTTGGGATGTCATATCATATCAAATAATATTAAAATAATAAAATATTGCACTTGATACAGTGTCAGTGTTGAAACATCTAAAAGCGCTTGATAGAATATATGAATAAAATATGAAAATAAAGTGAATTGACGGTATATTTTGTGGGTGAAATGCAGCAGCCAATTGTATACAACAGTGCTCCCAAACAGTCATGGGTTGAAGTGACCAAACCATTATTTTTTTTAAAGGAATTATTACCCCAAAGAAAGCAATCCGCCAATCAACTAAACAACCAGATTCATAGACTCACTACATGAGTCTATATCAGAGTTGTAAGAGGGTATATTGGGCTGATCGTCCAAGCAAAATGAAGCACTGTTACCACCTTTCAAGAAAAGCTTCCAGCACCTATTTATGTTGCTAGATGTTGAAACTGCTTTTGTGAGAAGCCTCTTAATTGAAATAGTTAAATGAAAATAAGAGGCAATAACTAATTGAACAGCTCGCTGCCTTTCCTTTCTCATAAAGGGCAGAGGTGTTGAATGCAGTCAAATGCAAAGTGAACCAGGACCAACTGAAAATAATGTATTGAAACTCTTTCACCCATAGATTGGAAACCAGGACAAAATATTAGCTAAATATGTGCACGGTCAATAGTTAATTATAACTTATTCTCTCCAAAATTCTGTTAAGGACACATAATATAGTGTAAAGTGAATTGAATGTATATTTTAATAATTATTATTAATATATTGTGTGGGCAAATGTTTTAGCCAATTGCATATAATAGTGTCCCACAAACAGTCATGGATTGAATGACCAAATTATTATTTTTTAAGTGATTATTACTCCCAGAAAAGTAATCAGCTAATCAACCAACAACCAGGTTCCTATTTTCTGTTAGTTAAACTGTTGGGTGTGAAGTCAGGAAACTTCTCTAAGTTGTAGCTGTGAATTGTTGACTTCAATGGAAGGTTCATTGTGAGTACTATATCTGTTGCATTGTGAAGTTACATCACACAGGATTTTTCATTCAATTTGGCCGGCATGATCATTCTGATCATATACAAGCTCCGTAACTTGTTGAAATCATGAAGATAAATTTTGCCAACCAACCTTGAGGATTAATATGGTAGAGATGTTATGTCTGCAAGCCTATTATTTATGAATATATACCATTCAGGTGATTATTCTGAGATCCATTGCATCAATGCTTTCTAGCTCAATGGATTGCTGGATATATCAGCAGTATTTTGTCATCTTTACCGCTCATGCATTACATACACTGTCAACTCCACCGCATAACATTTACATGGCATACATCTAAATACCTAAATTATGTCTTGCCATAGCTGCAGGGAAATACAGTCAATAAATAAATAAATGGCAATAAATCATGTGCTATACTTTTATGTTCCTGTAAAATATAACCTGACCAGATATGGGATCCCACCTTAATTTTTATTTAAGTTCATGAAGCACAGTGTGAATATTACTTGGTGAAAAGATTACAAAATGGGCATCCACAGTGGGATTTAGGCTCCGATTGTTGGTAAATTTAGTGATAGTTGATGGTGTGAGTTAAACCCCATTGTGTTGGTTGATATATTCTGCAATTCCCTTCAAATGTCTCACAATCCACAGTGAAAAAAAACAGCCTTCTACAAATTCCAACATAGAGTGAAATTGACAGCATTTTGGCAACAGTTCCCAGCCTCACCTCCCAGCTGGGATGGTATAGTGTTAGGAGAAGCCAAATGGAGTGGGGGTGGGGGTGGGGGAGGATTTAAATAAGTAAAATTAATGAGATTAAAAAAACTTTTTTAAATAGCTTATTAATCGTACAGTCACCGCAAAACAAATAAAATTAAATTCTGATAATGCATTTGCATTAACAAAGATGGTAATAATATCTTAATGGTAATAGCAGTAATACACGTAAGGCATTTAGTATTTGGTTTCTTTACAATTATTGCATTAGACTGCTGTCATGACTGCAACCTGTTCTGAAGGGCTGACTAGGTAAAAGAAGGTAAAAGAAAGGTCAGTCTAACAGAAATACATGAATATTAATAAGTTTTTGATTTGTGGGAATGCAGGAAAAAATAACTTTTAAGAACACTTCTCCCATTGGGGAAACAGAGGTATTTCAACAACAACAACAACAACAATTTCGATTTATAAAGTGCCCTCCACGCCGGATGGCGTCTCAGAGCGCTTCACAATAGCAGATCCCAGGACTGAGCCAGGGGCAGTGGAAGGAAGGTGACCAAAGGCATGGTCGAAGAGAAAGGTCTTCAGCTGGGACCTGAAGCTGAGAATAGAGGGGACGAGGCAAAGGTAATGAGGAAATGGAATCCAGAGCCTCGGGGCATAGTGGCTGAAGGCACGGCCACCGAGGGAGGAGCGGAGGATTCGGGGGACATGGAGGAGGCCAGACCCAGTGGAGCGAAGGCAATGGGTGCTGGTTTGAGGAGAGAGGTCAGAGAGGTAGGGGGGTGCAGAGGAGTGGAGGGATTTGAAGACAAGGGTGAGGATCTTGAAGTAGATCCTCTTTGGGATAGGGAGCCAGTGAAGTCTGGCAAGGACTGGGATAATGGGGGAGCAAAGTTTGGTGTGGGTGAGAACGCGGGCGGCAGAGTTCTGAATAAGCTGGACTCTGTGGATTGTGGAGGAGGGGAGACTGGCGAGGAGGGCATTGGAATAATCCAGCCGAGAGGTGACAAAGGCGTGGATCAGGGTTTCAGCGGCTTTTAGGATGAGATATTGGCGGAGACAGGAAATCCATCGGAGGTGGAAGAAGGCAGTGCTGGTGAGGGGACCCGATGTGAGGGAGGAAGGACAGTTGGGGGTTGAACCTGACGCCTAGATTGCACATAGGTTTGGCGAGTTTTAGGGGCAGACCGGGAAGGTGGAGGAGGTGAGAGCCGTGCGAATGGAGACGTTGACGAGAGCCAAAGAGTATGGCCTCCGTCTTGTCCACATTCAGCTGCAAGAAATGTGTGCTCATCCAGCTCCTGATGTCTGACAGGCAGGCTGACAGAACATCAGGGGACTGGAGGTCGCAAAGTGAAGTGGAGAAATAGAGTTGGGTGTCATCTGCATACTTGTGGAAGTGTGCGCCATATCTACGGATGACATCCCCAAGAGGGAGCATGTAGATGAGGAAGAGGAGGGGGCCAAAGATGGATCCCTTGGGTACCCCACAGGTAACCGGGTGAGATCAGGAGGAAAAGCCGTTTGTGGAGATGTACTGCTGGCGGTTTGTGAGGTAGGACTCGAACCAGGCGAGTGCGGTCCTACTGAGGTGGATGATGGAGGACAGGAGGTGGAGGAGGATGGTGTGGTTGACTGTGTCGAACGCAGCAGACAGGTTGAGGAGGATAAGGAGGCAGAGGGAGCCCTGGTCGCAGATAGAGAGGACGTCGTTTATGACTTTCACAAGCGCTGTCTCTGTACTGTGGGCAGGGCGAAAACCAGACTGGAGGGGTTCGAAGAGGGAGTGGGAGGAGAGGTGGGCGCGGAGTTGGTTTGCAACTTCCATGCAATTTCCAGCATTGTGATTGTATGACTTCATCGTATGTGGACAGACTGGATGTATAAAACATGGTGAATGAAAGAATGAAACTTTTGTTTTACCATATCATTCAGAATACTGTGCAGCTTACTTGAAAACCCACTTGTCGTCTTCTAAATATAATACAAAATGACCCAATAATTTTAAATCGACAAAGCACACTTGCCAAGATGACTTCACCACCGGAAGACCTTGCTTTTATGCATTTCCATCTGATTTGTTACTCTTAATACATTCTACCCTTGAAGCTACACTCAAAAGGATTGGCAGCACATCAAGTATTCAAGCCCCCAACTGTTCTTTTCTCCTTTTTTTCCCACTTTTCCTATATTATCGGCCTCATAGTAATCTGGTTAAAAAAGACATCAGGTGGGCCATGCCATCAAGCCACCTATTAAAATCTGAGGCTTTCGGATGCAGGTTTCCTGCTGCTCCCCTTATTGCTGTGAACGTACAGCACAGAAAAGAAATGCAGCAAATTGCAATCTTCCAAAGTGTCGACAGTAACGCACAGTTCTTCTGTGGGAAATGAAGCTCTGGCAATGAACCATCTGTCTTTTTCAAAGCTTTAGTTGGCATGAGCATTATGGCACAGAGGCCATCTTTGTCTTGTTTTGCTATTCATTGGCTTGTTTATTAAACTGTAACCAAGTAGAAATCATATTTAACACTCTGGGAGCACATACTTTTCTTATGTGAGGCATTAATTGCATGCAACAAGGCTAAAGATTTCAGTAAGCTTTTAATTTTGCTATTCCTCAGTATTTATTGCTGAAGAATTTAATACTCAAAGATTTCCTCAAATTTGCAAGTGAATACTTTGCAAGTGAACGGCAGTAACTGTGAAATGAGTGTTCAGACTGCCTGCATGTTAACTGTTGAGCGTTCCAGATGGCTGTAAATGAGTCAAACGCCAAAACAAAGATTCACTGTTCGGATCTGAGCACAACTAGTAAATGCAACATTTATGAATGGAATTCATCATTACAATTAACTTAATATTGCAATAACAGAGACATTTGGAAAATTGGCAAAATTCCTCCAACAATCTATCTCAAGAATTCTACATGCAATAACTGTCGCCTTTACGTCGTATTCAATACATATCAATCAAATGTGAGCTCTGTTCTGAAGATGTTTGTGAATGCTGTTGCAGAGAGGTTTATATTCATTTTATTATTGTTCTCATCTGTATTTTGGTGGGATATTTTCTTACATTGCCATTGCTTTTTCACTCAATTCATTTTGAGGTCTTGGAGATATACTACAACACCTTTCTCCCAGAAGATTGAATAAATTAGATAGAATTCAGGACAGGAGGACATATTCTCACAACCTGCTGAAAGAGGTTGGCTTTTTGCATATCGATTCCAGGCAGGGTGAAACGTTGGGCAAGTTTACTTCCTTCACATGCCTGACAATAATGCCTCAAAACAAATTGGTAATTTCAATCCACGTCTGTTGTGGGACAATGATGTGTGCAATTGGCTGCTGCTTTTCACCCACATATATACAATCAATTCACTTCACAGCATATTCTGTGAAGCGCTTTGAGACATCTGAAAGATGTGTAAAGCACTGAATCAAATGCAAGGATTATTATTGTTAAGATTAGCCCCCTTTTTAAAAAAAAGTAACAATACCATGGATGCGTAAAAATAAAGAGGGAATTCAATCAATGCTTATTTTTGCAATACAGTAATATTGACACAGCTGCTGCATTGTGTTTTTTTTCCATTGTTCCTAGCTGTACCTATAACTTGATCTTTCGAAATCTCTAAAAAGAAGCTGTTTGCGTGCAAAATATTCCTTGAGTCGTTTTGGGATGGTTTGACATTAAAGGCACTTTAAAAAATAAAAGTTCTTCCTTTGCATAAAATGCCGATTGTAAATTTCTGGAATGTTTAAGCGTATTTCCAACAGTACAGTAATTTTAACCAGAAGCCCTAATTTTTACTAAAATAATTGTTTCGGATCTCAAAATCTAACTGATGAGGTCTGACTACCCTCAAATATAACATGTGCAGAGCTCTGCTAATTGGTGTTGAACACCACTGAATTCATTCAGAAGTTATTAAAGAGCTTGATGGCAACTCTCTAATTGTACCAAAAGGTCCAATAGTTGCCAAAGTATTTTCAGCTTTAAGGTTTTTCAGTTTCAAAAAGGGGATTTGAAATTGGCTGCAATTTTTCGTGCAATCAATGAGATTAATTCCCAACCCAAAACAGTTTGCAGTGCCTGAAATCATATTGATTTTTCTCATGCAGTATTGATGGAAATGTGTTGAGCTATCATAACTGTTGTATAAATAATCTTCCTTTATTGTGCACAAGGGAAATGATTGTCTGCGCATTGCAATATTAGTCTGTCTAATGCAGGATGTCTATTGTGAAGTCAATTGAAATTATACAGACATTTTCATTTATTTAGGATGTATATACACATGTATGTTTTGTTGTTCCAAGTACTGTATATCCACTTTTCAGGAGATGTAGAGATGAAATGGCTTTTGCAGTTAAGCAGAGCAAACTTTAACAGTTCAGTCAGAGAGAGCATTAGAGATCAAAGAATGGAGAGTATATAATCAAAATTGAGAGGAATACCTCTCCCTTAATAAATTCCAACTTGTGGTATGAAGATGAACATAATGCATAATTTTAAAAGTAACCTATTGATTAGTCCACTAATTCTAATTATGGTAGTGCAGCACATAAATGTACGACTACAACAGATTTAAAGCTGCTTTTCCCTGCCTGGTAAAATGTGACATGATAGAAAGCTCCATTTTGGGTGACAAACATTTCTACACAAATAAATACTTTCTAAGTCCTTAATTTTCTGGCACCCGCGTACCTGGCCAATGCCGATTAAACGGTTAAACCCAACACCGTTTTTTCTTAACCTTTTTTAACACATACCATCTTAATAATAGACTAAATAATAACAGACCTTTGTTATTCACCTAAAAATCACCTTCACTGGTAGATGCCTGGTTTGAAGCCCTGATTCTGGGGTAAAGGTCTATCGATAACTTCTGCAATGGCGGATGCCACACAAGGGAAAAAAAAGGGCAGCACGACTTTAAGGCTCTACTAGTGGCAAGCCAAAAGGATGCAGGATGTCCGACATGTGAACACATATGAGCCGATCTCTGGATCACATTGTAGGCCGAGATGAGAACTTGTTAGGAACAGAGAAGGAGGTTTGATGGGGACAGGACAGGGGAGATGTTGGTGCATTAATGTTGACTTGGTTCAGGATCGATACTTGGTTGAGTTTGTTCAGGGCTGAGAGTTGGTTTCTGTCTGGGCTGCTTTGAAGCAGGTCACAAAGTCAGTTTGTTAGCGACTGGCATTGTGTAGCTGCCGAGAGTCAGTTTCTGTCAGTGTTGGTTTAGGGCTGAGTTGCTTTAGTTGTTGAGTTGGTTCAGGGCTGAGAGGGACAGGACGAGGGAGATGTTGTTAGATTAATGTGGAGCTCACAGAACGGGTTGATGATAGAGTTGGTGAGTATGGAATGTAGGAACTCAGACATTGAGGTTTTCCACTGTAGTAGGCACTGTAAGATGAGGTTTAATCATTTCTGTTACAATAGTTTGAGCTGAGAGAGTGAAGTTGCTTGGACTTGGGGAACATAGAGTACCTGTGTGAAGGTTGGTTGAGTTCATTTACCCAGAGGCAGTGGCTGCAAAAGTAGTTGGTCAGTCAGTCAGCTCCACCCCTCCGGACCTCCCGTCCCGGCAGCCCAGTGGGATGGAGTCGGTCGGCTAAATTCACAGCAACAATTTAGTTCCCCGTCCCCGGGAGGCCCACAGCTAGCCAGGTGGAGTCAGTCTCCAGTCAGGAAGGAGGATACAAAATTGTTGCTGTGAATTTAGCAGCTGCAAGAAGAACAATTGCAATCACTGAGGACTCTATATCACATGCTATTATTTGACACAGCACAGACAATCCTTCCTCACTGAAAGTAAACTATTGAGCACGTTACCTGTGAGATGCCTGGAGGTCTGAAACATGGTTCACATTTCCTGTCTTACAAGCGATCTTGACTCTTCCATCAGTAATTTCAAATAGACAGACCTTAATCTAGAGGTGGTTTTAAAACTGTAGGCTAGAGTTCAGATGGCAGGAGCACAATTGATACATGATGATTCCTTTCACAACTTAAATGGAGTTCTCCTCCAAGATAACCTCTATTGATGTTTTATGTCAAGGAACATTATGAATTAATTGCCGTATTGACGCATTTTGGATGCTTTAACTCGGGGTCAACATCACTAACAGATACATTGAAGCCCTGTTTGTTATTTTCAGATTAAATTGGTGTAGAGTTCAATATATGGCCACTGGCCACCGCAATTCACAGTAATTTTTGTGAAGAGCTTCGAAATGGCTTCTCGCCATGTAAGGTGCTATTTTAAGTGATCATTATTATCATTATGATATATATTGATAATAATAATCCAGCTAACAAAATTCTATTTTTTCTTCTTTTTATCTAATTGTGCTTTATAAGAATCAAGACAACCTTGATAAGATAGGGACAACCAAAACGTCTTTGAGGTGCTCCCTCCAGTTGCACTTATTCACTATATATATATACAGTATATGTACATGATAGGGGCACACTAGAGATAAAGCCATGGGTGATCTAATATCCCTGCATATCTGAGAAATCACAGGCTTTTTGAAAGAGGCATTGCAAACCTATAATTAAATGGTCTCATCTTTACATTTACATCTTAGCATTCGTGTGCTTGAAAAGAATCAGTGACATTTCTTTGCTTTCAATGTATAATTAGCATATTTGCAAGTAAATTATGGTCATTTGTTTTATTTCAGAAGTCGCTTTCGTTTCACATCAAGCCTGTAATATCTATGCTATGGATATAACTATTTTATTCAGCATGCCACAGTTGTTTCATCATTTTTACTGTCTTTGAACACCTATTTTCCAGGATTTAATTACAGTAATTATGCCCATCACAGAAATTAACCCCCTCGTTAAGATAAATTCTGTGTTAAAAGACAATACAGCAAATCAATTGAAAAGAAAATACCAGAGTATACTTTGGAATAATGTGGTGGAGCTGTGTTATAACACAGTGGTTGTAAAGCATAAAATCCCAAGCAATGCTTACAGCAAAGATTGGATGCACTGTGCAGACCTTAAGCATTCTGGGATGCTACCCCGCTTGAAGTGCACTATATAAATGCAAGTTGTTTTTGTTGCAGTAGTCAGCAGCCAGAAGTTGGCCATTTTCCTGCTAAACCAGGACTAGGCAACACTTCTCTGCATTAGAATCAAATTTGCACTACAAAGATAGGCGTTATAAAGATAGGGCTGCAGTGTGTCAAGTAAAATATTTGAATTCATTGTATGCCTTACATTTCTAAAACTCCAACCATCATGTCAAATTAATTAATCAAACAATCCCAAAATTACTCAAACATTTATCAGCTATACTCTTGATTTGGGGGCCTGGAGGGATGAAGTTGGTTTTATGGGTTTCCACCTTTGAAAAGCAATAAGACATTCTGAAATGGTCAGAACTCTGAAGCTGAAAATCTATTTAATTCAATGCTGCTAATTTATTGAATTCTGTAATAAAAATGTCAAGCTGCAATAAATTTTCCCGGAAGTCTAAAGCATTACACACTATTCAAAGTATGTAACCCCCAAAAGCCTCATGAAACAAAAAAATATTTTGTGCACGTCCTAAACTGCAGGAAACATACTTTCCTCCCCCATGACATACATTTTTTTCTCTGCACTGTGTAATTTTCTCAGTGTGCAGGATGAAATGCCTGTTTGAGATTCCGCAGTTCCTATCAAAGTCACCGGCATTTCTGTTTATTTATTTACTCTTTGGAGGTGTCGAGTGTTTTGAGTAATGTCTTGTTTTTTGAACCAAAATATTAATTAACATAATGGATTCAAAGTAGAATCTCTTGCTTAGAAATACCAATCAGATCGGTTTGGCATTTCTTGGCCAACTTCAATGGAGTTGTAGAGATACATCAATCGAAATATAGTAAGCAACACTTAGATTTCCATATTAAACATTAACATTTTTAAAAAACAGCTTACTTCTCTTGCTAAATGATAATTTGGGTAACATTTGGATAGTAATCTGCCGATTAAAACCAGCATGGTTTTCCCAAGATACAACAACAACAAAGTTACATTTGTATAGCACCTTTCATGTTGGGAGGACGTCCCAAGGTGCTGGACAGTCAATGTATCGAACCCGAGCTGGGGTCAGGCTCAGGGAGGGTGGAGGGGATTTCGGGTGACAGATGAGACCGTCAAAAAGGAGGGCCTTGAGGAAGTACTTGAAGGAGGCTGGGGAGGGGGTGAGGTGGAGGGACTGGGGGATGGAATTCCAGATGTTTGGGGCAGAGTGGCTGAAAGCTCACATGGCGGGAGTGGGGTGGGCTGGTCAGGGGACATGGAACAGGCCTGCTAAGCGGAGGGGGTGGGCAGGTTGGTAGGGGGTTAGGAGGTCACAGGGGTAGGGTGAGGCAAGGCCATGGGGGGCTTTGAAGGTAAAAGTGATACCTGAATTATATTGACGTGGCTTGCAACATGAATGGGATGGGGTGGAGGTTAGTTTGTTGGGTGAACTTTATCGACTGTTGGACTTCAAGACCATTCAGGAATAAACCAACAATTCAAATTGTCAATATTTTAGTGGCAGACATAGAATGCCTTCGGGTTTGGATACTCTTAAGCACAACGATAGGTTCGCTCATGCGTCAGGTACCTGTCTGACAAAAACAAATGCAAAACTCATAATATCCCAAATGTATAACAATGTTCTAATTAATATTGTTGTTCATTTTCACATCAATTTACTACATTTTGGATAGCTGTACATTTTGGAATAGCAAAAGTGATTTCAATATATAAACACAATCTTACTACTTACCCTGTGCAGTAAGAAACAATTTGTTTCCGAATGAACCTGCTGATGTGTGCACACGATAATCAATTACAAAACAGTTTTTTGCTGGTGTTGCTCAACAAAATCAATGATTCAGGTCATTCACACATGATTCTGGCACAATTCATAGTCCCAACAAACTTTCCAAAGCTGACAAAATCATTTACTTGTACATAATATCAGTAATGGTTGTCTGAACATACAGCGCAATTTCTTGTTTGTTTAATTGCACATCACATCCTGAAGTACTTATAGTGCAGTGATCTGATAATGAATCTTTTGGGTAACAGACTGACAAAAAGAAGATTGTGATATTATCCAAAGAAGGATAAACTGAATTTAACAGTTAGACAGCTGTGGATATGGATATGATGATTGTTAAAAGTCACAATGAACTATGCAATTTACAATTAAATGATTAATTTATGCTTGTCGGCTTAGTTGAAGAAGGGCTCATTTAGAGCATGGTTTTCCTTGTTTTTTTCAAAGCTCGAAAATGTACCAATCTCACCTGCTATGAAGCAGCCTATGTTAATAAGTACTGAGTATTTGTGTGGTGGTTATCTGTAGTCATTACAGAAGAATGATAGCACATTCTAAATGAAGTAACTTTTGGACTGAGATTTACCACTGTATTGATTTATTGATTTTCTGTTGCATTTGTTTGTGAGCTTCTTTGATGATTTGTACACTCACAGTGAGCCTTTGGTTTCTGTACTTCCTTTGTTCTTCACTGATTTCAACTGAATTCTTCACCATTGTTTTGTAGGAGTTGTTTTTTGCCCGGATGACAAATGACTAATATTTGTGATTTCAATGCTAAGATGAAACATGGATTCATTTCAAAACATCAATATTTTGCATTAAAGTTAGTCACGATTAGCAAACATATTGAACTTCTTACTGTTTCCATTAATGGATTAACCATGAACAGTAAAATTGAGAAAATTGCTGTTTTTAACAAAAGTATATTTTTTCCAATTAGTAATGCTCAGTGTTTTTTTTTCCTGTTAAATTTACGGAAATACACATAGTATTTAAATACTTTGCACATAAGCAGACAAAGCAGTACTTGCCCATTTAGTTTGGTTAGTCTCCACAAAAGGAAGCAGAGAATTAGAGAAGGAATTTATTTTGCTGCCACAGTTCCAAGATTGTCGGACTGTTGGGACAATTTGTTCATTGCTTTGATGATGTCCAAGACGAGATGTTTTAAAAATTCTCCTTGAGTTGATACTGTTCTTAAAACATGGAGATTATCTCAAAGCGCTTGATAAAAGTGCAAAGTGATATTTCCCGTAAAGTGAAGGTTTGTATATTATTAATTATTGCACCAAAGACGTTGGGATTAAGAAAAGATGACGAGGATAAAGCAAACCACTTTGTAAAAAATGTCTTCTTGAAATGAAACAAGTGTCTTGCTGAGCACAGTTCAGTTTTGCAGATGGATACATTGCTGTGATTTGTAGAATTACTGTAATTAAATATAGAGGGATGATGATGTCTCATCTCAGTTTGTAATTATAAGTAATAACAATGTAACTCTGGAAAACTGAAAATATTGCACATAATAACATACATATACAGAGATCTCAATCAAAGGTAAAGTTACAAAAAAGTTTCAAAACGACTTAATTTATTTGGCTTATAAATTAGTGTTTTGAAATTCTAAGTACCATTTTACTGCATGGACATCCAAAATGATTAACGTACCATACACACAGTACACTATGACCAATTCCATGCATCTGGTATTATATAGTAATAATAAAAATAATCCTTGCATTTGGTATAGAGCCTTATCACATCGTCAAGACATCTCAAAGCCCTCAAAATTGAACTGTGCTCAGTCTTCGGCTGCTATATATCAAGCAGTTGTATAGATTGTAAACTGCATGGCTCAAAAATAAGGCAACAGAACTAGTGAACAACATGATTAGCAGCTGATAGATGACATCAGTCCAATAAATAAATCTCTGCTTACAGACTTATTGTGCTTTATAAATTCAGATTTAATTGGAGCTGGCCAGTTAAAGATCACGAATAAAGCTATGTGATGTAATTGAAAGTGATGTGTTCATTGATCTGTTGGATTCTCATGTAGGGTTACTGAAACATGGTGACCAGATCATTGTTAGTCTTGAATAGCTGTAGCACAACCTAGGTGTCATCCAAGTGCCCCCTCTCACATGCCAAAGAAAATGGAGAGTTTTATTGCTGCTCTTTGAGCCAAGATATTGAAGGTAACACACCCACAGGAGGAATCAAAGTGCTATTGTGTCATTCTGATTAACCCTTACTAGGAAATGTGGTTAAGGCCAGGAGGCTGGACTCATTTATAAAGCATGGTGGAAGGATGGGGTAGGACAGGTAGCATCCACATCACCTAATTATTTGTCATTCTCTCCTTTTGCAGGAGTGTTTTCCCTGCCATAGAATTTGAGAGCAGGACAACTTATTTTGGTGATAGAGAACAACATGTTCTCATTTGCCTCAAAAGCGAGAGTACCTGGGTTCAATTCCCAGGCAGGGCAAAACCTTAGACAATTGTCCTTACTCCACTTGCCGCTGTTTATCTAGCAATGAGTAAGAATCTGGTGTTAGTCGATTGGCAGATCACTTTCCATGGATAATAACCCCTTAAAAAAAGATTATTTAGTCACTCAATCCATGACTGGCTGCTGTGTGTCACCCACAAATATACAGTCAATTCACTTTACAATATTTTCTACGTCTAGAAGGTATGAAAAGTGCTATATCCAATGCAAGGATTTTTTATTATTATTATATCATATGCAAGAGTTATTATTTATCAGCATTTATGAACCAAGCTGACGATGAATATATACATAGTAAATGTGAGTCATCTTGCCGTTAGCAATTTTGGCATCAACTCCAATTACATTGGTTGTAAGTCTGACAAGATTTCAGCCTTTTCATTATTTCCACAACGAGAAAATGTTCTTATGTGTGTTCTTTACTTTCCTGTCAGTATGGTTACACAGGGCTTCACATATCTTTCGAATTGCTTCTCCACTGAGCAGGCACCCTGGTGTGAGCAATTGCAACACAGTTAGCAATATGTCAACTGCTTCAGTAATTGATTAGCATCAGCTTTATTTCACAATTGGGATGCCTCTTCGAGTCATTCCTTTCTGAAGGCATTCTTTGCAGTGCTTTTGTTTCCCATGCACACTTATGCAATGAACCCTGGGTGAATAATAAAATTTGCCATCAAATTGGAGGAGCTTAAAGCCAATTTAAGAGCGTCGTCCAGCAAATGGGATTGGCCACCGATCAGAAAGGTCATGAGCTTCATTCTCACCTTTGGTCAGACAATGTTTTACTCAGCTTGGCCTTGCCAATGTCAAGAACCATTGCTGAAAGGTTTCACTTATAGATGAAAATCTTTACTAGGTAAGAAAACAGGAGCTGCAATGTGATAGGAGACAATGAAATTCTACGGCAGAATAAACATAGCAATCTAAATTTCTATTTACGAAACAATACAGAAATCCAGCAACAGCATCCTGTTTCTTTGTATCAACAGAGTGAAACTCTGACTGCATGGTTTCATCTAAAATAAAATTCAGATTATTGAATGTTATATGACTTTGACTTAAACTGTTTTTTTATATCAGATTTTTACTTTTACAGAAATGTGATGGAACAACCCAGCTTCTCAATAATCCACTGAGAACTTGACCTGTAAGTTTTGATGACTCTGTTTGTGAAGGTTTCATTCAACATGTTCTGATTTAAACTTATTTGAATGAAAAACAACTGAATGCAACAATATAGCTTCAGAACTGATGAAAATAGAAGAGGCTGCCAAAATCCAGCAGCCCCAACAGACTACAGACATCTATTTAAAGGTGGAAGCTAATTTGCAGAGTAATAAACTCATGGCAACATCAGTTTGATTTGTAAAACACTAAGAAAGTTGGTCATTTGTGTCAGATTTAACGTTGCTATCAGATTTTTCACAAGCCGGGGCTGAAATTCTATTAAGAAACAGAAGATTGAAATCAATAGTAATTCCACAATTGTGTACTCGCTGCATTATTGCAGAATTGTCCACAGCAACTCTATACGGTCCACCTCACTAATTCTTACCAGCAGAGATAGAAATCTTGAAGCTTTCAATCACTCAATCAAGATCAGTTTATTGACACAAAACTTGGCATTAGGAAGGAAACATGATACAATGGAGACACTGTGTGAAAGTTACATTCTGTTTAATCCCATTCCCAATGTTTGGATTTAAGCAGATTCTGCTGAAGACAATTTGGATTTGTGTGTTAAAGGTAATGAGAGAAAGAGAGAGGCTACCTGTTTAATTAAACATTATCCATCTGTTGGCAAGAAGCTGAGCCTTGTCTGTTAGAAACAAAGTTAATCCACTTTTTAGAGATCAATCAAAGCATTCTGTTCATGTCCTGGGGAGATTTATCTGTGTTTCTGTTACAGCCTACAATCAATGCAAAATATCACCACCCTCACCGCTTCAAGAAGTTACGACTTCCACAAAATAATTTGTGAATTTGCTTGTGTTATGCTTTAATCATTTTTTGGGGGAAAGAAAAATTAAGGATGTACAATTGTGCATTGAAATGAGGCATGCCATCGTTGCCATTTGCTTGATTTGAAACCAATATAAAGCAATATTTAACCAGGCAATAATTCCACTCTGAGCTCCTCTCAAAAACAAAGCTATTAGGCTTGGAAAACTTACTTTGAATTCTTATATTCGAAGATGTACTGTTCCCCACACACCTACAAATCACGTCATGTCTCAGCATCTCCCTGCATCTCAAACCTACTAAAACCACACTATTTTATCCACCCCCTTCGCTCAGCTGGCTCTGGCCTTCAGCATGTCTCTCATTCCCTCTGCTCCGCCCTCGGCAGCTGTGCTTTCAGCCACTTTGCGCAGAAACATTGGAATTCTGCCTCAATTCCTCTAATCAGAAACATCTCTTTTTCACAAGTTGCTGAAGGGTGTTAAATGTAACTCTTGCTGTAATAATAATCTTTGCATTTGATATAGCAAATCTTCAAGACTTCTTATTGCACTTCACAGAATATACTTTCAAATGAACTAACTGCGTACAGTAGGTTGGAGGTGAAACACCAGTAATGTGGACCATTTGTGATTTCTGAAGCTTGTCGGATGCAACTGGATAAGCTAACCTGATCATCCAAACAGATTTAGAAAGGGCTAAAGGGCAAGGTTTAGAAAGGACTCAATTAATTTGCGTGTGCTTGTTAAATAACTTCCAATTTTTGTGTTTTAGTTTTGTTTTTGAGTGAAATTCAAGCAGTTTCTACCTCTCACATGAGCACACAGGTCAGAATGGAAACTTGAACTCACAATGTGCCAACAGCTATTGCTTCTGCTAATCTCTGATGTTGTAAATAATATTTGTGTTTGATATATAGAGCTTTATCACTTCAAAACATCTCCGAGCACTTCACAAAATGAATGACTTTAAAATTCAGTGACCGTCGTTATGTCAGCGGATTCAACGGCCATTCTGTGCCAGCAACAAACCATAAACGCAATGAGATGAATGGCTAAATTTAATCCATTTGTTATATTTGGCAAGAATATTTGAGGAGCATTAGCAGAACACCAGGCCTTGCTTGTCTTCGAAAAAGTTTCAAGAGATCTTTAATGTCCACCTGACTCAATACAGGACTTCATCTTAATGTCTCATCTATAGTACGTATAACAATGGACGACTGTGCTTCAGTAACATATTGGGAGCACCAGCTTAGGTTAGATTCTCAAGTGTGGTGCTTGCTCTCCTTCGGAATTTCATTTCCACTGTGACTGCACCCTTTGTCCTTGCTATGTGAGGAGATTCACAAAAGGGTATTAATGCCTCATGATGCAACTAAAGTGGATTTATTTGCCTTCGGTTTATCAGCATGTAGCATTCTCGTATATTATAAATTGATAGTGGAATACATTAGGACATTGCTTTTCTGGCAAGAAATGTTCTTTGTAAAGTTTAAATGAAAAATTGCTGTGTCAACAGCGCTCGGGATGATGATGTTTAAGTTGTTCACTGTATGAATTGTTATCTCTATATATCTATTATATGTCAAACAGTGATACAAAATAAGCAAGCAAAATGGGTGAAGGTCACTCTTTAAAGAATGTACTTGTGTGTAAAAGTAAGAAGTATATTTGGATAGCAATATGATGTTAAATTGTGAGCTGAATGGAGCAGTCACAGAGAAAGCCAACCTTGCAACTGTGGGAACCTCTGCTCTGATTCAAATCTAGCTATAACTGATGGAATGGAATGAATGGAAAGAATCTCTCATTGTTGGCTTAAGAGCCCTATGAGAAATTAATATAGGCAGAATGCATAGATTCACAGAACACCTTGCATGAGCTTCAAATTAAATAGAAGGAATATTGCTGAAAGAAGCCATGAAAAGATCAGTGCACCAATAAATTAAGATATGTTTTCAGGGCACAGTTAAATAAGGTATGCTGCGGTAGAGCAGAGGGAAATTTCACTGTTAATCTGACCTGCTTGATTTTAAAATCCAAGCACAATAGGATCAAAACTCTTGTAGAACAGGACAAAGTGAAATGGGGGCACTTCATGGTCTAGTTCTGGCCAGGAATTGATGTTGGTTGAGGCTGCAATAAACAAAGAATAGCTACTGAGTGTGAAGGGAGCTAAGCAGCAGAGGTTCCTGTGTGACAGAACAAAATATATCTGTAACTCATGAAATGTGTGCTGTTTGTGGTCTGAACTATAAAGTTGAAAAGACAACAACCTCTTTGGTCCTGAATCTTTCAATCTCTTTTGTTTGTTACAGCCTCCCTATCCTCACCTCTGTTTGACTGCACTCCAGTGTCTTCTATAGGTCAGTGTGATCCACATCACACAATTAAAGTCTATTTTGTGAGTCTCTTTGATGAATATCAGGTTTTCAGCCCAAAGTTGCCAAAAATGTTACGTGCTCCAAAAACAACCTCTCTCATAGTTAATTGAACAGGGTTCCGACCCCCTGGACTGTACGAGTTAATGCTATGCTTTTATGCAATGCTTTCCTCGCTGTGCTATTGAAAAAAAGAAGATATAGAAAAGCTTTGCAGGCTGATCCTACAGACAATGAAAAGGTCAGACAGAAGATTGATGTGGCCATATCATGGACTCCGCCAAATAAATCTTTGACCTGAAAATTGTCGAGAACAGAGATTGGGAAGCGTGAAGGAATAAATATCAGAAAGCATGGAATGGAAAAAGTGCCTCATTCATTTTTTCCTTTCATGTTCTCCTAGTCCACTCCTGGGCAGCTGTTATCCAGTACATTGAGAATCTACACAAATACATTTGGACTTAATCAAATAATATAATTAATGTAGCTCTTTCTACACCTTGGTTACCCTCGTTATCATTTACCTCAGCATCATACTGATAATCAGAGCCAGTAACATGTCAAAACAACTATATTCACCGCAATGCCATACCACTTTTGTCCGCTAGAATAGAAACAGAAAGAGTTATTTAGGCAATTTCAATAGTGGTTAGATAATTACATTTTATGATTCCATTTCATGAACTACAATGTATGAAAAATGTATAGAATTTAGATAGGGGAATTTTCTGGAAGCTGAAAAGGAAATCTGACAGTACTCAAAGGGTTAACTGTGGCCAACTTCATGGCTGCGTGATTTCATGTGATGTGAATGATGTGAGTCTTTATTGGGTGATCATATAGAAATAGCCCATGGATATCTTGACAGATATTCTAGCCTGCTTTGTGTGCCTCTGCAATGATGCTACACTTAGAGTGGTGGGGGGGAGGAAGGGGGTGGGGGGGAAGAAATCAATAACAGCTATATTGCTTTCTGCAGCTTGTTTTTCATAAAAGGAAAATAGAGATTGGTGACAAGAGAATTTGTAACGTTGCTTTCATGTTTTAGAGGGTCTCGAAGCAGGACTGGAGTCTAACATACAAAAATAGGAGAGAAGCGGAGGTACAAATTGAATGTAATATTGAAAGAGTGAACATAAGATTGTTAGCATCAAGAAAAGGCAATTTGGCTACACACATTCTGTCGCCTTTTGATAAAATAACTCTGTTTACCATCCTTTCACCATATCCCTCAATCACTTCTTTCAGATAAAAAATTGGATATATCGCTCTCAAATGCTTTCATACTCCCTGTAAACGTATTTCCTAATAATATTATACCGCGGGTGAAAAATGTTCCATGTGACATCCCTCCCTTCCTCACCTCATGACTTCAATTATAAACAACTGGTGGCCACTAGGAATTGCCTTTCATTAAAATGGACAATTTAGTTTGCTTTTTGAAAATATATATTTATCTATCAGTATATTTTGTGCAAAGCAAATACAGTACAAAGCACAACATCTTTTTTTTCCTCCCCATTTTTCCTTTCTTGCGATGCAAAAAAAAATTAACATAAACAAACATGGTGCATTTCTTAACAGCACACATGTTGTATACATGGGTTATTTTGGGGCGGTTCCTCTAAACCAGTCAGGAGTCGCCCCCTCTGTCCACCACATCCACGTGTGCGCCTGCACACCCTGATAAGGAGCAATTGCCACTTTCGTAAGACACCCCTTGGGGCATCACACACAGCGTATGTTTGCCGTACGTAAATTTGCGAGACACTGTTTGGTTAACGTGGACAATCGAGCAGTGTTGCAATTTCTCACAGCAGGGAATGATGTGCCAAGGCTGGCAGGGCTATTCTAAATCATCCACGTTAAAGTTACTGGTGAGTAGTGTCCGGCGATATATCGGTTATATCGGTATTATTTTTCATATCGATATGCCGATATTGGAAATTTGAATATGTTGGTATATCGAAAAATTCGGTATAAAAAAAAATTGGTATATTCACAAAACATCGTTATATAGTGTCCGGCGATATATCGATATATCGCACCTCCGAATGCGTGCGCACACCTCCGAATGCGCGCGCATACACAGGATAAAAAAACCTGGTGATATCGATGTATCAGTATATATCGATATGAGCTCACCGATATATCGATATCGGAAAATTTCCATATCGACGGACCCTACTGGTGAGACAGGAATGATATGACGGTTCCACTTGTTGTTTTCACTGTGTTTCCGGTTATTTTTCCCACTCGTACTTGTGATACTCTGCCATTCACACAATATTTCTTTGCTGCAGTTCTTGGTTGCTTTTCATTGACATTGCAGATCATTTGGTTTGTTACGTGGCCTGTTGTCACCAAAATAATTGTCATTTGAAACAAAGAGAAGAAAAGAAAGATCTCTGACCAGGAAACACCGCACACGCTCTGGGGAATCTTTCGGTGCCAATTGGGACCAAGTGCTATGGAGACCAGCAACAAATGCAGACAGTCACACTGTGAAAACAATCTGGCAAACAGTTGGAGCTTCCCTGCATGACAGAGACACAAAGATATTTTTTTGGCTACGTTAGAGCAGAAGCTGTGTTAAAGACCATATAGGTCCCTCAAGAGAGAGGTTCAGGAAAAAAAAGAACATAGAGGATCTGGAAATGACACATCTGTCGCACGGATTGTTCACATGAGTTTTCAATATACAATACTCTCTGCTTCACTGGTTCCCCATCCCCAGTGAATTGAATTCAAGGTTCTCACCCTTGCATTCAAATCCCTCCACAGCCTCACTCCACCCTACCTCCTGCTTCCCTACCAACCCAGCCACTCCCTCTGCTCAGCGATCACCAGCCTGCTTCAGAACATTCTCCATGTGATCCACCCCACAATGGGAGAGAGCTTTCATCCATTCTGCACCCCAATCGGTGAATATTTCAACCCAGAGATCTCTGACTTAGCTTTCCTTACCCACCCTTTCTTGTCCACCCACCAGCGCTGACAATTTTAATTACTATCAACGACCTCATTATGAGTATGTGGAAAGCTGTATATGATAATAACCCTTGGATTTGATATAAGCACCTTGGTGAAAGTCTCAATAATATATAGTATATGGTCTATATATAGAGAATAATTATTGTGGGAGAATGAAGACATGTTTCAAATTATAGAAGAGATAATATTTAGCTTTCAGACCTCAGAAACAGTACAATAGATTTAGAAGTAAGGGTACAATAGAGTGGTATCCTCATGAAGTAAAATAGACTGGTACAATCATAAAGTAGTGAAGTCAGAATTCTTGTTCAGCAAAAAGAATATGTACTTTCAGTGTTTATTTATATCTCAACAATAGCAACATGAAATATTATTTAAGAATGATCAAAATATAATTTAGTACTTTTGAGTTTTGAACCATAGTTTAATCTTTGAAAACAGGAATTAATTTAAGGATATAATAAATCAGAAGCTCATTCATAGGCATATTTCAAAAGTAGGTTGAACTAATAGACTTGATGTAGCCCATGCTTTAAATTGAACTGAGATAGAATTCATAGGCAAACTAATTTGATTTAATAAATCAAAATGTGAAATAATGATTTAGCTAATATGATCTAAAGGTACAATATTTGCAGATATAAAAATAATTAAAATGAATAAAATATGTTGTTTGAAAAATGCAATATTTGTACAATGAATTTTAATTGAAATTACTTTGAAATCTTCATCTTTCCTGACAATAAAATGTTTACGATTTACATTCCCATTGTAAATCCTGGGTACCTGTTTTGGTTTGTTTTGCAGCAACATGGGAATTTAGCAAACTCAAAATAATGTCACTAATAAAAATAAACCTCATTATTATACCTTTCACTGTGGGAGGATTTTTCAAAGTGCTTCACAAGGTTTAATCTAAAGTGCAGTGACTGTATTTGTAGATGAACATAATGCTCAAAAATATTTATTTAAGCAGATGAAAAATCTCTTGTTGGTAACTATACTGCTCCCTTTTATATTTTTTGCAATGATAATGGTTAAAATAATAGTCATTGAAGCATGTGAAGGTTAAAATAAATACAGTACACAAACTAAAAAGCACTGTCATCAAAAAAGGCATGTCCCCATCACAGTTTATGATGACACCTAATCTATCTCCTTTTTGTAACCTCACCAGGTCTAAAATTTATTGCACTTTTTTTTACATAAACAGCAAAGCAATAAGTTTGAGAATCCATTTCTTTTCAAGAGATCTTCAATCAAGCTTTGAGCTCTGAAGAACTATCAGTTGGGGAATAGTTATTTCTTGTTGCTCAGGATTCAATCTTATTTTGAAAGCAATTCAACTGCATCAGAGTCTAAAGGAGCATTGCTAAAAATACAACCATTCAAATAATTTCATGTCACTTTAAAAAGAAAACCGAAGAGAAACATTAGTTTGGCTGACACCAACATTCCAGAAAAGTTTGGGATGATTCTATTTGATTGGGGTTT
Source organism: Hydrolagus colliei (assembly GCA_035084275.1). Taxonomy (NCBI): domain Eukaryota; kingdom Metazoa; phylum Chordata; class Chondrichthyes; order Chimaeriformes; family Chimaeridae; genus Hydrolagus; species Hydrolagus colliei. Next base: position 13,488,098 of record CM068754.1, read on the forward strand.
GCAGATTTTATTGGTTTTATAAATTGCTATATTTTATATTTACCTGTCACGTGCCACAGTTTGAATCTCACCATAATTGAAATGCTCCTTTAAAAAGATGGATTCATGAATGGTGATTTTAATAGGTGCAATAGATTTGTGGCATTTAAATTTCATAGATTTAGAGAATGATATCCCATCATCCAGAAAAAAAAATCAGTGTATCCATTTACTATCTGCTCTCCGGTCATCTGTGCCAGAAGTACTCAGATGTCAACACCAGGTGAAGGCAGGGGCAAGCTCAGCTGTCAGGGCTCATCACAGTTTAATAGCCTGTCAATGTTCACAGTCCAGAATAATCCATGAAACTTGGCATGGAACCAAACTGCCATTGTCACCCATGGAGCCTCAACTATGAGTTATTTTCAGGAGAGATGGAATAAGAGGAGAAACCCACAGTTCAGTCTTAGTGAAATTAGTAAACTTGTGATTTTCCCCATTCTAACAACAACTCAGAATAGAGTAAACTAATAACACGCCACTCTAAGGGAAAGCAGCTCAGTGACGAGTTACCTTGAGTGGTGAGTCAGGCGTTTGCATAAATAAATTCAGTCAGGGTATTGACAGCACAGTGACTTAAATGGCAGTGACAAGTTAAGCCATTTAGAAATAGGAAATCTGTGATACACAAGAAAAATGCAACTCTAATAAAGGTGCACAGATAAAAGGTGCAACACAATTGCAAACAAATGACTCCAGAGATACACTTTGTGATCAAAGATGCCATAAAAATATCCTTGATTGGAAGATTCTGATACAACAGGTACAAATCTTCTGTGCACAATATATGTGCCATGTAATGCTGGTTGGTGATGCAGATGACTTTTGGAACAATCGGTCACTCAGGAAAGTTTTTGTAAAATTTTTGTAGCATCCAAATGTTTGTAACATCCAAATCAGCTTTAGCATTATGTTGACAGCATAACACACATTTATACTCTTCAATGCTTTTGAACTTGCATTTTAGAATTCAGTCTTATTCTGAATACATATTAACCCTAGTGGCCACAGTGGCCTCGAAATTTCGCAAACCATAGTCCATTTGAGATTAGCATTCCCGATTCATTAATTTTATCACTCAATTCAATGATCTTAATTTACCAGACAGCCTGACAAATAGTTGAGACCCACTTTACCTTATAATTTTATTCATCGAGTATTCAACCCTCTTACTCCATCTAATGGCTGTAGAAATCCATTTTCACATCCTTGACTTTTTTTTCCTTGTTTACCATGAAGTTCTGAGATTAATGGAATGAGCTCCGTTGTGATGGGATAGAACCTATTTGATTGGCAGGTTGAGCCAAAAGGCTTTCTTCTGCACTATAAAATTCTAAAAGAAACTAACCATATTTTTCCCATGTGTCTTTCTCCACCTCTTACAGTACATTCATTGTTTAACGTGGTAAAATGTGCAATGAATATGAAATCACAGCAACAAAAAGAGAAAGAACCTGTGTACATTTGTTATGGATGACAATTTTACACACAATTTTACTTTGCAGTTTGTTTGTTACTTGTTCGGTCTTAGAATATTAAAATAATAGTCACCAACATTGTAGAAAATAAAAAAATATTTCTCAGCTGAAACTCAAAATGTACAAATGCAAATGTTTCTAACTCGAGCGAAACGTAACATAGTTGAAGACATCTCTGAGAGGATCTTATATATTGAGATAATGTACTGTAGTATGTTAAATGGGAATAAACCGACAACAATAGTTTAGGATCTACTGACATCGTAGAAGAAATGGGCATGGGTTTAGAATTGCAATGGCCAATTTTAGGACAGACAACAGAAGGTTTTTTCTTTACCCGGAGGGCAATTAATGACAAACAGGTTGCCAGGAATTATGTTTCAAGGTTGGAACACTGCACAAATTTAATAAACAGCTTGACACTACAATGAGAATACGGTATTTTGAAAGGGTAAGATCAAATAGTTGGAAGGGTCTTCCTCATTCAAACCAATCTTCTGATCTTGTCAGTATATCACAACACTACCGCGACAACTCAAGAGCTTCAGGAATCAAATGCCTCAATAAACGCTTTGAGACGCTACCCTGCACAAAAAAACAATATAAATGCAAATTGTTGTTGTTGCATGCCTCTCAGCTGCCACAGCTGTGACAGTAAGATGTAGCCAAATGATAGGAGCTTTGTTCATTTGAGGGTTTATAGATCAATGAGAATTCTGTGCGTGCTGCATGTGCGATGAAGGCAGTATTTATAAGCAATACTACCAGAATACAACATGTAATTTGAATTATTAATATGATGAGCAAAGGTCTCTGGATGCTGCCAGCAGGGGGCACTGCTGATGTAAAATGATGGAGTCTAATAATAACCAACTTGACGTCAAAGCTACACCAGGCATAGCAATAGTGCGAGTGGTGGCTCACATAACAAAGATGATAACAGACACTGATTGAGTAGGAGTCGATCTTGTGGCCAATGGGAATAAAGAAAGATGTGGATAGTGCACTTCAATCGGATTGCAAGTCCAAATAAAGCTCAATGACACATGGAGAATATTAAATAATCTGCTTGGTCTTCTCATTCTCGAAGCGAGTACAAAGGAATATCCTTTGCCAGCTGATTGTAACTTTTCACCACAGTGAAGCAAAAAGACTAGAAAATAGATCAAATACTGAAATTTATTAATCAAAGCTCCTCGTGTACAATTCTATTAAACTGAGGCCAACGGAAGGTGAACATCATGGTACTCAATCTTTAATTCAGCGGGTACACTTTGGGTGATCCGTCATTAGTACATTCCTTATATAGTATATTATGATGATTTGAATGTCAGTTACATAAGTAAAGTGGATGTGTATGAATGAGTAATGTATTTTTTTAATTACTAATACAATGGTCATCACCTTCAAAGTTCCTTTTAATGTAAAGGAAATGCGAGACGCAAGAAATCCAACTTTCTGAAAGTCTATTTCTAAATGTAACTTGATGTTCACCATCAAAGAAAAAGCAATCAAATGCAGAACTGACGGCTTTATTTTCATGTTATTTTAAATGTCTGCAAGCCTGAAGCTAACTATTGAATAAGTGTATAGAAACTCCAAATACTAGTTAGATTGAAATTTTTAACCAACTCTTTGGTTTCCTTTTTGTAGAAGGATCCTCCACAAAGTCAGACACTGGAAGGCACGACACATAACAATACTAATGTACATTTATATACGGTTTTTCATGTCAGGAGGCCGTGCAAAAGGCCCTTAACATTGACCATATTGGCAATGGGGTTGACAAATTTAGCTGCAAAGCAACATTTAGCCACAATTTAGATGCACTGAAATGCTACAATAATAAATCTAAACTTAGGTGGAATTTCTCCCCACCAGTTTGGATCTGCAATTGCGTGATTTGTTACTAAATTCAACAGCACACTTTTACTTTGAAACAAAGATTTTTTTCAACATGCATTCAAAGCAATGTTGAGCACAAAGTGCAAACCAGGTCCCCTACTTCACTGCTAGCTACCACCTGAGCCAAAAACATTTGGGGGCATAAGACAACAACCAAATCACATTTATAGAGACAAGCCCACCTAAGGGATGAATGCTCAATGCTCTCTCTCCATCTCTTTCTCGCCATCCAGTAAGTCATTTTCAAATTGAGACATTTAAATAGAGATGAAACCTGCTGGTCAGAAACCTACTATTTGCCAAATATCTTGCAGCAACTCACTGCACGTGAAAAGAATAGTTATTATTGTTGAAAATAGCTCTCAAATTGTTAAAGAAATACAACCCTACATTCTCTTTTAGGGATACAAATTATGGATAGTGATTTTTTAATAACTGAGAATTGCATTCACACCCTGTGTAATTTAGAATGGAACCCTAATTCCGACAGAGCTCAAGAAAGAAAAATTCTTAACACGTTTGATTGGTTCAAATAGGTTTTAAAATTACAGAACACAATTGCCTCCCCCCCTCCTTTCCCCCTCCTCCTTTCAACCCCTCCCCCCACCCCATCACCATGCCAACAAACATCAAAAAATTAGCAGAGAGGACAAGATGTATTGGTTTATGAAATTTGAGATTGTTAGAGGAAGCAAAGATTGAGGGAGCCCGCTGCTCAAAGCACTTCACAAGATATACCATAAAGTCGACTGACTGTGTATTTTGTGGGCAGAGGCAAATGAGCTTCAGTGTTGACGTCCTGGCAAAATAGGTGCAGACAATGTAATGAGTCAACATTTCAACACAAAGAGGAAGCAAGAAGCAGGAAGGACGTTTGAGTTAGTAACATCAGCACGGATGCACTAATTCAAGAGGAAACGAGATCGCTGCGAGCACCATTTTGGTGGAAGATCATAAGATTGCAACCTCGAAGCAAACATAGAGTTACCACCTCCAGCACTTCTGAGTTCACATCAGGAATCAGTGCAGCTAAGCCCATATCTGGGACTACTGCAAGGTCAGACTTTTGCCTGCTAGAAACTTGAAATGAACTGTTTCTCATTAACCAATGAGCAAATTAATGGGCCTTTTAACGTGATAAGCAATCTGCTGTGATTTTTTTCAAATTAAGTATTCAATTAAGCTCTTAATTTTGAATTTCGGAGACTTGGTTCTATATGCACTTACACGTGAGCCATCATACGTTTTGTGTGTGGATAGAACAGATGATGCAACATAAAGCATATTTTACACATGTGCTTCTTATTGTAAATTCTCTACATTAGTATGGTCAAACAGATTTTGGAAGCCACAGGAAATGTAGCAATGTAATAAACCTTGGGAGGATATTTATTTATCTGTTCTTCTTTGCTGGTTTACTTTGTTCTGCTCTACTTTGCAGCCAAAGATTTGTATTTTGATTCCAAGTCCAAATTACCGTTTCAAATATATACGGCCATCATTCCATTCTGCCTCCGCTTACCTTGTGCTTTTGGATTTCTATTTAAAAAACACTGGATGGAGCATGTGTTCCTTCATACAACAAACTGAAGGTTAAGACTAAGGATAATGTATCAAGAACCTATTGGTAATATAGACATTTTACTTGGCATGTGCACATAATCTGCTTTGCTGTAGTTTGTCGAGCTCCTCAACAAGATGCAATTCCTCAGTGTTGAAACGGTATGAATCTGAAATGCCCTTTTTTGCTTTTAGAACGTGGAGAGAGGAATTTGGATCATAGTCTGCTAGCAGCAAAGGGATTGAATTATACATAAAAATTACATCAGTCAATAAGTGCAAACAAAAAGTACTCAACCTCTACAGTTTTAGAAGAATGCATTTCAAGATAACATTTTTTTTGATCCCCTACACGTGAAAAAAAAATTCCGTCAGCGTTTCTTCTGTTGCAAGAACATTTGCATTCATCACTGGTTTACTGAGAGTGCCACATTCTTCCTGCCCCATGACCTCTTGCCCAATTGTGTGATGAGAGAACTTGTGTATACGAGTGATAAACAGTATTCCGCAGTGAAACACTGTGCCAAATATAGCAGATGTAAGTTGGATGAAGAGCCAGTTGGCAGGCAAATCTGACTAAATTAGTGTTAATATTTTGAAAATTAACCATGCATTCCAAGTCATATTTATAACCTCAAGTCAGGTATTCTCGCTTCTCCTTTTGATTATTGGGATGATCTCTGTATGCTTTTGCCAGCCGAATAAGTTAGGAATTTAATATACTAATACATTTAATAAATGATATAAATTGATGCTGACTCAGCGTTGTAATAAATGGGACATGAAAGTATGTTCCGAACTATTTTACAAATTAACCTTTTTACTCAAGGTTTTAAACTCTGCATTGCGCACCAACATGATGTAAACATATTCTTAACTATGGCTTCTGCATGGCTTCATGGTTCTTCAGTGCTATTTGTTGGATGTAGCCTATAATTGCACAGTCAATGCAATTTACAGTATAACCTATAAAACTCTTTCTCCCATTCTCCCGGGATGAAAGGCACTAAATGAGATGTTAGAATTATTATTATAGCAAATGCATTGTTGTACATTGATTTTCACTTTGGAATAACCATATGGTTGTTTTGACACAGGTTTAAATACAAACACAAATTTCACACTGAGGCAAGAGATAGAAGTTCCAAGAAAGCCTCACGTGTTTTTTTGCAGGTGCGTATCATGCATAAACAAGCAATACCTAAACTCCACATGTTTCTATTTTGCAACAATGGAAACCACTTTACAAATATGTATTCTTGGAAACTACAACAACCGTGCACTATGAAAGAATTCATACGTGTTTGAATTTATGGAACATCACGAGACATTATTTCACAACCATCTAGTGATTTTTCTCATTTCTATCCACAGCTCTTATGGTTCAGCACTTCAAAATAATTTTGTGTACAGCTTGATGATAGGCATTGATTGTTTAAATTACGTAACTATATTTGTATAACCTCTCATATCTTACATTACATCAAATGATATCTTGACAGATTTTTGTAACCAGCACAGGACATTGGCTAATGCTATCTATGCAATTTACTAAAGTGTAATGTACCTAGGTTTGTCACATGGATAATAGTCCCACCCATTTTATTTTCAAATGTTGTCATTGCAGAGAAATCCCATTCAGTGGACATTAAAGAGCCTATGGCACTATTTGAAAAGAGAAGGGAGTTTCTCTCAGTGTCCTGGCCAAAAACTCCTCCAAATAAATTTGGTCATTCACTTTATGACTGATTGTGGGACATAGCTATATACAAATTGGCTGCCATGTCTGCACCCAAATGCACAGTCACTTTAAAGTATATTGTGTGAGGTACTTTGAGATGCTCTCCCAACTCGAAGCCAATATATCCAATCTAAATATTGTTATTAATAATAAGGTAGATGTGCGACCAGCCCTACTTTTGCCTCACAACCTATTGCCTTATCAGTTTTACAAGCCTCTGTAATTTCCGATGGGTATTGTGGTTCAAAATGTGCTAATGTCTAATGTTAGCAAACTATTTTTAAAGTTGTTGCACTGGAGAAGTCCCATTATAAGCCTTCCATTTATTGAAACACTGTACACTCCAGTAACTTCAATTTTTGTTCTCTGCCCATTCATTTAAAATGGATCAAACCACAACACATTTACATGCACCTGGGACGAAAGCTGCAGAATAAAATCACTAAGAAATTAAAACCAAAACAAGAAAAGAATTGCAGCATTTCTTAAAAGGTAATTTTACGATGTATCATAAATGGTTCGGCTACGTAAAACATTTGCTCTATTTCATGAGATGCCACATACCTAAATTATATGTTAATAGATAACCATTCCTTGCATTCATATGATTCCTTATCACATCTCAAAGCACTTTACAGAATTCTACTCTAAAGTACAGTTATTGTGAGCTCTGGAAGTTATCATTTTATATAATTAATGAGTCACTCATTCATAACGGTAACTATTGTCCCCAATAAAAAAGGTTGTTTAAAAAAAGGTGTGATTAAAGCAATCTTCCCATAATTTCAGTACTTTCATGCTACACAAATGAAAAGTGTTCGAAGGTTTATTTTTGAATGGCACTTGCGGTATTGTGGTTGAGTGATTTAGGATACATCAAGTCATCTGTATATAGCGAAGTTAATGTGAATTGAGTTCTGAAAGAGCAATTTCTGTATTACAAACCTGTTGAGTCTGACTGGGCCTATTCCCCCAATGCAATCCAAGTTATTACCCATAGCTGGTCAAGCTCCATGCCTCATATCAACCATTGCTTTTTAACTGTTAAATGAATAGAACCAAGCCTTAAAATGCCCTCATTCTCAAGGTTTCACAATCTTTCAGCTTCAATCTCCATTTCCTATTATCACACTTGCAAGCATCATTTTCACAGAGAATGTATCATGGCCATAAGTAAATAATAATAATCCTTGCATTTGATATAGCGCTTTTCACATCTTCTAGATGTCTCAAAGCGCTTCACAGAATAGACTGTAAAATTAATTGACTCTACATTGGTGAGTGAATCACGGCAAACACAGTCCCACAAATAGTTGTTGATTGAAGTGACCAATTTATTATTGTGTTTTGCTCTTGAGGGATTATTGTCAGGCATGTCGAGTAAGGAAACTTGCCCAAGGTTTCACCCTGATGGGAATCAAACCCAGACCTACATAATCCCTCAAAAAAAACAATAATAATTTGATATTTTCAATCCACAACTGTTTGTGGGACACTGCTGTGTGCAATTGACTCCCTGCGTTTCACCCACAAATATGCAGTCAATTCACTTTATAGTATATTCTGTGAAGCATATTGAGACGTCTAGAAGACATGAAAAGTGCTATATTGAATGCAAGGATTATTATTATGATAAAATTCTACACTGGTGCAGCGACGCATCTGATAAATTTCCTGTATTAAAAGAATCCTTGTGAGAAATTAGAGATCAATGAAAATATAGCTGTGAGTCTCTGCAACCCGAGCAATGGTAGCAAAATGCTGTGAGAAGCCAACCTCTTGCAGTGCAACGTAGCAGCCTTAGAGCAAAGCAAGTCTCAGTGAAAACGAAAATGTCAGAGAGAATCAGTGTGAGAATTGGCAGCATGGTAAGCTATTCAGGGAATACCCATAGGAAACTTGAGCACCACAGGTAATGTCTTCCATCAGAAAAAGAGCAGTGTGTAAATAACCGAGAATTCGGGGCATTGCAGGGAGAATTGCAGGCTTTGCATTGTGTTTCGCCCACAAATATACTATAATTCACTTTACAGTATATTCTGTCAAGCGCTTTGAGATGTCTAGAACACCTGAAAAGCACGATATCAAATTCACGGATTATTATTATTATATTATATTATACTGGAAGAAAGGTTATGGCAACAATTCCATTTCCCACTGCAAGTCAATCTATTGCCCAGATGCTGAATATTTTTTCATGTTCATGACCTTGAAAGTTGAGATAATATGCTGCTTTGGAAACACCATCTTGAATTAAATGAATAGAAATGAATAATGATTCACATGGTTCATTTGGGGACTACTGAAGTAATTAGCCCTAGAAATGGGTTTGAAAAGATGAAGTGCAGTGGACTAATGAATGGTCCTGAAGGGCTGAGTGACCATCTCTGTTCTTATGCTGCTGAATAAAGTGAAGAAAATAGCACTGAGATTAGGATTTTTTAATGTAATTCTCTATGGGTTTCTGCAAAATATTATTGCAATACTTTCATCAATTCGATATGGTAAGGTCATGTGTACCGCTACGGAAATTGGACCACAGTGATATTTTCCAGGCTAGTGAATTCCTGCACAATTTCTTTGTTTTTGTTTCTTGCAAGCAAATGTCAAGACACTGTTATCTTCATTAAATTGCCATAACATCTTTGACACTGCTGTGTCATGATGCGTTTCTTCCAGGTATTTGTTGTGCTCATTTCTCATTGTCTGTTGTTTGCCATGTCTGATACACTTGCTTCTCATTTGGGTACTGTGAATTCTCGTGGAAATGTTCTGACTATTGCACACAGTCACACGGTTTTTCTTTTTTTGCCTTGCAATGCTGACCTCTAAATATTGCCTCCTTACATGAACTCCAATGTTATTCCGCACAGTAGAACAATTTGCTATGAACAGCCAATTTATTCTTTTGATATCACTATCCACGAAGACTGCATGGCGACAATAGAACTGTATACTATAAAACAGAATGCCCTTGATATATGACAGTAATCTGTTGAAACCCCAAGTAAAGCAAGAGCAATAGTTCAATAGCAGAAAACATGTGGAACTGTTCTTGTGATTGTGAGAATAGTGACAGCACTACAGTGAATCATTGTGAAAAATGACAATGGTGCAAATAGCAACTTGGAAGACTTGAAAGCAACACAGCGAATAATTGCATCAAATCAAAGCATCAACATCAATCACCGATGAACAATAACACTTCAGCAGGGCCCTTGCTTAAAATAAATATTACAATGAGTCACTGCATAATCTCAAAAAGATCACAAATATCGCAGTAGATTGCTGGAAGAATCTGGAAGTGTCACTGCGAGAGATTGCTATTTTGCAAGGCACATGGAGAGGTTGTAAGAACTAATGGTGTGTTGGCAAATTATTTTGAGTTTAATGGCAGGTGGAGATGGAACCAAGCCTGGCTTTGGTATCTCCTTAAATCGCTTTGGACATGCAAGGGATTATTTTCTAAAGATTGGTAGATATATGGACCTTGACGACAGAGTGTCTTTTATTCTTTGCAGATCTGTGAAATCACAGGCCGTTGGAGAACATGTTTGGATTTGAATTTACTGAACTTCCGAGAAACACCCCTTCACGCTCTAACTCAGACATGAAGAGCGGTCACTCGGCTTCCATAGACTCAAACTCTGAACATTAATTTCTTAATAAGGTGCACTAAACAAGGAAATGTAGGCTTGGAGGTGGTACTGACAGAAGTCATTGAACATTTGACCATATACAGAGAGTATCCTGGGGACTTAAATCAACAGGCAAGACTATTGCTCATTATTATGGATAGTTACGGATATAGGCACAATTGATAATCAATCCTGATAATTTCTTCTGTCGGTCACACTATAAGTAGCATACCTTGGTGGGTAAAGTACTTGATAAAATAATCAGAAAGCCTTTTAAGATAAAAGCAAAGGGCTAAAATCATTCTGTCACACAATGTTAGTGCCGAGTATCACTTATAGAGCACTCTTTGTGAAGATGCTCTTTACATATATGTATGTATGACTTTGATGGATTACTTTCAAAGATTATACAGTAGCACCTAACTGTCGTCTTAAAGGGATACCGACATATGTAAAATAAACTTGTTTATTGTATCCACAATTGTACTTCTTTATATGAATTACTTAGCACAATGCGAGCTACTGATTGTAAGCACGGCATAAGGATTGAGGATGGAGTAAGAGAGACTGGACACATTCCCTAAGATGGAAATCAGAAATGAAAAGCAATAAGAACAACAATAAATTGCATTCAACAACAAAAATTACACTTGTATAGCGCCTTTCATGTCAGGAGGACATCACATTGCACCCTTCACATCGGGAGGAAGTCCTAAGGCACTGATCAGTCGAGGGTTTGCGCCCGAGCTGGGAATTGGATTTGAGAAGGGTGGGTGCAAATGGATGTGGAGGTGATGCAAGGAGTCTGAAATCACAACAACAACAAAATTACATTTGTAAAGCACCTTTCACATCAGAAGGATGCCCCAAGGCGTTGAACAGTCAGGGTTCAGGACCAGAGCATAGGGGTGACAGGGCCTTGTCAAGGGCCTTGAAGGAGGCAAGGGAGGGAGCAAGGCAAAGGGATTATGGAATGAAGTTCCAAATTGCAGGGTCAAAGCGGCTGAAAGCCTGGCCATCGATGGGTGGGAGACATTGAGCAGGCTGAACGAAGGGAGCGTTCAAGTTGATAGGGGATTCAGTAGGTCAGAGAGGTAGGAATGTGTTTAATTTTTATATGTTATGTTTAAGTGATACAAACTTCTTTTGTGAACTGCTGGATGAAAGAAAAATAGACTGACCTTAAGCGGAACAGGATAGGTATCTGGAAAGTCAAACAACAGGAATTGGAAGGAGATGATGGCCAAACATTCTAAATCAGACTGTTAGTATATGATTATTAATCATGAGACTGTTGGTCATAAAGGTTAATGAAACAATGCCAAATACCATTTCTAAATTTGTTGAAAAAATTGGATGGAGCCAATTGTGGTTTCTTCCAAAAGTTGAAGTGATAATTATCTGTTGAATAAAAAAAAATGGGTACCATATTGCAAATGATGAGGTAGATGAATAATACCAACTGAATAATAAGAGATTGAATCATAAAGAGAATCAGAAGAGACAGGGAGTTGGAACTTCATATGATTAGAGTCTCTGGAGTAGGATATTGGTCATGGTGCTATTCAAGACTACCCTGGCTGGTTGTAATTTTTACAGTGCAATTCCTCCACATTTGTTGCCTTTTTATGCTTTTCACTTTGCTGTATCCTTAGCTAAGTTCTGCAACCATCTTTAATTCCAAAACATTATTAGTGTTTATTCTGTTTACTATTTTCAGCACCTTGGGACGCCCTCCTGACATGAAAGGTGCTGTATAAATGTAATTTTGTTGTTGTTGTTGTTGTTGTTGTTGTAATACTATAGGAAATTTTAGACTAGGCATTCTTATAGCTGCTGTGTAAGCAATTGATTTTTTTGAGCCCTTTGTTTTCTTATTTATCTATGTATCACCTACCTACCTACCTACCTACCTACCTACCTACCTACCTACCTATACCTACCCACCCACCTACCTACCTACCTACCTACCTACCCACCCACCTACCTACCTACCTACCCACCCACCTACCTACCTACCTACCTACCTACCTACCTATCTATTTGTCCCAGCGCCTTGGGACGTACATCCGACATAAAAGGCGCTCCATAAGTGTAATTTTGTTGTTGCTGTTGTTGTATTTTCTGTCTATTTATTTTAGCCTTTTAGTGCAATATGGAGATCCTGCTCTTTCAAAACAAAACGGCTGAAGCACTATTTGGAGAGCAATTTTACTAGACTAACCACCAGCAGAAAGCAAATCAGACTCATTAGCAAAAGTCAAGTGGGTCCACTGCTCAAATTGATTTATTTGCATTATTACATCAGAGGTTCCATTGAAATGATAAGCAGTAAATTATAATCAAAATGTGGAAAGTAATATTTCCAGCAGTTGGTAGTAACGAGGGAGTAATTGCCTTATTGTTGTGAGGTGAACACCAATGTGTTATTCTGCTATCTCCTTTTCCTAGGGGTGACAACACTTAATGAAATCTTGCCTCCAAACTGTAACTTTTTTTCCACGCAACCTTACATTCTGTTGGATTTTTTCTCTCTCTCTCATTGACAGCAGTTTAAACCAAATCAAATTGAAACACGTTTTCAATAATTGTTTTAACAAGCTTATTTAGTCAGAGACAACCACCATCAGTTACCATGGAGCTACACTGTCAGCTGAGAATTGTACAAAACAGAGTATATTTGCCTTGGAGATTTAGGATGCCACGGAGTGCAAACCGAAAAGTTGATTTAATTGTGGACAAGGTGCGCAAGAGCTCAAGACCTCTGCCAATCCCTCAATTCCTAGAGCCCATACAGCAGTACAGAAGGCTGTGTGTTTGAACGCCATGTCTTAGGACAAAAAAACAGTTCTGGCAGAATCCCAGGGAAAGATTCAGTGATCTCAACAACACAGAGAAGATTGGGTTTAGCTGCCAGACTCTCACATTCTTTGCACCCCCTGATGAATTTGAGAGTTACAGGTCAGTATCATTAGACAGGATTTGAAACTGACTGGAAATGAAAGATACACGGATTAACCCAGAAACTTATCTCGGCGACATTTTGCTCATAGCCTGTGATTCCACCACAAATGCATACGGCAAATCACCTGTGAGATGTTTTGAGACGGTTTGACATTATAGGCGCATTATATCAAATGTAAGAATTATTAGAATTATGAATCTGGATATGCAATGAAGGCTACTGCAATTCAGGCATTTTATTGTATTGTATTGCTTTATGAAGCAGGACAAATGGGCTAGGTATTTCATACAGAGCTGCTGGGACTTGTGAGCAATTGAACAGGATTTGTGTGTGCCTTCTTCTGTTTAGCTTTAAGAAAATGGGTGAATGTGCAGCCTTTTCTTGGTGAATTAATTGTGACAGCTAGGCTGAAATTGAAATGATGTAATACTGCAAGATGCCTGAATAATAATAATAATACTAATAAAAATTCTCTGGAGCTTGAAACTAAATTATTGCATTGGAGACGGATTCTGGGATGCTATCTTACTTGGAACAGGTAATGGAACGATTCTTATTGGGTGCACTATTTCAGCATAACCAGTAATTGATGTATGTCTGTGGATATACCTGTTCTGTGGTGAAATTAACACGGGCGACTTACTGTCCTATTAATATAAACTAGGTGGCTCGCGTGCTATAAATTCTGCAGTGAGAATTTACCATCCAGTATATCTTAGTTCTTTCCTGTGGCCTCTACATCTCACTTGTTGCGAAACATTAGTCACTAAATGGATTTTCCCACTTACCCGAGACGCTATTGAGTTGAACAATGTGGTATTTCTATAGTATTTCAATCCGTATAAGAGCATGCCTGCAGTTGAAATGTATTCCATGTGGAACGCTGTGAGCAAGCTCAGTTTAACGTCTGCCCTTTAATAAATGATTTAATTGGAATTGCATAGACTGTATCACATCAAAAGGAGGTCATTTGATCAACCAATCCTGAATTTGTTTATTCTCCTCGTAAGGCGCTATCACTCCTAATCTCTTCACCCCCCACCCCCTCACCCCCTTCCATACACCCCTCTTTTCCACTCTCCCTCACGTACGCTAGAAATTCTAGCTGTTGCCCACTCATGCCTTTTAGCCTTATTCAATTCAGTGCATAAGGTGAAATGGTGGTAATTGCAGCAAATTAGGCTGGCCGGCACAGTAATTGAATCTCTCTATAGATAATGAATCAAAACATAATCAGATAGAACTCTGGCACAGCATTACATAGATAAATACTTGTAGAAATGGGTGCACAAATCTGATACAATGCTTTTCTTTTTTTTTAAAAAAGGAATTGTTTACCTGAATTATCTGACCTTACTACACACCTGAACTAAGATATGGATGTGACGCATTTTGTTACTGTAGAACTGACCATCTGGGAACATTGGGTGTATTCAATCAAACCATTCCAACAACAACTTGATTTATGTAGTGACCTCCACGCCGGACGGTGTCTCAGAGCGCTTCAATCTTATCCTATTCCTATCAATCTTAAAACCTTCACCTAAGAAGCGTTGGTTAACTTGTATCCCTGCTTTATAATGTACGTCCACTTCCACCCCTCTATTGGAAAGATACCAGAATTCTGGACAAATGTTTTCCTAGCTGTGTTTTTTTTTAATTTTTACATTATCAGTATGTTTCTGCCTCACACTACACCTGGAATACCTCTACCCAGTGTGTGAGAAAGTAGATGGCGTTTGGCAAATTCTGTGTGTTATGTATTAATAATAATAATAACAATCCTTGCATTTGATATAGGGCTTTTCACGTCTTCTGGGTGTCTCAAAGCGCCTCACAGAATGTACAGTAAAGTGAATTTACTGTATATTTGTGGGCGAAACGCGGCAGCCAATTGTGCTCGGCAGCGTCCCACAAACAGTGGTGGATTGAGTGACCAAATTATTATCGCTTTTTTTTTTTTTAAGAGGGATTATTATCAGGCGTGTGGAGTAAGGAAACCTTGCCCGAGGTTGCACCCTGCCTGGAGTTGAACCCAGGTCTCTTTGCTTTGTAAAGGCGAGTGCTCTAACCACTGGGCTACAGGAAACTCCACTGTGTAGTGACTACAGCATTTCAGAGAACCGTTCAAAGTGAATCTCCGACCGATTGAAGTTTCAGATTTCAAAAAAGGGGAGAGAAATTGAACACCGCCGCTTCGGAAACACAGTTTATCAGGAAACTGTGTTGGTGGTTTCCTTCGGGCGGAACATTTTCATGTCCGCGACCAAAGAGGACAGACAGTACAGTAAGTTACCAGGACCCCACTACTAGTGAATCCAACCACCATTGGAGGCAGTGTGTTCCTTCATTGAACGTTCTTGTTGCTATCATGTTGATCATGTCTGTGGTTCATCAGGCATATGTGCAAACGTCGCGTTGGTTGACAGTGCTATATAAATTACACGTTTCATTGCCACAATGAGCCCACTTTCCTTCGGGGGAGGGGTGAGGTGGTGTATTGGAGGTGTGTGTGTGTGTGGGGGGGGTCAGTTTATTGGTGTTTCAGTCAAGAGTGCAATAGGATTAAAGTATCAATGTGAAGTCTGAATGTTCAAGGAGAAGAAAAATCTCGGATGTACATACAGAGCAAAATGCAAGGAATCAAAGGGCACAACAGCCCTCGATCTTAAACATTAAAAAAAATCAGTATTGAGCCTAACGACAGGATAGCCTGGTGTGGGGGAAAAAAATGATTCCAGTAATTAAAACTGCGTTCAATAACGCCCACTTACATTGCAATATAATTACGACTGTGGAAATCTGCCGCAGTGTTTCCACCACTTGTTTTTAGCTTTCAGACCATTGCAAATTAAAATAGACTTTTGACGTGTGAATATACCTCGTCGATTTTTTTCTCTCTGTGTGTGTGTGTGTGTGTCGTCTCGGTGTTCATTCACGTTCCCAGCTACTCGTAGCATTTCACATTTCCAGCTTGGATTCTCTCTGATTCTCTCTCTCCACACACACCCCTCTCTCTCTCTCTCTCTCTCTCCCTGTCTCTCTCTCCATCCCCAATCGCGATTTAATGATTGCTGCCAGCAAGGTCAAACAGTTAGCTGTGCAAGTCATAATACTGAACCATTAATATGAGCAAACCTAACCCCCCCCCCACCCACCTCCACTCTCGATCCAGCAATAGACGCCAGGCAGAGGCAATATACACTGCGAACATGCACAGTGAATAGATTGCTTTCTGTTTGTTTAAAACTAAACTTTTGCGCATGCAGCCTTGACTATATGCACTATACACTATACGCGCACTGTGTGTGTGTGTGTGTGTGTGTCTATATATATATGCGTGTGTGTGTGTGTATTCGACTGTATACGAGTCAGTTAGGAAGTTCACAATAAAGTTGGGAGTCTGTTCTGAAATGTTAAAGCCGGGAGGGTGGATTTTAGTTGAAACCTCAGTAATGATGCTTCATACACATACACACACACAGAGAGACACACACACACACACACACACAGAGAGACAGAAACCCACACAGAGAGAGAGAGAGAGACCCCTGGACTGACTGACGTGTTATGAACCTTGTTGGTATCGGTCAAGTTGGCGTCAAGATGCAATAATATACTGTCAAGGGAATCGTTGCTGGGCGAGCTGCAGACCCCCCCCCCCCCCCCCCCCCCCCCCATCCCACGCTAAATAATATGTATCATAGAGATATATATATATCTATACATATAGATAACACGCACGGCTCCCTGTGTTGTTCATGCAGAATGTATCAGGACGTTAAGGCAATCGATGTGTATCAAGGTGATCGGAAGCGTTGCGTGTTCTCGACACAAACAACGCTTTCTCAGGATACAGCAGATCCCCATCCACCACGTTACACACATATATATTTGGGGGTTGAACGCCACGTCTTGTTTTTTTCCCCCCCCCGGGGATTTGCGAGGCGGGGGTCGGGGGATGGGGGGGGGGGGGGGGGGGGGGGGGGGTCGATGGGAGGAACTGAGATGTTTCCTTCCCAAAACAGCAAATATCTCCTGACCTAATTTAATCCTTTCGTTTTATGTAATTCGCTGTCTCTCTCTCTCTCTCTCTCTCCCCCCCCACACACACACACACACCTTTCTCTCTCTCTCTCTCACACTCGGTGATTTTTTTGGGACAAACCAGCCTTTATTGGTCTTATATACACAGTATCAAATTTGGCTTTGATATCAAGTTGGTACACGTGGAATGATCTCCCGTCTCTCTCCCTCCCTCCTCCTTCACACAGAGCCTTAAAACATCCCCCCTCTCTCTCTCTCTCCCCCCCAGTTATTCTACTGGACGGGCTCCCAATAGTTGTGTCGGTGACTGGATGGTACGGATGCAAACCATCATTTGGAAATGGACTCGTGTTGAACGTGAAAGCTCTCGGTGCAGGAGCGAAGAGCATTCGCAATTGAGAGGGGAGGAGAGAGGGAAAGGGAGAGAGAAGGGGAGCTGGGAAGGGAGGGGGGGGGGAGGGATAAGGGAGAATGAGAGAAAGGGGGAAGGAGGGAGAGGGAAGGAGGGAGGGAGAGAGAGAGAGAGAGAGAGGGGGAGGATCTGAAAGAATCAGAAAGAAGGTGGCAACAACATTGCAGAAGTGAAGCATCTTCTTTCCTTCCTTCCTTCCTTTCCTTTCTTTCCCTTTCATCCTTCCTTCTCTTCCTTCCTTCCCTTCCTTCCTTTTTTTCCTTCCTTCCTTTCCTCCTCCCTTTCCTCGCTTCCTTCCTTCCTTCCTTCCTTCCTTCCTTCCTTCTGCGTTCATTCGCTTCCCTCTCGACCCGCCGCGGAGTTGATAATGTTTCTCTTGTCACACACACTCTCTCTCTCTCTCTCTCTCCATCTCTTTCTCTCCGCTAGCGATCAGCTAAAGGAAAATAAAAGGGAGTGACGTGTTGGACGGGGCTGAACTGAGTGAAAGTGGGAGGTGGAACAGTGATCCAAACTCTGTCGGCGACAAGACGGGGAGACAGAAGGACAGACAGACAGATAGATAGAGGGAGAGAGAACAACCGGCTCCTTTGGGCTCTCTGTGTGTGTGTCTGTGTCTGTGTGTGATCCGAGTGAGGAAAGAAATCTCAAAGCAAAGCTGAAATGCTCCAGTGGATACCGAGAGGCGCAGAACTATTCACTTAACCGGGAGAGAGAGAGAGAGAGGGACAGAGAGACAGAGAGAGAGAGAGAGAGAGAAAAAGAGGGGAGGGGGAGAGAGATAAGAGAGAGGGGTGGGGAGAGAGAGAGAGAGAAAAAAAAGAGAGGAGGGGGGGAGAGAGAGAGAGAGAGAGAAAAAAAGAGGAAGAAATAGGGAGGAAGAAAGTAAAGAGAGAGAGAGGAGAGGGGTGGAGAGAGGAGAGAGCTGTTCGGATGAGGCAGAACACAGCGTTGCGGTGTTTGATGCTTGATACCCCGGGACCCGAATGCGATCAGCCCTTTAGCGAATGCGAATGCTGTTCTCACTGAGAGACACAGAGAGAGGTAAGAGAGGTCCTGTTATTACCACAGCTAATCCCAGCAATGGCGCGATCGCTTTTTTCTTTAAAACATTTTTTATTTAAAAAAATAAATCTGTATATATTTTAAAACGAGTTTGAATTTTTTTTTTTGGGGGGGGGAGTGGGTAGGTGGGGGTTATATTTGGAATTTTTTCTTCTTGGCTTGATGGAGTTTGCTGTGTTGCGATGTGGTTGTGTTTTTTTTTAATTTTTCTTTCACTCTTTGGTGTTTATCGGAATTTTTTTGTGTGTGTTTGTTTCTGGGGTTTTTTTTTTCTTCCTTTTCTTCCCCCACTTCCACCTTTCTTCTTCTCTTCCTCCTCCTTCTCCCCTTGCTCCCTTCTCTCCCCTTGCTCCCTTCTCTCTCTCTCTCTCTCTACCCCCTCCTCCCCATCCATCTCTCCATCTCCCCATCCCTCTCCCACTCCCCTTCCTTCCCTCTTCTCCCACTTTCCCCCCTTTTCTTTCCCCCTCCCTCCCACCTTTCTTCTCCTCCTCGTCCTTCTCCCTTTGCTCCCTTCTCTCTCTCTCTCTCTCCCCATCCATCTCTCCCACTCTCTATCCCTTCCTCCCCTCCTTTCCTCCCCCCCCATCCATCCATCCCTCTTCTCCCACTCTCCCCCCCCCCCCCCCCACTCCCTTTTTGTTTTTACCTCTCTCCTCCTTCCCCCCCCCCCCCCCCCCACCCCCCCTCCCCCCTTATCTCTCAAGGTATCCTGGACTTCCCACCCAACCAGCAAGAAGGAAGTGAGTTGAAAATGTTGAGCTGCCTCTTCGTAGTCGGAGTGTTTGCAGTCACCGGCTTCTCGTCCAAGAGCCACGGGGACAGCCGCAAAGCCGCCAAAGACATTTGCCGGAACCGTTGCGTTTGTGAGGAGAAGGAAAATGTCTTGAACATCCACTGCGAGAGCAAAGGCTTCACCAGCCTCAGGTCCTTCCACGCCCCGCCGAACCGCGTCTCCCAGCTGTTCTTCAACGGCAACTCGTTGACCAGACTCGGCCCCAGCAGCTTCGCCAATTTCTCCCAGGCGGTGGCCCTCCACTTGGGAGACAACGGCTTGCAGGACATCAAAGTCGGGGCTTTCCAAGGGCTCCGAACGCTCAAGAGATTGCACTTGAACAACAACAACCTGGAGGTGTTGAGGACAGAGACCTTCTCCGGGCTGGAGAGCCTGGAGTACCTGCAGGCAGACTACAACTACATTTCGCACATCGAGCCGGGAGCCTTCAGCCAACTCACCAAGTTGAAAGTCTTGATCCTCAACGACAACCTCTTGCCCTCTTTGCCCAGCAACGTGTTCCGCTTTGTGCTCCTCACCCACCTGGACTTGAGGGGCAACCGTTTGCGCAAACTGCCCTTCGCGGGGGTCCTGGAGCACATCGGGGGCATCATGGAGATCCAGCTGGAGGAGAACCCGTGGAACTGCACCTGCGACCTCATGCCTCTCAAAGCCTGGCTCGACACCACCATCCCCTTCTTCGTGGGCGAGATGGTGTGCGAGACCCCGTTCCGGCTCCACGGCAAAGATGTCACCCAACTGAACAAGCAAGACCTCTGCCCTCGGAAGAGTTCTGCCACCGACTCCAACTTGAGGGTCCCTCAACCCTTCGTGCCCGACCCCCACTTGCGGCCACCCACTCGTCTCCCGGCCACTCCCACCCCCAGGTCGCCCAAGGCCGCCAGACCTGCCAAACCCAGGAAGAGACCCATGCCCCGTGTGCCCAAGGACCGGCAGATATTCGGGCCGATTATGGTCTACCAGACCAAATCCCCAGCCCCGATCGCCTGCCCCAATCTCTGCACTTGTAGCCTCCAGAGCTCGGACAGCAGTGGGCTCAACGTGCAGTGCCACGAGAGGAGCATCAGTCACCTCAGAGAGCTGCAGCCCAGACCTTCCCATCCAAAGAGACTCTACCTGACGGGCAATCTGCTCGACACCGTGAGGCTGAGCGATTTGGAGGATTACTCGGCCACACTCGAGCTCCTGCATCTGGGCAACAACCGGATCTCAGTGATCCAGGAAGGCGCTTTCAGGAACCTGACTCACCTGCGCAGGCTGTATCTCAATGGCAACCACCTCGAGGGATTGTCACCTGCCATGTTTCGGGGGCTGAGGCGCTTGCAGTACCTGTATTTGGAGTCCAACGTGATCAAGGCCATTCAGCCGTCCACCTTTGGCTCCCTGGCCAACCTCCACTTGCTGTACCTCAACAACAACCTGCTGAGATCTTTGCCCGCCCACGTGTTCGCCGGCACAAACCTGACCAGGCTGAACCTGAGGAATAATCACTTCTCCCACCTGCCCGTGAGGGGTGTCCTGGACCAACTGTCCGCTCTGGTTCAGATAGATCTTCAGGAAAACCCCTGGGACTGCTCCTGCGGAATGGTGGCCTTGAAGAGCTGGATGGAGCAGCCCGGTGCCACCATCGTCGTCAACGAGGTAACTTGCGAGTCGCCTGCCGGATTCGCGGGGAAACTCCTGGGATCTCTCAGGAAGGAGGACATGTGCCCGGAACACTCCGACATCATAGCCGCCACGGTTGTGGCTGTCACGTACAGTTCCGATGTGGCGCAGAGCTATAGCCAGTCGCCAAGCCCGGGGATGGCGCAGTCCAGCGCGGTCCCGCTCTCGGTTCTTATTTTAGGATTACTGGTCGTATTTATTTTGTCCGTCTGCTTCGGAGCTGGTCTGTTCGTCTTTGTGCTGAAAAGACGTAAAGGCGGTCAAAGTACCCACAACAGCACAGCCAACAATTTAGACCTGAGCTCGTATCAACTTCAGTACGGCTCGTACAACGCAGGTGCAAACGACAAAACAGAAGCCCACGTGTACAACTACATTTCCCACCCCGTGGGCCAAATGTGCAAGAATCCAATCTATATACAGAGAGAAAATGACCAGGTCACGTATTTCAGAGACCTACAGGAATTAAGTTACAGTGGCCTCGATGTCAAGAAAAGAAATCAACTCAGAAATCCCACTTATACGATAAGCACAGTCGAGTTGTTAGAGAAACAACCATTGGCTCCAAGGCAGCCTGAATTGTTGTATCAAAACATTGCAGAGAGAGATAAAGAGCTTCCAAGCAGCTTGAATGCTCATTACAGTTTCTGCACTTTACCTAAACGCCAGTTTACTCCATCGTATGAAGTCAGGCGCCAAAATCAGGACAGATTAAATAAAACAGTTTTATATGGGACGCCGAGAAAACATTTTGGGGAACCCTCGAAAATTGAAAATCTTTCCGTCCAAGGGAAACCTCACACGGAACCGGACTACCTCGAAGTGCTGGAGAAACAGACTGCAATCAGTCAGTTGTAAAATGTAGCTTAATAACTAAAAGTACAGTATGTTTTATTCTAATAGACCTTCAATACAACAACATTTTGAACTCATTAAAGGTAAATCAGTGGTGAACGTAAATGCAAGAGACTGAATCTTGATTCTCAGTATAGTTTTATTTCACTGATGTATAAATGAAGAATCTTATATATAATTATTGGATGTGGCATTCATTTCTATTTCTTAGTTGTTTCTGGCATATATACACAATATATACTATTTTTGTTGCAGTAATTTTTTTTGCTTACCACTGATGTTGACAATTTGGTCATATTGTATCAGATTCATGTTATAAATTTCCAAAGACCTAATTTCTTTTTAATGGTGAGCTGTTTGTATGGTATATAGGACATAAAGGGCATTTTTGACTGAGGACATTAATTATAGTAGCCATATAAGCCACTGGACATTTACGTTTAGGCTGGAAGTGCCTTTCCACTTGAAGAATAAGAACGCTTATCTCCGCTGTTCTTCAACATTGCACAGTGGAGGTCTTTTCCATGCATTGTATTTTGGGGGGCTGACTATTTAAAGTAGTTGTATCTGTATTGCATTAAAATACAACACATGTAAGCTAGATCTGTGTGCTGGGTTTCTATAAAACAATCTTTTTTTAATTAATTCACCAGTGCTGTATTATTTATAAATCAACCACTTGGGTCTAGAAAAGTTATTGTATTTTTGCTTTCTAAGGGTTTCTTACAAGTAATTTATTGATAAAGTATCAAGATTCTGAAATAAGTGCAATATTATCATTTTCCAATCGAGAATTGTTGTCAGTAGTCGCTAATGGCAATTCATAGTGATGTGTTATTGCAATATTATAATCACACAGGCATTCAGAGTTAGGCATCACTTTGTAATGAAATTCAGCTAAACCTACGTTGACAACACATAGCCCCTTACTTAA
Organism: Hydrolagus colliei; assembly: GCA_035084275.1. Taxonomy (NCBI): domain Eukaryota; kingdom Metazoa; phylum Chordata; class Chondrichthyes; order Chimaeriformes; family Chimaeridae; genus Hydrolagus; species Hydrolagus colliei. The sequence goes on from CM068754.1 coordinate 13,511,198, forward strand.
CATAAAAGAACAGGAACAATCATTATGTAAATGGATGTATGGTGGACTGAAGAATAACACCTTATGGAAAATAATACCTGTACTATTTATTGATGATAGTTTCAGTGTTTTTTTGTGTGATGAAAAGCTCTGTCATTAATGGAATACAGAGGTAAGTTGTGCTAATTATTTGTACAGTGCAGTTAAGGTAGCAAATGTCAGAATTTTTTTGTCAGAAACTTTAAAACAAAGGCTAAGTGTAATACAACTGTGAAACAGTCAGCAATGTACAAATCACAATATTTTGTTTTCCTTTTCAATAGTTTGTTGATATTTTTTAAGTTTGTCCAGTTATGGTGGTTTATTTAGTTTGGCAAACATAAACACGGTATAAAATTTAGAAAGAAGCATGCAACATTACATTTTCACCTGTTAATGATTTATATGCTCCCAAGAGAATGTACTTTGTCTTTTGCAATATCTTGTCCTGGATTATCACATTCTGTGGTCCATACTGAACATATCATAACTTAACTTATCATGGAGTGTAGAGGGAGTAAAGTATAGGAAATCAAACCATGCACCAAAATGGGGTTAGAAAATGAGAAAAAATGCACTGAAGATTTTGACAGTCAATTTATTTGAGGTTGTTTAAATCTTTGAAACTTTTGCTTGAATATCAACAGAGGATATTCATTTCTTACTATGAGGGATTGATTTTGTCAGCCTACACTATAACTTCAGAATCTGTCAAAACCTGAACACACACTCTTCATCATTTCACGTTTTCAAATCAGATTTTATGCACATGGATCAGATTTGTTGTGGCTGAATTGGAGCTAATATCAGAGTTTCTTCTGGAGAAGATGGCAAGACAGATTGATTGCATATTGGATTGAAACTGTCTGTTTTAGGCAACATTTTAAAGATTGAAATACAAAATATTATTTTTCTAATGCTTTTATATGGAAAAACTATGTTCATTGTACTTGCTTTTCCCCCACAGACTTTGGGGGTATAAAATGCTGTTGTATGGGATTGGAAATGTTCACAATAATGAACAGAAATATGCCTTGATTACAGCAATGGAGCTAAAGATTGCAACACTGCAGTGTTGTTCGGTGAGGACTGTGACACACAAACTGGAATTAACACTAAGCAAACTCTCCAATGCCTTGGAAGCACCTTTCTATATTTCAAAGTGTACACTTTCTGCTCATTGATACATTTCCCTCAAAAGATGTATGTTCAGTATTTTCACGTGGATAATAATTATGACGCCCAACTCAAGCAATTTAAGGTCATTTTTCCCCAAATTTATAAATTATTCATTCATTTCAGACTAGTTAGCTTTCCCGGCCATACACCAGGAATTGTTTCCCGTGGTGGGGTAATTAAACACCGGAAATGAATTATCAGGAAATGAGGCCAGGTGTGGATTAATTCAAGAAACAGCTGGATGTTGGAATGGGTGGATGGTAGGGTGGGAATTTTGGAAGGATGCAATCAAAATGGCATTAGTGGCCATCTTCTTTCAAACATCTTATGTGATTACCACATATTATTCTGGAATTTAACTATATAATTACTTCATCTCTATAAGTAGTGTCAATGGCACTTGTGCAAGTGCAACACAGATTGATCTGATCTCTGATTTCCCTTTCCTCCCACATAGACACCCTGGTGTCTAGGAAAGCATTAGGGGCACATTACAGTAATTGGTTAGAAATCGTGCTTCACTATTCCCAGAATAGCTCACTAATGCAGGAGGCATCATCTTCAAATATTTCTCAATATATGATTCCTGGAATAAACAAAACCTACCTTGTTGTAGAATTACAGCTCGATCCTCTTACGTGTGAAAGAACAAATGTATGTTTGTATCTCAATGTAGAACATTACTGTCATTATTTACCATGGAGGGCAATGATCCAAATCTTGGTTTGGGCTTTTATCTGATAATGTATTCTTCCAAACAGAGAGAGAGAGAGAGAGAGAAGGAAAGAGAGATCTCATTAACTAAGGAGGTTGCTCAACCCAGTTATAAAATAGACCTGTAAGACAGAAGGTTGAGCAATTAACTCTTTGTAATGATGATTAGACCTGTTTGCATTATTGACAGATTTCTTAAGATTTATTCCAGGCATTCAGTCAGTGACCCACTTGGATATTTAATCTGCATTGACGAGAAGTATACATAAATAGATGGTACTAAAGACATTTTTTCAAATTATTGTGATGAATGGCATCATTGGTGCCTTCCCCCACTCCCCCCAAACCCCCCCCCCCCACCCCCACCCCAACCCCAAGGATCGTGATACAACATGGTATTGAAAGAACAAGCGTTAGATAGATCAATTTGATGGTAGAAAAGATAAAAGCAGGTGAAACTGGCATTCCTTCAATGATGTTATGTGACTGTGATCTATAAATGGAATGTTGTTGTTGCTATGGGATGAAACTTCTCGGTTGATAGATATTTCTCAAAAATGGTAGAAGTGTTTATGTCAAGCAGTTGATGTACAAGAGTGTGATTTTTGAGATTAAATAGGGGCACTTTTTAGTACGATATGTCAAGAATAGTTGATGTGATTTATAACTAAAGGGTATACATTGGGAGAGTGAACATGTGCCAGTTTGCAAGTATGCTTCATAAAAGCTTATGCCTTAGCAACTTCCTATTCTTAAGAGGAATAATATCCTTTGCTTTCAATGTTTTAGTCTTTAGGTGTGATGTCTGTTCAACTTCTGGTCTTTTTTATTTTTAAAATGTATTTTTTTGTCATTTGGGTTTAACCAATCGCAGAATGATGAGAAGAAAGACTTGTCTTTCTTCAGCTGTAGCAGTCCACAGGGTCATGTTCCTAGATACCTTAATCCAGTTCCTCGTGGGGAAGAAGCCGTATAATAGAATTGCTCATGTTTAGCATAGTTTCCCAGTCATAGTTAGGACAGACACAACGATGGTTGAACTGGAAGATGGAAAGTCACAATAAGGGCTCTGAACTAGGTTAGAGTTAAAATACATTGTTGAGGTAATGTTACCATTGAACAATAATTCAATACTGATAGCTCGAACTGATTAAGAAGTGGGAGTTCAGCTGCAAAATACTCACTACACTCCACAGCAATGATTGTGAATAGCTTTGAGACTTGCTCTCAATGTGACAGCCACAATATCGAATGCAAGGCTTATTATTTTCTAGCTTGTGGTTAATATCCCAAAGAATTGTAACAGTACAAGGGTTTGAATGTAACATTTGTACCATATTTATTATTAGGTTTAACTTTTAAGACGGGCAACGATTCATTGATCGATGAAATGCAAAGTACCTTTTTGTTGTTTTTTAATAATCCCATCGCTGTAATTATTGACTCAGCACTATGCCACACATGTGGTGACTTCAAGATGATTTATTTCTTCTGATAGCCACTGCAAGAGCTGATTCCAGTAAAATGGCTTACGAGCAATGTTTATAAAAGAGCTAACAATTTTATGCATCAGGCCTACACAGTAGTTTAAAGCTACTAGTGCTTTGTGTATTAGATAAGGGAACAATAGCAGTTGTTTATGGAGAGATGAACAACATGGGTAGATTGGGCTCTGTGAACTTCACTGAGTTAGAGGCTAAACTCGGGAGTTAATTACTTGAAGCCATCATCATCAAGTTTTGCATCAGTTAAACAGCAAACTGGATATCATTAGAATCTTATTGTTAGGATATTCATGCATGGTCAAATCAGAAGCTTGCATTTTAAAGCTTTGTAATTGCTTGCATAGCTTTCCTATTTTTCTTTGATTTTGGCGATCAAAGTTGGCAAAATAAGGGCTCGTATTTGGTGCGGCCGGGTGTGGCAAACTGGCAAAGGGTGAAAGCAAGAATGCTGAATTGTTGTATCCTTCTCGGGAAGCATTATTGAAGTAAGAGGCCAATGTCTTCTGATCCACCCTCTTTCAATATTTTTGGCGTTTGATTCCAAATATATTTCTGGTGGCAATTAAGGGACTTCCTCTTGTCATTTGCTATAATTGTGTTATTTTAGAATTATAAATGCACAATCTTTAATGCACATCCATCAAAAATATTATTGATTTATAGCCGTGATATTGAACAGTTTATATTGTCATGAGTTCATATAGTTCTGTCTGAAATGTAGTACCATATGTACTTATCTCAGTCCAGTGATGTATTATTTTTTTAATGGAGAAAGTGGCTCATCATTAACTAATATTCCATTACAGCAAACTGTCACAATCTATTACTTTAACTTGATGTTGCTGAAAAGCTCGAATGTATATGGTGTTTGTTGCACCATATTTATAAATATATTAAATGGTTCCGCATTTTAAATTGCATGGCTAGGTATACCATTTCTGAATTTCGTACCATAGAAAGCATATAATGCTTGACGTATAACCTATATAGTGCAGTTCTCTCGAATATATGAATAACATAATAATAATAATCCTTGCATTTTGATATAGCACTTTTCACATCTGTTGGACGTCTCAAAACGCTTCACAGAATGTATGGTATAATGAATTGATTGAATATTTGTGGGCGAAATGTGGCAGCCAATTGCACACAGCAGTGTCCCACAAACAGTTGTGGATTGAAATGATCAATTTTATTATTGTGTGTTTTTTTGGAGGCGTGTGGAATAACATAACCCACTTGGTGCAATCTGTTGCAGTTGATTCACTTTACGTTGATGTGTTAGACTCAGAAATGGACATCGCAGGGAATATCTGACACTGAGCAAATGTGCTTGTATAATTTCTGTATGGGTGCCTGGTTTTAATGCTACTTTGTATTCCAACTTACTGTTCTGTTACTGGTACCAGCTTGATAAGTAGGATGGTTGCTTTTTTTACATTGAGGTTGCTTTCGCCATGGCAAGCCCGGACCTCAAGAGTATAAAATGTGCCACCGAAACATTGTGTGGTCGACAGAAGAATTTAAAAAAACCTCGAAAGGCAGCAGTGTTGTAATATTTCTTAAGACAACTACAATTTTGTATCTCTTGAGTTTTAATTAGGGCACTAACTTGCATTCCATTGCCTGTTCAGCATCTTGGCATATCCTCCCGACGTGAAAGGCGCTCTATAGATGTAATGTTGTTGTTTTATTTTGTTGTTCAAAGAAGGGAAATCTTTTTGAATTATTCCAAGTCAAGTGTATTGCATTTCAGAATTTGGTTTAAACCAGAATAAAAGAGGAACAAAGCAATGTTCAGCTTCAGAGTCCTCTAATGTGGGCATCACTGTACCCTGAGGAATGTGAGTCATATTGAAACATTGCATGGTTTGTGGGTGTTTGTATACTACTGTTTGGCTTGACTTAATGAAAACACATTAAATTCAGACTGTTATTTTAAATTGTAAGATCAGTTGACAATACTCATGCTCCACCACTCTGTTCCCTCCTCCATATCTGAAAGGCTTGTCTTGTTCTATGTAAGTTTTCCAGTATCACTGGCAACTCATTCATCCATCGCTTATCCCAGTAGTGATTTCTCTAGTGTTAGTGTAGCCACAATAGTGATGGCTAATAAGCAATTTGATCACAGCTAAGCCGAATTCTGTGCTTATTTTCTGCACACAAGCTTTTTTCAACAGGAGCCACTGGTCATGATAGGAGCAGCAAGAGGTTTGGGGGAAGAGGGAATTTGTTGGCCAAACACCATTGAATGTATAAGGTCCACCCAAACAGGTAGACTGGACATTGGTTTAACATCTCATCTAAAGGACCAACAATGAAGCACTCCCCCTAACTATTGCATTGCAGTATCTAGATTTTGAGTTCATGTTCCAACGTGTGATTTATATCCACAACCTTCTGACTGGCGGATGCTTCCTCCTGAGTCAGGCTAACACCAAACAAAATGGTTTAATTTTTTTTTAAGTATTCTATTTCTAAAGAAAAACATTAAACTTTCTCTGTAGGTTTCACCAGCATTTAAGTATCTCAAAGGGTATGAGACAGTGGCTCTGATCTTTCTTCATTCTTGTGCTAATGCAATATGCATGCTAAGATCTGGCATGACAGCTGGTGATTATGAAAGTATAATTTTTCCTGTCAGTTTTGTCATGGACAAACTTAATATTCTATAGTGTTTCTAATAGCAGAATAATTATACAGTATATGGTAATGATATTTGTAAAAGATTTATCCATTAATGTGGTCCTTTGACCTTTTTGTAAACTTTTATATCCAATTTTCCTTTAAACGTAGTCAGCTTTTTTATTTATAAAAACAAAATGCACGGCGATAATTTTATTTTTGGGGGGGGAACGGCCTTGAGATTTTTCCATCACAGGCAAAATGAAAGATAAGCATTTTCCTTTGGGGATTGTGTACATTAGATTAGTTTTGTAGTGAGACCAAACGACTACTAGTTACTGTACTACTATTCGCGATGGATAGATCTCATTTTCTATTAAAAACAGATCTTTTTTCTAAAAGATAAATAATCCTTCAGTTCATACAACACCTTTCATGTCAGGAAGACATCTCAAGCGCCTTTACAGCATTTACTTCAAAAAGTAGCAACTCTTTATCTTTTGTAAACTGTGTAGTTTCTTTGAGTGATACACCATGGAAAAAAGCCATCCAGCCAAATGAGTCTGTGCTATGTGTTAATTCTTCATATAAACCGCCACCCTTTTCATTCTCCAATCCTAAACTTCTCTATATCCTTCCTCATTTTGTATGTGTCAAGTGTTCTCTGAAATATATTGACATTATTTGCTTAATCCACAGTTTTCAGCAATATGAATAGTTGTATTACTTTACCTGTGATTTATAATTTACATTTAAACAACTTTTTCTCTTTAAATGTACTCACTTGTCATCAAGAGGACATCTCGTGCAAGCTAAGCAATTTTTTTTTCAAAATGACATGTTTTTACATGAATAGTGCTGTTGCATTGGCTATTTCCTAAACAATAATAATAATCCTTACATTTGATACAGCGCTTTTTACGTCTTTTAGACGTTTCAAAACACTTCACAGAATACGCTGTCAAGTTAATTGACTGTATACTTGTGGGTGAAGTGTGGGTGTCAACCAATTGCACACAGCAGTGTCCCATAAACGCACATGGATTGAAATCATCAATTTGTTATTGTTTTTGAGGGATTATTATGGGGTGTATGGAGTATGAAAGATTTTGCCCTGCCTGGAATTTTCTCAATTTCAAAGCGAGTGCTCTAACCACTGAGCTACAGGACTCGACAAGTACTAAATATTTATCAAAGATTGAGCTTCTTTGTTTTAAAGTTAAAGTTTGCAGTGTTGTTGTGATGCCTTCATATTAATGCACAATTGACCAACAAAGCTATAAAGCTCGCATTCCTTCATTGCAGCAACTCATTAAATAACCGGAGCAATTAACAAACATAGTACCCACTAGGATTCACAAACTATAAAATGAGGGTATTAAAAGCCTCATCGGATGATGGACTATCATTGATTTAATATCCTGACCATAGATTGTTTGAGCTACTTTTATTAAATATTCTGAATAATCTCACCAGTGTCTCCACTGAAATTTGGGTACATGCTGACATTGATGGTTTGTCTATCCAACAGTAAATCTTTCCATCAGATGTGAGAGACAGCTGTATCCTCTCACTCTTGTTATTCTCCAGATAACAGCTTTCTTGCAGGGCAATAAAAGGTTTTTGCTTGTGCCCCAAATCCTGCAGAAAAATTCTATTACTATATGATATAAACTCAGAAGTTGCTGGGAACACGCAGCAGGTAAGGCAACATCAATGGAGAGAGGAAAATTAGTTAATGTTCCTATGTCTGTGACCTTTTGTCAGAACTGACAAAATGACCAGAAATGTTCATTCATTTTCCTCTCTATGGATGCTGCCTGACCTGCTGCATGTCCCAGCTACTTCTGTACTTGCACCAGATTTCCAGTATCTGCAGTACTTTGCCTTTTGTTCATTTAAAATATGACGGTGTTTTATTCCTTAAAACTTCTACTTTTCATTTTTTTATAAGGCGGATTTCTATCACCATTTCAAGGCTGATAAAACAAATGTTGTAGGCTTGTCCAAATAAAAATTGTTAAAAAAAAAACCTTTTGGGGATGGTAAGTGTTGCTTTTCTGGGATTTTGCTTTCTTGCAGTAATCTTTGATCTTGTTAATCAAGAAATCTTATTAATGGTCTACCGGCTGAATGAGTGGCTGAATAATGAGACTCGAGATAGAAACATGCCCTCCATCTTGCAAGCTATTTCCAGGCTGGACAAGAGTGAAACTCACCAGTGCTTTGTACTAGTAAGCTCCAGGGCTACGTTATCTACTCTATGTAGCACTTCATCACGTATAAAGGTCACAGATTTGATTTCTAGTCCACCAAATTCAACGGTTTCAGCAACAGTCAGTCTTACAATACCTGGATTAAGGAGTGGAAAAATTAGCCAGGGTCTGTGCTAATAAATGTGTGTTTATTATAGATGTTAAATGAGAAAAAATAACAAGATCAGGCTTGTCTGTCAATTATAGGTTGCTGATATTCAGTTCCTAGCCTCACAGGAAAATAAATGGTCACTGTTCCTGGTTGCCCCAGGCACTTGGCAGTACACATCCACGCTTTGAGTAGAACACTTGTAATAACTCTCTTGATGAAATTAACTTGCTTTATGTGATAGATTAAGGTACCTAAACAACACTACATGGCTTGTATGCTGTTGATGGGTGAGTTCTGCATCGTAGGTGATGTTTTTTTTGCTCAAAGTTATTCTCCCGCAGGGACCAGGCTTCTATCTGGCATTGCTCGCCTGGGCAGATAAGCTGAAGCGATTCAACATCCATGTGGTGACTGGTTCGTTAGATATCTGTTGATTCATGTGACACACACAATGAAGAGTAATCCATAGCAAATGGATAAAGCATAACTGATCTCTCTGCCATATTGCAGTTTGCTGTTGGACGGCGCTGCATTCTGCACTGCAAGTCTCTTTCGAGATGCGTGAACCAGGTGCATCATGTGTGTCGATGCTCCAGACTGTGCATCTGCTGAACAGGAGCTTGAACCTAAACCTCTCCTACGTTGTCCTCACATTTGCTTCAAACACTGGGTACTGCCATGGGCTATCTCTGATGACAGATGGGCTTGAAGGCTGCTGTTTTGTTGCCCTGATACATGTGGTTCACTGACATACTGTTTTGGGAAGGCTGTCAGAGTTCCATATTTGTAACTTAACAAGATACAGTTTTCCCCAATCAAGGGAGTAGGGGGATGTCTCCAAGTGCTTGTAAACTTTGAGTTTCAGCTGTAATCAGTGATCCAAATAAAAAATCTCCAGGTAAGTATGTTGGATCTGATAGTTTGATTTTGCAGCTTGGCATGGAGTGGAATCATAATGATTCACAATGAGTCCCCCTGACACTTTATTGTGTTTTTTTTATTTACTTAAGTGAGTCATGTGCCAGTGGTGTTTTATTGCCTCTTTATCTAGCATCATGTTGTGTTCATTCAGTTTTGATCGAAACGTGCAGCACATCCTTCTACTTCCCTTCTGTTCAGAAGGGAAAGCTATCAGATCTGTTATGAAATGACGCAAATGTATCCCCTTTGTAGGTTTAGAAAAAAGAGTACTCCTTCATGCCATCACCAAATATCTGAGGGATGTGTTTATTGGATACATGTTTTGGTGTGTACTGGGATGGGGGGGAGAGGGAAGGTATTAATTATACAAGTTTTAGGAGCTTTTTTGTTTATTATGAAATCACTTACATAGCAGGGATGTAGTCAGTGATGTTATGTGTGTTATGAGTAATGGTCAAGATTATGGATTTGATTGTTTCCGGTTTTAAGGATTTTTTTTTAAATTTCATTGATGTGAGTAGGTTTACCAGCTTTACATCTCTGCATGTAACTGAGCAGTGCATTTCATCCTTCACAACTGAAAATGGGTTTGGGTTTCCACTAACTCTTGAAGAGGAAAGCAATAATCGTAATTACTGCTACCGACAAACTCCCACGTCCACCCCTGCTCTTGCCTTTATGACACTTAATGAATGATCATCATTGCACCACATATAAAGGAAATATATTAGCTATTTGTTTTATATTCGCTCAAATAAGCAGCATTTTGTATTATTATTAAAAAGTCCATTTAACTAAGTATGTTATTAAGAAAGCACTGGTAGTTTTATTGTCCAGTGAAAAGATTATGTAGTAGAATACAAGTTAAATACTGTATTTGTAATAATATCTGATGTACAAGGGTGGGATGTTATACCTTATGCCTCCCTGCTTGCACTAAATGATGCCACAGTCAGAAATGAGCTAAAGCCAGGATTTGGACAACATGTTACATCAGTCAAGCTAAAATATTTCTGCCTATTGTTCAAAGTTTTCATCTAAATGTGGAAAAACACAACATTTTCAGATCAGTCAGTCTCATCTAGGGTCAATCAATGAGGAATACAGGGAGGAAGACCTTATTAAGTCTTTGCAATCAAGAAGCCAACGTCTCTTCTATCAAAATGTAATGGCTCCAAAAATGGACGATGATTAAGTGCACAATAAACATCCAGCACTAACTTTTCTGTTGTTTAGGCAACACTCATATGCTTCCCTGAATGCGACTGCTGATATGACCTTTTTACTGTAATACCTTCTAATTAGACAAAACATGCTAAGCCAATTAAAAATGTGATCCTGTTTCAACTGAAATCCATGTTTTTAGTCTCCCATGTTAATTAGTGCTTCAGGGTATGTTAAAGTATTTATGTTCCCATGTTTGACGTGGATGCATTAACATCTCCAGATAATTTGGACGCCTCGTGTTTTACTTGAGGCTTTTTCGAAAGACCACAGTAGGAGAATTAAGGCTGGCTCCAAGAATTCCTGCGGCACTTCTAACACCATTACTTAATTCCTGGTAAGACGATGAAGGACATCCCCACAGGAACTGTTACTGAAGTTGTGCTACATTCGGTTTAAAGCACCCCTGTTGATTTTTCAGCTTCCATGTTTTTGGCCAGACTCATAGATACAATCCCAAATTACTTTTGCATCGCACCTTTCACATTGGGAGGGCATCCTAAGATATGCACAGCTTGAAATCTGCTCTTTTTGGCGATGCTTTAAAAATTATAACTTGAGGGGATGCAATGGAAGGCTCAGGTACATTCCTAGTTGTGAAAAATGATAATTTGGGAGTTAGTTACCAAATAGTCCATGTTGGTGACCCTGATACACTTGGCATAACTACCACTAGAAGTAGGTCAGAAATAAATAAAATAATAATTAGGGCACTCAATCCCTCACTGTTTGTGGTATATTGCTATGTGCAATCGTGGCTGCGTTTGCGCCCACAAATATACAGTCAAGTAATTTTACAGCATATTCTGTGAAGTGCTTTGAGATGTCCAGAAGATGTGAAAAACATTATCAAATGCAAGGATTATTATTATCATCCAATACTAGGATATCTCATTCTAAGTACAAAACAGAACATTTTTTAACATTAATAATTAGAATTAATGGCATCCCTTTTTGGCTGAATCTCATTGAGTTGTCAGTCAAATACCTGGGATATCTTTACACAAGCATTCTGTCATACTTAGCATCCCACCACCATGAGCTGAAGATATCAATGATAAATAAAATGGGAAATCCCATTTTAAAGATGCAGCAATATTTTCAGTTTTTAGTAGTGAGCTTAACATGGTATGCAGAGGAACTGAGCTGGATAAGAAAAGTAATTTGGTAAAATATTATAAATTGAGAAGCCAAACCACAAATAATCCGTAACTAAAAACAGTGGTTTGTCATCTGTCATTATAAGTTATCTGTCATTATTTGTATTATCTACCATACTTTATTTCAAATGGCCTCCGTAGCTTGTTTCCAGTTTGATGACACTCATAAGTAAGGTCATTCAGGCACCAATGAGGAGAATAAGCAGCAAGTAAGTGATATTTGTATATATAATAATAATAATTGTCCTTCTATTTGATATAGCGCTTTATCATGTCTTTGAAACATCTTAAAGTCCTTCACAGAATATTCTATAAAGTGAATTGACTGTACTTTGAGGATAAAACACGACAGCCAATTGCGTACAGCAGTATCTCACAAACAGTCATGGATTGAGTGACCGAATTATTATTTATTTATTTATAATTTTGAAAGGATTATTACTCCCAGAAAAGCAATCCACCATGAAGATATTGAAGCTTTTGGCAGTTGGATGTCTGTATAATAAGATTGCAAAATAAATGCAGAAGAATGCTGGAAATGCTCATCAGGTTGATTAGTAAATGCTAATATTTTACCATAGCATGCTGGTGATGGATCACTCGCCTCATGTTACAACATTTCTCCTTTAGATCCTGATCTTTCTACCCATTTCCAACATCGCTTTGCAATTGCTTCAATGGTATAGGCATTGGAATTAGAAAATATCTGACAAAATAATACACAGTGGGACCATATCAATGGGCTGAATGGCCTCTTCCTGCTCTCCTTTATTATTCTTCACCAATGTTGCAATGTAATTTTTAAAAATGGCTTTGTTCTAAAACAAACAGTGGAAATTGCAAAACTTTATTGCACAGTGTTTTCAACATTATCTTCAATATTTTAGAGTTGTGAAAAAAAATCATTTTTAACCTATATATTTTGTGTCTCAAATAGCTTCAGAATGCTTATTTAAAATTGTGAATGACCTTGAGAAAAATCTGTTGTGTACAGTTTCATCTTACTTCAAGCATCACAATGGGCAGCAATTTGAAAACTGCATTCCACATAGTCTTTGAAATAAATCTTTCATGTAAAGATTTAATCATGAATATAAATCGGCAAATGCAATATGATGTAAATACTGATGCAGTCATCTCTCGGATGCGTAAGTAGATAAAGCGGTTAAAAAAAAGCGATTGATTAGTTTCATGTGAATGCAACTCAGTGCATTTCTTTCTTAGAACATAAATTCTTCTCAGTAAGCCTTGAATTGAAGATGATCATAGGTCGGAAGAGAGTAATACAAATTACCATGACATAACTGATTTTAACTAGCTTTACGCAATATGTATATATAGGTAATATAAATCTCTCATGATAATGTGTATGGTATGTTCAGTGGGTCAGTATACAATGGAATATGCATTGGTCTTAATTATTTTCAGATGTGTAGTTTTAAAATTTAAAATATTAACACTCCATAAAACAAACATCCTGTGGTATTTTGTGATATGAACGGGGGCTGAAAATCTGCCTTTGGTATCCAAATTACCAACTGTTAACTGCACTCCTGGGGGTAAATGGGAGGAGGATGGTCCATGTGGTTTCCATAGAGCTGAACTGGTTCCAAGGGGATGTGCATGGCAATGGAATGTTGGAATCGAGTCAACCCTCTGTGTCAGTCTCAGGTGTCTGGTTCATGAGCAGTGAGAATTAAACTGCATCAGCTGGCAGGTGAATGTTCACAGTATTGAGCACTCCCAATTCAGCAATATAACAGAACAGATGGATACAGAGCCAATGTCCCTTTCTTTACCTCAGCAATGTGCCTGCCTTAACTTCAGTCATACAGGAACACCCAAACAGCCAACCGCATCTTTCATTCTCACGGAACATATCCTTGTGGGTTACCTGAGTAGAAGACCCCACTGTTAATACAGAAGTGTGGAACTTCTGAAGTAGATGTAATTCTACATTCATGTGGTCCGCGGGGATAATAAAGGTAAGATAAGGATAAATGCTTTCTGCATCTTTTATAATAGGCAAATGAACAACAATATCCCGTTAAACCATATTTGTAAAGGGAATTATTGTAAGATGATATGATTGAGATACAATTATATTGAACACAATAGCAGAGCATGTAGCATAAATCTGACAAAGTCTCTGTTATTATCATTCTTCCTGTGATCAAAAGCCTTTTTTGTTTTCTGTTTGCTTCTATAATTTGCAAATCAGTCTTTAAGAATTGGAGAACCAACTGATGTCCCAGCTATTCAATCATCTGTGTGAAGTAGCAACCAAGTAATTGCATTGGTCTCCAAATAGTCAAGTGGTTTTACTCCTTCACCATACAGTATATTCCGGAAATGCTTTGCGATGTCTAGAAGACGTGAAAAGCACTATATCAAAAACAAAGGATTATTATTTTTCTAATAAGTATGCAGCAGTGGCTCACAAATAGCCATGAAGCAAAGGACCAAATTTATTTAGGGGATTGCTAGCCAGGACACCCAGAGAAATCACCTTCACTTTTCAAATAGAGCAATGGGATTTTGAACTCTCATCCAAACAAGCAGATGGATCTCAATTTAATGTCTAAATCTAAAGGATCACTCCTCCAACAGTGCAGCACACCCTCAGCATTGCACTGGACTGTCAGCCAAGACTATGCAATGGGGATTTGAACCCACAAACTTCTGACTCAGAGTTGAGAGTGTTACCAACTGAGCCAGGCTGACACACAGTAATCCGAGACATTACAGAACAGTGGTGGTTCACAGGCCCGTACGCAGGGGGGTGCGACGGGTGCGTAGGCACCCCCTCAAATTATAAAAGGTCCACATTTTCCGGGGTAGAGAATTGTATTTTTATCAAATTTAAATACCAAGTAAATTTATTGAACATTTGTATAACAATTAATTCTTCAAAACTATGTATTACTTATAAATACACATCTCTGAATGATTTAGTATTAATATAAAATTACTCGCACACCAGAATCGGCGTCTACCCAAAACATACCGCGTCGATAGACGCGCTAGTCAATGACGCGGCGAGTCTGTGACTCACCGCGTAAACATAGGCGCGCGCCAAGACTCAAATCCATCCTCGTTTGGAAATCATCCCGTATACAGCCACAAAGGTAGCACCACTTCTGGAAGTTAAAATCATCTTTTCATCTGATCACCGTAAGTAAAAATTACTCAAGTTTTGAGAGGTGTGTCTGTAATGCTAGCAAACAATGACAACATATTTACAAGCTTCTGAGAAATTAAAGCTTTTGAGAACCCAACAAAAAAGTTATATGTGTCTGGACGGAAATGCCTATCTTTAAAAAAGATACTCATGGACGTAGGCCTGTGCTTTAGCGCCTATGTCTACATGGTGTGTCAATTGGAAATCATCCCGTATACAGTCACTACATAAAAAGGTAGCACCACTTTGTGGAAGCTGAAATCATATTTTAATCTGATAAATGTAAGTAAAAATGACATAAGTTTTGATAGGCGTGTTTCTGAAATATCATGTTTCTTGTTTTGTCTTGATTATCACATTTGATTTATATTATTAAAAATGTATTCCTGTAATTAAAAATTGCTTTTAGAGACGTCCACTGGCATGCAAACAAAAATGACCGCAAAAATGTGTAAAATATGACCTCAAACTGTGTAAAACCTCAAGGGGGCTTTGCCCCCTTCACCCCCGCCAGGGGCCCTCGTGGGCAGCCCCCAAGCCGCCGGCCATTGTTGGTCCCATCACTAGCAATTCGCACACCCCCCATTAAAAATCCTGCGTGCGGGCCTGGTTCAGATACGTTTTCTGAATCCCCTATATCCTGTGCTTTGGCAGCCATGTCTTTGCATTTACCAAATACCCAGGAATGATTCTTGCCAATCTTCTGTGTCTGCCACTAACAAATAAAGCTGCTGGAAATTCCCTCCAAAACACCATGAAGTAACTGAATAAATCAATGAATGAATGAGCGAACAACTAAGTAAATCAATCACTCACCAAAAAGAAGCAAAATACTTCTCTTTCTTTCATCCAAACAACACATTTAACTCTTTTTCAGCACGCAACACTATTGATCCATTTATATTTTAATTTATATATTTTTCCATGATAACTAATCGAACAACCACAGATTGACCATGAAAATGATTACCCACTATTTTCAATATTTTTACTTTGAAATTACAGAATCAAGGAAATGTAGATTGGTGTTGAATGGAAAAAAGGGGGAATTTCTTCTGGAAAGAGGTGTACATCATTACTATGGAACAAACTATTAAAAATAATTGATTAATTCGGTTTTAAATAGATTGTTGAATGCATTACACCCCCAAAAGTTTTCTGTTGAGTAAATAGAGCTCAACAAAAATGACTTTCAAGTGAAAACTTTTTATTCAAGAAACCGTAAAAGCTTTCAGGTTAAACAGCAGTCAAATATTTGCCCAATTAAACCGACATAATTTTGGATAGTATTCCTTTACTGAAAAATCATCACTCAGTCTTTAAATATATGATCAGTCTAATTGCACATGCTTGGAAAGCCATATTACAAATGAATTCTGTAATGTAATCCACATCGGTAAAAAGTAATCTGAATCAGTTTTGTCAGCCTTTAGTTCTATGATATTTAATAATGCATTATGTGTATTGTTTAGTAATGTGCAAGAGGTTTTTATGCTAGGCATTAACATATAAAACTGAGTGGCTTCTTGTCACCCTGATGTTCTTTAACTTATGTGACTCAGTTTGATTCATTTATGGTAAGCATGGTTCTTATCACGTTTAACCTATTGTCACAGTGCAATTTTTCATAGTGAAGTCAGAAATAAGAGAGAGATACATCTGATATCTCTGAATTATATTTGATATAAGTCACTTTAGCACATAAATGGTGAATGAATAGAAGCATAATAGGAATTATTTATAAAATCCGAAACAGATATAAAGTGCAATTCGTAAAATGAATCCCATACAAATGGAAGAATAATAATAAATTATGGCTCTCTAAGTAGACCTTTATTGGCATTACAATTAATTGCAACTGAAACAGTAGCGAAAACTGGATCTACATTTATATTATGTGCCAGGAGTCTATTTCTTCTGTGTAAAATGATAGCAATGTAATCTTTCAGAAATATTGCCATTAATGCTGTTTTATTCCTCCTTCACTAAAACGTATGAACCACAGAAAGCTCAACCTTCTGTAGGAGGAATATTGAATCTGTTAAAATGAAATCATTTCCTTAATTTTGAATCATTTTCAAACAGGTTTTCTTGGAAATCAAGCATCATAGAATGTCATTAATCTGTAAGTGCCTACGTCCCTCCTTTCTACAGTGATTTTACATGGTCCTTTTTAGAAGACGCTTTTCTAGTTGCTTACTGTACCCAATGCATTAATAAAGCAATGCTCTCATGTTACAACATATTTTCACTGAATTTTCATTGAAATGAAAACCAGTGTCAGTAAATAGCTTTGATTTCTGTGGGCTGCAGTCATCTCCAGGTCAGCTTCTGAAGCTAATGGTAGCAAATCACTTTCAACATCAAAGCTTCTCAACTGAGACTCCAGAATAGCATTTTCTGCTTGGCAATAATTCTGCAATAATATTGCAGTTAGCTCCCAATAACTCGATATTCCGAGGCAAAGAGGTCAGTATCGAGTTATGAGGAATGTGAATGCAAGGCGCCATCTTACAGGATGAGGTATCACAAGTAAATATTTTTTATTTTTAGAATGTGACTTATTCTTGTTAAGCGAAGAGACAAGTAAAGCAGAATCCCCTCATTAACATTTTCCATGACCAGAGGTTGGGATATTGACAGCATGGATACTTAAGTGAAAGTGACAAGTTAAACCAGGGTCTTGTTGTTTGGAGTTCACCGTACCAACAGGCAGAAAATCTACCCCAAGTGAGCAGCACATACAAGAGACACAAATGGTGACATTTGAAATAGGAAGCCAACACTTTATGCATTAAACTGTTACGATCACATCAAATCGACTCCACGTTAAACACTCAAGAGCTATAAGTGCAGAATGTTGGGCGACTTGGAGGGAGACAAGCAGTCCATTGAAATAAATTGCAGTGAACCTGAGCCTGAAACACTTTCATTTACCTAGTATAGCAATATCCTTCAAACTGATTGATTCCAGCATCTACGCTTCCAATTGAATAATAATGAGCCCACGAATACAAACCATCTTCGATTGTCTTCATTAAAAGTCTAGAGAGTAGCCATATGCAAGAGCATTATCAGAAAAAGTCATCACTTAACGAACGGTTCATTTTAATAGCATTCCACTAGGACACAATAAAACAAAGGCCTGACAGCTTGTGGAGACAGAAGGAACATTTTTGAACAGGATCTCGAATGTAGATGATGCATCAAATAGGTAAATTCTCTCCTGTGAGGAAAAGAAGGCAAAGAAACAACATAGTTAGGAGGTACTGAATAAATTAAATAATGCCTTCAATGTTTGATAGACTTAAGTAGATCAGAGGGATGGTGCAATAATGCAACAGAACGTGAGCCAAATGGGACGTAACATGGAGACAAATTTGGCCTTGCAATACACCACATGATGCAGTGTGCATGTTCAGCTTAAGTGATGGCAATCTGACCCCTTTTTCCAGAAGACGATGAATTCAAACCCCAAATGAGTAATGATGTACGGTGGCATTCTTACGTAGAATTGGGGGAATATTACTTTGTTAAAATCTGGCTTAGTTAGTAGTACTCTTGCCCCTGAGTGTTGATTGAAGCCTCATTCAGGAGTTTGAGCACATCGTCTAAGAATACTGTATTGTTGGAGGTGCCATGGTTTAGATAAGATGTTAAACCAAGGTGCTGTCTGACCGTTTAGGTAAATATTGCAGATCTTATGACTACCATCCTTGCGGCTAATATTTAAAAAAACACAATGACACTCTTTTTATTCTTTGAACAATAACCTGTGTTTATAGAACGTCATTCATGCAGGATAGACTTTGAGACATCTGGAAGATGTGAAAA
Organism: Hydrolagus colliei; assembly: GCA_035084275.1. Classification (NCBI taxonomy): domain Eukaryota; kingdom Metazoa; phylum Chordata; class Chondrichthyes; order Chimaeriformes; family Chimaeridae; genus Hydrolagus; species Hydrolagus colliei. Next base: position 13,529,929 of record CM068754.1, read on the forward strand.
GGGCTGTACCAAATGCAAGTATTATTGTGGAGTCTCGGAGCTCTCATCCAAACTCATTGTTGTTGTGTGATGCTGCTCGTGCAGATTAGCACTGCATAACAGTTACAAGGCAGCACATTGTTTGAACCATATTGAGATATTTCAATACGATATGGTGCTAATTTATAACAAGAATGACAAGAACTATTAGTACTAATTAGAATGTTCTATGTTGCATTTCAGGGAGACGGGCTAAGATCAGGGAAGAAAACAAATGACAGGTTAGTGCGGGCGCATCTCACACCTGTCCTGGCAAACAGTTTCAGAGCATTGTTGATCGAGACGGGGTTGTCTATCAGACTACTGTGTGGGATACGTGGAGCAAAAATTATAAATGGAGAAAGTATCTTAAAAGCAAGGAATTTCACTGTCAACATTTTTTTTTACTGTTTTGATCACAAAGTTATGAGTAACCTAGACATCCTGTCTTTTTCACAAACTTAAAAATAAATAAATAGCATTTATAACATTTAACTGCCAGGGCGGTATTTGCTTTGCATATTATATTTTCAAAGGTCTCCAGTTGTCCAATGAGTGACAAATGTGTTTACAATGAATAAAATGTGTTCCAGAGGGTGGAGGTGCATGCACTTCATTATCTGAGAACTGATAAATAATCACTGAGCGACAATTTGGCTTCTTGTTGATATTGTTATTAAACAGAGTCAATGTAAAATGTATATTTTTACCCATTTAGAGAGAATTTAAACCATGGATGCCATTAACTTGGGTTTCTTTCTGAAGCTGCATTGTTCACCTAAAATAAAAACCACAGTTAATATTGTAGTTGCTTCCAAATTCAAAACAAATACTAGATAGGATCTGGAAGAAGAATCTCTTCTTTTGGTTCATTTGGAAATGAGTGGAAAAAAAGTGTGGGTAAATAGTTAAAAACAGAAATATAATATTTAGGATAGAAAATTAGAAGTCCGGGTTACAACAAATATTTAAAAATACTTGAATAAATTATCATTTTAGTGTTTACTTTGGATGTGTTTCACTCATCCAAACACAACTTGAATAGAATAGAAATGAATAATACAGGAAGGAGGGTGCATGTGTCAGAAGGGTTTGTAGCTGTTGGATTCTCTTTAATTGGCCTGTAGAAAAGGACCACTGGAACCAATTTGTGGTCAATCAGGAAATAAGGTGAGGAAAGAATGGAATAAATGAATGGGGAGGAAATGAAGTGATTGTGAGTTTTCTTTACATGTTATTCAAAATTATTTAGCAGTGTGTAGTTTGAATATAAGATTGATATCATGGCAGTAAAGTGACTTTTCTCACCTTTGTAATCTTACTACAGCACAGAGATTTGTTTGGGGGGGCTGTGACATGATACACACTGGAATAATAATCTTTGCATTATCACATGTTTGAGACATCTCAAAGTGCTTCACAGCATACACTATAAAGTGAATTGACTGTGTATTTTGTGGATGAAATGTGGCAGCCAATTGTGCAGCGCAATTTAATATTTAATAAAATAAGGTGTTGGTAGGAAATTCATGTGTTTAATTTTTTTTTAATTGGACTGCCCTGTATTATGTAAAATATTAAATCAGACAGGTTCAGTTGATAGCAATCTCACCTCTGAGTCAGAAAGCTGTAGGTTGAAGCCCCATCAGGCCTTTCAGCTCACGTAATCTAGGCTGACACGCAAGTACAGTGTCAGTGTATTGCATTTTTGGAGATGCCATCCTTTTGGATGAAGTGTTGAACTGAGACCCCGAAGATCCTATTTGAAAAGAGAAGGGAGTTTCTCACAGAATTTTGGCCAGCAATCCTCCAAATAAAATTAGTCCTTCACTTGATGGTGTTGGTAGGAAATTCATGTTTTTTTAAAAAAAAAAACATTGACTGCTGTGCACTGCCTCAGAACTGGTTCAAAAATATCCCATATTCAAAATAGTAGTTTGAGGCTGCCATAGCTTGTCTGTTTAATTGTACTGTTTGTGAGATAGAAGCCAAGCACTTGCAGCAGCTTGGATACACAACTGTTGTATGCATATATGTTGTTCAAGCATAAAACTACAGTTATAGCAATGTAGAGCACAAAGCCAGGCTCACATTGCCTGAAGCTAATGTTTATTCAAACCATTCGACATGAGTTTCATTTGGGCAAGGAAGGAAAAACAACAACTCAACAACAATTTGCATTTGCAGTATATATTACATAGGAGAATGTCTCTCAGTATTTTTTTCAAAGACTAAGTGGGAGCCCCTGCTGGGTTCAGAAAAAAAGGGGTTAAGGGAGAGAGGTAGCTATTGACACAGTCAAGTAGATTTTTAGGGCAGGTTACAAACAGGCAGTGAGCGAGGTGGAGGATTTAAATATGGCATAAAGAAGATCACTGTGCAGAACACCGAAACTGGGAGCGATTTTTCTGCGTGATCTGTTTGATGGTATTTGAAATGATATCTTCTGGGTAGCCTAATGTGATTCCATCAACTCTCAGGTGTTCATAGATTACCTGGATGCTGCAAATCGTGCAAGTGCTACTCGCGTCTCCATGCCATTCTGTTCCCGACTTCTGAGGTAGGCACTAATCACCTTCAGAGGTAACAGAATTGTACCTTTTGCATCTCAGCATTACTGCCAAAGGTAAGGCCACTAGCCATAGTTCTGTGCTCAGAAAAACATTTAAATGATTTAATTAAGACACTTGAATTTATAGTATTTGAAATGCAATTGTTTCAGGATGTCCAAAGAAGCCCGTGCTTTGTTAACATATTGCTTTTGAAATTTGAGGTCAAATTTGAGATGTTCCAGAAGTAAATCTGGGGTAAACTAATGCTGGCATTAATTATGAAACAACACAAATTTCACCCTATGCTCTAGAAATGTTCTGCTGGGTACTGTTGTAATATTAGAAAGATATTCTGTTGATCAAAATGTACCCGAGCAATACCGAACACTTTAAGGGTATTGACATTCATTCCTTTGACATAATTGAAATTGCGAAAGCCATTCATCAGTCCTGACACTGACGTTATTTTCCCTTGCTTTGAATGCAAATGAAAGTCAGATACTTTGTGCCAACCATCCTGAGTTAGCTAAAGCCTTTTAATCAGCCTAAAAAGTGTTTAATTCTGTTTATCTAGGGATGACCTAACCTACCCCCAGGGCAGATGTGTCTCTAATGCTGCATTTATATCTCGGGGGACAGAAGATCTGGTTCCATCAGCAATGGCTTTGCAGTTCTCTAAGGATGCAGGTGCTGTAGCTTCATTTTCTGGGCTGTGAGATGTAGCATGTGCGGCAAACTGGAAACAACCGTGTTCACTCAAGCTTTTGTATCTGCGAGTCTTCTCAAATTGTGCAGAGTGAATTTTATTTTAGGATACTGCCATCCGTCGTTCTCTGGACCCCCCCAAACCCCCATCACCACCACCCCTTTATATATGGCAGTGAAAATGACCACTGATCCCACCACTGTCTTTATTGTCCTGATAATGATGTACCCTGGATATTGTTTTCAGTCCCTGAGGAGGCAACAGTACACATTTAAATCTAATGCAGTTAGAGGAATGTGCAAGTGGAAAGCTCCCCTCAAGGCTTTGTGTATTGCTCTCAAAGGTGGTAACACTAGTTCAGGGAGTTGGATGAGTTGAGTTGTGACAGCAGGAGCCTGCTGTTTTATGCCTTCTGCTGATAGTTTGTTCCCTGCACTGTAGCCAGTAGACAGTGTCAGGAGCGTAAAGCAGTCAGAATGAAATGATATTTAATTCCTGGAACATTTCAGTCTGGTTCAATTAGTAGAACTCTGTTGTTGAGCTCCACATTTGGGACATTGAGCTCATAATGTAGACTTAATGCTGGGGGAGTGCAACATTGTCAATTGTGGACCATTTTATGAGATGTTTGAAAACCAAGATCCTGTTTACCTGTTCAGATGGGCGTTGAATATCCCATGGCACGTTATCCAAAGAAAATTGAGCTTCTCTCAGCGTTCAAGCCATCAATCATCCTGTTTTTTTTAAATGGTTCAGTCACTTCAGTCTGTTTGGGATGTTAATTGGTTGCTGCCTTTGTGAACAAATACAGTTACTCTGCTTTTCCAGAATAGTCTGTGAAGCACTTTGAGACATTTTAGTGCTGAAATCAAATCCAACGATTATTATTATTAGAAATTGAGTATTTAATCTAATCTAACAAAGAATCACCCATTTGAAACCAGCAACACTAAATTTCAAAGTATGATAGTATTATAATCATCATGTGAATGTCAATTGCAAATATAAGTCTTCAAATCGCCTTCTACCATCAGGTTTTGTACAATGTAATGCAAAGTTTAACGCATTGTGCATTTTAACTTTTTTTTTGTGCAGCGAATGTTATGACGAATGGATAATATGCTCAGCAAGTAACATGATAGGGCCAGAAATTAAAGATTAATTAAGGGGGCATGAGCTCTGCGTGTTTAGCGATAAATAATTTACACTCGACTGTTGGGAAAAATATGGCCAACATGTATCATAAATAAGTGATGCTAATCTTTGATCTTATCTGAGGGAGGGCATTGTAACGTGGAATTGAAGGTAGGTAATAACAGCACTGTAATTAGCATATCGAAACCACGACAATAATCTTTCTACTGTACAGGAAAAAATAAAAAGGATGTGCTTGGCCACTTCAGCAGAATCTAAACTTCAAAACTTAGTAAAGTAGATTTACTGACTTTTTTTTCCCTCTGTGGACTAAAGTTGATCGGTAAAGACCAAACTTCACCCGTTTATTTTTTTTTAAAAAAAACATGCTTACTGTATTTAGTGCTTGTAATTTTTCAGGCACATCACAGGACTCCACTTGCTGCATTGCTGGGTCTGGGAATCCACTCCAATGTGATGTGGACTCAGGGAAGCCAGTTCTGGGAATGCACACGCAATCTACATCAACAACAACAACAATTTAATTACATTTACAGAGCCCCTTTCACGTCGGGAGGACAGCAAATTGGTTCTCATCCAATAAGGATGCCATTTTTTCACATGCATTGCACATGCAAGAAAGCTGGTCTTGGAGTTCAATGCACACAAACATAAACCAGTCCTCATCTATAATGATAATAATAATCCTTGCACTTGATAAACAGCTTTTTACATTTTCTAGATGTCACGAAGCGCTTAACAAAATATACTGTAAATTGAATTGACTGTATATTTATGGGCAATATTATTCTTCATATGATGAAGATAATTTGTTACTTGATGCTGGTTTTGAAGGGATTTGTTCCTCACTCAGTGCCATACTTTATTTCTATGTTCTGAAATAAAAACAATTAAAACAAAATGCTTGCTCATTCGGATGATGTACACAAAAACGTGGTTTTTAAAGTACCTTATGGAACAAAGTTAAGTTCTGTGACGCATCTCTTTGACACTAGGATAAAGCTATACATCAGGCTGTGTGGGAAACGAGCCATCAAACATTGGCTTCAAAGGGACAACCGCTTGATGTTTCAGAAGAATATAGAACAGAAGACGGTCTGCCAAACTGATTCATCTTTTAATGAAAGCTGAAGGTAAGATGCTGCAAAAGAGATTTGAATTCAACTCTGTTAACGGGCGACAGCTCTTCTTGCTTGCTGCATGTTACACTATGGTACGTTTATATCTAGTGATTATGTCTGCCCTTTATGGATTGTCATACTGCTGATGGTTTAGCTCCACAAGTAGCCAGCACTTTAATGCTGTTGGATGAAGTGACAGAGCAGAAAAGGATCCTTTGCTCAAGCTGTATCACATATTGCTACAATGGGAAGATTGCGTTGAAAAAAAAATGGCATCCTTATTGAATGTTTTCATGGTACATGACTCAATGCAGCCTTGTCTGATCTGCAGTTTAGTGGAAACATTCTGGCCTGTACTGCAATTTGTGCTGTGCCCTAATAAGCCCATCTTTCATCTGAAAACTAGGTTGCAGACCACCAAGCCACTGACTCACTCATAGTCTTCAGCAGCAGATAAAGTATTCAACCATCAGCAATAGTTTTTCTTCTAATAGTTGCTGCCCTTGTATACTTCCTTATATATCATATTGGTCACACATCATATTTATTCCCTTTTGGTACTGTGTTTTTCTTCTGGATATGTAAAAAAAAATGAAGGTATTAATAAATTACCATAAATGTTCAATAATGTTCTGTAGCAACATGAAAGGAATTAGACAGATTGAATTTGGAAGAAATTAGGCTTTTTGTTTTCCTCTTCAATTTCTTCTCTACCTCTTTGATGCACATATTGTGCTTGTGCCAGTTGTGACAGAATGGGAGTGGTTTGATTAAGATGTATAAAAAGTGATGGATTAGTGATTGTAGCTCGGATATTATTGGAGCATATCAGCGTCTGGTGAGGCAGAAGGTTTGGCAGATCTAAGAGGTAGGGAAGCAAACGTACATGAGACATGAAACACCTGTAATCTGTCCAACATGGAAGCAACAAAATGCTGTGTTATTCTAAGCAATGCAAGAACATGATTGCATAGGGAACTTGAAGGAAACTATTTGCAATAGATTATCATTATTTTGCTTTTTGATAAGTGATTGACAAAGTGCCTGCTGAGTGAGACAGCAAAGAGCATAATTTTCCAGTGGGATTGTAGCTGCCTACTCTGGTGAGGAGTGAGAAGACCACATTTGTTGTAATATCTTTGCTACTTGCTGCTAATTTTTTTTAAAGTTTCAATGCCACCAGTCTGCTTAAATCACGTGTTGATCGTTGGATCCTCTATGCTAATAACAATTTAATTTACCTGCATTTTTATTGATGAATGAAGGCAGCCGTGGTCATAATGCAGTTACAGTACTTCAAAATACTATGGCGGTCATTCAATAAGCATCTGATTTAATATGGAGGAACGTATCGCACAAGCGGTCTCAGTATGTAGTCTAATTATAGTTTATCTGTATGAGCAGCATGTATTTGGGGGAAAAAAACATATCCTCCAGGGATACCACACAGGGAATCATTGAATCTCTTTGAAATTGATGTTCCTGGTGAGAAACAATACTGCCATATTGCTTCAAAATTGTTTCTTCCCTGCAGAATTAAAGTTGACCCTTTTCAATCAGTATTTCCCTTTGGGCACACAATTTTCAATTGTACAGCGAATCTGGTGAATCCGGGAGAATTGGATTCAACGTGACAGAGTATTTTTGCAGTTGGGCAAAGAGATGAGCTTCTGTTTATGCAACAATGAAAAGGCATGCTGTCTGCACAGTGAGTTATTTCCAAAAGAGAAAAATACCGCAATTAAAGACCAGCGGCTTCAAAATGATCAACTTTATCAGGATATGCAACTGTTTCCCTCTATCGAATGTGTAACTTATAGAAGATCAAAATTCAATCATTTAGAAAAAGTGGGAAGCAGAATTTAAGCTTAACAAAAATGTGCTGGGAAATGAAATTGTTTTTTCTCGTTTGCTCAGTGTTGTATTTAATCAAATCAGAACTTCAAGCCCCTGGCTTCCCCACCCAAACCCCCCATGATATCATACTACTCTACTGCACAAACCATTGCCTCCAAGTAATGTCACAGTTTACTTGCAAGTTACCTGAACCCCAATTATACTGCTTGTTTGGCACTGAATCACTACCAAACTCACGCCAACATTATGTACTATGGCATTGAATACAAGTTGATATCGCGGTTTGGCAAATGACAGTTGATTCACTATTAGGTGACTGGAATGAACCATCGTTGAAATCATTCAGAGCAGCTGTGACCTTCAGACTGAGTAATTCTGATCGCTGTTCAGATCCTTGACTCATCCAACACATGTCAGTAATTGCATCTCTAAGAACTTTGAGTTCCTCTCATTATACACCAACATCCTGGGCATACTCCTTGATTCGGTCTTATTCTGAGAGCCTTGCACCTGTGTCCCTCAAATCTTTGCCTCCGTAATTCACATCCGTTGCACTCTTCATCTGCAAATATGAAGACTGCCGCTGTTGGCACAGCATGTTTGCACTAAACGTGAAGACGTACTTACTTGCTTGTCCTGAGTTATCTGTTTCTGATGTGTTCTGAAGTCTATAGATTTGGAGGCATCTGTTCTCCCCGGAAGTATGAGTCGATTCCTCTACCTGCATGTATCTGTTAAGGCTTTAATGTTCTTGGTTGTGAGAAGGTACTCAGTGGGCATTCTTCATCATGGTGTATAAAATTTCACACGGGATTGAAAAATAAACTTGGATGAATACTTTAGGATGCAGCAAGCAGCAGAACAAACAGGCATGGGTTTAGAGTTGAAAAGGGCATTTTCACGAAGGATAACAGGAAGTTTTTCTTTACTCAGAGGGTAATTAATGATTGGAATAGCTTGCTCCAAAAAGTGGTGGCGGACAGAACACTAGACTCGTTAGAAAGTGGCTTGCTGCAGTATTGGGAGGCTGGAGAGTGAATGTTCTGGAAGGATGAGAAAGGACCTTTTTCATTCAAACCAATCTTGAACATTCCAGTTGAAATAATAGTCATAGACAGATGCTCATTCAAATCAACAACAAAATAACATTTATAGAGCACCTATCACCTTGGGAGAAATTAGAAAGAGAAAACATGTGGGGGCTGGAAGGATTATCGTTCTATTAATGGGTCACAACACCATTTGTCTTGCATTTTTAAGTATCTATATTCTTGAAGAATTTGGCACACACAACACAGCTTCAGAGGGCACAGAGTTTGGTACAGTCACATTGCTTTCACCAGACTGAAAGTACAAAACCACAAACTGTTGTAATATATTGTAGCGTGAAGGTGCCGGTGTTTCATAATGCATTCCAATGCAATAATTGTGTCCCATGTGTTAAGGAGTAGTTTTTTGGGAGGTAGATAGAGGGCTGAGTGAAATTGACTCTTAAACAGATTCTGATGTAAAGTATATATCATGTATGTGTCAATGGAGTGCAAACATGTCGGTATGTATCAGTGGCGTACTATAGCTCAGTGGTTGGAGCTCTCGCCTTGCAAGTGAGAGACCAGTATTCAATTCTGGGCAGGGCAAAACCTTGGGCAAGTATCCTCACTCCACATGTCTGATAATATTCCCTCTAAAAAAAAATTCATTAGTCACTTCAATCCATGACTATTTGTGGTACACTGCTGTGCGCAATTCGCTGTCGTGTTTCGCCCACAAATATCCAGTCAATTCACTTTACAGTATATTGTTGTTATGAAGCACTTTGAGACATCTGGAAGACGTGAAAAGTGCAATATCAAATGCTGAGATTACTATTATTATTATCTTTCAATGTCAGCATCACTGGAGAGACAGATCCCCAGCTGATTATACAGGAAGCTAATTGCACTTAACTGAGACTTGATCATAGAGCATTCAAGAAGGGACTCCCAATAAAATATCTGATTAATTCCTTAGAGACAGGTGATACTAAATCTCTCAGAGGTAATGGAGTGTCATGCAAAAATCATTTCTTTAACACATGAAAGTTACAACCGTGCCATTTCCAGCAAGGGGAACTATTTAGTGGAGAACCCAACAGGACAAACATCACTTATTGAGACCGAATCTCACTTCAAAGTGGTAAGACAACCAAAATATACTTTTGTTTTAAAACAAACTATGAAACATCAAATTTGAAGATGAAGGAAAGAGCTAAAGGGAAGCCTTTTCTTCTTAACAGCGCCATGGGAGGTCCTCCTGATGTGAAACGAGTTGTACAAGTGAAATGTTGTTGTTGTTGTTGTTGTTAATGTCCTGTCTGTACTTGCTTGAAGTTAAAAAAAAGTTTTTAAAAAAATTGGTATCTCTTTCACAGTAAGGCATTTTCAAGTGGAAATCTGATTTATACTCCTCACTCCTAATCATATTGGATAAGGGCTGAGGTGTGTGCTGTGCATGAATGTCGAAACCCATGTGCAGAACTCTGATAGCCAGTCTTTTAAGTTTTTTTTAATGCTTTATATACAGTATGTGTGTGTGTGTATATATATATATTTTATATATATATTTATATATATATTTTACATATATATATATCTTTAAAACCTTTATAAATTCACAAGAGCATTACTGACCACCCAAGAATGTTTGAGATCATTTATAAGGGGGCATCAAATCAATGGAAAACTCCTGCATACATATTGTTGCAAGAGTATACATATCAAATTGATGATTACCACCAGCAAAAGGTTGACAGCGTTTCCATCGCGCTGCTCATCCCCAATTTATACCTAACTTTTTTTGTGTTAAATGTTAAAAATATGGTGTATTATCCTACAAAATTGTTACATTTCAGAATGGCCTTTTGTTTTGTTTTTTGCCTGGTGCACATTGAGTTGAATATATGCTGTTATGCAGGTTTTAATACATCTGTTCATCTTGATAGCAATTTATTGTGGCATAATGCTATTCTTAAGGAAATGCATCACGTTGACAGTTAACGAGGTTGTTTTATTAAAGCTGATATTGATACCAAAGTAATGTATTTAACATCTCAAAAGAGAATTATTCCTGGATCCAATTCCATTATCTCGCCACTTAGAACAAAAAAAAAGTGGGGAGATCTGCCACAATTCTGTGGATGAAATTAAGTTGCTAAATACCTTAGGGGTGAAAATGCAACCCAATGTGCTCATTAGCATTGGATAAGCAGGTTGCTTCAGAGGAGGACAGCATGACAAGTTTCCAGTTTCTTTATTGTTAGTAACTGCTGCATCTTAGACCCCAGTACGACCTGTTTGGCAGGAAAATTAATCTCTTATAGTACAGGCCATGTCTTGGAAACCAATGGATGTGGAAAGGTGATTTACTACACGTCTGCTCCCCACAGCACTGAAAAGATATAACCTCTCTGACATTCATCTGTACAAGAATCTTCTGAGAGCTCTATCACAAGATTGACTGGTGCCAAGGCCAGATCTTCATATTTCTTTCAGGAAAATATGAGTCCACAGCATGCACCACATGATTAAATACTTGTGCTGAAATGGCTGAGCAGGAACACCCACAGGTACAGAAGAAACTGCTGTGAAACAAACTTAAATGGAACTTTAAACGTGTTTTTTTTTAAAAAAAAGACTTCTCAAGTTCACCTGCTTCTTGAATTCATTAATGACAAATAATTTATGGATTCTTTCTGCATCAGATCAAAAAATTTAACAGTGGTTAGAACAAAAAACGACAAATAACTTCAATAAACACTTCAGGTAAACCATCAGAACACTTCATGAAATTCTGAGAAATGTATTTTGAAACCTATTCTTTCAAGCTCATTCCTTGTGTACCATTGATTTTCTTTCAAACCTAATTATTTTCTCACTTAAACTTGAACTCAGGAACTTTTTCTGTGACACTTTTTATTCAATCTATTCAGGTGGGTAGTAATGTCACTTAAGATTGAATGCTCTTTCTCTTAATCTGGGTCAGCCTTTCTTGACATACCTTTGCTCTCCTTCAGAAAGCACCGAACCTTTATTAATTTTAAAGCAGGTTTACGAACTTCACAACAAAGATCATGTCATTGAAGAGATCCAAGTATTTACTGGGATGCTGATAGAAACCTCTTCACCAAATATACAGAAAAGTGTATTTTTGTGGGCGAATGCACACCCACAAGTGTCCCAAAAAGTTACGGATTGAATGTTCATATTTTTATTTTTTGATGAGAATATTGCCCCCAGAAAAGTGATCTATAAATTGATTAACAACCTTACTTTAGCAAGGTAAACAGAGGCTTGTGGAGTAAGTAAATTTGCCTTACATTTTGCCCAACCAATAAATCAAACCCAGGTACTTGCGAGGCGAGTGCTCTTACCATTAAGTTACAGGATTCCACATAAGCTATGACTGCCAAAAAATATATACGATAAGCAGTCTGTAAGTACAGTGATATAGTAAATCTGCACAAAATGCAATCTAGAATCATTTAGTATGCTTGCTGAATAACAAAATGCTGCATTTGAAACTTAAATAAATTATTAAAAATTTTAAATCATCTACTTAATATAGATGCCTTTAGTATTACCGATTCACTCTCTTTCTCTCCCTGATGTAATGTTGGAAATTCAAGCATGAATTCTAACACCTTCCTGCTGTATTTTAGCACTTTTCCAGTAATGCTAGATTGCTAATTCAATGAATGCCCTTTTTTAATTGATCTGAACTTTTTAATATAAATTGCAAATTGATGAAAATGAACTGTGATAAGGATTCTGTTGGGGCATTGATTTTCAATTAGCCATTGACATTGTAAGAATCTTACTCCTAAATGCTATCATTTATAAATATTATAATTCTAGTATTTCGTACTAAACTGATAATATGGACCAACTACAGGTATGGTTGCTCTTGATTCTATGACGTTAAATCTATACTTGGGACTTGGTACGTCCCCTGACGTGAAAGGTACTATACACGTGTAATTTTGTTGTTGTATACAGTGAAATTTAGCATTTTATACAGTGTGCTTTCGATCTAATGTAAATGGCATCAGGACAGTGATAGCAAAAGAGTCTGGTTTCAACCAAATGAAATGTTAAGCAGATCAGAACATCTCAGAAGCATAAGACTTTCAATGTGTCTGAATTTTCAGAAGAGAGAGTAATTGGTTTCCTGAAGAGCCGTTAAGTGCATATAATGACACCATTAGTTGGTCTGCAGAGGCAAACCTAAGAAAGTTGACGATCAACAAATGGATGTTCGAAAGTTCTGTGTGAAATTACACACAGCACAGCGTTGATTTTTGCCTTGAATTTACACTAGTTTGCCTTAAGGCCAATTGTCACTGTTAACACTAACATGCACAATTGTTTTAGCTGAGGACCATGGACCTTTCCTGCTTTCAGGCCGAGGCACAGGCTAGCTAATGGCAAAACTGCAGCACTGATATGTGTGCTAATAATAGTAATAATGATGATAATAATAAGCCTTACATTTGGTAGAGTGCCTTTTACGTTGAGAGGATGTCTCTTAGTGCTTCACAGCCTATAATTCCAAATAATGTGCTGTAGGTCCCAGCTAATTTGTGAAACACAGACCATTTTATTGGTGGTGGGGTGGGGGAGGAGGGAGATTGTCGGCCAGGACACCAGTAGAGCATTTTCTTCTCTTTACAAATAGTGCCTTGGGAACAGGCAGGCGGAGCTCGGTTTAACATTTCATCTGAAAGACAGTGAACAGCGAGGTCAACTCACTTGTAGCCAAGGGGATTTTTTTTGAAAAAAAGTGGGCTCAAGAAATATATAAATGGTTCTGACTAATAGTTACTGGAGACTGGTGAATTGCTGTCATGGGATAAACAAGGATGTTTCAGCTTATAACATTGACCAAAGTAAAGCCTGACAAAATAGGTTCAAGAATTTACACAGCGGAGATATTATTCCCCAAGGCCATCAGCACTTTGTGGCCCCAAAAAAGCAGTGAAAATATGCCTTTCTCATCGTTCAGCAAAGTGTTTATCTGTGCTAATATGCTGAGCTCTGATTCATGTTAAACCCGGCGAGGAATAGGAAAGGATTTTACGTATCGAAGGCGCTAAGCCTTCTGCTTTGAAACCCAGTGCTGCCTTAACCCAGATACTGTAGTATGTCCCACTACACTATCACATGTGCAGTGCTGCTTAATGCAGTATTCCTGAAATTCTGATGAGTACATGTGTTATTTCAATCGCTTGTTGGGAATACATGATATTAATCTGCATCAATGTAATGGGATTGCCCCCTCTGGGAATGGCAGGAGTTGCAATAGCAGTATGTAGAGTTGCTAAGATTGCTACTAAGGCAATCGTATTTATTTTCTCCCCCCCCACCCCCACCCCATGTCACTTGTGCATTAAAAACATTAAATAAAATTATGTTCAAAGTTGTTTTCATGAACTATCAGTGATTGAGATTCACGTTTTAGTGCTACAATAATACAGCATTTATGGGTCTAGTTTTGGGTCTTATTTTCTTATCAGAAGCAATCTGAAGACACAAAGTGACTCATTTGGCTAACATTCTCCCCTGAAAAAGATTTGTAGTTGTATATTGTAAGAGTAATAAATAATCCTTGCATTTAATACAACATATTTCATGTCCAGAGGATGGCTCAAAGCGCCTCACAGAATTTACTGCAAATATGCAGTGGCTGTATTTTGTAGTTGAACAGAAGAAACATTTTGAAATCGTTGCATTAACCAAGACAGCTTCAAATTATACCTAAGGATATTCAATCAATCTCAGTTTTACGTAATTTCATTTCAACCATCTTTTTATAGTAAGGGATCAAGTGGGTACAATTCTTTGAATCGAACTGTTAATGAGGAAGATTGTGAATGTTTTTTTTACATCACACAACTAATGCTGTTGTCACACTGCCATTAACAGTACATCGGTACATTGCTGGTGTGAAGCCATTAAATAATGTGCCTCATTTGCACGTGATATGTTTAACTCTGCCCTGTTCTGGTTTCTCTGAATTGTGCTCCTAGTTTCAAGAAAGATCGGAATTACAGTTGAAGACGCCTGATTTGCCCTCTATGCACTATTTAAGCGCAGTTATCCCCATGTGTTTACCGATGCAGAGGACTGATCAGAGCAGCAGTGACGCCTCAGTTGATCGGGAATCATTTGCATTCATTGAGCTCTTGGAGTGGCAACCGTATAATATGCACTGTGACATGGAGCATGCTCTACCATAGTGAAAGGATATACTGTAATGGAAACCGACTCAGTGTATAAAATAAGAGAATAGAGCAAGGAAAATAGCAATGTAGACAATCTGTGGGATGAACTACTGGAAAACCTTTAGCCTCACCACACATAGATTTCAGTTGCTTTCCTCCCCCCTGACCCCAGGCACCTCCCCATGCCCCCCACCGCAACTCCCCCAACCCCCACCACAGTATGTGACTCGGCATACAACCAATGAATAATATTACACTGACGAGGTTCACTAAAGACTGTTATCTAGGCAATAGCCAGAAAATAAAGGCAAATGAATATATGCCCCCATGAGAAATGTCTAAACATGGATGCTGCAAGATTGCTCAATCCGCGAATAGAACTCGAGTCAGATGAAAACGATTAAAAACAACATTTCATCAGGTAATGGATGGCAATTACTGAGAGAAGTTGCAGCCTGGAATGCATTGCCTGAAAGGGTGGTGGAAGCAGATTCAATAACAGCTTTCAAAAGGGATTTGGATTGGTACTTAAAAAAGAAAAATAAATTGCAAAGAGTTAGGGTTGAAAAGAGCATAGGAGTGGGACTGAATGGGTAGCTCTTCTAAAGAGCTGACCGACATAGGTACAATGGGCCAAATGACTGCTTTCTCTGTTGTAATATTCTGTGTTTCTATAAAAGCATATTGACATTTGTCCATTTAATATCACTCGTAACTGACTGGGCTGAAACTTTCAGCAATGCAGTGATTTCTACTTGGATTCCTGAATAATTAAACCGTAATTGCTTCACACTGACTCTCAGCGGGAGCTCCTCTCTCAAGAAATGGTGATGTATGCGACGTACTTCCAGTTACCAGATAATATCCAGTTAAGAATTGCTGTATATTAGAGCCCATTATTTTATGCGGTGTAACACAATACTGTACAATTAAATATATTGATTAGCCTCATTGTTCACTTGATGTGTTCACCTCAGACCCTGACAAAGGTCCAAGGCTATAATTCTTGTTCCATTCACAAGCTTTACCCGTCAGTTCTTCTAGATTACCATTCCGTTTGAGGGAATCCACACACACACACACACACACACATTCCAGCCCACCCCGCTCAAAGACACACACAGAGCAGGCTGCAGTCGAACCTATGAGCTATAAATTCTGCTACATTCATGCCTTCGACTAACTTCTCAGAGATATCTTTTTGGAACAAACTGTCAGCTATTTTATTAAAGCTGTGGATCTCCCACAAGGATGTTCCCACTCATGCCAGTTTCCCACAGCAGCCTGCAAGGGGGGAAAAAAATATGCATATGTGTTTTCAACAGAAGTGAGTTGAATTAATCAGTCCATTATTGTGAGCCTAATTTTGAAAATTGTGTGCAGAGAACCTCAACCATGAAATGTGGCACATATTTTTGAATATGAGGCTTTAATACTGCGAATGAAAACCAAATAAATGTCATTAAATAAGCCTATACCATGGGCTTGAAGCAGAGTATTATTGAATGTGGGCATTGAATTCAATCTTGAGATAGCAAACATGGCTAGGTATAAGGGGAGGGTTAGAGACAGTGCCAGCTAATCTGTCCACGGTTGCTGTGACAACGCCTCTTAAACTCGCGACGGAGGGAAAAAAAGGAGCAAATATAGACTTTTTATTCTTGGGTACAGCAGCAAATTCAAACAAACAAATAAATAAGCACATTGTTGGTTATGTACTTGGTTAAAACAAAATTAGCATGAAGCACATTTGAATAATCGTGCATTCCGTTTGAAGTTCAGGGACAGCAAAATTAACAAAAAAAGCTGTTGTGCACTGAAGCCATGAATGAATGAGAAAATCCTTCCGAATGTCTGAAAGAGGAAAAAGTAGCTCATTGTGGAATCCAGGAATTCTTAAGTATTTTCGTGACGGAGAGTAACCACTTTTATGTTGCGAGTTGAAATAACAGGCAAACGCCTGGAGCCTGGTGCCATCCCAATCATTGGCCACCTAATGAGTAACCTGTGCACAAATCAGCCTGATCATTTGCGTTTGCAAAGACATTTCTTAAGATAATTTCATTCGCTACCATTGGTACATTAGCGTGAGTTCTCAGGCACGCCATTGTAAGTTTAAAATCTTATTTAAGAAAATCAGTGAAGGCCAAATTTAGCAGAGGAAAGGACTCCCAAGTGTTTATGAGAAACATAGCTTGTTTTTATAGCCATTTCTGCATATAGCAATATAACTTGATCTATTTTACGTTGTTTAACCAAAATGGGTTGGTAGTGTTTATTCAACTTGTGTGCACAAATTAGTACAGCAAGTGGCCTTGGAAATACTGCCTAGCCTTTCAATTTAAAATCCTTTGCAAAAGTCTCCCGATGGCTCAATAGTTTAAGTACTCCAAGACGCTGATTTGCGTGAAGTGTTGTATATAAATCCAAGTTATTATTGTAGTCCTCAAGCAGGCAAAAGAAAAGGTTGCGTTCTTGCTATGTGTTTTATTAGCTTAGGAGGCAGTGCTTCACTTTCTCATCGCGGTATACATAATCGTCACACGGCTTGCGAAAAAAAAACGGTTTGCAAACCTACCCATGCTGGTCATGTGCTTTGCAGTAATGATATGTCACTTGTACCGTTCTTCTATTTTTTCTAATTGAGTGACTCCGATCAACTAATTGGTCTTATTTTCGAGTCTGTCACTAATGGTCTCCCGCTTGTCCCTTGGTAATGATTCTCCGGTGATTATTTAGGCCCCACAATGTTTCAGCAAAACTCTTGCCCTCCTCGTACGTTTTCCTCTAATGCCGTCACGTCTTCTCCCATCTCCCCTATTAACAGTGACTCACTGTTTCTCTGATCTTGCAGTTTCTCACCAACAGTTTTGTGTTAATTGCTCTCATTCTCCAAGTTCCCAGCGCAGAGCTAAAAACACTCATTCAGCAGGTTCTAGTTCGAAGTGATTTGGTGTCCAGTCTCGAATCATGCGTTGAAAACAGTTTCAGAATCAACAGAAACAAGGAAACAGTGCCCTGAGTTCATGATTGACAGTGACAAAATTGTACACTGCAAGTCAGCTGTACACTGAAGCACACGTCTACGTGAGAAAGCATAAGGTTGACAAGATTAGAATAAATAGTGCCTTGGGACTTCCTCCCAATGTGAAAGGCGCTCTAGAATGTAATTTTGTTGTTGTTGTAAATAATTGCATTCAATACAGCAACTTTCAGATTGGGAGGACGTCTTAAGGCTTTTCATTGGATTTATTATAAAATGTAATGAATGAGGATTGTGTGGGACAAGGAAAGATTAGGACACAGAGAGAAACTATGGAGCAGGAATGTGATATATTGTGGAACATATGAATGCTTTGCGGTGTTAATTAGAGGAAATTAATTTCCGGAAAGGAATAGTAGTGAATTTTATACAACATATGAATCATCAGCAGAAAGGGCCACCAGGCCCTTGCTTGAAATTTTAAAGCTCAGTACAGATATACTGTAGAGACATTTGGAGTACTCTTCTGTCCTAATGATTATTCTTCGAAGTGAGACTTTCCATTTATTCTGTTCAAACTTCACTCAAAACTTCCAAACTGAGACTTGGAAGAAACTCTGACTAATTCTGTCCAGTGATAGGCATTCCTGTTTCTTTCATAGAAGTAGTTCAATAATGTTCAACATAGGGAATACTGTTTTTTTGGCCGATTGTATTTAAGAGAAAATGTGTCCTTTACATGAGGAAGAACAACAACAATAAAATTACATTCGTAGAGCACCTTTCACGCTGGGAGGACGTCCCAAGGTGCTAAAGAGTTGGGTGGGGTGGGATGGGGGGTGAGTGGGGGAGGGAGCGTGCAGTGTTGGGATGAGGGAGGGCAGAGAGGTAGGACAGTCACTGCAAGCCTTGAAAGTGAGGGCAAGGATCTTGAATTCGATCCTCTGAGGAATGGGAAGCCAGAGGATCCAGGTGAAGATGTGGATGATGGGGTCACAGAGCCTGGTGGGGAAAGACAGGGATAGAATGGTATTAGTGAGGGGTAGAGGAGAGATGGAGGCTCATGCAGAGCACAAAGATGTGGAATTTTAGGTCAGAATGATGTGTGTCCATGTAATATCTGTGTAACTCTATGTAACACTGCAAATTAGTATTTTTAATATAGTTTAATATTCCTAGTTGTCACTCGCCATTTTTCCACCAATAAGTTTTTTTTTTTAATGTGCCTGATGACTGACTCACTTGCATGCATGTGAGAACAGAACTGGGATATTGGGTAAAACCTTGGGAAGGGACACTGTGCCTTCACTGCTGGCAGCTGGGCTTGAATCATGTGTAGATGGATGCGATGAAAGGCGCCACTGTCTCCTGACTGTGGAATTAATTTGCAATGTCTGAATCCAGTTCATAGTGAGCTTTGGGAAGAGAGCAAAACAATTGCAACTAAGATGGTAATTTTACAAGAAATGCCAAGGCTTTACAAACTTTGTAATCTCCAAAACATGTCTGATGTGAAATGAGAAAAGGAAAAAAAAACAGGCAATGCTTTCAGATACACTAAGGGAGAAGGCAAAAAGGTATAGCTTCGTGGTTCTGAAAGACGATCGCTGTGAAGGAATGGGTGGAGATATGCATGAAGTCTAAACACCGTCATGGATTGATCGGACTAAGTGGCTTGATTTTGTGTTTTGTAATCTTTATAAATCGTTGCAATCCCTAAGTGAATATGTTGATACCCTGATGTTACTGTAATAATAATGTAATAATCCTTATATTTAATATAGCTCCTTATCCCATGGTCGAGAGGTCTCAAAGCACTTCACAGAATATACTTTCAAGTGGATTAACTGTGTGTTTTATGGTTGAAGTGTGGTAGCCAATGTCCCACAAGGAGCCACGGAGTGAATGACCAATTTTATTTGGGGAGATTGTTGACCAGGAGAATGGGGAAAACTCCCTTCTCTTTTCATGTAGTGCCTGAACAAGCAAATGGGATCCCAGTTTTATATTTCACCTGAAGGACACAATCTACACTGCATTGCAGTCTTCAAAATTATTTCTTCTGCCTCCTAAGAAAACAATATCTAAATTGCAAGCACATTTACCCTGAACTAGAGAACTATTGTAATCTGGGCCTGACTGTCTTAGCTAGACGTGAAAATAAAATATTTCAACTTAATTTTTACTAAAAGGAAATGCCCCAGATATACAGGATAGAATTGAGGTAAGTTACAGTATTTCTAAAACAAGTAATTTAAAAGGTATGAACGGTAAGAATTCCAGAAGATAAATTGTCCTTTCAATGACTCAACTCCTCTGAGAAGTGCATCATATCTCTAAGGTGTGAACCAATGTTCTTTTTGACAATAAATCTCACCTGCGCTTCCGATGGAGAAATCATTTAGCTGGAGTTCAATTGAGATAGGGAGGTTTTTAAAGATATTTAAACTCTTTCATGCATCAAACCAAGGGAATTAGGTCTTGTTTTTTCCTTCTGGTTTTTATACAAACCTTAATTATGATGTTGGTCCCGTTGGTTCTATGGATATCACAAGAAACATAACTATTTTTTATCCAAGTATAAATTGTTTAATATGTTTTACCCACAAATACATGCAGTCAATTCACTTTATTATATTCTGTGAAGTGCTTTGAGACATCTAAAAGACTGGATTGTATGGAAGTGTCATTCTTTGCATTTAAGGATTATTATTTTACTAAAATATCTGTTCATTTGGGTTCCTTAATTTACTCACGTGTCTTGTAACCCTGTTTCTGTTTTTTTTCCAAAAAACCTATTAAGCCCCATAGACTTTAACAGCAGAATACAGTTGTTTGTCATCTTATGATAATAATTGACCAGGGTCATAAATATGTTTAATGACCCACTTGGTATCTGGTGGCTTTGATGTGAATTGAAAACTTCATAGCTACATCACAGTAAGTTTCGTGCTCACTTAAATCTGGTTCCATTCACTCAGCAATCACCTTTCTAAAACCTCTTAATTCAGCATTGTCAGACTTTTCAAGGAGAATTGGAGACAAAACAAAATTGTGAGGGCAAAAGCGGATCAAAATACATCCTCACATTGTCATTACATTGCTTTCTTGCTTCATGCTGTTTCGAGATGAATTTTTCGCTCTGCAGTTAACACTGAATTCCTTTCTCATTCATCTTACCTTGAGCATGCTTTTCTTTACATAATTCACATTGCTAAAGTTGCTTCTTTCTTGACCAATTGTATTTATGTTCAGTTATTCAACAAAAGTGCAATGCCAAACCACATTCCCACATGAGTCTCTGGTTTCAGAAGAGGCATTTCCACACACTAGGTACTGTATTTGAATTTACTGAAACTTGGTACTGAATGTAAAACAAACACGCATTCAAAAATGGACGTTGCACTGAATGTTTAAACATTTTCCCTTCGGTGGGGGCGCAGAGGGTTATTTTGGCCTGTAAATTAAAGAAAAAGTTTATTTAAATACACGAAATTGCATCAGTTTCAATTCTGTTGATGTCTTGCAATTATAACGTTTTATACACTTAATATCTGGGTTTAATAACAGGATTTGGAATTTCTTTAGAATTTTGATGTCTGCTTACACCAAATGTGCCAAATCCTGTTACTGGCCAGCAGCTCGGCAGTGATCTGATTTGAATGCAAACAACCCAGCCACACAGCTTACTTCTAATTTACGTATTACAGTATTTAGCTGCCAGCTGGTCGAGAATCTCCAAATATCTATGGGTAGGTTCTTCCTTTTAACATCGAGATGCCTTGTAAGCACTGTTTGAATGATTGGAATCCAATACTGCTGAATCCACCACACACACCTCTCCCATGATAATTGCTCAGATTGTCGGATGTTCTATTGGCTTTGATTTTACTTAAATAAACTGCTGCTTGGCTATTTTTAAGATAAGACAAGTCGCACTATTAAATGACAGCACTTTCACCTTTGAGTCAAAAGGTTGTGGGTTCAAAACCTACGTTGGGACTTTTTGCGCCCAGTCTTGCCTGCCGTATCAGTGCAGTGCTGGAGGTGCTGGAGGTGCCATTCTTTGGATGAGAATTAAATAGTTTTACTTGTCTACTATTGTTTTCCTTTCATTTCTATGTTAGCCTCAATTTATTCCTGTATCCCTTTAGCTGCAATACGTTATTGACTTTAGAACTCAGAAACACTGTGATAATCAAAGTAACATTTTAAGAAAAATATCAGTGGAACATTGTGCCAAGATTCTTTTCTTTAAAAGGACCCCCTTAGAAAAATATGACAATAGATGGATTTTACTTCTATACATAGCATCTGTATTTTTAGCAGGTATCAAGCTAGCCCAGCTACTGTTTATTCAGTGGTAACCCAATTATAAGTTCATTTGAATTTCTATTGTGCACACTGCCTTTGATTGACAGATGGGTGCTTTGGTGTCAATAGAGGCTACTACATTGGTAGGAATGGTTGGGAAAATTCAGTAGTTAAGCAGCTACTCTCTCTCTTTCTCTTCACTCCTACCTGTGGGCTAACAAGCTGCTTTGACTGATACGGAGCAATTTCCATTGAGATAATGAGTGTGAGTTGGAGTCAGTCATTTTCAGTGCGGCAGTGGATATTTTAGGTACAGACTCTGCAATTGGGAATGGATTCAAAAAACTTAAATCCAATTTTCTGGCTTTTAAAATAAAATTAAGCTTCTGATAGGCTAAGCAAATATCCAAGAGACTATGTAAATGATCAATTCCAATAGGTTGTGTGGAATCAACACCCTTCTAAGACTGGCCAGAGTTGCTCTTGAAAACTGACCCATTCTGATAGGCAGGGATTCAAATAAGTGTTAATCATATTGTTACCACAATTCCCACTGATTGGAAAACAGTAGGTGCTTGTATCCGGAGGGCACAGGAGGGAACAGAATTTTATATATAAACTAGGTTAGCTGTTTTTTGCTTCTGGGCATATGATGCAAAGTATCTTATCGTCTACTCATTGGATTTGCAATTAGAATTTTTGGTAGGTTCCCCACTACCAATGCACTCATAATTTTTTGTTTTCCACTGGGAAATCTGGCTGGATTGCATATGTAAATGAGGTTGTCAGTTTGATTTCTCACTGGACGTCTGATTAGAAATTTCAATTAGATTCCCCAGTGAGCTGGGGACTAAGGTATGAAACCGGATTTTGTGATGTAAATGAGAGGGAATAGCATTGCATCATGTAAGCTTCAAACAGGAACTACAAGGGAGGTGCAGTTTTATACATCTTAAAACGCACACATTACAAGCTTAAATTTCCCAGAATCTGGGGAGAATTGTGTGTAGACAGACGCACATGTGCTAATCGTCACAATAATAATCACAAGTCAGAATATGAAGCGCTCAACTCCATTTCATGGTACAAGCCTTTCAGTCCTACAGGGTAGTTTCCATGCACTGTACATTGCAGTGTTGTGATACCTTGGCAATGGATTAAGAGCTGTTGTCTCAGCACCATTCTAAATTGTGTCAGCCCTGGTTATTAAACTGGAACTGACCGAATGTAGCTCCATTCATGAACCATCACCTTAGGTTAGTCATGGTACAGGTGAATTGGTAGAAGATTCGGCGTTGGTACAACGATTTTTCCACTGAATGCAATTTACTACCGCAGAAAAATTGAAACATGACAAAGGTTATAACTGCACACTTTCCTGCGTGCACACTGTTGTTCAAGAATGGAAGTGCAGTAAACTAATTAATTGTAGGCTTGTGGTTCAATTTGTTCCGAATCATTTAGAGCCCTATCTGTACACTGTCTGAAGCAATTTTATTAATTTATTTACATGTGTTAAGGTGAAATTATTATATTCACCTTACTTCCCAAAAAAACTTTTGACTTTGAAAGAGGCTGTTTTGCAAGTAAAACATTCTTGAATTGAGCCCATATACTGGCTACTTGCTATTCAAATATACAGACTGAATATTAATTTCATCTTCTAGAAACCAATCCTTCAAGCCTTGTACAGATCATTGTGGGAGAATTGCTTCCAACTATAAATGTCAGTGTTGCTCTTTATGACTATGAATATCTCTGTGAATGTAATTTATCTGAATGAGAATGAGTTATTGCAACAAAAATAATGTATCTTTTAACACGGTCAGAATACGTTTTTGAACCTTGTCATGCAATTTATGTAAATAATAGAGGCTTATCGCCCATAAATATACAGTCAATTCACTTCATAGTATATTCTGTGAAGCGCTTTGAGACGTCTAGAAGCCGTGAAAAGCGCTATATCAAAATGCAAGGATTATTATTATTTTCTTCTTTATGCCATATCCAAAACCACTGTGCAGCACTCTGAAGCCAGCCACACCTCACTTTAGTGATTTTCAACACTGCACTTACATTTGTCCGTTTGTCTCTTTATACCAGCTGCAGTGTAACTGAGGTCAGGACAATAGTCACTTTTTGTTAAAATTTAGTTAAATTATCCCTTGTTCTTATGTTGAAGTGAGCAAGTGCAGAAGTCTGTCTTGTTTTCTTTCTCTCTCTCTCTCTCTCTCACACACACACATACACACACAAACACACAGCAGTGCGGCAAATATAGCTCAGTGCTGCCCACTCATACAACTACACACATGATTCTTGTATCATGCCAGCACCACCAATAGAAGCAAACCCTGCGGCTGAATTTAGTCCTTTCATAATATTAGTCACTTTTCATTTCATTTATCTTCTGATAAAATGCAACCTTGCTGTTTTTGACACTTTTCGTTAGGTCTTCCTATGATATCTCATGAAACCATCTAGGATGCTGTGCTGTCCACCTCCTGGTAAGAATGATGGATAAATTCCTCAGGGGTTTTGACGTATCTTTTCCCCATGTTAAAGCTCTGATGCTTGGATGACACTGAAGAGAAATGGCTGCACATTACCCCAGTGTAACAGAGGGCAGAGCAGCTCTTGCAGTATTCAGGACTAGTATCAATCTTACACTTCACCTTCATTCTTGTATCAAAACAATATTAATATCTGTCATTCTGATATAAAGTTGGAAATTATAGACTTTACTGGAATTGAGACTTTTCCACGAAAATCCTCAGACCAAAGATATTTTGATAAATAGCTGTTTCATATAACATGTAGCTTGAAACTCAGGGTGCACCGGACGTGTTGATGAAATGTTAATATTCATGATCAGTAGTAAGGATTATATTTTTTAAATGCAAATTTTATACAACAATTCCATTCTGCATCATTGCTGGAAATTTAATTGGCAAGTAATTAAATAATGAGGATAAGCCTAGACAGAAATATTTAAGAAAGTAGCAGGAGTGAAAAGAAAACTATTAACATTTACAGAAATATATTCATGTTTTGAGTCCCTGACTACATACCTTACATTATTCCAAAAATAAATATTGTTTCAGCGAAACTTTAATTTTAGCCTAATTACATTTACAGTACTATTATTTACAGATGCATTGTTGTGTGATTTTGGTACTGTCAGAACATGCACTTGGTATTCCACAAAACCTGATTTTGATGGGTGTTAATTATGGTTTTTGCTCATTGCTCACTCTTGTAGGAATGGATATTTCCTTTTCTTAAGATTGGAATACTCAGTGATTCAGTGTCATATTTCACAGAGTTGAAATGAATATCATTTATCAGGCATGTGCAGGCTGTGTGAAATGTATTTAATAAAGGTTTCCATTCGGTCATGCTTTTGTGGCTTCAACAGTACATATAATAAACAGAAATTGTGGACCACCAATTCTAATTTTAATAAGTTGTGATTTATTGATCTGTTGCTGAATTTTACTACTTTTGCTGCGCAGAGAGCTATATCTATGTTCACATAATATTCAGTGAACGTGAAACATAAATCCCATGGGATATAAAAGTTAATTTTGCATTTATGTGTCTGTGACCTTTTGGCTATCCACTAATGTTTTCTGAACTGAAGATAAGGAAACCAATTGTTTTCTATATTAAAAACAGTTGCAAAGTGTATTGGTAAGTGACTACTTCTCTACTCACTTTGGGATCAGTCTCACTTTGGGATCAGAATAGTTCTGAGCACCAAAAAGTCTAATTTGCAAAATTTCGTTATATCCAAGTCATCCAAATGTTGACTCCTTCCAGCAACTGGAAATATGTTGTGTCAACCAACTGAAGCCCCACTCCAACGTGATCTAGTTTTAAAGCAGAGTTTACAAGAGTCGATGGGAATCCCAATAGCATTTGTTGTTTAAGAACCCAATTAACAAATACCAAAATTAGTTACCTTTATTTCTGAAGCTGAAACTGGTGATAATATTAGCAATAGTTCATTCCATTATGGAGAGCACCTTGTACAGGACTACAGCAGAATAAGGAGCTCAGGGATCAGGATTACAAATAAGCAATTTCAGATCTGCTACCAGGAAGTATTTTTTTTTATCCCACAGTCCCTTTTTTTTTGCACCCTTCGCCTTGCTCCCTTCCTAGCCTCCTTCAAGGCCAGTCTTAAGACTCGCTTCTTCGATCATGCCTTCTGCTGCCCTACCAACTCTCCCGCCCCTCCCCCCTACCCTGCCCCTCTCCCTTGCTTGGGTCCCAACCTGACTGTTCAACGCCTTGGGACGTCCTCCCGACGTGAAAGACGCTCTCTAAATGTAATTTTGTTGTTGTTTTGTTGTTGGTGTTGTTCTTGATTTAAATGCTTCTTGATTTAAATGCACCTTGTTATCCTGCGAAATGGCTTCCTGGTTTACCCTTCCCCCAAAATAAACCTGTCACTTTCCACAAATTTTCAATGAATATACAAAATGTCCGGAATTACTTGTCATCAGCCACGTGGATTCTGTAATGTGCAGTTGAGCTACAGCATTTTGATTCTTCAATTTAAAAAGAAAACACCTTTGTATTGTTGTTCACCAGAATAATATAAAACAAAACAGATAAACAAACATCATACAAAATATAGATACCGCTACAAATAATTATTTTGCAGCATCTGTGCATAAATTAGTGGGATCAAAAAAAATCCCTTACAAAGCTGGATAACTAATTAACTATCTATCAGTTATTGCAGAATGCCAATGAGACTGCCAGCAAAGGATAATGGTACAAATAATGATGATGGTACTATGTGACAACTGGTCACATTCATAGCCATGAAGATCATCCATTAGAAAGCTACACAGCCCGTTTCTGCAGCAGGGATCTGTGGCATCTCAAACAATTCCTCCAGATCTAAACCCTTTTTTAATGGCAGGACTTTCCAAGTGTCAATCTTGATATGAATTTTAACAATCGTCACTACAATTGGGAAACACACTGCTGTTTTCATACCTGTTCTAATTTTGGAAATTTGTGGGATGCATATTATGGCACATCTTATTCTTCTTACCAGTCTGAGTAAACTCAAGGTTAGGTAGGTCAAGGCTGAAATATGTCAGCTTTCAAAGCTGGTACTATTTTAATTCCAAGCTATTATTCCTCTAAAAAAATATACTTCAGAGATAAACATGCAGTTAAGTTGCTAGGTAACGGCTTTATGGAAGATTTTATGATGCATTTGCGGGTATCCAACCACAGAATAATAATAATAATACTTGCATTTTATATGAGCAAACACAGCCCTATGCAGATATATTCAACCAAATATTTTTTGCTTGCACGCATTTAAAAGATAACTAGTCTATACCCAAGAAATATGACTTGCAACTATTTACATCAATGAGAGAGATCTGGAGATGAATTGCAATTTTTGTCAGCAAAATAATGTTCTTAAACAATAACCAAAGCAATTAGTTGGAGTGTTTTTTTAACCATTCAGATGATCTGTTTTGCATATTACCATTGTTTCTGCCTTACCAACTGTACTTTGTTTAGACGTGAGGAAATTCCTAACTATTTGTTTCAAATGAAATCTCCTTGGGATGTTAGAACCAGCAATTGATGGAGACTTGCAGTGTTGCCATACTAATTAAGAAAGATTAGTGATCTAGGTGGTGTTATACTATAGTAAGGTTTGGATGTTTAGCGAAGCTCCCTAAGCCCTCCAATGTCCAATGTACCTTAACCAACTCTACTCATGTAACATATTGAATGTCTTCATAATATTAGTCATCTCAAAATGTCTGTTAATTAGCTCACAGCATTGCTAACTTTTGTTTCCTCCACACTGCCTTAAAGCCATCAGAAAGAGAATGTTTATCCCACCAGTGTAGCCTGGAATCGAAAAAGCATCTCTGGGATAAAAGGATGATGTATTAACCCACTGCAACACACACTTCCCTTGGGACTGCTCAGCTTCTACTTATTTTAAAACAAAGGCAATTCATAGATAGTATCACAACACAAGAGAAACTTGTAATGGTTACTTAGAAAAAGTGCACCCTCTGGCCAGTTTGACTTCTTGTTTTACTTTTTTTAATGACATATTTTAAACTGTTCTTTCATAACAGCTACCAATAGCTCAAAGAAAAGGCTGCATTATTATTTGTGAGACAACTCTATTGGACTTGTGGAATGAACAGGAGAATGCATGCTTGTGAAGCAGTGGCTGTCCAATGCCTTGGGACGTCCACCCGACGTGAAAGGCGCTATACAAGTGTAATTTTGTTGATGTTGAATCAGTCGAGTTCTGAGGCATAATAGATGTCAGTTGATCAATTACATCCCAGCTTCACTTCACTCTTTGATGTCTGTGTGCCAATATTAACCAATCAGCAGAACCGCACGGCTTTTAATCAATACCAGTTTTTACTTCTTGAATGAGAAATGACAGCATTCAAATGTAGCCATGCACTGATATTCATTAGAAACAAAAGCAACTTCACTGCACAATGACTGACTAGGAGGGGGGGGGGGGGGGGGGGCAGTCTTCTAAATTCAACCTAAAATTGAGACTGTTTGGTAAATGTTGCATTAAATATCTTCCTGAATAGCTACTTCAACCTGACTTTGATTTCAACACATGCCTCACAATTTATCACTGTGGTTCCTTTCTAAAAAAAAACAGACGTTCAGAGTTATATAGATTACTTTGGAGAATGAGAATTGGCATTAAGAAAAAAAAGTGAGTTAAAGAAACAGATCAAAAAGTCACAAGATGGAAATCTATTGCTTTAGAAAATATGTTCCATCAATATTGATAATAAATGTCAGGGAAAATGTGACATTATGGTGAATGGTTTTCAGCAGCACATGGGCGAGCAACACTGTTGGTTTTGTTTGCATCATTAAACATTGGAAGCTATGCATATTGACATTCATTCTATATGACACAATATACTAAGCAGCACATTTACTAACTGGAAATTTGATGTTGTTTTCTCCCAGAATAGTTTAATATGCATTTACACGAGGCTATTAATATCTTATTACTGCAAGATCCAAAGTGGTTGTGAACATTGTGCATTCTGGCAGTGGTCTTTCATTTAATGAAAACACAGTAGGAATGATTGTAGCCAAGAAACTGGTGACAGAGCCTCAGAGAGTTGCTAACAAGATGCATACCATGGTCAGCAATATGTCAAATAGAGCACAGTGTGGAATCCTTCACAGTGTGGCAGATTGAAGGAGAAGTAAACAGGTGGATGCCTGCATAAAATCAGTCAAATCTCACTATTACAGAGTCATGGGGAAGCAACAAATTAGCTTTTCTTTTCAGGGCTTTGGCTTCTAAAGTGCTCAGCTTCTTTCAAAACTACATTGGAGAAACAGCTGTGAACAGAAACATTCAGCTGTTTTGATTTTTTTTTTTAAGTTGGTTAAAAATTTGGTTTATTTTTGAATTAATATCAAGCAGCATGTCGCAGGTGTTAAGTTAATGTGTTTTTAATGGATAGGAATTATTATCATAATGGAGCTCTGGAGAGATTCTGCCTTTATTTCCTTCTTATTCTGCATTCTGCTGCTTGTGGTTAATGTTTAAACATGAATTTAGAATAAGACTCGCCAGTTTGGAAGGCGTAGATTGGAAAGTTACAATTACCAGAGTAATATACAGTAGATTTAAAATAGACATATCAAAGATGCAAGAGATGAGTAAAGAATCCCTGTCAGATGACAAAATCTTTTATGATTTTCGCAGAAGTTTAAGAGACGTTCTAGAATAGCCTCCCCAGGTGTCAAGAAAGGCAACTTTCTAAGGAATTATTGAGAGAAGAATAAATGTTTCTACCAAAGAGGAACACGGAGGTCTCAGAGGCCATTCAAGCAATGCCTGACTGCTTTCTGCTGATGAATTAAGGTGGAAAAAAACAATAATAATAATCCTTGCATTTGAAATAGCGCTTTTCACGTCTTCTAGACATCTCAAAGCACTTCACAGAATATACTGTAAAGTGACTTGACTGTATATTTGTGGGCGAAATGCTGCAGCCAAATGCACACAGCAGTGTCCCACAAACAGTCATGGATGGAAATTATAAAAAAAAATTGGGGGACCGATTATTATTATAAGCTTCAAGTCAGCAAAGTACAGTAGATAAACGGAGTGTAAACAATAAATCAAATGTGTGTTGCATAGAATGCTACAGCACAAAAACAGATGATTGAATTCAAACAGTCTGTTGCATGCCTGTGTTGAGATTCTACAAGAGCCTCCACTCATCGAGCTCCTCTCTATCACCTCTCTAATCCTTTCTCACTCGTGTGCAAAGATCCATGAGCAAGGAATAGAAAAAAGCTACAATTGCATGAACATATGGAGCATCTTCAAGAAGCAAACACAAGTTGTCCACTTCTATTCATAATTTGAAAACTGATTGAAAGAATGTTGTGAAACATTGGCATTTTGGTGCAACCACTGCACTTTTAAATTACAGTTTACAGAATGAGTTTACATTAGAAATACATTAATTGCATGCCGTCAATCATTTACTTCCAAAAGTAATGCAACTCTGGAACATTTGGTCTTCCAAAGGTACTTTTTTAAGAATTTGTATTCTCTCCAGAACGAGTCTGCATTTTTCAGCACCATGCAATATTTTTAGGAGACATTATCAGTCCACTCTATTCTAACAGTATTTATAGGTTCTTTTGTTGCACTGAAAATCCACAGAAGAAAGAATGAGGTTTGAAAATAAATGATGTTATCTTACGGAAAACTGCCAACAAATTAGTCTGTTCACATCACAAAGAAATTAGGCTTAAAGCCAATAGCTTGGATGTATGATGATTTTTTTTCACAAGGGTAACTTTTTAATTTCCAACAATTTCATGCTTGAAGTCCTCTGAAAAGACAAGTGTGATTTTCAGAAATAAATGAAGAGGAATACGATTAATTGCAGTCTGGATTTGTAATGTTAGTCTGTGGAGTGAAGAATGAATTTTGTATCTAGAAAGTATTTGATCCCTGACAGTCAACCGCATTTCAACTGCATTGAAACCAGAGATATCAACTGCCACATCTACACTATCTCTTTGTGTCTATCTCACAGAAATGTGCGTTAATTTATTTGGAGTTCAATCATTCCTTGTTAACCAATTGAATGTAACCGTTGACTCAAAATGTGATCACAGCTGAATTATAATATGATTGACAAAACAATTGTTGCTCTACTTGTTAATAGTTTCAGAATTGCATTGCATATTGCAGAAAATCTGTAAATGTCTCATGATTAAATAGACGGAGAGGCAACTCAAGGAAACAACAACAACAACAATTTACATTTATAGAGCGCCTTTCACGTCGGGAGGACGTCCCAAGGCGCTGAACAGGAGGCGTGTGACCCGAGCTGGGAGGGGAGTGTTTGGGAAGGGGTGAAACACGAAGGGGAGGTAAAAGAGTTCGGGGTGGAACAAAAGGCACGATTGAAGAGGAAAGTCTTCAAACCGGCCTTGAAAGAGGAAAGGGAAGAGACGAAACGGAGGGATTGAGGGATGGTATTCCATAAGGTGGGAGCGGAGAAACTGAAGGCCCAGCCTCCGATGGTGGTGCGGTTCGGGCGGGGGGCTTGGAGCAGGCCAAGTCCTGTTGAACGGAGGGTCCGGGTGGGCGTGTAGGGGGAGAGTAGTTTGGTTAAGTAGGATGGGGCAAGGCCGTGTAAGGCCTTGTAGATGAGGACGAGGATCTTAAACTCGATCCTCTGGTGGATGGGGAGCCAGTGGAGATGGGCGAGGGTGGGGGTTATGTGGTTGCGGAGGCGGGTGCGGAATAGTACACGGGCTGCAGAGTTTTGGATGGCCTGCAGCCTATGAATGGAGGAACTGGGGAGGCCGACTAGGAGAGAATTTCCGTAGTCCAACCGTGAGGTGATGTACATGTGCACGAGTGTTTTGGCAGCGCGGGGGGTAAGATAATTACGGAGCCTGGCAATGTTGCGCAGATGGAAATAGGCGGTGCCGGTCAAGGCGCGGATGTGGGGGAGGAAGGAAAGTTTTTGATCGAACATGATGCCGAGGTTCCTGACTGGCTTTGTGAGGTGGAGAGTGCAACCTTGAATGTTGAGGCTGGCAGCGCCCGATGTGCGGAGGCGCTGGCTTGAGCCAATCAGGAGGGCCTCGGTCTTATTCACGTTCAATTGCAAAAAGTTGTCCCTCGTCCACGACTCGATGTCGGACAGACATGCTGTCAGAACATCGATCGTCTGGGGGTTGAGGGATGAGGCAGAAAGGTACAACTGGGTGTCATCCGCATACATGTGGAAATTTACCCCATGTCTGCGGATGACGTCACCCAGAGGGAGCGTGTAAAGGGTGAAAAGGAGGGGACCGAGGACAGAGCCCTGAGGGACGCCGTGGGAAACTGTGCGGGGGTTTGAAGAAAAACCATTGGAAGAAACAAAATGTAAACGGTGGGTCAAATAAGAATGGAACAAA
Organism: Hydrolagus colliei; assembly: GCA_035084275.1. Lineage (NCBI taxonomy): Eukaryota > Metazoa > Chordata > Chondrichthyes > Chimaeriformes > Chimaeridae > Hydrolagus > Hydrolagus colliei. Next base: position 13,562,387 of record CM068754.1, read on the forward strand.
TAGAATAGTCACGTTGACCTGTTAAAAGAATCAACAACGTATTGCTTTGAGATGTCTCGAAGATGTGATACGGCTCTATATCAAATGCAAGTTTTATTATTATATTAACATAATATATTTAGAATGATTTTCAGTGTTGAAAAAGAGAATTCCTGAATCAAGTAATGACAGAAACTTCATAATTTTTTTAATTTTTTTATTGACATTAAACCCTTGTTGGGTTTCCCTGATTCACATTCAAACTATTCAGAAAGGATGTTGTTTTTATTTCAAAATGTTTCAAATTGGATATTTAAATTTAATTGTGTTTCACAGAAAATAACCAATTAGAATCACTGCTGTTTCTTTTAAACCCCAGTATAGATCATCCGCTTCAGAGGCACAAGCTTTATTGCAATTTGGGGGGACTCTGACATGACCCATTTCTATCTTCAAAACCCTACAAAGCAGAATGTTGCTCTCTGATCCTATTCTTTTTATGTAGTGTTTCATCTCCATTTCCTGTAGCCCTCTGTACCATTCAGGCCAATTTAATTTTGTTACTATTCCAGCTTCCTAAACACCCATCATCGTTTGTGACCTCTAATTCTAAGCACTTCAAGCTAACTCAGCAGTGAACTTTTCGTGAAACCTCTACTGTTGATCTCAATTGAATGCACCGTGTGGTACCTACCCACCTCTTGGCATTCAGCACTCAAATTATTTGATAGAGGCTTGTGAAAGGAAGCAATTGCTTTTACTTTGAACTTCCAAGAATATAATCAACCCCATGATGTGCACTTTTTTTTCCCCCCATGTCAGAGAATGGTAATAAGCCTCAAACTACATTTTACTTTCTGTTCTGCATTTTTGCCTGCCCGTGACATGAGAGTGGAATTAATTATTTTGATGATATTGTAAAGCATAGTTCTGCCATTGTAATATGATTAGACGTTTAAGCTCAAGACAGTTTAGCAAAATGAATATTGGCTTTTCAGCAGTTGGCAGCATGATTTTTAGTTTAATAAGATAATTTTGTATAACGCACTAGAACAAAAAGGCTGGAATTAAACACATCTCTTCTTGCTTTAAGCAGAACATTCATGGCACATATGTACCTACTGATTGAAAGACATTTTTTATTATTAATGGTTTCCTTTAAATCGTGCAATTTCTTGCAAACCTCCGGCTACATCTTCTAAGTTCCTGTGATGGTGGTTATGATGCTCTGTGCCGTATTTAAATATTGGATAGCCATCCTCCCTTGTCTGTATGTTCCAGTGACATGTTATGGATCCCATGGCGCTATTTCAAAAGAAGATGGAGTTTCTCCCAGTACACTGGCCAACAATCCAATAATATTTTTACTGTTTTGGTCTCTTTAGATGTTGACATTCTGGTGCTTTTATGAATTAAGTAAGACGTAAAGCATATCTCCAGATTGTGGTCAGAGTAGAGTTTTTACATTTTGATTTTAATATTCTTTAGGTTTCCAAAAGGAATCCTTGTTTATGACAAGGAAACGTTATTAAGAATTCCCGATAGAAATTGCCATGGTTCATTTTAGACGCCAGTATCTTTGGATGTTTTATTTTCAATTTGGAAAAGGGTTTAATTCTGTGGATTAGACTGAATTTGTAAACAATTTATTTCACATCTAATTATAGCAGGCGGTGACTGAAGCTAATCCACTGTACCTGGCAGTACTATTAGACTTTGAAATTCATATATTGAGATTGAATCCGACCCAATAAATTGAAAGAAAATCCTACAGGAATTACCAGCTATTTTATAGGTTCTAATACGATTTGTTCCAAATAATACATTAGTAGAAAATATTGTGTGGCAAATAAGTAAATAATTAATTAATTTTAAAAACAAGCAGGCAGAAAGACGTTGTCTAAGATGTCTCCATGCTGGATCTAAGTTGATCTCAACTAATTTGCCTTTAAATGAAACCTTTCCCAACCTGGTGTAGCAGGAAAGTGCAAAATGAAGCCATGATTATCAGCAAAGTGTACTGGTCTATTAATTCTATTAACTATTCTATTGTTCTATTAACTGCTGTGCACAATTAGCTGCCGTGTTTCGCCCACAAATATGCAGTCAATTCACTTTACAGTATATTCTGCAAAGCGCTTTGAGACGTTGATAAGATGTGAAAAGCACTAAATCATATATACAATATATTGTATGTGAAAAACGCTAAATCAAATGCAAGGATTATTATTATTATTGTAATTCATCTAAAGCCCGAGTTCCTTACCATATTGTACGAACAATTGTAAACAATTGAAATTCATCAAAATCATTCTGTGAAATAACAATACACCATGAGAAAGGATTGCTTGGTGGAAAATGCAATGTTTCCTAACAGATAATTCCCACATTGTATCTGTTTGGAAACTTCCCTTATTGCCCCCCACCTAGTTTTGGGGTTTGTCTAACAAATCTGCGTGTTTCTCTGCACACGAAGAGAAAGACTTCACTGGATCTGACGTGAGACAATATGAGTGCTGTGCTGTAATTTGACTTTAGTAACCACGGATTAATAAGCGAAAAGTCAAACAGGGTTCCTGTTCTTCTATGCAATCGAGCGACCACTCTTGAAAATACAGGAGTGAGGAAGAGTCCAGACTGCACAACTGACACTAACCTTTGAAGATCATGAACGAAGACTGACTACTCGAAGACAACTCATATCTAAACAGTGAGATACTCAAAGGCAACTCGTATCTAATCAGTCGCAGCACCAAAGAAACAACAATGCTTTCAGAAAAGGATGAATAAAAATTGGTTCCGAAAATATTTGCTATGAGCTGAGAGCTATTGTTGTTTACACAGCTCGCACTCTGAGTCCTGCATCGAGACAGTCGTTTATTGCTTGTGGAGCAGGTGTGCCGCAGTAGAGCTGAGAGAATCACCTTATTGTGCATCCAGGCTCATATTTTGTATTCTCAATGTTAAGTCAGGGACCAGCAATTGTTCTTTATTTCTCAGTTTCAAATCAATATTAATAGATCGAAAGGAGATGCTTATAACTCCTAATATGTAGTTATATATATTTTAAAAACTACGGTTTGTGAAGCAGTGATAGAGCATTCAGTTAAGCAACTGCTCATGCAAGGTGAACACACTGTGCTGCCCAATGGTACCTGCTGTTTCTGAAGTTTAGCGAAACAATCGTAGTGATGCCTCGGAATTGTTTAGTGTGAAGAGTCTGGAGGGGGTGATTGAGGCTACAGTGGGAGGATCTGGCAGTGAACATGTAAGTGTCCTGCCTGTTATGTCAATTTGTTCACCGGACTGAAAGACCAGATTCGACCACTGTGGAGACCCACAGCAATAGCAGTACTGTATCTATTCAAGCACAAAATTGAACACAGTTTTCTCAGACAACTCAGACATATAGATCCAGGGAAGGTCCTAGCCTTGTAATACTACTCCTGACATTATATATACAGTATATGTGTATATAATATATTTGTGTGTATGTATATATGTTTAATCATGTACTTTAGAAGCCTAGCGTAGGTTTGATCATTGAATGTAACAGCTTTTCACCTGTGACTTGATCGAAATGCACAATTCACGAATACGAGAAATTCCATGAATGAAGTTCATTGGTGTATTACAAAGCAAAGGTAATATAATATGATTGCAATCAGCAAATGTGATCACAATTCTAGAAATTGTGTTGCGGCATGAACTTGAGAATCAGTGATATTAGCAGCAAATAATCTGTGGAAGCTGTTCTCCCAGCATTATTATCTGTAAGTAGATAACCTAACTCAGTGAGTCTCCAATTAGAATCATTAAATTTTACATCAGCAAAATCATTACAATTTTACAAGAAGGAGGCTGTCCATTGTGCCTGTTCTGGCTCTCCTCAGTCTTGCCTCATAGCCTTGCAAATTATTTCTTTTTATTCCTAGGGTACCTATCCAATGCTCTTTTGAAAGCTATCATCAAATCTGCTTCCACCACTTTTTCAGGGAGTGAGTGTGTTCCAAACCAATTACACAATGATAATAATAATTTCTACATTTTATAAAGCACCTTTCACATTGGGAGTCCATCTCAAAGTGCTTCACAGGATATACAACAACAACAAAATTACGTTTGCAGAGTGCTTTTCACGTCGGGAGGACATCCCAAGGCGCTAAACAGTCAGCGGTTGGGTTTAAGAACATAAGAACATAAGAATTAGGAGCAGGAGTAGGCCATTCGGCCCTTCGAGCCCGCTCTGCCATTCAATAAGATCATGGCTGATCTTCTCACCTAACTCTGATTACCTGCCCTATCTCCATATCCCCTAATCCCTCTATTTTTCAAAAATCTATCAGTCTCAGCCTTGAAAATGTTCAAGCATCTACAGCCTTCTGGTGAATTCTATAAATTCACCACCCTCTGAGTGAAGAAATGCTTCCTCAACTCTGTTCTAAAAGGCTGACCCTTAATTTTAAGACTGTGACTCCTGGTTATAGATTTTCCTACCAGGGGAAACAGTCCCTCGGTGTCTACTTTATCTAGCCCTTTAAGAATCTTATATGTTTCAATAAGATCCCCCCTAATTCTTCTGTACTCTAGAGAATACAGCCCTAGTTTATTCAACCTATCCTCATAGGTCAGTCCCCTCATCCCAGGAACTAACCTAGTGAATCTACGCTTCACCCCCTCTAAGGCAAATATGTCCTTTATTAAGTAAAGAGACCAAAACTGCACACAATACTCTAGGTGAGGTCTCACCAAAGCCCTATACAATTGCAGCAAGACTTCCCTACTCTTGTACTCTAAACCTTTTGAAATGAATGCTAGCATGCCGTTTGCCTTCTTAGTTGCTTGCTGCACCTGCAAACTAACTTTTTGGGACTGGTGTACAAGGACACCCAAATCCCTTTGAACTCTAACACTATCTAACTTCTCCCCCTCTAGAAAATAATCTATTCTTTTATTCTTGCTACCTAGGTAAATAATTTCACACTTGCTAACATTGAATTCCATCTGCCACCTACTTGCCCACTCCCCTAGCCTATCTATATCTTGTTGCAATCTTTTCGCATCATCCTCAGAGCTCACTCTGCTACCTAGTTTAGTGTCATCTGCGAATTTAGACACATTACATTCAGTGTCCTCGTCCAGATCATTGATGTAAATAGTAAATAGCTGAAGCCCAAGCACTGATCCTTGTGGCACTCCCACTAGTTACATCCTGCCAATTCGAGAATGATCCGTTTATCACTACTCGCTGCTTTCTACTTTTTTAACTATACACTACACTATAATATACAGTGACTTTGTATCTTGTAGATGTAAAGAATCTGACTTGAATCCCCGATCAGTTCTTTTATGGTGATCTATGTCATCCCCTAACCACAACTTAATTAATTTTGTGTTGCCAACTCTTTTCAACCACTCACTACAGTCCTGGACCTTCAACCTTTAAATGTATACGAAAACACATGGAACATGTTTTAGAGCTTTTAAATCATGATTAGCTTTCTGGCAGGGAATCCTGTTGTCCCATAACTATTTTGCCTCAGAGAGTAAGTCTGCGTAGTAAAACAAAATAGTAAAACAACAAATCAGGTGTCATAACATTACAGCAAGACCATTGCTAATTGGCAACTTGTTGAAGGGGTGAGAATTGTCTCATCAGCGAAAGCTTCCCTAATTCTGGAGTCCTGGATATTCTGTCTATATAAATACTGTACAACATTTTGGGGATGGGAAGAGAGGCAAATGTAATGTGTGATCACATCACACACCCCATGTTACTCTTAAAACCCAAACTTACGTCTCTAAATGTGATACAACAGCAACAAACTTGCGCAGCTCCAAAGTCTACTTGTCAAACTCGATAACACTGCAAGCAATAATTCCCGCAGCCTGTGACCTCTGTTTATTAAGTCAGCAGGAGCTGTTTATTGCTTTGCATCCTCTGGGATTCCTACGTTTCATGCTTAATTAGATATCACATTCATTGTTATTTGCTGGTTGGAAAGGTTTGCCCATAGGAAAAAATATGTTATTATCTTGAAATTCCTGTTGGTTCCACTGAAGCTTCAGTGTGTGCATTGAGCATTACGCTGAAAATCTGAAGGTTGCTAAGGGTCAGAACACGAAAATGAAGTATTAGATGTCACAGTTAAGCCTCAATAGGCGAAATTCAACAGCAAACATCATTGCATGATCAGCACATTTATTTCACCTTTACCAGTCGACCCCTTAAAGTAAAAAAAAAGTAGCACAAGGAATTGAGCTGATGTTATGAGAGAAGGCTCAAAGCTTCTTCATCAACATGACATGAACAGTGTTTGTATTAATTGGGGAAAGCATAGATGTGGTCTTGTCAAGCAGCTCAGGATAAAGAATTTTGTACTACAATCTGTTCCACACATTTAATCCTCAGCAAATACACACACAGGACAAATGGTTAAGTGCGCCCCTGCATTTGGAGGGCTGCTTTACCAGCGAGCAGTGCTTTGTAACTTCCTATTGATGGACTGAAAATAACTTTCCCTGTATGTGAATCTGGAGAAAATCCATGTTTCAACTGAATGTTGCTCTCCTGATTGGCACCATCTATCCCACGCTGATTGACACTTAATAAAATATACAGGAAAGGCTGTTGTCTGACCTGACTCACTGGATTTCCAAACAGCATGTTTAATTCAAGAGGTCTGTCGGTAACAATCCTTGCATTTGATACATCAGCTTATCACATTGTAGAGACACCTAAAAGCCCTCCAATGTGAATTGTGGAGATTGTATATTTTGTAGGAAAATGTGGCAGCTAATTTGCGCACAGCAATGTCCCCATACATAGCCATGAAATGACTGATCAATTTTATTGGGTGGAGGGGAAACTTGTTCAGGACACTGAGGGAAATTCCCTTTACTTTGTGAATATTGCCACCCGAACAGGCAAATGGGAACTCGGTTTAACATCTCATCCTGAGTATGGCACCTCCAACAATGCAACACCCCCCCAGTACTGCATTGGAGTGTCAATTCAGGCAATGGAACTGGAACCCATACAAATGTCTGACTCAAAGATGAGAGTGCTACCAACTGAGCCAGGTTGACACCATTGTTTCTCCTTTGTTATTTAGCTAACTTATAACAAGACCTAATTGGTAGCTAAACTGAAGATATCAGAGAGCTGTAGGGTTTCTGCAGGCTCCTAAATGGTTTTCTTAGAGGAATGCGTTCTCTATTCGAGGCCTGAAGGTCCAATTCCCAGTAAATCAGAATTGCTGTTTGTTCAAAAGGCAGTCCTCGGTTTTGCTTTCTCTGTATTTAATATTTTGACAACAGCCTGTTTCATTGCTGACAACACGAGGAAAGCTGAAGATTTGATGTTTCCCATAGATCAGTGGACCTGTTGTGTGAACTCCTGAACCGTTTTCGGACTCCTTCGAAAAGAAAAGCATCGATAAGTATCCAGCTGAGAGCAGTGTTTTAAGTTTTAAGGACAAGTACAAGCTAAAATTAACTGATACCTAATGGGATACATCATTTCTTACCTGTGTCTGGTGTCTAGAGGGTAGTAGGTCAAGGTTAAATTATAGAGTTCTGGGGCGAGATAATTACCTTTGCTAAACGGGAAACTTTCTCCCGGCAGATTAGCTGGGTTGGATCTTTTTTGCAAAGTCTTCGGATGCTGTGGGATTGCTGGAGCTATTCTCTTTCCTTCCCTAATGCTCTTTCACTCCCCCACACTTTCATGAACCGTTGCTCTAAGGTTAGCCACTCATTGAATAAAGATTGGCACTCATGCACTAAGTGGGTGTGGGTCTTGTCTTTCACCCCATAGTATTTCTTCACTGAATTTCGTAATTCCGAATAATTAGTTATCATCCTACTTTTCCAGTCTCGCAATTATACTGTATGACAGTGATATGCAGTCTAATAATGCAAATAAGGCTGAAAAAGGTAATCATGGATGCAGCAGAGACTTTATGGTCCTGTGCTTGCAGATAATGTTAAAATGTAACAAAGTGATTGATGCTTAGTAATGCGATGAGTGTTCACATGTTGTCACAGTTCCGAGATAAGTATGTTTTACTCTCTTCGGGCGATATTTGCCTTTCAGCTGAATGTCCACAAAAGGTAAAGGCCGCTATTTATGTATGCGAAAGATTAATGTGTTATCTGACTACACGTACTTGGTAAAAAATTAATACATTGCGCATTTGCAAAGTTTAAAACTATACTGACCTTAATCTCAACTAGTAACTAAAAACGTAATTGGTAGATTCTGACGAGCATCAGTTAATCAACTGCAACAGAATTAATGTGCTCTGTGCTGTTTCTTAATTCCTGATGCACTAACTGCCAGCAGCAAAATGTGACCTGGATTAGAATTGCTCTTTATTGCTACTTGACATCTCTAGTTTCCGAACTATCACAAAAACGAGCAGAAATAAAATGGTGTTGCACTTTTGTTTTAGAACCGTGCCATCATGCTGTTTTTTTTCAATAGGATTTCAGTCCCTCTCCTGGGCTTCGGCTTCCTTCAGCCTATTAGGGTTTTTCAGATCCATTAAAGCACTGTTTTGATATTCCCCGTTTCTTTTACACCAATCCTGTATTTTTTTCTGCTGTAAGTTACTGTTCATTTTATTAATGTTGGCATACGATCCATCAAGTGCCTCGGTATACTGGAGTAGAGCTTTGCCTTGTCAGCCCCTCAGAAATGAGGACAACTTATTATTTAGGCCATTGTTTCATAGTCTGTTTTCGTTTTTATGCCAAACTGTCAGTGACCAAAATCCCCAACTCACTAATGAGGCCACCTCATTAACAAAGGCCAAAAAAAGGCCTGTCTGTTCACTGCCCTTAAAAGCTAGTTTCCCCTGTACAGTAGTTACCTCTCCTTTCTAAAAATAGTGACAGGAAACTGGTACCTCCTGGGTAAGCCAGAGTTTTCAAGGAAGAAGTGGAATGAAAAACAAACAGTAACCCAACCACGAAGTGTCATACCTCAAGTCACACCTAGGAATCATAGTAATAATAATCCTTGCATTGGATGTAGTGGTTTTTGCCTCTTGTAGAGATCTCAAAACTCTTCACAGAATATACTGTAAAGTGAATCGATTTTATATTTGTGGAGAAACACAGCAGCCAATTGCACACAGCGGTGTCCAGCAAACAGTCTTGGATTGAGTGACCAATTTTTAAAAATATATACTCATTCCTTTCGTCGGCAGTGTTGTGACACATGCAGAAACTGATTGCCATACTTAGGAATATCCAACCAGATATAAGCATGGGAATTCGCTGGTGTAATGGCATGTTACAAGAGTCACATTGGGTGACGTACATCCCACCTTCAAGTCGTGTGATCCTCCATGAATATGGAGCTGCTGCACTGTCAGTTTCAGGCTGTGGAGTGACAGATGTTGTAGCTTCATGTGGTCCTATCCCGCCTGTCTTAGAGCTCTTCTCAGTTTGAATTTGAAGCTTCAAACTCATGATCATGTGCAAAATTTTGTAAAGTAACACCGATTTTGTCTTCCCTTCCATTTTTTTTAAAAAAGAAAGCTAAATATAAATGCAACCACCAAAAATAAATCCGAGAGCTCATTAGAGGGAAAGATGTCATCGCTGGGATATAGAACGCTTTCAATTCCTCAGTGCTTTCATTGGTGTGTCAATCTGACTTGGTTTGTATCACTCTCACCTCTGAGTCGGAAGGTTGTGAGTTCAAATCACACCTTATTTCAAGTAGCATAAGGTGATGCTTCAATTTAGTACAGGGGAGTGTTGCATTGTCAGAGGCTCTGTCCTTCAGCTGAGACATTAAACTGAGGACCTTCTAGTGTTCAGGTAGATCTTGAAGATCCCATGATGCTGCTCGAAAGGAGAAGGGAGTTTTCCCAGTGAACTAGCCAACAACTCCATTTGTTTCATGGTCATTTGTGGGTCATTTTTGTGCACTTTGTGCTGCTCGTTCACTTACAAACACAGTCACTCCACTTCATAGCAAATCATATGAAGTGTTTTGAGACATGCTCCCAACATGAAAGGAACTGTACGAATGTAAAGATGATGACTGTTGGCACCAATACAACAACAAATAACAACAAAATTAGATTCATATAGCGCCTTTTACGTCGGGAGGGCAACCCAAGGCGCTGATACCAGGATCAACCAAATTAGGTACATGTTAAGCTGGAGGCAGAAAAAATGTACCGAAACACGTGAATTAAACCCGTCTGAGAAACCCCTTCACATCAGTCTTGTATTTCCATTTCCCACTCCAGCCTTCATCATGATCTCTGTAAACCAGACTGACAGTGAATGACAAGACTGTACCACACTACCAAATGTCATTTCACATCGACCTGATTCCTGGGAGTGCTGGAGGCAAACCCCTACAACACCCTTGTCAATAGCTATGAGCAAGAAGCCAGCACAACCCATTTTGTGTTACTGGATTATATATTAAGTCTCATCAAAACACATTGTGGGAAAAAAATAATTAAACACCATTTTAAAAGTACGATGATCCCATTCCTTGTCATGCTAGGATCACCCAATTTGTCAGGCATTTAACAGGAACCGAGTGGGAAGAATTCCTGCTCCCTATCCATTTCAAATCCCTATCCTCCAAACCCTGCTGACAACAAAAAAATTACACTTGCATAGCACCTTTCACACCAGGAGGACATCCCAAGGCACTGGACAGTTATTGCTTCAGACCCAAGCTGAGGATTGGGTGGGGGGGGGGGGGGGGGGGTGGGAGGCAGAGAAGGGGGGGATTAGGAGTTGCCGATGGGTACATCGAAGAGGAGAGTCTTGAGGTGACACTTGAAGGAGGCCAGGGAGGCTCAGAAACCAGACTACCAAGCCCATGCATACACTTGTACATTTTCATCATGTATGAATTACCAGGACTAAAACAAAGACTAATTATATTTTGCTGATACAAATCATTAAGGATAACTAATATTTAATTGCGCATGTACCAATAAGAAGCAGCAGTGGCACGAAGATTGAATTTGTGCTTGCTCCAAAATGACACATTCATGATTTATATGTAATTTCTTATCAGTTTGAAAATATTGGATAACTGTCTTTGTTTCAGCCGAAAATGCTGCATTTGCAAAACAAATCTCCTCACTAATTGCATTATACATTTTCTGCTTATCCAAAGCTCGGTTACAAAAAGGAAACAACTAAATTGGACACTGCTGTGCGCAATTGACTATCACGTTTCTCCCACATAATCCAGTCAATTCACTTTAGAATATATTCAGTGAAGCGCTTTGAGACGTCTAGAAGACGTGAAAAACGCTACATCAAATGCAACGATTATAAATATTTATTAAAATAATAATTATCTGGGGAAAAAGATCACCATTCTGCGGTATTTTGGTCCAAAGCACAACTTGCATTGGACTCATTTCGAGGTGGGACTTGGAGACAGATGGAGGGGGAAGCCGAGATGGGTGGTAGAGTGAGGGAATACCAGAGATTTGGGGCATAGACTCCAAAATCGGGTAACTGCTATATGAAATTTTCATACCATCAGATTTATATTGACGCATATGGATCCTCCTAAAAGTTTAATGATTCTGCAATACACTTTAATGCACAGCTTTAACCTCCTGTTCAACATTAAAAGTTGCAGTTGCAGCTGCTGAGATTGCACTCTTTCCTTTTTATATAAATATATATCTATATCTATATATATATTGCTGTGTCTCATATTATGTGATGAATAATGAGGCCTCAAATAGATTTACAGCCATGTTTACAAGCCAAATCTCCAGAGGAAAATGTGAATTGAACTTAAAGCATGTATAAATTTTTGTTCCTTAGTAAAATCATAGTACTGTACAACCCTGGAATTTATATGGGCAACAACAGTGTATGCATAATTTTCAATAGAATTTAGTACACAGGTAGTCCCCGCTTAACAAAGGGTTAGAGACTTTAAAATCCTTCGTTAAGCGAAAATTTCGTTAAGCGAGTTTAACTGTATTACCGTATTTGGCCGCAGCCAAAACGCCGCCCCGATCTGAGCCTCCCCGCTAAAATCAGTTTAGTTCCTCGCGGTTCCTAGCGCTAACATTTTCGGTGTACAGGTTGAGCAGCCTCAGTCCGGATTCCGGAATGTGATAAAAATTGCACGAATAAAAAGCACCAATCCTACCCGTTCCAGTCCAGGTCTTCACAGTCACCGCACCGAAATATCGCAACCTGGGCCCAGGAACTTGTGGACTCGTGACGCGTTTCTGGCGTTCCGAAGTCCGGAAATACCTGAACCCGGGCTCCGGCGTTTCCGGACCTCAGACGTCAGAAACACGAAAACCCGTTCAGCTCGGCTTCGGTCCCTGTATTAGCGAAGGCCGAAGGTAGATATAACTGCTATTGAAGGCTACATGACTTTAAATACAACAATAAAATATAAAAATGTTAGTAAACACAACAATAAACAATAAAATACAGACAGCCCTCGATTTATTATTATTGAAGCCGCGAAGCCGTGCAGCCTGTGCAATATGGGAGGAGCTTAAGCGGCAGAATGCTGGCCAACCAGAAAATGATGACCACGAGAAGCCCGCGAGATTTAAAGTGTATGTAAACATTCGTTAAACGCAGCCTTCGTTAAGCAGATAAGTGGTACAAATAGAAACCTTCGCTATGGTGAACTTTTGTTGACCGGACGTTCGGTAAGCGGGGTCTACCTGTTTATCAATTTAAGACAGGAAACTCTGGTTTGACATTTTAGATTTGCTGAACTGGAATGAAATGGATTTTGTTTTGAGATTCTGCAGTTTTAATTTTCAATTACAACCACTGTAAAATATTAAGAAAGCCCTGTTTGATTTATTGAATTGATTATATGTGTCAATTTTAAAAATCTAAAATTCACATTAAGTTTATTTTGTACAGGCAAGATAGGAACATATTTTCTTCCAGTGATATAATATTGCTTTGTTGGTTTTAATATCTCAAACTTGTGTATCTAGGATGTATAATGAACACGATTGCTTGAAGAATCTTAATGGAGATGCCTCCTGGAAACAGGAAGTATGTCACACCGACACACAGGAATTACAGTGATGTACTTCCAGTTATCGCATTGAAGAAATATATATTTTTGCTGCATCTAATGTCCCCCTTTCTCTGCATTCTCTTCTCCACTGGTGCTCATCTCTTTGCTTTTCTGATCGCTAGAAGGTTAAGAATAGTCCACACACAGTACTTTTCTCACCCGTCATTTCCAGTTGTTCTTTCAGTTGACAGAAAAGCCAGCACATCACAGAATGTCAGTTCACATCTGAGACAAGACTTTAACACACAGGACCTTAACTGGAAGCCTGTAGCAATCATCTCTATCTCCATATCCCCCAGATAAATGAATTTGTCATTCATTTCATGACTGTTCATCGGACATTGTTGTGTGCAAATAACTTATGAGTTAATAAGTTATTGAGTTATGACGATAGGTTGATTAATTTGGGCCTATATTCTCTGGAATATGGAAGAATTAGAGGGGATCTTATAGAAACCTATAAGATTATTAAGCGGCACGACAAAGTAGATAGTGGGAGATTGTTTCCCCTGGTTGGAGAATCTAAAACCAGGGGGTCACAGACTTAAAGTTAGGGGTCAGCCCTTTCACACTGAGTTGAGAAAAAACCTCTTCACTCAGAGGGTGGTGAATGTATGGAATTCTTTACATATTCAAGACTAAGTTAGATAGATTTCTCATTTATAAAGGGATTAAGGGGTACGGGGATACAAACAAACAACAACAAACAAAACTTACATTTATATAGCGCCTTTCACGTCGAGAGGACGTCCCAAGGCGCTGTACAGTTAGGTAGGACAAGAGCAGGGTGGGAAGGATCAGGGCAGGATGAAGAGTAGTAGGAAAAGTAACTGTATATTAGTGGGCGAAACGTGGCAGCCAAATTGCGCACAGCAGTGTCCCACAATCAGTCATGGAAGTGGGACTAGGGGCAAAAGGGGGTAAAGAAGCAAAAGGGGAGGGGTCGAGGCAGGGGGACGAAAAGCAGGAAAGTCGACTGTATACTTGTGGGCGAAACGCGGCAGCCAAATTGCGCACAGGTATCTGGAGTTAGAGTAGAATATCAGCCATGATTGAATGGCAGGGCAGGCTTGATGGGCTGAATGGCCTATTCCTGCTCCTATTTCATATGTTCTTATGTTCTAAGCTGCCTTGTTTGCCAACAATTATATGGTCACTAAACTTTACCGTGAACCCTGTGAAGTACTTTTAGATGGTCTTGCAACAAGAAAGTGATTATGTCAGATGCAACTATAATATAGACACTTGGTGGAGGATGATGCCTGTGTTTCAGATTTCTATCTCTTCCCTTTAACAATAGGTTGTGTTAATACTAACTCACGACTTCCAACTCTTCTCTTCACAAGCTACAGAGAATTCAGAAACCTGCAGGTCGTGGCCTCTCCCACGATAGGCTCTGCGAGCGTTATCAGCCCTATCCTTTTCCAGCTCTCCTCGCTCCCCATTCCCCCAGAGGAATCAGATCAAAATCCTCAACCTCACTTTTAATTCTCTCCATGTTCTTGCCCCACCCTTTCTCTGTAACCTTCTAAAACCCAAGCAATCCACCTGCTCCCTCCACTCAACAGGCACTGGCTAACTTCATGTCCTCCGCCATACTTGCCTCATAATCCCACAGGTGTAAATTCTTTAAATGATAGACATTGACTGTTTCCCCCCCCCCACCACACCAAAGTAGCCATTATTCATGTGTGCTCTTTGACAATGAATGTTGGCAGGCTATTCAATTGGTGGCCATCGCATCTGAGTCCTCACTCGATTGACCTGAGCCAAATGTAACTTGGCTTGTCTATTTCATAATGTACCACTTCCATTTTCAATCTCAGTGCAGTAAGGCTGTATATCAAACAAACACAGCACCGAGAAGCCACTCTGTGAGGTGGAAGATGGATTTGTACCTCATCATAAACTAGTGCATGAAGGATAGGAAGTATGCATGTGGAACAAAGTATTTCATTTTAGACTTGTAAGTTTAAAAAAGTGCTTGTAAAACTAATACTGGATTGTAGTTTTACTGGTACGTTTGTAAATTTATAATTGTGTGCAGTTGCTATAGGTTCAATATTGCATTAAATAATAATTTATATTGATAGTTGTATAGTTTTATCCCATGTGTTCAAATGTGATTTTATATCTGTATCAGAATGAAATATATTTTAGTTAACTGACAGGATGAGCACCGAAACATCATTCAGCACTGTCTTACAGTGTTTTTGTGTCACTTATACTTATTTACTCACCATGTTACTGAGCTTTATAGCCTCCTTCACAATTGATTTGTGCTGGCAATTAGTGATTTTGTTGGTTTTATGATTTTTTACAAAGCTAGGCAGTAATTTCATGTTGAAGCATTTTATACATCAGAAGTAACCATCAATATTTATTAAATATGTTTTGTCCACAAAATACAGTCAATCCACTTTACAATATATTCCGTGAAGCGCTTTCAGACATCATTAATGATGAGCAAGGATTAGTATTATTTACAATTTGTAAAAATGCAGACATGGCTAGATTTCTACACGTTTTCTTGAAAAGGTTCCACTTAAACCGTTTTCCTGATAGTACATAATAATAAACACAATTTCTTCTGCAATTGGGAAGCATTTTTCTACATGACATCCTTAGGGAATGACATAGAAACAAAAGTTATGACAAAGATTAAACAAAGCAATATAACTGTCTGTGTAGAAATACTCATATTTTAGCCAGGTTGTGCATTCACAGTAAAATAGAATTGTTACCTAAGAATGGGAAATAAAACATTTGCAAGATGACTATCTTTCGATTAGAAAAATTTATGTATATCAGAAAGGACTGAAAAGTGGGATTAATGTTATCAAAATGAAACTGAGAAAAAAAAGTAGAAGTGGTTCAGACAATTAGCAATGGATCATATGTTTCTATGTGTATGTGTGGAAACACATTATTTTCATATTTTCAAAAAACATGTGCCTATTCCAGAGCAGAGACTAAAGTATAAAATTCTA
The DNA here is from genome assembly GCA_035084275.1 of Hydrolagus colliei. Classification (NCBI taxonomy): domain Eukaryota; kingdom Metazoa; phylum Chordata; class Chondrichthyes; order Chimaeriformes; family Chimaeridae; genus Hydrolagus; species Hydrolagus colliei. The sequence goes on from CM068754.1 coordinate 13,578,428, forward strand.
AAGTATATATCATCATAATATTAAAGATTAATAATATATTATCAATATTACAATATATTATATATATTTTTTAATTATTTGTAAATTAGGAATATTAACCAAATAGATATTTATGCAAGTTGTTTTGGACCATTCTTTCAGAATTTTAAATCAAAATTTACAAATTCAATTATAACCTTTTTCCTATTTAGCTGGAAGTTGCACAGGAATCTTTTTCTGAGGGGAAACAGAACAGATGCAAAAGCAATTAATTTACAATAATTCATTCTTTTACAAATGAGGAACAAGTAAATGGCCTGATTATAATGTCCGCCTGGGAGCGATTTCTTCCACTTGAATGATAATGAGGAATGTTGATTTTTTTGTTTAAAAATTATTGCGTGTGAAACATGGGAACCTAGCTAGCACAGAAAGCAGCAAAGTATGGTGACCTATAGCAGAAAAATTGCTTTGATACCACTGATCAAAGAGGTTCCATTTTCCTCTAAATGCCTTGAGTTGGAGCTAAGGTGTCAAGTCTTTCACAGATTACTAGATTTGCTCTGCTCTAAAATTTTGATGGCAAACTGCCAATAATGTCATGTAGACATAATATTATTATTACTTGAGGGTTGTGTGGATCCAGTACCAAAATTCAAAGTGTGGCTTAAGCGGCACAGAAGACACTGTGATCACAAATTGCCACAAACCATCGGTTTCTGGCATGCAGGAACAACAACAAAATTACGTTTATAGAGTGCCTTTCAAATCGGGATGACGTACCAAGGCACTGAACAGTCAGGGGTCAGGACCTGAGCAAGGGTGAGGAGCAGGGTGGGGGGAGAGGGGAGGGAAAGAGTTTGAAGGGTGGTAGAAGGTATGATCGAAGAGGTGGGTCTTGAGACCGGTCATGAAGGAAGCAAGGGAGAAAGCGAGGTGAAGGGACTGTGGAATGGAGTTCCAGAGTGTGGGGACAAAGAGGCTGAAAGCCTGGCCACCAATGGTATGGCGGGTTGGGCGGGGGACATGGAGCAGACAGGTGCCCGCTGAACGGAGTGGGAGGGAGGATTGATAGCGAGTCCCTTGATAAGGAGGACAAGAAGGCAGAGGGAGCCCTGGTCACAAATGGTCAGGATATCATTTGTGACATTGACCAGGGCAGTTTCCATGCTATGGAAATTGATGAACTTGCTCTATTTGCTCCAATTGATCATGGAACAAAGACTACTCAGTACTATTTTAGATATGGGCATTAAGGTTTCCATATTTTTAAATTGAGCCCCAAAAAAGCCATGAAAGGAAATGTAAGGTTAGCTAGTTTAAGGAGATTTTGGTTCTTTTAATTCTGAAGTATGTATCTGGAGGATTTTCGCAGGCCACTGAAACACACTTCTGTTTTTGAATTATGCAAAAAGGTCTTTCACATTTACTTGAACATCGAAAGAACAGGCCTTTGTAAAATGTTCTTACCTGTTCACCAGAGCTGCAATTGGCTAATGTTTAGGGATGAGACTATTGCTTCTGCAACTGTCAGTTCCATAACAAAGTTATAGGTCTGACAGCAGGGAATCATCAAAAATGGATCAGAATATTTCCGTTTCTCCTGTGGAAATGAGTGCTCCAAGTGAGCACTAGCTGCTTGAATATTTTCTGACATTTATCTAATAAGGATTATGTCTCTCCATTTGCTGTCTCTACTCACAAGGAGTACAAATTACAAGAGGTCAACGAAAGGTTGTCATTGCAGACCAAGACTTGCAAAATCAATTCTGTAAATAGGATCAATACAATGGATGCACAGATGCAATGGATGTACCTGTTCTAATGGACACATTTAGGAACTTAATAAAATAATTCAATCATGGTGCAACTACCGATTGCGTTCCTAGAATGTATTGGGTGCCATTTTTTTGTCCGGGGCGTAAGAGCATCCATGTAAAAATACAATCTAAAACTGTTGAGATTATACAGTCAATGGGTAATGGTGTGATAAAGCTTGTTTCAATCCCATATGTTGAATGTGATTGATTCTGACACCCACACAAATTTATTCTTCAGGAACTTTTCTGTTAGTTCGCGGATTGTTAAAAATGAATCATCGAACTCTGTCAGGGTGGTCCAATGAGTCTGATTCCATCTACCACCGCCCACCCACCTCCCCACTCCTCCATTTCATCTAGCCCATCCCATAATCCCATCAACGTTATGCTATATGTCTGGACAAAACTATTGCTTATGTGGCCCATGCGTGCTTCTTAGATAGGGCATCCGGAACCTCAGCAGAAAAAAGTTAGACAACCCTGATCTATATGATCACGCACACCACACAATTGTGTCAGTTTGGCAACATGGCAACTCAGATGCTCATATTGTTGAATATTTATCATGTGACCCTGAAACAATTGAAACAAGAATGAACGTGAGTATTTTTATTGCAGGTTTCTCTACTTTTCTCTTCTCCTGAAGAAGAAATTTCAATTGGGGTAGAGTTCAGCTGTTGTGATCCTTAAAGTATGATCCTAGATTGTAGCATCATTGTGTACTGCTGTGCGCAATTGGCTGTCACATTTTTCTCACAAAATATACAGTCAATTCACTTTAAGTATATTCTGTGAAGCATTTTGAGACATCTAGAAGATGTGATAAAGCGCTATACCAAATGCAAGGCTTATTATTATCATTGGGTTATAGAGTATATGATAGCTGAGTCCATTCCTGTTCTCACCTGTTGCCCACATATGTGCCATTGTGGTAAAAACACTGAATTAGTAGCTTGAGTCCCAGATTAGGTTTTTCCCAACCCCATTACATGATGGGCTCGACTATGGGAACTCTCTCCTCATCGGCCTCCCCAGCTCCTCCCTTCACAGACTGCAGATCATTCAGAACTCTGCAGCTCGTGTACTCTCCCGTACCAGGCTTCGCGATCACATCACTCCCACCCTCGCCCGTCTCCACTGGCTCCTCATCACCCAGAGGATCGAATTTAAGATCCTTGTCCTCACTTTCAAGGCATTCACGGCCTTGCCCCCGCCTATCTCTCTACTGTCTCCCTATCAGCCTGCCCACACCCTCCATTCAGCAGATTCAGGCATGCTGCGTGTCCACCGCCCTAACCGCCCAACCATCGGCGGCTGGGCTTTCAGCCTCTCTGCTCCCACACTGTGGTACTCCATCCCGCAGCCCCTCTGCCTCACTTCCTCCCATTCATCCTTCACAGCCGGTCTCAAGACCTTCCTCTTCGACCGTGCCTTCGGCTGCCCCACTAACTCTTCCCCCTCTCCCACTCGCCTTCCCCTTACTTTGAACCCCCCCCCCCCCCCAATCCCCCCCCCCCTGCTCGAGTCCCGACCAGACTATTCAGCGCTTTGGGACGTCCTCCCGACGTGAAAGGCGCTGCATAAGTGTAATTTTGTTGTTGTGTTGTTGTTAAGGTTAATTACTGTTACAGTCTACTGATTCGGTCGACATCAACTTCACATATTTTGAAATGAACCTGCAAACATATGGTTAATAAGCTTGCTGCGGAACTCAACTATCAGGCCAACAGAGGAACAGCAATCAATTGTATTCAATGTAAATTTTCCTCTTCTTTTTTTACAAAGGTACGGATGTGGGATTATAGGTATTTGTGTGAAGTTTGATGTAGGAGAGAGGCTTCCTTTCTGTCTGGCATCAACAACTTCTATAGAATTCAAGAGTTAACTCTTTCAAGGACGTTTCTTCCTCAACAAGGCTGAATATCAAATTGAATGCTGAAATCATAAACATTTGCCATTTTAGGTATGGGCATCAATGTGGTTACCAATGTCTCAATTAAACTGTTTCAGGATAATGTAAAGTTCCTTTAACTTAAAAAAAAAACCACAGCATTCTATCAATTCAAATTTACTGCTGCTGCAACCATCTCATTAATTTCTTCATATGAAAGGGGGGTTACTGTTAACATTTCAACTACAGGTAGTAGCTATTTGTAGTTTTAATAAATCCCTTTGGTCTAATATTGATAGGATCCAGGTACATAGAGTTTACTCTGCATTTATTCTGTGTCCATGGTTTTACAATCACCGCCACTTAATTGACATTGAAACAAAAAGCAGCAGCATTTTCTTCTCAGTGTCAACCCCACCGTTACCAGCAATGGCTGGAAACCATATGGCATCTCATGGAATTTTTCCAAGGCTTGATTCCAAGCCCTGGCAGATCCTTCAAGGTTCTTTGAAGTTGCACAGAAATGTGACGCAATGAAATTTGATCTAATTAATCAGAATTTTTTAAATGTACAAGTAGTATGAATGTGCAAGCCTGATGCTGTCACAGTAAAGGGTTTACAGACTGCAGTATAGTGTTTATTTAAACAGATTAATTTAAATCCATGAAGTGGAGTCCTTCAAATGTAACAGCTGTTTTTCTTTAATACTGTACTTATAATTTCCTCATCAAGAGTCCATCTTCATCTGCTTACAATTAAAACTGTAAGAGAACATGTGCACAATATATATTAATTTAATTAGTTTCCAAAAAAATAACTTCATTTGGTTCCCTTCAAATATTGACACCTGTTTACTTTGAGTACCACTTGCCTTTATTTTCACTGACTCAGGTCTTTCATTATAATTGCTACAACTTGCACAACTTCCTTCATTAGCAACTAACTGTAGTTAGTGGATAAATCTACTATCATGGAGCCCTGTAGCTAAGTGGTTAGAGCACTCACCTCACAAGTGAGAGACCTGGATTTGATTCCCGGCAGGGCGAAATGTTTGGCAAGTTTCCTTACTCCACACGCCTCTTTACCTAACAGTAAGTAGCAACTCTGTTGTTTGTCGATTGGCAGATCGTTTTTCCAAGGGTACTAATTCCTTTAAAAAAATAAGAAGAATGAATTGGTCACTTCAGTCCACAACTGTTTGTGGAACACAGCTGTGTGAAATTGGCTGTCGCGTTTCACTCACAAAATATACAGTTAATTCACTTTACAGTACATTCTGTGAAGTGCTTTCAGATATCTTGAAGACGTGATGAAGTGCTACATCAAATGCAAGGATTATTATTATAATTAACTAAAGCTTTAGAGAATTAACATAGTACAAATTGTGTGCTGGATAAGTCATTTTCAAACTTAATACCCTTATTTTCTGGCTCCTAGTTTGAGTTTATTTGCTTCTTGAAATGTCAGAAGTGACAATTTCCAGACAAGTGCTTAAGTCCCGTCACTCATGGAGACCTTTAACTCATTTAATCTTTATTTGTATATTTTACCATGATGGAGGTGCTAGCTGATTCTGTCACATGACATCAGCAAAGTTTTTGTAACACAGAACTATCCAAAATTGTTCTCTACCTTTTCAGATTCTTTTCATGTGGATTGTAATTCTGCGCCTTTGTTTCAAAGGTGACATTTCTTAATGTTTTTCTGAAAGACAAAATGAAACATCTACGGCATTTAAGATATGCCAGTAATGCATCCACATAGTGACCAAGAGACCAGACACTCAACACAACAATAACAAGCATGTGCCTTCACTGGTTTCTAACCAGTCTCTTATGTGGCACTTTATCAAATACCTTTTGAAATTTTTCATATATATGTGATGTGCATTCTTATTGAGTGTCTTTCACTCTAAGCAGGTCTTTCACAGCTTAGTAGATTTTCTGTTTCCTTTTGCCTTCCTGCTTTTTGGCAGTATTTTGCTGCTTACATTTGCACTGTTTTTTTTCATATCTGCAGCTTGATTTCATTCGTTATTATATCTTTCCTATCTGTAAAAGTATAAATTGCGCACAAAATCCAAAAGACAATTTCCACTGGAGTCTGTGAAAGTATTCTTTCATGCTCTTATATTCTGTCAAAAGATGCTACAATACCACCAGCACAATTATAAGATTGATTAGAACAATGCATTATTCCAAATGCAAAGAAAATGTTGGTATATTGAAGCCTTTTAAACCCACTTTCTTTGTACGTTTCAGGCAGTCAAATTATTCTATATGGTTTAATTTTTTTTAATGAAATGACAGTGTTGCTGGTGAAATAATTATTCTTATATAGAGAATACTGTCAGTCATTTGAAAATAGAATAATCTCCTTCTACTTAACTTTTTTTTCCCAAAGTGCTCTTTTTTCTGTTTTGCTTTAGGATACATTGCTACTTTGACCTTCATGCTGCGGTTCTCTGACTTCATACATTTTATCCTCACTAAACTTGTCAAACAGGGTCACATTTATTCATCGTATATACTGGGGTTTCGATAAACATGTAATGGGAAGTGTGCATATGTTATTACAGAAGAAGTGATATCAGCATTGAATAACAAAACAGGCATTTCAAACTGTTGTTTGTGAGCAATGCAATTTTGTTTGTGTTTGCCTTTACAATATATTTAAGAGCCAGAGATAACTACATACTCAATAAATGTGATGCTCTGTGCCACTGGGGGCAAATGGAAGACAGGCAGTCAAGGTTGAACGTGACGGGGATGGCTTAATATTCTGGAGCTTGATTTGATTGCCTCTGGGATTTGAAGCCAAAAGAATTGGAAACTTTCCAGTTGGAGACCAAATGTGGGGAGGAATCTATGATCAGATTGTTGGGAATAATAAATTGCAAAGGGATTTAGACAGATTAAGTAAGTGGGCATGGCTGTGGCATATGGAGTTCAATGTAGGGAAGTACGCCGTCATCCACTATGGACTGAAAAAAAGATAAAGCAGAATATTTCCTTAAAGTGGAGAAATTAAGAACTGCAGAGGAGCAAAATGTCCATATGGGTGTCCGTATCCACAAGTCTCTAAAAACTAGTTCTCAGATGCAAAAAGTAATCAAAAAAGTTGGTCGTTATCTCAAAGGGACTGGAATACAAAGGGGAACAATTGATGCTTCAGCTGTCTAGAGTGTTAATCAGACCCCATTTGGAGTACTGTTTTAGTTTTGGGCACCACACCTCAGGAATGATATATTGGCCCTGGTGGGAGTGCAGCCCAGATTCACCAGAATGTTACCGGGCATAAAAGGGTTAAATTGTGTGGAAAGGCTGCGGAAAGTTGACTGTATTCCCTTGAGTTGAGAAGGTTGAGGGATCATTTGATTGAGATATTTAAGATAATAATGGAATTTGATAGGGTAGATACAGAAAAGCTATTTCCTCTGGTGGGGTACATAACAAAGACTGGAACAAGGCTTAAAATGAGAACAAAGCCATTTAAGAGTCAGGAAGAGTCATTTAAAATCCGGAAGCATTTTGTCACTCAAAGGGTGGTAGAAATCTGGAATTCTCTCCCCAAAGAGGACATGGATGCTAGATCCATTCACACCTTCAATGGTGAGGTTGACAGATTTTGGGAAGGTCAGGATATTAAGGGATATGGAGAAAAATTGAAAGGACTAGTTGAGGTACAGGTCAGCCATGATCTAATTAAATGGCCGAATGGACTCAAAGGCCAACTCCAATTCCTGTGTTCCCGATAGGCTATGGTAGTTGTGGGGGCAATGGCCTTTTGATGTTCCAGGCTTTCAGATGTCCTTTGAATAGTACTACTACATTTATTCTGCTAATGTACGATATTGTGCCAGGCTCTCACAGCGTGGACACTTCTTACAGTTAACACATGATTTACACGTTGGAGCATTAATAATCTAACAAAATCATTGCAAATTGATTCAGTGATAATAAGCAGTCATTGCATATTACTGCACTTGCAACTAATAGCAGTTGACAGGACAAATACTAAAGGCAACTTCTGGATGTACTGCAGAGTGCAAGATGATTTGGTCTTTTATGAAACTTCATCGGGGTGCTTGCATTTCACCTGTAACTTATAATTCAGTGAAAACTGGCAATCAATGCATAATATGTTGGCAAGGTCTCTACACACAGTAAAGCCAGTGCTGTCACATCTCCACCAGTGTATTATTACACATGGCCTTCAGCTATTGATTTTCAAATGCCAATATCTCAATCGATCAAACACATAATTGCAGTAGCGAAGCTTTTGCCTACGGAACAACACTTACAGATATTGTGGTTGCCTTTCTGACAAAGTCGAACCGTTGAATTGGGGTTTCTCAAACAGTCTTTCGATTGCTGCCTACGCATTGCAATTTTACCTCTGAGTCATTTTGTAATCCGAAAGCCACAAGGTTTTGTTGTGCGCACATCTGTCCGTATCACAATTGTCTTCTTCAGATGTACCTTTTGTAACATCACTTTGTATTTGGAAGAAAAAATGCTGAAACCCAGTAGTGATGCCACTGAAAACAACAGATGGCAATGCCAGAAGAATTATTGGAACCTGAAACATGCTTTACATCAAATGAAATATCATTGACTAACTCTTAATTTTCTGCCAGCTTGAGTTTGTCTTTCCAGGACATATCTGCTGCTACCTATTGGCTGTCAGTAAAAAAAACAGTGTTTTCTAGCTGATGGGTATATATAGTAACTGTTGTGATTATCACAAATGGTCCTTAGGAATCATAAAATATAATTCAATGCTTTTGCCCCTAACTCCACAAATCCAGTTGAAAGACTCATTATATAAAGGGAATGGATTCAGCTCTTTAGTTAGCAGGTTGCAGTTGTCATTGCATTTTTGGGATGCTCACTGTAGCCTGCAGCTCATGCTTATCTCTTGAGGTTTGTATTATAATGAGGGCAAAGTGAATTCAGCAAATCCTATTCGAGTTTCACCTTAAACCACTGTATCGTATGAGCAGTACTGTAGCTTCAAATCTTCCCTGACAAAAATTAGGGAAAATCCTGTGAAATGCTAACTATAAATGTAAATCTGTTGTTCCAATTAACAAAAGGGAAAATAACTACACAGCAGCAAAGGTTATTTTCTGGTATGGTCTTGTACCTGGCACAAAGTAGTTTGCATATTTTCTGAAACTGAACACAATGAAAAACAAATCTGAATGATGGGCTAAGGCAGTGGCTTCCAAACTTTGAATAGCAGCGCCCCCCACTAACTCAGCAAAGTTTTCGTTGCGCACCCCTCCACCCCCCAAACCCCCGTCTGTCACACTCGGGTCCTCAGCTCCACCCCCTGCCGGGGCTCCACAGCGGGCAGGGGTGGAGCCAACTGAAGCCCCCCAGTTTGGAAACCACTGGGTTAGTGTATTCATTAACCAACCCAAATTGGAGACATTTTTGGTCTTTTCTGAGCTGCTAAATAATTACTAGGTACTCCAACCTAAAAAAAACCTTTGCATTGGTTTGACCATTGCTCGGATCTATGAAATACCAAGTATATATTAGTCAAATATCAAATATACTAGTTTGAAAGAAAAATGTCAGTTTTGTGTTAGATTACGGAAATCGCTACAGTCTCAGCAATAGCTGAATATCAGGTTGTGTGGAGGCACGATTCACTTGCAGCTGAAGCTATATATATTTGTTTTAGCATATTTCCCATTATAGAAGTTAGCAGACAGTAAAGCCAGAGGAAGTTGCTTGCATTGCTGTATTGTGAAATTTAAAGGAAAACCTGTTGTCACATATGCTCTACACAGATTTGTAATTTATTCATAATTCAGAGCTGTAATTTGACATCCAGCTTTGGCCCAGGAACGTACGACATTCTGTGCCATATAAAGAAAAATCATATACTGCTCATAATTACCCATGTAAATGCTGTTTTCTGAAGGATGGTACTGTATAAATAATACTAAAGTTTGTCCAAATGTTTACTTGGTTTCTTTCTGAAATTCCTTTAAACAGCTATGATTCCAAGATTGACCCAGGCTATTCTGCTTTCAGAATCCACACTACTAATGAAAGAGCATATTTTCTTGATTTACTGGAGAATGTCAATCATTTGGACATAAAATGCTGATACTGTGTATAAAGAGCGATGGTCACTGAATAAAACAATTTCAACAAAATATTTCCCCTTGTTACCTTTCTGTTCTCCTCTAATCATCTCAGCTGCAGCACACTGTAAAGTCAGGAGGTGACGGTTTATTCTGAACCGATAGTTTCTCTGGAGAACTTTTTTCAAAAACCATTGCGCTTAAAACAATTCCAGGCTCATCTCCAAATCCTGCACTGCTAACAGCTATTAAGTGAAGCTGTTACACCAGGTTATTGATTCCATAAAACTTTATAATTGAAATCTAACGATTTAAAATAAATGAATTATCTTTCTTATCTGCCCACTATTCTACTTGCTTCCATTAACAATCGTTCAAAGGATCTCTGGAGGTTTATAGCTATGGATACTATTCAATAAAATTTTCCATGATGGTACCTTCAGCACTTGATCATTTTTCCTCTCATGATTCTGCCAGGGTGGTTGAAACTGAGAATTCATCCTACAAAATTTCATTTGGGGAAGGCACTAAATGATTTATTTTAGTGATTATTTTGCCCTTAGACAGCAATATGTAACGGTGGGACCTTATTGTCAACATCAGCAACAAAAACTGTGCATTCATGTTCCCTTTCAATCGAAGATCTATTTTTGGTGTAGATAGAGTGCCAACAGAAACGGTGGTGTTACACAGGTACGAGACTTTTAACATGTGAGACAAACTAGGATCTAAAGATTGAGCTCGAACTTTCAGTTGTATTTCTTCAGATACTTCCATTTGTGTACCTTCAGGCTTTGTTTCAGGAAATGCTGTTCTACTGAATTTTTTTTTAAAAAAAACGCTGAAGCAAAGAATGCCTCTAATTATTATGTATGTTTTCCATGCCTGAATTCAACTGCCTCACAAATCTGCTCAAAATTCGGTCCCTACCTGACGCAAGTACCTCCAACTCTGGTTAACTCTGTTGCACTGTATTTTGCACAAAGAGAATAGAAGAGTACGAGAGAATACTGTTACAGGACTCTTCATGAGACAGATTCTTAACATTTTGTTAATGAGACTCTATATCATTCCAATCTACGTACAATGAATATGCCTCAATGCAATGTAGAAATGAATAGTTGAAAATGAATTCCTCCTCTTGTCACAGATTGTAAATGAGTTCCTTTCACATGCAATGCCTGAAAGCCATAGGGTGAACATGAACCTGTTTCAGTTTGTCTATTTGTTTATAATAATATAATAAATAATAATCTTTGCATTTGGTACAGCGCTTTTCACATCTTCTAAACGTCTCAAAGCGCTTCACAGAATACACGGCACTGTAAAGTGAATTGATTGTATATTTGTGGGCTATTTGCACACAGCAGTGACCCACCAACAGTGGATTCAAATGACCAATTTATTATAGGGTTTTTTTTGACGGATTATTATTAGGCATGTGGAGTAAGGAAATTTGCCCCAGGATTCGCCCTGCCTGGATTCGAACACAGGTCTGATGCTTGTAAGGCTAGTGTTCTAACCACTGAGCTATACGACTCCACATTTCTCATTGCAAAATGAATATCCATCATATAAGGTGGTGTTGCATCAAAAGCTGTCAGTGAATACTATTCTTACAGGCTGCTGGTGGGGGTGATGGTCTATTTCCTTTCCCTGATGGAGCTGTGAAGTGCTTCCATTCAGCTTGTGTTGCTTTGTGGATATAAGAATCGAGAAACTGAACTGAAAAACTGAAAAATCCAAAGAGGAAGACACCGTCAAGGTTGAAAAGAGCAGCAGAGGTGCGTGAGATAAATCCAGAATGTGGGCTTATGCCGTGTCACTCTCAGGCAACATATTCAGGTTGGCATCAGCCGCAAATTGAAAATATTCTCTTCTGCATCAAATCTTCTCGCCAGATTATTATACCATATGTGGGTTTTTAGTGTTTCAAGCCAAGATGCTTTCATGGTTTTATCCAGATAAATAAATACTTCCCTGCCTTAATATGTGGGTATCCGTATAACTCCTTATAGAATTACGGCTTTGGTAACACTTTGACTAGGCTCATTAAACTAACCTTTGGATTAGTTTTGTAATATAATATACAGCGAATGCAAATGTTTAGTGGTGAAATTAAAGCCCACATTTTGAAGCTCAAATCACCCCCAGGGACCTGAAGAGGGATTATCCATATTTCAGTCTCCAGCTAAGAGACTGAGCTGACAAAGGGGAGCGAAAACTAACAGCTGCTCAGGATCAAAACTGTCAACGTCAAGGGAAATGCATAGAACAAGATTTATGATAAAAAAAAGAGATGACTGCAGGCCCATTTATATTCGTGAGGGCTAGGGTTTCAAAGTATGAGATATAAAAATAGGTTACAGTTTAAACTAAAATGAGTGAGAAGTAGCAGCTCAGAAGCTTTGTGTTTCGAAGGGTTTCCTGTTTTGCGTCATCCCTGACCAACAGACTGACCAACTAAAGAGAAACTTCCTTTTGAAGCTGTAGCAGTTGGGATGACCTAGATGTAGTGGAGGGCTTGTTATATTTTAAGTCTTAGTTGGAAACTTCCCACAGGCAGGATTCAATATCTTTCAAACTCTCAGAGTGACTTATGCCACAAGGATTTTATTTTGTGTGTGTTTTGGGGATGTGGTTGACAATCAATGTCTGCCAAGGATTTCATTTTCACTCAACTGCAATTAGATGCATTTCTACAAATTCCAACTGGAATCCTCCATTCTGCTGATTAATGACGTCAACTATTGCAGCAAGGGCTCCATGAGGAATCGATTGGACAAACCATTGGCCCACTATGTCTGATTCATTCAGTTCCAATGTCAACTATACCATGAACACACAAAAACACTGAACAGCTCACCAGTTGTCAATCTGTTCACCAAATCTGCATCAAAGTAGCCCCTTGTGACTCCGCAATGGGGCTGGATGATATGGGCTGAAGCAGAAAATTACTTCTTCAGTCTAGCATTATGTCAGGCATCCTGCCAGTCAACTTTATCTTAACCCAAAAGATCCAGAATTAATCTGATCTCAGATCAAATGCATGCTATGTGGTGTTACTCAGGACCAAATCAACAACAGCAACAACGTCAAAATTGGACTTGTATAGCGCCTTTCACGTTAGGAGGACATCCCAAGGTGCTGGACAGTCATTGTTTCAGACCTGAGCTGGGGACGGGGAGGGTGGAGGGAAAGTGGGGGGGGATTTGTAGTTACCGCGGGGACCGTTGAAGAGGAGGGTCTTGAGGCGGGATGTGAAGGAGGCCAGGGAGGGGGCGAGCTGGAGAGATTGTGGGATGGAGTTCCAGAGGTTGGAGGCAGAGTGGCTGAAGGCTCGTGCGCCAATGTTGCGGCGATTGGGTCGGGGAACTTGGAACAGGCCAGAGCCTATCCCAGCATACAGCTCAGCTTTCAGCACCAGGCTACCATTAAATTATCAGCAGTTTCACAGAGTCTCATTGCTCCTTGGCTGAGCAATCTTGTAAATGTTCAATTTATCTACCGCAAAAAGGGAAATGAAATGATATAAATATAACAATAACAAAACTGAGAGTATCAGGAATGGATTTGTTACTGCAATACTCATCCTAAACTATTAAAATAAGTGATAGTACAACTACATACTGATACATACACACATTTAATTCTCACCCTATTCACTCTTGTATCTCTTATTTTAAAATTTATTTTTCTCTGCTCTGACTTGCATCCTACTGCATTCTGCAGTCTTGGCCTTTTGGGGTTTTGTTTTAAATCACATGCTTTTCTTTTCTTTTTTAAAAGATAAGTATTACTTTCAGTTTAGACTTTGTATAAGAGCTTTTATGTATTGCTTGGATTAACAATTACACTGCTTTGCCACTATTTTACCGTATATCCTGTGAAGTGCTTTAAGACATCTTTCTAAAATGAAAGGCACTTTATCAAACGCAAGGTTGATGTTGATGATTATTATTAAACAAATGAACATTCTAACACCAGCTCCAGAACTATCAAGCCTCATTCAAACCTCATTTAATTTGATCATTTTGCAAGGGTTCAGACCTTCCTGAAAACACTTGTAATTTTCGCTTTAGTAATTAGTCTTCACAGTCAACGTCTAGTATTATTAATGGCCTGTATTGTTGTGAATGTTAGAGTGTTAGAAACATGACAATTAATTCTCCTGATGGAACAAAAGTTTCTCATTTTTTGTGGAGAAATTTTCAATTCCTGAGCATAATATCCTTCTTGCAACTTGACAGATGAGCAACAGGATGGTCAGGATTAGAAGCAATTCCCACTAATATTGTAACTCTCAGCTTGCTACAATGACAAGATTGCAAACTGATCATTGCATCTGGTGTAAAACATTCATTGTAGATGTTTTGTGCAACCAATGGCTGAGTGGGTTGGTTTGGAGACATCCTCTCCACGTGAAAGGCCCGATACAAATATCATTTTGTTGGATTTTTTTCATTAGAATTTCAATGCAACATACTTGTTAATACTCTGCTTTGACACCTGCTTTAAATAAAGCATTACAACATGATTTCTTTCTCCTGGAATAATAAATACTAAAGAATTCAGTATCTCATATGAGACATGATTGCGTGCTCCTTCATTGTGATGTGGGTTCAGGCTATGTGATGTTTTCTTTGACTCCCAAGAGCTGAACCTCTCTGCAGTCTCATTATTGCTGCTTTAAACATACCATTGTTAACTCTATTTGTGCGGTGTGTGGGCTACAGAACATTAAAACTTTCTGTGAAAGTTCCAAAGTGTTGACCTTATTATTTTTTATTTGCACTAACTTCCATTTACCCTATCTCTCTTTATACTTTAAGTAATGTAATTTCAGGGGCATGTAATTTGGATGCCTTGAATAATGAAAGCTCTTACCATAAAATCAGGAAAACACATCTGCTTACCATGAATTCTTTAATTTAACTCATAGCTATTGTCATATAAACGTATTATTGAAATGTTTGGTGTGTTGTGGTCTTAAAGTAAAAATTAAATTATCACTCACTTTCCTACCCATTTTAACATCTTTGTTTGGAGAGCGTAAGCTAAAATCATGAAATAACATTCACTTCCCAGGTATGGTATTTTTGAAAGATGACAATACATTTTCTATTTAGTGCTTTCAAGAAAATAAATTGTTTATGTATAGTTGATATGCACACTCTGTCTTTATTGCCCAGATCACAGATTGTATTCAAGTGCTGCGAATTTCTATTCTTGACCATGGAAAGGAGGACAGGTGAAACAAACAAATGTTGTTAAATATTTTGGAAGAACTCTTTTGTTAATTATGGAGATCCAGTGCTGGATTTGAAACCCTGGTAAACAGTGGGAAAGACAAATAGTCTATTTTCAGAAGGTGCATGAATAAATATATCTAAGTCCACTGAAAATTATTAAACTCAATTCAATCAGATTACAAGGTTTAAGTAGCTTATGGTCAGAAAAAAATAATTAGTGAGATAATTAGCTGTTCTTAATAATGACAATCACACCTGGCAAATAAAGAATCACATTATGTAAAGCACAAGCTCTTTTCACTCTGTTGCCAAAACACATCATTATCTGCTCAGCGAGCCCTCTCACTTTTTCTGTGCACAAATAGCAAAACTACTTAGCCATTAGGATTGATTTTCATAACAGCTGAATTTGCATTTGATCTGAATTCCTCTCCAGAATAATCAACAGAAGATTCATATTTTTACATCCTCTGAAATAGTCACTACATCTTATCATAAATCCTGACATACTTTGAGATGCCTACCTGATATGAAATGAGCTATCGCAAATGCAAAGATTTTTTTTTTTTTTTGTCTTGTTTAAAATGGTTTACCATACCTAACAAGTGACTCAAGCAACTCGAAATCAATATTTGTGGTGCTTAAATAATTTTTTTTAACCAAACTACATTACTAAACAGAAATCCACAATACTATTAACTTTCACCAAGCTTATGATTAATTTGCTGGTTGATTATGTTTTTTCATTACCATATAAAATCAGAAGTAAATCATCCAAATATTGAGTACCACTTATATTGAGAGGGTATTTTTGTGATGTCTAAATGTTGTTATCGGATGAAATTGGTCTGGATTACTAATGGAACTGTATTACTAAAGAAACTCATAAAAATCATTGAGAGGAGGATTTGATGGTGAACCAGGCAAACTCATAAAAATATTCTTAAACTTGTCACCTTGTTTAATACCATGTTTTTTAAAACTGACATACATCTAGAGACATTTATTTAATGCTATATTTATCTTATGGAATCCCTTGCCCTTTAAATTTAAGTAACTAGATTGGATAAGTATTCTCAGATTGGTTTCAATGTAATTAATTTATTTCAATGCACTTCGGCCCATCTAATCCACGATCCAATGTAATTTGACCTTGTCGAGTCATTATGAACTGAGGTCTTCAAAGTGGCCTCACTCTCACTTGGGAGTCTGAAAATTGTGGATTTAAGCACCTTGTGGGCTTTGAGCTGATAGTTTAAGCAGGCACTCCAGGATAAAGCTGGAGGAGATCTGCATTATGCCAAGTGCCATCGCTCTTGCTCAATGACAAACACATCCTACTGAAAATAAATGATGGATTATATATTTTAAAAAGTATTGTTGAATGTCTTGGGCTTGCTTAAGGAAAAGAAAAGTTTTGACTAGTCTAATGTTCCAAAGTTCAAGATTAGCTTTGGAAGAATACTCAGGGGATATGTCACTGGGGAAGCCAAGCAGTGTGAACCATTTTTTCCCTGTCAACTCCAAGCCTCTTACCTCTGTGAATATTTAATTTTTTACAGCACAGACTGGAACAAAAAGGCTGCCTCAAGCAAATTTCAAGCTGCTTTCAGCAAAATCTGCTCACTCTTGATCATGTCACAATGACAAACCAATGTTTCCCTACCATTGAGCTCCTGAAAATAGGATATAGTTCCCAACGTCCTGCTCATTCTGAAAAATGTGCGGGGTATAAGTCTGCATTGCATTTTTCAATAACTCATTAAAAAAAATTTGCACAAAGCTTCAGAATTTGACACTTTGTTTGTGCAGTGAAACATCCAGCTGTTTGTAGAAAAATTGCATGCCTTTGCTCTGTTCCCTGCCAAACTCTGGGTTTCCATTGGATTCCTTAATTACTTCTGCCACTCTGCCCCCTCTGGAACTCCATCCTGAAGTCTCTGTGCCTCACCCCCTCCCTTGCCTCAGTCAACATCAGTCTTAAGACCATCCTCTTCGACCGTGTCTTTGGACATGCTCTTTTCCCCCACTCTCCACCATCCCAGATCCCGACCCCCAACCTCCCCACCCAGCTGCAGTACATAACACTCATTATCCAGGGCCTTGGGACGTCCTCCCAATGTAAAAGGCCTGATACAAATAACATTGTGTTGCTGTTGTTGTTACTGTCAGCAGTAGCACATATTCCAAAGTTTGAATTCACCAGTTTAAATGTAGTTTTTGCACTATTCAAAGAAAAATAAATCATTGAAATTTCAGCACTGGAAAACACTTAGCAAAGCTTTTCAAAAATCAAATTAATGCAGTGTATCTGTCAATATAAAATAATTCAAACAATGTCTATCATGGATCATTAGGTTTCCAACATAGATCTGTAGGTGTTTTTTTCTTCTTTTGTGAAAAGCTTTCATGGATATCATAATGAAAACCTTGTTTTGTGTGTGGAGATTTCATGATGTGCTATGAAGCATTGGTGTATCAAGGCCAAAGCACAAAGTTTGATGGGTGCACTGCAATGTAACAGCATGTCAAGGAGGGGGAAATCTCAGAGAAGTTTATTCTAAAAAAAACGTCACATATTAGTACACTAATTATAAAATAAATTGCCCAGAACTGGAATGAAATTTCCTAAAGGCATATAAAGAACATCCAATTCGTAGCTAAACCACATGGTTAGTCCTATAGTCTATCCTTGGTTTGTGTTGATCTCAGCTACATCCATTGTAGGAATATTAGAGTTGGCCTCAGTGCCCACTTTAGGGAAGACAAAATTGGGCAAGCAGTCTGTTTCTGATCTCTATCCAATATAACAGGCTGGAGTTGAGTTTGCTTGGAAATCAGATAAGAACAGAATTGGACTCAACATCAATGCAGCCCACAGTATTTTTCACCCACAAAATGCATCAAAGCACTTAACAGTACATCCTGTGAAGCTCTTTGGGATGTTTTGGTGACGTGATAAACTGCTCTTTTAAGTTCAAAGATAAGCCACCTGACACTCCCAGTCAACGCTAAGGTAAATAATGAACGTTGAATGTGAAGCAACGGAGAGAAAGGACTGGAAAAATACTGCAGCACAGTGGTACTTATAAGAGTGCATAGCAGAGTTATGGAATAAACATTAATTAGCTTTCACTTGTGAAGGGAGAGATGTAATAGAAAATCATACCTTTTTTGAAGTGATGGTAATCCTGTCTTTTTCAGATGGACACAAATTATAATTGATTGCAGCTTCACAACAGAATCATAACAACAGTATCTTAATTAAATCTGTTCCACTTAAGGTTATAATTGTAAACATCAATTATATTTATAGTTTGAAATTCCCCATTAATTGCTTAGAAAACTTTTTCTGCTGTGTATAGTACTGTATGTAGGTATATATAGTAAGAGACTGTTACAAGCATTTGGTTGTACAGAATGAATGCAGCGAGAACAAATCCATTATTTGTGCTGTCTACTGTAGTCCCAGCAGAAATAAATAGGTACAGTTCTTTAAATCTAAGAAATCCCTGCAATTATTTTGGAACTGCAATATACAGTACTTTATATCTGCTCCACATTGCTTCCTTGATAAATATATAATAACTTGTATGCAAATCAGAAATGGTCAGGAACAGGAAGCATGATCCAATGTCAAATGGAAAACACTGTTTTGAAACCAGCAACCATACGTTTTCTTGGTCTTATTTTGTTTCCTGACCATTCCTAATGAATACATAAAATTGCCCTATGTTTTTAGTATTCAAACAATATTGAAAAAGTTATTGATGATACTTGGCTTGACAGTACAGCAAAAGTTTTATTGTGTTCAATAAGATTTGAGAAAAATAATTTTAATTAAACTCTCTCATGAAATTGGGAGATCCATCTGTAATGGATTTTATGCACTTTGTGAGAAAGTCAAGTGGCACATTCTCCTTGTATGCTTCATCAAATACAAAGATTATTATTATTGTTATTATATTACATTCCTATAAATGTTAAACAAATGAGGGAGATTGTGATAAATTTTCAATCCATTTTAAATTTGAACGTCAGTGCTGCCATGTGTAATTCTAATAATGATTGTCATTGGTTGATCCATTTTATTTTCAGCACTTGAAGAACCAATTAACCAGTTCAGACAAATCTTCCAGAAGGCAATAATATGTCAGGAAATGTAAACATGAAACCATATTGCAATGTGACCATTTGTGTAGCAAATTAGCACTCATACCAATTACGAATTATTCTGAACCCTGAAGGCGTTAAACTGCAAAGCGACTAAATAAATTGATACACAAGAACACATACAGTATATTGCTGATTATTAGATGAAGCCAACAAGCAAATCTTACTAAATAATTCAGAGAGTACATAAAGTAAATGGATGTAGAAGTATCCTTGCCAAAAGGAGTGTAAGAATAAACTGAATACAACTGCCATGATTCCTTATAAATCCATAACAAGGATTGTCTTGACCCAGGGGTTGTGTAAAGTTGTTGAATGACTTGTAAATGTACCATACCCAATTGTCCTCTAAGTAGTTGACAAGAAAGGTTAAACCAACTTTAAATTGAAACTGCCAAATAAATAGATAGGAAGTTATAAACACAGATAAAAGATGGGTATAGAATAGAAACCACTGGAATTTAGATAGAGAGCCGACTGATGAGACAAGCTGAAATAGCGCTATGCAAAGGCATTTTTTTACATGGTTTTAAATATGCAAGTAAGGAATGCTAACTTACCAAAACATTCATTTGAAACAAGATCCACTGATGGTATTTGTGCTCATATTATTATAACTAATCCTTGCATTTGATATAGGTCCTTTAACATTGGGAGGACATCTCAAATTGCCTTCCAGGATTTAACCAAATTGTAATGACTATGCATATTGTAGACAAATGTGGCAGTCGAGGTGTTGTCCTCCTCCATTTCAGTGCAGGAGTTCCCGTAAGGCAATGTGGAACCTTTAATGTCATCTTTAAATACCTATGAATTATTTAGAGCACCATTATACTTCTGGAAGTCCCTCAGCTCTAGAGAGTATTGAAGATCACTCTGAACCAGTGATCTGTGGTCTTCGCTTTGCCATCAGCACTGAGCTGAGGATGCATTACTGTTCAGACCATCAGGGTTTCAAGGGCAGCGTCAGGAAAGTATGGATCATTCTATACCATGCACACCCTTTAAATGTGATTGAAATACTTTTATCAACTGCAACACTTTAGTGTTCTCAACTTTTCTCGCTGTTTGCCATCACTTTCTCTTCTCTGCCTGCCTTTGGAATCCTTTTATACCCGCTTATGTCCTCCCGATGTGAAAGGCGCTATATAAGTGCAATTTTCTTGTTGTTTGTTGTATGTATACAGATATACATGTTTACATAATTGAATAAGGACAGGGAATGAGTTGGAAGGACGCAGTTCCGGGGAGCAGAGGGGAGATTAGTTGAGATCCCCCCCCCACCAATGCTAGGCCAAGTAGGTTGGGGAACATAAAACAGGTAATTGTTTATTGAGTGTTATGACATAAATATGTTTGTTATAGGTAAAAAAAATTGTGAAAACTTGATACAAATAAATTGTCAATGTGGTAATTTCTTCAAGCTCAATAGTGTAAGACATTTTCCAATAATACTGTAGTGTAAGAAGGCATATAGTGGCAATGAATTTACATGTTTCACTGCTAACCACCCATGCTATTATTGACCAGTAGCTGATTGTTTGGTTGGGTTTTGGCAGCATCATGAAAGGAAGCTTTGTTAGCCTTCTGTTGATTGACAGCTGTGTGTCATTCCAGTATTCATACAGTTATATTTCTTTCATATCACCTGAAGGAATATGATGTTTTATTTTTTCTTGCATTATTTGCACATATTTATATATCACATAGCCTACAATCAGACCTTGCAACACAATAAATATGGTTTCTTTTTTTATTGCTCTGAAAATACAGAGTTCAGGAATGCCATAGCAATTAGTTTTAAATATACAAGAAGATTTTCTTTTACTCTATTTGTACCAATTTTTCTCATTTACTGACAAAATCTAAGCAAAACACATATTTTCATAACCAGAGTAACTTTCCATTGTAGTTTCAAATCAATTATGTGTTCGCTTCAATTCGCTCCTTGCTATCTATAGATTAATTTCTCTGCCAACAGAGAGAAGCTTTCCTGTATGTCTGCCAATGAACAGATGCTTAAAATCATGTTATCTATGCAAAATTACAAGGTGGCATTTAGGAAATGATGATAGTTTTACCCTGATTGACTGGTTAACAATAACATTCCTAGCATTTGGTATTGTGCCTTATCACATCTTCAAGATGTCACAAAATGCTTCACACAATTGCATACAGCAGTATCCCACAAAGAACCGGGCATTGACTACAGGGATTATTACCCCCCACACATCCCCCCCCCCCCAATTCACTAACAGTCAAGGTTCCTATTTTTACTGCTAGGTAAACAAATGAGTGTGGAGTAAGGGAAATATTTTGCTCTACCCAGACATCAAACCAGGTCTTCTCCCCTGCGAGGTGAATGCTCTAACCACTAAGCTACAACACTCCACAGGACTTCATGTGAACTTTTCAAAGCCAGGCTGCTTTAGATAATGAAAGGACAAGACCTTTCTGAGTCTCAGCCAAAATGGAAAGGTGGTTGTGTACAGAAAGATTGAAGGCAGGAAGGAAAAGCAGACTGGAACCATCTTTCTATCAAGGAATAATTCTTCTCCTTGGTTCACTATACCATTGTCTGCATCTACACAATTAAAAGATTTCCTCAAATAGAAATTGATTTTCTTATAAGAAACGCAAGGTTAAAGAAAGAATATTAGTAGACCGAACAATAATGTATTGGTATAGGCCCTCCTGATTGGCTCATGCCAGCGCCTCCGCACATCGGGCGCTGCCAGCCTCAACATCCAAGGCTGTACTCTCCACCTCACAAAGCCAATCAGGAACCTCGGCATCATGTTCGAACAAAAACTTTCCTTCCTCCCCCACATCCGCGCCTTGACCGGCACCGCCTATTTCCATCTGCGCAACATTGCCAGGCTCCGCAACTATCTTACCCCCCGCGCTGCCGAAACACTTGTGCATGCTTACATCACCTCGCTGGATTACGGAAATTCTCTCCTAGTCGGCCTCCCCAGTTCCTCCATTCATAGGCTGCAGGCCATCCAAAACTCTGCAGCCCGTGTACTATCCCACACCCGCCTCCGCGACCACATAACCCCCACCCTCGCCCGTCTCCACTGGCTCCCCATCCTCCAGAGGATCGAGTTCAAGATCCTCGTCCTCACCTACAAGGCCTTACACGGCCTTGCCCCATCCTACCTAACCGATCTACTCTCCCCCTACACGCCCACCCGGACCCTCCGTTCAACAGGACTTGGCCTGCTCCAAGCCCCCCGCCCGAACCGCCCCACCATCGGAGGCCGGGCCTTCAGTTTCTCCGCTCCCACCCTATGAATTCCATCCCCCAATCCCTCCATCTAGTTTCTTCCCTTTCCTCTTTCAAGGCCGGTTTGAAGACTTTCCTCTTCGACCGTGCCTTTTGTTCCACCCCGAACTCTTTTACCTCCCCTTCGTGTTTCACCCCTTCCCAAACACTCCCCTCCCAGCTCGGGTCACACGCCTCTTGTTCAGCGCCTTGGGACGTCCTCCCGACGTGAAAGGCGCTCTATAAATGTAAATTGTTGTTGTTGTTGTTGGTGGTAGTGAATTATACTGAACAATACAATTTGGAAATAGGTAAATAATATAAATTGGTAAATAATGGAGGAACTATGATAATTATCAAATTGTATTCCATAAATTCCACATGCTTTGAAAGACTTGCTTTCCATAACATATAGTGATTTGTTTTTTTCACTCCATAACATCAAAAGCTTCGTTTTCAATGCAGAATGTAGTTTGTTTCAAGAATATAATTAAAGATCACTGGAAGCATAGCTACCCACATTAATCCCACATGAGGGAGTAACATAGGCATATTTGTCTGTCAGACACCTTTGTTTCTTAATGCATTGCTTTCAGGATGAATCAAATAATAATCCTTGCGTATGACATGATGCCCTATCACGTCTTTGAGACGTCTCAAATCACTTCACAGGGTATACTGTAAAGTGAATTGACTGTGTATTTTGTGGGCGAAACAAATACAACTGTTATCTATTTGTTCAGGCAGAAAAATACAAGAAGCCTTTGATGACATTAATATTTGACACTTAAAATGTAATGAAACTATGCAGCATTCTGGGGAAGACAACAATTTACATATAAAATAATGATGTGAAATACAATTTGATATGGTCATAAATGCGGGTTAATTCTAATGATAATTGCTATGTTGCTATGTTTCATAAACAGCAAAGTTGACTTCAAACAATAATTATGAGAAAGAACTTAGCTTATTATTAATGAA
The DNA here is from genome assembly GCA_035084275.1 of Hydrolagus colliei. Classification (NCBI taxonomy): domain Eukaryota; kingdom Metazoa; phylum Chordata; class Chondrichthyes; order Chimaeriformes; family Chimaeridae; genus Hydrolagus; species Hydrolagus colliei. Next base: position 13,601,899 of record CM068754.1, read on the forward strand.
TGGTCGCATTTGAAATGCACAACTTGTAGCCTGTATAATAAAATTGTGTTAACTGCAAACGGCACACTTAAGAAGATATGCAAACATATTTATGCAATTAAGAAGCAGCTGATGAAACAGGATACTTTGCAGCAGAGATAACCCTAATCCAATAGATTTTGCATTCAAAATACTGTCATTTTGGTTCGCGCCCCCAAACATGGGATAAAGATTTTCCATGTAAACTGTTTTAACATAAAAGTATGGGTTGGGGGAGTGGAGGAGGAAATGTAGTACAAGTTAGTATCACTGGTGACAACTTGTGTGTTAAGTGTGGGTATTGGGTGTTACACCAATTCAAATGTCAGTGTGTATTTATGAAGACTTGAGTGTGCAATGGAGTGAATACATCCATGCTGATTAACATGCAGTTGACACAAACTGAGATATTTTACCAACGGGTAGTTGTTTCCCTTGATGAAATGTTAACCAGGTGTGGTCTGGGAGCAAAGGAAGTACTTGTGCTAAATGTGTTTAAAAGCCTCAGATGTTACAGATTTTCTCTTAAAGGTCATTAAAGTGCTATCATGCTTGTTGACAAAGCATCAAAGCTTGATAGGTTGAGGAGGTCTGGAATTCTGTTCTTGTTTAAAATCATGTACTGTAATAAAAACATTTATTCCATTTCACTATTTGAAATTATTAATGTGCCGTAACTGGATGATACATAGCTGCCAATATATCAGTTCCCTTTATCCCGATTGTAAATGGCTCACAATTCTACCATGAATAGAAAAATTATTTAAATAATACATGTATTTGCATTTGCTGAAGTGCCACATTAGATTAAAAGGCCTCGCATGATGAATTACATTGAAGTACAGACTATTGTTATGCAGAATGCTGCAGCTCAACTCAACGTGTCAACTTTCCACAATCAGTATTGAGTTGAACAATCAATTCTAACTCAGATTGGCTCAGTTGGTAGCATTTTTACCCCTGAATCAATCAGTACGTTGTGACTTCAAGCCCCACATTGGGACCTTGAACTCACATTTTACGCTGGCTGTCCAATACAATTATAGAGGAACACTACGCTGTCAGAGGTGCCAAATCCAGGTGAAACATTAAACCGAGGTACCATCTGTCTGTTCAGGCGAACGTTACAGATCTCATGGCACAATTTGAAAAGAGAAGGGAATTTCTACTGGTGTCCTTGTCGACAATCCCTCAGGTAAAACTGGCGATGCGCAAAAGACTAAATTCAAAAGGATTATTCATCATCATCCAACCATTCTTAATTTCTACTAATTGAGGAAAAATATTAGTCTTTCCATTGCCAAAATTAAACCTTAACTCAATTGTTATCGATTTTATTTTGTAAGGCACTTGAGATATTAGTTTTTACATTTAAGGTGCTTTAAAAGTGAAACTTGCAGTGAACACCAAATGGCTTTAATAGTTGATGTTTTTTGGACTCATCACAAATGATCATATTTTTTCTCGTAAAACATAAAGCAAAATGATTAAACCCACATTTTACTGGATGATCTGATTTTTCATTTGGCACCAAAAATATAGATCAATCACAATATATTCTAATAAACTAATTTAGCAATAGTACAATATATTGAATCCATACTAAACTATTTGTTTTCAGAGGGGAACATAAGTTATTATTAAAGTTTGTTGGCGCAGTGTCATGTTGCTGATATTCAAAAGTCAATTTTGTACACGATTGATTTTGTTGGTCACATAATAGGGCAATTTGTTATGTATATTCATGCAAATCTATTTTGCTCTTACGTTTTTGCTCTCCTGTTATGAATTTCCAAGGTGCCAAGATGCCCAAAGGCAATACATGATAAATGATCTTTGGACTCATTGAAAAATAACGCACGCTTCACGGGGAAGTTGCCAAGAATACTTAAGTTGCTAGAAGTATTGAAGTGCATTTACTTTATCTCATCATTTCCAACATAAATTCATGCGATACAGAAACCTTGTACTATTCATACAATGGGAAACTTAACCAAAAACTATGTTGATCTAACACACTCAGCAAAAATTGACTTTTTGAGTTTATTCCAGGAAGTTCTGGCCTTCCTCAATCTGAGTGAGAGCAGTGTTTAATAAATACTTCACACTGTACATTTGTAGAGGCCATTTGTGTCAGAAGGACATTCCAAAGTGCTTAATATTACCATCTGGGCACCAATATAGAAACCCAGAGAGGCCATTTTCGGCCCCACGATCTTAAATAGAGACCAATCTGAAATCCTCAGGCACCATTGAAAGAAGACATCAATCATGCTTTAGTGTTGCGAACCACAATATCTGTGCTTAGCGTCGATTCAATCTTGGTAGGGTTAATATTTCCGACTGTTTTCAATTGAGTTAGGTCAAAAACATTGCTGTCTCTGTCATGACTGGTAATTCCTGAGCATAATGTTACTGGTGCCTAAATGGTTTACACCCACCAGTTTGATATTGCATTGTGTCTTCCAAATAGTGCCTGTCAGATAGAACATATGATTAAAGCAATAAAGAACACCCCAAGGCACTATACTGGGAACTGAGTATTGATAGTTTGATTGGAAAATGATTCCATCAAATCTTTCAGTCAGTCTTCACCGATAAAACCTGTGGATATGTTTTTCATTGGGGTTCATGTACACTTATAAATTAAATAACATTATTTTAATTCTCCTGACGTAAAAGGCGCTATACTAGTGTAATTGTGTTGCTGTTGTTTAATGGATTAATGAAATATATAGTATCAGTGATAAGTGACAGGTTTCCTCACATTTAGAGAAAATTATTAGGGGAGTGGGGACAGATCTCGTTTCTACTGATGGGGACTAGTTGGATAATGGTCCTTCATGCCTTTTGAATGTCTTGCACTGAGTATGTCTGAAAAACAAACTTGAAAATGCAGCATTGAAGTTCCGTGTTATATTTATACAGAGAGCAGAACTCTCAGACATTGTGTATTATATAAATATCTTAGATGCCAAAAATGAATCATTTACATCAGAGTGGAATTGATAAAGAGATATTTTTGCATGGACTGAACTGAAACAAAAATGTTTGTTTGAAACAAAAATGTTTGTTTCAGGGGTCTTCTGATTTCCATCTCTGCCTCTTCCATAATGCTAGTTTATTGTGAATGATAGATGAAGGAGGCCATAGTCTTTCATTTTTGCTTGTCGCTTTCAATCAGGAATATCCGTTGGTACATACAGTATGCAATTCCCTTCAATATAGTATGACTCCAGAAGTCACTGAAAATTTGGGAAATACAGTTCTTTGTTCAAAGAGGAATTGCTGTAGTATTGATTAAAGAAAACCAAAGGTATTAATGTATTTCGTGTAAATAACAGAGGAATTAAAGATTCACTTTGGATCTGGGCAAAATTGCTGACGTTTGAAAATATATTATCAAACCGACAAGATGCAGAAAAACAAGAAAAGCAAAACCATGAAAATTTATAGTTCTGCAAGAGTTTGGAGAATGATTTTGGCATTGAAAATGTCCCAATTCCATTTTCTAAAAAAAACTATTATTCTTAAGCAACCCTGAACTGTATGAGTTGCTACCTCTCAACATTGCTGAATGTAGATACTGTAATATGTTCATTGCCAACTGTTTTGTCAATGGTTATTTAGCTTGAAAGGATTACGCGAAAACGTTTGCAAAGCATTCGAGCGGATAAATTGGTTGATGGTCCTCTCATCTGCTTAGCCTCTCCAATTGATTGTATGATTTAGCTGTTGGATTGAGTAGATGCATCCCCTAACAGCCTCAGAAGATAGATGCAGATGCATCTTTCCTTATAACTGTTGTCAACAACAACCTGCTCACTTCCTCAATCATGCTTCAACAGGATTGCCATGGTGTATATTGCTTTTGTAATGCCTCTGAAAGCATTAGCCACAGCTGTAAACCCTAACCACACACGCAGAACATTTTGTTTTTTTTACAGGACATTGATACATTGCTCTTTTTATCTAATCCCAAAAAGATTATTCCCATCTTTAATTTAATAGTAGAATGTGACTCATTTTGTGAAGTTGCCATATGAACAAGCCAAATTGAGATATGGTCTAAATGAACCGCTTAATTTTTAGATGCATTGTCTTATTAACTAGCGGCCGTGTTTATTTGTACTTGGCATGAGAGTTCTCTTTATCTCCTTTGATATTGACTAAATAATGATTTTCTTGTGGCTAAATCAGAAAGAGATGGTATCAGAGGGTGCCAGCTTTATCTTTTCTAAACGTGGTCATTGCATTGTGTGAATTATTTATCAAATGCGAGTGTTCAGGTACCTATTGTTTTCCCTCAGAAGTCGACATGTTTAAAATATTCACAAAGAAAGACAAAAGGTCTTGTTTGAGTCTATTGACCAAGCAGTCAAGTATTTTTTGAGCTTTCAGCTACTTTGCCGTATAATCTGACTCTCAGTAAGAAATCCATTGCAATGTGAAGCAAATGCCAGTTTTGAAGAGGTTAAGAAAGATAAACCATTACCAGGAGGATGTTTTGAGATTATTGCTTCACTTTCCAGATAGGGCTATATTGGCTACAACAATATCTAATAGATAGAAGAGATAAAAAATGTCATCTTAGTTTTCTCACAGAACATACCCCCACCTGTTTCCCATGAAAACTGAAACCCATATAAATACTTACTCACGTTTCGCCCACATACGTACAGTCAATTCATTTTACAGTATATTCTGTGAAGCGCTTTGAGACATCCAGAAGATGTGAAAAGCGTTATATCAAATGCAGGGATTATTATTATCATATTTAGAATAAATCACAAATAAAATGGGTCTTTATACTGCTTTGTGTGATACACCGAAGAATCATTTCAGTGTGTCAATATCCCACCATTACAATTTTAGCAAAATAAATTCAGTCGAAAATTGGAAAATTTAGAACAAATAGAGGAGACTGCTGGGTTTGAATTGTTTTTGATAACATTTTGAGAATCGTTTCACAGTCTGTACTTAATTTTTTTTATTCATTTTATAAAAACGCGTGACTCTAGGGCAAAATCTGTGTGAGAACAGACTGGGAACAAAATTAGATTCTGACGGGTAAAACTGATGGCTGGGAGTGGGGGCGTCTAACACTCATTTTGCTACAGTTACATTTTTTCACATGTATTGCAATTGTAAATGTTCCATTGGACAAATGCGACACTTCAGAGATTAGATCAAAACAATTTCATATCCCCTGTTGCATGTAGACAGTTTAAGTCCGATATGGCATCTTTGCTACATATGATTTTGAAATGCCCTGGGTTTTACGTATGGGAGGGGAAGTGGTTACAGTTGATTAGATTACTCTAACTGGGGAGTTTAAGACTAACAGAAATATTGGAATCACAAAAAGATGTTCATTATGATTATAGGCGATATCACCAACTAGAGCAAAAAGGTTAATCCCTTGCAGGATATCAGAAGCCTGGAGCATTTATGTCAGTACATATAAGATTGGTTTCAGAATTATTTTCTAGAAGCAGCAAGGGGAAATTAAGAAGTTTGGTTTGGGTTCACTTTTGCAACCAGCAAGGAGTGGGGATCTTTGGGGATAATCCCTAGTGACAGAAGAATGCATTTAAACATATGGACATAGTGAAAAAGGACATATAAACCTCGAATAAAATGGCTTGGGTAGCTAGATACAGATGTTGTTTATAAATATATGTGCATGTGCTATCTTTCTTCAAAATAAATAGAAAAACTAGAATGTAGTAAATAATGTAGAGAACATGGGATACCATTGCTTTATATTAATTGACAGCAAACCACTCTAAGAATGAACATGTGTATTACCTTTCATACCTCGTTACACCTACTTTAATGAGGTGTCTTTACATTTTGTTGCAGTGTGAATATTAATCAGACAGCTCAAAGACTGCTGCTGATTTGTTATTGAGTGGTTCTAGATTATACAGCGATATTTACTTTCATTTAACAATGTAACTCATGATTCACCGACAAAGCATTTGTTCAGCCAAGGGGGAGTTCAAACAGAACCCTACAAAAATATTAAGTGTCTGCTGCTCTCGTCAAAATGTTAATTGGCTTCTCCGACAAACCAAGCACATCTTATTAAGGTAGAGGTCATGTATTGAGCCCCATGGGGACGTTAAAAAAACAAACTTCCTCATGGGTCAGAAAAAAAATTGTTTTTCATTTCTAAAATACCCTTTTGAACTAAGCAAAACTAATATCAGAATTTTCATTGCAGACAAAGGATAGCTTAGTCAGCAGTATTTTTGCAGGAAATACATAACATGAGCACTTTGACGCATCTCAAAAACATGGTAAAGGGTTATATTAAAAGCAGGGATTATTATAATAATCTTATGATGGATGAAAACTAGCAAGTATGCTGTGTTGTAGATAGTAATAATAAAAATAATTGCATTATATAGCACTTTTCACATCTTCTAGAGATCTCAAAACACCTTCACAGAATATACTGTAAAGTAACTGTACGTACGTGGGCGAAACACAGCAGCCAATTGTGCTCAGCAGTGTCCCACAAACATGCGTTGATTGAAATGACCAATTTATTATTGTTCCTTGGGGGAATATTAATAGGCGGGTGGAGCAAAAAAACTTGACCAAGGTTTCATCCTGATTGGAATTGAATTAAGGTCTGTTACTTGTAAGACGAGTACTCTAACACTAAGCTACAGGACTCCACTATAAACCAAACCCTTTTTAAAATGTAATATTCACACAAATTCAACTTTTTTTACCGTCTCATAAGAGTCACTATGTTACGTGATGACATTTATGTGACTCCTTGATTTCAATAGTTAAGAATTGATTGTGTTGTTTCTCGTATTTATTTCAATTTGCTTTAAAGTGTACCTTTTTCCAAAAATAACATTTGCATTTTGATACAATACCTATTGGAAATTGTTCTCAATATTCAAAGAGTTGCCTTTTGGAAATGTTGTGACTGTCGAGTAGGTAAAAAAGTAACTTGTATGATTACCATGTGCAATTTTCAAATAAATAATAACATAGAACAGTAAAAGCCCGTTTATCCGGCACTCGCGGGTCCTGACCAATGCCGGTTAAAGCGCCTGCCGGATATTCGAGCGGCCCGCTGTCGAAAACCCACCACAAAAAAATTAAAGTTCTTTTAACACATACCATACACACCAGACTAAATAATAACAGCTAATAACAGAATATTGTATTGGTACAAGCGACGGATCATCTCGTCGCGGGAGATCCAGACGGCGATCGGGCTGCTGCTGCTGCTGCTGCTGTGCGAGCCGGCCAGACACACCGTGTCCGAGGTGCCAGGGCCATCACCGAGTCCCCGGGTTCACCGACTGAGGAGCCGGTCGGTTTTGGGGCCTGACACCACACTGGGACCTTTTTTCCCGCCATCTCAGGGATCGTCCGGGCGGGCGGCGAGGACAAGGAGTGGTTGCTGGACGATTGTTGGTGGTTGTTTGTTGCTGTTTTTGTTGTTAATATTATTGCTTTTGTTGTTTATTATTGTTGTTTGATTCCCCCCACCCCCATCTTCTTCTTCCCTCACTGCCTTTCCCCACTTTCTCTCCTCCCTTTTCCCCTTCCCTCCCTCTTCCCTCTTCCTGATCTTGCCCCCACCCATCTTTCCCTCCCTCTCTTCCTTACCCCCCTTTCTCCCCCCTCTTCCTCCCTAACCCTAACCCATCCCACCTTTCCCTCCCTCTCCCCCCCTTACCCTCTTTTCCCCCTTTCTCCCCTGGCCCCATTTTCGCGATTGTTTGTGGGGACACTGCTGTGCGCAATTCGGCTGCCGCGTTTCGCCCATAAGTATACAGTCGATTTTCCTGCTTTTCTTCCCCCTGCCTCGACCCCTCCCCTTTTGCTTCTTTACCCCCTTTTGCCCCTAGTCCCACTTCCGTGACTGATTGTGGGACACAGCTGTGCGCAATTTGGCTGCCACGTTTCGCCCACTAATATACAGTTACTTTTCCTACTATTCTTCATCCTGCCCTGATCCTTCCCACCCTGCTCTTGTCCTACCTAACTGTACAGCGCCTTGGGACGTCCTCTCGACGTGAAAGGCGCTATATAAATGTAAGTTTTGTTGTTGTTGTTGTTATTCTTAAAACTACTCTCTTGCGCTTCTCACCTTTCTGGTTGAGGTTTATAGTCCAGCAATTCTTTTTAAAATGGAGGACGCCAAGCGGGTGAAAAAAATGGCAGCACAACTTTAAAGCCTTACTAGCGGCAAGCCGATAACCCTAGACTCTACTAGTGGCAAGCCGATAATCCTAGATGACTAGCGGCAAACCCAAATACTACACTTGCGCGACAATGACTTACAAATGCTCCACCACTATTGTTCCGGATAAGTTCCGGTTTATCAAATGGGGACTTTTTTGGGGGCATGCCAGTTATACGGAAGTGCCGGTTCATCGAGTCACAGATAAGTGGGCTGCTACTGTAATAATATTCCTCGAATTTAATATAGTATATTTTTCATCGGGGAACATCTCAAGTGTAATGACTGGATTTAATGTAAAATGTAGTAAATTGTAGGCAAAAGCACAGCCAGTTTGTGCCCAGCAAAATCCCATAAACCGTCATGAAGTGAAGGACTAGTTCTATCTGGGGGATTGTTTGCCAAGACAACAGGACTCCCTTCTCTTGGTGGCATGGAATATTTAATGTCCATCTGAGCAGGTAGATGGGACATTGGTTTAACGTTTCATCTGGCAAATGACACCTCCAACAATCCAACACACCTCCACTGTATTGGAATGTGAGCTTGGATTGCATAATTTAATGCGGAGCATTCAGAATAGTTGAACACAGATTAATTTCAAAATGTTGCCGACATTGCATTTTGTTAACTTCTGTGCGAATGTTAAAGGTTTCATCTGCATATTTAATTGATAATCATCCAGCTTCATAACTTATCCTGTGATTATTTTTATTAATGCACACTGCAACCAAGGAGTTTATCCCTGGTCAAAATGCTACTTGTGTTTCATAACGAGCACTGATAATTAGAATGGATGGCTGATCCGTTCATTCTTTTCAACAAGGAAACTTCAATACTAATTAGCTGAGGATGGCTCTCAGTTGGAACAAGGGTGTCAACATTTAAAGCAAAAAAGCCTGAACAAGGGAAATACTTGAGTTGCTATGATAAAGGCCACAAACTGGATGACAAGTGGTGTTGTCTCCAATTCTATGAAGCCATCCTTTGTATCCACAGCAAAGTATTCACACATCAACACTAAGATAACAGCTGATAAAAATATATAAGGATATAAAGATATATACACTTTATGATGGCTTTCTGGTAGTAAATGGACTTGCCTTCTCCTAGGGAGCTGTTGCTTCTTAAGTTATTTGTGAAGGTGGTCAACGAGAACAACTTACAGTAGTTGTTAGAAAATAAAAGTTAGTTGGATTCTTTGGCAATCTATTGTAACAAGGGAGAATGATGCAATTTATGCAAGGTAATGACTATCCTGCTCTGGCACGGTAATGAAACAATTGTGAAGTGTTTGTTTCACTGAGAGCGACAAATGTTTGGTTCAGTAAAATGATTTGTGAAATCAATACAGCCAACCGCAGCTGAACAATGAATCATTTTAAAATTTACTATGCTGCTTTTTATGTAGGGAGGATGAATCAAAGTGCTTCCCAGGATTAACTAAGTGAAGTGACAGTACATTTTGTTAGGCGAATGCCTCCATGGGTAGGATGAACATGTTGGGCCAATGTATTTAAGGAAATTTCAACACAAATCATATATGCCATGGGACTGTCAAAAATGATCTAATGAGCTGAAATGAATGGCACAAAGGGAAATTAAAGTGCAATGAATAATTATCTCAACGGTGCCAGGAAAACCCAGAGCCACTGAAGTGAATTTTACACGTGAGAGTCATGGAGCTCACACAACATCACAAGGCAGTCAATTAGTCTAGTAAGTGTGAAATGCAGTTACAGTTGCGCTCTGCGTAATTCCTCCCAACGTAGCAGTCGTGACCTTGCTGGCAGGGTTGTAAGAAGACTCCACCACCCAGCTAACAAGATAATGTTCAAGCCAGAAGTGTTCTCAGTAACAAATCAGTAACTACCAAAGGAGATTTTCCAGTATTTTTCATTGACTGGATTTTAAACACCCACCCATCAACTGTAAATATTTGCCAACAGGAACTCTGCATATGTCACTTGTTTCATCCTCTGATTCTATTTCCTTCTCCATCCTATAAGCAAAATGGCATCAATAGAACCTCGAACTTGAAGCAATGATACAGAACCTGCCTTGTGTAAGCAGGAGGGTGCACAGTAGCCAAATGACAGATGTTGATCATTCAGCACCCCCACTATCCCAGGGTTTTAATGGAGAAGTGCAGTTACATCCTTAGGCAGAGCATGGACAATGTCTATTTGCATGTATATCTAATTTATGCATTCAGAATAATACACTGACAATAGAATACAAAAGGGTTCATTGTATGTGTTACAGCCTCCATCAGTTTGAGCATAATCCATGAGCATGTGGGTACAATGCCTCCTTCCTACATTAAAATGCCATTAACAGACATGTTAACTGACGGTTGTAAAATATTAATCCTCGAAGAACCACAGATAAATTTCTTAAAACTTTGGGGATCACTGAAGAAGAGATGACTTTGTCACCCTTATTCCTTGCTTTAGACATGAACATTACATCAGAGATTAACCTAATTGTTGATTTGATTTTTCATCTTTTTAGCTTTTATTGGCTGCAAAGTTTGTCTGCGAGCCAACTTTTCAGCCATTAACAAACACCACTAAATAACAGCTTGCTTCAAAAAATGCAAATGACTGATACATAATTTAAACATGCAATAATACCTTCACTGCCCACTTTGTGACTTCATGGTAATGTCTACACTTCCAACTCGGCAAAGCTATAAATCAACAGCAGATGTCACAGACAGTATAGATATTATTATTGCCTGAATCTTGTGAAGGACCTAGATTTAAATTAAAACTGAGGGATCTGCCCCATTATTGTTTTCCATGGTTTCCATCTTTACAATTGGTTTCTGTTATCTTTTAGCATCCAAGAAGGGTCTCCACTTCTGTGTACAAATTCATACTGACATCCTTCTTCCACAGATGTCAAATTCATCCTTTCTAGATTTAAAATGTTTCTGCGGGTAGAGCCAGTGGAAATTCTGCTTCTGCGTGTCGAACACCTTTGTGAACGCAGTGATGTCCACTTCTCTCTAGTTTTCAGCCTGTGTCAACAGCAGTCACATTTCAGAACTTATCAGCATCCAACAAATAAAACCTGTCACATTATAATCTTATCATTCTGTACCATCTTCAGTTTTTTCCCCGAATAATTACCTGGAGTGCTTAAAAATTCAGCAGATTATATTTTGTTTGTACTTTAAAACAGGTTTGCAAAATAACTTTGATAATACTATCTGAGAGGCAACATAAATAACAATAAGAATCACCAGGGTTTAATTTAAAATGCACATAACTTTCCGTTGTTACAAAGATAAGGTGTTGAGTCATCTTTTATTTCTGAACACAATATACGTTGCTTCTATAATTGCTGAATAAATCAAGCAAAATTTTATGTACAATTTAATTCTATTTCAAGTGCTCTGAGATACTACCTCCAGGTTAGGATGCCACATATGTGCAACTAGTTGTGAATTTTTTTTTACAATATTTGGTCTGTTAATGAGCGCCAAGAGTATATGGACTGTTGGATATTAATCTATTTCACTCACATTTGATACTCTACTTAAATGAGCTTCACCGAATATTTTACCTCACACATGATGGAAAAGGAAAAAGAATACTGTACATCAATCATTCTGCCTAATCCCCTCACTCCACTGCTGTACATCCTGCCTAAAGATCTTCTCTTTCGATCGAGCTTACAGTCACCTCCCTCTCCCACTGGCTTGTGTCAGATTCTGCCACTGTGAAGTACTCTGGGATGTTACCCCAAGTGAAGGGCAGTATACAACTGCAAGTTGTTGTTGTTGAGATATGAGATGCTCATTTGGAGTACAAACACCAGCACAAACCAGTTGGACTGAACAGCTTGTTTTCATACCATATTAGCCTATGTAATATCATCGTTGGCTTCTTCTTGGCAAGCTTCGACCAATACATTATTTGTTGGATAGTTCATTTTTCTTTCCTGGTGTGTAAATTTCTGAAAGGCATATACCGGTAGATTTTTTTTTGGGAAAAAAAAGGGTTTCTTTTTTCAATTAAAATTTCATTCCCAGACTGTTCTCTTTCCACAGAAATTTTAGTTTGCTTGTGGTTCGTTTCTGAACTACTCCCAGCACGTGGTTTGCGGTTTGCTGGGAGTTTGTGGAATCATATCGCTTTGAAGATAGATTGGACATGTTGGCAGGGAGCTATTTCAGATACCGATTGAGAAGGGAGTCTTTCCTGCATGGATATGTTCTGAAAGTGCCCCAGGTAGTGCAGACAGTGATGCCAAGGTCACGATAGTGCCTTATAAGTCCCAAATGCATGTATTACAGTAGATTCAATCAAAACGCACACAGGCAGAAACAATTTGTTTCCTTACTCCCACACACGTGTTCACAGTGAAATTGAGAACAATACTGCAAGAATAACCATTGTCAATGAAAAACATAACTCACTATAATCATAGTGTGCTGAATGTAATACCTCTTCAAATAATCAGTGAAATTACAGCAAGCAAAGAAACAGAGGTGGATACACAATCAGATTCTTTTTTATGAAATGACACAAAATGTTACTCACAGCCATACAATATTAGTAAATAATAATAATCTTTGCATTTGATATAGAGCCGTATCATGTTGAGATTACTGTGTGGAATTTCTTGAAGGGAGGATTGGTGACTGACGTTTTGGACGCTCGCTCATTGATAAAACACAGTCAACTCTACAAATTGTCATACTGGATATAAATAGCTAGATATTAAAACAATGACATTTATTTAATTAAAGAAATAGATTTACTGTGCATTCCACCAATATTGTATTTGAAAAATACCAGACTGAAAGATGGCATCAGTTGCAAAACTGTTTACATTGTACATTAGTTTTGCCCACGTATTCCATTTGAACCAGCAGAACACACTTAGCCTCCATCTGGTTTATAGTTTGCATGAAGTAAAGCATTTAACACCTTCGCCTTGAAGCAATTCATGTCTTTGGCCATCATTCTCTCCGCTTCACTGAACTATCTTCTGACGTCTGAATTGCTACGGAGGCAGAGCCAGCAGCTCAGGCATCAGTTTGCCCCAAAGTGGCAACAAATGCACATTTTGTTTTGTTTGCGTAGCGGCTTCTTCTTGGTTCTGACAAGGTGCCATTGCTCATCAGCAATCAATTCAGTCATTTCCTCTGGATTTGTCACCCGTTCGCATCTGACAGTCGTGTCTTTCAGTCGCTCCCTGGTGTTGTCTGATTGCTCAATTACATTTATAGAGCTAGCCAATGGCGAATAAACAGTATTGCCAGCTTTCTTTCTGGTTTCTGGATGAAGGACTTCTGGGACCAGATGAATTTCAACCTCATGGTTTTGAACTGTCATTCTCCTCTTAAGCTGCAGACAAAGCTCAACCAATTATTTTTTTGAAAATACGGACACAAACCCATTTGATGTCTCATTCGGTCCGAGTGTGGAATTGGAATCCTCTGGCCAAACACTTGACTAAACCTTCAAGCTTGCAAGATGCTATATTTGATCCTCTATCTGTGCTGGATTGGGGGAATTTATAACCAGGGTGGTACATTAGGGTGTTACCTTCACACTCAGTATTATTTAATAAGGAAACCAGCTTGAGTTCCCATTTTCTGACTGCTATCCAGTCATGCCTCCTGTAAAATATGCACCAGTGAATATCAGACAAGAACACAATTGAGCTTGGCTGTGATGCTCCCCATTGTCAGCTCATCTGCCAGATCTCACTACATGGATTCACACATAGAATGTATTCACTTGGCCAGGGTGCCAAAGGGCTGTCAAGACACATACAATTCATATCCCCAGCACAAGTCACCCCACGTCATCCCCATCTTTTGCTCACAAAATATAAAGTCAATTCACTTAACAGTATAATCTGTGAAGCACTTTGAGATATCTCGCAGACATGATAAGGCACTCTATCAAATACAAGGATTACTGTTATTATTATAATTATCTGACTCCAGTCAATCCACAATGGCAATGTAGCCTGCACTATGATTAAGGACAAAAATACTGTGATACATAGATTGCAGGACCAGTATTAGATTTATTTGTTTAAATTTGTGAAATTGTAGGAGCAGAAGCTGAATGGGGGAAATACAATCTGACATTCTGCAGAGAACATGAAAAGGCTAGCAGTCTCTGAATCAGATTTGAACTAAATGTCCTGTTGTTCCTGTAGTTATTTTTAAATCCCATTTGCCTCCATTCACTTGATTAAAATGGATTCTGTTCAATTGCATTTTCTTGTACTGTGTGATCATGAAGAGGGTTGGCTCTTTTTATGTCTATTGGGATGAAGACCATCAATCATTATAAAGAACCCAATTCCTATTGTGGTGTTACAGCAGTGTTGCTGCATGTGTCTTGCAGGAAAACACATAGTTGGCTGTTTGCATACAAAATTAATCCACTTTCAAGTAGATGAGGTTTTTGATTAGATTGTTTTTTTCCCCAATGGGGTTTAGATTAGAATGTTTGCAAGCAATGTTTGCATTTGACTTTAATGCAGCGTTTGACAATATTGCAAATTTAATTCAATTTTAGTCATTTGATACAAAAAGATGTTTCAAAAAGAAGTTTCAAAAGGAAACAGGTGTGTATTACATTCCAGAACACACAGAATTTTACATGTGTAGATGGCATACATGTGTAGAACTGTCAGTCAATGTTGGATACTCTTTGGCATAAGTTTCTGTAAGGGTCAAAAACCCACCTGACAAAAGGAAACAACGAGAAGAAGAAAATTACACTTGCATAGCGCCTTTCACATCAGGAGGGCGCCCAAGGCTCTAGGCTGTCATTAGTTCAGATGCGAGCAGGGGACAGGAAGGCTGGGGGAAAGGGACCGATGGACCATCAAAGAGGAGGGACTTGAGGCGGGATTTGAAGGAGCCCAGGGAGGGGGCAAGGCAGAGAGACAGCGGGATGGAGTTCCAGAGGTTGGGGACAGAGTGGCTGAAAGCTCACCCGCCAATGTTGGGGTGGGGGGCTGGGGCAGGTGGAACAGGCCGGGCCCTGCTCAGCGGAAAGGGCCAGCAGGTTGGTAGAGGGTTAGGAGTTCGCAGGTGTAGGGTGGGATGAGGCTGTGGAGGGCTTTGCATGTGAGAAAAACAACAACAACAACAATGCTTGGAAATGTTACTTTTCACCAAAGATATGTGAATGCACTTGATTTTAGATATTGTCATAATTCCCAAACATCTCAGAATAAGGTTAAGGTTTGTCTGAGTAAAAATTTGTTCTGACTTATTAATTTAGTCAATCATATAATTGTACAGAATGTAGTTTATCCTGAAGATTGTGATATGTTATATAAGAACATAAGCTTTTATTAGATGAATTGTCTAACTCTTCAACTAAACCCAGAGAAAGCTATTAGATTGACATAAATGCTAAATGTTTAATGTAACCTCTGCATAGACACTATTGAAGATTATCATAGCATGATTTTCTACTTACATCAGGACATTATAACGGTGCTTTGTATATGTTACTTCCATCTTGTACGTGCCAAAATTACATATTGACTGGAAGCAAATATTTTTAATGACTAAGCTGCACAGTGAAGGTGATCAAATGCAAACTTGTATCTTATGCAATGAATCATTTCCTTCATTAAAATGATACTTGCACCTTGGAGACATTGTCCTAAATATGAAGAGAGAAATAACCTTAGCAGGGCAATGTACTGGAATTGTAATTAATCCGAAGCGGAGGTCGATCACAAAGGTTCTCAGACAAGTTGTGTGTTTATTCGGAGGAAAGGACAGTACATCCTGTTAGCAAACATTATCTGGATTCCTTACGAATAAGTGCCTCCTGTCAGTAACGCAAGGTATCCAGGTGGACAAAATACATCCTGAACAGAATAAATATGTTAATATTTCCAAAGCTAATTTTTAGATTTCTTCCATTGGCATCCGAATTAATATTCAACAGTGTGGGAATGCTAGTGTCAGTTTCCCAGAGTTAATTAGGAGGTGTGAAGTTATGAATACAATTAAATTGGAATTGTCATATTCTAGGTAATCAGCAATGTTTAATTTATCAGTTTATGCAATACCTTGGATTTAAGTGAGAAGCTAAGCTCAACAATCAAACGTACAGTATTGAATGTGCACAGTTATGCAAACAAAGCACACAGTTGCTCACTATCAATTTGGAGCAAAGACATTCCTGCTAGCAAAGGTATGTTGATATTATAGTCGGAGCTAAATAATTGAGTAATGTATTTATTTCTACACAGAAATAAAAAGAATAAAACATCTAACCCAGATGAAAAAGTGCTGCTAATTGAGCTGAGTTGTTGCTTAAAATGGTGTACACGTTACATTATTATATAATCATAAGCATATTCCTGTGAATGCATTCCAGGTGTCAGCCAGGTTCAGTTGGTAACAATCTCGTCTCTGAGTCAGATGCATTGAAACCCACTTGGGGATTTTTAACTCATTGTCTAAACTGACATTCTAGTGCAGTGCTGGAAGTGTGCTGCATTGTTGGCTGTGCCATAGTTGGATGAAATGTGAAACTCAAGGTACCATCTGTCTTTGATGTGAAAGATTCCACGGCACTATTGGAAAAGAGAAGGGAGTTTCTCCCATTTTCCTGGCCAGCAATCCCCCACATAAAATTTGGCGTGGGCTGCTGGTGGGATACTGTTGTGCACAAATTGGCTGCAAAAGTTCATCTGCAAAATAATCATAACACTTTACAGTACATCCAGTGAAGCTTTTGAGAAAGCCTCCTGTCATATCAAATGCAAGAATTATTATTCTCATTATTTTCTAATTGTACACTTCACAAAGTATGGCTTGAAATACCTTAATGCATTGAACAGCTGAGTGTCAATGATGTCTAATAATCAGGCATTTCACCATAAATTAAGACATGTAAACAAACTCCACATGAAAATTGGAGAATGCATTATTAATGGAGTTGGAAACTGAAATTGTCTTGATAAATAAAACACAGTTTTCTGCAGGTTCCCTAATTGATTGAATGCCTTAGAGACTAGGAGATGGGAGCAACCCGCAGCAATAAACATTGACAAGAGTCGCAGCAATAAACAAGAGAGAATGCCAATCTGTTGAAATATCATTTCTCAAAACAAGCACACCAACTGAATTCACTGTTCGTTCAAATTTAGTTCTAAAATTCTTTGCAACTAGTTGAATTAGAAAGGGGTTTATCAGAAACACAGCAGCTGTCAGTAAACCATTAAAATATGTTTCTTCCTGAACAAAATATTGCTGGAAAACAATATTCATAATTTGTAGTCTGATAAGGGGGAAACTTGCCAATACGCTAATATATTATCCTATTTCTACACAGCAATGAATAAGAATTAAGCATTAAATACGAGACAATATATTATTGTAAAACATTGCAAAAAGATATTAGAGGAAATCATTATTTGGTCTAATTTTATTGTGACATTGAGCAGCTGTAACATTGGCCATGTGGCTATAATAAGAAAGAATAAATTTCCTTTTGATTGACAATACAGTGCATTAAGCAAATTGAAAACCAAAGGCACCTGTATGGTATCCTAATAAGGAAACTATAATGTGAAACTGCTCTGCTCTTTGCTATTTCTGATTAAGTTTTTGGAAAGGTACCTAAGTACCTTGACTGCTGTGAAATTATTTTGATAGGAAAGTTTGAAATATGTATGCCAATTAGGAAGTGGTATTGAAAATTGAGACTGATGCAAAATTTGAAAAATTGGGTTTCTGTGGTGATAATATTTTCATTTGCTTTATTATAAATGGATTTTGCATACAGAAATTGGAGTTGCTTTTGGGACAATTTTTTCCCCCTATTGCAAGTAATATATTTTGTCAATTATATGCATCTGTCTGCTATTTATATTCAGGAATACATTTAATCAGAAAGCTTCATTAAAAATGTGAAATAATTATATTGGCCACAAGACTGATGGCAGGCATCTAGAAATATGGCATAGACATATTACTCTGTAACACCATTATGTGTATATTTGTCACTATTTTAATATGCTCTGCTCTTCCATTAGTTATTTCCAAACTTGCACCTAGTACTCTCTCGAGTTAGATAAGCAGCATGCATCCCTCAGGAATCTGTGCATGCATAGGTGGAAGGTGGAAGGATACAACTTGGTCTGGTTCCTCTTAATCATGGGTTTCCTCATGTGTCAGACACCTGGCTGACCAAAGGAAAATCAATACATTAATACCTGATAACTACCCTTAGTTATTAGTTTAACAATTGCCAGATATTGGGAGATATTATTATCTTTATCTTCAAGAGTGAAAACCATTTGTCAAGATCCTCATAGTTTAAACTTTATGATCTAAGTGGCATGTAAACTGGTAGAATGACTGGCATATTAAGTGAGGTATATGTGGAGATGGCTATAAAGTACAGTATATAGATTCAAAATGTAACACAGTTTTTTACCTGGTGTACTTTATACTATAATAGTAATAATCCTTGCACTTAATATTGCTCTTTTCACATTTCTAGACATCTCAAAACGCTTCACAGAATACACTGTAATGTGAATTGACTGAATATTTGTGGGTGAAATGCGACAGCCAATTGCGCACAGCCGTGTCCCACAAACAGTCGTTGAAATGACCAATCTGTTATTGTTTTTTTTCTTGAGGGATTGTTATCAGGCAGGCGTGTGGAGTAAGGAGACTTGCCCAAGGTTACGCTCTCCTGGAATCGAACCCTTGCTTGTAAGGCTTGTGCTCTAACCACTGAGCTACAGGACTCCACTATATATCGTCAGTCTGCTTCAACCTCTTAGTGAGAAGCCCCATATTGGAACGCTGAGCTCACATTCTGTCCTGGCCAACAGTCCTCTGTCATTCACTTCATGACTGTCTGTTTGTGGACATTGCTGTGCGCATACATTGTCTGCCAAAGTCATCGACCAATCTGCAGTCACTACATTTTACATTGAATATTGTGATGCACTTTAAGAAATTTAAATGAAGTGAATAAAGCCCTCTATCAAATGCAAGGATCTTATTATTGCATTGAGAATTCAGTAGGAGAAATCAACAACTTTGTTGTTGGGCTACTTCACTCTTAGCTGAGTGGGAGTGAATAGAATCATGAGATAAATCTAATATAATTGAGATGATTGTAATAATGTCAACAGTAATAGGATTGATAAATAAACATGACTCCTACGATCTACCATTTAGTTTGATTGCTTGGGTTTGCTCCTATAGAATGTAAGTTAGTCTATTTTGTGAATGCAATTGGCTTTTTGTGGAGTCCTGCAGCTCAGTGGTTAGAGCATTCTCAGCAGGGTGAAACTTTGGGCAAGTTTTCTTCCTCCACACACCTGATAATAATCCGTCAAGTAAAAAACTAACAATAATAATTTGGTCACTTCAACCCATGATTGTTTATGGGATACTGGTGCAATTGGCTGCTGCATTTCGCCCACAAATGTACAACTGAATTCTCTACACAGTATATTCTGTAAAGTGCTTTGAGACTTCTAGAAGACGTGAAAAATGCTGCATCAAATGCGAGGATTATTATTATTATTATTATTGTTATTGTTATTATTCTCTTGGATGGAGAAGGAATTTATTTTGAAACTTCTTGCCTGCAGAATTGAACCTTGGTTCTCCGCTGGATTCTCTCAACTTGCCACCAAAGTGGCTTGTCACTGAGAATGCCATCAAATAATAGACACCATTATAATTGACTCATTGAATGTTGCAGTCGAAAGGACAATGTCTGCAGTTTCTGCATCCTTTATTCCATTTCATAGGCATTTCTTACCCTCTGCAGAAATGAACCCAGTGTCATTATTTAAATGCTTGTCATAATTCATATATCAAAGGCAACTATTATTTATGGAGTAAGTCTTTGTGTCTCCTACCATTGTTCATAGCTGGTAAAAAGCTGTACATATCTGGTGTGGAATTATATGAATATACAGTGCAACACAGTAACGTGAAAAATAAATGCTTATTAGAAGTTTCATGAAGTATGTCATTAAGCAATGTTTGTGACCTAATTGGGTCATCACAGCTGGGGATTTGACACAGTGAAGAGTACTGCATTTACAATTACACAGTGATTAATGATTGGAAACTACCTATCAACAAACAAAATGTCAAACGTCACAAAAGTCTTACAAAATTGATTGCAGATGGACTTTTCAAATCATCCTGTCATCACAAATATCAATTATTCTCATTTATAGAGAGGACAGCGACTGTGTACTTTCCAAATCCTTAAAGAATGATACCAGGATATGTGTTAATCTACGTATTAATCAATTTCTGTAGTTGAAACATTAATGGGTCTAAGATGCTGTTCGGGTTTACAGTCCAAGGGCAATTGCATACAGATACCCTTAATTATGGAATTAAACAATAAAGCATTACACAATCTTCAGAAATCCTTTTCAATGGTAATTACATAGCTAACAGTACCTATGTGTTATTGAATATGATTAACCAATGAGTTATTGGTCCAATTTGCATTGTGCACCTCAATCATTTATCATTGGAGTCAGTGCCTATCTTTGTAGATTTTAAAAAGATTTACAAAGAACCTATAACACAGAAACAGGCCACTCAGCCCCAGCAGTCCATGCCAGTGTTTATACTCCAAGCCAAATCTCCACTTATTTTTTACTCCCACTTGTACCTTTCTATTCCCTTTCTCTTCATATGAGGGACGAGTTTCCTCTTGAATATATCTGTGTGTTCTCATTAAACCACCCCTTCAGGCAGCATATTTCACAATTTCACTACCCTCTTTATAAAGTTGGTCTTCCTAAATTCTCTTTTACATCCCATATTCTGTATCTTATACTTGCGTCCCCTAGTTACCGACTCCCCAAACAGAGTCCCCCACTCTCACAAATGGCTCCATCTTAGCAAAAAAAAAGGCCAAATCTATCAAGCCTATCCTGACAGCAGTAATCTGCCAGCCCTGTCATTAAAAAAAATATAAAGCTTGCATTCACCGGTAATTATCATAAAGAGCAGCAATGAAAAGAATGAAACATCTGACTCAGAGGCATAAATGCTGCGAAGCTGACATTTAACATGATGTACAAGTGCTTCATTATTATGTAACCATAAGCATATTCCTTTCAACTATAACACAATCCAGGTGCCAGCCTAGTGCAGTTGGCAGCAAATTCAACTCTTGAGGTCAACCCTATGTTGGAACTGATGCTTCAGCACAAAGCTGGAGGTATTGTTGAGATTTCAGTTGAGACATTTAAACTGAGGTTCCATCTGCCTGTTCATGCTAATAAAAATCATGATTCAAAAATGAGACAGGGGTTTCTCTTGGTCTTTTGGCATCAACAATCCCCCAAATACAACTACTTCATAGTTGATTGTGGGACATTTCTGTGTGCAAATTGCCTTTTGTGTTTGTCTACCAATATACTCATTGCAATTTTCGTTAAGTGCTTTGAGGTATCTCTGGAACATGATGAGGTGCTATTATTCAAGTCCAAGTATTATTACTATTATATTCTTATAATCAAAATTGCACAGGACAATGGGACAATCACAAAAAAACATCTAAAAGTAATACATTGCAAACATTTACTATGATTGGAATGCATTACTGTAGGAATCCATCTCACAATAACCATGCTAATGTCGTAAAGATATTCTATGAGACTACAGGATAATTTTAAATGAAACGTTTTACTATTTTTACATAAAATTGTTCTGCAATTGGTACACGTTATGCAACTTAATATAGTCAATTTACTTCACAGAGCACTAAAAGGATGATTACAATGCTCATAGACATTTGTTCATTACAATGCATTTTATTGGATTTTATTTACATGAAGTCAATAATCTTGATTTCTTTGTCAAGATGAGATTATGCTAGATGATAGATTTGAAAAATCATTGCTTACAATCAGTTTGCTAAAGGGTCATAACAACATCTCCTTCACAGTAGCTCCACAGATATATATATCCATACACACAAGAAGACAGAGACTAGTTTATTGTGAAAAGACTTTATAATACACATATTGGGTAACGTTTAGCATTCGTTCCACTAATATTACAGTATATTGATTCAAAGAATTATGTTTCACTAGGTATTAGCTGTTTATGCCAACCATTAACCAGCGATA
The DNA here is from genome assembly GCA_035084275.1 of Hydrolagus colliei. Lineage (NCBI taxonomy): Eukaryota > Metazoa > Chordata > Chondrichthyes > Chimaeriformes > Chimaeridae > Hydrolagus > Hydrolagus colliei. Next base: position 13,624,283 of record CM068754.1, read on the forward strand.
GAGGAGACAGCATAGTCTGATAATTGAGTGATAATCGGAGCAAAACAACGTATTTTGTATGTGAAGGTTGAATCTATCTCACAATCATTAAATAACAATAGACGTCTGACCTAGACACCAGATTTGATCGGTGATTGTTTGTGAACCAATATCATGGCTTTAGTGTTTTCCATAAGTGTAAATGGCGATAATCAAATCCTCCCAAAGTCTGGAGCCTACCATGATGGGATCAAATGCCAGGCTGCTATTCTGCTAGATGGTGTGTTCACAGTAGTCTTGCTCAGAGTGTGACAGAATGCAATGTTTATTAAATTTGCATAATTGCAATAGAATATCATCTGTCAGATCAACAATGGCAACTGCAGTAAAGTAGAAAATTGTAACCTCCACAGTGACAAGTATCATGCACAAAGCTTCCACCAGTGAACAGTAACGATGCCTGAAAAAGTAAAACTGCACTGGAGAATTTAAAAGTCATTATAGTGACCCAGCAGCACAAAACACAGTGAACTAACAGTGCATTTCGGAAAAGATAATGTAACCTTTGTATTGGTTATTATCAAAGAAAGCAACAAAGGAATAAGAGGTGATGATAAAATGGGGTTGTGACATTTTGTTTCAGTGATTGCGCTGCCGTTGAGCCATGATAGAAATACGATTTCCAGCTACCTAATGGAATATTATCCCCCAGTACATAATGAGAAAGCCAATAAAAAAGATAGAGTTGTCATCTTTACACAGAAATTGCTCCTCGCCATCTGTGCTTTCAAACTGGTTTGTAATTTTTTTTTCATATTGTCTCGTAAGAATATATTTCATTCCTTGGATGTGGAAGCTGCAGCTTCAGAATTGCGATGTTAATGAGCATTTTGTGAGTCTTCCTCTTTCTTCTAGATTTAATGGTTTCTGCGATGCCAAATAAATGCACATGTATTCAATGGGATTGGGGAATGACATGATAGTCTGGGCTGTGGACTTTTTCATCATGATCTCAGGGGCACTCCAATGTCATCCAGTATGAAATATGCTGCAAGCAACATTACTTCCTCCCTCTGGTCTTGACTGAAATAACATACCTACCTGCCACACAGCAGCTGAGCTAGACACTGTCAGAACATGTACACAACTGCAACAAGCAGATCAGAGAGACCAAATGAAATATTCAACCAGCTAATTTCTATACCCTGACAAAGCATGTTTTCCTTTCATGTTATCAAAGTCACAAATGTTATTTTAATTGCTGGGATGTCCCTACGCATTAGTGTTTTGGAAACATGGACTGTTTGGGCTGCTTCCATGCTATAAATGTTTGATGTAATTCTGCGATGCTACTTTCTGTTTGCATTTCATGTTGCAAGATAATTTTTGTTAAGTTTTGGTATCCAAAAGTTTAATCACTGATTTAACTGGACATTACCGGGTAGAAATTCACCTGGCTTTACACTTAAGCTATCAGCACTGAATTTGACTTTGATTTTGAAAGCGGGTTTCTATAAATTCTTTTAAGAACCACTTCAAAGAAAAAATATAATTCAACAATTTGCCAACTTCTGCACACTGTGAAACGTTACTTTATTAAAGTGAATCTAGATCCAGGTGGAATTCTATCCCATACATAGTAGAAATCCATAAAAGAAATCCATTTATGATTTTGCATGCTAAACGTGTGGAGGTAAGGGATCTTTGAAGCTAAGTTTAATTCCTCCTTTCCGCAGGAGAAATATTAATTCACAGAGTGTGTGCGAATCATAAAATTATGTGAAATGCACGTAACATAACAAAAATTGGAAGATTGGTTTCAGACCTTAATCATGGTACCTGCTAATTAATTGCAGTAAGAACATAGCTCTTACTTTGTAAATCTTACAAATAACTACTTTACTCATATTTGTTGCCCAAAAAATGGTTCTGGATTCCTTCTCGCTGCTCTTGATGTGACAACCTTCATTTATTAGTTTGTTTGACAGCGAGTTTGCGGCAGGACATTGGCTCTCCTTTAACCCATGATTGATCATTATTTTTGGCCATGAAAACCACACTCCCTAAAACATGGCGCTCTCTTTCGAAGTGTCTTGCTTTGAATTTTGATGCCTTGCAGAAATAAAGTTTGACTCATTACCAAAGGTCACGGGTGGTTATTCCTGTTAATAAGCTGTTAATTTCCTTAGCCGTAACATTTTTTAGATGACAACTCACCAGAAGCAGTAAATAAAGATGTAAAAAAAAGTCATAAATCAGGTTCTTGCTGTTGCACAGTAATTGTAGGTAATTACTTCACACTTGCATTGCACATTTATGATCCAAATTGACTTAATAAGGATTGAAGCTCTGCCTTAAAATTGCCCTGACCTTAAACAGAAATGTTGTATCCTATACATTGTACGCTGTACAGCATGGAAGGAGAAGCTGGGGAGCATCTCTGTTGATTCAAAAATCTATTTAATCAAATACAATAAAGGACCTCCATACTTTGGATCGAGCAAATCTGTATTTATTTGCAAGTCATTAACTGGCAATGATATCCTTACCAATTCCCGAGAGTTACAATGCCTTCCACGTCTTAATAATTTATTTGCTTTCAGAAACTAACAATGTGGTTTATTTTTACACTGACCTGACCGACAACAGGTTTGACAAACATGTCTCAATTTCAACAATACTAATAATGTTTGCTTATTCCAAGTGAAAACATTCATTTCAGTAACAATATTCAATGCCTCCAGTGCCATCAAGTCAAGTTTATTTTTATATCAGTATCATCTCTCCTACTTCCGTAGGTATGTAGCTAATTGTCAAATACTGTCACTGTTGCTCTATGGTAATTCACATGTTTTTTGGCAGTCTTTCTACTTTATTTTGTCCCAGGACTTATTTATATTTTCACAAATTCCTTCCCAAGATATGATATCATGTCTAATTATGATTATCTCTCAGCCAGCAAACCTAATTAATTGGGTCATTCCCTTCCACACAGTGATTCAATCGTTGAGTCTGATAATGTTATAAACCTTTTGACATTTGGCATTCGCTCAACAGATGACTTAAACATGCTTATCTCTCAACAAAACAATCGGTTCACTTTAAATTATCATAAATTATTTGCACCCCAAAGTTGTTCATTGGTTTATCTCAGTTTCGTAAGCCTTTCATTAAAGATGGCACAGAAAGTCTGAGGAATTTGCAATGTTTCTCATTTTGGATTTGCTGAGAAAAATGAGCATTGAGGATTGAAAAATGAGCATTAAAAGTTGTGCATTTATTAAGTATAAGATATTAGCAATTTTGTTTTACTAATTTCAAGACTGAGCAGCTATCAGTCTTTCAGTGGCATGACAACCAAAATGCTGATATCGCTTATCTTTACTGGCAATGTCATTTTCATTAGCAACAGCCACAAGACATGACATTTGATGTGTAACGTACATTGCTCATAAATTGTCAGCAGTTACTGTAGGCCAATTGTGACACTAATTAAATATGAGTGTAGGTGTGTGTACATGATATTAAAACCTGATTTGTAAGAATTGGATTGCAACGTAAATGCCAACATGATACTGAAATAGCACATTAATATGCTTGCATACATTAGCATTAAAAATACAAATAACACAATCAGAATATGTGCATGTGTATGCCCATACATATAAATCTGTACTATATCATAGAAGTATTATATATATCTGTATACAGTATATACATATACCGTTATAATGTATGTACATAGGTTTAGATGTATAAATGATGTACGGAAATATAATTTGTGATTATAATTGTTTTTTAAATTATGTATCTAGCACTAATGAGCCATTTTAGAGAATAACCGGTGGGAATGCAGATAACATTTATCCCGAAGGCTGCGTTATATCTTGTACATCACAAGTAGCATATCCAAATTGAAATTCCTCTGGAGTGGAACTTGTACAGATCCACCCACCCACACACAACTTTTATTTGAGCTTTCAGTCATATTTCCCATCCCCACCCCCCAAGCTCTCACTCCTTGCTCTGGTGCCAAGTTGTTAAACACCCTCAGCTTCCACCACGCATGCAAACGCCTTCCCACTGGCTCCACCATTGTGAAGCACTCCGAGGCACTACCCGGCATGGAGGGCATTAAAAAATGTAAGTTGTTGTTGTTGAAATGCACTATATATCTGTAAATTTGTATTGTATTTGCCTTTGCCTCCTTATGCTCCTGTCAGCAATTATTCCGAAAAATGTTGCGACAGAAAGTGAATAGCTTAATCTGGAGGATTGTTGGTGAGAACACTGGGAGAAGTGTTTCTTCTCTTCTCAAATGGAGCCATGGGATCTTTCACATCCACCTGAACAGGCAGTTGGGTCCTCAGTTTAACATCTCATCCGAACAACGCTACCTTAAATAATGAATTGGATTCTTCCCAGTGGCAAACAGTGTTGTATTAGATCTTATTAGTTTGTAACTTGAGCAAATGAGATGAGAAGGAATGACTGATTTGCAATTGATCAAATGCTAATGAATAAATGTATTAGGTTTTTATTAATCATATGCAAGCTGTCAAAATTGCCTGAACACCCCCTCACATATTTTACCTCAGCAACAACAGCTTTTTAATACATTGAATGTCGCACATAATTCCATCTCATTACAAATACTTTGTAATGTCATTTTGTGTGTGCCAGTGGATATATCACCCTGTGGATTTTTTATTCTCTCTCCCCTATAGCATTGCAGTCTGGAGAGAGAATATTAGAGATGATTTAAAGCCAAGATGATTGTAACACATCATCTCCGAAAAGGGATTAATCCAACAAGCTGTCAGAAAACAATAATAGGCAAAGTCACGTGGGAAAGCAAAAAATTATTTTATGCCTGATTTTGTGTTTTAAAAAAGTACCTAGAAGGCACATCAATAATATCTTCATTGCTGCCATAAAGCATTGCACAGGCTTTATACTGTTGAAGAACAGAGCCACATTTCTAACGACAGTTGAGATCCCATCATCGGATTTCAGGGTAGCAGGAGAAAGTGTTCAATGTCACAGCTAGCAAGACCTATTATCGATTTTGTACTTCCTATTGAACAATACTTTTTGTTACTTCAATTTCAATGTACACCATATTAGCAGGACTCATGGCACCCTCATTTTATCATAAACAAAGAGGTACTGTATGAGAAACAAAAGCAGAACAAACAAATACAGTGCTAGGCCTGAAATTTCACCTCATCTCAGCCTGTAAGATTATTTTGTCCTAAAATTTAATTTGCGTTGAATTCGTGGAAAATTCCTCATTTCAGATGTAAGCCAGATGCTGTAGGATTGTCCATTTCCTGAAAACAATAAATTTCTGATTTAAGACTGACCCTGAGAGTTTTCCATAATTCTGTACAATCTTCAATTTTAGGGTAAAACAGTCCTAAAAGCAGAATTTCCAACAAGGTGGAATTTCATTCCTCCAGTCACCTCCATGGTGACATTCAGTAAAGTGACAATTTACACCAACACAATTTGGTTACTGCATTGAGCCAAAATGAAAATACTGTACCATTGCAGATATTTTGCAGATTTGTGATGGTTTTGGAGAATCAAATGTACGATTACTTTTTAATATTGTAGTATTGATATCAAATCGATATCCAACACATCTCTCCTTTAAAGCGGTCTGAGATGCCGTCCGGCGTGGATGGCGCTATGTAAATCGAAGTTGTTGTTGTTGTTGTCGAGGATTGCAGAGATGGGAAGATGTAGGGCATTCCCTCAGCTGCACTGCAGGCACCACGTTGAACCTGTTCATGCTTGCCGCATAACTGGAGCATATGTTACAGTTCAAATCAGGCCGTTGGTTGCTGTGGTACATGAACTTTGTCTTATGGTGATGACAGTAGAATTGATGCAAACCCTCCTTTGTCAATATAGAAATGATTCTATGTGCATTAAGAACAGCCCAAAGGTCACCCTGTACTTTTCTTATCAAAGCTCTTGCTATAAATGGAATAACAATGCAATGCATTTACTGGTTTGACTATTGAGTGAGTCCATACAATACCAAATTACATTTCTAAAGCGCTTACACAACAGGACGATGTCCCAAGGTGCTTAACAGTCAGGGATTAGGACCCAAGTGAACTGAGTACATCATATTAGCTGAGTGGACACAAACCTTCAAATTCCTATTGAAGCAAGAAACTAATGACTCACTTTTGGGATTGAATTTTTGAGAAATTTCTTAACAGCTAGAAATGTGCAATAATTGAACTTCTACAACATTGAATGTGCTAAAAGGTACACTCTTGCGACATTTGAATTTTTAGAACTTCAATAATTACACAGTTGTATCAAGAAACCTATTAACTCCAGCAACTTGGTTGTAATGGCTTCAATTTCCACTTGAGAATTTGATTTAAGAAGTGTGCTTACCATTCAAAACACTTGTGACCATTTTGATATTTGTACAAAAATTACAGCTTTATGTTTTGGGCACAGCTCACAATTTTTGAAAGGTCGTGCAATAGCAGTGCATTTCAAAACAAATGTTCCTGCAGAAAGATACTGTACTAAGTTATCAATTTGCCAACCCGATTATCTGTTTACCTGAAACCTGAGATCTCATGAAATAGATGTTTCATTGAAGTTCTATGGTGGTACTTGAATTTATTGAGCTTTGTTTCGGGGAATTTACCCTGTATCATTCACTAACAGGTTCCTCCTCGGAGTGTGCAGTTAGTCAAGCAAGATTTAATTGAAGCCATAAGAATCAACAGCAATTGCCTTCTGAATGGCCTTCTCCCCTACCCTATCCCTCTCACTTGCTCGGGTCCTGACCTGACTGTTCAGCGCCTTGGGACGTCCTCCCGACGTGAGAGGCGCTCTATAAATGTAATTTTGTTGTTGTTGTTGTTGTTGTTGTTAAGATATCAACTCACAATATGAACTCACTGTACATCACTTTGAAAAGTGGCACCTGCCTATATTGAAAGGACATGAACACAACCAAATAATTTGGCTTGGCCCTATGTTCAGAGGCGCACGCGCACATTGTGCGTGAATGCAAATTGTATGTTTCCAGCGCCTTAAGCTTTACTAAGTCAAATTAGGTTCAGGACTAACTTGGACTCTGTTGTGGATTCACAAACTCAATTCACACAGGATCCCTAGAAAGGAGACAATTGGATCACATCAGTCAGGACTGTATTTCAAGCCAGATTGCAGAAACAAAGAGACTATAGATTGACAAAAAAATTCTAATGCAACAACCCCAAAATACTTCCACAGTGTGATTACTCTCATCGCCAAAAAAAAAACATTTCCCCATCACTTTCCTCCAGCGACAAGCTTGTAACATGATCGTCAGAAAAACATTTCCTGCAGCTTCTGTTAATAGCTTGCAAAGCTTTTGATTAAGTCTCACATAAGCCGCCCCCAAAATAGTAACTAACTCCAATGGTATACAGATATACAACAAGTAAAAGGGATTAAAAAGCCTTTTTTGAAACCTCCAATATTTATCGAGTTTTCTAGATATGTGAACCACCACACCTTTAATTCATCTGCTGCGATGCATTCCTCAAACCAAAGTGTGTCAAACAGCACTTATTCTGTTCGACAAGAGATTGAAAGTTCTGAAGTTGTGTTAACAGCCATGTTAGCATTCTTTAACTGAGATCTCATTTTTCATCTCCCAGATAACACAATGTGTAATGGAGAATGAATATTGTATGAAGTCCGGTAATTGCTTGATGTGTCACATTATGCTCCCAGTCAAAGGTTAATAGCTTACCTAGCTTGCATGCAGCTGTGCAAATTTTCCAGCAACAGCATTTACTTGCATATCACAGTGTATGCCATGTGGCAGAAACTTTCTTATTGAAAATAAGTATCATAATGGATATTTAATAGCACTTAACCAGTTTTTTTTATTTGACTAGTTTTGCATATAATGAAAGCATTCCAATTTATAATGTGCTGGTGGTATTTTGCATTGTGGTTGATATGTTATTCAATGTTGAGAAAGCACAGTTCACCTGCGTTGTGTTAACCATTCTGAGTTGCTTTTGATTTAATTACACAGCGAGAACACTGTCACGTCCGATAAAGATATCCATTTAAAACTTGTAGGGCCTCACTTTCTCTCTTGGGACAAACAGATTCCCATTTTAACCGTGAGAGAGAAAGTAGAGGATGGTTTTGTAATATGTGACGACAGGAAGGTGAAGCAAATTTAGAGGAGAAGGGTTATTTCTCATTCTCGAGTCCCTTTCACCAATTTTATTTGATTTCATATTTTATTTAAAGCACAAACGGAGATAAATCTCAACCACTTTAGTTTGAATGAAAAAACTTCAGAGTCACAAAAATACAGTAGGTTTCTCCAAGGGGAGATTCCTAGTACTACATTCTTCTGCTTCTCAAATCTAATCATAAACTACTAAAATAAAGTTTTGTGACACATTTTGCTGCATGCACTGAAATACAACTGAAAGATTGATATATCTGCCCTGCATGTTGAAAAGTTGAAACTGCATTTAAAATTCACAGCAGGGCAACACTTTAGCAGCAATTCGTAGATGTAAATATTAAGTGAGACTTAAGCTGTCATCAGTCACATTATTTCAAAGAGATAATACAAAAAGAACCCAATTTACTTCTCTGCATTTTCTTTACTAATTACAATAATTTCAAAACATAAGGTCCTTTTTTAATAACTGATTTGGTTAACGCTATAATTTGACTATGATGTATTCAAATTGGGAGCACCCAAGGGTTATCACATGAAATGACTCTTGCTCCATCAACACACATTTCTGATCAGATTTAACTATTTCTGAACTATTGGTATCATGGGTGCTTGAATTCAATGCTGGCTCACTGATAAAAATTGAAGTACTGTATATTCAACAGCTATTTACCAATTCCATATCCAGCTAGTGATGCAATTCAAAAAGAGAAGGGAGTTTCTCCTGGTGTCCTTATCATTCATATCATGGCTGTTTGCAGGGCATTGCATGTGCCAAATTGGCTACAGCATTTGCCTACAAAAGTTTATTATGTTTCACAATGAATTGAATGAAGCATTTTGGGAGGTCCTCTTGATGAAAAGGCACTATTTCAAATGCAAGAATTATAACCATAATGTCTTGCCTCATTATAAACAGAGAAATCAGCATCCACCATGCCACTGGAATGACATCACCAGGTTAGAAGGATGAACTTGTGATTCTGGAGGAGGCTTGATGGAAATCCACACAGTGCAGTTTCATCTCTACAAGAGTTGTCCTCAACCTTGTGAATGGGAATCGAAAATTCTGATGCAGATCTCTGTTAATTTGCCAGATTTAAATACCTTGAACAGAGTCAGCTGCAAAGGTAATGGGGATAGGGCAGGTAAATAGATTGTTGGCATCAGGAATCCAGCACAAACATGATGAACTGAATGGTCGTCTACTGTGCAATAAATTAGTATGGTTCTATGGAAACAGTTAATTGGCTAGATTTCTTTAGAATTACTATATAATCACACAAAGATCATGCTATAATGACATCCTTCTAACAGAATAATTCCCCCCCTCCCACCAGACTTTAATTATCTAGTTGGAGAAATCTGTTGCCTTAAGGTTTTGCATTCTGAAGAGTTCTATGCCTCTACTTGAAATTGAAACAGTCACCTTTGATGGGATGAAACGAAACAAGATTAATTACAGGGCAGGTAGCGAATACCCCTGAGCACTGTACTTTATTGCATTCCTTTTCAAATGCAAAGAGCTTTTGTTCAACACCAACTTTTAGTTAATTTGGGGGCATTGTATCTCCCAAGATTATTGTCGGCTCTTATTTTCGTTTTACCCAGTCTCATGATGTTTCACGTATTTAATATGTCATGGAAACATGCCTTTAGAGGGTCTTGACAGTACATTGAAAATTAGACATCAAAAATAGATAAAGCAATATCATTAGATTTGACTTGTGTGGCCAACAGCCTGATCAGGAGCATTTTACAATGGTTTGTTCTGATTACAAGTGTAGCACGCACAACTGATTGAATCATGATGGAACCCAATTTGAAGAGAATACATTTTAAATGATCTTGATTCCAGAAAAATGGGATCCACTGAGAATTTATACTACAATCTGATGTTGTGAATGCATTTGTCAATTAACCTGAACTAACGCCACCATGCAGCTCATTGCAATATGTAACTACAGAGGACATAACACTGTATGAAAGGGAATTAAACAAGAAATAATATTATTAATAAACCTTGCATTTGATATAGCGCTTTTCACGTCTTCTAGACGTCTCAAAGTGCTTCACAGAATAGACTGTAAAGTGAATTGACTGTGTATTTGTGGACGAAACGTGGCAGCCAATTGAGCACAGCAGTGTCCCACAAACAGTCGTGGATTAAAATGACCAATTTATTATAGTTTTTTTTGGGAGACGGATTATTATTAGACATGTGGAGTAAGGAAACTTGCCAAAGATTTCGCCTTGCCTGGATTCGAAACACAGGTTTCACGCTTGCGAGGCAAGTGCTCTAACATCTGAGCTACAGGCCTCCACATTCAAGTATTTGAAGAGCAAGAATATTTAAAAGATAGCAAAAGCAGGGAAAGCAATTAGCTTTAATGAAATAAACTACTACTACCATTCTAGGCTCAATGGACTGAATAGTCTCTTTCTTGGCTGTGATTTTGCTGATATTTTTATTTGCATAAGTATACTCCTTCCATTTCTCCAACTGTTCCCAAAGCGCGCTGGAGAAATAGATGGGAACTTGATTAACTCTTCAGCTGCCTGCAAGTAAAAGCAAAATATTTGATCCTGGACTGTGATCTTAAATGTTATCATCTCTCCCAGTAAATACAGTACTCTGAAATATTTCTTAATAAATAACTTCTCTTCATCCTATTCCCCATTTTCTCTCTTTCTCTCCATTTGCTCTCTCTTGAAGCCTCTTCTCTCCTAAAGTTATCATTTTAACTTAAATTTTACTCTGGACCAGGAAAGTTAGGCAACTTATAAGATAATAATAATCTTTCCAGTTCTCTTTGGGAAAGATACTTTGAAGCATCCTCCCAATTACAAATACAAGGTGTAAGGTCAAAAGATTTATTATGACGTAGTGACTGTCTATTTTCCGTGAGCACTAGAGTCAATTTGTACAGCAACGTCCCACATACAGGCATGATGTGAATGACCAATTTTACCTGTTGTCAAGGATCTTATATTCATTTAGTAGATTTAGTAGATAGAATCCATATCGCAAATTTTAAATAAAATTGAAATACTCTATCTCCAAAGTAGAAAATGTATCAATTGTTTTGCATTCAATCAAATTGTCTGGTTGCATTATTACATACAATTGCATGCAATTTAATATTTTAATAAAGATATTGCAGTCAGGTTTCTATATTGCTTCAGCTAAAAAAAATGTTAGTGCTTTTTACTAATGAGATTGGGCAATTAATTGTTTGTTCTTCTCTTTGTCTCTGCTGGAGAGAAATAAAAGCATCTTCTCATTTGCATAATCGAAAACACAAGTTGAGAAATCAGATATTAAACTTATTAGGCTCACAGTATTCAGCATAAAATCCATCAGGTGCCTATTCTGTAGGGAATTTATTTTAAATTTAGTAACATCATAATAATAATAATATCCTTGCATTTAATTAACTCACTTTGGACATTGGGAGTTAATAAAAAGGTTGAAATGATTGCTGGTATTCTACCTATTGCAAGAAAATTGGCTGAATCTGGATGAATATAGTTTGAGTATAAGAATTACCCTCAAATAATGATTTGAAGTGCAATATGATTTCAATTTAGTCAGTGACCAGTCTGCCCTCCTTGCTTTGCTTAAGAGCCAGGCCGGCTGATCTATCATCATCAGTGTATTGGAATACTGCGACATCCCGCCCAGGCAAATTTTAGTACTGAAGAGACGCTAGTTTCATTCTCTCACCACCCTCATCTCAGAGTACAGTCACTAGTTGGTAATAAGGGCACACCAGAAATATTTTTCACATATAATCTGCATGGGGTTGTAATATACCACATTTATTTTGTGCTGCAGGAAAGGTTCCTCAGAGGAATACATAGAAATCACTTTTGCTCAAACCTTTCTAAATTGAGCGTTCGCTTTTCCCATCAGTTGAGTGGTCTCTAAAAATCCAATAGCTCCACACAGCTGTCTCAGTCCAGTTGCTTGATTGGATTACTTATCTCCTTAATCAGAATTTAACTCTGTTTCATCCCTTAATCTTCAGCTCTATTACTTTTCCCACACATGAGCCACTCAATGACCTTTAGCTCACTTCACCTGTGAAGAAGGATACTTGCCGTACTCTTCCGCACCAGTAGATCTGTGATCATTCAATAGGAGATAGACATTCAGTGAGGCATGTGAAAATAAAGCATGAAATGAGAAAGGCCATCTGATCCATAATGCCAGTTCTTTCTACATGCCATCTGCTTTACTGAGGCCTCTGCCCATCAGGTTTAACCGCTTGCAAACATTCCCCCCTGCATCAAAGGTAAATCAAGTGAAATCCTTGACTACTCTTTGATCCTTGACTCCTTCATAATTCATCCTTGTTCAATTGCTTATCTTTGTATCACTTTTCCAAGCTTTCAGTGTTTCCAGAACTCTCTCTACAAGTCTATACAAATGTAATTTTGTTGTTGTTAATATTATTATTAATACTACCTTTAACTTTGTTTGTAACTCGAATTATTTCAGTTCTTTCCATTTTTTTTGAAGGCAAGTTCCTATTTCTTTTGCTAAATGTGTGCTCTAACTTTGTCATGTTATTTTCAATATTGATTGCAACTCACCTAAGGTTCAAGCATAGTTTGTCAATTGCTATGATATCAGGCTGGCTGAGTTCATAACAGTTTGATCATAGGTTCAAGTCTCATGTTGAGATTCTGAGGCTCTCGGCTGATATTCCAATAAAGTGCTGGAGAGCGCTGCAGTGAAAGAAGTGCCATTCTTCAGATGAGACATAAAGCTGAAGTCCTGTCTGTTGGTTTTGGTAAATGTTAAAGTGCACTATCTGAAAAGACAGAAGAGCTTCTCCTGGTGTCTGCCCAACAAACTTCAAGCTAAATTTAGTCATTCATTTCCTGGCTCATTTGTGGGACACTGCTGTTCACAAATTGGCTTCCACAATCACCTATAGATCTGCACCTTAAAGAAACAATGTACTGAAGCATTTTAAGACATTCTTGATCTAATAGGCAGAATATTAAATGCAAGATTATCTGCTATAATCAATACTCCAATAAAACAGCTACATATATGGTTATAGAATGTTTGTGCAACTGATTACACATTTTGAAAGCAGGAATAACTCATTGTGTTATTCTGCTGGTATCTATTAGCATTACAGAAAATCAACATAAATGTGTTCCCCAAATGTCCTTGCTCTGAGTTCTATTGGCATAGATGCTGAAGAGATATTTGGGGATAAGTGCCACTACTTTTCTTCAAACTGAAGGCTATCTCATCATTTCTAAGCAGGCTGGAGTTGTCTTCATCTTTTGGAGTGGTGCAGGAAGTGAATTATTGTTCAGTGTAATTTCTCCCCTTGGATAGATTAAGCATCAAAAGATGGATGTGTTTGAATGAGTGTCTCAGGCAAAGTAATTGCAATAACTGTACAAACTTGGGATAGACTGCAACTTTCACTCCATCCTTTAAGGAAACATTCATAGGATAATTCTATCACTATAGTGTCTATGGCTACAGCACAGCATAATTTCACAGTACCATCCGCCCACATTCTTAAATGTTCCAATTCACTATATGTTGTTATTGCTGCTGAAGAAATTCTTGTGAAACTAATCAATGCATAAAAAGCCACTTTAAAGGGTTCAGCAGATACACTGACCAAACGCTTCTTGAAGCCTTGGAAGTTCTGGGCACGGAGGCAAAATCTGAAAGCTACAACAATCCCACAATTACTGGCAGTTTCAACAATCCCAAAACGCCAGGATTAATATCACTTCTGGTTAGAAACATTATAAAGGATCAAATGCTTCAGTTATTTCTCATTGCTTCGAGGGTCATTGCTCCATTACTTAATAAAGTAAAGCTCACCTCTCCAGCAAAATAAATCATTTTAAGACCAATGGAGGAGAGAAATAAAGTGGTGTTCTGAATCATTTTGCTTTGAAAACAGCTTGTGGTAAATATATATGTATATATTATTGTATATCAACAAAGTGGAACCAGCATCTGGAAGTTACAGACCTATTAAACTCGTTCATTTTCCTTCCCAGGCTTGGATGGGTTTTGAAAGTGTTTTTTTAAACCTTCAATTTGAAAGCGTGTTCATTATGACTGAACTGAGCATTGCCAGCTGCATTGCACTCAATCATCAAATCAACTTTCAGTGTTGGGTCATAGTAATATATTAAAACTTGATGAAAACATTGAAAGAATTTCACAATTCAAAGCATCAAAGTCTAGGAATTCAATAGTAAATTTTCTCTCTTGGAAATAAATTTGCACATTCTCGCCTGATGTTACACGGACGAAAATGCCGTACAAATTTTCAATTTCTTGTTGAATATCTGATAAGTGGACATCTAAGAAATAAATATCTGAAGGATAATGAATGCCGACACTTCATCCTAGTTAAATCTATCATTTAAACACTTTGAGGCGTAAAAACAGGTTGCCAAAGCCGCAAAAATTTCCTGTTCCTCTAATTGACAGTAAATGTAGGAATGACCATGTTTTCAATATCATATACAGTACTGTATAGGAATACGGCAGGCTAGTGGATTAAATAGATTATTCTTCCAGAGAGCTGATACGGGTACAATGTACAAGATACAAGCCTCTTGTGCTATATAATTTTATGGTTTTATAACTTGGCAAATCAACACATTTCAAACCAGTTTTCATAATATATGTATAAGGAGTAAGTTTTTCAATGTTTGAAAACACTGTAGTTCAATTGTCATATTTCTAACCAAAAGCTTGGCTATTAAATTCAAGTTATTATGAACATAGTTCAATTATACATCCCATCAGTTTAATGTGAGAAATGAGTCGAGTTCTCTGACTAAAATAGACAGTAAGAAGGAAGAAAGCATATGTTGTTTTCGCTAATTCTGACATGCTTCCTGCGGTATGTTTCAATATCTGGTGCAACAATGTTAGTGATCCTCCAGCAGGGCACTTTAGTTCAAATTTCTACTCTTGTGCTGTCGTCTGAGAATAATCTACTAAATTACTTTGTGCTTCACAAATTACACGAGGGTCACAGGAGAGGAAAATCAGGCCAATTTAATTTGTCTCTTACCTATGGTTTAAATTGCGCTTTGTTAATCAAGGCTCCCTTTTTATATTAGAATTAGGACACTTTAGAATCTCCAGAAAATCATAATTGCAATCGCAAAGAACAAGTGTTAATGTATTGTTTTAAAGGGACAGAGGCAGTTGTGTCTCAATTGTTGAGACTTCTTACATGTGATTTCATAGTTGTTTCTGTTCTATTATTGTGACACATGTTCAGATCCTAAGGGATAACTGAATTGAAATTTCTGGCTGGCTATTAATATTGATTAGATGGAGGTACAGTATTTTGCTGGCGTTGAGAAATGTGTCTATCAATCACACGACACCAAACACACTGTCTGTCTTTCCTTCTAAGCACGACTCCATGAAAAATGTGAAAATTCCAGAAAACTGAATGTAAAATATATTGATATTGTTCACACTGCAACTGCTCTCCTCTTCCCCACCTCTCCCCAACCCAAAAAAAATATTTCCCCACAATCCAAGAGTCTACTTCTTCCTCTGCAGCTTTGACCAATCAATATTGCAAGAGGTTAACATATGACTGAACTGAGATGTCCATTTGAATCTTATGTATTCTATTATAGCATTATATTGATGAAAGATGAGTTTCAGAGACGGAAAATCTGGTCCAAAATGATCTTAAACTACATCCATCTGAAGTGTTCAAACATCTGTATAATTGTATGAAATGCACATTATAAATTGCATTTGTGTACAAATTCAAGGATTATTATTCATTTAAGTTTCACAAAAAATATCTCCAAAGCAGGAAAGTTCCCATGACTTCAGTTGACCAATGCGACGTCAAAAGTGAAGCTGTAACCATTACACAAATTGGCACTTAAAAAGATGATGTCGGAACTAAGTACCTTAAATCCTCCTTTTAAATGTAGGGTATTAAATCAGGTTAAAACTTCTCAAGAGTTTTCTTTGATTCACTTCGAAGAAAAACTGCTGAGTAAAGCTAATGAGAGAGCTCATTATGAAAAGGAAGAGAGCACTTAAAATAAGAGAATAGATTTGCATATGAAACAAAATTGGCTGTGGTTTACCCAATGGCACAGTGGCAAAAGCAAACGCTCAGGGTAGTACTGTCATGAAAAGCAGGTAACAAATTTGGTTTCCGGTTACATTATTTGCTAATTGAATTAATCTCAGTTGGGGTAGCAATTTAGTCGCTACTACATGATTTTTATGACTATCTTGTAAACAAGAAACTGGAATTCCTACAAATACACTGCAATAATCAGGCAAAAATGTACCTTTTAAGTGTGTAAGTGTACCATGTGGAGAATGTAAAGTTGCACATAAGGCATTTTTCAATGCCAATAGACTGGCAGCATCCACAGTCACCTTCCAAAATTAATGCTGATGTGAATTTTCTGTACAATGAGATAACCAAACTAGAAAACTGTTATCAAAATGTGAATTGAATAGATTAGAAGAAGAAGAATCCGTCCAAAAAAAACACAATAATAAAAGCAAATTGATCATTTCAATCCAAGACTGTTTGTGGGACACTGCTGTGTGCAATTGGCTGCTGCGTTTCACCCACAAATATACAATCAATTCACTTTACAGTATATTCTGTGAAGCGCTTTCAGACGTCGATAAGAGGTGAAAAGCGCTGTATCAAATGCAAACATTTTTATTATTAATGTGTAACTATTGCTACAATTGCTGTGATAACGTAGACCAGTTTTGCCAGAGTAACAGGCTATGTTGGGGTGAATAATTGAACCGTATTGAGTTCCGCTCAACTTCCACACAAATAAGTTTCCTTGTGTAAGTATGATAAGTATATATCTACACAGAAAGAAGACTTATGATTTTTCAGCTGTCACCCAGTCTTTACTTCAAACGACCAAATGTCCATTTCAAAAATACCCTGCTTTGTTAGGCGAATGTAAGAACTGCGAAATTCCTCCTGTGATCCTTCACTTAAAATTCCAGAATGAGTCTTTATGCAATCATACTAACTTGCTGAAGGATATAACTTCTCTTTCAAAAACACTCGAACCTCTCCACGGAGAAGGAGAGGTGCCAAAGGATTTGCAAAAAGAATTTGATGCCAATTAGATTTATTCCTGAATTCACTGAATCAAAACTTGGCAAGTTTTTGATGATATAGCTAAGCAAAACTGGCCCTTAAATCTGATGTGTAGGTTTACCCAAAGTGGGATGCTTTACTGCGTGATCAAAATCCAAGTGAGGGCGAGGAGATGGGTGCTACCTAATGCTATTGCAGACTCATTCTGAAATGAGTTCACAATGTTATCAGTTAACCTATTTAAGTGAAATGGATTTTCACGTTTTTTTTCCTCTCCATTATATTTCCACGATTTCATCACAAATTTGACATGAAATTTGTCAAGTAGCACCTGCTCACTCTACAAAACATAATGCATAATAAAGAAATATTTAAGATTAGATGTGCAGAGAGACCTGTGTTATTCTGTTAGTATGTAGGGATGGAACATTTTCTGATTGTTTGAACTCATGATTCAAGGGAATGTTCTGCTCGATTCGGGTTCATATTTAATGTCAAGTCTTTATTCTAATCTTAACATGCTGTAGAAGGTGTGAATTTAGAATTAGTCTGTTTTTCTTTCAAAATAAAAACAAGATACCAAAAGCAATTGGAATGCAATTGAACAGAATAAAATCTCATTGGTGCAGTTGACAGCTGCTATGTAGGCAGGAAGTAGCAAATTTTATTTTGCAAGAATTTAATAGCAGCCCCAGAAGTGCAAAATATACACCACTCATTAATAATGTGTTTTACAGTATTCTCACTTCAATATTAATATTGCTTTTATATTGTATGTAGTGATGACTAATTGATGCTGTGGATCGTTATCTAGCCCTTCCATCTGTGAGGCTTGAGTTTGAATTCAACCCAGCCTAACAGAGAAGGAAACTATCACCTTTCAGTCTCTGCTTCCTGTCAGGGGTCCAACATGTTAAACTTGGACAATCTCAAACTAGTCTCTAGAGGGCCTGAATCTAGCGGAAAAAGTAAATAACTGAACGTCTGACTCCAGAGTCTGAAACTATTTCATTCTCAAGAGACGGCGTAGCAAAACAAATATAAAAGATCATTTTAAACTTGTCATTTTAAGGAAGAATTCTGTGAGTTCTTTTTTTAAAGCTGTACATGTTTTATCCATGCTGGCATTAAACGGTCTATAAAAGCTGGAAATTTTATTCTGCCATTTCACAATGGAAATGCATCCTGTGGGTGGATTGTGCCACAAAAGAATATGAATAAGATCTCCTGGGGTCTCATTGTGCTCCACATGTCAGTGGTTTGAAATAAATCAGTGTGTCTGATTCTTCATTTAAAGGACAATTTGTGCAAATAAGACAATTTACCGTTTTGCAGACCAATACATATTACCCAAGGGATTTGGTTGTAGAGCTTGATTGAGAGTGTAAAGTATCAAAAAGAGTGCTCTGAATGTGAAACAATGCTGTTCCAAGCTGGGAACAACAGATAGTTTGGCTGGTTTCGCGTTCCATTTACTATTTATTGACAGGCGTAAAAATGCATGGTTCAGAAATATGCAAGGATTTGGAAAGATGCCACACCATCCTCAACAAAACCATCTCAATCCTGCTGCAATGCTGGAAATGCCATCCTTCAGGTAAATCGTTAAACCGAGATCCCGCCTGCTGTTTGAAGTTTTAATCTCATGGCAACATTCAACAAGATAAGGGGGTTTCTCCCAGTGTCCTGGCCAACAAACCTCTGGATATAATTGTTCTTTTATTTCATGGCCGCTTGTGGGACATTACTGCGCACAAATTGGCAGGTCTCATCCATCAACAAAATACACAGTAAATCCTGTGAAGTGCTTTGGGACATCACCTGACATGAAAGTCACGATATCAAATGCAGGGATTATTATTACATTGAAACCCAGCCAGCAGCTAAATTGGAAATTCAGCTTATACTGAAGTTGCTATACAGTATTTTTTTTTAAATGACCAACTACACTGGCTCCGCAAATTGGGTCAAATCCGCCCAAAACAGAGCAAAGCCTACAAAAGTTGACTGATTGTACTTTTGAGCACCACACATCACCTAATATTGTATAAATATTTAGATCCATAAATGACTGTCTGGTTTCCCAATCCACATATAAAGTTTCTCCCTTGCCCCTATCCTTCTGTTTATCTTATAAGTAATTGATGAGGTTTCTGAAGTGAAATTTATGCTTCAATTCTGTAAACTGAGGGAACTCGAACTTTTATGTTGGATTTCGACAGCAATTTATCCAATTCAATGGTTCAAGGTACCCACTTACTCTTTTTTTTATTAACCTCTTTGAATCAGAGTAATGGTAGTTGCCTTCAGGGTCCAGTATGAACAGTATGAACAGAACTATGATGAAGTGTATTAAGAAATCACATAGAATCTCATTTACAGCACTTCAGGTACTCCTGAAAACTTTGCCAAAGTTTAAAAAATCTCTCCCTCTCCAAATTGAGCTTTTCCCTTATACTCAACACACAAAAAAAGAAGCTGGATTGGATAAGTGAGAGGTTTGCTTTCCTTTTCTGAAGTAATAAACATTACAGTGGCTGAACCACACACAGCTTGATGGCTGAATATGATCCAACTGAGAATTCATACCATTCCGTCAACTCATTCCCAAATTCTTGTGATTAATACATTCGCGTATCTATTTTATGCTCTGGCTCACTTTGCTATGAGCAGACGCTAAACATTTCATCTGTTGGTTTGTCAGAATGCAATTTATTTATTGAAATGATGTAATGTATGGATAGAACGCGTGAAAGGATTGTGGCTTTCGCTCCATAAGTGTTGCGATGATGAGTTACTTGAAAGTTTTAATGCCCCAGGGAACATGCCTTGCTTTCCCTCTCTGTCGAAATTCAGCTGCAGACCGCCACGTAATACATTCAAGATCATATTTTATATATAAAAGCTGAATGGGAAATAGTGAATACAAGTCAAAGATGCCTATGATTTTCTCTCTGGGAGTGAAAACCACCTTGTTTGTATCGTGTGCCATTGAGCAAGAGCTCAAGTAATTATACAGTAACATTTGTGATTCTGTTAATGCATTTCTTTCATTAGTTAACATAAGTACCAGGTTAAGGAATTTTGCAAATTTTCCACCTAAATAAACAATGTTTCCTTCAATATAAATGTTGCCTCAATTATAAATCTTCCCACGAAGTGGTTTGCATAACCCCAATTAAAAGCTCTGCACAATGCAATCCTCAGATATAGTAGCCTCTGCTGTGGTCTCTGAACTTTTATTAAACCATCATGTTGGACTTGGAACAAGAATACACATTCTCCTTATAAATAGTCCATTGATGTCTGTTAAACTGTGGAGCAGAAGTCATCCCTGACTAGAGGGGAAGCAGTTATGACAATTCTACACCGCTGTTAGTTAATTATTTTTGTCTCCAGCCTAAATGACAGCATAATTTAGTGCCAGCGGTACAGCACTTGTACAGTTGACATGTTGAGTAATTTCAAGATGAGACTTTGGTTCAACAAATGTTTTTTTTTGGAGCCTACATCACAATAAAAATGTTGAATAATTTTGATGGTTTAATGGGTAAGGCCAATGGCTGGCAGCACCAAGCCATACAGACTAGAAGGAGCAGATTTAAATCTCAGTTTGGTGTTCTGGTGTTAGAATTGGCGACGGAGAGCCTGGGTTGGTTGTAGTAATTGAAATTAGAAAGATACCTCACTAACAAAACCCAATAGAATTGTATATTTAAGATGTATTGGACCGAACACAAGAATAGCTTCATTTATTGAGTTTGTTGCAAACACTGACTTATCCTGTGGTTGCTATTGTAAATGTGTGGTCGCTCAGGATGGTTCCCATGGCACCTGTGTGACATAATTTCCCATGCCAAACTCCCATCACTCGAGCATGGCCGAAGAAAATGTAAGGCCAAACTTTTTCATGAAACAAAGGAGTTTCAGAAGTGCAGGCTCCATGTAAGAGCTTTATTTCCGATGGCGAGAGTGTAGATCTCACATGATGATGATATTTCTGGATTGCTCTTCCCAATTCAGAAGGAACGCGTGCATTAATGAGCTCCTCATTGCTAATCCTGCTTTGGCTGTGACCGGCCTTTTTGTGAAGAATCATATGGCAGAATGCCTCTTTTTTTTAAAGTGTCCTTTGCTAACTCATCAAAAAAAACTCAAGTTCAAAATAACGAGGGATGTAACACACCTGAATTATCCTGCTCTGCCCTCCTGTGCTTGTAGCGCTGTTTGTTTTGATGTGAGCCAAGTGTTATTCTGTTGTGTTCGGTAGGTTAAGTAAATTTTCTCGTGTTCTTCGAAATAACTACTGCAAGTTTCAATGTACGATTTAATGGTAACTTTCATCATTTATATTACAATTGATGGATTTGAATTACAATTTATGTTGAAGTGCATAGGACAAATTTTCTAAGCTTGCCAAGCAGAGCAGAATAATTCACACCAATAGATTTGCAACGTGAAGCACAGAGAGGAAAGTAAACATCACAAACATAACTCTCTTCCCTTCAAATTAAGGTTTGGATTGTTTCTGCTCTGAGGTCCAGTTCCATTTGTCATCTGACACCAGTTTCATATTTGTGCTTTGAAAGTTATAAAATTATTAATACTGTACTATTGCTATAAATCTCAAAAACATTTAACATGCATTTAGGAAAAACACAATTTAGCTTTCCAGGTACTTGAATATTTAATACCAGGTAGTTACTTTTATATTATAAGATTTGCAATTCAGAAGTTGAAGGTGCAGTTTGTTTGTGCTATCAACTGAGGTTGAGAATACTGTAAATTCCAGCTCTGCTTCCCCTGTTGTAAGGGAAAATATTTTGCTCTTTAACTTATTACCCAGAGAGAGTTGTACAGCACGTAAACCATTGTCAATGATTTTTAAAAAATGAGATTTCTGGAGTGCAAGGTGTGAAGCTCTCCTACAAGTTGAGTGAGAGATGCAAAGGGGCTGCTGAAAAAAATGTTAGTGGCACTCTTTGAGTGCAGCATTATTGCCTTCCCACGCTTTGACTCGTGATTATAGTTACTGTCAACGTAGGAAGGGAATGGGAAAGCACACTAAAAATGGGCTTCGCTTTAAAGATCAACAAGTTCACCTATGTATGAATACTCCAAGCCACTGCCTTTACAGCTGCTGTGTCTGGAATTCAGAATCTTAAAACTGGGGGGCACACTGAGCCAGCAAACTTGATATTCCTTAGCAGCACAACAAGTGTTGGTGAATGGCATCGTGGCATATAAAGAGGATCTGTTGAGGAAGCTGGCATGTTTCCCAGTACGCCAGTGAGGGACAAAGTTACAGGGATGATCAATGCACTTTGTAAAACACAAAGGTTGGTGTGGAGTCTACAAAATGCTGCATGGTTTCAAGATCAGTGTAAAGGAATGTGCAATATGCTATTCTTTGAGATTTTGACCGAATTTTGGAAATGCTACTTTGGTCACAATGACAAACCATCAGCATCATCTTTGCTTCTTATCCGCACTGAGTAGACCAAACTTCTAAGCTCATACATTTGCCATCTATTCAGAAGCATAAGTGTAGCTCCGACAGCTTTGTTTGTGTGAAAACATGCAGTGCATTAGAAGTTTTGTGAAGTAGTAAGGGTTGTTTGTTCAGTGTGATGGTGAAATAAACCAAACTATTTGACATTTTCACTTGATGTTCATGTGTAATATTTTCTGCTCCAATCAAGAACAAAGCTTCTATTCATAGCTCTCTTTCACCACACATTAGGAAAGATTTCTTAATCTGACATTTTTGATGTTGCAATACATGGCAGATTTGATGACAAGAATTGAGAACTTATTTGTCAGTGTCTTCATGTGGAAAAAAAAGCAGCAAAATGTGTATTTTACATATTCTGATTGATTGGCTGCTGGGCAAAGCTACCAGGTGGCCATTTCATCCTGAGAAATAAATGTTAACACTTTTTAAATTCAAGAAATTCAAAAGTAGCTTGACAGTATTATTCAATAATTGTCATGAAACCATATCCAAACTATTTACTAGAAAAATCTAACAGTGTAACAGAGCTGCCAGCAAGTCATACACTTGAATGAAAGTCCTCCAAATTGTTAAGATATATAACTGAACTGCTGCTTAACATTTCCCCTATTCTAAAATAAAATACAAGAAACTGATTGGCGGGAGATATGGTAACATTCTGCCAACAAAGCAGCAAACTTGGTTAAGAAATCTGTGACCTCCAGGCCTGCGCGATTTATAATCCCAACATTTCCTGATCTAATCAAAGAAATGAAATGTGTAAATTGATTTCAATTTTTAGGAAAAAAAATATTATTTCCATAATAGTTACATATACCCAAGAATCAAAAACTGCTGAGAGTGACGAGTATAATAGATCACTGCAATGAGATTTATGACCTTTAATATTGCAATAAACATCCATAAGAAAATTTGCTGGAGGAAATTAATCTATTTTGTGATAGCATTATTATCTTCATACTGAATTTTTTTTTAAAGTAGAGATATGGTAGATCAATGTAATTTCTACAAAATGAAAGGAACACACTAGTTTGCTTTCCTCACATGAAAAATGTACCAAACTATTCTGCACAGATAAATGGTGGAATATCCATAAGTTACTATATAATCCAACAATTTTATGATTGAATCATTGGCTTCTTACCACTTCTACCTTTATCCTAGTGCATTACATATTATTCCTGTAATTATTATTCACCTGGTCATGTTAGTCATTGACTTGTAATTTCAAAAATGCTTTAATGTGTAGACAACAATTTTATTTCTGACAATGTCTCATTTCTGATCTTCATTCCAAAAGTAGACTTTTTTGGTTTGAGCGTGCTGGGGGTGGGTGGAGATTTTGCTCAAATGCAATCCAAACCCTTTTCAGTACGTTCTGACCCAGCTCACAGAAATTTGCATGAACGCTATGCTAACTAATCTCCACATGACGCTGTGTTTGTGCACCAAAAGTTATTTAATATACATAGGAATTATTTAAATGTATCCAGCAAATATTGCCAAATTAAGCCAATTGAAATGATTGTATTGATTGCAAGCCTTCAAAATGGAGGAGCAACTAGAATGGGTTTATGGTCCAAAGAAAACCAAGCTCATTGGGATCACCATTGTTCCAAATGGTTTTGCATATGTAGCTCCAGACACATTTTGTTTTTCCAAAGTAATAACAGTGGAACAAACAAAGCTCAGACGATAAATTGATATTTTACAATATTACTTTTAATCTATGTTTGGTGGGAGTTTATTTTTGAAAAAAAGATTGTCCACTAAAAGCATTAATGATCCTTTCAGTGCTCTTTGTTTTCAGAACCAAGCAAATTAACCAACATGAAGATTTATATTTAACCCTCTGCTGATGTATACAAACACCATCTCCATCCACAGGATTTTTAGTTCGTACTGAAAATGATATACCGGTACTTGTTGTCAAATATTAATATTACACATAATTACTGAAACATGATGTTGACTTTGGGACTATAATAAAATGTCAAAACACAACTATAATTTCAATTGATAGCTTTTTTGCCTATTTTTGCTTCAACTGTTGACACTTCTAAAGCCCAGACAACTGAACTCAACACATCACTCCACGGTTAACATGAATATTCCCTTCCTTTTTGTTTTCTCATTCCATTGAGTTTTGGTTTAGAAATATTTTTCTCCAACTAACAAGTTGATAACTGGCTTGGAGGAGCTCCTGAGTTTAGGATTGAGCAGTACTTTAATTAACATGCATAGTTGAAGGTGAAAACATTTCAGGTTAATGACTGTACCTACACTTATTAGTTGCTAATTCCCCTTTATACTGTCAACTGTCAAGCCTGAGGTCAACAGCAGACACTATTTAAATAAATATATTTGGGAAACCATCAACCACAGACAATAACCTTGTGAGACAAATAGGTTTTTTTACTTTGTTTATTCAAACTCATTTCATTCTAATTTTAAAGATGAACGATCATATCTTCATATGACTTGTTTCTCATAGCACATAGTGCTAAATTAGTTGGCAGCAGAATTGGCGATCCATGAATGTTTGCACATGAACCTTGTTTAATAATAGTGCTTATTTGCCCATGCATTCCTGGTGCTTGATACTCCCAGTAAAGCATTGTGAACATAAAATGCTAACTGCTCAATCAGATATAGCTGGTTACACTTTACCTGATGCAAAAAACGAATTTGTCATATTGATGACTAAGGTGCCCCTACCTAGAGTATAGGACTGAGGATTTATAGGGGCACAGACTATTGACAGGAAGTCCATGGTTGCTAGGCATTGGCAAGAGTGACACTTTGATAGACTCCAGGAAATTTTACTTACTGTGCATGCTAAAAGACTGAAAGGACAAGTTTGAGTTTTTGTATACTCGTATGTACAAGTAACAATACCATTTTTATTATGTGGTGTATATAACAACAACAAAATGACATTCGTAGAGTGCTTTTCACGTCAAGAGGACGTTCCAAGGCGGTCAACAGTCAGGTAGGGTTAGGGGTTGGGATGAGGGAGGGCAGAAAATATAGGAGGGCGAGGGCAGTCAAAACAGAGGATCTTGAGTTGTGCCTTGAAGGAGGCAAGGGAAGGAGTGAGGAACCAACACATCAATGAATTACAAATTTATCAGTTTCAGCTAATTACTGATTGTACTACTTGTCTTTTTAAAAACAGAGTTACTGACGTTGACAAAATAATAGAGCATTCGGAAGCAAAATATACAACCACATATTGTCTCCATGCATGAACCCTAAAAGATCAGTTTAGAACATTTAAAACATAAATCCCTGGGAATCAATTTTTGAATGTTCAGAATAACTGTTATGATAAGGTGTCTGAATAGCAGTGATGTTTGAAAGTTCATGTTAAGTACACATGAAACAGGTTTATTTGGCCATTTGATCTCATTCTTCTGGAAAACCCAGGCTATTTAATATGTTGCACAATTCTTAAAGCAGGAAAAAAGCAGTTCCATATTTTCATACTGATAACCAGTTCCAGATTTTGACCATACTTTATTTGAAAGAAATACTTCCTGGGGGTGACCATCCTAAAATTGATCTTCACACTTGGAGCTTGGGATCTCTTGTCTTGATGTCTTTCAATATCACAAAGCTTTTTCCTGAGTTTACTTTCTCTATTCTATTTAGCATAAACAAAAGACTTGTGTTAAACAAAGGGATGTCATTTTGTTAATATGATGCCAAGTATTAAGTACAACATAGAAGGGCAACGGCCTTGTATATAAAGCTATCAGTGATGCTGTGAGTTGCGATTACCAAATCCACCCAAAATAAAACTGTCCAGATTTTCAATAATGGAATCATTGTAATACATACGACCAAAATTCACGTCCTTTGCAATGAGATGAGATATGGCTGAAGCTTTAGGGTTTAATCAGGTTACAGGAGTAAAATATGGTTTTATTTTTTCCCCTCCAAAAAAATGTCCTTGATCTTGCAAATTTGCTTCTAGAGATTATGGAAGTTGCAAATGCATTGCAGAGGACTCTGAATCATTGATGGCTTCCAGTGTCAAAGCAAGCCAAAGGGAATTCTTGTCACCATGATGGGCCTGACCTTCAATGGTTTCAATGTTTTTTTAAACATTTTTCAGAAAGGCCTGACCTTAAAATTCACTCTAACACACTCAAAGCCAAAACTGTACACATATTTGCCTCTAAGTTGGTGATTATTTGAAATGTCCTACGTGGGTGGGTGGGACATTTTCATAACTTTGTTTTAAAATAGCAACACAGGTGAAATGTGGAAACTGTGGATTGGAATTGATTATTGACTTTGTGCTTGAATAAGTCTAATATCTTTAGCATCTGGATTGTTTTGGCTGTGGCATGTGGGCATTTTTGAAAATTCAAGATGATTACATTGGGTTTCATATTGAAATCTGATGTGTAGCGAGTAATCCAAAACTCTGACAGCATCTCCTGATGGTAGCCAGAAGTGCATCACTCCCTTAGTAGGAATTCCACTGCAATGGTCCCAACAGTGTATTAAATTTGTCCCATGACATCACTCATTTCCAGTTGCTAGCCTGTGTTGCTATCCATTATAAATTGCAGCATGTTAAACCCCAGAGTTTTAGAATTGCATGATCCATCGGTAACGCAGCTTCTCCTTCCCTGGAAGATTGAATTCTCTTCCCTGCTTACCATGGAACCGCCAAATTTACAATACTGTAATGAAATATAACCATAATATATTAGATGCCTAGAAATACAAGGTCACCATGCGTTATCCTAAACTCTGAAGCTTTTGGGAGATGCTTTGAAGTGATAAAGTGCTACACTAAAATGCAATGTTTATTCAAGTTATTTTTATTAGATAGTGTAAAATTGACCACCCACCCCAATCTGCTGTCACGACAAGCAATGACCTTCCTTTCTACATCAGCTGGAATCTTGGACAAAATATCTGGCAAGATGGTTTCACAGATGGATTATTATTACAACACACTCACATATAAAGCTAACAGTCGAAAGTGTTGGATTAGCTGAGCAGGAAAATCTTAGCGCTCCAAAAACAACAACTACTTGCATTGATCGCATCCTTCACAGGGACAGCAACTGAGATCGCACTCCAGGTGCAATCACAGGATCTGTATTCTGCAACGAAACCTGAGCTGCTTTGCTAGCCCACTTGGGATGTTGTTATTGGAAAGAAATTGCAGATGCAGAATATTATGTTCGTCAGTAATATGCTTAAAGTGTAAAGAACGCTGGTTCCCCTTATGAATGTGTTTCTAAAGCTAATTTGCTCCAAGGACTTGATTTCTCCTGGATATGATTCTTAAAATCACACCATTTGAAAACATAGAATTGATAGTACAATTCCCTTTGTAAAATTAATTCCCATTCCACTCAGAATGTTTAATAGATTTACACTTCACTCAAGTACTATACTCATAAAACTAAACACTATCAAACACTTAGATGTCCTCCTGACACACTGTCACGTTGATGGCAGATTGATAGTCACCTCTGAAAATAGGTGCTTTTATTTTTTTTAATTTAAAAAAATCTTCATTTGCAATGAAATAGTAGAAGGGAAGTCAGTAATTTCACTTCTCCTGTCTGACTGTCTCTTTCCACTTCCCTGGTGTTCAGATATTATTGGCAGCAACAATGCTGATAGTGCTTTGACACCAGAGCTAATTAACTATATCTCTGGTGGATACCAATGACTATAGTTTCTTACATTGCAAAGCACAAACAGAGATATCTAATGTTAAATGTTACAACTATGCCAGTACCTTACTTCCTGCTTTTAGTTGTCTCAGTGAGTGGAAGGAAGCCCAAATTTAATTGGTAATCCCATAGCAATCCATCATGCTTTGAAAATATATTTATATGATCCTGGGTAAACACTAAATAAGAGAACATTTAAACATTACTAGTTGAGTTTTCAGCTTCACACAACCATGATCAATTCAGATTTGTAAGAAATGAACATACAGTCAATTAATTTCACAGTAAATTCTGTGAAGCGCTTTGAGATGTCTAGAAGACGTGAAATGCGCTATATCAAATGCAAGGATTATTATTTATAAATGAAGCATATTGGCGATCTAAAAAATAAAATTTCTGCAATATTGTTAGTAGACTCAGTTGATAAGGATTGAGGAAATAGCAGGATTGCTTAATTGAGCATCTAAATAATACCCATCAACTAATGGGAGCTCTGTTAAAGGTAGTAGTTGCTGTTCATAAAAACCCAACCAGACCTTCAAATATGCACAAAACTTCTTTGCTTGGATCAGGATTATTCTTGATTAGGGATTTCTGTGCACCGCTTGGAGAAATGGAATCAGAAGTTTAAAAAATAAACTAGCCTTCAGCCAATTTAATTATCCATGTTGCCGCTGAAACTAAGCTGAAACACAGTATCATACACAATAAATGCTGTTCTGTAACAAGATCTACTGCACATATTGATGGCTTTGCTGAACAAGAAAAGTCGCCAATACTTCAGCAAGAATGAAAATGTTTAAACGTAGTTGGAAACTTAATATTGTAGGATCAGGTTTTCTACACACTGCTTATGAAAGAAATTCAAACATTGTAATATCTGTACATGTAAAATCTTATTGCTGCAACCATATAATAACCAATAATAATAATCATCCTTGCATTTGGTATAGGGCTTTTCACATCTTCTATACATCTCAAAGACATCTACACAAATTGAATTGACTATATTTTGTGGGCGAAACGCAGCAGCCAATTTCTCATGGCAGTGTTCCACAAACGTCCATGGATTGAGATGACCAATTTTTTTTGAAGGATTATTATCAGGCATGTGGAGTAAGGAAACTTGCCCAAGGTTTTGCAAATGAGAGACCTGGAATTGAACCCAGGTCTCTCATTTGCAAGGCAAGAACTCTAACCACTGAGCTACAGGACTCTGCATACAAAGTAAAATACAACTTACTAAGTCATGAAGCACAACCAGGGAATAGTCTTAGGTTTGAATCAAATCTATAGATTCAAGAGGTACCTCTTAACTAGAAAGTCTACGTAATGGGAAACATGAAATGTTATTCAGTGAATTGACTTTCAATCTTTGCATCAAATGTGCGTATGGATTAGGTATGCATTTAACAGTAATGTATTCATTAGCCAAATAAAGTCTTAAAATGCTCCAATTAGGATTGGAAAATGCAAGTTACATTTTCAGATGTAAATTAAATTTACATGTTAAGAAAGACGGAACAGAATTTATCCCAAAGGCAATAGAAATAGATTTTTCATCTAAATGGGTTTGGGTCAATTTGACCATTCACTTTTCTTAAAGAATGTTCTAAACCTAATAGCATACCCTAAGGATTAAGTGGGCCTTAGGAATAACTGCTACATGCGGTAAATAAATTTTACCCTAAAGGCTGAAGCCATCACATGATGTGCACTAACAAAGCTCATTATTTTTCATGGATTGATACGAAGGCTAATTGCCTGAAACCCTGCAGGCATGCATCCAGTTAGTTGAAGTAACTTTTATAATGAGGAAAACAACTATTAACATTTTATTTCCCAAAATCCAGCACGTTGACTGCTTCAAGATAGTTTAACATGAAATGCGCATTTAATTTCAGATTTGAATAAGAATTCACAGGAAGGCTAGTCTTCAGAAATATTAGAGTATTGTATTGAAATGATCTTGGAATGATATAAACATACAGTAATGTAGGGGTTGAAATCTTAACAAATATCCAGGCAAATTGATTTTTGTGTCTTTCAGTCATCTGATGTTGTTTTGGAATGTTGTCAACTTTGTTTCCAACAAACTTCCAGCCAGTTGATTTCCTGCAACTGGTTACTATGCAGAATAGATGTTAATGTGAATGCCGCTGTTGTGTGGGGAACCGTTTCATTATCTATAGATGCACAGAGTTCTAAAAAAAACACATCTTGGCAAGAACTGTGTTTATTGCAAATTGGATCTTGGCAACCGGAGAGATTTTTTTTCTTTACATGCCTTTGAATAGGTCATTGGACCACCAGTGAGCCTTCCTGTGGATTGCCCAGGTAGGTAGGGCAATCCACATAAAAACACTTTGAAGCCAGTGACAGGCTTTCACTATTTAAAAAGTTCCTCCGTTTCCAAGGACCCCTTGAAATCCTAGGTTTCACAATTGCACAAATCCTCGAATCTATTGGAACCTGTAATAGGCTTCAAACATTCCTCAATGAAAAATAAACTGTAAAACCAGTTTCTCAATTCTTTGGGAAATGTAATTGCTTACAGGATGTTGTATCTCTTTTCAGGAAATGCCACTTATTATTCAGGAAAGGAAATGGGGTGTGTGGTAAGTGGGTCTCTTTAGGGCTGAGCCGAGTCCAAGGTGATGTGACTGGCAATGGGATATTGAAACTGAGTCATTCCTTTTGCTGTTTGCTTCCTGAGCCCAGTGGATCCACACTACATGAAGGTACTATTGATGGCAGAGCAGACAATGATCTCAACTAGTATAGGATGAGGAATTAAGGATAGCTGATTGATTGAGGAGCTTGACCTGCAATCTTGCCCTTTAATGAATGATCTTATCCGTAATTCCCCAGTGTAGTACTGTACACAAATTCATCTATTCTCAATTAATAATTGCTGTAAGGCTTATCTCTTTAAAATCTATTTGGGTGAACACATTTAGTTCCATATCATTCATTCTCTCATGTGTCAATATTTTTTTTACAGAGTCAGCTATGGTTTATGCAGCAATATAACAACAACAACAACTTTAATTTATACAGCACCCTCCACTCTGGACGGAGTCCCAGAACACTATATACGAATATATGAATATATGTTCAATCTCTTTTCCTTAAGGATATTCAGACATATACATTTGATCAATAGTATTTGTGCTCCCATTATGTAATGCTGAACATTACAAGTTTGTGCTCCAGATTGTTAGGCACTTGGTGCCCAAAGGATTAAGTGCAAGAAAATAGCTTCAGGCTGCAATTTCTCTGCGGGCCAAAGGATCTGTTGTAACTGCAGATGCTGTGTAAAACTTTTAATTAAAATCAATTGCCATGAGAAATGCCACTTAAAAAATTTAACATGCAAAAAACAGACAAACTGTCCGCATAGCTTTACAGTACAGTACAGTATTATGATTTGGGTCTTCAAAGTCGTGAACGAAAGCTTGAAACTTTGTATATATGAGATTTTGTAGTACACTTTGCTTGCTTTTCAATGCATATTCAAATGCTGCATGCTACAGTTGAATGGTTTGTTATTTCACATTAGTAACAATTTCACATCAGTAAGAATGATCTGTTTATGGAGTGATTCTTTTTAGAAAAGGCACAGTGTTGACAGCACAACCTCACTGCATATGGTTAGGAACCAAAGTCTCACATTTCTGAATATAATGTAATTTCTATTCTCTTTATACATGCAGTAATTATTCATCTGTTGATAATAATAACAATTCTTGAATTTGATATAGCACCTTATCATGTCTTCGAAATGTCTCAAAGTACAGGATATACAGTACAATAAAGTGAATTCAGTGTATATTTTGTGGGCAAATCACAGCAACCAATTGCACACAGCATTACCCCACAAATAGTCGTAGATTGAATGACCCAGTTATTATTTTTTATGAAGGGATTATTATTATGATCATCACTTACCAGAAACTAGCTATTAATCATCAACTGGGCATCAGCTATTATATACCATTTGGCTGTTTACTTGTAATGTCCTATTTGCTGTCACTGATGAGCAGTACTGAAAGTTATGGACATTTTGGTTTTATAAACCAATTGGTTCACGTTAAACTTCAAGGATAGTGCTTCACCTGTCCTATCGGGTCAGTAAATTTACCAACCTTGGCAGTGCACATTTATAACTGGAACATTTCATGATAAGCACTCACAGCTAAAGTTTGTAAATACTGTACTATATCAAGGAATTATTTAATTTCTAAAATAATGTACTCAATCATAACTTAAAACACCAAGTTCATGAAGTATTTGCCAACCTTTCACCTATAAAGTTCTATGTTTAAAAACTCGGGATTTATATGCATTTTGCAGTTGATATTCCGCATAAAATGGTCATGTTGACCATTCTTTTTCATTTATGTAAAACACTATTTGTAGACACACGGGGACACAATTCTATTCATAGAATTTTGCAGCACCAACAGAGGCCCATCGAGTCTGTCCCAGCTCTTTGAAAAGAGCTATTCAAAGCCAATCCCAGTCCCACACATCCCAACTCTCTCCCCATAATCCCGCAAACCCTTCCTCCCCAAATAACCTTCCACCTACTGTCCAACCCTGCCATAATATTCAATGCTGAGTATGGGTTTATTTAAAATGGATCTGTTGCGTCCAAATTATGCCGATTTTCAGTACAGTATTAAATGGAAGGCTTTGCTTCTGATATTCTTGAGCATTTGATCAGAGCCATGCAGTGAAAAGAGATTCTGCACTGCTACAGCTATGTTCTGTAATAAATATTACTCACGAGTGAATTCTGTACGATAGCAGAATACAGCTGTCATTGTGCTGTGAAGAAATTGGGGCAAATGCCCATTCTACAGATATTGGCTCCAGCACCTTGGGCTCATAATCATTGGTAAACCTCAGGAGATGATTATAAGGGTGTGTGATCTCTTGCTGAATAGATTCTAGTGTGCTTTTAACTGCCTGGCCATTTCCCTTGATCTGCTTCTTCCAACAATGAAATCTAGGATGCACACTATGCAAGGAACAGCACAAATGCAAGTTTAAACCACTTAGTATTAAACTTACCCTGAAGAAAGTTATCTATGTGTTATTTAAAACAGAGCAAATCTTATAGTCAGTAGTCAGTGATATTTTCTTCAACAAAAGGAGTTTGAATACAACTTTAGATAATTTAATATTGATAAAGCATTTTGGGAACTGTATTTTTGTAAACTACAGGACATTTTCGAGCTGTTCAGCAATGAAGAAACCCAAGCTGTGTCACTATGGAAACCAATAAAACAGAACAGTATGAGCACTTGACCTAATGTGTTTTTTGATTCAATTATTGGAGATCATCCTGCACAAACCACACAGTTCATTGTGCAAAAGTCCAAGTAATTATTATGCATGATGCATACAAATCAATTCTCCAGCCCAGCAATGGAATATTGGGATTGTTGGCATGACTTGAAGAACCAGGCCAGTCACTGGGGGATAGGATTCTTTCCACTCAGTACCTGCTAACCCTCCAAGCTAACAAGGGTTTCAGTAGCTGGAGAAGCAGTGGGAAGCTTGCCAGTATCCAAGCTGTGCAGTTTTAGCTGGTTATCTCCAACAGTTACCTCTGTGGTACTCAAGCCTCAGCTAATGCCAACCTACATCACCAACAACAAACAACAACAAAATTACATTTATAGAGTGCCTTTCACGTCAGGGGAATGTCCCTGATCTAAACTGATTGGGATTAAGCAAACAGGTTTGACCTTCCAGGAGAGTACACTCTAAATGAGACAAACACAAACCATGCATACTCTCTCAGTGGTTTGTTTGGAGACTCATAAATATGTTGATGGGTTTCTATGTGTATAAGAAATGGAGCTGCCCCCCCACCCCCCCAAAACAAAATCTCAATAACATTGACTGCCTTCCATCATCAAGCATAAAAATAGTCAAGGTTATATACTGCACCCAAAATACTAATTACTTTTTTCGTGTACAATATTTATTTCAGATTAAATTTGTATTTGTCACTCCTGGTAAATAGTTTTATGCTAATAAGAATAAGATGAGATATTTCCAACTCTTAATTTGGGGTCATTTTAGTCACCAAAGGAAGGTGAGTTCAGAATGACAATCTGTTAATTAAAACGTTTTTCAATGATTCCTGAATTCTGACTTATGGGTTAACTCCGTTTGCCTGGTTAGAAGCATTGTAGTGTGACAATTCTCTTGAGTCAGTATTATGTATTATGCTCAGTTTAATGATGTACGAATTTTTGTTTGGCAGTTGTGCACTCTTCTGTACACTTATTGCTTCCCACTATTCATATAGGAAACCTCATCAAAGTCACACAGAACATAAAAAAAAATTCTTTTCCATTCATTACTTTTTCTAAGGACAATATTAACCTATATGTACCCAATGTGATCCTTTTGTTGCTTGATTTTTGTTCACATCAGAGATTGAAAACTCTTTGCCTCCATCAATCCAGTTCATTGTCATGTCAGGTCCTTGGCTACTGTCAAAAAATTCTAAATTATGTATCTCTGTTGGAGTAACTTAAGATTCATTCATTACCAAGAAAAATGCTTTGAACTCAACTCTTCTTTTTATGATGGTAATCCCATTTGACAGATGATTGTGTAGGTTTCCAAATAACTTTCCATCTTACTATCCCCCATGAGTACTTCAAGTAAAAAGACACACATTGATGAGAATTGCTTTACTGTTGGCATTAATCACTTTGACCATCCAGAGCTTGACATTGGCATTGGGACACAGTAGCTCTGTAACAATCTTTAATATAATTTTAAATCCAATATATTCTGTAGCATTTGTATGACCAGACACAAAATACTGCCGTAAAGTGCAAACCATTAGCATTGTGCAGTTAAGACACCAAATGGAAAATATTTGTTATCTTATGGAATTGACTGGACCCACTCTACTATCATTAATCTCATCTATTTCCAACAGTAAACCTAACAGCCTAAGTGTGCATTCATCATCAATTGAGTTACCAGGGAAAGTGAAATATGATGTTTGTGTAAAACTATTTAGATCCCATTAGTCTGCAACACAGCAGAAACTTCCCCATGCCATGGGTGAGCAAATTCAGTGCATTAACAAATGCTTGTTTAAACAACTGTCCTAATTGACAGCAGGTTAATCAACAAAACCCAATGTTCAGTAAAAGGAACAAGAAGAAATATACACAAGTAACATTTTTTCAAGTAAGTGTACTTGACTGCAAGTGAAATAGAACAGACAGCTGAACCAGAATTGTACTTTAAAAATCTTTGTCTAACATCATTCTGCTCTGTTCTTCTGTCTTTTTATTTAAACTCTCTTGGACATAAGGGTTATTATGAGTTCAGTTTTTCAGTTTATATATTTGCAGTATGGAGATTCTTAAGACAAAATGTTATTTATGCATTTTGTAGAATGAGTTGTACTATGCATCTTTTGTAAATTCAAAACTGATTGGATAATGAAATTACATTTAAAAATCCCAGTCTATTATTAATTATTATAAATTCTATTATACAATACAATGATACATTTGATGAAATATTTGGATTAAATCTTCGGAGAAAATACCTAATAATGATAATTAATACCATTTACAAATGTATAATAACACTTTGGGCTAAGTTTGTGCATTTGGATGAAATAATAGTGAAACAGCATGTTTTAATGCGGATGGCAAATTCATAATTTGTCATATCACCAGGTAATGACCTCCAATTATTCATGAAGAGTATGACAGTTAGCTAATGCAGCATAGAAGGGCCTCACTTATTCAAAGGTTCATTAAAATTGACAAATATTGAAAATGGTGTGAAACAGTTTGGAGATTGCTGTTGTTTGAACGTTACAGCACATTATAAACTGAGAACAAAACCATCATAGATTGAAGCTGCAGTATATGAGCATTGGGAAACAACATCACACAATAGAGAGTTGATCTGATTTGACAATCAGTTATCTAGGTCTCGACTCTTCAAACAATTGTGGTCAGTTGTGAGCAGCTTGCAAATAACTGTCATCAGATTGGCTGTTGTCACTTCTGTCCTACAATTTCAATGAGTGTCTCACTGCAAGGCTGCTGAACTCCTAATTGGACCTGCCATCTGG
This sequence comes from Hydrolagus colliei, assembly GCA_035084275.1. NCBI lineage: Eukaryota > Metazoa > Chordata > Chondrichthyes > Chimaeriformes > Chimaeridae > Hydrolagus > Hydrolagus colliei. The sequence goes on from CM068754.1 coordinate 13,660,983, forward strand.
AGTGGAGCTCCTGTAGCTCAGTGGTTAGAGCACTCGCCTTACAGGCATGAGACCTGTGTTCGAATCGAGGAAGATCAGGGCGAAACCTTGGGCAAGTTTCCTTACCCCACATGCCTAATAATAATCCCTCCAAAAAACCCACAATAATAAAATCGGTCATTTCAATCTATGACTGTTTGTGGGACAATGCTGTGTGCAATTGGCTGCTGCATTTCATTTTACAGTATATTCTTGAAGCGCTTTGAGATGTCTAGAAGACATGAAAAGTACTATATTAAAATGCAAGGATTATTATTATTATTTATTGTTAAAAAAACTTTTTATAAGATAATACAATCAAATATATTAAATGCCTTTGTTCTCTAATGATTGAATAACCATGAAAAAATTGTATTGTGGTAATTTCTAACCTTTTGTATTTGCTGAAATGCTTTTTTCTGTTCTTTTTCCCACATGAACTCTCTTTTTCCTTTTATCAGTTCCCTTATTGGCTCTTATTTTAGTTACTTTGGGAATAAATCTTGCTATCCAATTGACCATTCCCAAGAGCCTTTTTACTCCTTTTTTATCTATCGGTGTGGGCATCTTTTTTATTGCTTTTAGCCGATCAATTTTTTACCCTTGGGGGTAATTATACGTTCCAAGTAGTTTACATCAGTTATGCCTATCCTGCGTTTTTCTTTATGTAGCTTTATATTTGCTTCCAAATATTTTTTCAATACCTTCTCCAACCTTTCATCGTGTTCCTTCTGTGTTTTACCATATATCAAAATATCATCAATATAATTGACCACCCTTGGTATTTCTTCTAATATTTGTGATAACTTTGTTTGAAACGGCTCTTGTTCAAAGGGCATTCTTCGAAAACAATACATCCCATACAATGTCATAAATATTGTCAAATACATGCTATCCTTTGACAATTTGACTTGCCAATACTCTGAAAAGCAATGTAATATTGAGAAGTAACTAGTTCCATGTAGTAAAGTGTGCATATCTTCTAAAATGGAAATTGCGTAATATTCCCTCTTTATAGCCCTGTTTAACTATTGTGGATCTAAACAGATCCTTAATGATTTGTCTGGTTTCTTTATGATTACCACAACACTCACCACCTTTTTTTATTATTTGGTCCCTTTCCATTTGATATAATTTGTCTTTCAGCTTTTTTTTATTGCTTCTGGTGCACTCCTTAATGGTTCAATTACTGGTGGTATTGTCTCATCTAATTGAATCGTATATTCTTATTTCATTAATCCTCTCCTTTCAAACACCTGTTTATATTGTTCTACTATTTCTTCAGTATCATTCCAACTTTGCCTATTGACTAGTTCATCTATTTCCATTTGTTTCTCTCTCCATTGCTCTAATATTTATTTTTGTCACCTCTTCAATCCTTATCATCTCCATTGCCGATTCTAAAGTCAGGTCCCCTTTACTCAAAAGCTTCCCTCTCAATCTCCTATCATTTATTCCAACTACTATTTGGTCATGAATCATTTTGTCTCTTAATGCTCCGTAGTTGCAATTTTTTACATAGGGTTCTCAGTATCGCATAGTACTGATGAAATGATTCTGTGAGTCCCTACTTTCCTGTACCAAACTTAAATCGGTCAATTATCACATTGTTTTTTCCACAACATCGTTCTTGCATAATATTTGTTAGCTCATTCAATGGCATGTACATCTTGTTCTAGGGTTGCAAAATATTCCCTTGCTTCCTCATCTGCTACATTCAAAAAACGTCTGCTGTTCCTGTGGCTGTTTCATTACGATTCTCTTACCAGAATCCTTTTATACATGCATCCTCCGTATTCCATTGCCACTTATGTCGTGAAAGCAATATGCAACAGTTCTTGTTACTTGTCTGGGCAATGTTGTAGTCCACATCATCATCATCCAAGCTACAGTGGCCAGCTCACCAAACCATTCATTCAAACAGGGCCCTAAGGTGGTAAGTCAAAGTCAAGACCTTTCTTGAGTCCACTTAAGCAATTCCACATGTAGCCATCTTAGTCATTTCTTTCAGTGCTGTGTCCAATCCCTTTCCTGTCCATTGCCAGTTGCCTTCAAGATTAATGCTTTAAAGGAGATGAAGCTTCAGCTGTCTCTATAACTCAATTAGAGAAATTTCTCTGTCTCAGCTACCATTCCCTTGCCTCTTATACTCCAGTGTGACCTAAATCCTTCAGTGATAAACTACCTTACGGCTTTGTTCCCCCAAGGTGTGAATCTCTAAACATTTCAACCCATTACAATCCAACTTTTCTCCAGCAACAACTTGATATACAGTATCTGATTAATTCACACTTGAAAATTAACGCTGTAAACTCAAACCATTCCAAACTCCTCTGATAAGGACAACAGGTCTGTTAAAACTCAGCTAATGCAAGTCATAAATTTCCCAACCAATACATATTATCAAGCTAAATAAAAATAACCTCCCTATTCTTCTACAGATATATTGTTTAATTGAACATACTTGACTCTAGACAAATGTAGGCAATATTTTTCCTCAGTTTCAGATGAGCTCATGTTCCCTAATTTCATTCCTTGGAATAAAAAAATTACTCACAAGTGCTACAGTATCAACTATTTTCCATGTGTTATACTCTGTGATATAAAATAACACTCGATATGATTGGGCCACCAATACGTTTCTCCATAGCTGTCCATCTTTAAAGATATTTCCACCTCTTTCTGGACTTTTAAGGGATGAAATATGTCCAGTTGATAGGGTTTCCATCCTTCCACTTAACCCAGGGAAATTCCTTACCAACCAGCTGGAAGGCTGTCATATAGTGAAGGACATACAAATGGAGAAACGATGAAACAGAACAGTTTTCAACAAGGACTTTTGCAAATAAAGCTATTTTCAAAGGAAAAAAAAATCTGACATGGTCATTTTCTTCATGTTACTTTTCTGCAATGAAACTACATTTTGCATACTTAAAACTCTAATTTGACATTATTTTGTATGGTAGCTAGCTGGAAATAACATATATTTTCAGTTTATGCTGCACCAAGACTTAGTTTGTGAATCATTTCTACTTCATGTGGTGAACCCCCATGTTGTTTTCCATTTTTACAAATGGTACTAAGCTGGTTCACCTACTGTTAAATACTGCTAGACATCTTTTAACATCTATTCCTGCTGTGCTAATAATTTTCTTCATTCAAAGGAAATGTATGTTTTTTGTTACTCCAATCGTGTTATGTTTTTATTATTCAAGTCTATGCCATACTTGTTTGCTTAAAATGTGTAGACAAGTCATCATTGGATTTCATTAATATATTCTTACGCAGAAGCATAGCTTCATCTCACTCTTTTAATCATTTAAGCTGTGAGGGGAACAAGAGGAAATAGGCACTTGAAGAGTGCAAATGTCAACTTGCTGGCTGCTTGCGTACCTCAACATCCAAGTAGACTCAGTAGCAGCACTCTTGCATGGTGAACACTACCCTAACCATACTGCGTACATAATGGTGAAACAGCAGCACATTTCCCATCCACTTTCTTACAAGCGCTTTAACCATGCTGATGCATTGGGGGATCAAATATTGGGTCAAATGGATAAGTACACATGAGCTGTGGTTCAATGGGCCAAAGGGCCTTAGTTCATATGCCTCAGTCTATTCTTCACCTTTTATGATTCTGCAAAGACATATGGCTATTTTTAACAGAATTATTTAATTAAGGAAACCAATCAAGGAGAACCTTGATCTGACAATCAGATCACATCAGAGCTCCTGTTAGTTTTCGTGAAGTGCTTCTGATTTCATTCTTGACTGTATCCCTGAGATCTCCTTTGAAACCATTCTTCCAGATGTATCCCTCACCCATTTGCCTCAGATCACCACCATTGTTCAGCCCACTCCACATGTCCAATTGCCAATACTGCAAGTGTTGAACATTGCGCTGTTTCTCATGCAAGAAAAAAGCAATCGAACAGCTTGCAAAGTGCAGAGAAAGGAATCTGCTTTACTGTAAATATTAATAAAGCTTGGGCTTCATCCCAGCCTCCACAGCCTCATTGGGCTATGAAGGCTAGGCTAGCTTTGTGTTCCCCTGATTGCTAGGTTAGTAATTCTGTTCCCTTTATTGTGTTCCCCACAAGAGGAAACATCAGAGAAATCCTGGCTCTGGCAATTACAGGCAGCTGGACCAGCAGGGAAGAGACAAATTGCTTTGTGGGATGGGGAAACAGAAGTAGCAGGAAATGTTGGCTGATTATTATTGCTGCTTCCCCACTTGTCAAGGTGGCAGCTTCCATTTCTGCTGAGGGGTATTCAGTGGAGCAGTAGTAGACAACGTTGCCCGATTCAGTGAGATGGAAGATGCAACTGTGTTAATTCACCAAGCAAGACCAAGGCCTTGCCATGCTCATCTGAGTGTCTCTTTGTGAGAAGAGTAATAGTGGCAAGTTGGGAGTTCACATCAATATCAGGTCAGCCATTCCTAGCAAATGAAATGCATGTGTGGCATTTCAGCCTGTGGCAGGAGAAAATCCCATATCAGGATGTTGTGTGTGTGTGTGTGTAAGAAAGAGTTGTACATGAGATAAAGTAAAAATATAAAAGCGCAACAAGCAGTTGCCTCAGCAGGTGAGAGTCCTACTGTTAAAATACAAAAATGTATCAGCTGTTCACGAGATCTTTGATAGAGTGCGCTTAAACCATGAACTTAAACCTTGAAACATCCTCCCAGTGTGAAAGTCACTGTACAAATGTATTGTTATTGCTTTTGATTCAGTACATGGCAATGATGGTTGATCCATCGCAAATAATGCCAATTCTAGTTCTCCAAAACTATAATCTTTGGACTATGCGGAAACTGAAACATCGAAAGAAAAGATAATGTAATTTAAATCTGGCAACTTTTTTTTAAAATCATACAACACCAACTTCTGAAAGGTTCAAAAAACAGTTACACAATTATTTTGAGAACAACGTTTTTTTTTGCTTAATTGGGCTGGTCTCAAATCAGTTACAAAGCTCTGAATTTTTGCTTTGTTTGCTTCTTGTCATGCTGTCTTGAAACTGCAAGTAATACTGTGAAAGAACAATACTTTATGACATCTGCGTTGACGGCCAGTGACTCCACTATCTCCCTCCAGCACATTATTCATGGAAACGCTCAGTTTAATTAGCTATTTAATATTGTAGTCAAAACTGGGTCATCCCTGTGTCAAGTCTCAGAAAATTACTCAGCCAGAATTTATTTCCAAGCACCCTTTTTAATTCTATGGAAATCATTGTGTAACTTGCACATTGCTACAGTTCCAAATTGCGTAAAAATGCCAGCTGAATTGGTTAAAAGGCAACCTTTATGAAAATATGAAGCCTGAACAAGCATGTACTGAGCTAAGAGAGTGCAATACTTTCACTGTCATTTCGCCTTTTGAAAAATTGAAGCATTTTTATATGTAAATATGCCTTACATGTTTTCAAATGCATTTCCCTCAATTTGCTTAGGATATTTGTAGCTACAAAGCTTGGCAGATTGAACCAATGGTGCCTTTGGTTCAGTGCCTTGGGACGTCCTCCCAATGTGAAGGGCACTCTATCAATGTAATTTTGTTGTTGTTGACGGTGCAAGTAAGATGGAATTCAAGAACATAGTTGGGCTCAAAATAGTTATAGTACTTTGGAGCAGACTTGTTTGAAGTCTTTGTTATAAACTCTAGTTTTTCAAACAAAAACAATTCTCTCTTTTTGGCTCAGATAAATTGGCAGCACACAGTTTAGGAAACTTATTTTCTCCCCAATGTCAACATCAAATGCTTTCTGGTGAGGGATAAAATGCCAAATCCATTGGCTTTAATGGGCGATGTATATGCCATTTTCTGCTTGCTAATTTCAACTTCTTTTTCATACACATTATTGTGCTTTCATTGCTTTCAAAAGGGCAAATGTTTTTATGCAATAGGCATATTTTGCCATATTCTGCCCCCATCTTCAACAGTCCACGCTCAAAGGAATCAATGTCAAATTAATGTCAAATCAATGTCAAATTACATACATAGAATCTATAACAGTGATTGATAAATCTGTGCTGCTGTTGTTTATACTCCATGCATCCTGATCCCCTCTTCCCAATCTCCCCATATCCCTCTATTCCTATTTGCTTCATCTGCATCAAGTTTCCTGTGAAATGCATTGAAGTTTTCCATTTCAATTGCAGCTACCGGTTCTGACTTACACATTACTCACCACCTTCTACATAAAGAACATCCTCCTATTTGGTGCCAAAAGAAAGGTGCAGAAAATTTCAGCACCCAAGGGTATAACCCAGCAATTACTGTACCTGCAAACCACTTTTGAAACATTTTGACTTCGTAGGTACAATCGCAAATTCAATCATTATTATTGTAAATACAGTGAAGCAAAACATAACTAACAGTAAATTGATATGGTTCTGTTCAGTTTTGCTCATTAATCCATTAGAAGTAGAGCAGTAGCTTTCTGTTCTGTCAAGTGAAACCGTTCTATACTTTGCACAGTGGTGCACCTGCAGCCTATTGAGGCAAGAACACATTGTTAGATGAGTACTGTATTAATATTCATTTGGCTTAACAAAATGATCATTGCAGCATAAAACACAAACCTAATTTTAATGTTTTCATTCTTGATTATAATGCTAATCCTTACGCGTGATTTGGATCATAAATATACAAATGGCATTGAGCCCAATACAACTCAACTCTTGCTTGGAAAATCCTAGTTTAAAATGTGACGTTTCCAGGTTCTGCCCTTCGTTCTAAGCGAAATTGTCAATTTAGTGTCAATTAGTGTCCAATTATGGACAGTTTTGTGTTGTGGATTCTAGGCCATTGGGAATTGGGATAAAACTGTCCAAATTCAATTCCTTGTGAACAAGCATTGATTGCTGTGAAGTGATGTGATCATTACCTGTCTTTTGTCATTAGCTCATAGTGACCTACTGTTGACTGAAATTGCTTGAAAATCTGGTTCCGTGTGGCTTAATTTTAATTTATTTCAACAGTATGTAGGAGAGACCCAAATGCACAGAAACTCATCTCTGTTCAATCATTGATAAACACCTGTTTATGCATTTTAGCTATCAGTAGCAGTCACTGTGACATAAACTGGTAAAAAGGCCACTAATGATCCATCCAGAGCTCCAGATAGGTGCTCTCAGATAGAGAGCATTCATTTTCAAATTAGTTTTTCTGTGCAGATACAATTATGAAATTTAATTAGTGCCAGGAACTCGACACTGAATGAATGTTCTGTATATTGAATAAAAAGTTATTTGGAGTCTCATATTTCCCTTTAATCCACCTCCTTCACACCATCTGCCTCAGTGATTCTTCCAAAACGGTTCCCCTGGTGATATCACCATCGCCACTGACAGCTTAAACAAAAACAAATTAACAAAGACATTAAGAACAATAGGATGTTCGAGTCAACTGATTTGACTTTTAAGAAGAGAGACGTTTAAGTGCTCCGAGTTGCTGTCCCTGTGAACAGCATGAAATGAATGCAAGTTGTTGTTGCAAGTGAAACCTAGTTTTGAAAAAATATAGAATGGGAAGCTCTTAATATTATTTAATTTCTTCATGGTCTGTTTTAAAATCCCTATATTAACCATTTGGTAATTGACTAATATTTCTGAGCAGAATTACAGTTGTACGTAATTGGCCAAAGGGTTTTGCTCACAACATGTACAGTCCATTCACTTTACAGTATAATCTGTGAAGCATTTGGAGACATCTCGAAGACCTGCCAGGAATACTATTGCAGAGGGACAATTGTTGAAAATGCTACTTGAAATTACCAATTTTATTATTGTTTTTTTTTGGAGGGATTATTATTATTAGGCATAATAAGTAGTACATGTGCAGTAGAACATCCACCATGCACTCATGTTGCTAACATATGGATTTAGGTTGATGGGCTGTAGATTGTTGTAAGGTGGTGAACTAATGAGACCAGCAACATCTTGTATCAAGCTGAACATTGTACATGTGCAGCCTTGATAATCTTAAACTATCTTCATTTTGTTTGTTTATTGCTATAAACCAATAAAATCTCAATTGAAGAATAATATCCTTTCATTTGATATGGGGCCTTTCACGTACAGCGGATGTCTCAAAGCACTTCACAAGATGTGTATTTGGTAGGTCAATGGAGCAGCTGGTTTGTGCACAGCAACAGCACACAGTACTTGCAGGAAGACCAAATAGAATTTTGACTATTAGGGACAAATATTTCAGAAGTTAAAAGAAAATTGTACATAGTTTTGGATAGATTGCTTGTTTTTAAGTAAGAAACCGTGCGGCTAAATTCACAGAATCATAAACTGAGGTATTTATTTACAGATTATTTATTGTGATACAATTATCCAATATCTTCACTTGTGCCATTTGGAAAGATTCGCTAGGTAATCTGCATTCTATCCATATTGTAATAGCTTCCCTAATAGGAATTTGATACTCAGCCACTTTCTTCTCATTTTTCACAACAAAAATTTCCCAGCTCCTCAGCAGAGACAAACAATTACTCTTCACCTCTTACTACTACTAAGCAAATAAGTTAGTACTCTACTGTGCAAATAAACTCCTCAGCAACTCACAGTGATAAAGGACAAATGGTTTAACTGAGGATTCCGGTGCCTAACTGATTGCTAATTAAAGATTAAGTTAAGTGCACAGTGCAAATAAATCTTCAGAATTGGATTTCAAAGAGCAAAGTAAAGGACACACTGGAGCAAACAGAAGTGCTTACTGCAGTGAATGCTCCAGCACCACAGGTCACAAAAATGAATTGAAACAACTGTACAAAAATCCAAATGGATGCAAGTAACGTGTAAAATCTCGATAGCAATAAAGCAGAGATGGATGAAGAGGAAATATTGCAGAACAAATTCAATTTTTTCCAAAACTATAAATAAAAATTGATTTTGAATCTATAATTGTATTTCAGATGAAAGATGAGGACCACAGACACTCTAGGTTCAAAGGAACATAGCACAACACTTCCATTTACATATTTTAAAATAATTAACAATGAAACAAACTTTACAAATAAGGTGCTTTGAATTGTCCCCTTTCTAACTGATTCGGCAATGAGCATTGTTTTGCATAATGGTTCCATAGAGATCTTGTATTGCAACAAATTCCCTTTTCCAATTAAACCTGCTTTGCTTTGGGAGTCTGCTCACTCTGAAATGAATTGTTGCCCTTGAATTTAGCCTTTCAAAAGACCTCAACCATTTTTGTTTAAACTGATATGCAGTGGAATTCTCCACATAGTCTAAATCTGTGGGGGAAATAAGACTCATATTCATGTCAAATGATGATGCTTTATTCTCGTGCTTTAATATTTAAATATTCAATTGCTTGCTTGCGCTGAATTTAGAATTTTTAGATTTTATTCCCTTGAGATGTATTTTTTGGTTTCTATTTTAATATCGCTTTGAAAAATCACACACAGGTCATGCATGCCACAACTAAACATGGGTCTATTCCCCTACTCACCGCCCTCTCACAACAACAGCAACATTACATTTATACAGCGCCTCACCTCGGGAGGACGTCCAAAGCTTGGTGGAAAGTTGCAGTGGTTAGAAAAATACTCAATTTTGTACAAATAAAGCAAATGTAAAGCTCGGAAGAAATATTGCGCTGTGCAAGTGTTTCCTCATCAGCTGGTCAGAAACAATCACCAAGGACCTATGTCATAGGTGAATACTATTCAATTGTGTGATTTGAAACACAAATATGATTTATGTCTGCCAAACTTTGGAAACCAAACCCATATTTAATTCACTCAGGATGTAACCCTGTCAAAGCATATTCCTGTGAACGCATTTTATTGGTGTTTGATTCAAACTCATTGTGAATACATTTTGCTGTATTTTAAGTATAAACCCTTCATTATTTAATATTTCATTTACATCAAACATTAAATATACAGGTACCCCTCCCCAACCGCGGGAGATACGTTCCTGTAAACCTTCGTGGTTAGTACAACCGCAGTTGGAAAATGCAGGGCCCTATGGGAAACATAGGGATAGGGGGAGTAAGTTTGCTTGTCCTTGAACTAAAGACAAACAAATTTATGTTAGTGTATTTATCTAAATCCTAATGATGATGATGATGGGGGAGGTGGTTGTTACATGCTGTTACATGGAAGAGGGGCCCTGCCACCCTCTTCCTCCTCCAGATCATAAATCACCGACGAGTGCAAGGGGGATGTGGAGAAGGTGGTGTGATGGGTGACACTGAGGGGGGTGGATGCGGGGAAGCGACATCGTGGCTGGTTGATTGCGACATCGCAACTGGGTCCTAGCGCCAAACATTAGCGCGAAGCGACATCGTGGCTGATTGATGCAACTGGGTCCTAGTGCCAAACGCTAGTGTTAGTGTTAAAACCCATGATTACGCAAAATTCACTGCCGCACTGAGGCAATCATGGATACGTGAAATTCGCGGTAAAAAAAAACGCGGTTGGGGCGGGGTACCTGTACAAGATAGCGACCAGGGAATCAAAAAGAGAATTTTGGAGGTATTATTTCATGCAGAGGATAGCTAGACTGTGGAACTCACTGCCTGAAATGTTGTTTGAATCTGATTGTATGTGTGATTTGAAACAAGCAAATGATTTATGTCCACCAAGCTTTGGAAACCTAATTCATTTAGGATGTAGCCTTGTCAAAGCATATTCCTGTGAACACATTGAAGAAGAAGCTAGATCTTCACATGAGGGAGAGTGTAATAGAAGAGTATAGGCAGCAGTAAGAAATGGGTGGAGACTTGTGCAGAGTGTGAACACTGCATGGACTAGTTGGGTTGAATGGCTGGTTTCTGTGGTGTACAATCTATATCGATATCTGCACCTTCTGCTTCCCAATCAACCCGGCTGATAGATTGAGTTATTTCACAGACACAGAAGTGCAGCTTCGCTTCATTGATTATATTTAGTGAACATCTACTTTTAACTATCCTTTAAATTTCTAATTCAGCCTACTCTTCTTGATAGAAATCGTTCAGGATGAGAAAAGAAAATTGCAATTAGCCACCAATTGCAATTACCAGAAGTGTGATTGAGAATGCATCGTACGTAATGTATCGTTAAAATATTTCTTAAAGCTTGGGGTTTGTAAGGACACTTATCTTGATGTACCCTCTGTGCATCCAATACTATTCAACTTATTTCCCCAAACGTTTTTTATTGTGAACTGTGGATTGAGCCATTCAAATCACCTTGAATCAGGTTTGCATAATTTATACATTCTGATTTGAACTCTTGGCTTCACCACAGTTTAGCAACATCATCAGAAAGAAGATGTCATTTTACATTGTGATACTGCAACTTACTGTGAATAGGAGCCAATATTTTCAGCCACATTAAATCTTTACGAGATGCTCAAGCAACACATTACTGTTGCTTGAGCTCCTGTGGCTCAGTGGTTATAGCACTTGTCTTGCAAGCTGGGGAGACCTGTGTTCGAATCCAGGCAGGTCAGGGCGAAACCTTGGGCAAGTTTCCTTACTCCACACGCCTAATAATAATCCCTCCAAAAAAACACAATAATAAAATTGGTCATTTCAATCCACGACTGTGTGTGGGACACTGCTGTGCGCAATTGGCTGCCGCGATTCGCCCACAAATATATACAGTCAATTCACCTTACAGTATATTCTGTGAAGCGCTTTGGGACGTTGATAAGATGTGGAAAGCGCTATATCAAATGCAAGGATTATTATTATTATTATTATTACTGGGCTCTACTATGCTATTTCAGTTCTCCTCATGGAATTAATAATAATAGTAATTGTTACATTTGAAATAGCACTTTTTACATCTTCTAGACATCTCAAAGAGCTTCACAGAATATACTGTAAAGTGAATTAACTGTATATTTGTGGGCGAAATGTGGCAGACAATTGTGCACAACAGTGTTTCACAAACAGTCAATTTTGTTTTCTCGTGGGATTATTATTAAGCGTGCAGGGTAAGGAAACTTGCCCAAGGTTTCGCCCTGCCTGGAATCAAACCCAGGTCTCTCACTTGCGAAGCGAGTGCTCTAACCACTCAGCTACAAGAGTGAAATAGTCACTACAGTGACTAACTATTGTTGCATCAACATCCATGTATGGAGATGAGATACAGGTGACCAAAATGACGTATTTTTCACCTACCCTATTATCTAAAAATATATATGCAGTATTAGCATTTCTTACGACTTATTAGCTTGTGGAATGGCATCACTACATTTTGGTTACCCTGTATTATGCAAAGTGCATTTAGACAATTCAGGTTATTCAACAGGCTACTTTCAGATTATGTCAACTTTCATTAACCAGGACAGTTTAAACAGGTGTAAGAAAACTACCCTCCAGTTTCACTGCAACCAACGGAATAATTAGCTGAGCTAGATAGATCTGACAGAATCCAAACCAGATCATTTCAGCTAGTCCAGAAATTCTTTATTGGGATTTGAAAACTAGATTGTCCAGGGAGATTTATAGTTTTCTAGTTTGCGGTTGTCAGAATAAACCAAGCAAGTGACATGTGTGCTTGAAATTGTTTGAATTTGAGATGCCAGACTTTTGGTTTCCTGCTTATTCTTCCAGATAGCCGGATGCCAAAACGTGACAGTAACAACAATAAGATGTAATGAGCTGGGCTTGACTGTATTCATGTTGATACACAGAGTTAACAGATGATTATAGCTAAAGCAAATTCAGGTTTGAACACAGAAACTATACAATATCAGTCTTAGCTTCCAACTTTCATGTGTTTTTTTTGCAGTTGGTTGCAATAGTCCCAAATCACTGGGTGACAGTGGGCAGTGATATAGTTATATCTTTAAAAATGGCTCCTTGCCATAGTGTACTGCCGGAAGTGATCAGGTCATTAACGCATGAATTACATCAGAAATGCTAACAATAATGATACTGCTATAACAATATCTAGTTAGGCCATACCACATAGGTAATATTGGGCAATGATAAACCCATTGGTTTTGCCTTTATCTAACTGACACTACAGTACTTAATTCCTTTTTACAAATCATATAAACCAAATACATTTTGAATATGGGGGGTGGTGAGGTTGCCAGTGGTCATGAGGGTGTCTTACCATCATCTGCAAGTAATTCAGGTTAGTCCACAAGGGGAACATACATTACATCATTAGGTCTTCATATTCAATGCCCCGCTTAGTCCATCAAGAGTCATTTGTAGTGAAATTCTGTATTTAATGCAGTTTATGCACAGGATATACAAAACAGTGCCTAATTATTTCTCCAACTGAGCATTTACACAAAAGTGCGATTTATTGCCTCTGTCGTCCCTAAATATGAGGGTCATCTCTTATGACAATGCAAACATTGAAATACTTTCACTTAGTTCTCAATGACAGGTTTAGTGAGATTTTGGGAGTACTATTGGTAACCTAATGTTAAGGCAACTGAATATCTAGGTTTTTTTTTTATAAGAGCACCTGCAAAATACTAACAATCAACAACAACTAGCACTGATATCCCTCCACGCTGGATAGTGTCTCAGAGCACCTAACAGTGGCGGATCCTGTCTCCGGGCTGGGGCGTTGGAGGTAGATGGCCATAAGCACAGACAAAGAAGAAGGTTTTCAGGTGGGACTGCCCCTGTCTTCCCCAGCCCCACCACCCGACCATCTTCCCATCAAAGCATCAAGTTTTTTTTAAAAATACGTCCAGTGTCCTGCGCTGAACCGCCCTTCCTGACAATCTATGCCTGTCAGTAATCAACTTCTAGGAATAGAAACACATCCTGGTGTCTGTCCTGAAATTGCCTTCTGCGTTTCTGTACTGTATATCCTTTTATTCTATTGTCTTAGCCTGTCTTCTTCTTCTTATTAGCACATCCTGAAGTATTATCCTAAAGTTTATTTCCACTTACTACATGTGTGAGGTATGTGTGAGGTACATGGTTTCACCGCCCTAACCGCGTCCACCGCCCTAACCGCCCAACCATCGGCAGCCGGGCTTTCAGCTTCTCTGCTCACACTGTGGAATTCCATCCCGCAGTGCCTTCGCCTTGCTTCCACCCTTTCTTCCTTCAAGGCCGGCCTCAAGACCTTCCTCTTCGACCGCCCCACTAACTCTTCCCCCTCTCCCACTCTCCTTCGAAGCCCCCCCGCACCTTCCCCCTTCCCCCCCCACCCCCACCCCCACCCTCGCTCGGGTCCCGACCAGACTGTTCAGCGCTTTGGGACGTCCTCCCAACGTGAAAGGCGCTATGTAAGTGCAATTTTGTTGTTGTTGTTCCAGTCAGGATTGTGCTGTCTGAGGTCCTGTTACCCTGCAGCTGTGAGTTGCTGACGGACGTACTGCATAAATGTAGTGAAATGAACAGAGAAAGAGGAAAGCCATGAAGCCAATTTGCAGGATAACAAATCCTAATAAGCTATAGTAGCTGTCCATTGAGAATTATTAGATCTAATAATTTTTGGTATTAAATTCACTTTGCATTTTAAAATCTTACTGCATGAAAAATGAAATTTCATTCATTTATAAAATATGTTCCTCCAACTGACTACACTCAACCCTTGACTGAATTGAAATTCATTTTTCACCTCTCTGTATAGAATAATCATTATGTAAGATCATTGGTGTGACTTTTTTTAAACCTGAAAACTTTCCAGAGAATAGAAATAACTTCTGAGCCCTCTTTGTTTAAAAGCCTTGAAGAGGCAATGCCAATATATATGTGCAGGTACACAACAATACAAAATTAATATCAACTGTATTAGCTAAGCACTACTGCATGTACTAGGTTGTACTTTAAGGCTATAAAATATAACAAATTAGTAAACACAATAAAGGTTCTGAGAATATTTTATTTGTGTATGTTCACCAGAATTCGTCTTCCATGCTATGTTCCAAGTGATCTTGCGTGGATTTCTGATGCACAATGGCGGATACCAATAGGTATATAAAAATATCTTGTGGAGCATTTTCACAGTAACAACATAGACATAGAAATTAAGCCTGCTTGCCAAAATAATTAGTATGGATTAAGTTATTTGGATATTCTGCTGCTGCATTGTAAACCCTGCAGTGTACTAAAACTATTTATGTGTGTTGATGTACATTGTGCTGACAACCAAATGTCCGCAGAACACTGGAGAGAATGATGCTTGTGGACATCACATCAGTAATTTGTGGAAATTATTACGTTAACATTACAGCGATGGCCCCTTTGTTGCAACTAAACAGCACATTATGATTTATTGTTACAGAGTACAGGTTATAAAATATAGCTTCATATTGTTCTGTACATTTGGTGAATCTTTGTGGAAGCTGAGAAAAGCCACAGACTTCAAGTGAACAACTTTTGGGACGACAGAAGGGTGTATAAAGTATAGAAGTCAGGGTGGAAGTTTTAGAATTCTAGCTCCTGATTTTGTCTCGCCCATGTCTACCTTTCCATCATTTCACAATTGTCTGCCGTTCATTATTTTATTGTATCACTCAGCAACGTAAGGGAAAAACTAACAAAACACCAGCAATTTAATCCATGTACTGTATAAGGTAAGTGTACCTTAACTAGAATTGGCACAATTGCCAATATTAAAAAGAATTCAAATTCCACTGTACTGAGCTTGGATTGCAGGGCAGATATTTTAGCAGCAGCTGCGAGGGGGAGAGATTTTTGGAGAGGAAAGTCGCACCTGGCTAGAGCCAATTTGCTGCCATCAACACTGCTGGCTGCAGGCAGCAAATTGATGGCATCACATTGGCATTCAGCCAATGTGGCTTTCCTTTCCGCTGCAGGCATCAGGTCAGGTGGACAAGTAAAAGTGAATACAAACAGGAGCAAAATGAGGGGAACCCGCTTGTACACAGTCATAAAAGTCAACTTTTTAAAAAAAAATGCCTTGTCTCCATGTTTTATCAGATTGTTATGTCCCTTGTCAACAGAAAACATTGCCCTTTGCTCCCTGCCTTTGACAGTAAGGTTAGGAACGGAACTCCCTCTGTGGGAATGATAACTGTGGGCCTATGTTCTCACACTCTGTTAGACAACACACTGAAATACTTACGTGCCAAACTGACGTACCATCCTTTTCCTGTTTGTTAACTTTGAATGTAACAAATCTTTTTTTTAAATCTCCCAACACATTTCTTATCATTACAGCTTTCTGCTGTCAAAGCAACATTTATCAGGGGAAAAAAAGAACAACAAAGCGAGGATGAAAGACTAGTCCTGACCAGATGCAATTTATTGCAAAGGAATATATGCAGCTCTCACTGGTGCTGACAGTTTTAAAATTCAGCCCCAGTAGTTGTGTGAAGTGGGAGCTGTGTGTTCTGAATAATGTACTCCATTCTGAGATTCCTCTGTTTGTGTTCGTAAGACTTAATAATGGATGCACTGTGTCTGTATCTGTCTGAAAAACACTGCAGCTTTATTGCAAAATCAACCTGTCCTCGAGACGGGGGAGGAATCTGCAGTTCTTATAATTTCAATTAGACATTTTGAACTTAGTGCTTGACTTTTCATCTCAACCCTCATCCCCTTCTCAGAAGGAACTCTGGAAATGATTCGGTTCCACTCGCTGAATTTAGCTAATTCATCAATATGCCCTGGGCTAATTTGCTCTAATCATCCAGTTTTAGTGAATTTTTCACTGCATGCCCACAATTGTTGGTGTACCATGTATTAAAACTAAGGCAAACGTTGGCAAATTTCCTACCTAGCAAATAAATTGAGCGGAATAATAAGCTGTTTGTTTGCCACTGAAAAGAAAGAAAATGGTTTTAATTAATTACAGGGAGTCATGTATGATTCTGAGCTCTTAATTCATACTATACTAATACTATACAAATCACATTGATCTAAAGATGTTGCAGTATTGTATTACCTTGTGTTCTTGAGTTGATATGGAAGCCTGCATGAGAAACAAAAATGCAGCATTTCGAAGAATGTCTCGATGGGAGAATTACCTGCTGGAAATGAATGATGTAAATAGCAAATATGTTTTTAAAAATTGACAGACCCTCATTAACAAAAAGCACTTTGAAGTGCTAAAGAGAATATAAAAGCAGCATGCTTAACTAATCTTCTGCAGTCAATTTTTAAATCGTTTTCCTATCAGGTATTGTTTTATGCTTTGCCTACTGAAGAATTTCAGTGTGTACATAGAGCTCCTGTGGCTTAGCGGTTAGAGCACTTGTCTTGCAAGCTGAGGAGATCAAGCTGGGGAGACCTGTTCGAATCCAGGAGGCAGGTCAGAGCAAAATCTTGGGCAAGTTTCCTTACTTCACACGCCTAATAATAATCCGTCCAAAAAAACCACAATAATAAAATTGGTCATTTCAATCCCCGACTGTTTGTGGGACACTGCTGTGCGCAATTGGCTGCCACGATTCGCCCACAAATATACACAGTCAATTCACTTTACAGTATATTCTGTGAAGCGCTTTGGGCCATTGATAAGATGTGAAAAGCGCTATATCAAATGCAAGGATTATTATTATCAACTCTTTGTGAAGAATTCCGTAGCAGACTCTGGGATTCAAACTGGATTTCAGCTTTGGGGAAACCCAATCTTTTCGGCACAGCAGAAAGGATTCTCACCAGGATGTACATCACGTTGGAAAAACAGATGGCAAACTGACCACACAATATTAGAAAGCTTTCTGCAATGAACTTGTGTCCCGACAACTGTCTTGCCCCTGACAGATTGCACTGAGTTCCCACACCGACTTGCTGTGTGACTGTGGTAGGGAAGATGAAGAGACAGCACCTGAGCACTACAGCTACAGCTGTTCAATACTTGTGTTGGCCAGTAGAGATTGCCGTCAAATAATATTGCCTTCCACAACTCCAGTTATCTTTTGTTTCTCGTGTACTAGAGTAAGTAATCATTGCATTTGATATAGTGACTTATTCGGTCTTCAGAACATCACAAAGCCCTTCACAGAATATACTGTAAAGCGAATAGACTGTGTATTCTGTGAGCGAAATGTACTTCTACATACAAGAGCAAAATAATTATTCCCAACATTTATTACCGTTGATAAGTTGCTCACATGTTTCTTCAACAAGGGCATTCACGTAAAAGCAAAACAAATAAAGTGCAGTAACCGGACGCCTGGACAAACTGATCAATTATTAGTTTAAGAGATTAAGCATGTGATTTATTGTTTTGCTTGACAATGCTTGTGCAATCAAAAATTGCCTTTGATATCCCACGCATTGAGAATAAGCTAGTTCAATTAACAAATAAATGTGATTTGCAACATTGCCGCTACTGGACAATGAACCAAGAAATAAAAATCCTCTTTCTACAATGTTTTGTGACAATAACAGAGGGACATCGGCAGCTAACCCCATCAATTTCCTTTAGGTAAAATGTTAAGCAAATACTCATTACCTTTAGTGCTTTTAGCTGAAGCATTAAATAAGTGCTATAAATAGTGTGCTTCTTGGCTATAACCAATGACTTTCATGACTTCGATTTCCACTTGTGACGCTCACTGTAAGTCACAAGAGTGCCTTTTACCCTCAGGAATTATTCAGATTTTCACTCATGGAATTAGAAAGCATAATAAACTGACAGGTATGAGGCATTGCCTGTGCCTCGTAATTCCATTTCTGTTCTTGTAGTGTTCTACAATGGGGTGACAGCAATAACCTCTTACTATTTGTCAGTGTAAGTTCAACTGTTATCCATCTATTTTATTATTTTATTCAGACTGCAGCACAATTAGTTATGTGTGTGTGTGTGTGTGTGTATGGGGGGGTGGGAACCCATATGGATTAAAACACAAGCCCTGAATTACTTTTAAGTGGATTACATTTATTTTTTAATCCAGAAGAATGAAGATTTAACTATTTCTCAGTAAATTGAGCATGAACTTTACATTACTATAAGTACTACCATGCATTTAGTACTGTGTTGTGAAACCTGTCTATATTTCAATGGAAATCCCTGTTTATTGGAGTGCAGGAATCCACCTGTAATCATCACAAACAACAGAAACTGTTTTCAAAACTTATCAAAACTGAATTAATTACTGAGACTTCAGAGACCACACAGGTGATGCTGAATTACTCTTTTTAATGAAAGTGGGGGGGAGATACTTTTTGTGTTTTGAAGACACTTTTAATTCTGTAGTGAATTAGTTTATTACATTTAAGTATGATTGTTCTGTTGATTGACATTAGTTAAACCTTTCATCTGGAAAAGCATCCATCTTGCACTGACTTGTTCAGCATACCCTGTAGCAGTACTGCTCTCTCATTGCGTGAAAGGTACCTTTGGGCATTACAGGACATCTTATTGTATATGTCATCTAAATTATCACGTATTCAAAAACAATGAATAGGAAGCATAAGTCTATTGCTGAGAAGACTAATATTTAAAGAGCACTCTGATTCCATAAAATATATAATATTGTATTTCCTTATCTTCCAAAATAAAAAAAAGATTTGTCAAATAGTAATCTCTCTTTAACATCAGATATCAAAATGAGACAGAGGAACCTCATTACTTGCAGGTCTTATTGGCTTTATATAGGGCATTGGAAATTTATTACAGCATTGGTTTACTTTCAGCCTATATTTTCATCATTCCAAATACAATGGGCTTCTGCAATGGCTAAATCTATATATATTTAATCTTGTGTAGTGCTCCACATTTTTGTATTGGGGGATGGTGGGGGGGGGGGGAAGAATACTTCCTTGAGGGACTTACAATTTTAATAAATGACAATAGTTGTGTTATATTCCAGTTTTTGATTCCTGTGCCCTATGGCAGTGCACACCAGCCTTTGAAAGCTTCCAATATGAACTGCGGGAGGAATGAGACAGGTTATTTGATTGGCAACTCTACCTGAAAGACTTCAAAACATAACTCTTCTTCTGTACCCTGTAATTGTAAATAGAACTTATTGATTTTCTTTTGGTCAGCCGGGTATCTGACACGTATGTAAACACATCGTCTTGCTTAACAGTAGCCAAACCAGATTGAATGTTTCCTGCTTACCTAAATTCAGAGAGTATTAGGCAGGGAGTATTAGGAGAGATTGGCAGGAACAATGGGTTTTGGTAATAAAATATGTGTTGGGGGTGCTGCTGGAATATAAACAGTTGAAATCTCAAAGTTTGCTGTTGAGAACAGTGACTAACATTCTTCCTGCTGCTCATCCAACTGCAACCAACCTACCCGTTAGGGCTTTAGCTTACAAGGTTAAAAGGGATATTGATGAAGTGATTAAACAGAACATACACTTACTGAAATAGCACCTAACAACTCTTAAGTGCTTGCTTGCAGTCAAATTGTTCCAAGCTATTTTAAAGATTGCTTTCCTATATTTCCTCTTAAGTAGTTAGGGGAGGTTTGTGCTTTGCATTAAGCTTCCCTACACTAAAGATTCAAAATACCCCAAAAAATCAGGAAACTGTGCGAGGTTGAGTTTTCTTTCAGTCTGGAAATATTTCTTCATTTTCCTTCATTTTAATCCAGTACATCATTTTAGAATATAAATCAAATTAGTGTAAAGCAAGTTTTTTTTCACATAAATGCTCTTTTTAATTAAGGAGTTGCAGATGTTTGACCTCTACTTGTTTTTTGCAAATAGTATATGTTGTCCTGTAAGCATCCTACTCAATGAATCCATCACACATATATTTATATATAAATATACATGTAGTTATATATATATGGATAAATGTGATTAGCATTCATCAGGGCAGTTTTTGAGACAAACCTTGGGATATTTAAGAGTAAGACTAATCTTAATACAATACATTCACTTCCTGTACAAACCCTCTGATCCTGCCTCCAACCTAGTATTAAAAACAAAGAAAGCTGTTTGGCATTTCTAATTTGATAGATTTTATGTGACGTAGAGACATAGATACACACAGCTAAAGAAAATGATTGCCTGCTCAAATCCCTTGATATTGTTTTCATCCAACTTTGTTACATTCAGTTGAGGCAGGTAGAGGAGGACAGAAAATAATAGCAATGAATTTTATTATTTAGCTCCACCTTCTAAGGTTGATTCCTGTGAAACCTTTCTTCAAAGCTGCATATTTCATCAAGGGGTTGGGAATGACCATGACTGATTCCTCAACATTATGAGGCTTTCAATAAGTTTGAATGGTTACAAAAGCTGATTGATGGGTTATAGGAGTGGATTCCCAATTTTGGCTATTTGAACAATAAATTAAAAGAAAGGCAGAAATATCTGCCAGCAGAGCGCAAGTGAATGCTCCAATACCTAACACAGTTCTGCTACCATATGATAACCAGGACAGACTTCGAACACAACAACTTCAAATAACCATCGGATGGCCAAATGAGGTGGGGGAAATAAAACAAAACAATTGAAATGCATTATAGGATCTAAGGTTGCTCGGCAACTTTCTCTGCCAAACTTATTTCAAAAGGCCATGGGTGTGGAAAAACAAACCTGCAGCGATCAGCAACTAGCAGCCATGAGCCAGGGCAAAACCTGGACCATTGTTATAATCTCAGCTGAGAAAAGAGGGATAAAAGGAGTATCCAGGCAGCGACAGGAATGCGTACAGCCGGGTGATGAGAGAATATATGAGCCAATAGCCATCAGAGTGAGGTTCAGGTAGAGTTGGCAACAGCTGAATAGAAGAAGGGTAGGGTGTGAGGTAGATTGACATCTTGGCAGTGATGTTAACAATAAATAATTATCCTTGCATTTGATAGAGAGCTTTTCACATCTTCTAGACTTCTCAAAGCGCTTCACAGAATATACTGTAAAATGAAGTGACTGTGTATTTGTGGGCCAAATGTTAGCAAGAGTTTCTCTAACTATCCTCCTTGGGGGTGTGGGGGAGTGTGGTTTCCTTGGAGTTCAATCCACAGAAAGTTTTTCCTGCAAAGTCATTTTATATCTGTCAGAGTCTTATGTTTGCTTTTCTTCCCCCACCCTCCACCTCCCCCCACCCCTCCCAACCCCTACTCCATTGATGGACAAAACAGTAATTGACATACAAAAGAAAGGGCAGTTAGTCACTAAGTGTGGCACATTCAACAGATGTGTGATGCTACCCATTCAGATGAATCACTCTCCACATCATTGCAGAACACACTTGTTCCCGGCACATGATTATCAGGCTTCATGCCGGCAAATGTTGCTGAAAATACTGCAGAATTTACATTTGGTTATTCCAGCAATCTGCTGATCTCCAGGATAGACTACGGTGGTAACATTTGAAGCAGAACCATGGGCTAAATAGTTCTTCTCAAAATAGAAATCCAAATGAGTTGGATACAGCAGGACTCGTTTGGAATTCACTGTAGACCAGACATGAAGCGTTACTCCCACGTAACAAGCATTCAAGAAGCATATGGAATGAATGTTGCTTATTTATCTGAATTCCTCACGAATAAGGCCTTTTTAGAACTTTCCACCCACCAAGAGTTTGGGATCAATGAGATTTAGAGGGGTTTTTTTCACATTGCAGACTGGAGACACACATCCAGTGGCAGTTGGATAGGTACTGTTTTTTTTCTCTGCAGAGATGATCAAAGAACCTGGAGAAAACTATTCAAAAGAATTCACTTGTAATAGGTATATACAGCTATAAGCTGCTAGCTCACATATTCTCTCATTACCACACTGCATACATTCTTAACACTGCCTGGCTACTCTCTTTATTCTCTTCTCTCAGCTATGCTTAGGACAAAAACCCAGGGTTTGCCACAGTTTGTTAAGATGCTTGTGTGCTGCCTGACATTTCCCTCTCGGTTCCTGAAACCCTAAGGTGATCTTATCAGGCAAGGTAGTCTCAGTTTGGCAAGCAACAGGATGTTTGCCACTCAGTGTTCTTAATGGTAACCTATGCAGTTTTAGCCAGTTGAACTCCAGATATGCGCAGTCTGGGCCCCAAGCCTTGGCTCTTACCAACCTGCACCTAGTACTCTCCAGAATTAGATATGGTGCAGCCCTCAAGGGAGAGAGTGTACATTCCATTTTCAAACACAGGGAAATTTCAATGCGTAGGTGGCATACATATGTAGAACTTTGTTTGGGTTGGATATTCTTATGCGTGGTCAGGAGTTTCCACGTGTCAGATCCACAGCTGACCAAAAATAACAATTATTAAAGATGGTAAGTGCTATAAAAGCCTGTAATTTTATAGTGGTATCCAAATGTAGCTGTTATAAAGGTAATGGGTTCTAATTCTGTTTAGGAATTCCTTGATGGGATTCATTAATAAGGAAACTGACTCACACAAATGGGGATTTCTTCCGGTAACCTGAAGTGCATCAGGCACTGTGAGAAATCCACTCTGACAAGATATCCAGAGATCAGTTCCCCAGGTCAATGAGAAAAATTGTTTCATAAGAAATGCCACAAATCAGAACACCAAACATTCCATTGCAGACTGGAGACACTGTCAAAATCAACCAACCAGTCATCATTCAGTCAGTCAACTGAAATGCACACAAAGCCCTTTTGGATCGGGAACTGAAATCCGTTCAATTCCCTCAGTTCCCTCAGAATTAAGCATCTGTGGTTTTTTTCAACCATTCCTCACTTATTCGTTGTTTGGGGTCAATTGATTAAAAACACATTGACTAAAAGAAAAAAAATCCTTGATGTGGATTAGTTTGGATGTGTCAAAACAGACAAACACAAATCTATAACCCAGCAGATGGTGCATAAACCCAGAGGTCAACTATCAAATGTAGTTTCAGATGGCCAGCATGTTTCTGTGAGCTGTCAATAGTCAGTGGATGAATGAAAAATGCTGAAGATTCACTTATACCTCAGTGATGCCTTTATGAATGATTAATTACTCTATAATACTGTTACGATTTTTAAAAGTCTCCTGCGTCATTCATCATCTCTTACATTTTGACCTGAATGTACAGTGTTCATAATGTACTAATTTTATATCTGGTATCTTGTCAATAACATCAGGGTAAGTGCTTTCTAGTAGCTGTTGATGGAACTCACTACCCAGTGTGAAGCTGAGCTATAAGGAACAGCAAGGTCACGGGTTGGATTGCTGGTCTGCACTGAATCATTGATTCCTCCCGGGAAGGAGCAACAGTATTATATTTACTTCTACACTCCTCAGCAAGTGTTTTCATATCTGTTAGTTATTCAGATATATCTGCCTGTGTGCAAGTCAGTACTGTACTAGGTTCTGCATCTCTGAGAGAAAATTGAAGGGGCTACGAGGCATATCTTAATTGTGAGATAAATTTAATTCGGACGTTGTATAGTGTAATAATTTTTGCATTTAATATAGCTTTACCAAGACTTCGAGATGCCCTCAAAGCGCTTCACTTTAACGTGAATTGATTGTATGTTGTGTGGGCAAATGTGGCAGCCAATTGTGCAGAGCGGTTTCCTACAAACAGGCATGCGTTGATGACCAATTTATTGTGCATGGGTTTGTCATAAGTATGTGCATGTACATTTTAGATTGTAGATACTGTAGATACATGTGTACATGATAAACGTAGTGTGTTGGCCTGTTCTTTATGATTGAACTCATGACTGCACTATGTATAATTTTGAAAGCTGGTAGATATTGCCTTTACAGGATGGTTCAAGTTTGATTGTGGTAGCGTACAATCGAAGTTTTAATGAGTTCACTTCGCTTATAGGCTTTGTAATTGTATACTACGATAGCTTTGAAACGGACCAAAAATTTATTTTGCAACCCATGCATTCTGTGCAATAGTCATTCAGGCTACTTGAACAATCAGTGTAGTGCAATTATGAGCAATTATTATCCGAGTGTCAATGTGCAATTTAATACTTTTCATGTTATAAGGACTGCGTGGGTACTTTAATCCAACAAAATGTTCGATACAAACCTGAAAACAGAACACCTTAATATCAAAAATGAATCACTTAACCTTCAATAATGAGTTAGACTTTATTTGGGCTGACAATGACTGAAGCAAAATTGCATTTGAAACATCACTGAGGTCTAGGCTAAATGTTAAGGACCACAAGCATTACGGTTTTGGCATTTTATTACAAAACAAATGACTCAAAATAAAGACCTAAAAACCCATCTGACTAAACCAAGTGGATGGCAAAACAGAGAGAATAAAATTGAGAGGTTGAAAATGTACAAAGAACAAATATGATTTAATGTGCTAAGCAGTGGTAATAAACTGAATAGGCAACAAAAAAGGAAGGACTGGGGAAAACTAGAGCAAATACTGTAATGTGATTGTGCTGACCAACGTATAATTTATTTCAGCTTAAAGCAATGTGGCCACAATGTAAGTTTTCCCTCTTACAAGACTAAAACTGAATAAGGTACAGAATAGTGATAGGATCAGGAGTGATATTATGGTATCAGTTGCTGGTGGACATTGTATTGAGCACCTGAATAACTTATTTTTATTAACGTAACACATTTTAAAACTCAAAAGCAAGTGGTTGGGAAAAAAGTAGACTTCTAAATTATTTTTAGAAAAGAGCAGACTGATTATTTTTGAGCATGTTTTACACTACGGGATGAGAGTTGTACTATCCAAACTAGATATGTGACAGTTCTGTAATATCCTTCACATTTGTATATCACCTTTCATGTTCGGGAGGCAACTAAAATAGACTAAGTATTTCCCATCTGATAAGGAAAGAAGAGAACAGATGTACCCAGTGATTTTGATTTTGGTTATATAAATGCCACAGCACTGACATCATCAAGTTGTAAAATATTGACCATGTAACATTATTCTGAAGAAATAAAAGCATTGATGAGTATTGTACAATACAATGCTGTCACTTTTTATTCATCTTGGAGCAATGTGGATGTTTCACTGACAACTCAAGCCATATTCACTCACTATCAACAACAATAGCAACAACAACAAAATAATGCATGACATCCAAATCTTACTTTTGCATGCCCTCCAGTAACACTCTCCACATTTGTCCATAACAGTAAACACATTTCATACATTCCCAACATTTAGATATTGACTTCAATGTCAAATGCTGCTTTGATACCTACCATGCAATAATGTGGATAATACATAGCACAAAACAGCCCTCCCTGTCTTTATTTACTTTCTTGAATCTGATGGTAGATCCACTGGAGGTTTAGCAGGCCCAAATTTGCAGGGCAAAGAAATGGAAACAACTGAAAAGTACAATTGGTGGATTTGACAGACTTTGCAGGGATCTTGAAGTCAACCTTTGATTGCTAAAATCTGGAAAACATTTCTCTATTTTACTGGGAATTAGTTGACCTATTAAATGTTTAACTTGTACCAAAAAGTTTTCAATTGGGCAACCTGTACTATTTAGAAAAGAGCTTTGTTTTATCTCCCTTGATAACTGTGAGTTGTGTAGTGCAAACATTGTATATTAAGCACCAAATGGTAAAGGTAGATATATACATATCACTGTACAGTGGAACTGGAAGTATTTCTGAATCACTGAAACACTTCTGCTGTGACTGAAATGTTTCGCGCACCTGTGTGTACAGTCACTAAAATCTCATGTTATAAGGTTCAAGCGTTCTTTTGATATTGCATTAAATCTGAACTACTCTCAAATCTTAAGCACCATAACAAGTAATCTGTAATGTTTTCAATGTGTTGTTTCAACTCCAAGTGTAACATCATCTGCTTCTCTGAACTCTGCTCCCAATTGATAGGTTGCCCTCAAATAAACAACACTATACACTGACTAGCCTTTGTACTCCTATAACTTGTTAATGTTGCCCTCCATTGATGTTCCATATCTGTAGTTCACACATACCGCCACGAGCATTTGTCTGCTTTGAGTTTATGCTTGTAGTTCACTCAAGTCCATTTTGTTTTGTTTTCTGTCATGATCGCTGTCCAATAGCTGGATTCCTTTCCTCACCCTGCTCTGCCTTCAATCCAGATCAGAAGGTTTTAACCCGAAATAGACAAATGGTTGGCATAACAACATAAATAGGGAATCTACCTCCACCCATTAAAACTGCAACAGAGCTCATCTGCTTTCTAATTGGAAATGAATACAGTAATAGCAATAAATATAGTGGTCCTTAATCAGAACATAATGTATAATATACTTCATTTATTAATAAGATGAATGAATTTTGTTGTGTGTTTTCATTATAAGGAAGTGACATTATTTTGCCTGTGGTTGGTTTCAGCAGGCTCGATCATCTGAATGACCTTTTCACCATTCTACATTGTTGAACAGAATTGAAAAATCACACCATTGTGGAATAGTTTTGTATATACTTACTGGAATTTGCTTCGGCAAAGTATTACCTGATCAGAACACACTTATCTTCATTGTCTGAAGGATAATTTTCATTGGAATTACTTAAATATACATAATTAAATCGTTCAGAGGTCTTACAGAGTGCCGCTTGTTGTATTTTGTATTTGTTTGGTCTGAATTTTTATAACTACTGTATTATTCACATCATGCACTGAACATTTCCTGAAGCCACAAATTACTATTAGACTTAATTTGAACTCTCCACCATAGTTATTCTTCTTTGTATAGACAATAATACCAATGTTCTGCATATCCTTCCTGATATTCTGATCTGATGCTATATTCTCTTCTGACGCTATGCTTCTCTTTCCCAATATATTTCGTTTGTTGTTGACGTATGTTTTAACTTTGCTTGACATTCAGTTCTACAGAACAAATTGACTGACCTTTAGAGGTAATGTGTGAGTTGTCCCAACATCAGTCAATCCTCATTGTTTTAAAACGTAGCATGGATTCTAAGGCAAACTCATTATTCATTGCCATTTATGTTTAAGGTAAACTTAACCCGAAGGCAAGAATTTAACAACAACAACAACAACAAGTTGCATTTATATAGTGCCTTTTGTTATTCAAACGAGGGTTTGCAGGCAAGAGGGATGGAGGGCAAAAGGGCTTGAAGGTTGGAAGATAACCAAAGACACAGTCAAGGAAGGTCTTGCAATGGATCATGAATGAGACAAGGGAGGGGGTGAGAACAAGGGACTCCAGGATGAAGTTCCAGAGGGAGCAGGCAGAAAACCTGAAAACCCAACTGCTTATGGTAGGGTGAGCATCGAACAGGTCAGTGCCTGCCAAGGTAATATGGTGGTGATGTCTTTGATAATGTTTGGGTGCTTGCATGGGAAAGAAACTGTGGTGAATGGAAGAAGTGAGATATCCTAAAGGGAGTGGAAAAAATTGGGTGGGGGGAGTCCAGTGAGAGAGAGAGAGAGAGAGAGAGAGAAATGAATTGAGTCAGTTATTACCTTTCATTTGCAGTTCAATCTGCAAATTCTGACTCAACAACAGATGCTACCCTCTACACTGGGGAGCGTCTCAGAGCGTTTAACAGCCTGATATGGGCGTAAGTGGGGGGATGTGGCCTTAAGCATGGTGGAAGAAGAATTGTGTGTGTGCAGTGTGTGTATATGTGTGTGTTCTGACATGGATGTCAATCACTTTCCTGAGAAATATAAGCCAAATTGTTTAAATTACGCTGAGAGTTCGTTTCTGTCATTAAAATTGAAGTCAATCCATATCTTTCATAAACAAAATGCTTGATTTAACATTCAGAAGCAGTGATGAGAAACATTTCCCACTGAAATAATTTTTTTCTGTCAAAATATTTGACACACTGTAAGCTAATTATATATAACTTTGCCTCTCTGAATGAGGAGAGTTCACTCAATAAATTAAGGTTCACTTTTATTATATTTTATGAAATTACACACCAGAATCTTATTATTTTATCTCCAGCTGTTTTCCTTGGTTTGCTACCTATTAAATAGGTAAACATATTAAATCTGTATTATAGAAAAGCGTTCAAACTAAAATAATAATAATCATAATCCTTGCATTTGATATAGCCCTTTTCACAGCTGTAGGCTGTAAAATGAATTGACTGTATAATTGTAGATGAAACGTGGCAGCCAATTGCGCACAAACAGTGGTTCACTGAAATGACCAATTATTACTGTTTCTTTCGAGGGAATATTATCAGGGGTGTGGAGTAAGGAAACTTGCCCAAGATTTTGCCCTGCCTGAAATTGAACCCAGGTCATTCGCTTGCGAGGCAAGTGCCAAACCACTGAGCCACAGGGAAAAAATTGCAATGCTTTGAAACCATATATTTTTAAATATCGATATTCAGTAATTACCAAAATATATATTTCATGTTTTTCTTCACAAAATTTTCCTTCGAGCACAACCATGTTCCTCCCAGAAGAGTTTGGTTTGCATGTCTCTCACCTTCCATAAAATTGCATAACAGCATAATTTATTTTATCACATTGAGGTTTAGCTATAAAATTAATATTGGCAATTCCATGCGCAAGTACATCTAATGCAATTGAGAGTAAATTAGTATAGGCAATTTTAAAGCTGCAGCATCCCTATGGGTTGGTTTCCATATGCTGTCTGAAAGCACTGTACAAAGCATTGGCCATTTTCAAATTGTCTGGTATTGCACATAATATTTCTAAAGTTACAAATGCTCATAAGTATCACTGCTGTAAACATAAAGATGGATTCCAGAAGTGCCGAATTTGTACAGATCTTGAAGGTGCATTACAAAAATCAATTTGTAATCATGAGAAAGCTTGGGCCCACTTAAAGCCTTCCTACTGCATGTTTCATTGTTCTAAAATCCAATTATGAGGTTCATCACAAGAATGGTTTAACCATTTGAATGTCATGATGTTTCCAATATTCCAGGATGCAACATTTGTTTGGTGTAAATCAATCTTGTCTGACACATGCAAACAGATTTGGGTCACCTTGAATATAGGCCTTAAAGGTGTTAAGAAAAATGAGTGTGTTGGGATTAGTTAGGAATCACAAAGAATATTAAATGATCTACTGTCTATAAATGTCACCAGGTTTAAAGTTCAAATGAAAATATTCAAAATTAAAATACCTTTAGTACTAGGTTATTGTAGGTTACTGTATGATTTTAATAATTAATATTCTGGATACCAAAGTTCATTTCTGTTTTATAATCAGTGTGGGGGTTTTAAACCGATGAAGTGATGTGTGTATTTTATAATGTTTCTTACAAGTCTTTCTGAAATTCTGTGAATTTGTGAACAAAAATGAAATCGAAGCCTGGTGAATTTTGCAAAGAAACCCTAGAGAAATAAATCTTGATTAATACAGTAATTTTCTGAATGCAGAAATGCCTGTGCCTCCAAGTGGTTTAGGAGAATTGCTATGAATGATTTCCCAAGAAATCATTCTGAAAGGAAGAAAAGTATTATTAGAATTAGATGAATTTCAGATTGTTGGAGGTACAGATATGATTCAAAACATTAAGCTGCTAATGTCTCTATCTCTCCCATTGCTGTAAGTTTAAATTTTATCTGCAGTGTGGACTTTCCAAGCAGCACTTATTGTGCTTTTAATCAACTTTATTCTTCTTGTCATTTAAAAAAATTTATGTTTAGACATAAACTAGCGAAACGTGTGCTTCAGCAAACATGCGGAACTGCAGCCCATGTTACTATCGACACAGAAACGCCACTCAATATTAATCTTTACATATTTAATAATTACATATTAATTATTTTTAAAAACAGATTCTAACACAATGGATTGCTTATTGGGAACATAAATTGCCATTTCTTCGTGGTATTTTACCATTCAGTAAAGAAGTAAACTGAGAATTGTTCCTGGATAAATTGTTTAAGAAAGGAAATTCTCCGATTCAGCACCATTGTATTTGGGACAGCTATATCTTACAGTGCCATGGTACTGTACTCAGTTAAAACCTGAGTTTTGCATGAAGATAATCCACACCTTATATCAGGGCAGTTTCAATATTAATGTGCCTTGCAATAAAGCAGAGAATTCATTAGTGAATAGACTACACTCTTGTCATGCAGTAGAGGAATTTAATAATATTCTGACAGAAAGGCTTAACTGGATCAGAATGTCACATCAGGTGCAGCAAGTTTTCAATTTCCTTCGTACATCTCAAACTGTCATGGAAAGACTCATCCTAAATATATTGTGAGAGGGTCATATCAATCTAATTTAAAAGTTGGAAGTAGCCAAGGACCACCTTGAACCATACCGAGTTCTATTTTTACTCATGACTTCATACAGTAGAGGTGGGCAGTTCTTCAATCTCCACTCATTCAGCTTCATCTGAGGGTATCAACTTCCACAAGATCCAAACATACAATGTCTCCTGTTCAGATTGTGATGACTGATGTTTGGTAGCTCAGTTAACAATGTTAAGCATCTTTGCCTCTCCCTCTGGTATTTTGACTTCTGACCCTACTTCACGAGGACAGAATGGCCCTCAGGGAGCTTTTCAACATGTAAAGAATCAGAGACTGAAATCTGTTTCCTTCTTCTGTTCGGAAGTTAAAATTGGTAGCTTAGTGGTTAGAACACTTGCCTTGCAGGCAAGAGGACCCATGTATGATTCCCAGGCAGGGAAAAACATTGGGCAAGTTTTCATTACTCCACGTGCCACTGTTTACTTAGCATTAAGTGGGAACCTGGTTGCCAGTCGATTGACGGATCGCTTTGCCGGGATAACAATCCCATGACAAAAAAAAAAAAAAATTAATAATAATAATAATTTGGCAGCTGAATGCATGACTGTTTGTGGGACACCTTTGTGTGCAATTGGATGCCTTGATTTGCCCACAAAATATATAGTCAATTCACTTTACAGTACTATATATTCTATAGAGCAATTTGAGATGTCTAAATCAAATGCAAGGATTATTATTATTATCCACCAAGTCTGGATGTGATCACAATCAAGCAACTACAGTTGCCTTGCAGTTGTGCTGGGTTTAGATATTTATTTTATAATTGGCCATTTTTTTTTACAATTCTTGTCGCCTTATTGCTGGTTAAAGCCACATTGCCACACCTTTTTCAGTTCCAAAAAAACAAATGTGTCTGTGGAATCTTTCATCATTTTAAGCATCAATAAAACTAATTGCTAACACCTCCTTGCCCTGAAGCAACTTATTTTCTTATTACTAATGATATGTTAGAATAAAAGGAAAGCCTGTTTATACTCGTACATACTTTCCCCCTTTTATCTTTCTGTACTGTACATTACTTTTTAACTAGATTGTGCACAATTGATATGTTCTCTAGCCTTTACCAACTTCACTGTATAACTGGTCATGTGGAAGTGCTTTAGAAGCAGCCAAGATAGTGTTTCTTCTGTTCTTTCTCCTTGTTGCAGAGAAGCACATCCTCTATATTATTCCCTCCCGATATCGTTGTCATTCGGTAACTCTTTGTATGAGGAACCACATGAAAGCAGGTAGTTAGAACGACAATAATATGTTGAGCATGGAGTTTGGCTGTCTTATAATCAAATGTGCAAAAGTAGACAGTTATTATTTGGTAATAGACGTGTTATATAGAGATGTACAAGAACAACAAACACCAAGAGAATTACATTTCTAGATTCACATCGGGAGGACGTACCAAGGCGCAGAACAATCAGGTCGGGACCCGAGCAGGGGACAGGGGACAGGGGCAGGGCAAGGGAGGTTGGAATACAATGTAGAATACAATGTTAAAATATTTTGTCAGAAATAGAACATTGAAACTCTAACATACAGTGCCACAGAGTAAGTAGGACACAAGGCTGAGAATTTGTCTTTGATTGGAGACTGCGGATATTTATCTTGTGCTGCTTTGGAAGATACTGGTAACATATACCTTGCAGATCATCGAGGCCATTAGTAATTGGCCAAACTATTGCATAAATTGCCCAAATTATGTTCTTGGAAAAATGTTTTTTGAAGACAAATTGGACCAAGAGAGACATCTGCTGGAGTAAAGCTCTGATAATGAATTATGATAAAGTGGTACTACTTGATTGGATTAAGTGGATAATCAAGTGAAGCGTTTCTAAAATTCATTGTTATGTTGATATTAGAATCTTTGGGGCAAGGTTATCCCCAAAAAGAAATTCCTC
Source organism: Hydrolagus colliei (assembly GCA_035084275.1). Lineage (NCBI taxonomy): Eukaryota > Metazoa > Chordata > Chondrichthyes > Chimaeriformes > Chimaeridae > Hydrolagus > Hydrolagus colliei. The sequence continues at coordinate 13,693,904 of CM068754.1, forward strand.
GGATAGTAGGTTTTGTAACCAACAACATACAATGCTATGATTGGTGACCAAGTTCTCAGTTAAGAAAGGAACTATGTGTGGAAAGCAACCATTGTAAGCAACCATACTAATGCTTTCCATTATCATTAAAAATATATATTTTATTGATCTATTGAGGCACAACTTGAGGCTTCTGATTTAATGCTTGTTTGGAATTAGAAGCCTTGGCTGCCCTCCCAAAGAGAACGGTACTATACAAATGTAAGTTGTTGTTGTTCGGGTCTGATGGATTTTATAAAATACGCATTGCCTGTCATGCCTCTTCCAACTACCGACAACAAATGATTTCTGGATAATGATTGAATTATGCAATCTTCATGATATGGGGACCAAACAGGAGAAAAGGATGGAATTGATGAAACTTTCAGAGATCCAGCAATAATTTTCTATGGTCCTGATCGCTACAATGAATAGCCAAGGCAATGATTTCCCATAGTTTGGTCATGGGCATCCTTCCTACATTTTAGAGCATGGAAAGCCACTTGACATTTTCTTCCATCCCTGACTATTTATGCCAGTCTCAATCAATGGCCAACCCACTTTTGAAGCTGTGTCTGGCTTATGCCTATCCTGGCTTAGCATATATTTCTCATTTACCAGCTGAGCATGAGCATCCTGAATAACAATAAGAACAACAACAGAATTACATTTATAGAGCACCTTTCACATCGGGAGGACATCCCAAGGCACTTGGACTAATTACGGCACTAATTATAACCACAAAAAACATTGTCCACAATAGAATTATCTGAAATTGCCCTTGAGGTCAAGCAGCATCCGGCAGTCCATATTGAATATAAATTTTAGCTTGGAGCCAAGTTCCCAGAGAACTTAGGTCACGGTAAATTGATTATCGCTGAACCTATTTATAATTCAGATAAAATGCTTGACAAGTTCAACCAGAAGCTTTATTCCTTTTAGTTACATGATGGTTTCGTTTTATGATGGATTTTCCTCTTGTTGCATGGGTACAAAGCATCAAGATTGCAGATGACCTGTGGAAAATATGTGAGGTTGCTGCAACGATATTTTTCCCCTATCTCTTCCCTATTTTTATTTTCCTCAGAACGAGCTAAGGTCGTCACCTGGCCATCTTTTGATAGAGAAATACCTGCAAGTAGGAAGTTTTCTGGAATGGTCTCTAGAAAAGCCAATGAAAGGTATGTTCAAGTCTGAAATTTCCTTGCCCCATATCCTTCTATTTAAGGGTTCTTTCTTCTTTAACTGCATAATAGGATTTATATCAGTACCTGCTTCCCAAAGGTTTCAATCAAGCTTCATTTTGCACCATAGTGCTCGAGGAAACAAGTCAGATAGTCCTGAAGTGTGGATGGACTGAGCAAGAGACATTTTTTTTGCTTCTCAGACACTTATTTTGCATCTCAGAGATGACCATGAAAGATCACAGAGTACTATTAGCAAATGGTCCTGGTTATTTAGTTTAGTACCTGATGGTGCAATATAAGTAGTGTTCAATTGTAATCGGCTGCATTAAACTTTTTAGTGGCCCTTCAATGTTCCACTTCAAAACGTGATAGAAAACAGAAACTGATGCGGCTATTTAGTCCATACTGTTTTTGTAGGTGTAACTTTAAAAGACTTAAGTATTACTAAAATATTTCAGAGTGTAATGTTACAAAATAGGTGGAGTATGATGCAGAGCATTGTTGATAATGAAAATGTGTTTCATTCTTGGAACAATGAAAGAACTTCAGTATTGTACAGTTTACACCTTTTCTGTTCCCGGGGCTACCATTGTTTCAATAATGCATGAGCATTGGACATACAAATGTTAATCCAATGCATCAAAACTTTTATTTTTCCATCTTGCGCTTTCTAGTGCATTCTATTTATTCTGCCATAGCCCTGAGTGATTATAAAACGTCACGAATTGCTTCTGAAAATGTTTCCATCATTGACTTGCTGCTGCAGGAATTCATTAGAAATACTGGCACACAATTGTTTTAATGAAGAGTGGTTAGGACTTCAGATATACTCTATTACAGATAGCCACGTTTAATTTTGCATCCTTGTCTTTTTTTTGTTTGGAAATAAAAGAAATGTAAGACACTGCAGTGCACAATTGGCTGCCGCGTTTTGCCCACCAATTATATAGTCACTATGCTTTAGAGTATATTCTGTGAAGCACTGTGAAACATCTCGAAGATGTGATGAGGCACTACATCAAATGCAAGGATTATTATTAGTATATTTACTCTACATGCCTAATAATAATAATCCGTAAAAAAAAAATTGGGGTCATTTCAATTCACCACTGTTTGTGGAACTGTGTGCAATTGGCAGCTGCGTTTCGCCCAGATCTATACAGTCAATTCACTTTACAGTATATTCTGTGAAGCGCTTTGAGAAACGTCAAGAAGATGTGAAAAGCACAATATCAAATGTAAGGATTATTATTATTAAATGTGAGTTTCACCATTTTTATGTGAAACTATGACTGGTTTGGGCTTCAATAAACACAGCTGAATACATGAGCAGCAACTAACACAGCTGATTGTACCAGTGGGGGGAATGATGAAAGTTTCCAACGATAAATCTAAAATGTGACTATCACAGTTATTTTATAGTGTCAACATTGAGACCTGCTATTGAATATTTAACTTTCCTGCCAGCAGCCAAAAAAAACATCTTCAGGCATCTCCTGGGGCAGAAGTTAAATGCAGGTCAGGTGTACAGACAATTCATACAGCACTGGCCACCAAAGGATGGGCATGGCATTGAAAATTGCGCCATTTTCACATAGTAGAACAGTAATGGTAATAATAATACTTACATATAGTGCCTTATCACATCATTGAGACGTCTTGAAGCATTTCAGAGAATATACTGCAAAGTGAATTGACTCTGTATTTTGTGTAAAATAATAGTAATGCAGTACTAAAGCCCAGGTTGTCCTTAATATTTGCATGTCCAGCGAGGAAAATCCAAAATGATACATACGTAGTAAAATGCCAAGGGCAGGGGAGACAGCTGAAAAATGATTTTGCTCGAGGGAACGCTATTGCTGCTCCAAACTATTCATGTACTTAAGACGACTTAAGCAAATTTATGGTATTAAGTTATTGCACACAGATCATCCTGCCATGACTCTGGTTTGAGGAAGCTGTTTCCTACCATAACAGCAGTGAGTGTGCTATGATTAGCTTCAACGTAGGTGTGTAAATACTGTAGTTATCAAGTGATGACGTGTTTGTTGGATCATAATAATAATTCTTGCATTTGATATTACGCCTCATTGCGTCTTCAAGATGTCTCAAAAGCTTCATAGAATATACTGTAAAGTGAATTGACTGTATATTTTGTGGGTGAAACATGGCAGCCAATTGTGCATAGCAGTGTCCCATGATCAATAATAGATTGAGTAACCAAATTACAGTACCTGTATTATTATCTTTTTTTGAAGAAATGATTACCCTCGTAAAAGTGATCAGCCAATCGACTAATAACTGTGTTCCAACTTACTGCTAAGTAAACAGAGGTATTGCGAGTAGGAAAACTTGCGTGAAATTTTCACCCTGCCATGACTCAAGCCCAGGCTCTCTTCATCCAACACTTTGCTTTCCACATTCTCACCCCCCACCAAACTTCATACCCCCGATTACCCCATTCCTTTGCCAAACTCCACTGGCTCATTGTCATAGAGCAGATCGACTTCAAGATCCTCACTCTTGTGTTTTAATCCCTCCACTCCTTGACACTCCCCTACCTCTCCAACCTCCTCTCTCCTCATAGCAGTACCCACTGCCTCTGCTCCACTGCTCCTTATCCCCCGAATCATCGGCTCCTCCAACGGCTTCTGTGCTTTCAGCCACTATGCCCAGAAACCTTGGGACTCCCTCCCTCAACCCTTTCGCCTCACTCCCACCTTTGTCATTTTCAGGTCGCACCTGAAGACCTTTGTCTTCGACTGGGCTTAGAGTCACCTTCCCTCTCCCCCTGGCTCAGCTTTGGGCACTGCCATTGTGAGACACCACCTGGTGTGGTGGGCACTATATAAATGCAAATTGTTGTCGTCGCCATTGTTGCGAGGCGAGTGCTATAACCGCTGAGTTACTCTACAATCATCAGGATCAGGTTTAGTGCTGATGTTCCCAAGTACAGTACTAAGAATAGCCACTTAAGTAAGGTAATTGAAATATGCTTGTATCCATCGAACTATACCTCACAGGTAAATCACACTCCGCACAAGAGAAAGGCTGAGAGAAGGAAGAGAAAACAAAATACATGAATTCTATTCAGCCTTTCATGAGTGCACAGAATAGCAAATGTGTACGTGCATGTGCATGTAAGTGTTCGCAAATACATCACATGGCATTCATATCATTATGTTCAGCCGTCAAGTCAAGCAATTTATTTGTTTATTTGTCCAAGAACTGCAGTGGAATTTCAACATCCCCTTAAAGTATATTCTTAAAAGCATCAGTACTATTCCCTTTTTTTTTCTAAACTTCTTTTTGTTCTCATCGAGAGAGAGAAAAAAAAGGCTAAGTTCAGGAAAAAAACATGCAGTATCTTTTTCTACCCAACATCTGGATCAAACACTTCCCGGTCAAATACAGATCTGTGTGACAAAACTCCCACTGCACTACCCACATTGGACGATAAACCCAGGCTTTAAAGGACTGCCTTAACCACAACAGTGTGACATTTGCACACTTTGATTTTATAGTTTAAACAGCTGCCAAGCTTCCTTTACAATGTCAGACAACATTCATTGTCAGACAACACTCCGAGATCTCATCGTCTGCCCTTTCGTACCATTAAATTTTTACTAGCAGTGAAACACCAGGTAGCAGATTATTGGGCATCAGTGTGCATGCTCAGAACACAGGACAGTATAACTCAATCTCCATTGAATGCTCGCAAATCTACTCTCAAATGCTATCTGCTATATAACTGCAGTGTAAAATGGAAGCCCAGTCTTTTATTTTATTTTGAGCCTTGTGACTCAGGGAAACCAAATATGGGATTTTTTTTAAAAAAGATACAAAATATAGAATTATTCCAAATGCAGATCATTGCTGCAGCTTTGCAAAAAATTTTTTAAAAAGTGCTTCCTTTCTAGTCTGTGTGGATAAAGTAAATTGCCAGGAATTATATCATCATTTTGCAAAGGTAAGCATACTTCTGATTGAGTTGCAAACACAGCGCATCATTACTAGGTTAGTATGGGCATTAATGATTTAATTGGGGTATTGGAGTGATCATTGCAACGTCTAGAATTGCTGTGGTTAATCAATACTTCCATTTAATTAGCAAAATGGAATTTTTTGTCAACATTAGAGCAACCTTGCAGGGAACTAAATCTTTTGAAATTGCTAACAGCTTACAGCAACCTACTGGGAATCAGCTGTGTTCTTCTCTACACCAGCGGTTCTCAACCAGAGGTACATGTACCCCAGGGGGTACAAAATTACTTCCAGGGGGTACAGGTGGCGGTACATTATTTAGCTCTCTTATTTAGCATTTTATAGCCTTCCAAATTGTATATTTAATTGTTTTGTATGTGCTAATTATATGGTTATATAAGAAAAGCTTGGTCATAAAATGCAAGTAGAATGAGAAGGGTAGTGTGTATGTTGTGGTTGGGTGGGGGTACACGATAATGTTGAAAATTAACAAGGATATATTACTGAAAAAGGTTGAGAACCACTGCTCTACACCAAAAAATGGACTTGGCATTAAAACTAGTGATTTTTAAAAAATACATACGCAATCACAAATACATCTCCATGTAATATCGGTATAGACACCATACTTTAGGTTGCAGAGCTCCCCCATGAGGACTTTTAGCAGACAGCCGAAGCCAGAATATCTTTCAGAAAACATAAATCATCATAAAAACCACTACAATTTTTTTTTGAAAAAAACAACAACACAATAGACAAGATAAATTAGGCAAAATGGATTTCCTTTCTAATCTCAAATTGCAGTTGACATTTAAATGACATGCCTTGATTTTCATTTGCAGACCATGACAAATTAGCAAAGGGGGCAAGGGATAGAAACAGAATGGTGCAGAGGGACATGTGTTAGTTAAGTATAAGGGCAGACAGAGGAATGGGGTATGAGTAGGTCAGAGAGGCAGGGAGGTGCTAAGATGTTAAGGAATTTGATTGTTTGTGTGAAGATCTTGAAGTCAATCCAAATCTACTGTTCTGTTTTTTTTCAATTAGTTTCATGCATGCTTATGTTCCTTGTTCTTTGAATGCAGTTTGAATTAAATGACTTGTGTCTCTACATTATCCATGACCCTGAACAACTCGACAGTCATGGATCATTTCCTTTCCCAATCTTTACTTCAGTGAAAATAAATTTCAGTTGCAAGAGTGTCCCCCATATTTCAGAGCTACGTCCAGAAATCATCCTCATTACTCTTCTTTGAACATATTTGCAATATGTCAATGTCCTTTTGAAGGTCAGGCTTCCTAAACTGCACACAATAATCCTAAATGCATTCTTATTGATGAATTATACAAGACTAAAATAACCTGTTTAAATGTATAATTAAATGTCCTCAAGATGCATTCCATCACTGATTAGCCTCGTTAATAACAGCTTTACGGTGATTAGATGCTTTCTCCTTTCAGTGGATGATACTTATTACACCTAGATAGTTTTCCTGTTTCATCTTTGCAACTGGGGACCCATTAATTGTGCACACAATTCATGTTCCAAGCTACATCGCCTTACCTTTCGTTACATCAAAATCCTTATGTCATTCTTCAGCCCATTGATTCAATGCAGCCATATTCCTTATCCATAAGGCATTCATCATCAATCTACTTGTCACCAAGTTAGGAGGGGAAAAAAATCAATTAAAAAGTGCTAATAAAGAGAGTAAAAATAGTGACTAAAACTCTGAACACTCTCCACCATCATTATTTTTATATAGAGAACAGCAAACGGAAGGATAATATGTTAATTGGCAGATTCTTCCTGCAAGGAAGTGCATTGTTAGTGATTCTAAGTATAATAAAAGATGCCTAGGGCATACTTTGAGATATGACAAGCAGTGTTTGAAGAAGTATGAATATTTCAGTTAGACACATTTTCATTACTTCCCTAAATTTTGCATAGTGTTACTTACAAGAGGAATCTTTACAGACAATTGGGTAGAACACAATTGCAATGAACACAATTGGTTTGCGGGTATCACATTTTCAGGTGGCTGTCAAAAGTTGTTTACCAAACACCCTGAAACAATAGCAACATTTATTGGCACTGTAAAATAAACTGACATGGAATTATTTGTAGTCTCGGAGGTTACAGGAGATTAAGTGAAATACCCAAAGACTTATTAAATGCATAAGAGTTATTTTAGAATAATAAGTGGAGCAGCATAAATCTATGGTTAGTTTTTTCTTGTGCACTGTACAGTACAGTACTGTATTTACAAGCCTGTTCGATTTTAGAGCAGTTGGCTACCTATTAGCTCCATCAAGAGGCAATGCCAGAGATTACATCTTCTCTGTTAATGTTTTTACCTTTTAAAAAGCCATGCACTAACAACGCACATTTTAAGCACATTAGAAATGCTAATGTGAGGTATTATTCTTTTAAAACAGCTGTCCAGTTTTCATTTCATATTATTTATTTTCAGAAAGACATGCGATTAACTACAAGATTAATGAAGGCAATTAAGATCCTCTGTTTACATACACTGAGATTTGATGCTCGAGTCCTTCTGATAGTCAATATCGAACATATGTTGAGATTTATCAGTCAACTAAACTGTTATGGTGTGGATCTTTCCTCTCGTGAACATGTAGTGCAACTTGTTGAACAGTAATTTGTGGTAAGAGACTAACTACGGTAAAGGACAAAATGGCAATGAAAACAAATGAACTCATTGCAGGTTGAAGAAGCTGAGAATTATTTTTGGAAATCAAAATTAAAAAAGCCTATTTTGACTGCAACCAGGAGAATTAAATACCCACACCATGTAAGTTAGCATCATGAAGAGAAAAGTAGTGTCATGTTTAAGGTGTGATTCTTCATCGGAACCCACTTCTGAAACGCTAACCTATTTTCTCCTCTTTTTGATTTAGGATATTACTTTGTCAGAATATATGTAAATTCCAATGCAAGATGAACCTATAATGGGTCATATGCTAATCAGTAAAACAAAATCCTTTAATTACAGCTTTCATAATGGATGCAACTAAGTTTTCCAATAGATAATAATAATCCTTACATTTTGATACATCCTTTTCACATCCTCTAGATGCCTCAAAGTGAGTCACAGAATATACTGTAAAGTGAATGGATTGTATATTTTGTGGGCAAAAACGTGGCAGCCAATTGGGCACAGCAGTGGCCCATAAACGTGGATTGAAATGACCAAATTTATTATTGGTTTTTTTGGGGGGCAGGGATTATTATTAGGCGTGTGGCGTAAGGAAACTTGCCCAAGGTTTCACCCTGACCTGCCTGAATTCGAAACACAGGTCTCACACCTGTAAGGCGAGTGCTCTAACCACTGAGCTACAAGACTCCACAATAATAATCCTTGCATTTGGTATAGCATTCGTATCAAGTGTTCGAGATGTCCCAACGTGCGTCACAGAATATGCTGTGAAGTGACTTGACTGTATATTTGTGTGCAAACTGAGGCAGCCAATTACACCAAGCAGTGTCCCATAAAGTCGTAGACTTAAGGACCAATTTATTTTATTATTATACCCAAAAAGCTAACCACCAATCTACTAACAACAAGTTCCTACTTACTGCTGGGTAAGCAATGGCAAGTGGAATGTGGAAACTTGCCCAATGTTTTGCTTGCTGGGAATCAAAACCAGGGTCCTCGCAAGGCGAATGCTCTATGCTCCAACAACCAAGCTACAGCACTCCATACTCATATTGTCACTAAACTGGCCATCAAATTGTCAAATTGATGGTCAGTCATGGTGAGAGCAGAATGTAAAAATAGTGAGTCTCTACTTATACTGGTTCATGCTTTGAGTTGTAAGAAGTGTGGAGGAAGCCAGACTAAGTGCTCCAATCGATGCACCAGGATTGGACAAATGTAGGTGGAAAGTATTGAGAAAACAGTGATTGATTGAAGCCTTAGGTCAGAATAGATTTTTTAAATAAGTAAAATGACTCAGGCAATCCATGTAGTGCTTATCTGAGGATTTCTACATATTCCGGTAGCTAACAATTCACTGTTTGTGTCATGCACAGATATTGCATGTGCATGACATGATTGAAATCATGATTGAAATATTTCAATAATATTAAATCTTCCTAACTGCCAACGTGTTGCTCTTCTTGAAATATGGTGCTAAATAAACAAAGGCATACATATGTACGTACACTGCATTTCAGGAGATTACCCAGAGATTTCCAGTAGAATCACATTAGCTCCTAATTCCATCTCAGACTAGATTAATCTATTTTGAAGTTGCAGGAGGAATTCACTAAACACTAGTCATAGTTTGAGAAAAAAAACTTCATAAGGGACATTCAAACTGCTCTGACAAAAAGTCATCAACCTGAAACATTAATTCACTTTCCTCTCTCTCCAAAGGTGACCTGCTGTGTGTTTCCAGTGACTTCTGTTTTTCTATCAAATTTCCAGCATCTGCAGTATTTGGGGGATTACATTTTTTCTCACCTGAAATATGATCTGAATTATTCTCGTCTTGAACTGAATTTATTTTTTCCACAGAGATGAAACTTTCATATGAAGAGATTTGACTTTCATGAAGTCCCCACCTCACTTATTTAATTCTACAAGAAATGAATAAGTGATGAAAACAGCACTGGTCTGCTCATAATACAGCATTTGCTGGATCAAACTTCAAGGTTCTGACTTAATAACTATAGTTGGAGAAAAGTGAGTCCTTTCTAGCTTCTAATGTTTGGTGAAAATAATTTGTGTTATTTCTTCAAACATATCCACCACTGAGTAACTATGGAGACCAGGCATACAAATCAACTGTTTGTGAGACATTGCTGTCCACAATTGGCTGCTGAATCTCATCCTCAAGATATAGTCAGTTTACTTAACAGAATATTCTGTAAAGCACTGTGAGACGTCACAAACACGTGATAAGGCACTATATCAAATGCATGGATTGTTGGTATTGTTAAATATGACCTATATCCAGATAGGATAATTTCTGAAGGCTAACTGGTATCCTGACGATAATGTAAAATGATAGAATCAGGGAACATTACAATATCAATTCTTATTGATATTGGACAAAAATACTTGACTTACCACTTGACTAATATTTGCATTACATCAATGAAAAAGGTCCTGATGCCAAAGCAGAGATGTAGTACACATTCTTATTGGAGTATTACATTTATGACAGTAACAGACGTTCATAGAAATTATTAAGTAAAAATGTTGAATTTATCATGTAATTTGTAGTTATAGATTAAGTGATGAACAGCGCAGTCATTCTTTCCCTGGCATGTAATTTCTGTCCGTTTATGACAATCTAATACCTTCAGCGTAAACATTGACTAAGTCTAGACAGGTAGGTAAATATTTATTTGAGAAAACAGCTCATCAGTAACCCTGATATCTCAACTGCTGCAAGATAACTTATTGGGAGTACAGTAAGGGTTACATTTCAAAATTGTCATATTTCTAAACAACTATTTCAAGCTCCTGGCAGGGAAAAATCCAATAATGCAATTAGCGAAAGGAGCTTGGATGTTCTTCTTCGCTATGTTCGGTTGAATGTCTGCATTCGATGCAAAAAATCAATTGTAGGCAGCAGAAGGAATTTGGAAGTTGTGCCAAATAGATTGACCTGTCAGGTGAGAAAGCAGTAATATGTTTATACGATTCTGAAATTCTATTTCCTTCTGAGATTCTTACAGCACTTCCTTTAAACTTGTCAATTATTCAGGGTTTCTACAGTTTATAATGGTGAGAAACGAACACTTCCAGAACTACGTCATCAAACAGCAAAGTATATTACTGATCTCCATACTGAAGCTGAAACAAATTTGCCACAAAATGAATTGTTAATTCTCTTAAAAGAAAAAACCCTCACCCTTATAAACCGCAGACACACATACACACATTTTCAGAGAAACACATTCTCAGAGAGACATACATACACTCAGGCACAAAGAGACATACACACACAGACAGGAGAGAGAAACAGGGCCAATCAAAGGGGAGGCCAGAAGGATCATTTGGCCTGGGCCTCAAGCTCAAAGGCAGCCTCAAATTTAGACACTTGTTAATTTTTGGGGTATTTGTTAAGTTTTGCGACTTGTTTTTATGTTTATAGACAGGATTTAACATTTTTATATGTTATTACATGTTTTTATTAGGTTCATTTAAAAAACTTAATTTTAATTATAATTTCCTAATATTGTAGTTATTAAATATGGTGAGGCAGTGATTTGGAACTTAACCGTCATTTTTTTATGGCCGGGGCCTCAAAAGTTGGAAGTAACCTGGGACTCTCTGAACCTCTGAGAACCTGCACACACACATATAGATAAGACACAGACACAATCCCAAATGCATACATGCAGAGGCGAGAGACATAAACACATTCATAGAGACACTGACAAATAAACACATGCAGAGTAGACACACTCGCATCGATAGCCACAAACACAAAGAGAAACACAGACATACTCAGACACGTACAGAGGAGAGAGACACATTCACATATAAAAACTGCTTCTAGTCACCCCACCCACAGTGACATTTGGTAAACAGCACAGGAGGCCAGAAACCTCATTATATGGTGAAGGGCACTGTTGATAGTGTATTCTGCAGAAAAATTGTGACCACTTTTCTATTGGCCCAGCATGTAAGTCACTGGATCTCCTGAGTCGCTCATATGTCTTCATGTGGAGGAAACCAAAAAAGAATTGAAAATAAAACTGGCGAGGCACGGAGCTGAAATCTCTGAAGATACCTATCCATGTGGATCACTGTAGCTCAGTGGTTAGAGCACTCACCTTACAAGCAAGAAACCTGTGTTCAATTCCAGGCAGAGCAAAACTTTGGGCAAGTTTCCTTACTCCACATGCCTAATAATAATCCCTAAAAAAAAAAGCAATAATAAATTGGTCATTTCAATCTGTGACAGTTTGTGGGACACTACTGAGTGCAATTGGCTACCACATTTTGCCCATTAATATACAGTCAAGTCACTTTACATTATATTCTGTGAACCGCTTTGACATGCCTGGAAGACGTGAAAAGCGCTATATCAAATGTAAGTATTATTAATATTATCTATGTATTACACATTGAGTGTGTTGATGTTATGTTATATGATGTATGTTAGGAAACTCACTCTATCAGATCTAAGTAAAGCAGCATGCATATGTCTGATAGAATAAGACCTTGTCAATCATTGGAATTGAGCCTGCCTCAAAAACAGGGGGGAAAAATGAGGCACAGCTGCTGCTGTCTTCATGCTGGCTGTGCAAGATGACTGATAAAGGTAAAGATGTGAAGAACATTATTGGTGATTGATTTATTTATTACGTACTGCTTGAAATGTTAGGGAAAGCAAATTTCCTTCTTGTCACAAAGAAAATCATTACTGGTGACAAACAGCTGAAAAAAATGAACTGGTAACATAAGGGAATCTCAACCTGCTGCGCCCAACTTTTTAGGAAAATCAAACTATAGCCAAGGAAGTACTGCACTATTGGAAAGCTTATTTCTCAACATTATTAGTTATATCATACCTCCCCAGTTTATCAGCAGGAGAAATTAGGTCACTTGGTATGTTCTAATATAGGGATGGGTTTATAGTTCAACTTATCATGATCAAATGCATAAAAGAGCCCTTAATTATCATCCAGTGAAAGCAATGTCAGAATGATTCTGGATATGTCCATAATTACCCCGGCAAGAATCTGAGTATCATTTTTGTCTAGGCTATTCAGCCACCCACATTATTTAAAATTCCTTCCTGATGTAGTGATGGTGAGGTAAAATCTTGAATTGGTCCAAGTAAAATGTGCACAACTCTTTGTGATTGTTTAAAATATTGTATTTAAAAGCATAGATTGTAGTACAACAAAAATATCACACCAATGACACAGACAGGAGAGAGAAACACACGTACACAGGGCCCAATCAAAGGGGAGGCCAGAAGGGTCATTTGCCCTGGGCCTCAACCTCAAAGGGAGCCTCAAATTTAGACACTTGTTAATTTGGGAGGCATTTGTTAAGTTTCGCGATTTGTTGTTTTTATGTTTATAAACAGGAAAAAGTAATTTTTTTAAAGAGAGAATTTGGTGGCATTTAAATGAATCTCATGACAATCCGAGACTTAAAATTACAACCTGAATGGCTCTTTCGCACACACATAGGTCATGACACATGGTCTGAAATGAGCTGTATATCATTCTTCAAATTGAACATAAATCTTTGCAGTTGTTATAGGGCCATATCATGTTGTCAAACTGTCTCATAGCGCTTCACACAATTTTTTCTCTCCTGCAAAATATAGTGATTTTGTAGACAAACAGATCCTAACATTACTCTGCTGAAGACAGAAAATATTTCACAACCTGCCTGAGTGTGTATTTCAACATTATTTTTGTTGAAGGAAAAGCACACTCGAAGTAGAGCCTAGTGTGTTTTTTCCTCCAAAATGTCCAATATTTCGCGCGGTAAGTGTCCTGGCCAACAATCCCCACACAAAATTGATTGTTCACTTCATAGTTATTTGTGGGACGTTGCTGCATGCAAATGGAATGTAGGAATCGCCTACGAAACACACTGAAGCCTCTACACTTTGCAGTAAATTATATGAAGCGATTTGAAATGGCTTGACAACACGATAAGGCGCTATATCAAATGCGAGGGTCATCTTTGTAATCATAATAATCCTTGCATTCGATGTAGCGGTTTTCATGTCTTCTACACATCTCAAAGCGCTTCACAGAATATTGCTGTAAAGTGTATATTTATGGGTGAAAAGCAGCAGCCAAATGTACACAGCAGTGTCCCACAAACATTCGTGGATTGAAATGAACCAATTTATTATTGTTTTTTTTGAGGGATTATTATTAGGTGTGTGGAGTAAGGAAACTTGCCCAAGGTTTCACCCTGCCTGGAATTGAACCCAGGTCTCTCACTTGTAAGGCGAGTACTCTAACCACTGAGCTGTAGGACTCCACTCCATTGTAGCATTGTTATAATGAAGAGAACAAAAAAAAGTCCAAAACTATTTTAGGTTTAAAAAATATATGCAGTAGTCATATTAAATCCTGGACCCTGGAGTACGTCGGTCAGTATTTCGGGCTTTCATTTCCTTAAATAGTTAGGCTAAAACGTTAATTGGAAAGAGAAAAAAAACACATACATATCAACATGAACACTCGCCAAGGTCCACAATTTAACATTTTGACAGCCAAAGGCAGGTTGGTTTGTAACCTGCAAGTCACATTGCGATAACTTATAACGATAACATCGTTCAAGGGACTGGGAGCCACCGTTCCTCCTCTGGGCGGGACACCGTTGAGCAAGTTTCCTTATTCCACACACCTCTGTTTACCTAGCAATAAGTAGGAACCCGGTGGTTAGTCAATTGACAGATTGCTTTTCAGGGGATAGTAATTCCTTCAAAAATGTTTTTAAATGTGGTCACTTCAATCCATGACTGTTTGTGGGACGCTGCTCTGCTTGATTGGTGCCATGTTTCGCCCACAAATATAGTCAATTCACTTTACATATGCTAAATATATGATCCTCTTAGTGACATCATCTAGACTTGGGGTCAACTTCCATACGTATGCGGATAACATCGAATTCTACCTTTCTGCGTCCATCCTCAATTCCAGAACCACTGCTATCCTGACAGACTGCCTGTCAGATATCAAGTCTTGGATGAGAGCTAACGTTCTTCAGTTGAATGTCAGACCAATTGACTCGCACCAGCTCCTCCGCACCTCGGGCATTGGCAGCATCGTCCTCCATGGATGCACATTCCACCTCACCAAGCCAGTCAGCAACCGAGGTGTCTTGTTTGATCCTCAACTGTCTTTTCTCCCCCATACGTCCTCCCGACGTGAAAGGCGCTTTATAAGTGTAATTTGTTGTTGTTGTTCATATCCAAGCCATGACCTGCTCTGCTTCCTTCACATCTGCAACATTGCCTGACTCCGCCACTACCTCATCCCTTAGGCCCTTGAAACTCTTTCATTCATGCCTTCATCATATCTAGGCTCGACCAAGCCAATGCCCTGCTTGTCAGCCTTCCCAATTCCTCCCTCTATAGGCTGCAGATCATCCAGAACTCTGCGGCCCGTGAGCTCTACCGCTCCACGACCTTATTTCCCACATTCTTGCCCGACTCCATTGCCTCCCCATCACTCAGAGGATTCAATTCAAGATCCTGGTCCTCACCTTTAAAGCTTTCCATGGCATCGGCCCACCCTACCTCTGAGGCCTCCTAAACCCCTACCAATCTGCCCGCTCCCTCCGCTCCAGGCTGCTCCATGTCCCTCGACCCACCTACCCCACCATTATCGGACAAGCCTTCAGCCATTCTGCCCCCAACCTCTGGAACTCCATCCCAGTCTCTCCGCCTCGCTCCCACGATGGCCTCCATCAAGTCCTGCCTCAAGAACCCCCTCTTCGACGGTCCCATCGGTCACCCCCTGTCCCTGACCCCAGCTCGGGCCCGAAACAGTGACTGTCCAGCTCCTTGAGACCTCCTCCTGACGTGATAGACGCCGTGCAAAAGCAATGTAGTTGTTTACAGTGTATTTTTTTTAAATAAATATATATTTATGAAAACATATTTACATTTCCTTTGTAAAAAAAAAACACCCGTAACAACACACGCCAAAAAAAACATTCCCCACACTGACAAGTGCGCACGGCACGGCCCTCTTTACTTACCCCGCAACAAACCAAAAAACTTCCACCTGCTTTTGTGGAAGCAAACCCTGCTTTCAACACAAAATAAACGCCTATTACACCCCACCAACTGCAGCGTTTGTTGGAACTTGGTGCTAGATACTGAGGTCTCCCACATTCCCCTCATAGGTTCAGGGCCTCCTCACCTCTCTACGTTGCTGTCTTTATCTACAGGGAGCAGTTACAGCCAAACAAAATCCCACTCCAATGCTCCGCTCTTTATGGGGAGAGACTTTTCCCCCCACACCTAAACAAGTACACCATACATTTCGGGACGCTCTCTGGTTACAGGTCGAGCGTCCCTTTACAAGCACTGAGCACAGGTTCCCTGCCGCGTTGGGACTACCCTACACGCACATCAAGGAGTTGCTCTTGCTGGGGTCAAGCCCCACCTGTCCTCGGCCAAGCCCAACGCATCCCTGGTGACGTCCTCCCTGTCTCTCGCCTGCACCAGTCTGCAACGGGCCTTCACCGACCTATCCCCACGCCTGAAGACCTCCCGGTTCGGGAAGACCCCCCCCAAAAAAAGCCTTCCATGACCGAGTCGATGACCCTCCAGGCTCATTGAACGTCGGTCTCTTTGTGCGTTCCCGGGAAGAGGCCGTACCACACAGGGTGCCGGGAGAGCGGGACTCCCGGGGTGAAGCGGGAGAGTAGCCGCTCGGTCCTTTCCCACACCTCTTTGGTGTAGGCCCGACGCAGAAACAGGTGTTGTTGTTTACAGTGTAACCCGTGAAGCGCTTTGAGAGTCCAGGAGAGGTGATCAGGCTCTGGATCAAATACATTCTTACTGTATGACGATCGGGAGGCGGGTCGGTCTGTGGGTGGGAGGGGACCACCATCCGGCTCCGTCTCTCGCATTGACCGATCCGGATAATTGACGGGGCTGCCGGCGGTCGGGCGGCGCCCTCCGATTGGACCATCACCCACCTCCACCTTCAGTCACGTGGCGAAAAGTCCCGCGGTGGGAGGGAGGGGCGGACCTGCCTCGCTGTGTTGACCACGACGACGACCACAACAACGACCACCACAACAACAAAAACTTGCAGCAAAAACAACAAGAAGTCCCGACCGCTCGTGGTCGGCCTCAGCGCATTCCAGTTCTTGTTTCGTTACATAAAACGGGAGGGAGGGAGACAGCGCCAGAGCTTCACACGTAGGCCTCCCACCACCGATTCGAGCGACTGAATGTCAGTCGGAGGCGGGCGGGGGGGTGCGCATGCGCGACTCGCTCGGTGTGACGCAGAGGAAGAGTGGGTGTGCGCGTGCGCACTATTGACGGCTGCGCGGAGTGGGAGGGGAGAGAGTCAAGGGGGAAGGGGGCGTGTAGGTTGCGGGTCTGACTGACTGACCGACAGACGGACAGATAGACGGACGGAACGGCGGCGACGCCGTTAAAACGGCGGGACTTTTTTTTTGAAAGAAAATAACCCCTTCCCTCCCCTGCTCCCTGCTCCCGCCGCGGTGGGAGTTGAGGGGGAAAAAAAAGGACCCAGACTGCACCGCAAATCGCTGTCAGCCAAGATGGAGGATTTAATGGTGGAGGTGCGCGGCTCGAATGGGGCCTTTTACAAGGTAACTTACTGGCTAAGGGAGGGTTGAGTGGAACTGAACCGTCCTGCCCTCTCGTCTCGCGTTTTTCCCTTCCTCTCCCTCTGTGTAGCACTCGCTCTCCGAGGGGAGGAGGGAGGGAGCGAGTGAGAGAAGCGGTTAGAGCTTTCCACGCCTCCCTCTCTCTTTCACTCGCTCTTTCACTCTCACTCCTTTTTCTCTCTCACGATAGTTTGGGTTTTGTTTTGGACGGTCAGCGACGTCGGTGGTGGGTACCCGCACCTTCTCCCGGCCTCGCTCAAGTGTTGAACGTCTGTTTAATGGAGTCGGCGCTACAAGGGCCTGTAAATGGAAGATGCAGGGATCCCCCCCCACACACACACACACCCATTGTACTGTGCACGCAAGGCCGAGAGAGCTTTGAAAACCAACACACCGCTTTCTTTCTTTCTTTCCCATCACC
This sequence comes from Hydrolagus colliei, assembly GCA_035084275.1. Taxonomy (NCBI): domain Eukaryota; kingdom Metazoa; phylum Chordata; class Chondrichthyes; order Chimaeriformes; family Chimaeridae; genus Hydrolagus; species Hydrolagus colliei. Next base: position 13,711,852 of record CM068754.1, read on the forward strand.
CACCCACCCACCTCCTTTCTCTCTCCCTCTCTCTCTCTCCCTCCTTTCCACGGTGACTAAAGCTGGCCGTTTAGAGTGTAGATCTGTAAAATCTGTTTTCATTCATCGTGACTGATCTTTGTTTGGCCTGGTTGGTCTCATTCCTGTGGAAAACACTCCCTCCGATAGACGTCGAACGAGAGGATCGTTTTTTGTGCCTCTTTAATGCCTTCATTGTTTGTTTCGTCTCTTTTATATATATATATTGTAAGATACCCGCGTTGGCCTGCACAATACATTTTTTTTCAGAATCTAGACATCTAAAGCAAACGCCTGCCTTCCCGAAATACAGTTTGTTTCTCTGGTATCCAATTTAAAGCCATTTAATGGAATTGGATTTTTTTTTAGAATGATGAAGCAATGAATATGCAGAATTACGTTTTCCACTTACTTAAACCATGAGAGTAAACTTGGGTTTAAAATATTTTTTTTAAGCTGACATTACATTTTTTATTTTCTCATTTGTGGATATGTGCTACTGGCGTCTAACAAAAGCAGTTGGCCAGAATCCACTTTCTTATCACATGCTTTGTTTCGCCGTTTAACCATAGTGAATGTTGGGCTATGAAATTAATTTTAAAAATGCGTTTTAAAATGGTATTTCAACTTTTTCATGGCACAAGAAGCTTGATAGCACATACAGTTAACAAATATACAACATTTGATCCAGTTATTTCACCCCCTACACTACAAATAGGTAGGCAAAAGAAATGGTTGAAAATGGTGACAACTTATAACCACGAAAAAAAATGTATCCATAAACCTATTGATTGCTCAAGTTTCCAATTTTCTGAATCTTGCTGTTTTGGTGTAGACTTCAGCAAGGATATATTTTAAGTATTTTAAGATCAATATTCTAAAAATGTCATTCACTGTAAGTTAATTGTTCTCAGCATTTTGGGGAGGTGAATTATAGCAGGTCACTTCCTTTTGACAAAAATTACATAGAAGATTGCATAGAATTGCAAAAGTTGTGCTGAATAAGTTTTGGTCTGTATAAAAATGTAATCTAGAACATGTGCTTCCTTGTCGATAATAATAATCCATGCATTTTGATATCGCGCTTTTCACGTTTTCTGGACGTCTCAAAGCGCTTCACAGAATATACTGTAAAGTGAATTGACTGTATATTTTGTGGGCGAAATGTGCCAGCCAATTGCGCACAGCAATGTCCCACCATCAGTCGTAGATTGAAATAACCTTTTTTTAAGGGATTATTTGACGTGTGGAGTAAAGGCAACTTGCCCAAGGTTCAGCCCTGCCTGGAATTGAACCTAGGTCTCTCACTTGTAAGGCGAGTGCTCCAACCATTGAGCTACAGGACTCTTATGTATGTGTATGTATTATAAAATATATATATTAAAAATGGTGAGCACTTGGGATAACAGCACTAAATTCCTATAAACTCCTTGTACAGCACTAACATTATCTAGGCCCAGCGTGGTTTTAATACTGACGGAATTACTGAAGCATAAATTGGACTCTCACATAAATGTCAGTAGCAAATAAGAACGTTTCCTGGGAAGGAAAAGGAACACTTGGTTTTTTGAAGACTAGAACAAGCTATGGCTTATAATGGAAACTTCATGGAAGTAACAGAGATATTCCCTTTATTGATTGTTATATAATGTTAGTAACTACAGGTCATGTAGGAAACTACAGAATGTATTATTGAACAAACTTTATTAATGGGCACGTTTTGCTCGTCAACCTCAAGGCAAATGTCCAGCTTTTAACTTGCGTACATTACAATACTATATTAGAATTTTTCTTGAAGGAAAGTGACAGGTAGGGTAAAATGTTTTGGGTTGTTCCTTTTATCAGAACTGGAATTATTGTACTGGAGAGGCTCTTCCACAAGCGGGGAAGACATATGGCATTAAACTGAGAAACCAAAACATAAATTCAAATGAAGCTCAAGTTTGAGAGAATAAAGCATGTGATGGTGTTTTCAAGTTTCTGTTGTTCCTCAGCAGTTGAGCCTGTCTTCTCTCAGATACTTCTCTAATAGCTGAGGTGAATAGAGAATCTAAATAATAAATTGGTCATTTCAATCTAGGACTGTTTGTGGGACATTGCTGTGCTCAATTGGCTGCTGCGTTTCGCCCACAAATATACAGTCAATTCACTTTACAGTATATTCTGTGAAGCGCTTTGAGATGTTTAGAAGATGTGAAAAGCGCTGTATCAAATGCAAGGATTATTATTATCTACAATCTGGAGAATATAGGCAAAATAAGTCTTTGTTTTATAATTCTGTGTTTCAGTGTCATTAGGCCAAGTTGATTGAGGGAGGATCTGATTGGTAATTTTCTCCCTCCTCATCCCCCCTCTCCCAAACGCATACAAGAGTATATAGTATATATGTAGAATGCACTGCCAACTCCTTCAAAAAAAATGCACTAAATCAACACGTATTTGTGTCATGGGACACAGTGGAGGGAGAGAATAAAGAGTTGTGTAGGATAGGAGGCTAGTTTTGAATAATGGAATGTTTACTTGATTTACGTTTGGAATTCAAGGAGTGTCAATTGAAATATTGTACCCTACAATAACAAAATTACATTTATGGAGAGCCTTTCACATCGGGTGGACATCCCAAGGCACTGGGAGCTACCCTACAAAATGAATGATAGTTTATGTTTTGCATGAATCCTAGATTTCGTATCGAGTTCCATGCTGTTTTTTGTGCATATTTCTAAGTAATGGGTTCCACAACAGTAACCATATTTAATATGTAGTGTCTGTTTTTCTTAAATACCACTGTTATTACAATATGTGTAGTTAGATTTTAATCACCACAACATGATTTTTATTGTCTGGAGGAGGTTGGTCATTTAGACATTTCTAGAATATATATTGGTTGTTACATCGCAGTATAATATATTTTCAGTAACATTTGGCTGAATCTTTTTGACATATTTATATTAAACAATAATGTAAATTTAATTTGTTGTTGTAATATATTTTTAGATTATAGGTTATGCTGTAAATAACTGACAATGAGGTGTAAAATTTGGTACACACCCCCTGAAATTGAAAAGAGTTTGTAAATATTGAATTCTGCTTTGCCTCTAAAAACTCAAATTTAATGTATGTACGGTGGTGAAAGAACAGAGTTCCCACATTCAATATTTGACAATCTAGGTTGAAACTCTTGTGTATTAGACAAAGTTGTTTTTAATAAAAGTGAATTATCTTGATGAGATTCTGGTCTTTGGTTCTCCACACTACCTTATGGTTCCAATTGAAGTTTGATACATCGTCTTACACTGACAGATTTTACCATCATGGGCTGGATGGCTTCTTTTTGTGTCAAATCTTCCAAAATAATCTTATAGGTTGTTTTCTCAGAAGAAAATATCTTTTTTTCCAATGTTTTCTTTACCATATCTTAAGTCTCTTTTTCTTTCCCCCCACCCCTCTTCGCTTTCCACAAATTTTCTAATTTATATTTTATTGGATGGCATTTATCTTGTGGAAATCCAGTGCGCCCCTCTAACCCACTGAAGAGAAAGAATCGGAAGTCAAATGATTGTAGTAAAGTACCTGACAGGCAGAACTATATTTACATAGGCCTTGGATCAAGTTGGCCAAAGTTGATACATGTATAGTGAGATCTTATCAACGGGTGGGAGAACAAAAATGGGTTTGTCTAAAAATTATTTGACAATCTTTCGTTGTGTTTCATAAATGATTGCTTTTTATTCAAAAACAGTTTGGGGAGCTTGATTTTAAGATGAACTGTTAATGTGCATTATATTGAAATTTCTAGTTCTAGAAGTTCATATTTAACTGACACATTTTTGTGAATCTGGTATGTACAATAGGTATTTCTACTTATGTTCAAAATAGAAATTTTACAATACTTTTTGGGGATATTAGAGTCATACTAATTTATTTATAAAGTCTTTAGAAATTTGAAATGGATAATATCAGTCATGGCAATCTTTGTATTAAAGTGTATATTTTCCACAAATGTTCATTTACTTTTTTTTCCACTTTGTCAATTTACCTTTTTAATTATTGCAGGCTATTGTGAAGGATGTGCATGATGACTCGTTGACTGTTGCGTTTGAGAACAAGTAAGTCCTTTTCCATGCCTTTTTGTCAAAATCTTTTTTTTTCCCCATCAGCAGTATTGAAGGGAATGCATAGTTTCAGTTGAGAATGGATATTAAAGCTGCATGCCCCCACTATATTTTTTTATTTGCAAGGAGTAAACTCCTAGAGGAGTACTGCAAAAATATACTTCAGTCATTTTAAGATAAACTTCAATCACATTTATTTGCCAGCAGGTGCTCTGGTTGATGCATCTGATTTACTTCTGGCTACTGAAGACCAATAAACTTCTCAGCTGATTGTGGTGATTTAAATTTCTGATGGCAAGTACTAATGTTAATAACTTTCTGCAATCATGATTAAGGTTTTTAGCCCCAGAAGTGATTTTTTAAACAAAAAGTTCCAATATGCGTGACTCGCTCAGTAACACCATCATAAACATACAACTATTTTGTCGTATAAGTTTGGTTTCTCTCTGGAGTATACAACCAAATGTTGCCGTTAAAGTAGTGCAATTCTTTCTCAGCCATATGGACAACTAGCTAAAAAGTAATGAGTAAATTCAGTTAAATGAAGAGGATTGGTTACATGATCTAGCAAGAAAATTCTATTAAGCAAGTTACACATATAGCTGATGACTAATGCTACCTTTGAAGGTGATCAGATCAATTTTGGTAGCTTTAAAGTCTTAGAAAGTCCAAACTTGGCTTGTGCACAGGAAACAATGAATGGAACAGTGGCCATAGGCTGATGGAGGGGAGCGGTTGACTAACAGGTCTTGTGTCTGGACAGATAGGTTATAATTGACTGAGTCCTAGAAGAGAATGTTTTTTTGTATCATTTATACTGCAGTAACAGAAAGACTCGGGAGTATTAATGTCACTTGATGGATTATAAACCATTCCTGTCTTTTGAGAGTTCTAATTGCATGAACCATTAAGCAGCCAGCGTTACATAAGCTGAAATATTAATGCAAAAACATTGCAAAAATAAGATACGTTATTATATAGTCGCAAAATTGAGTTAGTGAGTAATGCCTGTTTGGAGCATTAGATTGGAGTTCTAGGGCTAAGAACATAACATTGGTAGCAGAAATTAGAACTCCCCATCAGAAATATAGTAACTCAATCAGCTCAGGTTTCTGCTGTAAACTTGGCATCATCTGCTCATAAACAGTTGTGTTCTACCTAATGCATTTTTGATGCTCAGGAATATTCCAAATCATCCAGATTTTTTTTTAGCTCGTGTGAGAAAATGATCGAGCCACTGGAATCGTGCAGCTTTAGAACAACAACAGCAAAGCAATTACATTTGTATAGCGTCTTTCACATCAGGAGTACGTCCCAAGCTTGTGATTGGGATCAGGAAGGTAGGAAGGTGACCAAAGGCATGGTTGAAGAGGAGGCTTTCGAGACAGGTCTTAAAGGAGGCAAGGGAGGGGGTGAGGAAGAGGATCTATGGGAAGGAATTTGAGAGTTGGGGGAAGAGAGGCTGAAGGAACCCCGTCCAAACCAATGGGGTGGGCAAGGTGAAGGACTGGCAGCAGGCCAGAGCCTGCTGAGTGGACACGTTGTTAGGGGTTTTGGAAGTCACAAAGGTAGGGAAGTGCAAGGCTTTAGAGGATTTTAAGGTGAAGACCAGGATCTTGAACTGTACATTATCATTTGAGTGATGGGAAACCAGTGCAGCAAGGCAAGAATTGGGGTGAAGGGGTTGTGGAGCCTGGTGCGGGAGAGGACATGGACTACAGGATAATCTGCAGTCTGGAGGAGAAGTTGGGGGAGTCCAACAAGCAGGGAGTTTGTGTAGATGAAGCATTTGTATTGAATGGTATAACGAGAATTGACATTTCTTAGTGCTAGTGAACAGGCTGCAAAGTTATGAAGACTTTTGAATGGGATGATACTAGCCTAGAATCAATCCTTTACAACATTGCCAAGACATTCAAGAGCTGTTGATCCTTTGCAGTATCACTGCCAGTTTTGCTGAATGTCTATAAACGTTCTATAACTTTAAGAGTTTTTAAGAATTCTAAGTTTTATAGTCTGTAAAAAGTACTTATATTGATGTTTTTTATTTTATAAAAGCATAAATTTTCATATCACTGCAGAAAACTAGCCCCCCCCCCCCCCATAGCCATACTTAGAGACTTCACTGATAGGGAGAATCCTGTAGAAAATTGGGGTACAAAACTTCAGAGGTCCCTGATATGGGATCTGGATCCACACAATCTCGAGATATTCGATAGAAAATACGCATCCCCAGCTTCGAACAGTTTCAAAGATCTCTGTGCATCAAGAATAAAGCAACTTTGTTATTAAACCCTAGCAGACTATTCAGAATATTGGTTGGGACTGTAAATAGAGTACAGTAAAAGCCCGTTTATCCGGCACCCTCCGGGGAGTGGACTGATTGACTGCCGGATAATTGGGCGGCAATTTGCCGAAAACCCAACACAAAAAATTATTTTAAAACATACTATATTAATAATACACTAAATAGTAATAATATTATAGCTACTTACCAATAAAGATTCCAGCACACTCGGTAAGAAGATTGGTAAAAAGCATTTTTTACCGATCTGTAAAAACCTCCCCAAGTTCGTAAATTTAATAAGTGCGCATGCATTGCAAAGTGAGCATCCATGCAATTGCTAGAATGGGAAATTGCCCCAGGAGGGGGTCGAGCAATCTGGTTGATCGAGTCACGGATAAACGGGCTTTTACTGTATTTAGAATAAAAAGGTCTCACTCCAGATTTCACTTTCACTGTAATGCCACAAATATTAAACATATTCAACTGCAGGTCAGCTGTTAAATAATTAAGTAACTTTTTTGTATAATTTCAAAAAAATCTCTTCAAAGAGTAATTACCTTCACAGGTAATGAGTCCAAAAGTATCGTGATTGTACACCTCATTCCGTGCTTGTGACAGTATAAACTGTAAAACATTAATTGCTGTTGATTGAGATTGAATCAGGAAGACTTTGGAGTTGACATCCCCATGCAAATCATCCCACAGATTTTAGTGTAATATGGTCAAAACTTTACTTGAGCTGAAAGTTAACATAATTATGGCATTTCATTCTTACATTCCGAACACTGTTTTTTGTAAATATGTTAATTGTAAAAATCTGCCATTTAATCAAGTATTATAGATCTTAATTAGATTATAATACAAATTATTAGATGCTGCAAATTCCTTCATATTGGTGAATCATTTACATTGCAATAAAGTCTGTTCATATAGTAGTATTGGTTTTGCTAATGGTGTACAGAAACAAAAGAAATAATTATAGTTTAAGGAAAGAGTTACATTTAAAAAAAATGTAAAATATGTTAACACTTTGACCTCAGTTATTATGTACTTTACAATTGAACTGAAACATTTGGATTACTGATTGAACAAGAATAGGACACAATCTTGGCACAAAGGTAGGAAACGTATGTAAATGATCTAAGTGAGATTTGATTCTGAATCTAAACAAAACAAACTATGTGGATTTTATTCCCTACTCCCAAGTGAATTGTTTTCTAAATCATGCTCTTCATTTTTGGTTTCAGCTGGCAACCTGAGCGACAGATTCCTTTCCATGATGTCCGATTTCCACCACCAGTAGGATATAATAAAGATATTAATGAAGGTGATGATGTTGAGGTATGTGTACATTTATTAGTGTATTATGGGTTCATTAATCTTAATAGCTCTGAATTACTGAAGTCTACAACCGTTTCATACTTTACAATAATAAACAAATTCAATTTAAATATTTAATTAATATATGAAAAGTCAATTATTTTGTTAGCTATTATATTGGTCATGGGCAGGCAATTTTTTTAAAGAAAACTTGCATTTGTAACACAAATCGATAGAAAATGACAAAGCCCTAACCGGCAAGGTGGTCCTGGATAGACAATCTGCCGGAGGCTTGACACAAGACATTGTTCCCAATAGCAAACTGTGCAGTTTTAACTAGTTAAAGTAGAGCAGCAATGTGCACTTTGGCGTCCCCAAGCTTTGGCTCTTGCCAACCTGCACTTATTATGTTCTGGAATTTAGATAAACAGGATTACATCCTAGTGGGGAGACAGTTTGCACAGAGAATTGAAATGTCGATGTATAAATGCTATGCAAGTGCAGAACCTTGATTGGTTTGGATAGCATAAAGATGGGTTTTTGTACATGTCAAATCCCTGACTGACTGAACAAAAGAAAAATAAATGCGAACTGGTGGCAAAATATTATTAAAGAAGTTGTACGTTTAAACTTGTTAAATATATTAACATGAAAAGCCCAGCTAATGCTTCTGTTGCCTTTTTGATTCCAGCTAATAAATAGTCAATAAATTCTAATCGTAATTCAAAATTCCTTTCTCAGGTTTATTCTCGAGCAAATGAAAAAGAACCTTGTGGTTGGTGGTTGGCAAAAGTTAGAATGATGAAGGGCGAAGTAAGACATTTTTTATTTCATTGACAAAATATTTTGCTGATTTGCTCTTTAAATTTTACAATACAAGATTTTAGAATTTTACACTTGCGTAAAGATTAACATGTTATTGTACTGTAATTCATGGTGATACCATTTTCAAAAAATGTTTTTTACTCAAATGTGCTCATCTCATGTCCTGTTTAATAAATGGATATCAGATTAGTTGTGCTTTGCCAGCTCGTGAAACAGTTCCCTGTGTCTGTAAGTAAGTTAGAAAAATGTTCATATTCTGGAGTGCTTCAATGATGTGTGTAATTCGTAATATTCAACTGGTAAGCATAGCATAAAACATTTATCTCGAATTAAATTGCTCATAATTTACATATGGAATACTGTGAATTGAAAGAAGCATTTAAAAGTATATATTTTCAGTTTTATGTTATAGAATATGCTGTCTGCGATGCCACTTTCAATGAAATAGTCACAGTGGAACGGCTACGGCCCATCAATCCAAATAAACCTGCAACAAAAAACACATTTCACAAAATAAAACTTGATGTTCCAGATGACTTGCGGCGTTCGTAAGTAAATTTGACACAAACAAAAACAGTTGCATTAAGCTATAATATCTTTAATACAATAGTGTACTTATGTTATCTTAATTGTCTTCTGCAAGTGTCTCCAGTTGTATGTTTCAATGATTTGTAGGTGTACCAATGAGGCTTCACATAAGGAATTTAAAAAGGCTATTGGAGCTTATTGTGTATATTTCGATTCGGAATCCAATCAATTAATAGTTTTGGTAAGTCCAATATTTTCCACATGTTTTGGCAAGTGCATTTTTCCCACAAACCTTTTGTTAATCTTTACTGTTTAATTATCTGACTCGTTCTTTAATTCTTTGCAAAAATGCAGTCCACCAATGAAATGACAGCGAAGCGAGCAAGTATGCTCAGTGACATGCACTTCAGAAGCATTCGGACAAAGCTAACTTTGATGCTGAGGAATGAAGAGGCCAGCAAACAACTGGAGGTGAATCTTACAGTTTAGATCAATAATTCTTCTAATTAACAGGAAAAATGTACTTTGAATGATAGACATGTTGGTTGCCTATTTATGGTTAGTATTTATTCGTAAAATTAGCTTTCCATTTCATAATTTGAGGCTCACAAAATCTTATGAAAAAATTAAGACATTTGAATGCTTCTGTTAGTAATATATTTGAACAATTAAATAGAACGGACTGTACTTAAAATGAGTTCTGACAAAGGGTCGTGGACCCAAACATTGACTCACTTTCCTTTCTCCGTGGATTGCCGAGTTTTCCCAGCAACTTCTGTTTTTGTTTGTAGTTAAAATGACAAGTTTTTGATTTTGCTTAGCTATTTATCATAAATCCTACAGCACTGTATTTGATAACTGCCCTATTTATTCTCATTTTAGAGCTCTCGGCAGCTTGCATCACGTTTCCACGAGCAGTTTATTGTTCGCGAAGATCTCATGGGTCTTGCCATTGGTACTCACGGTGCCAACATCCAGCAAGCGAGGAAAGTGTCAGGTGTTACTGCAATTGAACTGGATGAAGAGACCTGCACTTTCCATATCTACGGTGAGGTGTGTTCCTTTTGAATATTTTACTTTAATTGGAAGTGTGTTGAATATGAACAGTAGCCGTAACATTTTATTTATTTTTAAAGTTCAATGAATCAATTTCCCATTGAACAAATCATTAAATAGATTAACAATAAAGGTTTACATAAGAACTATTCTTATGTAAACTTTTTTTTAATATTGAGACTTTACAGGAAATTGAATAGAAAAGTCTTAGTAAATATGTAATATCCAATAGAATCCCACATGAAATGTCCATGTGGCAGCTCCAACCATAGAAATGTGAATTTCTAAATAGAAGTTGAAAGCAAATCCCCATATTTGAATCAACCTGTCCTCTCATTGGGTAAGTTTTACTTTTTTTTGTTATTTTGAAGCAGCAGATACTGGTTTATTGAATTGGAGAAAAAAAACCTGATGTGATTAGATGTGTCTCATGGCATATTATCTTGGTGGATTGACTCGAGACAGAAGCACAGTGTGAGAAAGCAGCAAAAGATTTAGGGAAATTTGAGTAGGCAAAAATTAAAGAAAATGATCCTGTGTACTCTGGTCTAATCTTGAAGTGTAATATTTATTTTACTATGTGCTTCAGGCAAGTGATGGTTTGTATAGATATGAGAATAGTTTTTTTCATTATGGTTGATGGGGATATCATAATATTAATCATGTTTAGGTAAGGAAACCAATGTTGTGCATCATATGCCTCCATAAACAGAAATAGATTGTATTGATGTAAAGAGTAGTGACAAGTTCTTTTTTTGTTTTGCCATAAGTAAAATTGTTGTCAATCAACTGGTGCACAAGTGTTTTTTTTCTCATTGTTGGCAAATCTGGTCATTCCACATGCATCTCCATATTTGTGATGTTATGCTTTAGCATGGTTTTAATCACTGCTCAGACTAATTAGTATTGTCGATAGCTACCTAAACTGTCCCTGAATGAGTTTTAAAGGAGGAGAGAGATAGAAGATGAGTTGCTTTCAATCAATGGTGTTGTTAGCCTTAGAGTCTCAAACACTGGTCCAGTTGAAATCTTGAGCCTTCTTCGCAATGGTTGGTCAAAGTCCATCTAAGCTAATTGAGTTTTTGCACTTGAAGCTCAGTACTAGTTGGTTCTGGATTTGTGGAGCAGGATGCTTAAGCAATCATCAAACAACCCATGTTGCTTTTATAATCCAAGCATGCTACTTCAGCAGTGGCATTAAAAAAACACATTGTACATCTAATTTGGTGTATACTTGTAAGAAAATGGTAAAATTAATATGATTAATTTAGTTAAAATTAATGTTTTCTCTAGGCGACATTCTTCCTTTAATATCAATCTGATTTATAGGACCAGGAGGCAGTCAAGCAAGCCAGGAATTACCTAGAATTTACAGAAGACTCTGTTCAAGTACCAAGGAATTTAGTAGGTAAGCCTGCAGTAAGTGCTTAAAACAGCATCATTTATTACATTTAAAATTGAGTTCAATGCTGGATACTAATGGTCTTACTATTTCTCCAGGAAAAGTAATAGGAAAAAATGGGAAGCTCATACAAGAGATTGTGGACAAATCTGGAGTTGTCCGAGTGAGAATTGAAGGTGATGGTGATAAAAAGATCCCTCGGGAAGAGGTAGGTTTGTTTTTGTTGATTGGATATGAATGCATAATATACATTAGTTGAGTATAGAAAAAATTCAAATGATCTCTACCTGATGGGATTCCAAGCATGGAGATTTATTCTACCATTCCAATGTACAAACATTTTGTGGGGGGGAAAAAACTGACTGTTTATCAGCTGAATAACATTGAATTGCACTTGGAAAAGTTGAAGCATGTAAAAATTCTCAACTACACTGCAAAAATGAATTAAATTAAATATTCATCCAATTATTGCTTCCAACACTTTAAATATGTTTAATCTGGAGGAATCACTAGTGTTTGCTGTTGATAGCAGCCCTTACCCCATATTTACTTGAGTGTGACGAATCACACTCAATTTATTTTCAAAATAAATTTGTAAGTTGGAATGCATTCAAATTATTAATTGTGCAAAAGCCTTAAAATGAGATGGAGATTATTATTGTATGGGTATACATGGATAGTTTTACCAACATCAAGCAGGTTAGAGCAACATTATTTTTGTGAAGTCACAGTTATATCCACAATTTCAGTATTAATGCTGTAGAACAGTTTTATGTTCACTTACACTTTAAACGTATCCCAAAGAATATTTATTTGAAATGGAGGTGATAAACTGAGGTTTAAATATTTAATCTAAAAATCACTTGCAGGGCATGGTTCCTTTTGTGTTTGTTGGAACAAAGGAAAGCATAAGCAATGCACGTGTTCTGTTAGACTACCATCTGAACTACCTGAAGGTAAGAACTGATGAAGCTTCTATCTGAGGGATTATGCTAATGATAATTTAATTTGCAGTCTCTAAAAGAACCACGAAAATCATCAAGTGAATGTGTATTTCTCTGATAAAATAACCTCTTCCGGCTGGCATATTGTCCTTGTTTTGCCAGGCATGAGTAATTTCCTGACGTTAAAGCCTACACATACTGTCATTGAAATTAAATGAGTCAACTTCACTCAGGAACTTGAGTAAAATGTCTAGCCCAAGGTAGGTTTCATTATGAGTTTCTAGATTCTGCACTTCAAGGTCCAAGACAGTAACATACCAAGAAGTAAAGTGGCTAGCATTAGTGAATAATCCCCTGATCAGTCTACTGTACTCAGCATTATTTCCTTGAGGGTTTATTCAGATGAGTACGTTGTTTAAAATATGGATGATTAATCCACTGACAAAGCAAGACTTCATTACTGGTCTCTGCTCATTTATTTAAAGCATTTATTTCTGAACTTGACCTGAACTTGTCAGAATCTGATTCCATAGAACAAGCTATCCAATCTACTTGGAGCAACGATGCGTGATCTGAACAATCCTGATTTGAACGTAAATACCTATCCTGACATTTGTCAGTAGAGGTGAGATTCAGGTTCATACAGTGTTCATGTTGTTTTCCCCCTGGTGGATACTCAGCAATTTTGTGTACTTTTTTAAGTCTTCCCTTTTGCAATTAAGAGAGGTGTCCATTTTCAGTTATTCACTCGATAATCAATATAAACAGTAGCTATTCTACTGAAATCTGGACTTGGGATCAACAGTTTTTTATCAATAATATCTGAAGAACTCAGGAGCCATTGTAAAGGTCTTTTTTTACATACACAGGAAGTTGACCAACTGCGCATGGAAAGGTTACAGATAGATGAACAACTTCGACAGATGGGTGCAGGTTCAAGACCCCCTGCAAGTCGGGCAGATAAAGAAAGAGGTTATGCGACTGATGACAGCACAAGTTATTTGCGTGGTGGCAGACCTTACAGTGGTAGAGGACGTGGCAGGCGAGGACCAGGCTACGCATCAGGTTCTACTTATATTCATGTTAAAATTGACCAATTTAGAGAACAGCAAGATTTATCGGAGCGGCACTATGTAGTTTTTAAATGAAAATTGTAACTAAATAAAGCAAAAATAAGATCATATGGTTGAGAATTTGGTCGCCAGTCGCAATATGCATTCCCAGCCCTCTTGCAAGCTTCATCACTTAATGTTGAATTATTGTGTTGTGCATTCCTTACATTTCAGAAAGGAAAACATGAGAGCAATCTCGCAAACTGATGAAGTACAGTCCTGAAGTAACATTCTAGTCAAGGCTGGGGAGATGTCTGCAGCCAGGGCCATCCTTTTTTTTGTCAATGGGGGGGAATTAAAACAGAAACGTATATAACTGTAACTAAACCGATTCAAGGTGTTCTGTCCTTTGCATATGCAAAGCTTTAATTTTGCTTTGATGCTGTTTATAGGGACTGAAATGGGTATAAATATAATAAATAGAAATCAGACTGTTTCAGCATGGTTAATTGCGTAATCCACTGTATTTGTTGAATGTGATTTTAAGACGCTATAAATGGCTTATTTTTGCTCCTCAAGGTAATAATTCTGAAGCATCAAACACTTCTGAAACTGAATCGGAACATAGAGATGAGCTAAGCGATTGGTCACTGGCTCCAACAGATGAAGAAAGAGAAAATTATTCCCGCAGGATTGATAGTCGTAGGCGTGGTAATACTGGCCGTGGGCGTGGTGGAGGGCGTGGCCGTGGAGGGAACAAACATCCATCTGCAACTTCAGGTAAATGGCCAGTTTTCCCAAAGTCTGCAGTTGTTTCAAATTTATCATAATAAACTTTTTATCATTTTTTAGGGTGTTTCCTTTTTAAGTTTATAGATTGTTTATAGTTTACAGCACCAATTGATTTAACCCATTAAATTCTAGAAGTTAACGAATTGACTAGTAACACTCAATTGCATTGTTGCTCGTGTTTTGATAGAAGATAGTTATGCCACAATCTCTGTTTGCCAAAATAATCAATTATGTTCAGTCAACCTGATTCACAGCATTTTTTTTACATTTTAGATGAAATCTTGAGAGGAGATATCCGTAAACGCAATTCTTCAAGAGACTCAAAGGCCAGGATGGCAGATGGATCATTGCAGGTAACCTTTCTATTGTGGTACTTGATAAAAACAATTTAAAAAAACGCTCTGAATTCCCCACAGTGGATGACACAGCTCACCATTAGGCTCACTAGGATTTGAAATTTTTAATTCTCTGAGGTAAATGTCAGTGTCCATGAACTTCCCCCCACTTTTCCCCTACACATTTTTAAATTTGATTTTTTTTTCTCTCTCCTCTTTCGCTGGCACCACCCAGATTGGGAAATCACTATATGGAGAATCTCAGGTATGAACCTACATTGTACTGATTTGAAGCAGATTGTTTTGCAATCCTGAATATAATTTAAAGTAGGTAGTGAGAACAATTGTTAAAGTTGCCCACAAAGACAGAGCTGCCAACCCTCCCGATTTTTGTGGACGCCTTCCGCTTTTACATGCTCCCTTCCGCCCTCCCAATCCCAGATAAAAAACTTCAGATTTTTTACCATTTCATAATTTAAGCTAAATCCTCCTTGCACCATCTATGTTCAGTAGGGGAAAGATGGAAGAAATCAGTTTAATGGAGAAGAGAAAGTGAAATACTATAGAGAAGCATTGTATTTACCTTAATCCTAAAAGAGAAGCATTGTCGCTCGTTGATTGCAACATAGCGATTCGGTCCTAGTGCTATACGCTAGCTGTTCGCACACACACCGTACCTGTAGATCCACGAGTGCAGCTAGACCACGTGGGGTAGTAAAGATGCTGATAGGCGGGCACCGCAGAGCGGATGAATACACACCAATACGTGGATGAATGTGGTCCCTTGTTTGGAGGAGTGAAACTTGAAAATTTAAACCACAGATGTAAATCGCGAACACGCAAAATTAAGGTGTCCAGGATGCCTGGGTGCCTGTTAATGTTGAGCCCTTGCTTAACTATTGGCTGATACTGAAGTGATAGAGGCAATAACAAAATCCTTCCTGAAAATGTAACAACCCGTCCTGAAAAATGACCCCACCCTGCTGAAAACCTTACTTGAAGGTTGGCAGCTCTGCAAAGACTGACTGAAAATTTGCTGGGTTTTTCTTTGGTCATCCTCAGCACATTGCAATTAATGCAGGGATTACTTCCATTTGGAGAAAGCTGCAATGTGAAAAATGTAGAGCTGTGGTCCATGTTGCTAATGACTTGGGGTTCTCCCACGCACTAAGACATTTATGTAAATGTTTAGCTTTTGATTTTTTAATATATATATCTTACTAATCGCCTGGTTTAGTTCTGTGGTTTGAATGGCAAAAAAAAAATGTGGTCACTTAATCCACAAATGTTTGTTGGGCACTGCTGTATGCAATTGGCTGCTGTGTTTCACCCACAAATTATATATAGTCAATTCACTTGACAGTATATGCTGTCATATGGTATATGACAGTTCATATGGTGTCAGATCATATGTTAAATCTGTCCATTCTTGTACTCTTCCATTGGACATACCGTACTGTTTTGTAATTAGCCTCATCTTTTTATTAAACCGTTTTGAGAATGTTTGTTTTTGAACACTTTCTGACTTGTTTCAGATCAGAATTGACAGCAATAATGAAAGGAGTGTCGTGACAAAAACCTCACATGGTCCAAATGTCTTTGGTGAAAGCACTCGACCGCGCATGGGCAAAGAACGTGTTCAAAAGAAAGAGAAGCCAGAGAGTCCAACAGACAACCAGCAAGTGCTGGTCAACGGAGTTTCTTAAAATGCAAATGTGTAGAGTGATGTTCTCAATTTTGTTTTTTTGTTTTAACCATACAAACCAGATGCTTACATGTCATTAGGAAAACCTTTTAGGCCAAAGACATAAACCCATTGTGCATAGTTGATGCACATTGTCCACTTCACCTCCTTTTGGTGGCAAGTGGAACATATGTGATGTAACATTTTTCATTTCACTTAGAACTCTTTAAAAAAAAATTAAAGTATATTGTATGATCTGTGCCTTCAATATAACTTGCCAGAAGGGGATAACTTTACTATAGTTGCAGAAATCAGGGAAGTTAAATGATCAGAAGACAGTAATGTATTATACATGTATGTAGATAAAAGTGTGGTTAAATATCGGGAAACTTTACAGAAGAATGCATGCTTTTCATGATTTTCCTTCTATATGCATCTAGCTGAACAGTAAAGGATCAGAAATCCTTGCACTGAAGTTTGTATGGCATTGTTTGACTAGTGAGGAGAACACTTCCTTTACACCTCTGCATTTGATGCATAGGGTGAGCACAGAAAGAATGAAACAGTCCATGTACTGTTTGAAAGGCATAAAATGTCCAAGACTGTTGCCAAACTGATGATTTGTAGTTATTTATTTTTGGGTATGTACAGTATTTGGGGAGGAGAATAGCTTTGTTTATGTACATGTCCACTGGGCTATTGTGTTAACTTAGTGTAGATGATTAACAAAGGTAGATTGACCTTACAGTACAAGAATCTGCAACAGGGGCAATATTTTTCTCTGTACATAGTAGTGGAAACAAATAATTTGGTTTTATGTTGATATTGTTCGGTTGAAGTGCAATATATTTTGTATGCAAGCAGTTTCAATTAATAAAGTTTGATCTTCCTCTGCTGACTGTAGGACAAAAGTTGCTTTCTGTTAATTTAAGATCGTTCATATGAAAAAAAATTACCAAACAAGGTTTTGGGGTTACTTGGAACCAATGCCAACGTAGTACCATTTCACAATGCATTTTATTAAATGCTTACAAATTAGTTATGAAAGCAATACCAAGTGTATGGTATGAAAGGTGCACAAATGAATATGTTTCTACATTTTTTGCAGTATCCCAAATTATTTTCCATGCTGTTCATGTTGCAAATGTTTACATAACAGGCGATTAAGTGTGCATATCGATGGAGTTATACAAAACTCAAATCATCAATGCTGCAGGTTTTATTTGCTTTCCAGAATGAGAAAGGCTTGCATTTTTGTGGTTGGTGTGAAAGACTTGGGGGAAACTGGTGGTGTAAACTTGAAAAATGATACCCAGCTGTGCACAAAACTCAAACTGTATATTGCAAATACACATGAGTAAATTTTACAATGATATTTTTGTTTTAAACATACACATCTGCTTAATTTGCTGAAGGCTGTTGATACAGATCTACAGATTCTTGTATGGAAAAGGACCTATCCCAATTGGTAATCAATTCAACCATTACACTTGTCTACTGTCATCTAGGCTATAACATATAAAATAAAACCTAAAACTTGTGTTCTCTCACGAGATATCAATCAGGAGTGACAGACTTTATTTTGCTCTTTCCTGGTGTGGATTGAAGCCATTTATAGTGATTTAACCGGCTGACTTGGTGCAATCAGCCAATGCAACACATCGAATTTCGACCTATTGTGATCTCCTTGTTCCTGCGCCAGTCGACCTTTTATTTTCAGGCCACAATGATCACCGGAATTAAGTTTTAAGTGATTGTTGCTGGTACAACACCGAAACTTAAGTTTTGTGAACATTTCATAATGAACACTATTGTGAGCATATTGTACAACCATGCCTTTCAACACTTGCGTTCATTTGTTTCCTTGCATTATAATCCTTGCATTTGATATAGTGTTTTTCACATCTTATCAACATCTCATTATCTACTGCATCTGCACGTAGCTGTTGTTAACGAGGAAAACCAAAGGCTGAGGTTGCTGTATTTTTCCATTCTACAAATTGAGGAAAAACAAACCAAAGGAAAGGTAATGAAAATTCAACCTGTTTTTGCTTCAAATAAACCGAACTAAAACAAGCTTACATTGGGTAAAAGGAAGATGTCTCCAAGCACTTCACAGGATTTACTGTCGTTTGTAGATGTAGAGCAATGACACATGAAACATACAGTCCAATTCACTTTAACAACAACAACTTTGATTTATATAGCGCCCTCCACACTGGATGGCTTCTCAGAGCGCTTCACAATAATCGATCCCTGGACCGAGCCAGGGCAGGGGTGGAAAGGTGACCAAATGCATGGTCGAAGAGAAAGGTCTTTAGCTGTGACCTGAAACAGGGAAGAGGCGAAGGGAGTGAGGAAGGGAGTTCCAGAGCCTCGGGGCGTCGTGGCTGAAGGCACGGCCGTCGAGGGTGGAGCGGAGGATTCGGGGGACATGGAGGAGACCAGACCCGGTGGAGCGAAGGCAGCGGGGACTGGTTTGGGGAGAGAGGAGATCAGAGAGGTAGGTGGGGTACAGAGGAGTGGAGGGACTTGAAAACAAGGGCGAGGATCTCGAAGTCGATCCACTCGGGTGGGGGACAGGGAGCCAGTGAAGTCTGGCAAGGACTGGGGTATTTACACTAAATTCTGCTAAGCACTTTGAGACGTCCGGAAGGCGCGAATGGGGTTATATCAAATGCCAGGATCATTATTCTTATTAGCATTATTATTCTAATTATTGTTATTTGACACACTGCACACGATCAGGGGGGTGGGGACATTGGTAACTGGGTGCTATATTATTCACCAACAGCTGTTGGCTCTTGCTGGTTCTGGTCGCCCCCTCTCTGCCGTCACTGACCTTATTGTGAGCTCACGTCCTTCGGTCCAAAGGCACAAGTTGGGAGGGAGTTCCACCATCAGCCCCAATTTCCAACAGTTCAGGCTGCAGAGAGAATTCCCCCCCACCCATAACCTTAACATGGATCACAGTGGAAGTCATTCCGAGGTAACGCACACAAATGTTGCCTTTGGCAGTAAGTGGGATATTTCACAACTCTTTGATCCTTTTTTTTCTCCTTTCTCTTGTTATTTTAATTTTTTTCATTAAAAAAAACGACACCTTTACCGAGATTAAAGCAGCAGGTTTAAACCCAGTGCTTTCTCGAGGTCGATGAACACCTATATGAAACTCATTGAAAGTTGACTTACATCTCACATTCAGAAGGGGCTTTGTGGATATATCAGATTTTTTCTTTAAAAAAAAATCCAGGTATAAAACACGTCAGGGGGGTGGTTTGCTGTCAAATCAATTCATTACGAGGAATTGACGTTAAAATCACAGATTAGGGGAATCATTTACATTCATGCGGGAGGCAACATCATCACAATGTAATGTCCTGTTTGGATTTGCAGTGAGGAACCCTAACATTGTCGGTGGGACCCTATTTCCTCGACCACTCGTGTGGGTGACAACATTAAAGAGTCAGGTGCGTTCATTCACTTTACCAGGTTAAACCAGCTGGTTACTGATCGGTAGCCACCCACCCAGTTGCTTGTTGCTGCTGCCTTTGCTGATAAACTCGATTGCTTTTAGCGTCGCTTGTTTTTTTTACTCGTCTCTTGCATCTACATAACATGAATTGATGAGATCACATTACATGTTCAGTTTTTTCCCCCAATTGAAAGCGTGCCAGACAGACATTCACGTTGCCTGAGTAGTGTCTGTCTGTCTCTGTGTGTGTTCCCTTTCCTCCTGTGTGAAAGTGGAATACTGGACACACACAACGATGACCTGAGATGGTGATGTAGTCATTAATTTGATTTGTATCCAGAATCTTCCAATCTATGCCGGAGCCTTGATGAAGAACCAGAAAGAATGCAAATACCTGCACACAAAAATAAATGTTTAGTTTAGGGTGTTGGCTTCTGCCCTTTGGTAGGAATCTGCAACATTCATCCAGAACTTTGGGGCACCCCTACATTGTAAGGACAATACGGTACCTCCAGTTTATCATTGTGCAGCATTTGTAGCACCTTCCACTGTCTACTGTTCTTCTAAAGATGGATGTCTTTCATGTCCTATGCCTCATTATTGGTGAGTGAGCCATCACCCAACTTTATACCTACATTGTGCACCAATTTATAATGTGTGGATATGATCTAATGAACTAATTACCCTGGTTGATGGCCTGCAAAACTCGTCATCATTGAACTTGACACATTGCATTTCAAAATAGTTTGGACACTTAAGCATGAAACCTTTTCAATGTAAATCCTCCGGTATATGTTTGAGTGATGGATGATTCTTTTCTGCCTTGGTAGATATTAGAGCTGTTCCTCACTTTGTAAAATGAAGTCGAATTTAAAAAGACAAGACTTTTAAAAAAAAAACGCATATGAAGGTTTGAATTCTTGCAAAGAGCTTAGTGTTTGCATCCCTTTCATTAGGAATGGATATTCGATGGCTTCATCAGTGAAGACTTGGTTAATGTTGCTGTTGATTCATGCCCTGTCCTGTAAGTATTTTAATCTTGATGATATTCTTTTCTAATGATTTACAGAGACATCCCAAATTATATTGTATATGTGAAAAACATTAGCAAATGGTACAATCAGTTCCACGTGGAAGGCCACATACATTGAAGGCATGTATTATGTTTCCTTTTTGTCCCCCTATTGTTTCACCGATTGAAAACTGTGCACAAAATCTCTTGAGAAAACACCGACAGATTGTATGTTCTCAGACAAGGTGTATTAACTCAGCTTACTGCAAGTGGGCTGGTTGATATTGGGATCCTTAAACCATTTTAATCCTACTTTATATGGTATTATTGTTTTTCTCATCCGCTCTTTCGCTCATGTCACTTGACAATTCTGAAAGAGGGAGGCCAATTGCTCTGCGTAAAGTTACACCTGTTCAGTCCGTTCAGGTTTGTTATTCAGGTGCTAACTTCAGTTCTGTGTGAGAGGTCAATAATTAAACCAAGCTGTGCACCTGATGAATGTATTCAGAGTGTTACCAGCTGTGCAGTGAATTAATCAAACAACTAGTCCATGTCATTTTCATTCGGGTTAGTTTGGAAAGCCGGTCACCAGATGTTTCAATTGTCAGGAAAGGTTATGTTCTTCTACAAAGGTGACAAGTCATCTTCACATTTCTAGACACTTTTTTTTAACAAAAAGGGAATTGAAGACAGCATTTGTAAGTGGTGGGAATATTAACTTATTTTAAGGCTGTCCAGTAGAACTCAGTTGTGAACTGAGTACACGTGCTTATTCATGCTCGACTTTTGCAGTTTTTCAATGAAGGCAAAGAGAGGTGTTTGTCATTCTCTGGTTAACATAGTCATCAAGGTCAGTGTTGGAAGGAGTAACTGACTTAATGGACCTCGTCTAACAAAATGCAATGAATCCTCATTATAATGCTGGAGTTTGGAAGCGTTCCAAATCCACCATTATGGTAAGGATGTGTTACAGCAGGGATCAATTTAACAATGGAGTGGGAAAATATTCTAAGCTCCTTTAATAGTGTTTAGTAGACTAGTGCAGAGTGCTACTGTTCACGTGATCCTGTTTAAGATAGGATTTAGAATTATTTAAAGTGTGCTGATGTCCCTTGCGAATACTGTACTTGTGCTAACCTTTCCACCCTATGCGAGATCAATTTGTTTTAAATTGCAAGATGCGATCAGAATGAAACACTGAATTTTGGAGAGTGCCAAAATGAAGTTGCATTGATTTGTGGTATGTTTTCAGACACAAGTTGCATACATTCCAAATTCCTACCATAATTAAATTCCTTTTTTCTCTCGCATGTTTCTCTTTCAAATCGTGGATGTGAAGCATCCTCTCTATGTTACCCAGATTTTTTTTTAAGGAATTTTCTCATAGAATGCCACAAATAATTGTGCAGAGGCATTTTCTGTCTTGTTTCATAGTATGCAGTGCCTGGTATATTTCACTGTTCATATTTCTCTTTATGTTTGGTTATATGGGTTACAGGTTATATTTTTTGGTGGGTGGCAGGAGGGGTGGATTGCAGAAGGGATTATATTGAAATGAAAATAATTCTGTGGACTCGCTTTCATCATGTCAGTTTGTGGAATGTCCATGGAGAACCCAATTCAAATAATTCCTGCAATAAATGCCTAGATCTTTATGCACTATTTTTTTCCCCCTGAGTTGTTGCTGTCCCTGCCTTGTACTCAGGATACACAGATTCTGCTAAAACAACAATAACTTGCAAATTCTACTTCTGAGACAGTACCTCTGTTGGAAGTACCAACAGTGTGCACCAACGTTACACATTTTGGAATTAAGCTAAGTGAAAAGAGCAACCCATCTTCAACACATTCTGTGCTGATTCCCCAATGATATTTTTAGCAATGCAATAATATATTTATGCACAGTGATATCAAGAAAACATACAAGAACAACACAAACATTTAAGTTGCATCCCTCATGGGAGTAGTGTTTTGGAACGCTTGCACTGGGTTATTTGTGCCACTTTTGACTGATGCTTGTTCTAAAACTGGTTGTCCAGGTCCAACTATGTCCAATCCGAACCAACCATTTAAAGAGAGTTCTTGGAGTTACAAAAGATTTGCCACAGGAGGAAACAAAGGAAATATCTTTAAAAGATTATTTTATCCAACCAGTAAGTATGCTTTCAGTGACAGTAAAAATGTATTGAAATTGTTCAGGGTAAAAGATAGATTTTTACTCACGTTATCGCAAATCGCTAGTTCCAGAAAGTCAGGTTTTTAAACTATCGCTGGTCAACAAATATCTCAAAAGGCAGATATCCAGGATGGTAATTCTCAAACTGTCAACCTCAGACTTGCTGGAGAAAGGGCACATTCAAGTTTTAACTTTAACCGTGCCACCCCCTACCCACAACACGCACCCCCCAACATACACACACACACAATGTGCACACACACAATCCAACCATATGCATACAATGCCATGTGTTTGAAAAGTGGAACATAAGAATAAGGAGTTCGAGCCCTTCGAGCCTGCACCGCCATTCAATAAGATCATAGCTGATCTTCTAATCTAACTCCATCTGCCCGCCTTATCCCCATATCCCTTAATCCCTCTACCCATAAGAAATCTATCAACCTCAGTCTTGAATATGTTCAAGGACAGAGCATCTACAACCTTTTGGGGTAGAGAATTCCATAGGTTCACTACCCTCTGAGTGAAGAAATGTTTCCTCAACTCTGTTCGAAAAGGCTGACCCTTAATCTTAAGTCTGTGACCCCGTATTATAGTTTCTCTTACCAAGGTAAACAGTCTCCCACTGTCTACTCTGTAGAAGCTACTACTACATGGAGGTAAACTTTAATTGTTTGCCTACTTAATTTGTTTTACATAAATTCAGTTTTGTGCTTTTGTCATAGGTCATTCTTGGCTGTATTTCATTCTGCTTCAGCTGCTGCTGGCATTTTAATAAATGCAATGTGTATTTTTCTTCACATAGAGTGTAATCCTCATCAAAGATATCCTGTAGCCTGTATTTTTAAAGATGGGAACAATGAGACCATTTGTGTGGAGAAAGGATGTTGTTTTGCCGATGAAACTGAGATCTCGTGTTTCAAAGTATCAATAGACAGTAAGTTGGCTGGTGGAGTGTAGGTATGGGGAGTAATGTATGTTTATAGTTAAGCCAAACAACATTAAATCCATCATATGAATTTTTATATGAGAATTGCTCCATACATCAACTACTGGGTGAATTTTATTTACTAACAGGGTAGATAGCTACACCAATTGGGTGAACATGGGCCTTGGATGTTAAATGAATGAATGAAGGACCCTTCTGATTACCTAGTTATTTAGTCTGCATTGCCTTTAAGAGGAGATATGCCTTTTTGAATAAACAGTGTTGATGCACTGCATTTGGACAGGAATCATTCACCTGTTCCCAAAACCATTCGCTGACTTAATTAGATTAACTGGTTTCTAGATTAGCATCTAGCTGCTCATAGTGGGGAAAACAGCAAAGCGCAGTCCTGTGTCAAAATGCATTGTGAAGTCAGGGGAGCCATTGCAAGGCATGTTTAACTGGATCGTATTTTTCTACTGACAGAACCTAAACAAATATTGAATGTTATTGGAATCGGAGGAGGGCTTCTGCTTTTTGTAGCACTATGTCCATTTATGTGTTGCCTAATAGCGCAGTCTAGGTAAGCAGGTTCATTCTAATTCTGAAAACAATATTGTATTGCATTTTTAATACTTTTCTTACGAATGAAGTCCCGAATGAATTTCACAAAAATGTACTCCGTAACCATCTTCATCCAATGTAAATAGTTCCATTGTGATACCACTATATTACATTGTGACTGGAAAGCTGCTGGGAATCCATAGCTTCAGTGCTATGTGGAATTGCTGTGTTGAAAAAACAATAGCACTTTAATCATGCCACACAGCCAAATAAAGCCGAGTAGAATCCCATAGCTCAGTGATTAAAGCACTCACCTTGCAAGCAAGAGATCTGGATTCGATTCCTGGCAGGGCGAAATCTTGGACAAATTTCCTTACTCCACAATAATAATTCCTCAAGAAAGAAAACAATAATAATTTGGTCGCTGAATCCAGGCCTGCTTGTGGGGACACTGCTGTGTGCAATTGGCTGTCGCATTTCGCCCACAGATCTAGTCAATTCACTTTACAGTATATTCTGTGAAGCCCATTGAGACGGACAGAAGACGCGAAAAGCGTGATAGCGAGGATTACACTTCCTGATTGGGGATTTTGGAGCACTTTATGTAGCTTAATGTATCTTTGGCCGAGTCTCCTCTCCTCCCTTCTCTCTCCCCCCCCCCCCCGTGGCAATTATAGGTTCGTAAAAGTGTAAAGCTGGGAGGGAGGTTTGGTTGCTTTGCAATTGGCTGGTAGGTGACAAACTCAAAATTAGTGAGATTTATTTCTCTCATTCCCGGATCTATTTATATGTGGCCCTGGCAGGTTCTCCTCACAGATTTTGGCTGTGAGGGAGTCTCACCCACTCTGCAACTCTGCACATAAGAATGTCTGAGTGTGAATCACCAGTAGGTGGGGCTTTCCTAATGCCATTTCTTCATTTTGCTGACGTGTTTTTTTTTGCAATTTGCCTTCTGATCAATTGAACATCATTCATTCCTAACGCAGCAAGCTTAACCCTCTTCGGCGAAAACGCACAGTTCACTGTGAAGTAAAGGACAAAGATAAAAATGATAAACCATATAGTAAATCGAAGCGAAAGAAGAACAAGAAAAAAAGTAGAGGTATTTACCACAAATTAGTCTAATTATGGACCCAGTATTGTGAAATATATAGTACTGTAATGTGCTAACGTGGGACATATTCAAGTTTTTGATTATGGACTAAGCAAGATGAAGAATATGCTGCGATCTGATGCAAGCATTATACACCTGGACAATAAATAGGAGGGACCATTTGATAAGGAATGGGGAAATGTTTAGGCCACATCATTTGACATGTCCAATTTTTTTTAAATGAATCACTGGGTAAAATATATATAATTCACTGTGGTTTGTTTTAGAAAGGTTCAAAATGTTTCTGTTGGGAATGATTCATAAAATTACGCTTGCTATTTTCATCTGGTGATGCATGCCATATGAAAGGGCAACGTTTGCCAATTCCTACAGTTAGTTTTCTGTAAATTCTTTGCTTTCATCTTTAAACTTTGGGTATCTTCTAATTAATATATGTGTATAGCTGCACAATTCATTATACACTGAAATATACATTATTTTGTTTATCGTCAATTGAATAGGTTTGTTGAGAATTTGATGGGGTTTTTTGTCCCATGCCATTCTGAAAATTCCTACAGGTAGTAATTTCCTTTGTAGATTCTGTGGATGGAATCACTTGTATGGTATGTCATATAGCCCCTTCATATTGTGCTATGTCATGTAACACTTTAGAATTCATCTTAGGGACAGATCACTGGTACTTCAAATAGTGAGATTTCCAAATCTCATTCTGTTTGTCCTGTTAATCCTGATATGCTTATTGTTGGATCACAGGTTGTTCTCCCATAAAACATTCAGTCACTGCACTTTACTTTATCCTATGAAACGATTTGGGAAATCCTCCAAACATGAAAGGTGCTATATAAATAAAAGGATTATTTCTATATGCTTGCAAGTCTTCTCCTAGGCAAATCCAATGTTCAGTCCAAATACCACAGTCTCCTGCCTGATTGAAAATTAAGTGTTAGAATATATAACATAAATAAGAATAGCTCAACAGTGATATTTAAATTGTACATCCCACCAGTAAATCAAAAGGTAATTTTTGTCATTGAATTGGCTTTTGTTTTGTATTATTTCTAGGAAGGAATTCCAGTTCATCAGACATGCCTTAGCAGATGCTTCACCTGAAGCCTTCCTTAAAGGCTCTATTACTAAATTGGAAAGAAATATTGGTCAGTTGGCATCCATTAATGTTCAGATTGCCTCAATGGAGGTGTATCTGTAAGCAATAAATGCTGATGTGGGGTGGAAATAAACATCAGCCAGAATTTGAAAGCTTGTGTTTCTTTCTAAAGAAAAAGTCTCAAGTGGTTTGATATTTGGAATATTGTGTGTTACACAGGTTTGATTGGCATAGAAAATAAACCTAAGGAATTATGTATACAAAGATGATTTATTCTTAGTCAGTTGCATGAAGAGTGTGTTCAATAAAAAAAATTAAACCCCTCATGATTTGGTTTGTTATTTCATCAACAGAGGTTTACATGGATCTATTCTGGACCTATTCATATTATTCATAAACTGTTTGGAGGGGATCTGTTTTAGCACATTAAATTTACATATGATATCAAACTGTTAGTTAAGGTAACAACATAAGGAACATAAATAGCATCCAAGGAAATGTGAAGTTATGTGCAGATGAACACAGAGCAGCAGATGGATTTTAATGTTGGGAAATGGAAGATGATTTATACTAAAGTAAAAAATAAAAACAATGAATGCTTATAAAATGGAGATGTTCAGAACAGAGGTGGTGAAGTAAAAGGGTTTGAATGTTATTTATCATTCACTGAAATCAATGTTAAATTGCTGCCAATGAAACTAATCAAATACAGTAGAAGCCCGTTTATCCATGACTCGATGCACCGGCATTTCCGTATAACTGGCACGCCCCAAAAAATAAACATTCAATAAACCGGGACTTATCCGGAACAATAGCAGTGGAGCATTTATAAATGCATAAATAATAACATAATAACAGAATATTGTATTGGTGCTTATTGTCCAACTACTCTCTTGCGCTTTTTACCTTTGTTGGTAGATGCTGCGCTTGAAGCCATGATGCTGCGGTTCAGGTTTATAGTCCAGCGATTTTTTTAAAAATGCAGCGAGTGGAAAAAAAACAGAGCGCGTATGACTTTAAAGTCATACCAGCGGCAAGCCGATAACATTAGCCGATAACCCACATTGTCGCATAGGTGCAGTATTTTGGTTTGCGGCTAGTACAGTCTAGGGCTTCAGCTTACAGCTAGTAAAGTCGTGCGACTTTAAAATCGCGCTGCCGTTTTTTTCACCTGCTTGGCATCCTCCATTTAAAAAAGAATCGCTGGACTGTAAACCTCAAACAGTAAAGGTGAGAAGAGCAAGAGAGTAGTTTTAACAATAAGTACCAATATAATATTCTGTTATTATCTGATTTTACTTAGTTTGGTATGTAGAGTGTGTGTTAAAAGAATATAATTTTTTTTGCAGTAGGTTTTCGGCAGCAGGCCGCCCGAATATCCGGCAGGCGCTTTAACCGGCCTTGGCCAGTCCCGCGGGTGCCGGATAAACGGACTTCTACTATACTAGGTTGCAGCTTCAGGGGACTTTGATTCTAAGTTCATATACACGACTGTAGATCCTCTTCAAGAGGACATCAGAGCGCTTTAAGGATCATAGACGAGATCAAGTGATGATTCTGTGACTCAGTGAACCTATCCACATAAAGTAAGGGATCTAAGTTGAACTTATTCCAACAATTAATATTCGATGTTGTCAAAGGTTCCACCACACTGACCTTTTAATGGGTGCTTTATAAGGCAAGCCAGGGGAAGTGTGCAAACATACAATAGTTTTTTTGCTACGTCAGTGAGAATTAACTGCTCTTTGCACTGAGTCAAAATGGACCTGTGTTAATAAGAAACCCTGTGATGATCCATCCCAATTTGTTAGAAAGTGTGAAGACCTTTCCTTATGAGAAAGCAATGAATTAAATTCACATTTTTAGACGAATCTTGTGCTTGATAAGATCAAAGAACAGGGTGTGTTGTGTGTTTTATTTAAATGAAGCCGGTGAGTAAGTCATCCTTCATTGCCAAAATAATTAACTGGGAAGAGATGTTGAAGCAAAAGTGCATTCCAATGATATTTTATCATCCTTTTGATTAGCAATTTTCATGCACAATTGATTCCATGCTCATTCAGCACTGGCACAGGCTGCCAAAAGAAAATAACCTTTGAAATACTTGGGCTGATAATCGGAAGGCTGGCTATCACAGATGTAGGCTGGCTATCACAGATGTAGGCTGGCTATCACAGATGTAGAGTAGACAATGAGCCAGTTTGATTCCAGCAGTTCAATTTTGCAATCCTTGTTGCCTTCTCGTCCCATTGTCTAACCTAAAGTAACTACAATACAGTACTTCCATGTAACTTTCGCTCACTCATAACTTTCAAAGGCACCAATTTCAAATAGAAATATTTAGAAATGTATGGATCAAAAGACATATGTTGATTTGCTGCTTCTCCGCTATTTGCGGTTTCCTCTGATGGGTTTGCTGTAATAACAACAACAAAATTACACTTGACCTTTAACGTCAAGAGGACATCCCAAGATGCTAGACAGTCATTGTTTCAGACCCGAGCTGTGGACGGGGAGGGTGAAGGAAAAGGTGGAGATACCGGGTGACCGAGGGACCGTTGAAGAGGAGAGTCTTGAGATGGGACTTGAAGGAGGCCAGGGAGGGAGTGAGGGACTGTGGGATGGAGTTCCAGAGATTGGGGGCAGAGTGGCTGAAGGCTCGCCTGCCAATGGTGGGTGTAACAACAAAGCATACACGATGGTGGATATTCAAATGATACCCTCAAGTGATTTTCATCCAGTGATTATGAATTGACTTGAAATTTAAATGAGATGCTGATTTGACATTCTCGGTTTTGATTTTTTTAATTCCAAGTTGAATACAGTATACATCAATGTAGCCTTGAGAAGTCTCTTGTAAAGTCATACCTTTGATATCTCCAGTGACACATATTCCAATTGGATCTACCAGAGGAATATGGAGTCTAGCTTCTTTCGATGCGTAATTTCTGTGTCGTTAATATTGCTGATGTAAAATGTTTTTTTTTCTGGAACTGAAACAGGAATGTCTGCCTATTCGTTTATTCCTAAAGTTACAACTGAAATGAACCTATCACCATAATCTTTATGTTGCTTTTTGTAATGTGAATAGTGTAGACCTGCTGTAAAGCACAATTAAGAAGTTGGTGGGGTAGATTTGTTTTTCTCAGCAAGGGAGATGTGTGTGCATATATATATATATATATACTGTAAAAATATATATAGACAGTACAGTATATAATATAGCAGATTGCCAGGAGGGGGCAGCGAGAGACTATAGTATGGAAATGAAACATTTCACTCAAGACATGTTCAATTGGGTGCCATGCTATATGCAGCACACAAGGGTGCATCATATTTTTATACATAGAACATAGATCAGTGTCTTCAACAAGCTAATAATAGTCAATACCCATTTTGGTAAATGCTGTGAAGAACATTCAGAAAGCAAGATTTTTTTAATTTAGTGAAATGACTGGGAGAAGATTCTCCATTTTATGAAAATGACAAGAGAGGTGTGTAAAAACGTGTAAAACAATAAATGGGCATGGTTATTTGCAAACTGCAGAGAAGTGTCTGTTATCTTTATAGTTATAATGGGAACATGAGACGTATTTCTAAAATCCCTTAAAATAAGAGTGAATGTTCAAAAAAATTATAAAACCGCAAGACCATTTTATTACATAATGTAGAATATAATATAGACAGATGCGAGGGACGAGGATTCGGTGAACAAATTGGATTGATAAACTTAGTAGCAGAGAGAAGGAGGACAGATCATGATCAAGCTAAACAGACACTTTGTCAGTGCAATAGTTATCACAACCGATAGCTCCTACACTGGTCTGTTTACGTGAAATGTGTGCAAGTTGTACGTCTAACGTAATTTTGCAGCGGTGGATTTGTGTTGTGTTAGAAACATACTTGCATACCGCTATTAGGCAAACATTACTATGGTTACAGCTGCTGTTTGCTTACGATGAGCTGTTTACATTTGTTTCAGCTGATAAGAAAGTACCGTTCAGGTGACGCGATGACGCGCTGTGTACATTAAATAACTATTTGTCACTTGGTGTAATCTGATGTTTGTGCTGAAAAATATGCCTTTGGCATCTGTCATCTGATTTACATTTTTTATTGAGCCATGGCAGTTCATCTCTAGCTTAATTTGGTAATATTTAAGTTTCTAAAGTATTTGCTGCGTATCTGCGGCTTTTCAATTATGTACCTCTTTGTGTTCCTCTTCAACGTATAATTTGGGTGTAACACATTGCAAATCTCACTCCCTGAGGAACCTGTAGTCTGTTTTTCTCTCTCTCAGTGTTTCCTTATCACGTGTTCCTGTGTGCGTTTCCATCTTTCCTGCACTCAGAACTTCACCATGTTTGAATTCGTCTGAATCCACGTCTCTCATGAAATGTTGAAATTGCCAGTTAAAATATTTAAAGCTGAACATTGTATAGCGACTCCCTGAGGTGTTCATACCCCAAAGGCACTCTAATCAAATAGTCATTGACATTTCTCTTTCTACAACTGCTGTCAAACTGGTTGTCTTTTTTCCCCCCTTGTTCTTGCTGTAGATAACATTATTCAGAATAATCTTTTTGTTTTTATTAGCAAAAAAAATCATCTTCAAGGGTAGAAATGTAATGGTCACCTTTCCCTTGTTAGATTTGGTGGGACACTTCTTAATGCTTCGCGTGGAATTATTGTCACCTGTAGAGATGCTTTAGCAACAAGATAGAAGATGTGCTTTAGAAAGATATGTTGTGTGCATCACTTAAAATAAATTGGGTCTGCTGATGCCTTCTCAAATTTCTATTCACTCGATTCAAGTAATTTTAAGATTTCTGAATTATTTAATCTTATTTTTCCACTTTGAGATTTTTGGGGAAAATTCCATCCAAATTTACAGGGATTATGAGAAATATAAAATATGTAGATGTGTGAGCATTGTTCTCTGGTGCAACAAATCCTCAATGTACACAGATATTCAATAAGGGTTGATTGACTGTTGAACTGAACTTGTGTCTCCTTTAGACTATTTAGACAAACAACACTTACAAAATGATTGACAAATATTATGTTTGTTGCAGTGTTAGTGGAGTATGTTCAAGTGACAGTGAATTATTCTTGTGCATCTTCTCCTTGCTACCCATTTCTACTAGCGCAATGTCTACCGCAAAGTGGAAATATCTGTTTTAGGATTCTGCTGTGTTCCTTGGTTTTGAGGTATATAATGTATCTTCTTGCCAATATGGAGGGAGGCAGGTTAAAGAACAACAAACAAACAAATTGCACTTATATAGCGCCTTTCACGTCGGGAGGACGTCCCAAAGTGCTGAACAGTCAGGTCGGGACCCGGGCGGTGGGGTGGAGGGTCGGCGGAGGGGGAAGCACGCCGTCTGGCATGGAGGGTGCTATATAAATCGAAGTTGTTGTTGTTGGAAGGAGAGTGGGAGAGGGGGGAGAGTTAGTGGGGCAGCCAAAGGCGCGGTCGAAGAGGAAGGTCTTGAGACTGGCCTTGAAGGAGGAAAGTGAGGTGGAGGAGCTGTGGGATGGAGTTCCACAGTGTGGGAGCAGAGAGGCTGAAAGCCCAGCCGCCGGTGGTTGGGCGGGTAGGCCGGTGGATGTGGAGCAGGCCTGAGTTTGCTGAATGGAGAAGACGGGCAAGCTGATAGGGAGACAGTAGGTCGGAGAAATTGGCGGGGGCAAGGCCGTGAATGGCCTTGAAAGTGAGGACGATGATATAATGGTTTATCCTCTGCCTTCTCCAGCATCTGTTCCCATTCTGTTCCTACGAGATTACTCATTTCTATATATATACGGTACCATTAAGTGTGGTTACAGGAGACTTGTGTTGAAGTGTAATTTAACCAACTTCAAATGATCACATTGGAAGGAGTCTCAAAGAGCTTCACGGGATTCACTTCAAAGTCTACCAAGACGCTGCGGTGTAAATGCAAGTTGTTGTTTGTCAATCATTTTTGTAGGTGAGCTCCATAATAAGATAGCCCTTTTTTGAAGTATGTTATTCTGTAGTGAGGTATCATGTCTCAGTTTGCCTTTGGATATGAAATCATTGTTCTTCTCAAATATTACCAGCTAGAGGTCCTTTTATGCACCAATTAAAATTAATATTTCCAGTGTTTTGATAGACCCCTTCTGTCAATGATACTACACATTCCATTTACACCAAATGCTTGTTTTCAAGGTAGCTCTATTTTGCTATACAGTAATTATTTTAAATTTGCATTATCTGCAGTATTTTCAATCACATATCACTTATGTCAATTGTATAAATGTTTTGTGGGCAAGTCTGACTCCACTAAAGATTGTTGCATACCTCTTATGCAATAGGAAAGGAACATTTGAAGTTGGTTAAATTACACTTCCGCACAAGTCTTCTGTAACCACACTTAATGGTACCATACATAAAAATGAGTAATCTCGTAGGAACAGAATGGGAACAGATGCTGGAGAAGGCAGAGGATAAGTCACTATATTTTTCATTTTGCAATGCTTTCCAGCAAACGATTAATGAATTGATACAAGAGGAATACAAAAATTTTAATGTATTGTCTACTCTCGTCCTGAGCTGAGTTCTTGGCTAAAATAAAATTAGATATAAACTTGATAATAGCATTCTACAACTTGGCACAACATTGAGTCTTTTCCGTTTCCATTCAATTTTATTTCTGCAATTTTCCTCAGTTACTTATTCCTCATCTTGTGCCCCCCCAAGCCCCCCACTCCACTCCCCTTAGACTATCTCACGGGTCATTTAAAGTAAAATGCTTTGCAGTGGAGAAACAGCCTCTATATTTCCTACTCTGAAGTCCCATTAGCCACGGACCCAAAAGAGTTTTGAGCAGGATTTGGCAGGGTTCTGCTCACTTGGGCAAAAAGGGAGGTAGGTCTGTAACATTATTAAGGAGCTGGTTATGTAACCTCTTCAATGAAATTAAAAATGGGGCTTGTCTTGCGTGGACACCAAATAGATTTTCATCATCTGTATTTACGTTGCAGTGATGCTAATCGATTTCTCTGTGAATCCATCACCTGAAGATTTTGTTCTTTGCCTTTGCTGTTCGATTCTCGTGTTCATGCCAATTCAACGTGTTTTTCTTGTCAAAAAAATCAACACAATATATAAAAAAAACAGTTTGAATCGGGCATCAATTTACCTTTTTGACCGAGATAAGAGTTATTCAATAGGACGGTTTCCAATCACAGTTTTTAAATTTCCCACCTGATGTATAATGCAACCTGCTGGATCAACAAATCATTATGTATGTCTTTCTTTTGTGGCAAAATTTACGCCGTTTTCACCAGAAGCACACATACAGGAAAATTTGAGGTGAATCTGAAAAGAAATATGATTCTTAAGACTTGAAGCAACTGAGTGAATCATCTCTTTGTTACATCTGATTCATGTTAACGTGCTCGTTGGCTGAATCCCAGATTGCTTATTAAAACAGAGGGGCATTACATATTTGTTATGCCATGAATAAGATTTAAAATATTGCTTCCTCGGGATTTTGTTCTCCCCACTGTGAAATCTTAGTTCAAGCTGTTGTAACATCCAATAATTTATCCATAACTGAGTTTGCCACGAAAACTCTGGGCATTATTGAATTTGACACTGTAAATGCATCCAAAATTGTCATTTGCGAACTCAAGCCGATCCATTTTGTGTGGAAATTTGTACGCAGGAAACTCTTCAATCACTCTTACCCGAGCAGAAAGGCATGTGCTGAAGCTCTTGTAATCTGGTGACAAGAGAAATGTATCCAAACCATGGTAGTGATCTAGGTTACATTTCTGATTTACGCGAGTCTTGTTTCCATCTCCAGTCTCTTGTCTTCTGGTAGACAATGCAACTACTGTAGTTTTTTTTTGCCATGGAGTAAAACATTTGCCCACACATTCACAACTTTAGATTTACCTCAATATCACTATTGTATGGCATACGTTTACCACATTATGTCTGTACACCATAGAATTAGGAAGGTAGGAAGCCATTTGGCCCATTGTTTGGCTTCTGTGAGAAAAAATTCACGTCTAATCCCCTTTCGTTGTTCTTTCTTCATACTGTACTTTCCAATACACTTCCCCAATTTCTTAAATGGAATTTGTTTAATTCGCTTTCAAATGCCCTTGTCACCTCTGCTCTAGCAGCTCCCCCTGCCAAATGATTCCAATGGAAAGGAATTTAAACTCTGGGTGTTCTTCCTATTTGATGAGCACCTGTCAGAAACCTAGACATGGAGTGGGTCATTTTAGATAGCTGCAGAGGGAATTGTAGCATAACCCGTGTTTTCGTTCCTGGCTCTTTAAAGCATTCCACTGCTGTGTGAGGATGAATTGACCTGTAGCCAACAGTGTTGAAAATTACACGTCTTAACTAGTAGAGCTCCAGGATTAGAGGATCAAACCTTGCCATCTGATCACTTTCTTCCTTCTTTCTAAAAACAGGTAGTCTCAATGAATTGGATTTAAACAGTCTCAAACCTTTTTGGACCACCAACAGCTGGTGCTTTAGAAAACCAGTTGCAAGGACCATAGGGAGGCAGGAACTGAGAAAAGGGAGTTGAACAGATTATTTGCCTTTGGGATTATACCGGATAATTGAAGCATGGATAATCAAGGCTCTCACGTTTCAATTTTTCCAGTGTGCATCAATACAAAACTACAGAACAGCATTGTGGTTATTTAATGACTTTTACCAGCGCTTGAGGGTAAATTACAGAACTGTTCGCAGTCACAAAAAAAGGTATATTTCATTTTCGGGTGCTGCAAACCCATTTTAACACAATGCAGAAATCAAAGAACATATTCATCACAACAAACTAGAGGGGTTTACATTAAAGTGAGGTTCTGTGTTTTAATGATTTGAACATTTTATGGTTCTTTAATTATTATTGTTAGTATTTTCTGGTAGCGTGTTTGCAGCAAAAACGGTAGCTTGCAACTCTCCCAAACAGAGGACAGAATTGTTGCTTCTCTGTTTATATATTTTTTTTTAATTTCATCGGGAAGAAATGGCTTTACATTTGTGTGAATTGTGTGAATCATTTCTCCCAGAGTACATACATGGGAATAGCCTAGTATATACATATAGGCTTGCCAGACAGGACACTCAATCACAAGCTATGTGATTTTAACTGGTCAAACACCAGCAGTGACACACTCTGGAGCCCCTAAGCATTAGCACTCATGAATCTGCCCTAAAGTTCTTCGCAATTAGATAAGCAGGGTGCCTGGTTTGAATATTTTGAAGTTCAGTGATGGGTTTATGTATGTGTCAGATTCCTTGATTTTCCCTACTCCCACATACACACGCACACGCAAAAAAAAAATGAAATTCTACCACACTGACATTAAACTTTACTGCAAATAAGCGTAAATTACAAATACAAGATAAAAAATTAAAAGAACAGTGGATAATGCAAAATATTTATGTTAAAATACATCATATGTTTATTATTTTATTATTATACGTTGCTACGTAAAATCAGTGAATTCGTTTTTTTGTTAAAAAAAAAGAAATATTGTGAATAAAAGCAAAATGAATTTGGGGATCAGGTGGTTTTATGAAGAGTTAAAAATGAAAATCGCTGATTTGAACTCTTTGTAATTGTAGATTTTCCATTTGCAATGTTTTTAATTCTCTAAAGACCTAATTTTGGAGCCTGGATGGATTTGGCTTCGAAACATAAACCTGTTGCAACAGGAACCTCATTATGAGAAAATTAGTTGAAAATATTCATGTAGTCCATGATATATTGTTTCTTTTATAAAAAACAACAACTTGCATTAATATTGCATTTAGTAACATTTATGGGATATCATACATAGTAGTTTGGGACATAAGTGCATGTGACTGCCAGGCAAAGTGGATGGTTTTTTTCTGTCTAGTATTTCTTACGTTCTGAAGTCTTCAGCCCAGACAACATCTCAGAGAGCTTAAATTACACAATTATATTTTTCAATAGATACCCAATAAATACTATTTCAAATGTTTTCTACACTTATTTTATTGGGGTTGAAATCTAATGCATTTTCTGACTGCATGCAGCAGACTAAAGTTCCAAGTGATGTGGGCTGGTAACCTTGAGCACACAATACCGTGAGCTAAACTGGCACTACACAAGCCTAGGCATGATACAAAGGTGGAGAGAAACTGCTCTTCATCACTTGTCGTGAAATAGGGATGATCCTGGGTGATGAGAGAAAACTGACTCAGAGCCTGCATTGTTATTCTTATGAACTTGCCATGACACAATTCAACACTTGCTGTTGACCTAGTTTCAGCGTTTGAAACAGCAGGGTGTGGATAATCCTTCCTGTCCTCTGAGCTGCATTATGCAAATTGTAATGTGGAACTATTGGTACAAAGTACAAATCTAAAGCTGTCTAAAACATGATACACAGAAAAATATATGTAGTTTTTCCAGGTACTTTGCTCTCTTTCTTACCTTCATTGAATATATATATTATTCAACTTGCAAGTTGTGATTGTAAGTTGATTCAGACTTGATTCTTTCATAATAAAGGGTTTGGTTACATGTTAATACTTAAAGCTCTTTTTCTGGTTTGTCTTGGCACATGTTGATGGATGTACAATTCCGAGTACAGTGCCAGAATTACAGTAGTAATCACTGATCTCATAGAACATGGTCCAACTAAACATATGTGATTGGTGATTGACAGGCAGCACAGGTGAGTGAAAAGGAAAACCATTCAGCAGAATTCGTAGTGAAGTTGGCTTCAATGTGTTCCTGCGCCTTTTATATTTTTTTGTGTGTGCGCTTCTGATATACATGTAGTGAAGTTACAAGCACTCTACATTGGTAGAGATGCATAAGTCATCTCAGTTCACGTTTACTTTAGAATGACTGGTCTTTTATGTTATTTATATAAAAATCACATTCCCAAACTATTCAGCGGAAACTTTGCTAATATGATTGATTCATTCCTGGAACACAAACCACTTGATTTAGCAAAGCAAGGGGTTTCTATGTATCTTATACTCAACAAACCAAATAAATAAACATTGTCCAAAAGTGGTGGTGTTGTCTATGTTACAGTGGACACAAATCTACACCAGTGATCTCAATCCTCTTGATTTTCGTAAACAGGAAATGCTTTGCCATAAGTAGTAGATTTTCAGTGACCCGACAAGGGGTGAAATGAGAAATATTCCTGCCTTGACTGTAACCTTGCAAATGGTACAATTTATATCAATGTAACTGAAGGTGCAGAATTCACACCACAAGCAATATTTGTGAAAGCATTCTAAGGTGTTGTGTGAAGATTCGTGATATGATAACTATATTTATGAATCAAGTAAACCAATAATTGTTTCCAGAAGCGAGTCCTGCCTACATGAAAGGTACCTTTGTTATGTTTGCAGCAATACCTCTTCTTTGAGTATTGAGTTTGTGGTGAATTGCCCCTGCCAGAAATGCAAAACAATTGACATACAGTAGTAAAAAAGTGCCACTCATCATTGTACTGTATCTTGACGGTTGAGCGTGTGGTTTCCTCTGATCTGCTCACAAGGCTGTAAGTAGATATTAACCATCAGCGCTGTTTCCATTACAGTATGCCGTGGTTTGCAGGAATGCACAAGGCACTTTGAAGTGGATCTGTTTTCCTATCCTATTTCCATGTTAGAAATCTCAATAAAACCCTGTAGCTTTGGTTGTTTGTTTTCGTCCCTAAACATTTATTTACAAATAAAAATAATAAAATGGTCACTCATCCACCACCGTTTGTGGGACATCTGCCGTGCGCAAATTGGCTGCTGCGTTTTGCCTACAAAAGAGTTAATTCACTTGACAGTATATTCTTTGAGACGTCTCAAAGACGTGATAATGTGCTGTATCAAATGCAAGGATTATAATATTTGATATTGCACTCTTCACGTCTTCTAGATGTCTCAAAGCGCTTCACGGAATATATTGTGAAGTGAATTGGCTGTATATTTGTGGGTGCAACGTGGCAGCCAATTGCGCACAGCAGTGTCCCACAAACAGTTGTGCATTGAAATGACCAATTTTATTACTGTGGTTTTATTTTTACTATTAAAGTGAACATTGGAACTAAGCGGTCATTCTACAGATGTGAGGCCTTTGATTTTGCCATAGCATCAAACTTGTTGTAGTGAAACTTTAGTAGCCTGAGAAATTGGCTTGGTGATTGATGCCTCCTTTGGTATCAGCTGGAGCCTGAATGGTGTCAGTAGTTCAGAATGTAAATACGATTGGGCATCTTCAGTGGCATCTGAAGGAGGTCATTTGTATTCGTATCTTTCAAACTCAAATTGCTCATCCTGTGCAGGCCATTCTGCTGTTGCTTCGGTTGCATCTAAATCTCCATTGGGGACTTTCTCGAGACCAGTCAATAAATCTGATTGGTGGTCTCGAGATCTTTTGGGATTGTGTACTTCTGTTCTTTATGTGCGGGGGCCTTCTGCAGTTTTACAGGCAGTTGGTTTTTATGTTCAGTTCCTGCTTTAAGACATGATGCTAATAGTGCCATGTGTTGTTGGTGCCCGAGATTGAAGCTGGAATTGCATGTGCCGCTCAGTGTATCATCGTTAGTCATCTACATAAGTACAGATGTGGCAGAGTGCCATGAGACATGGTACCCATAATGGGGCATAAAATAGAATGGATGTAGTTTTGCAAAACATTAGAGTTCCGCAAGAGGCAACAATCTGTTGTTATTGATGTCGATATTCTTGCCTAATGGATGTGAGTGCAAGATTATAATTTCACCAGGGTTATATACACAGTATGTTTGCAATACATCTTCTTTACAATTCCATGTATTTGTGTGTGTGTGTGTGTGTGTACTAATATATGTATGTATAATATGTGTATATATATGTACATATAAAATGTACATATGCACACATGCGCATGAATACTATAATATGTGAATGCCTCATCAGTGAAATCCTCCCATGGCGCATATAAAAGGAAGCTTTAATGAAATTAAAATATTGATGCAATCATTTTCCCAACACAGTAGAAACTGTGAAGTGAAAAGCAGTTTTGTTTTATTTGTACAATAATTAATTTCACAATAGGTAGCGGATTACAAATGGCTCTGATTATTGAAGCACTTTTCACTCTTTGTCATTATTTCTTGTAACTGTTTGCATTGTATTGATATCTGCTAACTAACAATCATTTTCACACCCTTCGGCTAAATCACTTACAAAGATTGCTTTCTTATATCGTTCACAACTTAAGGGCTTTTATTAAGTTCATCCTGTGTTTAATGAGGTGCTTCGGGCAGACTTTTCATGCAGAAACATCCTTCATATTCAGTGCTACATACACTAAATTATAAAACCTTTCAGACTTTGTGCAATCTCTGATTTATTCCGCCTGCAGAAGAAAATCTGTATGTTTTTTTGCTTTGAATTGCCACAGTATGAATTGTGTGTGAGTACCTAAATTGTGCCTTCATGATAACAAATGTGTATTGGAATTTCAGTGGCAGATGAACAGAAAAACATGAGTTTCTGATATCCAGTATTCAATAATTGTGGGATGAAAACAATATTCATAATAATTATGGGATGACAAAAAATGTGAATGATTCAATAAATGGTTTCAAATGTTCAAAACATTTTTTTTAAGAAAAACACCGCACGGTATTTAGTTTTGAGACATTCCTCGGATTTGCAATGCTGCTTTTCTAGCCTTACGGCAATTTCGCTTTCAATTTTTTTTAAAAGGGAGATCAATGTAATTGGGGTTTTACTACAGGCCAGAAAGAGGATACTGCACAAATCATAGAATCTCATTATCTAGAGCTTGCAAAATAATTCTACAGCAACTGGTGATACATGCACACCAGTTGTGATTTCATTGCACCTGGTGTGAATGCTCAAGTCCAACTTAAAAGGATAGCTCGCTGGGTCCCAGTGTGAGCAAACTCTTTGTATGTGTGTGTGTGTGTGTGTGTGTGATTCCTCCAATCCAATATGCTTCATGGACTGCTAAAATGAAAAGGCATAGGCAAAGGAAATTGAATGGCCTTTGTATTCTAATCTTATTTCAAAGAACAGAGTCCATAATTTCTGTGATTTCTGTGGCTCCTGCCATTTTTCTCTCATCACACCAGGTTGCAAGATTCACTGGGTGGGGGGGGGGGGGGGGGGGGGCTGTTGATTCAGATTAAGGAATACACTGTACGTGAGGATTTTATATGCTTGCAATAGAATGATATTGAATCTTGAGTTTCTCCTTTACCTTTGAATAGAGGCAAGGTAACAGGCAGATAGCAATGCAACTGAAGTTCAGCTTTCCCGGTGACATTTGGGGCAGGGATTCTTCCCACTCCGTTCAACGACAGCAACAAAATTACATTTATAGAGCGCCTTTCATGTCGGGGGAACGTCCCAAGGCATTCTTGCTAACCCTGCACACCAAAGTCCTAGCTGAACAACCAGTGGGCAGCTTGCCGTACTCTGCTCTCAAAGGCACACTATGCAGTTTTAGCTGGTTAAACAACAACAACAACAACTTGGATTTATATCGCGCCCTTCACACTATACGGGGTAGTGTCCTTCACAGTGGCAGAGTCTGACAACGAGCGAAGGGGAGAGGGAAGGGGTGGAGGTATTAAACTTCAGTAGAACCCCTGTTGCACACTCTGGGGTATCGACCCTATTGCTCTTAATCAATCTACACCTTTTCCTGTACAGAAGCAGGATGCAGCCCTTTGGGTAGAGGGTACGCATGCCATTCCACACCTGGAGATTCCATGTGTACTCGGCATACATGGAACTCTGATGCTTTTAAACATGAATCATCTGCCTGAACTTTAATATAGGAATAACGTACCTCACATGGTAGGTTTAGTTCTATGCAGAACACCCCGCCACCCCACCCCCCTCCCGCCCACACCCCCCCAACCTATGACCAGAAGTAAATGATCCAATTTATAACGCCCATTGGTGCCAAAACAAATATGAAGTTGTGCTGAAGCTAGTGACTCATGTTTATTGCTTCTGGTGTATGCGGTGGGGATATACGACTTCAAATGAACCCCAGTGAGGTTTAAACCAGGCATATCTCCTGCATTACTGAAATAGACATGGAACATGAACAGCATTCGTGTGAATTGAAAGAGAGAGTTTATTTTGCTAGTCGGGACACCTCCAGACTGCATTTGTCGTGGCGAATAGAGAGGTTGGATTCATCCCAAACCTTGACCTTCATTTGGCCATAAATAAAGCACCGAACTGTGAGTTCCAAATTGGCATCTGAGAAATCTACATTCACCTCTGTGGGAGGTCTGCTGCTGGGACCGATTTGTATGGATGCGGAGATGAAACAGCATTCAATGGTGTTTGACTTGTACTGTACTTGAAATCCCAAAGTGACCAGCACATGACTTTCTCTGATGTGTGTTTCACAATAATGGGCCAAATGGCTTTCTTCTGTGCTGTAGGTTTCCAACTGCAACTTGCCAGTGTATGCAATTTAATGTTATGCAAATATTGCAAATGTCAAGCTGTATAAAAAGCTCTTCTCTTCTCATTGATTTAGGTGCTAAGCTGCAATTGTATGACCAGGTCTGAGGATATACCATGTAATCAGACATTTGTAGGTCTTTTTCCCCTCTTTCTCTGTAAAAACACGCGGAAAGATCTCTTTACCGCATTCCCATTCATGAGAACTACCATAAGGGAAAAATGGAGTATCCTCTCTGGATATTTCAGTCACCATTGTTACTTTATGCTTGTGTATACACAGCCAATCAATCAATCAATCAATCAATCAAAACTTCCATTTATATAGCGCTTTTCACGTCGAGAGGACGTCCCATCGCGCTGTAGGGACAAGAGCAGGGGGAGAGGGGTCCGGGCACGATGAAGAAGAGTAGCAAAATTGACTGTACAGTATATTTGTGGGCGAAACGCGGCAGACAAATTGCGCCCAACAGTGTCCCAAAAACAGTCATGGAAGTGGGATTAGGGGGAAAAGGGAGGGGTAATGGCAACGGGAGGGGTCAGGGTAGGGGTTGCGAGCAGGAAAGCCGACAGTATATTTGTGGACGAAAGGCGGCTGAGTGGTCATTATGTCAACTTACACTGTTTTTATAGGTCCGATTCAAGCAGTCTATGTATGAAACCAGCTGATGGCTTGAATACTCACCAGTTGCAAAACATTATTTTCATCAGTGTTAAAAAGGTAAGAATGATTAGAAATGGGGGCAAAAAACTGTTAGGCCAAACACACCTCTCTGTATTTAATTCTCAATCTTACCTATCTTCCTTCCTGCTCTTAATCCTCAGCTTTCCAGAAATGCGTTTCAGTTGCTTCAGATGCATTTATCTGCTTCAGTGCATAATTTCTGTATATCAACTTTGTCAATCCCCACCACAATCTTGAAATTTCAATTACGTGGGTCTGAAGTCTCATTTACCCTGCAGAGAATGCACTTGGAATCATCTTGGTTTGCTCCCCTTTACGAGTATAATATTCTCATTCCTAATATTCAGTGACAGAGAGTGCACAGTACGGCAGATGAGAATCTGACCAAAATTGTGTGGAGCGTTAAGACAACCTTTTGATTTATGTTAGGTCTCTCCGTTATTACAAATTACACTCTTCGTTTACATTTACTACTGCAGCGAACCCCCAGAGCTAACAGTTCCTTCTAGTTAACCGCAGTCAAACATAAAGAAGTGAATAATAAGGTATGTGATGCATCTTATTCCAGGATATTTTTACTCCTGGTGATGTCCAAGCGCAGGGGAACTTCTACTCTGTCTTTTTGAAAGTGGTGCAATTCAAAAGCAGTTCCATTAGCTATCAAGCCAATTATCAGTGGCTTTTAAACAACTGGTTATGTAGATCCCAGCATTTCAAAATGCAAAATCCATTATAAGTGGCCATCATCGAAGTTTAGAGCTATTTCTCAAACCTCAATGTCAACTGCGTTTGATCCAAATACTTCATATTAATACTGGATGAGCTTTGGCTCTTTATCAATATTCAATGTTTTGGGGGAAAAAGACAGCATCTGCGGGGTGCATCTATCGATAAAGAGATGCCAAGAATTAAATTAAATAAAGGCTTTTTTTGTATTAGATGCTCAGTGTCTGCAAACACGATAATTGAATTATTGTTTATACTCAGGATGAAATGATAATTCAGTTATTGCTAGCTACAGTATTTATAGTAGCTGATTATGACACAGCCAAATTACAATGTCCCACCAAACTGTCGTTTAACATTCCAACTTCAAGTAAATAAAACCCCAACGCATATCTAGCATATAAAATGCAGCACCTACAAATCTTGTTAAATATTTATTATCAGTCAATGCTTTAAATTTTGACCTGGCTTTAATCCATCGTTCCAAACCAAGTGACCTTATTCACAGATTATTACAGGACAATGATCATCTCTGTTTGAAGACCCATTGCGTTATAAATCTGCCCAGGAAACGGGCATTATAAAAATCTCTTATTTGAGTCTGTTTGACAGATATTGCCTTTAAGCTGAAATAAACACGTCGTTAAATTGCTTTAACTGATTGATATTTTAACCATGAAATGATATTGACCTCAGAGTTATAAATCTATTGGTGATTTTACTATTAGT
The DNA here is from genome assembly GCA_035084275.1 of Hydrolagus colliei. NCBI lineage: Eukaryota > Metazoa > Chordata > Chondrichthyes > Chimaeriformes > Chimaeridae > Hydrolagus > Hydrolagus colliei. The sequence continues at coordinate 13,756,202 of CM068754.1, forward strand.
GAAACATCAAGCAGCCACTAGCACTTCACATTAAAAACCTTTGTGAAGCGTTTTGAGATGGGTTGATGTGATGAGGTACTACATTAAATGCAAGGAGTATTATAATAGGCCGCTTTGCACTGGTGTAGAATCCCAACATTCTAAAATCCCCAATCGTTCAGTGTGGTAAATGGTACCAACAAAGACATTTCAATAGTTAACGTTTCCAGTGATGCAGTTCTAAACGTGGTATAACCAGTGGTGTCATCTTTTATTTTACCTTTTCTTAAAACAATGATATAAGCAAAAGCCAGTGGTGTATCCACAGAATAGAAACGCATTATCCCTTTCTTTTAAATCTCTTTTTGCAACAAATGTCATTGGACATTTAATGAAAAACAATTCTAGCTAAATGCTCATGCCAATCAGCAATAAAAGAGTTAAGTTTAACTGTAGCTGAAAGGCTAGAGCAGAGGAATTTGAAACATTTCCCTTGTTTACTCTGAATTTCTTTGTTTGAATTTGGTCCATTAATGTTGAATAGTTACTTGCTGATAGAAATCTCAATGACACCAAATCTTTCATTCATATTAGATATGAGACATGCTGTGTTTTTTTTTAAAAAGCACAGAATTTTTGAGTCTTTCGAAAGGCAAATCGTTTAGAATCTATTTTGAGTGGCTGAACCACAATTTGCTTAGATGAAGAAAGGATTCTGTCACAGGCTCCTTTTCTTTTAGCAATCTTTCCATTACAGTTTGAAACCATTTCCACTTCAATCTTTTGTATTTACATAGTGCGTGCATCCTGCACTTTCTGCCTGAAGTCTTCATAACTGATGATTTGTGTCTTATGTCAGTATTCCTAAATACCTACGTACACGTTCTTCATGCATATGTCTCAATGACGTGTTAAAGCGCTATATCGGATGCAAGAATTATTATTATTGTGCAGTTGATGGTAGTAAAAATGGCCCCTTTTCGTACATGTCAAAAGCTTAAAGCTGCAGGGCTTACGTTTATTAGTTTTCCACAATGGTGCTCTGTTTTTTTGTGCATCATGTCTCATGGTGTTATTTCCTGTACTTGTTTAATGTATTAATAGCTGTATGGGTACAAATTGGTTGTATTCTTCTCTTGCAACAGGGTTCCATAGTTCAGTTGAATGTTGTCAAAGCTTGGGATCTGAAGGATATGTTGGAAGCTTCATGCTAAAAATGAATGGATTCTATTCAATTACAGCCCTTGGTGCTCTTGTTATGTGTGACCTGTTAAACTATCCGTATAAATGAAATTGTATGTTACATTGGATATTCCCTGGTGACTGTGTAAGGGACACAAATGTGGACATGTTGGAAATTTCCAACCCATATCAACCATATGTGTTACACTATCACAAAGTAACAAAGTTCTTTCAAGTTTTGAAGCTCTGGCTACTGTACTCTGATTGTGTTATGAAGTTGCCTTTGCTGTAAAATCTTGCAGGCCCTATTGGAAAGAATATAAGTTTGTTGTTCAAGAGTTGGATATTACAGTTAAGTGGAAGGACAAATAAATTTAGCCACACTGCAGGCAGTGATATAAGGAACCATGAGAAAGCTAGGACCCACACTTATATTGAGTGTGAGAAGGGATACAGTACTTTGGAAATCAATTGCAAAGGATTCAAGAAAATAGGTAACAACTGAGAGGCTTATAAAAGCCATTGAAGGGTGAAAGTGGAAGAGGTATATCTTGAAATGTTGTGATTATCCAGCAACATAGCACACATCTTTTTAGTCCCGCAGAAAACAAAAAGCACGTTTTAATTATGGAAAATGTGTGACCATTCAGGATATTAATTTTGTTTTCAATTGCCGATGCCTCAACACAACTATTAAGAAGCAAATGTTAAAGCAGCGACTGTCTAGGTCGGGTGTTGAATTAAGGAAGCTGGATGTGCCCATCAATTTAAATATGCCTCATTCATCTTGAGTGGAAAGGTAGTGACTGAACTATAGGAAACAAATAATGCCTTTGGGTCTTTTATGAATGGCTCTGTCAATCAGATTATCATCTTTCTATTGTGATTGTGGACACACTCCCGAGTGAAATGCATGATTCAAGTTTGCCACTGAGAACAAAGTGGCTCTTCAGACTCTCAGGACCTTGCAGTTAGGTGTAGGACCAATCCACTTTGCACAAGATGGCTCAGCTGGCTGTTTCTCCACTTTCATTAAGCCTTTGAAGGATGAATTGGCACCATTATAGTGAAGAGTTTTTTTTCAGGAAGCGAGGGGAGGAGGCAGGACAGGATCCCATGATGCCATGTACAAATCCCTTCACAACATTTTAACTCCTTCCCCCCCTTGATCTTAATCTTGTCTCAATGAGGCTGAGCCTTTTTTATGAGCCGCACAGCGGTAATACAATACTAAACAGATTTAACCCATTCACTCCAAATTATTTTTAGATTAAAACAATCATTTCTAGATTTAAACAAGTGTGCGTTAGTCTCAAAAGTAAAGGATTCTTCAGCCGGTGGCAGAATAGCAAGAGCTTGGTAATAACTTGAGTATGAGTGGGAGGAGATGGGAAAGAGATCAAAGGCACATCACAGTATCCTTAGTATTAATATGCATCAGAAAGCTAATCTGATTAGTTTAGGCAAATCTATTGGTTTTCAAACCTTTTTATGAAGCCAAAAATAAAATGAATATTTGATTCACAGGCAGCCTTCAAAAATTGGGAATTACTTTTACCAGCAATTTCTTTTTATTTAGCACAATAGTTTCAGAGTTTGATTAAATAGGAAAACTAAATTAGTAAAAAGAAAACAGTAATTTTATTTAGCCTATTTTATCATAATTTCCAGCAGTTTTCTGCACCAACAATTGTAAAGACCCGCAAAACAGTCCTATGATAAAGAAATAAAGAGCTACATATTCTTTTTGTAACGTTTGCTTGCACACACAATGATAAAACTGATCATGATCTTTTCAATCAATCAATAATTACATTTATATAGCGCCTTTCACGTCGGGAGGATGTCCTAAGGCGCTGAACAAGCATGTAGGGTTCAGAGTGGGGTGGGGAAGGAGAGTAGGAAAATTGACTGTATATTTGTGGGCGAAATGTGGCAGCCAAATTGCGCACAGCAGTGTCCCACAAACAGTCATGGAAGTGGGGTAAGGGGAGAAAGGGGGGAAAGATGGCAAGTAGGGGGAAGGAGAGCAGGACCTTTTGTGGGTTTTCTGCATAGATGTTATTTCTTATATGTGCGTTAATTTTTTTTATATCTATTTTCTCTTCAATATTTTCAGTTATTTTAACACTAATGCCAATTTTTTAATGGAATTTTTATGGAATTACCCCACTAACCTGCTGGCCCCTGTGTTTCACCCATACATACACACTCAATCCAGTATATATTCTGTGAAGCACTTTGAGACATCTGAACAATGTGATAAGGCGCTATATCAAATACAAGAACTATTATTATATATTATCGTGTGTTTGATTTGTTCATCGCAATAGTGAAAGCTCCAGGCTAGTTGGATAATGTTTGTGTGTTCTTAACACTTAGTAGTAAATGTTTTAGGGTGTTACATTTACTATTAGATGTTCTTACTGCTGATGCACATTAAGTACAGTGAATTAATCACATGTGTTGTGCATTGCTGGCCAAGCAGAAAATCGACAATTAAACCAAACGTTAATGGGTGAGATGGACTCATTTAAACCCAGTAAACATTTTGCCTTATTTTTGAATGATAAGCAATGGTATCATTAAATCCTTTGAGCATGGGGATTAATACCAGATTACCAACAAGAAGGACAAAGTCTATAAGAAAATTGTTTAGCCTCAAAATCCCACACTTTTAACAGCCTGCGATTTACAGATCAACGATTGATGAATTAACAAAGAGTTTCAATGGACATAAACCAAGGAAATTAAAACCAAGGGAACCAATGATTCATCGCACTGTGATAAAACACAGGGCTTGAGACCATTTTAGAGATTTGTTTCAATTTGGAATTGTAAACATTTTATCAACGCTTAAGGAAAGAGAAGACAAGCACAACAGATAAGAGACACTCTACATCCTATATTCCAATGCTGTAAAGTCCCTTAGATCAATTACATATTGGTGCCCTGAGTCTTTTAACCATTTCCCTGCCTCCTGCACTTTGGGATATCTTCCCAGTGTGAAATGCACCAAATGCAAGCGTTATTAGAATTATTAAAGTGTGGAGCTGGAGAATTTAAGAAACAATCCTTGTGCCTTTCCATCTCTTGCTTTAGTCAAAGACGTTTGATCCTGTAAAGTGTATCAAACTAAGTGGAGTAACAGGATGAAAAGGGTAACACCGTGTCATGTACATTACTTTCTTGCTACTAAACTACCTGTACTTTGTTCCACGTATTTTTCATTGAAAAATGCTGCAGAACCTTTAAAATTGTAAGAGATACAAGCAACAAAAGAAACCTAACATCTGAAGATATCTTTACAAGTCCTGTTCCAAAACAATGTTATAACACCCACTGCTTTTCCCCCCTCATAAAAATGTCATGGCAGTTTGGTTTGCTTTCACAACCACAAAAACCCAATTACATGATGAAAATCGGAATGAATGTTTCGAACATTGTGGGTAAATGCCAAGAACACAGTCTACTGATGCAAGGAGTCATTTAAAGATGTGGTCTGAAATGTCTTGACAAAAACTGTGGGTTCCCTGACGTGCAAGCCTAACTCATAACTGTAACTCCTAAAATTTGCTGGAACCTTAAGTTTTATATAGTGCACATCTGCTGCCATCAGCAGAGTCTGACTCATTGTAAGAGGTCAAGTGGTTCATTTCTTGTTGTTAATCTGATTAATTTGTCTAAGGTATCTAATGTTCCATTGGTTGGCTTGACTTACCACCAGTGGTAAACCTGGAAGGGCAAAAGCGAACAATCACATGTTAGCTCTCGAGTGATAATTGGATGTTAATGTCCCCATTCACGCTCAAGCGGCTTCTTATAGGACAATCCCTGCTGCTGAGCCATACAAAAATAAAACCCCAAATCAATCTAGAGTTCTCAATTCACTGTCTTCGTTATTGTAGTTTCATAGCTTAACAATTTACCAAGATGTGGAGTCCACTGCATTAAACCGGCGACGTCGCTTGTGAATTTGGCTACAAAGAAAGTGGTGCGCTCGAATTCCACTCTTGGAGAGTGCCACGGATGTAGAGTATTTTTTATCTGATAAATCACACTTCAGTTTTAACAAGTCCTGCAATCCTTTACTTGCAATCAACATTTGAGTGATTTGAAAAATCAAGCCGGTCAAAGTCAAGGGGGAAGCTCAGTCATCTTTCGCTTTCCAACCAGGCAGTGTCTAACAGCCACTAAGATTCTCCCAGATTCCCTCAAAGTGGAATCTCGAAGGTGGTGATCTCTGGATCACTCCCAGTGCCTCGTGCGAGTGAGTTTCAAAATGGCAGGGTCAAGCACGTGAACACATAGCTGGAGAAATGATGCAGAAAAAAGGGCTTCAGGTTCTGGATCATTGGGACCAGTTCTGGGGCAGGTGGAACCTGTACAAGATGGATGGGTTACACCTAAACAGGGATGGGACCAATGTCCTTTGCAGAGAGGTTATCTAATGCTGCCGGAGAAGGTTTAAACTCATTTCGAGGGGAGGAAGGGAATGCAAAAGGCCGTGGTCCAGAAACAGGAGAGATAAGACAAGGGGAAAAAATGAGAACAGGCTGAGTTGGTCTTGGAGTGCATGTGTAAATGCACAGAGTGTGACAAATACGATTGGTGAGCTGCAGGCTCAAGTTGCCGCAGGGGGATATGATGTAGTAGCAGTAACGGAAACTTGGCTCAAACATGGCCAGGAATGGGAGCTGAATATTCCTGGCTGTAATGTATTCTGAGGGCTAGGGAAGGAAAAAAAAAGGAGCGGGGGTGGTAGCAATATTAATTCAAGACTTATATGTATCTATATATATAAATACAAATGATCTGAACTTGGATATAAGTAGTACAATTTCCAAGTTGGCGGATGATACCAAGTTACGAAAAGTAGTAAGTAACGAGGAGGATAGTAACAGACTGCAAGAAGTCAAAGATAGAATAGTAAAATAGGCAGACATAAGGCAGATGAAGTTTAATGTAGAGAAATGTAAGGTAATGTATTTTGGGATGAAGATTGAGGAGCGGCAATATAGGCCAGCTGGTACAATCTTAAGGTGGGTGAAGGAACAGAGATACCTGGGGGTTCCATGTGGGTAAATCTTTGAAGGTAGCAGGACAGGTCGATAAGACAGTTTAAACTAGGCTTTATAAATAGGGGCATAGAGTACAAAAGTCATGATGTTATGATTAACCTGTATAGAATTTGGATTAGGTCTCAGTTAGAGTATTGTGTTCAGTTCTGGGCACCACACTTTTGGGAGGATGTTAAGGCATTGGAAAGGGTGCAGGGGAGATTTACCAGGATGGTACCAGGAATGAAGGACTTCGGATATGAGGAAAGGCTAGAGAGGCTAGGATTATTCTCATTGGAGTGGAGAAGGTTACGAGGAGACCTAATAGAGGTTTTTAAAATCATGAGGGGATTTGATAGGGTAAATGAGGAAAAACGGTTTCCACTAGTGGGTGTGTCAGTGTCTCGATGTCACAGATTTAAAATAATTTCTCAAAGCAGCAGAGAGGAGATTAGAATTTTTTTTCATGCAGCGATTTGGTCGATTCTGAAATGGATTGCCTGAAAGGCCCTGGCACCCGTGTCCGAGGTGCCAGGGCCATCACAGAGTCCCCGGATTCATCGACTGAGGAGCTGGTTGGTTTTGGGGCCTGACACCACACTGGGCCCTTTTTTTCCCGCCATCTCAGGGATCGTCCGGGCGGGCAGCGAGGACAGGGAATGGTTGCTGGACGATTGTTGGACGATTGTTGGTTATTGTTTGTTGCTGTTTTTGTTGTTAATATTGTTGCTTTTGTTGTTTATTATTGTTGTTTGATTCCCCCCACCCCTGCCCCCATCTTCTTCTTCCCTCACTCCCTTTCCCCACTTTCTCTCCTCCCTTTTCCCCTTCCCTCCCTCTTCCCTCTTCCTGATCTTGCCCCCACCCATCTTTCCCTCCCTCTCTTCCTTACCCCCCTTTCTCCCCCCTCTTCCTCCCTAACCCTAACCCATCCCACCTTTCCCTCCCTCTCCCCCCCTTACCCTCTTTTCCCCCGTTCTCCCCTGGCCCCATTTTCGCGATTGTTTGTGGGGACACTGCTGTGCGCAATTTGGCTGCCGCGTTTCGCCCACAAATATACAGTCGACTTTCCTGCCTTTCTTCCCCCTGCCTCGACCCCTCCCCTTTTGCTTCTTTACCCCCTTTTGCCCCTAGTCCCACTTCCGTGACTGATTGTGGGACACTGCTGTGCGCAATTTGGCTGCCGCGTTTCGCCCACTAATACAGTTACTTTTCCTACTATTCTTTATCCTGCCCTGAGCCTTCCCACCCTGCTCTTGTCCTACCTAACTGTACAGCGCCTTGGGATGTCCTCTCGACGTGAAAGGCGCTATATAAATGTAAGTTTTGTTTGTTGTTTGTTGTTTGTGTAGGCCGATTCATTAACAACTTTTAAAAGAGAATTGGATGGTTATTTGGGGAGGACAAGTTTGCGGGGTTATGGGGAGAGAACTGGGGAAGAGGATTGACTTTCAATAGCTTTTTTCAAAGAGCCGGCACAGACTTGATGGGCTGAATGGCCTCCTTTTGTGCTATAAAATTATATGATTCCCACAACTGGAAAGACATTTGTACGCTGAGTCAATTACAGGCATTTACCATGATTCACCTCTGTTAAGTAAATTTATCTGATTAAATATATTAATGCGATTGGAACATATTTCCATTTCTTCCTGTTCCTCCAGAATAAAAAATACAGCGTGCAGTCATTTCTATCTTAATATTTTTAAAAACAATTACCGATAAAATTAATTTAATCTTCAGAGCAGATCATTTACGATTGAGGACATATATATTTGCTTAGAAAGGCGTGAAAGCCTTGAAAAGGTTTAATACTACTCTGAGTCCCTTTATATTGAATGTTGTGTGAGTGTGTGTGAAAAAAAAATCCACATTGGTGCTGTTTGCATGGATGCTTTGGAAAATGACTTTTTTGTTGCATCAAATATGCTTGACACATAATTTAGCCAACTAATTAGCATATGGTTTTGAACATATTGGCAGCAGCTGCTTTGTTTCCCAATTCCAACAAGGTCAGTAAATTGTGCAACATAATTCAACATAAAGTTGCATTAACCTGAATTAATTTGATAAATAATTAGTCAATTTCAAGATGGTTGGTTTTCATGTTGGATTATGTGGCTACCACAATTCAGTAACTCCCAATTGCCACTGTCACCATTTCCAGAATTACATGACTGATCATATTAAATACCATACCCCATCAAATGTGAAAATATATTTGCCTTGTGGGAGGGGGGGAAATGTAAAAAAAAGTAATGCCGCCCACAAACCCTGTATCCTGAATTCCTGCAGTCAAGTCAAATACCTGTCACAGTATTCAATTTAATTATCAGTGAGTTTACCGCACCCAAAAATAATAATCATAATTAGAATCCTTGCTTCTGATATAGCGCCTTTCATGTCGAAAAAATATCTAAAAGAATTTAGTGGATTTTTTTCATGGTAAAATGCAGAGTCAATGAATGTGACAGCCAATTTGCACACAGCAACGCTCTACAAACAACTATAAAGTGAATGGGTGGGATGGGGTTGGTGGGGGATTGTTGAACAGAAAACTGGGAGAAATTCACAGTAGAAATTAAATCCTTCCAATATTGCCATTCCACTTGCCTTGACTATCATTAAAATACAACAACAAAATTACATTTATAGAGTGCCTTTCATGTCGGGAGGACGTCCCAAGGCGCTGAAGATGCAACCCATATCTAACCTACGTTTGTATAGTCTGAACCACATTGTGGTTACATGCTACTAGCAATGACAAATGCAGTTTCTTCTTTGGTGCACGTAGTGTACAATTTTGCCACAAGCCGAAAAAGATGTGTATGTCCGCAAAACACAAAGTCACTCCACTTTACAGTAAAATCTTGTGCAGCACTTTGATACATCCTCATAAGGTTGATGATCATCCAGTAATTTACTCACCTTGTCAAAGAATTCCAATGTGTCCATAGGATGTTGTTTTGAAGCTGTGTTGCCTCCCTCTCGTGATCGGCCTGTTCCTGTGATGAATATTCATGTACTTCTGTAAAATGCTTAAAGCATTTTCCCCGTTGGCGGTGTTAGACTAACTTGTTTTATAATTTTTTAATTCAAGTCTCCCTCACTTACACGAGCCACTTTTCAGTCCTCTCTAGTGTACATCTAACCAGTGGAATACTGATGTCTATTTCACCATGAAAAGATCTGCATAATTCACTCACTTGTAATTTTTTTATGGAGAGTTTGTGTTCTCCCGTATTTATTGGGTTCTCTAAAGAATTAAAACAGTTTAAAAACTTTTCAGATATTTGCAGAAATATTGTTGCAATAATAATCCTTGCATTTGATTTTGCGCCTTTCATGTCATCCCAACGTCTGAAAGTGCTCCATGGGATATACTCTTAAATGGATTGACTGTGTATTTTGTGAGCTAAACATAAGGTGCAATGGTAGTCCACAAATCACTGAGGACTATACAAGTGCAATGCAAATGTACTTTCATAGCCCTGTTCACAATAGGGTCTTTGCCAAACAGCCAGTTAGTCGAATGGTTGAGAATAGCACTGGTAATTGATGCTGATTCTTCATTGTCAATTATTCATGCAGTGTACAAGGTTACATCATAACATATGAAAGGCCCAGATGTGCGTTTAATGATGCAGCAAAGATTGTGCACAAACAGTGGGGAGGAGTAAGCTAGAGCAGCAGTTAAGGATGACAGCAGGTAGCATTCAATTCTCCATGAGTTCATGCAGACACGTTTCCTTTTTGCAAGTCCATTTTATTAATGGGTCGGTAATCGATGATTCAGGGGTACAAGGGGCTGCAAGAGTCACTATCTTGACAGCTCTGGTGCAAAATGCTTTCAAATCAGAATAGAAAACAAAGGTAACATATGTAAAGTTTGCCTTTTTTTTAATACCATTCACCCCAGGGATCAGATTGAGTTTGGTTGTGTTGATCCAAATTGAATTCTGTCTCCCTAGGGTATAGACACTACCTTTTCTCTGAACCAGGGCATGTGTTGGACATTGTCAAATTATATTCCCTGCACCTTGGGGCAGCAGATAATCAGGTTTTGAAGGCACTTGCTTCGGAGCTGGTTTGAAATCGACATGCTAAGATGAGGCGATGAAAATACAGATTATTTCAAAATTCAGGTCCTCTAAACCCATGGTCCAAGCGTGACAATTGCATAACAGGTCGCCAAATTCGAAAGTGAATAAATAGGGCTGGGTGACTTTGAAGCTAATTTTTCGTAAGTTCTTTTAAGAGCTTCGGTAAACATAAAAAAAAAAGGCATGACTGAGTGCAACACTTTGTCGTATTCTGAACATTTTAAGATGTTACTTGCAAAAGAGTCCATCAAAGACCCAGGTAGAATTTCTTCCGAACAGATCCTAAAATAGAATACTGAGGCACTTTTGTAAATGTAACATGGGCTCCCCCAGTGGTGACATACAGTAAAGCAGCACTAAAACCATTCACCCCAGAAGATTGTACTGCACTTTAGTATCTGTCTACAACAATATGCTACACATAGCCATGAAGTGATTGACCAAGTTTTATCAGGCGGATTGCGAGCCAGAACCAGACAAGAAACTCCCTTCTGTTTTTGAATAGGGCTTTGGGATTTTTAACGACCACTTGAACAAGCAGATGGGACCTCATTTTTATGTCTCATTATCAATAACACTCGGAATCTTCGGCTACTCACGTCAGGAGGAAGCCTTGAAGTAAGTGTTCCACGCAAAGTGTAGTGACTGTTTAGGCAAACGATAAAACACAATTGTTAAGCGATTGTTCTTTTAAAGAACAATCTTTAAAAGTGACCAAAATGATTGAAACCAAATAGCACACAACAGAGAGGGAGAGAGAGAGCTACAGAAGCCAGTGGAACTGTATGCAAGTCATTTGCAACACTCTTGTGGTGAGCACTCAATTTTACAGATTTACGCGCGTGATTAATCTCACAGAAAGCTTGCGAGATTTGGTTAAGAGTGACCTCTGCACTATTTCAGCAGTGACGAAGCTTGTCCCACTGAAAACATCACCTGCTGGCGGAAGATGGAAATGACAAGCCCCATCCATAGAAGTGGAACAAGGAATGTAAGTTTGACCTGCAGGGAGGAAAGGGTTAACACTTCATTTATCTGAACCCGGGCAGTTCAATGTTCAAACAATTTTTATTAATGTCACTCGTGCACTGAGGGATAGGAACCTTCTGCTTTTAGCATCGTAGCAGTTGGAATTTCTGGGGCCTCCGCCAATGAAATTTTAATCTTTTGTCCTGATATGACACTTCAAATTGATCCCCTTTTTCCACAGTCAGTCCTGGTATTTTCTATTTTTGATGGTTTGACTCAAAGCAACTATGTCTAGCAACTAAGCATGACCCCTTTATTTCCCACTGTTTATCCCTCAAACACACACATACACATTTTTTGCAATTTGGAACAGCCAAGCTGAGAGGATGTTAAAAAAAAACCTCTCTAATCCTAGCACAATGGCAAAGAGACAAAGGGAAAAAAAACAGCATTAAATATTAACAATATATCAATATATTCAAAGTATTGTACACTATAAATGCACAATACCGTAAGTATTAAAAGTATGTAGATCACTTCAACTTCACTTACTGTTAACTTCGAGTCAGCTCTATTACTGGATTGTCATTGTAGTGTCAGTTCTGCCAAATAAGTAAATACCTGATGGGTGAATGGTTCTGTCAAAGGAACGAACATTGAAGATTCAAAATCATTTTCTATCTGCGCTCATTGTTTTTGCCTTTCAATCCAATACAATTTGCTCTCTACTTCCCTGGTACAGTATTTTGCTTTGCTTGTGTGATCCCAGTTTTGCTATAATTTCAGGTCAGATTGCTGCGTTGCATTATGTTGGCTTATATCAACAAGCTGCCAAATTACAGTCAATTTAAGTAATACCTGTATTAAAATTTACAGACAACTGTGCAATATGGTTAAAAGCTTTCCAGAAATTGCAAGCTTTAAATCGGGGTTGCCACCTAATAAATTGTTGAAAATGAAATATATTCTACGGCTGATGGATTCGATACAACAATGGATCTCGTAAATAAGTTACACAGATCCCCTTCGTGAGCACGATTTTAAAACAATATTCAGCAGCTCGGTTGAATCGTGTTCTGTTTGTGGCATTACTTGGGAGGTTCCAACATTTTGTGTTTGGAGAAAAAAACACACAAAGGCCACAGAGATTTAGGAACAATCACTATGTTGTTCTGTTTGAGACAGCCTTGACAGCAGATTTGCTCAGGGATCTGACTGTTACTGAATGATGGTGAAAGCGCACTCAGCGTGTTGTGTTCACTGAGTGTTGGCGACTCGCTTGCAAGTGAAATAAATATATCTTCTACGTACCAGAGTTAACGAGTATGTAGAATAATGATCCCTGCATTTTTTGCCTCAGGAACGTCCAAACATCTCAAAGAACTTGGCAGTATTTGCTGTCAAGTATAGTGATTGCCCTGCACTCTGTATCCTCTTGGACACAATCTAGATTGAGATTATTTTAATTTGCTTGTGGATACCCTAGTTTCTCCCTTTAGTTTCAGATTTACACACCTCTTCAAGAACCAGTGACATGTCATGTAGCGTCATGATTTGCTGTTTGTGCTGCCCATACACATTTTTTCATAGGGTTATTAAATTTGCACAATGGTTGTTAGGCTGATAAAATATTGTTGGGTAGGTGATAATGTTGTTTAAATGGCCTAATCCTATCTGTTCAGCAAATCTCTGTGATGAAGCTACGCATTCGTCCATCTGATTTTGCTAATTTCCACACTGCCCCTGCATTTGCACTGAACTAAATAAAAATAATAATCTGTTCATTTGATGAGAGCCTTTCACATCTGGAAGATTTCGCACAGCGCCTCACAGGATTGACTGTAAAATGTAACAACTGTGTATTTTGTAGACAAATGCAGATTGTGATGTCCAATTATTTCAGTGGTCCATATGTGGACAGAAACTATTACATATACTATTAGGTGCGATATATCCAGATACCCCTATAAGTCGCATGCCATTCGCATGCCATTATTACAAAGTTTCTTGTAATAATGTCTGGACAAATGAATTAAATATCTTCCTTGGCGGTGGGGGGGAACCGGGGGACGTAAGCAAATCTTACATCTCTCTTTATCTCTCTCTCTCCGCTGTTCTCCACACATGTGTGTCAAAGTGCTATGTACAGTAAGGGGCTTAAGATGATACTCTGCATGGACCTAATGTGCTGAAAGTCACAGGCACATTAACGGCCCTGGAGGTAAAAGTAGATGAAGCAATTGAGTGCGGAAAACTGGACTGACAAAACGCAGGAGGAAAAACAAATGCCCTCTGCCTTGCCCCCAACCTCCATCCCTCATTTACTTCAAACAGCTGTTTTTGACAGAGGTGGAGTTTCATTGCCATTGGAGTACGCCAGATCCTTAGCTGATAATGTGCTAGCTCCATGTCATGGCTTCTTGCTGCCTGAAGCTCCACCCCCCTCTGTGTGATGTTGAGACTGCCTCACACAGCTAGGCAGCCTGAGCCAGCATTCTCTCACTGTGAGAGTCAGCCAGCACGTACAGTACTGTACAGTTACAGAACAATTGCTGTATATGCAGTCAAGCCCACTCCTGTCAGGGACACTAGTTCCACCGATCTGATCAGCAAACTACGATGGACCTCTTTGAGTTTGACTTTTTCAGAGACTGGGAATTGGAACAGTCGTGGTAGGTCTCTCTTTTTTTTTTGCCTTTGTTTTGAATAAGCTTCTGCATGCTGTAGTTCAAGCCTTTTCTCACAGGCTAACCTCCTACTGGTTCCTGCCTTAGTTGCTATTATTGTGAAACAGTGAGGATTGCAGATTTTCGATCCAGCTGCACCGGCTTGTCTCGAGTCTAAATTCACAACAGTATTTTAGTGAAGGCTTCCTTTGTCTTGTATTTTATTTCCGCCAAACCTTTCGTGGATGTAAGGCACCAGAGACACCTTGTGCTCCTTTCCACTTGATGGACTGACTTAAGTTTGAAGCTGGATATTCCAGTGTAAAGTGAATGAATGTTTCCAATTAACAGGGTGACTGGTAGGTTTTTAAGGTCACCGTATGACAGATATGTTTGAAGAGGGAACATCAGCAATGGCTTAAAGCTGCACATTTCAAGTGCAAATTTGCAATCTGCACGGGGTTGATCATTCGCCACAAATTCCTGAAGAAAAAATCAATGTGTGCGTACATTGGTGAAAGTTTTAAGCCCAACCTGCGATTTTCTCTTTCGAGAGGACGATCTTAGTTGTTTTATGCAAGTGGGTTTCGCTGTGTCTGTATTACTGCCGAAATCACTTATATATTTTTAAAATGTCATATCGCAAATCCATTTGAACTTGCTAATTTGAATATTAATTAAATAGCGTGAAATTGTTTCCAGATGTGCAAACAATTAAAATGTATGTGGGTTTTTTAGGGGGGGTGTTGGAGGTGGAGGGGGGGGTGTTCCCAATTATGCTGCAGTCCTCAAAGGGTTAACCACGGAAATTGATTCAGCCCTTTAATTTTCCTTTAGCTGAGGGATGGCAAATGGTAGGTAGAGATGCGCCTGCAATGTTGATTTTGATTTATTGAGAGATAGTCTAAACTGATTTCAATGTGCTTTAGTTCTATTAAAAATAGCAAATCCTTCACTCCACCCCCGACCCCCCCACACACACACACACACATTCTGCTCCCTCTACCCTGCCCCCCCCCCCCCCCTTTCCCCCTACCCCAAGTTTAATTTAGTAATTCTGACAAAACATAATGCGATTGGGCAGATTGTGCCAAAAGTTCCTGTTCTGACCTGACCGAGGAGCCCATCAAGGTGTTTATTGTTTCCGTGCAGTTTTATTTTATTTGTATGTACTGTTTTTGCAGCGGATCAGTATTTTGCTTCCTTTTTTTTGTAGTATTGGAGTGGTTTAGTGGTGGTGTTTTCACTGGTCATCTTGAACGCCTTAAAGCTCTGTGTACTGACAGTCAAGTAGGGGCTGGTGAAACGGTGGGTGGGAGAGCAGAGAAGGACTGGTGTGTGTGTGTGTGTGGAGGTGGAGGGGGTGTTGGGTGGAGATTAGTTTGAGGAAGATGCATGTTGTCCTCACGGATGACTGGTTGGTTGATAATAGATAGAAAGACAAATGCTGGATATCTGTTACAGGTCAGACCGGATCTGGAAGGGAAAGCAAGGTTAATAATGTTTCAGGCTGGGACTCTACAGCAGAATTGGTCGAGATATGCCTGACCCTTGGTAGCCCAGTGACAGAATGAATCTGATCAGTGTTAGCCTGATGTTTGATCACTCGTGGCCTAGCAATGTGTGTTGGTTCCCTAGTGCTGGTATTTGTTCATTCCTTGTGGTCCACGCTTTGGTGTTGCTTCCCTGCTATTTCAGGAACTGTATCCCTCCGATCTGATTACTTGCTGGCTTTAGTGACAGTGCGCGCGTCCCATCCGTGATGCCCGTGATGGCGAGTGCGGGTGTCAGAAGGCAACCCTGAAACGTTTGTGGTGCCTCATCATGTCACAGCGTACCAAAGTGATTCACAGGCGTTTCAATCTCAGGTGGTGGTGACTGTTTCTGCAGGAGAATACGCCATCTGCCCCCAGCTTATGGATTTTTGCCGTTTTCTTTGGGAATGGAGTCATTAAATTGCTGCCACCGACCATTTAGGCGGTCAGGCTGAGCTCAAGTCCAATGTGGGGCTTTATACCCAACACCTTCTGACCTGGAGGCGAGAGATTGGTCAATTGAGCCTGGCTGAACACCTGGCAGTCTCTGTCAAATTGCTGCAGCCTCAGCAATGTTGTGTACCCAATCAAATGCGACTGTGTAGGCAGCATAAGTTTATCTTGTGTGGTGACTTGTTTAGGAGAGGGGTGAAGCAATACATCTGAACTCCTGACAAGCTGGGCAGGAACGCATTGGAGTTTCTAGTAATCTCGTGGCAATGTAGCACAAATCCCTGATAATCTTTCAGCGGCAGGGGGAGTGTGGGCCAGCACTTCATGAGTACAGTGGATGTGTTGTTGTTTTTTTTTGCAGCTTTTCATTTGCATGTTTGGTTTTAAATTCAGATAATCTGACTATTACCCAAATGGATCCTTGAACAAAAGTAAAATACAAAATGTTTGCAAGGTTAACTTTTTTTTAAAAAAACAAGTACTGTACATGCGTATGAGTGGCTGTAGATTTCTGATAATTAAATGCAGTGCATAAAGATTCTGGAAATAAAAAATCATTACGAGGTTGTGTCAAATCTTTAACATTTCTGCCTTCAAAAAATGCAGAAAGTTTGAAGCTTTAAACTTTAAACCGTAGACCAGTGTTTCGAAAATCAATCAACTTTGGCTCAGGCAACACACATGATTAGTTAATGGTTACCTTATTTTCTAAAACCAAATAATATTTGAATGCAGAATATTGCACAGTCAATATTCTCTTGGCAATTTCAGTCATTTTTCTGGGGGCAATTCGATAATCATCATTCGGCTTTGAGAGCATTTATGCTACATGGTTTATATTTCAGATTTAATATAAATCTTTTTTTTTGGCAAATCAGTGTAAAGAGGAAAGATTTACAGAACTGGTAGGCAACTTTAATAAGATTTTATCTGGTACAGCTGCTATGCATGAATGTAAGGTCTGACCTGAAACAGTTCACCTTTGTTTAGAATATATGATCCCTTCCAGAATGTCAAATTATGTTGAAAACTCATTTGATCTGATACTTTGGAATGCAGTTAACTCTCAAAAGTACACTCTCTTAATGGAAAGTGGAGCCTGCCTTGCAGATGGCCTGTTCACACTGTTAAATGCTGCAAATCTAGATCTTTGAACTTTCTATTTATGTAGCATCAAGAGCTGTTACAATTTCTGCAAGGACATTTATTGTGTTTCGATTGGATTGCCTGCCCGGTGATGAGCTTAATGTTGTTTTTGTAACTTGGAATTATTTTTGTATTCAGCTCAGTAGATTGCTTATGCCATCAATTATTAATCACCTGGTTAATTGTTGTTGAATTGTTACACTGCAGTTGCTGCTGCCACCATTTTTCGATTTGTGTTACCTTGAGAATAGTGATTCAACTACAGCTGTTTCAATTACCTCTGAGGCATCAAGAAATATTCAGAACTTAGCGAGAAACAATAATCCCGTAAATAAGTGCCAGTATTGTGCGCCTTAACGTAAAAGCCATGTGGAAATATATAAAAAGCTACTTTTATTTTACAAGTGCGGGCAACAATTAGTGAACAGTCAAACTGTGATCCCTACCTACTTCCTCGGTTTACGATGGTGCATTGGATCTGGATTTCTTCCATAGTTTATGATTGTGATGAACTGTACATGTGTCTGTCAATCAATAGAATGTAAATAAATATGCTGGATTGGCCATAGAATGTAGTTACATTAGGACAAATGCTTCTAGCAAGAATCTCCCCACCCACTGATGATCCCAAGGGTTCAGGTATGGTCTACTTTGGAGAGCTGGGATTATTTACTCCAACCCAGCATGTGGTCTTTGAGTCTTTTTGTTTTATGTATTTACAAGGGCCACATCCCACTGGTGCATTTAAAAACGTTGGTAATGGTGCCACAGTCTCAGTGCTCCACCAGCAACTGCCTCTTAAAATCGTGAGTCTAAAAGCGGCGAGCAGGAAATGGCTGCTGTCCCCAGTGGGGCAACAGTGCTTTAAAGGGGAACCATTTTTAAGAAACTTACAAGATGTTTGCCAAACAGTTTTATGCCTGTTTGCAAATTCCCAATCCAAGTCGGATTGAAAAGCAAGCATTGTATATTGCATGTCATGGTCGCTCCACTGGCTGTTTGTTCCTCTTCTTCCCCCCCACTCCCCCCCCCCCCACTCCACCCCACTTAACTCTAAATGCCACCCCCACCCAAAAAAAAATGTAATTCACCAAACGAGGTGTTGCGGTTTAACCCATGGCGGTTTCTTGCGTAATTCATTGATCATGATGCAACTCATTATGAAGAATCCTTCCAGTTATCTGTACTATGTCAGGTCAACCCTGGAAAGTGCTCTGGAAAAGACTCCAGGGCATCGGAACAGATATAAACATGTATTTAAACTGTGCATCAGCATTAAACAGTGTCGATATTTCATATCTCAGGTTAACCTGGAGCTCGTGTTGGCGGCTCATTATAAAGGAACCCATTAGAAATTGCCACATTTTATTCCACACTTATTTTTTTAAAATCATAGATATATATATTTTAAAATGGAAAATGTGGTCATTTAAATAAATGTTTATATCAGTTCCGATGCCCTGGAGTCTTTTCCAGAGCACTTTCCAGGGTTGAGATGACATTGATAAACCTCTCAAACCTCGCTCTTGCAATTGCTCTTCCTCTTGATGTGTTACTGACTTGCGTACAGTGCAGACAGCATGTGTTACACTACATGTGAGGCGAGACAGATTAACATAAAACACAGAATTCGCACTTTCAGTGAAATTGCACTTGTAGGCTCATTCTAGTGTTGATGGTAATTGCAAGCATAAAATCAGCCCATTATCTCCTCCGATTTGCACCACAACCTTTCTACAGTGTCTGAGAACTTGTCATTTTTATGAATCTAATCAGCATACTGTGGGTGAAGCTGGCACACAGTATGCACACACTCTTAACATTTGAGAGCTGTGTTCCTTCCTGCAGACTGTGAGACATTCTTTCTGTCACTTGGTTTGAGTTTTTTGCCAACTGCGAGGAAAAAGAAACACGCCATAGGAGATGTTGTACAGCTTTAACACTTTAAAAAAAAAAGAAAAACAAAGTCAGTTAATAATACAGAAAGGGGAACTGGGACAGTTGCTTGGTATTATAGATTGATTAATGTAAATTTCAAGAGGATTCAGTTTCAGGGGTAGACGAGCACCACAATGCAAAACATCTGAAGCAATAAAAATAGGGTCAGTCTACCAATAGTTATTTTGTGTCTCAAGCAATGTCTCTCAAGCAGTTTATTTTAATAAAATGCGCTGATCTGGTCTACTTTGTTTGCAATTACTATATTTGGAAATCCACAAATGTAACTATCGTATTATATCCTTGTTTGGATCATTACATCATTGATTCTTTTATTGCAGGACCTTGTAGTTCTAAATTGGGAGCTCAGTGTCTACGTTAGGGCTTGGAATTGGCCTACTGTCTATTTATAAGCTTGACATATTCATTATTAATACCATTGCAGGTTTTAAAGTTGCTGCACTTCTAATGACAGGTGCAGACGGTCATATGTTCACGTGCAGTGGACACACACGTTTTAGTCAAGGCGATATGGCGCTCAGTGCGCTATTTTAAAATGCGACTGTGGCACAAGAACTAAATTCCTGCGTTAAAGGGTATGGCTGTGTGTGAGCTTAACTGGTTCACAGGAAGTAAACAGTGAAATCTATTTTGCCCAGCAGAGCAAATGGAACTCTGAGAACACTGAACCAAATTATCACTGGACGTATGGCAGCAGCAGAAGAGGTTTACGCAGCACTGCACAGTGGGCTATAATGATCAAGAAGCCTATTCCAGAGATAGTATCTGAAATGCTTTGCCTGCATCTCAATAACCGTGAAAAGAGGAAGCGTATCCAACGCCACCGTTATAAACTTGCCACACACCCATCCTCCACAGAAAACATGCCGGCTGCCCTACAATGAGGGAGAGTTTCCATAAAGACTCTCCGGTTCATTCTAGGAACAAAATGGAAAGCAAGAAAAGCGGTGGCAGTTGTTTCTGTTCTTCCTGTAATCCTGTAGGAGACGACAGATAATAACCCTGAGCGGGTGCGATGCTTGGACTCCTATTTTTCAGTTATAAATGATGTGACGTTCAAACATCTGTCTGGCTGCCCAGACCCCACCCGAAAAGGTGTTTTGTGAGACATGCCAGACATGACTTGAACGTCAGCTTGTAACCTCTGTAATCTGTGGTGTCGGTGAAATGGAGGGATACTATCTAGGATACTATCAGTCTTGGAATGTCCTCCCTACGTGAAAGACGCTCTAGAAATGTAATTTTGTTGATTTTATTGTTCTAAGTTTTATTGTTTTTTTAAAACTTTAAATTAAATGAAAATAAATAATGATGATAATCCTTAGTATTCATATAGTCTGTTTCAATTGGGAGAACCTCTCAAAGAACTTCATAGAATATACCATAAAGTTTAGTCGCTATGTATTTTTATCATAGGCTTTTTAAAAAACATTACATCACTATTTGACGGTTCTTCCATCGACCCGTAAGTCACCCTGTTACACAAGGGCTGTAAGAAGGGCACAGCTCTGTGCGGTCTGTCGTGTGAGTACGTGTGTGAAAAATGTTCACAAATGTTTCAATGTTTACATAAACTTTGTGTCAGTCGAGTACTAAAGGGTCTTGGATTCACAAAGCACCACTAATCTGCCAGGGATTTGATGTATTGTGTCCCTCCCTCAGTAGATCACCAGGGTTTCCTCGCAAATCATCAAGTACAATACCTAGGTTAAGTTTGCAGTCTACCCCCCTCCTCCCACTGGACAGGTGGGAAAAAATGGAAACTAAACCATTAATGCATCAAAAAAAACAGACATCGTGAAATAGTGGTAAACCCTTCGGAAGGCATTGCCAGGGCATATCACAGCCTCCTGTTGAGGGTGTGAAAATCGTTGGTAAGACGAGAAATGCAACTGCATGTACAAGCAATGGAACAAAGGAATGTTTTGGGGACGTCCTCCTGATGTGAAAGGCGCTATAGAAATCTAATTTTGTTATTGTTGTTTTTGATCTCCTGCAACTGGCAATTTTCAAGGGGAAATAAAAGAAAGGTAAAGTTGCGTCCAAATTAACGGGCTTCAATTTCAGGATAGACACACATTTGCTGACATCGGGTTCAGGCAGGGAATTTGTTGCTGGTCTGACCGCTGAGTTCTGACTCGCTCACAGAGAGAGATAAAATACACCTTGAGCTTTTAGAGGCAAAAGAGTGAAACGGCTTTCGAACAAAAAAATGGAGACATTTTAAGCAAAAGGACACTAAAAGTGTTTTAACCTCTGCCACTGAAAAATCTTGCAGGCAATTAAAATGTTTATTTACGCTCCGAAAAATATATCCCGAATAAGATCTGAGAATTTTAGTACAAAAAGAAAGTGATTAAATAATCTCAACTACTGTTCCTTTGTACTGTTGAGGTAAGGGTCATCTGCAGCTATAGGGAAATTCTGAGCAGACTCAGTCTTGTTTCCCTGCCATGTTGACACTGCCTGCGATGGATTGCACAGTGCTCACTGCTGGGACCTATCTTCTACAGTGCTATGCCTTACGGCACCGTTTTTAATTTTACATGAGGTGATGTTCTGCTTTGCATTGGAATTGATTCCCCCCATTACACACGCTCGGTAAATTTACTATACAACAGAATAAGTAGAATTTGAATCTGGCTTTTGAGTTAAGCAGGTTTTGGTCTGAACCAGCTAGATTCGAGGCAGCTAAGTTTAAACCATATCACCTTGATGCCTGACTGCCTGAAGGTTTGTGTTCAGCTCACCTGCGCAATTGGAACTGCATATTTCCGGTTGCCTTTGGCTCAATTGAGTCCATTCGATGTAACGTAAAAATAAAATAATCCTTATATTTGATATAGCACCTTATCATGTTGTCGAATTTCTCAAAGAGCATCACAAGATTTTACCAATTACAGTAGAAGCCCATTTATCCGGCACCCCCGGGACTTGGCCAGTGCTGGTTAAAGTGCCTGCTGGATATTCGCCAGAAAACCCAACACAAAAAAAATTATTTAAAAAAAACAGCATATTAATAAGAGACTAAATAATCATTTATATGATAATATAATATATATAAATAATAATAATAATCCTTTTACACGCAGCGACCAGGCAGTTCAGAGAGATCTTTAAACTAGTGCAAAAGTTACACGTCTGAATGACATTGTTCTCATTGGGGGTAGAAGAGAGGAAAGCTCGTGTTATTGAGAAAGCAGAGAGTGAGCGGCGGCCGCTCAGTTCAGTTCACTTTCTGTCCAAAAAGCTTTGAGATGCAAACGAGCATTGCAGGGATGAGTCTTTTTTATTAAAATAAAAAGCCAATGAATTGATCCGCAAGCTTTGCTCAGGGCGTGTGTTGTGTTTTGCTGATTTGTGACTAAATTAAATCGAAATTAATCAACTCACCCTCTGCTTCTCAAAGAGTGCACTCCGGAGAGTGCATTGCTGTACAGTACCGGCAGCATTCTGAGCTAGCGCCACCATCAGGCACCTAGTGGCAGCATTCCAAAATACTGACACAACACAAAACGTCAAAAGAATGCATTTTTCTGGATAAATTCCGGTTTATTGAACGCGCACCTTTTTTTTGCAGTGGCGGTTATACGGAAGTTACGGTTGATCGGGTCATGGATAAGCAGGCTTCTACTGTATTATCTTTGGTATTAAAGTGCCAGTGTCTTGTATGCAGTGTGACTCCCTCACACAGCCACCGATAGAAAATGCCTCCAGGGCATCTTTGCACCACCCAAACTAGCTATGTTGGCACTGCATCTGTTTTGGATCCAACAACTAAAAGAAGTTCATGATTTTAATTAACTTCAAGCAGAAGTGTAACTACGCTCACAATAGTGATAGATATTGAGAAGGTTTGCAGTTATTTATTCACATTACCCATGTTGTGTCATCTTTTAACCCACAACAAATTGATTGTTCGTCACCTCACCTGCGGGTCCATAGAGTTGCTCAAGTTAGGAGAAGATCCACATTTTAATAAGGGCAGGGTTGGTCCTGTATGAGTCAGTGTATGATTTGAAATACAGGTATCCCTCCCCAACCGCGGGGGATGCGTTCTTGGAAACCTCCGCGGTTAGTAAAATCGCGGTTGGAAAATACAGAGCCCTATGGGAAACATGGGGTTAGGGGGAGTACATTCGCTTTTTGGCGGTTGGGAAATGCAGGGCCCTATGCCAAACATGGGGATAGGGGGAGTAAGTTCGCGTTTAGTAAAACTAAACACAAAAAAAACACATACAGTTATAACATACATTGGGATAGGGGGAGTAAGTTTGGGTACATTGGCTGCCAGGATCTGCAACAATCCACGAGGCTGTCTGAGTGACTTACACAGAGAGAGACACGGAGGGTGTTGGGGGGGGGGGGGCGGGGGATTGACACGGAGGGCTGGGGGGGGCTGTCTGACTGATGTACACGGGGAGAGAGAGAGAAAGAGACATGAAGGTTGTTGGGGGGTGACACGGAGGGCTGGGGGTGGTGTCTGACTGATCTACAGAAAAAGAGAAAAATCAACGGAGAAGGTGTGGTGAGTGACACGAAGGGCTGGGTGGGGCTTTCTGACCGACTGATACATACAGACACAGAGAGAAAGGGGGAGGGGGGTTGGGGGGAAGAGACGGTGAAATAGAGACAAGGTAAGAGAGAAGGTGGGGTGGGGGAGGGTGGGTGGGGGGAAGAGAAGGTGAAATAGAGAAAAGGTGAGTCAGAGAGAGAGACACTTACAGAGAGAGATGATGCAGATCCTGGCAGCCAATGCTCCCAAAACTTACTAGCTAGGCTGCGAAGAAGCAACAATAAATTCATTTTACAGGTATAGGGGGAGTAAATAGATCCACGAGTGCAGCTAGACACGTGGGGTAGTAAAGATGCTGATAGGTGGGAAACGCGGATGAATACTTCCTCCAATTGAACGTGAGCAAGACCGAGGCCCTCCTGATTGGCTCAAGCCAGCGCCTCCGCACATCGGGCGCTGCCAACCTCAACATCCAAGGCTGTACTCTCCACCTCACAAAGCCAGTCAGGAACCTCGGCATCATGTTCGACCATAAACTCTCCTTCCTCCCCCACATCCGTGCCTTGACCGGCACCGCTTATTTCCACCTACGCAACATTGCCAGGCTCCACAACTATCTCAGGGACGTCCTCCCGACATGAAAGGCGCTTTATAAGTTTAAATTGTTGTTGTTGAATACACACCAATACGCGGATAAATGCGGTCCCTTGTTTGGAAGAGTGGAACTTGAAAATTTAAACCCACGGATTTAAATCGCGGATGCGCAAAACGCATTGCCGCAAACCGTGGATGCATGAGTTGCATGGTTGACGAGGCCGCGGTTGGGGTGGGATACGTTGGGGTACATTGTTCAGCTGCACCAGTTGTACCAAATAGCATCCAGGGAAGAACTTGGTGAAAGTTACTAAATCCTCAGTTTGGAAATCTGATATTCCTCTTCCAGGATCGCGAACCCTGTCCATACAGTGTTGTTTTTCCCCCCCTGAATCATTCGCTTATCACATTTCTTTGTTTGCTGCTCGTTCTGTGTGAAAGCTGCGGCATTTTAAAACGTACGTTCACTTGTTCAATGAAAATTTGCATAGAATTAGTGTTGTTTACTATCATGTAATTGTTCTGTGTGTCCTGGATTACTTGAATTTGGGGCGATTTACTTTGTTAATCTTGTGAGGTTAAGCTTTACTGTCCCAGTTTTTTTTCACAAATCAAAATAAAAGTGCACGCATAGTGGATTTTAATACCTTTCTTGATGTCTACATTATTAAGCAAAAGACTTTGGTGAATACGTTATTTTTCATCAAATAGAGGGTTGATTCCATTAGCGAAACCTCTTTGCGTTCAAATGCTTTCATCAAGTGAGAGGTTTGCATTGTGCCTCTTGTCACTTGAAACCAGCAAGTGCTACTTTCGTTTAACTTAGATGTTGAGGTATAATTGTCAAGAGCTGGAATAGCATGTCAACCTATTTATGGATTTTATTTTCTCTCCCTGAAATAAACAAGCCTCTGGAATTTTCAATTCCTGTGTTGACCTGAAGAATTCCCCTGTTCTCTCTCCTCCCCACTTCCTCCACATCCACACACACCCACACATCCACACACTACACAGAGATTCCTTGGGGAAACAGTAAATGAGCAGAACCTGAAGTCAGGACATAATATGATCATGTCCTCTTTGGTACCAGATGTTGGCCCATGTTGCAACTTCTCTCAGGTGCATTTATATTCTTTACACTGTAATGTGACAGACTATCTTATACCGTATGTAGAAACGTTCTAAGTGTCTGTCTGTGCTGATGGAATGGGGGCGGGAGGAAGTGGAAGACTGACGCTGCTTCTATAATCACAGTTTAGAATGCCTGGATGGATAATCAAGATAATGTAGATGACTGGAAACAAAGACGTTTTGATTTCCATAGCTAATGGGTTACATGGCTCAGAACAGGAAGAAACAAAGATATTAATGAGGAGGAATGTAGACTGAGTGACTAAGCCAAAACAGGGTTATCACATATAAGTGTGAGGGCCGTGTGTTTGAACAGATGCTTCTCAGTGTGTACCACTAGACACGTCGCCAACTTAATATTGTCACAAAATCATGTTATAAGATACCAGACAACTTTGATGGAAAAGGCCTGCAAACCAGTCCCATTTAGAACCTTTGAATAACTGGAGATGAGTCTAAAATAACTTGGCTTGAAGATATAGTTACAGAGTGCTGACACTTGTATCTTGTTTGTTACTTTGATTGTGGCATAAAGCAATAAATTTTGATAAGATTCACCTTCCATCAGCGGAGGATGTGAAGCCTAGACGGTAAAGAGAATCGTAGCTGGAGTAACTTCCACGGTTAATTGAGGTGGAGAGCTTAACGTTTTGTTGGATTTGCTAGCACAGGACAAATGCTTGGATGATACAATAGCATTGTCTCAAACTAGGGCAAAAGGTTAGGCAGGGCATCTGTATTTAGCATGAGCAGAAGGGCTGTATAATGCTACGTTTGTTTTCTTTATCATTGACTGAAAACCTGGAAGTAAAAGCTTATGATTGATTTGAATTTTGTTTAAAAGCAAAATCCTACCAGTGAATGTGGATAGAATGAAGGAGTAGATTAATATGCTGTCCTTTCATGTCTGGCAGCTGGGTTCCAATCCAGGCCATGTTGATGGGGTTAGAAATCTTTCTCTGCTGTCGGTAAGCTTCCTCGAGAGGTTATTCTGCTCCGCGCAGCACAGATTTGTTGATGTGAATTAAGCGGTTATCTCCTTCGATGACAAACTTTTGCCAATTTGTCCCTGTGGGCTTACATATAGCTCAAAATGTAATTTTGAACGTAATTTAAGTTTCCATCTTTAATGTCCAGTTATTTGCACTTAACAATTACATGTATGTACAAGTGGAGTGGGACCAATTTACAAAATAAAACAACCTTATGAATAGAAAAGAATAATCTTTAGCCCCAAATATGCTGTAACATAAGCCAACTGCCAACACAAAATTGTTCAATTTTTTTTCCCCTTCAGTCTTTTTGCCTCCGAACATAAAGGGGGCTATGTCAAACACAAGGATCATGAAGTGCACTTTCTAGGACAAGTTACTGTCTAATGATCGGGAACTAGGAATGGTTGATTTTTTTTTGTCCACTCTTCTTACTAGCCCTTTACCCAAAATCAGCATCTGATTTACTGCCCTGGATTAACTCACACAGCACAGCCTGGGAATTGAACTCACAACCTTCTTGTCTGTTTTGGTTTACCAACTCATCAACCAGTGCCTTTACTCATTGATAGAACCAAATACATATGCGTGCTTAGCAATTCACTCAACATCCTTAGCTAAATTTGAATCCTGCTGAAGTTTTGCTGCCCAATGAAGAATTTTGATATTAATATCATATGATTTGTGAGTCAAACAGGTCGTTGTATTATTTTCTTTGAAAATGTAATCCGTGGATGAACAAGCAAGAAATGGAATATTCGCTTCAGTTGTTTCATTTTCTGAGGGGTGAACTTTGGACACTTCTTTGTGTTTACATGGTGGAAACAATTCAGATTTGATCCACTCATTAGTATTTTCCATCACTGTGATGTCGGTATCCTCCTGAAGTCACTGTACATCCTAATCACATGATGTGATCTTCCTCGTTGGGTCCTGCAAATCTTTCCTCAAGATCGTCTCCTGGGAGGCACTTCCAAAACAATCTCACTTCATTAGAATTGCAAATTTGATTAAATGTCAGTCCGTTTTTTAATCTGTGAATTTCCCGAGTTTTCAGGGAATAAGCTGTTTGTGGGATTATTGCTTTGCCCAAGCAGGCAGCCTTGTTTGGCTACAAATTCCCAGTCACTCCATTTCACAGTAAATCCCCTGAAGAGCTTTGAGATGCGATAACGCGTTATATCAAATGCAAGGATTATTTTTTTATATGATAAAAAGGCTTAATGATCAATGTCAGCGTTATACATTTCCCTGGTTGATTTCAACTGTCAGATGGAGAATTGAGGGGCTTTTTTTGCTTCAAAGTGTCATTCGCAGGCGGTAATTTCTGGTGGAGAACTGCTTGCTCTTTGAATGCCTGCCCAGCTCTTGGTACATCTTTCAGTGTTCGTGCATGAACCACAAGAGTTGGGCCTTGTAATGAGCCTGATCTTTGCCCGATTGTATTGTCTCTTCACTTTCTCGATCCCATGGCTGGTTTCCACTGCTCTGCGCGACGATCTCGCCCCCTTTCAAAGTGCCTTCCTGGAAACTGGTGTGAGTGGAGTTTCTGAATTCACTGATTGTCTGCCACATTCTTTCCTTTTTTTTCAGCACGGCCAGTAACACAGATTTGATCTGTCAGCGCAGCACTTTTCACTCTCTGAGCATGACCGAGTCCATGCATGCAAGCAAAACATTTCAAACTGACAGACTGACGAACAACGCCCTCCCTCACATTTACACATTCGCCGCAGGAATTGGAGAGAGACAAAAAATGATAGGGATGAGACTTGAACCGGTTTACAGATAGATAATCGGGTTCAGTTGACTGTTTTGATACTAATCTTTTGATTAACTGCCACTGTCGAGCTCATCGTTGAAGTCTTAATAACAGCCGTCAAGCAGTTGAATAATAAACTGAGATTTTGTCCTGGCACACTTTGCAGCTTGATTGAGGCACACTGTGTCAATAGCACTTCCTATCAATATGGTCCAGTTTGATTTCCTGTTGCACTCGGTACCCGCATTACTTTCCAGTCAGTGTTCTTTTGGGAAAAAAAATGTGATTGCAAATAGCAGTGTTCTAAAAATCCAGGAGATGGTTTGAAGCTTATTCCGCGATGTTCTCACTTTATTCTAAATTTGTGTTTGTAACTTGTAATTAACTTGTCGCAATGGTCACAATTTTGGATTACAAAACCATGCAATTATATTTGCTTTATGTTGTACATAAATTGAATCAATCCACCGTAAGTAGGGATATTCAGATGATGTTATTACATTTTATTCTAAAACCCTGCACATAGCAAATTATTGATCATACAATAATATAGTTATGCAAATTTTCTTGGAATTCAGTATCTTCGTGAGATGCACTATAGTTTCTGTCTGTTTTTTAGGGGTGGCGGAGAAAAGGATTTAGCTGGTTGGTTTGCCTGCTTTGTATTTAAAAATACATTGATTACCACAGAAAAGCGCTACCAAGCTGAGACTCAATCAAAGACCGAAATGTTTGCGTGATTTAAAATTTTAGGACAAACTGGTTTTCCCATTGGAATTTGAGGCCTAGTGCTTTTGTAAATGAACCAGGGAGATCAATGTTTGGCTGGTCGAGTGGGTGAGCTTTACTAACATAGAGCTTTCGTCTCTTGAATAGTGTTATAGTCAGGATAAAACCCATGTGGGTGGAAGATCTCAGGGCAGCTTTCAATCTATCTCTTCATTTATGGGGAGATATCCATTTGGATAGTGTTTGCACATAGAAATAATTGGTGGTGGTTTGCTGATTAGCCCATTATTGTGACATTTTACTCCCATTATAACAATTAAGAATGTTAAACAATAATAATAATCCTCGGATTTGAGACAAAGCCTGGAAAGTCAGGAGGATGTCTCAAAGAGCCTCACGGGATTTACTGTGAAGTGTAGTGACTGTGTATTTTGTTGGCAAATTAAAACAAGGGGTGAAATAGCGAAACTGAAGCCGTCAGAATAAATACATCAGATCAGGCCTCAAGCTTATGCTATTCAGGTAAGTAGCAAAGGCAAGCTCACTAAAGGTTGGCCTGTTATAGAATTGGTTCAGCAACAGATAAATACCTCAATCCACTGTCTGAGGATTGAGATCAGACAAACTCGACTGTTGTGTGTGTGAGTTCAACAAGTTTATGCAGCGACAGCTTTTAAACACCCTGCTGAGCTGCAATCATTTTGTCACAAAATGGTGCTTGTCAAATTATTTAAGATAACGGAGCTCACGAAAGTCATGACATGATGCAGTGTATATTGCGTTAGCCAGCCCGGACAGGCTGTGGAAAAAGAGCATCAACTTGGAACCACATTCTGTTTATTCAACTGTTAATAATAAATAAATGACACAAATCAAACAAAATCATGTTAATGACTGCAGTCAGGATACCCACCAGCTATTGTCTCTTCATTTCACCCCCCACCCCCCCACCTCCTGTTGCCTCATACTACTATCCTGCCTCCTCTTTGATTACTCAGACAGAGCTTGAACTGAGATCTCCCATTGCTCAATATCAATAGTACTCCATGAGCAGCCCGCAAGATTTGTTTGCAGATCCTATGGCCTGAGCAACCGGCACGATTAAATTCCCGTTTTCTCTCCTCGTACGTGTTTTCTACCTCTTTTGTGGCTCTCGAAATGGATCCAGTTTTCAATCCGAAACTCACTCGCCCTCTACGCCGGTCCCTATCTTCATTTCCACTCGCTTCTCTGTTCGATTGTGAGTTTCCAAATGCCTCCAGGGGTCATCCCTTCTGGCGCTAACTGTTCCCACTCCCATAGGATGCAGCACTTCATTATCGCGCAACGTTCCATGTAGCAGCGTGACTGAAGAACTGGCCAAACTCGCCCACAGAGAGGCTTGAACCCATGACCCTCTCGCTGAGTATAAGCAGAAACTCTCCCCCACTAGAGATAAGTGTTTGTTTCTAACACCATTATTTCATACAAAACAACGAGACTATTTTTACAGCGAATGGGCAATTAACTGTGCTGGAATCTTTTCCCCTCCGCCTCTCACCCTCCCCCCCCCCACCACCCCCAATTAATGTTTTTTTGTTTTGATTCACAGGTTACACAGTGCAGCCTATTTAAAATGTAGTACATCAACAAATTGTAAAAATAGATTATTAATGTTAGAGTAAATATAAATGTGGCAGCCGAGACTTGATTTATTCAGCAATTTTGGCATTGGTGCATTGACAATCGTCAAATATCTTTGTTAGCACAATGATGAACACTAATGGACGACAGATAATTTAGGAATCCAACAGCGAGAAGTTTCACTCTTCGGAGTGGCAATAAATCGTTTACAATTCAAGTGACAACTGAGAGCAATACATCTCGCACTGGAATGCATAAAGCAATTATTTTTCAAAGGTTATGCAGCCCCGAAGAGTGAAATGCAAAAAGCGCATTCTTTTCCACATTGTCTTTGGAGCCACCAGGAAGCCCAACAAAATCTTTATGAAAAGGGACTTAAGGAGTGTGGCATTTGAAAGATGTTTATGAAAAGTAATGCACAAAATGATGATTTAGTGTATTGGTATTGCAATGATTATTATTTTATCTAATGGTACACAGACAGACTGTATGCAGTTAGGTTCTCTTTAACCAATTTTCATTCTGATGTGACAAAGACGAATAGGTCGTTGTCCTCTATTACACACTAGAGAGTGAAAACATTAATGAAGCCATTACCTCAGCCCAGGCAAGTGGAGAGAATCGTGAAATTACCATTATTCTGAAGCCATTTAGTCATATTCAAGCACTTTTCCTGCCTTTAGTGAGCCAATCAGGTTATTATGGCTTCCCATCTCCTTCACAGCTTCATTTGCTTTATTGTCTATCAATTGCATATTTGTTGAGCAGAATTATTATTATGACTTTCTTACCTGCGTGCCACATATAATTAATATCACTTCCCTGTTTCTCATGTCCCCGGTCCTCTATAAATCATGCAGCATTCTGCCCTTTACTTAGATATCAGCTTGCATTTGAAGTGGTGTGGGATTAATTGGTGAGTTAGACCAGGCGGGTAAAGTTGAGGTGGCAATTTCATCTGTGTCCCTGGATATGAAAGCGAGGTGTCATATGTACATTAGCATCCAGTAATTTGACATTCTGTCTGAGATCATTGCTTGTTTAAGTGGGACACGCTAACTAACGCTGTTCTCTAGATAATTTATCCTTGAATCAAGGAAACAAGAAATAAAATCAAGCAAATAAAAATCCACACATTGATGACCTTCTCTCTTGCCAAAAATTGCGTAATCACTCTATTGCTATCATCACATTCCCTTGAAGCATTAATAAATGTTTATGTTTTCAGCCACACAGTCTTTGTTAGAAATGTATGGGGTAATTTATAGCCTGGATGGTGCTAAAACCAGAATACATTTGAGAGTATCAAGTGATTTGGTATAACAAAAGATTAAACGTCGAAATATGTGATCCTGCATTGCAACACGTTAAGGCCTGTTTACTTTGTATTCTGTCCGTTGCAGTTCCTGAGGCTGCTGTTAGTTTGCATTCACCCTGATGTATTTTGCCAAGATCAGGTTTTGTGTGGGACATCAACATCAAACAGGCTTAGCAATCAAATCGGTGAGCTGTACTGTTCTGATGAACAGTTTGCAGTTTGTTGTTCGTGGGCAATATTCAAACGAGTGCCACAAGGTAACATAATGTAGCCTTGTGCATTTTTTTAAATCCAGTAAATTGGAGCTTTTGTGAAGGTTGAACGTGGCCTTGGCCTGAAAGTTCAAATCCACGCACCCCCACAAAGATTCTTACGATTTGATCAACGTCAGTCTTTAATTTGGCTGAGTTAAAGCCAAGTTAACTCAGCCAAGAGCTCGTTTCCCAAGACATGACATTGTGCGTTTCCCTTCAGTAAATGAACTTTTCCCATTGAGAAAGTGAGTCATTTTGTATTAGCATGAGCAATTGCATGGTGATCTTAGTGCAAATCACTTGGAGTCAGGACGTAACTCCTCAAGTCCCATGTCATCTCTATTTAGTCATTTAGAAATACATTTGTTAGGGGGCGTGGGAGGTGAGGGTGGTGGGCGCTCGAGTTTGGAAATCAAAACCACAGACAGCTCTGAAAATAGAAATAGCTATGCATCATTCGAACAACATTCAAATGAGATTGTTGTTTGACACACTTTTTTTTCCTGCTGCTGACAGTGTGTGAGTCAGTGAGCATTGATAGAAGTGATTAATTAATCCGACTGATTGACTATGGGATGTAACAGGGCATTGAGGCCAGACAGGCTGACAATCCTCGCTTTAGAGAGACTATCATTACTGATGCACAACCTGAAGCGATCAGAGCCATGACAAAGGGAGACAGAATTTTAATCTGTTGTACTCCTTCAGAGTCAGTTAGAAGCCTGTCTGTGAATGAAGCACTGTTTAGTTTATGCTCTATAATTCACAGCTAAACTTCTGAGAACACAAATTGCCTTACAAAACATGTCCTATGCACATAATAATACTAATAATAATAATCCTCACATAACATATGATAACCTATCATGTAGTTAACATGTCTCAAAGCACTGCACACAATTTTACTTCACAGTATAGTGACTGTGTATTTGTAGACTAACATTGCACATTTCTAACCTAGTTGGACACATTTTAATTGAATACAGTATATTCCTACTCTTACAGTAAATGAAAATAGTTTTTTTGTTGTATTTGACAAGCATCTTAAGAAAATTAGTCATTTCAATCCACGACTGTTTGTGGGACACTGCTGTGCAGAATTGGCTGCCGCATTTCACCCACAAATATACAGTCAATTCACTTTACAGTATATTCCGTGAAGCCCCTTGAGATGTCTAGAAGACGTGAAAAACGCTACATCGAAATGTGGGGATTATTATTATTATTATTATTAAGATAGTGCTACGTGTTTGGAACTTGGAAGTTCTGCTCTCGTCTGGTCCTGCACTCCTGGTCTCCCCTGCAGAAACTTTGGTTTAAATGCTGCTTCAGATAATGGATGCCGCACACAGCTACTGAGTTCAAACACCCAGTGGAAAGAATCTGTGATTGGATGGGTTTCGCATTGTCTGTGGAAGGAGCGAGCTTGATGAGCCAAATGGCTTCTTTACTTTGTAGCCATAAAGCAACCACGTTAAGCCAGGGTAAACAAACAAACAATTGTTCTAGATTGGAATCATTTTATTGTAGCTCCCTATGATGATATCAGGCAAGCCTGTTTAACACTGCAGGAGAATGATTAGCAGAGGCAGACAGAGAGAAAGAAAACCCAACTGGGAAATAGTGCATTAATGAGACACCTGCAGCAGCCTTGTCCTGTCTTGTGTATCAATGCTGGGGGGGAAAGTACACCCAGTGAGTCCTCAGTTATATAACATTGTAATGGAAGTGGCAGCAATGGCACAAGTGGGGCTGGCATCCGTGAACCTTGTGATTGATCAGGCAGGGGCGGGTTTTTGTCTGCCAAATATTGGCAGAGGAAGTAAAGTCATTTCCTCTGAACCACAGTTGCTTTCATCAGGAACTCAACTTTTACCGCTACCGAATGATGTACAGCTTGGTACGTAATAAATTCTCTCTTAATTCGTCTGCTTTTAGGTAGATTAACTCGTAAAACAAGGTGTGTTAATTGAAAACGTCTCCTTCCGCACCCTTTCCCCCCCACCCCACCCCCACCCCCTTCCCCAACTATCCCTTTAAATATACAAAGTAGCCGACAGATAACTCATTGGGGGGAAAATACAAGAACAAAGCGCTCCGCTGTTGCTGATGTAAAACAACACATCGTCTTATTCATTCTGTTTTTTTCAATCGAGCATGAATAAATTCAGAGGCTTTTGTTGTGAGGAGAAGGGCGTGGGTGAGTTGCAGCAGGCAACATTTCTTGCAGGATCACTTGGATACACTGCAGCTGCGAAGTGTTTTTAACTAGTGAAACTGCCTTATCTGAACAGTCACTTCGAGACAAAATGCACGTAAAACATACCCGCCCCTCTCCACTCATCCCCTATCGAGCTGCTTTGCGTTGTTTAGAATATAGGAGCCTTAAAATGGAACTTGTTTGTAGAAGATTTGTGCTGAAGTTGAGTGGTCTGGAGAGAGAAAGGAAGAAAGAAAGAGAGAGCAGTAATTCGGCTGCATTTTTCATTGCCTTTCTTTGTCCTTTTGTACATTGTCTGGTCTCAGTGGGTTCTTTAAAGAGAAAGGCTTCCCAAGCAAATTCATTTGAGCAGCCGAAAGAGTTCAAGAGCGGATTCTCTCTTGTGTTTAATTATTACCTCTTGATGACCGCAAGATTCGAGAGGAGATTCCCAAGCCCACTTTTCATAGCTGGGCAGACACTTTCCAAAGGCTGCCTTACCGTTAAAAGCCTTATATTTTCCTAACAACGCAGCATCCCCTGCCTTAAGAGTTCCATTGTAATAAGCACCTATTTTAGCCTCTGTGCCAATTCTGTAAACCCCACATTATAACAAAAACGGTAGAATCTATATCCAAATAATGGTCAATGAAGGACTTCCTGTATCTCCCCCCCCACTCCCCCATCTCCACCGGCAGCATTTTCAGTGCTAGTATAATGATGAGCATTAGACAAGTCGACAGCAACAATATAGACCTCAGTTGCTTGTGTTGATCACATTTAAAGCCGTCCACAGCGTCGCCTCATCCTATATCCGTGACCTTCTAACCCCCTACCATCCGGCCTGCCCCTCCGCTCAGCAGGTGTCCCCCGACCCACGCACTCCAACATTGGCGGGCGAGCCTTTAGCCACTCTGCCCCCAACCCCTGGAACTCCATCCCACAGTCCCTCCGCCCTGCCCCTCCCTGGCCTCCTTCAAGTCCCACCTCAAGACCCTCCTCTTTGATGGTCCCATCAGCAACTCCTAATTCCCCCCCAGCTCAGGTCTGAAACAATGACTGTCCTGAGCCTTGGGACGTCCTCCTGATGTGAACGGCGTTATACAAGTGTAATTTTGTTGTTGTTGTTGATCGTGTTTCCTCCGCCTTTGTTGGCGGTGGGCCAATGAACGAGGGGTTGAAGAGCAGCTCACCCAATGGAAAATAGTGCGGTTAGGTTTCTACAGGCCACTGCATGCTTTGGAAAGTATCTTGGTACATATGGTAAACAGAGGTGCCATATCAAACTCAGCGCTGTGTTTCCACGCCGTTCCAATGCAATTATTTAAAGAGGCACTGAGCATATTCATGAGAATTAGTGATTTCTTTTGCATCACATAAGTCAACTTGCGTCTCTAGTAAATGTTGATGAGGAGGAAAAAATGGTTGATGTGGCTATTTACCATTGGCCCAAGGTGTTCAGTTAATTTGACATTAGGCACACAGCACAAACGCTAGATCATTTCTCAAGGCTGATTGAATGTATCAATTTTAGCTTGGATTAGTTGATGGCATTTTCACCTCGATGCATGAAGGCTTTGGGTTCAAGATCTGGATTTGTGCTCAAGAGTGTGGTCTGACACTCCGCTATGCTATTCAGGAGATTCTGGATTGTTCAAAAATAAAGTCTTTTTTTTAAAATGTGGGACCGTACAGATGGTCATTTCCAATTTTGTGCATTCCTGTCTTCAATACAGTCAAAAGTTTCCGAGCTTTGATGGGCCAGATGCTCTTTTCTCATTCCTTACTGGTTTGCATTCCTGCAAAGATTTAACTTATTTGTCGTTATATAACTAAGAACTGTACTGGAGGGATTTTATTTGCGGTATCCAGTTTTGCTTGAAAATCAGGGTTATTTATAAGAAGCAACAACAACAAATTTACATTTGTTTAGCGCATTTCATGTCGGGAGGATCTCCCAATGCACTCAAATAAGAAAATGTTGCAATCAAAATGCAAATACTATCAGATCAGATGCTTAATAATTCATTAAATATGGTTTTCCTATTTAGCCCAAGGCCTAACTTTCAAACTCACAACTCAATATAATAACTTGTCGTGAGTCCATACAAACATTGAGATAAACGACAGACAGACACTAACTCTTCAGGCTTTGACACATGAATGATTCACATCAATGCACCTGGATGTTGGTTCAGGGCAAAGAGTAGAGATGAAACACAAAGCAAGTTGATACATTGCTTCATTTCTCAAATTGCTGTTTTTTGTTACCACTGATATTCTATACAGGAGTGTAGGAGACTTTCCAGTGTTATTTATATCATCCAACATTTCTGTCGGTTTTGCCAAATTCACACCTGGTGTTAAAATGGTCAATGTTTCAACTGACTAATCTACGTTACACATTATCCTAAATTAACAGGATTATTGAATCCTTTTGCTTTGGCCGCACAATTTGCCGCCACTAAATTTTTGCAACATAGGAGAATATGCTCATCAGAAATAACCTTTTTATATATAAAAAAGAAGCTTTTTCTTTCCCCTGATTTTTGGTTTTCAATCATCAAAGAGACTGAGAAGTTTGCCCACGGGTACGTTCAATTATTTCTTCTTTCTCATCATCTTGACTACTTTAAACTACAGTACTGTTTGGTCAGATGCTCGCCTAGATTTGGGAAGAAATTTCACCTGGTTTATGAATTTGGCAAATCTTCAATACAAATTGCCTTAAGATTGAAGACGATATACTGCAAGCTGTTTTAAGAACTCCAAAAAAAAAATTTGAATGCCAGGGCTGAATTCAACAATTTGCCAATTTCTCTATGTTCCAAAATGTTACATGAATAGTTAAGGTTTGAATTTTTCCCCCACCCCCATGATTCAGCCACAGAGCAATTCTGTTAACAAGGCTGTTGACAAATGCCTTTGAAATATCCTTTAAGTTGCAAAGTTCAACCCTCATTATTAAGAATCCTGCATGGCCCAGCAGGTTTTATGATTTTACAATCTAATGCAAGTGTGCTTAGTGATTAGGTGCATGTTACAGTATTTACAAGCCATGGCAACTCTTGTGTTACTGAGAGTCTCTGGTGAGGAACACAGCAAACACAGTTGTTTGTGTCTCTTTTTATGTTTCCAAACAAGGTGGTGCCTCAAATTGTGACCTGAATATCTAGGTAATACTAAATCATCAAGTCACCCAATGTCACCCTTGATTGATGGCTCAAAGTAACTCCAGAAATATTTACGTACAGATAAATATCCCTGATGAGAAAATAAAATAAACAGTAGGAATCTTTCCAGCCTATTGCTTTAAAAATGCTTTGTAAACACAGCTACTTCATAAGTATCACATAACCGTTTCTATAGTTTATACTCTTTAACAGTTTATTTAGGAAGTTAACTTGTTTTATCGATTTAAATATTTGCTTGGATTCATTCAAAGTGATTTTGTTGGCTGTCTTTTCCTGTTTTAATTCCTTTTCAAATTATGCATTTAGGAGCAGCAATACAATGTAATACAATTGACATTGATATAACACCTCTCATGTCGGGAGGATATCTCAGAGCGCTTTGCGTAGTTAAGTAGTTGACTGGGCGCCCAGGCTGAGCGGTTGGGAGCTGAAGGTATATATGTGTTTGCATGTGGTGGAGTTGGGGTGTGGGGGTTTAGAGAAAGCAATCTTTCTTCTGTTTAGTTACATTCAGATCAGGTGAAAAATGTTGGAATAATAATGCCATTGGGTCAGCTTGCTTTTTTGGCTCACGAACAAGAAAAATTGCAAAACTATTTTGTCCTTGCTGAGCTGAGCGGTGGTTAAAGATGGCCACGGTTTGGGGGATAGAATCTTTGTGTGGTTTTATAGCTACGTAGACATGAAAGTACTCAAGGGTGGAGAAGAAACTGCAGTAGCTGCTTCACACGTTGGGATGACGCCTCCAATTGTCTGCAGAACAGTGTGCATGTCCTTAAAAGCAGCTGCAAATAGGTGGCCTCTTAAGATGAATAATGAACACATGACTGCCAACTGGTTGTATCTTGGCGTTGTCTTGTCACCCCAATTTGAGTGCTCTTGGTTGAACCATGGCTATTCAGAAACCTATGATCCCACCTTCCCTCGCGCACGAACGGAACTGTGTCGGGTCTTACAGCACTAATGGAGGAGAAATGCTGCAATAATAGCGAGAGAGCGGGTAGAATTGTTTTTAAAGCTGTAAATTCACAGTAAAACGGAATTTGCAGCTGGAGAGTAAGTGGGACTTTTAATGTCAAAATGTTAACAGAACCAATTCAGAACTGTAAATGGGGAGATAACTGCTTGGAACTTCTGCTTGACTGTAGCTGTTACTGACCTTATCGCTGTTTTCATTTTGTTGTGTGCCACACAAGTGTTGTGCGCTATTTAGCTCCTAGTTTTGTACAGGGGATAGGGGTGGTAATGGAGTTTAATATAAAATGCCAAGTCGTATAACTTGTTCTTATTGACGTGCAAACGACTTTGTGGATCAGCAGGCATGATAAAGGGAACAGACAGACTGTAAATAACCAGGATCCAATAAGGACTAAAGATTAAAATAAAACAATAAGCACCAGGAAGAATTTTTTTAAAAAAAATCAATCATTGTTACCTTATTCATTGAAGGGCATTTTAAAAATTAAATGCAACCCTGGTACGTGTTAAATGCTAAAATACAAAACCAATGAAACAGCGATAAAATAAGAAATACTGTACAAGTAACATAATTGCTCAGTTGTTTTCCATACCAGCGATAACATTGTGTGAATAATAAAGCAGGATTGTCTTTTATTTCCTAATAGTAATAAAATGATAAGTAAATTACCTGCAGTGTGTCTTTCACAGCCCATAATCGGACTTGTACTGTTTTCAGTGCATTGCTTAATAGGTGTAAATCAGTCAAAATGGAAGAGAGTGTATCATGAAGCTGACTTTTACAATAATTGGTGTCATAAAACAGGAGAAGGCTGCAGCTTATGTAATTGATCAAACTGGAAATTTTCCAGCCATGACCGAGGAATCCCAAACATTCAGCAGAAAATAGTGAACACCAGGGCAGATTGTTAATATCATCAGACTAGATCCTGGAGTACTAACACTGACATGCTCTGAATGAATGGGAGACAATGCAGAAAGAAGGAGCACGCACATCAAAAGTCTCAGGAAAACAGGTCAAATTAATTAACAAACACAGCAGCCAAATTTGGGTGGGTGTAGGTGAGATTACACGTGTGACCTCTTGCTATCCTCAGACAGCTGAGGATTTGGAAATCGGATGCATTTTACCAATTCAAATCTCAAAATGCAAATCTCCACACGGCACATCCGAAATTTGAATTTACACTTGCTCACAGACGTTACACTCAGCAGGACCCGAGGTATCAAACTGGTTTTGCAAAGAGGTGCTCAATGCCCATCATCCAAACTGTTCATTTGCCCCAGCTGTACTATTCATTCCCTCTGCGCAGGGACATTTATTTCCAGTTGATGGCTTGCCGCTCAGTCATATTTGTACAGAAAAAAGGTGCTTGAGCGTTTAGCTGTGATTTTCTTAATTTGCTGTCACCGATGTTAATTCTGCCAGGGTTAATTACAAGAAACTAAGGAGCCACAGCAAACAGACTGTACCTCTCTCACTCCAATCATAGCTGAGTTGTGGCATGAGAAAATTTGTTCATTAATGTGAATCCCCAAGGGCTGCAGCATGCAGTTTTCTGAATATGAATCATAAACTGCAAACCCCTGCAGGAAGCGCATGAGATAGGATTCAGAGGAGATTGACTGTTTCACTTTTATTGCTCTAGGAAAATGATGAACAGGCAGTCAGGAAATAAACCTGCTCATGACATTTTGTGGGCAAATTTTAATAATTTGTATGTTCAATTTACATGCTTTCAAATATTAAAATATAATGGACAGACACTGATATGACAACCTTCTGGGTGTTACAATGAAATACCTGGAGCTGCTATCGTGAAGCTGTAGCTCAAGACTTGGTTAGTGTGTGTTTTTCTCTGAATTCCTTCATTAACATAAACAGAAAGACTCACTTTAAGGTATGACAGTGGGGGTGGGGGGGGGGGAACAGGTCATAGCTGAAGGAGGTTTTAACAAACTGAGCGATGCTTTCCTCATTATGTCAAATCTGAGGGCACTCTCGGCATCTTTATTCATTTATTGTTTAATGTCATCAATCCTGCGGCTGCCACGCACTCCCGATCTGGCTGATTATTACAATGTGCATTGCAGGAGACTGGCACCAACTCAATCATGTCGGCTATAATCGCTGGGAAGTTGACGCACACGATTCTGACAGTGGCAGTTATACACAGGGGCTAGCTGCACATTAACTGCTGAAGGCGATGCTCTCGTGTCATATGGATGCTGTCTCCTGATAAACCACCTGACGATGGCCAAAACGCTTTATCAGCACCAGGAGAGAAGATTATAATTAGATCCTGGTCTCCATACTGTTTTCCTGTGAGCTGACTGATAAGTAAAGTCAGAAGCTTTTAGATTAAATTATGTGAATGATTTCCTGCACCGAGCTTACATTTGTACTTAGCAGCTGTAAGAAGGCTCTGAAACAAATACTTATGAACGTCTTTGCATAAATTGACTCAAACCTCGTTTTAGAACCATGAGAACGATTTTCAGAACCGCAACCTCTTGTGCTCTTTCAGGAAAAAGAAACATAATTGGCCATTTGAACCACCTGTTTCAATTAATTGTGGCACCGATTGCGTTTTATCTCACGAGTGTTTAGGTCGCAGCTAATTCCGGAAACGGTGAAAAGCGTTCGTGATTATGAGGCGGCATAAAAACGGACAATGACGCAGCTTAAACGTTACACATTGCAGAGTTCCATGGTCGTCGTTGCTTTTTGAAATTTTCATTTCACTTGTGGAGTCCTATAGCACAGTGGTTAGAGCACGTGCCTTACAAGCGGTAGACCTGGGTTCCATTCCAGGCAAGGCGAAACCCTGGGCAAGTTTCCTTCCACACGGCTGATAATAATCCCGAAAAAAAAACGCGCAATAATAAATTGGTAATTTTCAATCCACGACTGTTTGTGGGACACTGCTGTGCGCAATTGGCTGCTGCAGTTCGCCCACAAATATACAGTTAATTCACTTTACAGTATATTCTGTGAAGCGCTTTGAGACGTCTAGAAGATGTGATAAGGTGCTATATCAACATTATGACATATTCTACTGCTAAGAGATGATTCCTTGCGGAGCTCAGCAAAGCAAACTCGCGGCGCATATTAAAGATACACATATTACAGATATACCCCACTAATCTGCAACTGAATGGTAGATCAAGGAATGCAAAGAGAATCTTGATTTCAATGCTCCCTTCATTTTTACACTCCCGTTTGGTTGATTTTGTGCAAGTTAAATCTGTAGATTTTTTTTTAGTTGTGCTTTGCTTCAGGGCTCTAGCATGGAATTAACCCAGAAAATAACTGTCTTGCTGTCGCCTAACACACAACAAAGGTATGCTCAAACACTCACAGATGCATGCACACACACACACACACACACACACGTACACAAACACATATAACTGAAATAGATTTGCTTGAAATATGCCCCTGAGGCATTGCATGTAACAATTCTTTCCCTATTCCAACTTTGCACGTTAATGATGATAATAATATACTGACAGAATGTACTGTAAAGCGGATTGACTGTAAATTTTGTGGGCAACATACAGCAGCCAATTGTGCACAGCAGTGTCCCACAGATTGCAACCTATCATTTCCAGTTGGAAAAAACTAGCATTTGCTATCCAGGAGATGCATCATAGCATTTCTTGATAACAACAACAACAACAAAATTACATTTGTAAAACGCCTTTCACATCGGGAGGACATCCCAAGGCGCTGAAAAATTGCTTGGAGACTTCCTTGAACAATGGAAGATGAAGCCTG
This sequence comes from Hydrolagus colliei, assembly GCA_035084275.1. NCBI lineage: Eukaryota > Metazoa > Chordata > Chondrichthyes > Chimaeriformes > Chimaeridae > Hydrolagus > Hydrolagus colliei. The sequence goes on from CM068754.1 coordinate 13,798,326, forward strand.
CCTCCCAGTCTCATGGGTTGGTTTCATTTCCCTACTGTGCTTGAGGCTGTCTTTCTTCAGGGAAAGCTCGCTTCTGATCATAAATCAAAACTGAGACTCAAAGTCAAACCTCCTTGCTGGGGTTACAGGGCTGTGCTATTAATATTGTTTGTGCTTCCTGCTTCATGTTTTGCAGTTTGTGTGCATCAGTCTTTCCAGGGTAAAATCATACCCACAGCTGGCCTGCCAAACAGCAACATTTTGAGTTGAAGCCTCGGTGTTGCAAGACTATCAAGATGTGATTGATCCACCAGACTTGACAGTCAGAACATAGGAAAATTGGAAGAGGAGGAGGCCAATCATCCCTATGAACCCATTCCACCAGTTTATTAGATCTTGGCAGATCTTTTAATCCCAATGCTCTGCCCTTTTTGCCTTAACCCTTTATACCTCAATTACTCAAGTTGCTGTCTGTCTTTTAAATAGTATTTTTTCCAAAAATAAGCATTTCCCATTCCCTGGCAAAGAGCATGGCGTTGCTCAAGTCTTTGGCCTACTCTCTATAATTCACTGATAGGGGACTGGCACAGGGTCATTCTCACTTGCGGTCTCTGGTGCCTTGCTTTTTCTCTATTCGGCAGCTCACCTTGTATCTGGCTATGATCCGATGTTCATTGAGATCAGGAGACACAGCCTATAAATGCAGTGATCCTATCTACAACAGGGCCACGTACAATAAAACAGACTTTGCAGGCCTCACTGTGAAAACATTTTATGTAAACACTCAGTTGTATTTTTAGTACTGTAATGGTGATTTGATGTGCAATTCTTCTGTTGGTGGAAACCGCAATGCTGTCTTTTGAGAGACAGACGTTATAAGTGTTTCTCTACGAAAGCAGCGTCATTTACATACTGCAGTGGGATTATGGTTGACATCTTTGATGAAAAGCTAAATTCAATGTTATGAAAGTCAGCCTTTTGAACTTTTCGATAGAGGCCAAGTAAACTGAGAAGAGGAGCTTTTGAAAACGTCTTATGTCTGTAGGTCTTTAGATTGTGATTTGATTTTTTTTTTGGTCAGCCAGGTGTCTGTCACACGCAGAACCAATTACCATGCTTGAGAGAATTCAAAGCAAACTGAGAACTCCGTGCATCCCAACCTACACGTGGAAACTCCAGAGAGAGAGCTTGTCGGGATGGAATGTACACTCTCTCCCTGGAGAGATCCATCCTGCTTACCTAATTCCGAATGCTATTTGGTGCAGGTTGGCAAGAGCCAAGGCTTGCGGGTAGCCTTAGCTTTCCTGTTGCTTGTCCAGCTCCGACCACCCTACCCATTAGGGCTTTGGTTAACAGGGTTAACTGTCCTACTGACGAGCCAGTTAGCTGCGCTGTCATCAGCAGTGTCCCTAGGATCCTGATGACCAGCCTGGCTCAGGAAGCAGAGCACTGAGACCACACCACAGAGAGCTGGCTCGAATCTGACATTCCACTGCCAAACATGTCACCTTGGAGCCAGTTCAGCTCCAAAGGAGACTGCGCATACCTCCACCCACCGAGAGGATATCCTCGTTTAAAAGCTCTGATTTGTTTTGTAAATGTGTCGATGGGATTTGTGTCAAAGTGCCTCAGTATTTCAGACAGTAGTTATAGCAAGCAATCAGGTGCACATCAGGAGCTTTACCGCAGCATTCCCTGCATTATACACATTTCTGTATGTTGGGCGAAGGCATTTGTGCTTCTAACACTCTACAAAATGCAACAAGTGCGGCTTTTAACTGCAAGCAGCTTCTGGAACTTCATGCTGTGTCACATTTGTTAACAGCTCAAAGTAAAACAAAAATATGTGTTCCCAATTATTGTAAATTCTGTGAAATACAGTGTCGGAAATAAGTTTTTTTTAACCACATGGTATGCCGTTTCTGCGCTTCCTGATATAGGCCTAATGAATGCAACTGCATTTTCCTTAGGCTCAGGGCTCAGTTTGTACAGCCATGTGGAACTACTTTGCTTGGTCAAGGTTAAAAATGTAGCTGGTGCTTGTGAAAGCAAAAGTCCGTGGTTATCACTAGATCAAACCAGTGTGTTACTTGTTGCAATACAGTATCTTAATACACTATGCACAAGCTGATGTTGTAAACTTCCGTTGCACATTAAGAAAGATTAAAATATTTGGGAAGTAAGAATTACTAGCAGTTACAGTTATTTGTACTTCTTCATTCATAGAAGAACAGTAGGAGACTGTGCACTTTGAGCAGGTCAGCCGAGTTTTAAACAGTTGATGTTTGTGTCTTGTTTAATTTGTCTGATGCTTTTTCTGGAGGGATGGCTTGCTTGAATCATTTTTACCGTTTCAGGGAATTTACTTTCACCATTTCAATACATTTGAACGGCAATTCCCCCCCAGCCCCTCCCCCTAAATAAAAATAATGTGAAAAAATAATTGCAGTCGCATGTCATTATTATTACAGGGTTTGTTTGACCTCTCAGAATATAGAAATTTACACACAAAATTGTCACTTAGGTTATCCACACAGCTTGTGCATTGATGATGATTAATGGACTAAATGTAGGTCAAACAAAAGAAACAACATTGTAACAAAAAAAGCAAATAAGTAATGTCGACAGCGAGAATCTCACACAACACAAGTATGTTTTAGTAATGTTGCTAAACATGTGTGCTTTGTGGTTTGCAAGGTTACCCAAGAGGAATCTCATGCCTGAAATTCTAACTAGACTTAACCTATCCATTTGTCTTAACATACAAGATTGCCCACCAATTGTAGAGTGTACCTAAATTCAGTCTCGAATTAGAAGCCAGTCGTTTTTTAAGCTGCCAAATTTAGACCGAGGTTAGGGATTTTTCACAAGGTTGTTTGAAATTTTAAATAAGACGCTCATATGGGTAAAGAAGAGGTGGAATTTCAGAGCTCTGGAGTCATCAAAACTGTCTAGCGAGGACATTGTAAGATTCCCCCAATGATTTCACCTGTGTGTAGATCCCCAACTCACCTTTGTGTGTTCACACTTGGCTTTTCAACACTAAAGTGTGCCTGTAGTTGCACTTTGTGAATGTCTTATGTACGCAATTTAGCAACATAACAAGTCTTTGTGGATACCCCACATGGTATCAATTTTAGATATGTTTAACAACTAATTATTCTTGCATGCTGGGCAGAAAGACTCTGCAAGACAGATGGCTGAAACCTGCTGTAAGAAGGGATCATCTTAGAATTGCTACTCTGCCAGCCTAAATCCACTAATCTAATGCTATTATTGATTAGGTTCAGTAACTAGGATAAAATCTCACTACTGCAAATGTTATTTCCCTAGCACTGTGATATTTTAAAGTCAAATAACTGCTCGAGGTAAATGGCCTTTAGGCAAATAGTGGACAATTCATTTGCTGCAGGAAGGAAATTGGCAGTACAGTAGGTTGTTAAGATGTCACTAGCTGTATAGATTTTAAACAGCATCTGCCTTTGTATTGAAGTCATACTCTGCACAAAACACATCAGACACAGGAAATGTTTGTTGACAATTCACCTTTACTCAGGATGTGGCAAGTGCTCACACTCAATGTTCTTCCAAGTGACAGTGAAGAACTGATCACTGCCAGGATTTATGTCATGAATCACAGATAAAACAAGTCTGTTCTTTATTCTGGATTATCATCATCCGATTGTGATTCTTGCAGCACACAGCATCTTAAAATAAAACTGTCCAAGTCTTAAGTGGGTTGACTTAAATGGACACTGTCCCTTTTCCTGTGTCGCATGTAGGCATTTTTTTTTCACATACACCCACAACATATATTTCAGATATTCTGCCTTGTCAGGTGATTGCAATTTGCATACTTTAAACATGCATCAATTGGATCAGGTGCTTAAATAATACATCAAATTATTTTTGTTCTGTATTTTTCAGAAAATTGGGACATCCTTCCGATGTGAAATGTGCTCTAAAAATGTAATTTTTGTTGTTGTTGTTGTTTCAAGCTCTTTTATTTAGTTCCCTTACGAATGTGTTTTTACAGCTGTCTCTTAGCCTGGAATCTGAGTCCTTTGAGAAGGCTTCTTAACACAATGTTCCAACTGCTAGCCTTGAGTGCTATTTAAATTGTGAGTTACAAGCCTAGATTGTCCTATAAAGAATTCTGTTTAGATCTAGGAGATCAATCAGAAATACTATTGGAGAAAAAGCTAAACGTCTTAGAAAGTAGGTTGTAGAGGAATTATTCTATTAGACTCCAGTTCTCCCACTGTCATGATTACTCGAGATGTCTTAAAGCTCTTCAGAGAATATACTGTCAAGTGAATTCACTGTGATTAAAATTAGGAATACAATAGAGTTATGTGCACAGATATGTTTCACAGATATATATATTCAAAACACATACAGTGTATCAAAATTAGTTATAGTATGATATGAACAAATACTTGAAGTTATCGTTAAGTAGGAACATTTCATTATTTTGTAACAAAACCATTAATATTTTTATACATGTTATAACAAAATCATTCATCTTTAATGTTGGTTAAAACTTTCATTCATCCATGGCAGATGTGCGTTCTGACAACTTTATTTACCAGAAATCCTATTTTGGGGGGATCACGACCTATCGTTGACCAATTGGGTGGGGGGGGGGGGGGGGTGGGGGGAGGTGGTGGAGGGGGGGAAGCAGTAACGTATTCAACTAAAATATTTGTTCAAATGTTGCACATTCTTCATTCTTTTCAATTTCCATGTGTGTAGGGGGTAAATAAGGTCAAAAGGTACTTCATTTTATGGAGAATTGCATTAGTAACAGTACTGATATTTGATTGTTAGCTGTCTTTATAGAATAATAGACTTAATCAGCCGTGACCTTAAGAGGTTGATAGACTGGCAAAAGCTCTCATAGCCAAAGGCATCAAGTGTATAATATTGAAGTCCAGATCTACCGCTAACATGGGGCAGAGTGAATGCAATTTAAGGCAACCATGGTAACTTAGCTGTGAAATCTCCTGGGTGATTACCTTGTGTTTTACAGCTCTTATGCTGAGGTGGGAGGGGACAATTTGTGATAATAATACTTCAGATTACCCCATATCTTGTTAACACCTGAGCAACACTTGATAGTTAACTAATGCAATTTGGGCTCGTCCTGTGCACTGTAAAGAGCACTCCTCTCTAGGCATTTGCATATGAACAATGAGCATCATTACTGCATGAATCAGCCATAATTATTAGGCTAATGACACAGCTATTTCACTTGAGTTTATGTGGAGCACATACCAATTTAAAAAATATGGAATATATATAATATTTAGAAGATAAGTTCTGGATTGCTTTGACCCTGAAATAGGTTGTGTTACCTTCAGATTTATTAACAATTGATGACTTTCAGTTGTTCTAGATTTACAATGCACGTTGTTCTGCGCAATTGTCTGAATATAGTTGGGAGTCTGGAAACTTCCTATTTGACAAAGAGCTCTGGTATCATGACATTGATCTAGATCAAAGCCTCATATTACACTGCTGTCTGAACTTCAAATGACTGCACACAGTGTTTCCGAGTTTCTTTTTGCAACATTAGCCAGTCTAACTCTGGAGTGCCGATGGAGGCATTGGTAACCATGACAGATGAATCGCACAGTTCTTTCTAATGGAATCGGTGTTGGGTGCCAATGGGTAAATCACGAATTACCCATACCCTAATGTGTGTTTCAGCAACTCTGGTTCAGCAAGTATTGGTTGATGTTTGGTGTGAATTTCTGCTTTTCCGGGAAAAGAACCCAAATCTAGAATCTGAATATTACCCGAAAGAGGTTCATAAGAGGAAGTCAGTATGATAAAAGTGATTGTGTCTGGTTTTGCATGAATGCTTTACATTAAGATGGAATAATAATAATGCTTGCATTTGATATAGCTCCTTATCACGTGTTCGAGATCTCAAAGCGCTTCACAATATACTGTAAAGTATAGTGACTGTATATATGTGGGCGGAACGTGGCAGCCAGTTGTGCTCAGCAGTGTCCCACAAACAGTTGTGCATTGAAATGACCAATCTATTATTGTTTTTCTGAGGGATTATTATCAAATGTGTGGAGTAAGGAAATTTGCCCAAGGTTTCGCCCTGACCTGCCGGGAATCGAACCCAGGTATTTTGCTTGCAAAGTAATCGCGAGGAATAGAGGTAAAGCCTTCACTGTTTAGGAGGTGCGAGTGTTGTGCCAATAGCTCTTGCGGGTGATGCAGCAGAAGGTGGATGGGGTAGTTTGGCTCAGGGCATTAGACTCACGGAAGTGACATCACATCACTGAATGGATTATAGCTCACATCAGCTAATTTATTTGAGGTTGGGGTTTCCCACCTCATAAGCATAACTGGATTCAACCAGGAGTCAGCCTCAGCATAAATCAGGTTTTAGTCTGTATTCAATCAGTATTTTATATAAAAAAATTAGTTGTGTTTCCGTGCAACACTGTAAAAGCGCTTTGAGATATCCTCTTGACATGAAAGGTGCTCTGTAAATGTAACTACTGTCACAGTGAATCCTATGAAGTGCTCTAAAATGTCCTCCAGTCACGAAAAGACATTGTATCAAATGCAAGAATTATTATTGTTTATGAAACAAGAGCAAATGTTTCTCAAATATGCGTTAACCGCTGACTCTGCACAAAGCTATTTTTTTTCCCTGAGTTTATGAAATGCAAAATATGAAATGGAGACACTTAGGGTAATTCTCAGTTGTCAGAGAAAACAAAGAAGTATCTTATTGATTGTGACTTGCTGTTGGGTAAAAGCCAATGCACAATTGAGTGGGAGTAGTATGGCATACAGCTTCCTGGAATATTAATGATAAAAGGTTGGTCCAGAGTGACACCAACATTGTTTTCTCCTAGAGTGACACCATTTGACTTAATGCATTCTGGCCTGTGCAAAAATATTAGCATTTCATTGTATTCAGTGATAGTTGAAACACAAATGACAGAGTTCCTACTGTCCCTTCCGCAGGCTGTGAATCGAAGAAAAATGCCACACTATAATTTTAAAGTGAAAAGCCATGATTCTGATTGGTAGGCACTAAACTGAAATTGTATTTTTGTGTGCCTGCAATATGACTTTTTTTTGGTGAGTCTGTATATACTCGTTTTGTCATGTATATCTGTCCTGGTGTCTGAATTTCTCCTTTATTTTTAAATGTATTTCCCCTTCTCATGGCTGTCCAGATCAAATCTCCTATTATTGGAGTTGGTTTGAGCGACCGTCACTGTTTAGGGTAATTTTCAGTACAGAGACCGAGAGCAATCTACCCACTTACTTCCTTTTTGGTATCTTGACCTTTCCCTAGCTGCTCACTTGAACTTCCCCCTAACACCGCAGTAAAAAAATAGCTGAATCATGAATCAGGATGGTGAGTGCACATCCTACCACCATGTGGCACAGTGGATTACCACTTCCATTGCACAGCCTTCGTTTGGTTTGACTTTATGAACTAAATACTGAAAATTCAATTTAGTTGCCTGTCACCTAAAGATTAGAATTTAACACATAATAATCCCTGCATTTGATATAGCGCTTTTCACATCTTCTAGATGTCTCAAAGAGCACCACAGAATGTACTGTAAAGGGAATTGACTGTATAACTGTGGGTAAAACACGGCAGCCAATTGTGCACAGCAGTGTCCCACGAACAGTCGTGGATTAAGGTGACCAATTTATTATTGGGTTTTTTCTTGAGGGATTGTTGTCAGATGTAATCTGTGTCTATAACTAGAAAAATCCTGCAGTATTATAAACTTATGATTGACCTGAGCAGAACTGTGTGTTAGCCTGGGATAGTGAGAGAAGTGCTCCTACTTCTAAAGTTTGTGGATTCAAACTACATCCCCCCCCTCCCCCTACCTCCACACCTGTTGGGATTTTGAATTCATATAATCTAGTCCTGCGCTGCAGGGCTGCAAGTGGGGGAGGGGCTGCTGGTTTGTCAGAGAGGCCGTCTGTCAGATTAGACGGATTTAAACCAAAATTCCATCTGCGTGTTCAAGTGGACGTTAAAAATTCCTTGCAGGATTCGAAAAGAGAAGCGATTTTCACCCGATGTCTTGTGCAACAATCCTTTGAGTAACGTTGGTCAATCACTTCACGGCCATGTGTTGTACCCACCAAATCCATGGTCATTTCACTTTGCAGCACATCTTGTAAATTTAAGACCCTCCTCCTGAAGTGAAGGGTGCTATCTCAGATACGAGGTTTATTGTTATTTTACATGTTAAATTGCAAGTTACCTTGTCAGGATGTATCTCCATGCATTTGCATGAAGAGATGGTAGGGTGAGATCAAGAATACTCTCAAATCTTGATCTCTGTTGAGGGCAGACTGCTTTGAGCATTACAATGTTGGGTCACACACAGCGAGCATTACTGATGGAAGGCTGATGATCTGAATGTCAATTTGTTTTTGCTATCAGCACAGAACCTAAGGAATAGCCACAGAAATCTAGTAAAAAAAAAGGCAGCAATAATGTGCTAAGTATTACACTCCAGTGCATTTTTCCATATGGAAATGAAATTTGTTCCATGTACAGCAACAATAATCGTTTATAAATAAACATTATCTTGACTGGGGTTTCTTGTTTTATTGGTGGTGTGCTCCTGAAATTGCATAGCACAATCAATGTATTGTCCAGTGGGACTGTTCTATTAGGGTGTGATTCAACAATGATTTACACAGCAATTACCCACTCTGATCTAGATTTTCATGCTCTCCTAGCTGACATCAGTGAGCCATGGCCACGGATAAAGCCTTATTGTGTGCCTGTAGACATATCTTATGTCCAAAGAAAAGGTCTTTAGAAGCGTGATACTGTTTAGCATTTAATATGCACCACAAACAAGGGGGTATCTGTTGCTGTTGTACGTACTACCTGAACTCCTACAGAATCTTAATCAGAGGGAACCAGAGTTAAAACACAGTGCGTCTTTATGCCATTTGGTTGAAGGTTATTGAAAATATTGAATCATGCAAACCGCAGAGGTTTTTTTTAAAAAAAGGATTGCATCAGGATAGCCCGAGGATATGATTGTTCTATTAAATGCTGTCTTTTAAGGTAATGCAGCATGCGGTGTGGCTTAGGAAGCAGATTTAAACCAATCTCTGCAGTTTAGAATATCTGCTAAGATAGTATTTTTGTTTCGTAAGTGGACAGATTTGATATAAACATGTGTGATGTAATAATAATCAGGCTGATGTGGGGACTCCCGACATAAAAGGCGCTCTGCAAATGTAATTTTGTTGTGGTTTGTTGATGTTGAAAGTTCTCTTGGAAAATTTTAAAGCATTTTGCTCAGATTTGAACGATTACCATCCATGAGGTTTGGTGATGTTAGAGACAACGAAGGAGACAGAACGTCTTCTTTTATTTCATATTGACCCTGTACATTTTAAATTGTTCACCTGTACAACCTATCAATAAACCTCGCCCACGTCCAGCTTCACTGCTCGAGGGATCTCGTTTGGAAAGAAAACCCTCTCTAATGAAATGGTGTGAAAGGTGAAGTACATTCAAATGGATGTTATGCAAATATTCTTTTAACAGGGGCACATTAATTGTGGGCAGCGAGCAATCCGGCTCAGAAATGAATGCGTTATTTCAACTGAAGAAAACCCCAAACTCTTAAACACTTCTCTTTGCTGAATGGTAGCTAGGAGCTGGCTAGGATCCGGCTTTGTTCTCCCAGAAATGGTTCAGCAAGTTTTTGGCAAACATAACAGCGCCCAAGGTCCCACTCCACCTCCTTTCGACAGCTCTGTAACTGTCGGGCCTTGTTTTGCATTGGCTTTTCTCCTCGCATTGGTATTCATTGGAAAACATAGTTGCATTGTTGCCTGTTTGATCAGCAGCGAGTCCTTCAATCGAATTAAGAAGCGTTGGATTCCTGAATCGCATGCTGACTGCCCTGTCTGGAAACTTACATTTCTGCCGACTGCCAAAGGTTCGAGAGGAAATTATAGTCGGACAAGGTGAAAGTGTGTTAAAGACGAGAAATAAACAGGGAATGAGAGATTAGGATGGGACGAGACGGGATACATTTAGAAAACAGTCAGATTGCTTAAATGATAAGGGAAAAATGTTTCCAAACATATTCGATAGAAGGTCGGGCTGAGTTTTCCATTCATCAATAATTTGTGACAGGATTATAAACCCACTTCCCAAATAGTTAATTAACGGACTAAACAAGATTACATTGTTCTCATCTGTAAATTCACGACAAAAAACAAATGTACTGCAATTCAGATTTTTATACGAGTAGTGAGTTCAGATTACGCCAATGTCCGGCTTCTCAACAATCCATCAGTCCGTCAGCGACCATTATGTTAACACCTCCCTGACATCAGGTGCTTCCTAAGATTTTATCAAATCTTTGTGATTGCCTTAGGATCAGACATTAGCACCTTCCGACGGCAAATGTGCCCACAGCAGCCTCTGAGTCCTATTTACACATTTGTAAAATCAAAAATGTCAATACAAAATACAGTAATTTGGGGGAATTTACCACCAAATGTGACAACATTATTTTCCTTTCATCATTGTCTGAATCGCTTTTTTGAAAGCAGTCATTGCTAAAAAAACAAAGCTGTCAGCACATTTGCTAACACAATGCATCTATAAATATTCTGGACTGGAACACTAACTTGTCACCACTATCATTTAAAAAATATATATTTGGACTTTTACCAGAATAGATAAGGAGCTTTCCCTCATCAGACAGTTGGTCGATTTCTGTACTGTATGAACTGGAACCTATTCCTGTAATCAATAACTAGGGGCATGAGTATGTTGAAGACTTAAACAACTACAACAACAACAACAAAATTACATTTATAGAGCCTTTCACAAGCATGATTTAAAAATGAGCTAGCCAGAATTATCCTTTGTTGCCTGTGTACTGACTGCTAACTTTAAACACTGTTAAATTTGTTCCATGCTAAAAGTCACCCAAGAACTTAAACTTGTTGCGAAATATCCATTTAGTAATAGCAGCCAAATAACACCAAGCTATTCACCTTTCCAGTACGTATTGAAAACTTAATATTTAGTTTGAAGTGATATTTGACTACCTGCTTGTGTTTTTAAACTATTCATTTCCTTCTCCGAGGTGAAGAATGCCAGTGTTCAGAAATGGGATACATTTTCACTTTTGACTTCCATTGTGAGTGTCAAGTGGTTTCATTACACCAGGGCCAGATGTGGAGCAAAGCTCCTACCACTCTGACCCTTAAATATGCCTCAGCTAAAACTATAGAATAGTACCCTATGTTGCACCGATGGGAATATTTCCAGTTCTCACACCAGCCATCTGGCCTGTCTTAGTCCTGAGATTCTTAATGTAAGTGTTTATTTGTACTGATTTATGAGCAGTTTTGTGCTCTGAGTCCACACTCAGCATACATTGTGTGGGGACTACCCAAACCCACTTCGTATAAGCCCTTGCAGCTGGTAGAGAGAGAGAGAGAGACTCATTTCATCAACCTGGGCTCCATTCAAACCCCCAAAGCCCAGCGGTGAAAGAATAGACCCTGTAACTTCTGCATTATTAAATAACAATTGACGTGTGGAATAAAAACAACATTGCCTTTATTCATTAGAAACATTAATAAGGCATAAGGTATGAAGAAATAACCGGGTGAGAGTATTACTAAGCCATTGTGTGAAGCTTTGATTATTGCGTCTTTATTTGCTGTTATATTTGCGTTGCCTGGCTGCAGAGAACATTCATAGTTTCTTTCATTGCACCAGTTCGAAAAGATAGTTTGCGACCTGATTCCACTTCTGTTGCAGCAACAGTGATGAGGTGGACATTTCAGCGGAGACCCGAGTTCTATTTTTGGACGCCACTTTCTATCTCGGGCTTGAAGAGCACTCTGGTCTGAGGTTATCGTAACCCAAGTGCGCCAGTCGGTGAGCCGGCCCAAGTTTGGTCATTTCACTGAGGTTCAAGTTCGCGCCACTTGGCCCAACTCGAACTGAGTACAGCTGCTCGCGTACAGGCTTTTCAACATGTGCAGTTGCACTTTACAAAAAAAACAACATGAAAGGGTTTCGAAACCTCTGAAAGTGGCTGCGTGCGTGCGTGCGTTCAGGCGTGGGACTTCAACTCATGCACATTGTGTCGAGTTTTGGAGCTTAGTAGCAACATTAACCGAATCAAAGTTATATGAATGTTTTTTTTTCTGCAAATTCATGATAGGCTGCTAACTCTGAAGTTATCAGTCAGTCAGAAACCACAACTGGAACAATTCACATCATCATGAACCTTTACTATCAGATTTTTGTTCCTGTTTTGATTAAATGTAAGCCACTTAAAAAGTGCAGCACAAAATCCATTGATGGCTGGGTAGGTTGATGGGTAACCTAATTTAGCTACAACATGCAAAATACACCCATTTCTTGAAAATGCTCCAGCGCTCTATCAAGTTGTTGTTGTTTGAAATCTTTTTACATTGTTTTCTTAATTGCAATTACGCGTGAGGAAAAATAATGGGAAACTGTTTTGGAGAAGAGCAGGGATTAGAGTAAAAAGTTCTAGTGGGAGCACCAGCACAGACGCAGTGATAAAGATTCCATTACAGCAATGCTGTGGTGACAATTGTACACAAATATCATATTATTTTGCACTCATATTATCTCGTATCCAGCCCGCTTACTATCACCTCCTATAGTGTCACTTCCTACCTTTTGGTCACTCACTCTCTATAATCCCAGTCCATTTCTAAGCAGTGTATTTATTTTTGGGTGGAACATTAACATTTTTAATAACCAATCGCCACCTGTTTGGCCCCTTTTATTTCATACTAAATGTGTGAAAAACGTAAACTTCATTGTTATGCTAGCTGTCACTTCAAGTTAAGTGCATGTCAAAGAGACAAGAAAAAACATGGGGACTGTTTCCAGATTGTTTGGTAACCTTTTATTGATTGTTCTGAGACCTGCAAGGTTTGAAAAGACATAAGATTTACCCCTGCCTGTGGCTATTTTGGTCCCAGTTTCTGAAGCGTGTGCGCTCGTGTGCTTTGCTGGTTCTCTTTGCTGGTATAATAATACCATGGCTCCACCTTGGAGAGGAAATGGAAAGATCTTAGCTTGCGGTGTGGCACCTAACCCACCTCATCCGGTTGTGGTTTCAGCAGCGGTAATTCCAAGACAGTTGGTCCGTTTCTAGGAGCGAAATGGATATCAACGGCTCTGAAACAGGCGATCCCGAAATCAACAGGGTGATTCAAACGTTGCGTTCCAAAACGGAACCAAAGTGGAAGAAGAATCAAGACAGCGAAGGGTACAATGTTGAAGTCGAGTCCCATTGACCCAAAAATAAATAATAGTGAGGGAAAAATAAAAAAAAGTGAGGGAAAACAGGTTTTCCAGCTACATTTGAACTCCACAGAGATTAAACACCTCACTGGAAGAAAGTGCAGCTATTGTGTCATTTGCTGTGCGCAAATGGCTGCTGCGATTCGCCCACAAATATACAGTCAATTCACTTTACAGTATATTCTGTGAAGTGCTTTGGGACGTCGATAAGATGTGAAAAGCGCTATATCAAATGCAAGGATTATTATTATTATGATTTGCCCCTGGAAAAATGTAGTGTTGCATTGCAAAGAACTATCAGCCGTTGTAGAGGGATTTTGAACTGCACATTATTCAGCACTGAATGGTCTGGGTTTTGCTTTCACCATCAAGTGTTGTCAAAGTTGCTAATGTGTTAGCAACAGTTGCAAGTGAGCCAAAGTGACGCGAAGGTACACATGTTTTTTCCCCCAAAGATTCACAGAGTGGGCTTGATAGGCCAAATGGCCTATTCATTTCCCTTTGTTCCCAACGTTACTTTCCCTTTCACCAAATGGACTGCTGATGAGTGAAAATACCGAATGCGCATTTATCCGTAACATTGTCACTCAATGGGTAAAAGTGTCAGTTTATTTATTGCTGCTATAAACATTCCGTAGTTCAATGGTTAGAGCACTCGCCTTACCAGCGTGAGACCTGTGTTTGAATCCAGGCAGATCAGGGTGAAACAATGGGCAAGTTTCCTTACTCCACATGCCTAATAATAATCCGTCCCCAAAAAAACACAAAAATAAAATTGGTCATTTCAATCCACGACTCTTTGTGGTATTTGTGGGACACTGCTGTGCGCAATTGGCTGCTGCGTATCGATGACAAATATACAATCAATTAACTTTACATTACATTCTGTGAAGCGCTTTGAGACATGGATAAGATGAGCGCTATATCAAACGCAAGGATTATTATTATTATTATTATTATTATAATAATTCTGTTTGCACCAGTACTTGGATGAGACTTGGCTGGCATTGTTTCTGTTGCCCCATGTTTCTGCCCCAAAACAGAAGTTGCTGGGAAAACTCAACAGGTCAGGCAGCATCCATGGAGAAAGGAAAGTGAGTCAACGTTTCGGGTCCACGATCCTTCGTCAGAACTGGGGCATGTTGGGAGGGAGAGGTTTTTAAGGACAAGTTAAAGAGGGGGAGGCAGGACAAGGAAGACAAAGAAGGCAAAGGAAAAAAAAATGTTTATTGATGGGTTAAATAAGTTCTGCCCATATCGTCACACTCAATGTCAGCACTCTGTCAATGATAACCTCAAAAGGAAAACCAGAAACCATAGGGTTTGTGTTACAAAACAGTTTCGCAGGAAGTTTCACAACAAACAGGAGGCAAGTGAGAAAACTGATGCCAATGTATTACTTTGGGCTTCCAGGAGATGGAAAATCAATAAAATGATCTATTTTTAAAATGTTTGCTGCACCTGAGATGTCAATGTTTGGAGATTCAGAATATCTTGAGTTTCCTGTTGGAAACTAGAGTTGTTATCTTACTGGGGTTTCCGTGCTTTTCTTACCCTATAGATTCCATGTAAGAACCTTGGCATTGCTGCATTACTCCACTCCACAGGTGGATCAACGCCCTTTGTTGAATAGGCTTGTACAGCAGTCTCCTCCTCAATGGTTACTTGGCAGCTATTAAGGGGAATGGCATTGACATTCTTGTGGCAGACCTGACAGAATTCCTGGCACTGTGTAAAATGCCTAAAATAAGTGAAAGTAATCAAATTTTCCATTGATTTACACCAGCCTAAAATCATGGAGATAAATATTTACACACAAGTAGATCATTATTTGGGGAAGGATGAGTTTGCAAGACTATCTGGAGGGCACGGGGAAGTGGGATAGATATGGACAGCTTTTTTCAAAGAGCCAGCACTGACACGATGGGCCGAATGGCCTCCTTCTGTGCTATATAATTCTGTGATATGGCCTTCAGCCTCAATGTAATAACATGTTTTCATCTTTAAATTTAATTAGCTTTGGAACAAATTGTGACCATTGAAATGTTCTACCCATGGAAAACAGAATACATAATGCAGTAATTATGAGCTACCATTCTGTCTGTTTATAAATACGAATGTTTTGTTGTTTGACGGGTTTCTTTTCCCTGCGGTTACAGTTCTATCCTTTTGTAGCTCCCCACCTATGTAGCGAGATCAGGTTAGCTTATTTAATCATATGTATAAGCAATTGTGAAGCATGTGGGAGTTTGAATTTAGGTCAGGATCCACTGATTGACATGTTGATGATCTCCTCAGGTTGTGCTGCTTGCAAAGCAAGCAATATCAGCCTTACAGCCCTTGAAGTGTGGGTTGTTGCAGGACACAAATAGTGCTGTGTATTCCTGAATTCTGAGTCCTAAACTCTATTTATTTGTAGCTACCTAACTGCTAATATATTCAATTGTAAATCAAGCCTACAATATGTTTGCATTTTCGCTTTTGAAATACCATGTGCATTGTAAAAATGCTAATGTTTGCCACAAACCTCGGTTTAAAACAAGTACTTCAAAGTGTTCAAAGCAAGTAGATAAACTGTGAAGATAGTAGCACTTACCAACAAAAATGACAGGCTGATAAATGCAATTCTGAAGTATTTCAACTACTTGACTTTGTAATACGCCTAATCTAATCATCAGGTACATTACTCACTAATTATTGCACTTCTTCATGTTCATTATTCCTTAAATGCAATTTAGCTTATTACAAATCTGTCTAATAGGTTATGGATACTGTAGTTTTCTGAGATTTTTGGAGCGTCTAGTTTTGCGCTCCTATAACCTCAACATTGTTGTGCATAATATTTTTGACATTCTATGCAAAGCTTTTATGATCCAGTTGATAAGAATTCAGAGCAAAAGCCATCAGATTTATAATATAAAAGTAAACCACTTTATCCTTGATTGCTTTTAGAGGTTGATTATGGTTAACATGGTATATAATTGTAAACATTACTGCAACTAATATAATAAAGGGGCTAAATGATCAACCACAAGTTTAATTAGCTGGTGTTTCAAATTAATAATTGACATTTTAATGCCGATGGAGGGATTGCTGTATAGTATTTAATCCTCCTAGCAGTATGGTTCATTCCTCATTATATCTCACCATGTGAAGCATTCAGTAGATCTGTTTACAATACTGGAAAATTGGTTGGAGCTATTTGGTTATCTTCCAACAGCAGTTGAGCTCTGCAGAGATTAAATGCTTCATTTTTATAACAGATATTAGTATTAGCTTTTTGTATTTTGTGGGTGGTGGGTTGGGTGGGGGGGGGGGGGGAAGAAAGAGCAGATGCCGGGTTTTACTTGCAACAGATAAGATTCAGTGTGTGCAATCTACTATTTAAATTGTCATCTTGAATTTGTTCACTAATTAACTGATACAAAATGCAGCCGAAAGCTCATAACAAATCAATGCAGGCTGAATGAACAGAAGTGTCCCTTGCTGAATGTCTCAGGAGAATTATCTGTGCAGGTTGAAGCTTGCACACTCCTTTATATATTTTTTTTCTTCAGGGTATTAATTGTCTCTTTCCCCCACTGCCCACTCTTCTTTCCACAAAATCGGTTGTTCGGCGCATCAGGGGACCCGGGCGCCTTCAGTATTCCTCCTGACAGACGTAAATTTGATCCATCATCCTGGCGTGGCACTCTTGTCAGCTCATAAAACTCTCCGCTAACTGACATTCCACATTCATTTCTTTCAATTTCCTTTCCCCATTGTATTTTCAGTCACTACGAACAGGATCGGAATGCACTACGAAGGAAAGAATGGGAAAGACGGAACCAAGAAGTCAATCAAGATGAGGATCTGTTTGCTTCGAGTTTTAATCTTTTCAGTGAGCCCTACAAGGTAGCCTGGTCCAAATGCAATAAAACATATTTTGGGTTTGGGAGGCGGTGGTCGGGGGTAACTATTTATTGAGTTATTCAGCAATTTCTTATCCTCAGCACTAACAATATGGAGTGTTGTGTAATCACATGGAAACTGCAGCAGCAGAATTCAGGATTATGTACCTAGCTGGTTAATTGGTTCACATCACTAATTACTCATAAAATTCAGGCAAATTTGTACAAATGCGCCAGAATCGTTGGCCGTTTACATGCTGTGAAGTTTGCAACATATGGACGGCTTGTGTTCATAAAACCACTTTCAAATCTAACAACTATTTGACTACTAAGTAACAATGTCTCTCGTTGTTGATTGAACTGTGAAACGCGAGTGGCTAAGAATCAAAGCTCCATTGTTTTCACTCTGGCCAGCAAAATGGGCACAAAGTGGAAACATTGCAACATGACTTGTGTATAATTGAGATCAAAATAAATGGTGGTGTAGTGGGCGCCCAGAGGTAAGTGGACAACTTCCCTTAATATTCTTCTGAGTCAAAACTAATATAGGAAAATTGTTCAGGAGGAATTCTACCTGGGGCTAGATTTACTCTTATTGCAAAACATTTCAGCGCCTTGGGACGTCCTCCCGATGTGTAAGGAGTTGTTCTGAAGCAGTAACTGTCCAGCTTGGGAAGTCCTCCTGACTTGAAAGGCGCTATACAAATGTAAATTTGTGATGGTGGTGGTTGTTGTTGTTTTCCTCCAGAAAGCCTCCAGAGTTTTGCACATTTTTAAGTAGATCAATATCTTTGAAACCAGGTTTTACGTAAGGTCTTTTAAGAACCACAGTGAACCCATTTTCAAATTGAAGACTGATTTGCCGTGCTTCTGAGTATTCTACATTGCTTCATTTATAGAGTGAACCGAGACCCAGGTACAATCGATAGCCATGTAAGCATAAAGTAGCACCCTCTCTGTAATTGAACTAAGGTTTGGGAGGGGCATTGCTGGAGGAAATGGAGAACAAATGATATATAGGAGGCACTCATAGTGCAAAGGTGCAGCACAAACTGCCTGTCAATGACTCTCATTGTCAACAAGCTTCAAAACACTGGGCCAAATAAATTCATCATGATTCCCAGACACTTTTCCATTGGTAAACCAATCCAATGCCAGCACTGGGAGTAACTTTTGTTTTTAATCATTGGTGCAAATCAGTCGATCCAGGGTGCAAGAGGCTGGGGTGGAGGCAATTGTATGCAATGAACATAAATTAAGGTTTTGTACAAAAATTGCACAGTTCAATTTATGTAGTGGAATTTTTTTTTAGTCACTTAACAGATATTGATGAAAACGGATGCAACTGTTGTAAACTCTGCCATTTACCTGCTTGCATGTGCTTAACTGCGAAAAAGCATTGAGCATTTAAGTGCCCATCATTTCAAAGCCTAAATGAGCCTTTTATGAATCCAGTGTTATCTCGTCACATTATTCATGGGTAAGGAGTTGTTCTCCTTGTAAATGGATAAATAGTGACGCTTAAGCATTTTCATAATATCCTGCTGCTTTTTCTGCAACAGTGAGATCTAATATGGGTTATGTTCAATTTAACAAAAAAAAGCACGTTATTGATTGTAATATGACAGTAGATATCATATGTCTCGCAATTATAAATAGACACATAGTCTTTTATAGTGAGTTTCACATCCTATTTATTTATTTTTCTAATAATTGCAACTTATCTAAAATGTATTTGTTTAATTGGAGTAATTAATTCTGCAACATGTTAAATCATGGTTTTGAAAGATTACATTTCAGTTTCAACTGAGCAACACAGTGCTATTTTACAGTTAAAACCAGTTTACATTCAAAGAATGTTTCACTAGCTGTTGTTTTCGGATGCTTTTATATGGGAACTCAAATAAGAATGTAGTTACCCAGAGGGCGAAATGAATGACCTTCTAAAGGATTAGATTTGTATCCCTTGACTTTGCTCGTAATGTGGTAGAAAGGGGATGCCTCACACTGTATACTCTGTTTAATGTGGGCATGAATGTGACTTAATTTCGAAGTATAGCACACAAATATATTATGTTATTTACTGATAAACTGAGTGAGTTGAATAAGTAACTAAATATGATTACAATTGAAATGATTTTTGATTGTCCCTTAAAATAATTATTGTTAGTTTTCTATGCCATCTAATTTCTTTCAGACCAACAAGGGTGATGCTCTATCAAACCGTGTGCAGAGCACGTTAGGGAACTATGACGAAATGAAGGATCTGCTAACGAACCGTTCGAACCAGAGTCATCTTGTGGGAATCCCCAAGTCTATGATTCCGCAGACGCCTGTTGAGAAAATGGAACAGAGTTTCTTCGCAGAACCAAGGACCAAAGTGGCTCAGTCCCACCAAAGTAACAGTCTTCCTTCATCGTGCATGCCTCCCCCTTCCTCTTCGTTGTCCTCAAGCTCTTCATTATTACATGGACATCAGAGTAACAAGAAATCCAGACTGGAATGGACTCGCAATGCTCATCCCTCTGGAGGTGGACACGGTGCACAGGCTAACAACCAACCCAACAGTCAGCAGAGCAGAGTGAAGCATACAACGACACTCGAGCAAGCTCAGGACAGGTACAATGAACCATACTGTAGTCAGACTGAACTGCACAAAAGCGATCACCAGCCTGACGTGGATGAATGTGTTAAATCCCAATCATCCAGTCCTAATGCTTCACGTTCCAAGCGACACAGTCACTCCAAGCCTGTCACTGGAGATCATTCCTATAAAGACAGCTGCCATGTAAAATCTCCTATTGAAACCGATGCTACTACCACTCATGCTTGTGGATCCCCCGCCCCCTCCACGTCCCTGATACCAAGTGGCAGTACGCTTTCTGCTCAGAATTTTCCTCCAGGACTCCACTGTAAGTCAAGCATGGTACAGCAGAAGCCGACTGCATATGTGAGACCCATGGATGGCCAAGATCAAGCCCCCTTTGAGTCACCTGAGCTCAAGCCGCTGATGGAAATTGAGGACGCCTTTAGCAGCCAATCCTTTGGAAGTCTGCTGGATGGAAAAGCTAGCACAGCAAACACCAAGTGCAAATTGCCAAAACTGACAATTCCTCAGCCTGGGGAGGTAAGTGGATACATCAACATGTTGAACACAATTAGCTGAACAGAGAACTGCAGTAGATACCTACCATTATTTATACATACTACCATATGTTACAATAAAGATCACTTAATGGCCCACATTTTTTTATCATGAGAAAGCTGGAAACAAACCTTGTTTGGTATCAGTGGTTACGATCCTTCAGAAAGTGTTACAGTGAAGGATTACTATATCAATTTGCATTTGCTACTTATTGCATCCAAACCAGAATTGAATTATTACAGCTTGGCTCGGGCATATAATGTGATAATAATGCGACTAGTTGGAAATGCAGAGAAAAATAATTAATTTTACTAAATCGTTCTCTTGCTTCTCAAAGTGAAATGTAGCAGTAGGTCAAATTTGCAAACAATTTTGTTTTATCAAATCAAGCTTTAAGAAACAAATTACCTTTTAAATGGGTATTTAAAGGGTTGCAGATGACTCCATTGTAGCTGTTCCAAGTATTATTGAATCAGACTCGCATTGGCAAACAAAAACGTTGAAAGTGCAAAGCACAAGATGATAGATGGTGGAACAAACTAAGCAACTCCTCACGTTAAACTGTCAGCTGTTGCAGTTTATTATAATGTCCCATCTTCTTGAAATTCAATTGTATACAGCGAATCCCCATGTACAGCCTTGTTGAGTGTCATGTTGCATCTTTATCAGCTTTGTAAACTAAGATGCCACTTGGGTAAAATTATGTGGCACAGCAATATGAGATCATAAAATAATCTCTTGATAGTCATGGATGACAATCCGAGGCTTGTTACAATTCGTAAGCCAATCTCCCCCAAAACATTTTGGTTGTGATTTTTGGATCACACGGTCTTTTTAATGTAACAAGCTGTATTGATATTCAGTATATGGTGATTTGCACATCCACCGGCATTATATCATTGTGTAACTGGAGGAAAACCACAGTGGTCTCTGAAGGAGCGTGCCAGCCTCCGCTATCTTTGTTCCAACCAAAAATAACAACCAATAACTTAGGAGCCGGAGGCAGATCGCTTCAACCTAGAGAATTGCACACTGGTTGCATAAATAATGACTTCACACATTTGCTATGTTGTACAGAATATTCTGTGGGAGATATTTGACTTCTGGATTGCCAACTGCATTTTACAAACCAAAACACTTGTTGAATCCAACTTCAAAGCGAAGCGTTAAAAGCAGAACTATTTTTAGAGCATTGTAAACATCAATTCTTTATTCATTTACATGCAAACAATGCAAATTTTGTATCAAGAGACATAAAGTGTTCATTGCTACAGGGGTGACTAAAAGCTGCCTGTAACCTTGCCAGAGAAGCAGGGTTCCTCCCATTTCCAGGCATGTCATCTGGGATTCAGGATATCCTTGTGAACTGATCACTTTATTGTTCTTAAAGTCCATACCACTAGATTATTAAATTAACTGGGCTTTGTTCTTTTGAAAAGGAAATGGCAGTATAGTAATATAATCATTTCACAATGTTTAAACAATTTACCCAAGAACATTTGGATAATTTTAGATTTGGAAAGCAATGAGTCAAAAATCCAATCCAACGTCCAACAACAAAGGAATAAAGCACCTTTTGACATCAGGAGGATGTTTCAAAGAGCTATGCAGAATTCATTTAAAGTGTAGTGACTGTATTTTGTTGGCAGTGAATTTCCACAAAGCAATATCTCACAAACAGCCACAGAACTGATGATAACATTTTATCTGGGGATTGTTAGCTGGGATGTGTCATTTTAATATCTCATCTGATGGATGGCACCTCAAATAATGCAGCCTGGACTATGTGAGTCCAGACATGGGGCTTGAGCCCACAATGTCCTCACTCAGAGGTGAGAATGATACAACAACAACTTTGATTTATATAGCGCCCTCCATGCCGGACAGTGTCTCAGAGCGCTTCGCAATAGCGGATCCCGGGACCAAGCCAAGGGCAAGGGTAGAAAGGTGACCAAAGGCGCGGTCGAAGAGAAAGGTCTTCAGCTGGGACCTGAAACTGAGAAAAGAGTTGGGCGAGGTGAAGGGAGTGAGGAAGGGAATTCCAGAGCCTTGGGGCATAGTGGCTGAAGGCACGGCCGCTGAGGGTGGAGCGGAGGATTCAGGGACATGGAAGTGGCCAGACCCAGTGGAGCAAAGGCAACGGGAGCTGGTTTGAGGTGAAAGGAGGTCAGATAGGTAGGGGGGGTGCAGAAGAGTGGAGGGATTTGAAAAGAAGGGTGAGGATCTTGAAGTCGATCCTCTCGGGGATAGGGAGCCAGTGAAGTCTGGCAAGGACTGGGGTAATGGGGGAGCGAAGTTTGGTGCGGGTGAGTATGCGGGCGGCAGAGCTTTGGATGATACCAACTGAGCAAGGCTGACGTTTGTAGGATGGAAATAATTTGATAGATACAGCCTTGGATATGTTCTGCCGCCCGTCTGTGTTGACTGTTCTTACTATTTAGCCCACTGGAAAGTAAGTCTCTTTAAGTGGAATACATTTCCTTGAAGCACACTACATTCCCACTGGGATTCTCTCTTGAGCAACCCGCTTCTCCTCAATTTATTATACTCAGCACCGAGTGAAATGTTTGCTGATGTAGAGCAACCTCATAATGGGACTGTCCAGTCTGCTTCTCTTCGCAATTCAAGGTCTTTTGGTACTTTTACTTGCTTGCTTACTCTCTCTTTAAAACAGTGAAACAATAGTTTTATTGGCTACTGTGATCTCCAACCACCAGTAAATTTCCAACCGTCAGTGAATTTTTACCTATCCTTACTTTTCCACAAAGCCTCTATCAACACTGTTTTCACAAGACAAGAGGCATTTTGCTATGTCTCTACGGTTGTTATTTAAACTAAAAGGCAAGCCTGAGTGACTGTGTTTCCTCATGACTGGAGATGAGTTTGGCTGATGCTCCCTTGTTGGGGGAGAAGGGGAGAGAGTTGAGTTGGCATTTCTATTTGTTTTTAAAAATACAGATTCATTGCTTTGCATTTGTTGTCAAATTCAAACTGCATGGTGGAAAAACAAAAACATAAAACCCGCGGAAGAGAACTGGAGGGGTAGGGAAACTGTGGAAGAAAGTTTTTTTTTCCTTTTTATGAAAGAAGTTCAACAATGTCGACAAAAAAACTTCCATTATGTTTCCAGAGCATTATCTATTAAATCCCTATTTTCTAACGTCTTAGCCATGTCAATTTAAGAAAAAATAACTTTCTGAATTGATTCTGCTGGCATGTCTAATTGATCCTGCAGGGCAAAGAATAATAATAATAATAATCATTAATAATGCATGTTCTTGCAATTGATATGATGGCTTTCATGTCCTGGGATTCTCAAAGCACTTCACGGGTTTTCATTGTAAATTGTAGTGACTATGTACTTTGTATGTGCAATGCAATATGACTAAAAGAATCTGGCATATGATAGTGCTCGTGAGCAAACAAATAATATTCACTGCAACCTCAGTTGTTCCCGACCAACACATGACGTATGATGAGGTGTCCCTAAATTGGTAAAAACTCACAGTATCTGGAAATTGGGAATGGAGGTTTTGTGACCAAAATTCTGCTTCACTGTATTTTTTTGTAGAAATAATCCTTATATTTGTGGAGTCCTGTAGCCACTCGCCTTATAAGAGAGAGGCCTGGGTTCAATTCCAGGCAGGGTGAAACTTTGAGCAAGTTTCCTTACTCCACACATCTAATAATAATCCCTAAAAAAAAGCAATAATATATCAGTCATTTCAACCCACGACTGTTTGTGGGACACTGCTGTGCGCAATTGGCTGTCCCGTTTTGACAACATATATACAGTCAATTAATTTTTTAGTATATTCTGTGAAGCACTTTGAGACGTCTAGAAGACATGAAAAGCACTACATCAAATGCAAGGATTATGATTATTATTATTTGATATAGCTACTTATCACATCATTTAGACGTCTCAAAGTGCTTCCCAGAATATACTGTAAAGTGAATGGATTGTATAATTTGTGGGCAAAAGCTGTATATTATGTTTCCTTGTTTGTTCCATTTATTTGCCCATGGTCCCCCAATCCCCCACCAAAAAAAAATCTGGTTCACTGCCACAAATCAAAATTTCCATGTCTTTCTCAGGCATGGAATAGTAAGTAATATGGCCCAATGGATTTGCAACATTTTGCTGTGCCTATCAATGAATCATTGAAATGTGCCTTTCTTGTTAGAAGTTGTGGGGAGGGTGGAAGAAATTGAAATTCCGAGGTGTGTATTTTAAGAAAGCATTGAAAGGACTGTTTACGATATATTTGTTGGGGGAAGTGTGATTGATATTTTAAGTTGTTTTAAGATTTCAAGACATTATTGATTTTCAGTGAGAGGTGAAATTTTTTCGGTAATGTACCTTCTGACACACAGCTTTAACAACAACAACAAATTACATTTGTACAGCGCCTTTCACTTTAACCAAAATGATAGCATGTCACAAGAATGTTATTTATATGCTGCAAGGCAGGCAGCAGAGCATTCTAAAGGTGTTAGTGTATGGAATTGTAACTGCCCTCCCCATTAGTCTTGCGATATGTTTTAAAATGCAGAACTGTTTTGGAAGTGAAGGAAAACAGTGTTTAGTTATTTTATTAGTCCTAGAGGATTAATTTGTGGCAGCATTGTGTGAGTTGGGGGTTGTAGAATATGCAAATTGTCCTTATATAGCTGCGTCTGAAACACTACGGGGAAACGATTGCCCACAGAGGCTGGTGTGTTCTGGTAAAGAAAGCGTGTTGCATGTAAGGAAATGGTACAAAGGGCTATTTATATGCACTAAAAAGATCTGAGCATGATTGCAGATGGTGTTTCGTTTTTTTAAAAAAAAGGGTTTCTTTCTATATACAGCATTTACCAGTTTGGGCTGCAGATGTTACTGTTTATTTTTACTTCAATACAAAATGCGCTGGGGAACATCTTTTACGCCTCAGAGAATGTTGTCAATATTCATTTTATAAATAAACGCTGGCAAATGAAAGCCGTGTTGCAGCAAACAGCAAGAATATTTTCGATTATTTTAAAAAATCAAGAAAACGGAGAGAATGGGCCATGGAAAGAGGGCGGGTTTTAATTTTAAAATTTATAAATGGATGGTAAAGGGTGAAAAGTTGCATGTATTTCGAATGGGAGCAAAACATATGGTAGCTTAAAGATAAGGGGGTCATACTCTCACTTGATCTCACAGTGAGTGGGATAAGCAATGATGCATTGGGAAGTTAACCTCAAGAAGTCAACAGTTCAGTACAAAAACTAAATGCAATGTTTACCTAAAGCTCTTAAGGTGCATTTCCTTTGACGTTTGCAGAACAACAATGGACTATTTGGTTCTCCATCCTTTGCCAACTTGGGATATGGCGATCCCGAATCTCACTGCCAATTTCACAATCCGATATTCTCTGAGCGCAAGTTGTAATTGACACAATAAATCCAGTCCAATTTGGATTTAACTCACTTTTCAAACAGCATTAACAGCAATTAATTCTTGATGCCATCTATAAACTACAGCCTTATAGAAAGACAACCTTTTATTTTCAGCAAGTCTGCCAGTTTGCATGTTGTTAATTGTTGTGTAGTATATTAAAAAGGTGATTGCTATGGTTGACTCGTGAAACTATTTGTTTTTAGTAAATTTAATTTTTCTTGACCTTGAACAACCTGTGAATACTTTTATACCCGGTCTGGCCAGAATCGGATTCCCTAGCCTAAAACCATCATTTGATTACGGGAAACCACAAGGAGGAAATTCATGGAAACCCTTCTGCGGATTAAAAAAAAGAACATTTAAATGGTCCTGTACCTTGAGGTATTGTTTAGCTGGCTACATAATGAATGTTTCACCTTTAGTGACGGCAAGAGTTGCTTTACAAATCAGAACACACACAATGAAGTTCAATCAAACCAGTAGAGTGTTATTGAGTCATTGACAGGAACATTTTACTGGGAACTGAGTCCAGGTTGGCAGAATTACAAGCTACTGATGTAGATGCCAAATAATAAATTGTGTAGGTACAGAGTGTGCTGTACAAAAGATGCAGTTCTCATCGTGGTTAAACTCATAAGTGGACACAAGAACTCAGGAAAATCAGATAAGTCCTGTTTACACAAAATGTCAAACTGTTTTACATTGATGAGACTGTGAGAGCCAACGTGCCTTCAGTACTGAAAGGAGATGTCTCAGAGGGGACCTTGTAGAGGTACACAAGATTTTATATGAGATTGAGAAAGTTAAACACACAGTAATAGTTTTTGATGCCCCACTACAGAGGAACAGAAGGGCTGCAAAGTATTTCTTCACCCTTTTTATCTCCTCACTGAGGGTATTTAACGACTGGAACAGGTTTCCAGGTAGGGTGGTTGAGATTAGAAAGCTGAACCAGTTTTATAGAAAAACCTTTTGCTGTAATGGGAGTATGTTATGGAACTTTAAGATCAAGTGGGAGCAAAGGGCCTTCTTTATCCAAATCTCTCTTGTGATCCTATGTGTTTCTATTTATATGTCAAGCTGAAGCACTCTGGGTGTAGAAGTAACGTTGGCTCTCCATTGTTCAGTGGTGCATGGATGCCAGCTCTCATTTCTGTGGATCCACTGTGCTAAATTAGATTCAGTGTAATAATAATAATTCTTGCATTGGATACGGCGCCTTCACAGAATATACTGTGAAACGAATTGACTGTATATTTTGTGGGCGAAACGTGTAGACATAACTGGTCAGTCCAATGCCTCCCTAGCTCCTGCTGGATTTAGATTGCTGCTTCAAATTATGTCATTGAACTGTAAGTTGCATTGATTTCTGTTCAAAAATCATTTAAAGAGAAAATGGATTGTATTGAAAATGTTTTTTTCTGTATTTATATTTTCCCATTTTCATTTTAGTGGGTATCTTGGTACAGTTATCTTTCTACCCACCCTGGGAGAATTAGATGCCTTCCGACATGAAAGGCGCTGTACAAATGTAATTTGTTGTTGTTGTTGGGACAGTGGTATTTGACTTTAGTGAAGTGTAGGCTGCCGTGTCCCTGCCAGGTTCTCCCCTCCCTGAGACAGAATGCTTTGTTTGTGTCTGATGTTGCCTCCAGCAGGCCTGCTGAGACTAGAACAACCCCTTCCTCTGCCTGCAGTGAGGGCACTCTCAGTGACGGGTAGCAATCAGACTTAAAGCCATAAGTCCTGTAGCTCAGTGATTAGAGAACTTGCCTCACAAGCAAGAGACCTGGGATTGATTACAGGCAGGGCGAAACCTTGGACAAGTTTCCTTACTCTACACGCCTAACAATAATCCCTAACAAAATAATAATTTTGGCACTCAATTGTGACTGTTTGTGGGACACTGCTGTGTGCAATTGGCTGCAGCATTTTGCCACAAATATACAGTCAATTCACTTTACAGTATATTCTGTGAAGCGCTTTGAGATGTCTGGAAAGCGCGACATCAAATGCAAAGATTATTATTTATCAGTACGATAACCTGCTGCTAACTTTGATGGTATATGTTACACTGACACTTACTTGGCTGCTCAATCTGTTGGCTACTTATGACAGTAAGTCTGAAATCTAAACCTTTCTGAAATACACTTGATTCAGTGCAGCGCTGTCACATGAGACAGAGCTTTGGAATCAATATCAGCATCAAAAATTATTCCACCAGGCAGTGTATGAGCAATTGTTATAAAGTAATACCGTTGAGGTTTTTTTTTCAATAGTTAACTTAGAAAGAGGGAGGCAAATTTATTTTGCACAGATGGTGCGTGTGGTGGTTTTCTTGTGGTGGTTTTCTTTTGAATGTCTTGTTTCAATTGATTCTATGTTTAATCGGGCTCAGCTAGGTGAGGGCAGAGATGCTTTTGTTTGCACCATTTTGAACCAACTGGCAGCAGCCTAATGCAGTTTGGACTCAGGCGAGTTAATGCTGATTAGAAAGCTCCATTCATGCCGTAACAATAGGCCTCATTCAGCTACTCAAAAGGCTATAGCTCGATCTCTTGCTGCAGCTGACTTCACAAGATAATGTTAGAAGGTTATGTCTGCGCAACTGTCCTAAAATGATTGACAGGAAGTGACCTCAACATGATCAGCAGGGCAACATGAATCTGAGCATGTGCAGATCTGAGTACAGGAAGTTGCTTCACCAGATCTAATTGCATCTCCCCCACCCCCAAATGCAATAATAATAAAATAGCGACCGATGTTGACCGTGATGACTTATGTACAAAAAAAAACTCTTGCACCAATTAATTGAGTGTCCCCTACTATAGTAGTTCCAACTATCCAACCTTTGTAACTCAGGATTAACCTGAAGTCACTTGTAAGCACAGAACCACTTCACCTGATAATCTTCTTGAGAATGAACCATTAGCTGAGTCTTAGCAGTCGGAGCAGGTATCAATGTATCGGAATAAAGGATGTCTGGTCAGACAGTTACAAGCTTCAGAGAAGGCTTATCCTCATTATTTTTTTATATATATATATATAGCTCCAAAAGACTACGGTAACAATTGTTACACACAATAAATAGTAAGGTACGCTTAAAAAGAGTGTGTTAAATTGCAAGAATTGTATTTTTAGTGATTAAATGCAATGGAAATCGATGATGAATCGTGGAGGAGGTGGTAACATTTGTCAGACGAGTTACGTTCCTACTGCAGTGCATTGTGACCAATCTTTTGAAGGATCCCTAAAAATAACACATGAGCAGACGTTCAGAGGCGTGAATCACATTCATGTGCTTGCGATTGTAAATTGAAAGATAAATCCTTCCATATCCCCATGGATCCAGAGGAGAACAGCAAATGAGTCTATTGGCTACTTTTGTGATCTTTCGACTACAAATAGTGAAATCTGTAGACCTTGCTGAATTTGTTAAACATGTCTATAATTACCCTGTCCTCCCAAGAAATATTGATTTAGAAAGCAGGGTCCTACTTCATGGTGATGCATAAATATCTGCAGCCTTTCTATTGCACTCACTAAGAAAAATTAATAGCATTGTAACAGTATTGATCTGAGATTGAAGAGTATAGTATTTGTGTGGCTACTGGATGTGCTCTCAGACATAAATCCTTCTGATTATAGTAGCGCATAGTCTACAAATAATATACAATGAGTTTTTTTAATAGAAATCCTATGTTCCTGCACATCCGTATATCTGCTCCCTTCACTTCTGGGCTGTGTCATTTTACCACTAACACAATTTGAACTGGGCACAACATCAATGCCACTTAAGCGAGCAGGCAGGATGCACATTCTGTGAGTTGACCAGTGGCTTTTCACTGTTTACCGTCAAATTTGAGGTGAGGGGATCCACCAGGAAACAGAAAGAGAAAATAATGGCAGTATTTTTCACATCTGTATTCAACAATTTTCTACCTGTTTCTTTCAGTAGATGTACTATTTTCCTACAAATACACAGTCACTTCTCTTTACAGTAAAAAGAAACTGTGAAGCGCTTTGAGACGTGCTCTTGATGTGAAATGCAACTGAAAGGATTACTGTGTTATTTTTTCTGAAACATCGATTGTCCAGCACCTTGGGATGTCCTCCCGACTTGACAGGTGCTATACAAATGTAATTTTGTTGTTGTTGTATTAATGCGTCCGTCTTTTCCTATTAATGGGTGAATCTATCAGGCTGTGGTGATTAAAACAAACAAACAAACTTTGTGCAACAGAAACACGTTTAACTAAAACAGAATTCTGCCCAGTTAAGGGTGTGTTGAATTATTTTACTGTGTTACAATGTTTTCATTTGGCAAAAAAGCTTTATAGACTTCAAACAAAATAATTACGGTCGGAGTTAGGAGATATTATGCAATAGCCTGGTTTCAAAAACCTAAAACTGTCAGGGTCTTGGAAGATTAGATGGGTGCTCAGCCTGTTAATCCAGTTTAATAGCTGGTTTTGAAAGCATTCCAGGATGCTTTGGTTTATTTCATTCTTCCTGGCAAGGTGTCGATTCTAGGGATTGCTTAGAAGGTTAAAACTAAACTCAGAATCCCACCATATAGACAGTGTATTTTAGTGAATTCCCCATTAACTTTGGAAGTGTTCCCTTGCTACACATGGGACATGAGGTGGGAATATTTTGTTGTAGATGGTAATCTAAACTGTCATAAATTTGTGTCTAGTGCTGGATGATTTAAAGCAAGTGTCGTAGACTGCCTGAGGAAAAAAATTCCACACCGTATAGGTTTTAGTACAAGTTACGCTGTTTAATAGCGTCAATCAAAACAAGTAATACCCCATCATTTAGTATCTAATTTTAAGCGTTAAATTCCAGGTTATTTTCCTGTAATAAATCAATAGGAGAAGCAGTGTGGAAAGCTTAATTGCAGTTCTAATAATTATAGCATATTTTACTTCTGGCTAAAAGCTAAATTCTCACTGTAGAGTTCCGATCAGTTGCATTGACGTCACCCCTTTTCAATTTACCTTTTTGAATAAGAAAAGTATGTGCTACTCTGCTACTCCACTAACAATGTACTTCAGTTGTAATATCTGTATACTCCAGCTGAGAGTCAGTAACTAGGTTACTGCAATTAAAGGCTTTAAAATAAGTATAATTGGAATGACTTCAGGGTTTCCACAAACTTAAATGTTGAAGCAATTTCCTAAGGCAACGCCAATTTACGTTTATCTTTGGGAGACCATTAGGTTTTAAGGTTCTAAAAGGAAAAAGGACTGAGAGAGACATAGGAAAAGAAAGGACCCAAACTAAAAACATATTAGTATTGGGCTAAGTTTAGAACAATGATATCTATCTGGCAAAATTGAATGATTACCATTGAAGAACTCTAATCCCTAAGGTGAGCAAAACATGCCCATTATCTAATCACTTCTGTGGTCAACCAAGCTGTGGTAAATATATGGAGAGTTGATATATATGGAGTGTGTTTTCAAATGTTTTAATGAATATTAGGTATCAGCTTAGTTCAGTTGGTAACACATTCCTCCTTGGCTCAAATGAGTATGGATTAAAGCCCCATTTGGGTTACTGAGCTCATAGCCAGGTTGACACTCCCAGCAAGCGCATTTCTGGGGGAATGAGCATAGCTTCATAGCAGGTACTGTTATTCAGATGAAGATGTTCAAATCTAGGCTCCGCCTGCCTGTTCAGATGGAAATTGAAGATGCTCCGACAGTATTGGAAAAGAGAAGAGAGTTTCTGGCATCCTGGTGTCCTGGCCAATAATTCTCCAGCTAAATTGGTCATTCACTTAATGACTATTCATGGGACCTTGTTGTTCAAATCGGCGGTCATGTTTGCTTACTACATTTGACCCCCACACTCTGGAAATCCATCCAGCAATCCTTCGCCTTGCTTCTTCCCTTTCCGCCTTCAAGGCCACTTCGACCGTGCCTTCTGCTCCCCTCCTAACTCTCCCCCCTCTCCTACTCTCCTTCCCCCTACCCCAACCTCTTGCTCAGGTCCCAACTTAACTGTTCAGTGGCTTGGGACGTCCTCCTGACGTGAAAGGCGCAATATAAATGTAATTTTGTTGTTGTTGTTGACCGTGGATCAGCCTGGTTCAGTTGCTCGACTACTGAGGCCATAAAAAATCAGCTCGATTCCAAACTTCCATTGCCAAGTGTGTTATCTTGAAACCCACTGCACCCCAAGCAGATCTTCTATTCATTGAGGAGAGTCACTAGTTTGTCATGAAACATCTTTATTAACAAGTGCGGATTTGAGCCCTCACTAGGTAAAACGTTGGTCCAGGAACTCCTCAATTAAGTGCATCTCAACATAAATCCCTTGAAGTACTGTGTGCTTTACCAGCAATGTGTCTATCTGAAGCACCATCTTTCAGATTCACTGATAGTTCTAGTGAAACACTGTTTAATGGTTGAGGTGTACTGAGCAACAATAATGATGTGTGGCTAAGTGCAGAGACATTGTTGGCTCTGCTCTTTTATTAAATCTTTCTTTGTTAAAAGGCAAACGTTTCTGACCAGGTGCATTCTTGTGGGATTGGTTTCTGATGCTCACGCTAATGCAAATGAAGTGCAAATGTAAAGTGGTAATGCGTGTGTCTGCTGTGTTGATGCGCCAGTGAATTCAAGTGCAGCATTTATAGACTTTATATGAAAGCTGATGGAGCCAGTGAGTGACCTACAGTGAATACAGATGAATTGAGCACAGACCGTGCTGTGGATCAGAATAATAATTGAGTTTCTGGTTTCGTTTGGCTGGGGAGGCGGGATTCTAGGTAGATTTGGTAAAAAAAAAGCACTGTCAATTGACAGCAAACAATCATTGATTAAACTTGGTTCTAAGCTATTTCAGTGCAGCTGTTTAAAGACCTTTCAGAATTAATTGATATTCAGAGCCGTTCAGTGTGAGCATTAAGGTTAGTCACGAGAGAGAAAAAAAATGCAATAAAGTATGTTCCTTGTACGGTTTCAAAATACGTCTTATTTTGTAATGGCATGTAAAGCATTTAGAATAATATGATATAAACCTCGTTGGTTTGCACTCTGTAAGATTGTATGTATTTTTTTATTTCATTTTCAAATGATAATGGTGTCACAGTAACTGCTCCATTTTCATACCCATTTTTCCTCCTGGAAATGTTAGCAAACTCCATTAATAGGAGGTTGAGATGTGAAATCATTTGAAAATTCACTCTGCATACATCATCAAAAAGATCCCATCATTATGAAGTGCTCCTGTGAAGATAATCTGTGGTCATTACTGTAATGTTCAGTAATAGAAAGTCAATGCAACATCCAGATGACCAAATATTTTAGCTCAGCTTTATTCTATTGACTAAAAAGGCTTAGTAGCAGAGGGTGATGCAGAATAATGGATCACTGTGGCATGTTGTTAGGCCTTTTAAGTCATTTTAATTTATATTTGATGCCATATGCAGTTTTGGTATTTCTTTGGTGGCTTGTAATAACATACTTGCTGTGGAATTTCGGATGTATGTCAAAGAGAGCATGACCCAATATGCAAATATGAAACTGAAGTGCCAAAACGGCATTCAGAATGCTTCACGTGTGCATTGCCTTTCAAGGAACTCCATAAATGAATAATATGAACATAGTGTGACCTAAATGAAAAATAATTGCAAATTCTTGTTAGGCGTTCACACAGAAAAAAATAATGCCACCCATCCAGAAGAATTAACAGAGCTTTCAAACATTTAATTATGTAATTTAAATAAACAAATTCAGCAGGAAGCACTGTAAATGTTTTATTGTGCATTGCATATTTTTCAGATCATAGTGGCATTGTGCAATGTGCTTAACTTGAGTGATTAATACTGTATAACATGGATATGAGTAATACACACTCTAATAGAGTAAACATCTGCTAATTAATTTTATTGGCCCACTAAATTTCTTATTGAATTATATCTTTGCGGGTATATTATGGATGGGCTGTGCAGTCACAGGGATTTTTATATTGGAAGCAAATAAAAGTTCCTTTGCTAATCCAATAGATACTGGTCAACAAGCAGTGAAACAAAGCTGAACTGTTATTTAATGGAGCAATTTTTTTATGTCATGGGGATTTTTTTTAATCACAGTTACATAAAGTGGTAGTCTGATCATTCTGATTTTAACACTGTTCAATGTTTAATCTACATGATTGTAAATTATCGAAAAGGATTTGCCTCACAATTGTTTTTTTTTAAATATTGATTTTACCAATATTTTATAGGTAGCACGGTGATTTCTGGTTTGGAATGCCACAGGTTTTTAACTGTAAGGTGTGATGACTGTATTTTGTGGGGAGACAGTGGCAGGCGATTTGTGAACAGCAAATACTTATTTGTCTGTGGCTTTTCGATGTTTACAGGGATTGTTTGTTTGAAAATGTAACTGGCTTGTATCATGTTATCAAACCAGGCAGGGCTAGTACTGTTAATTTCTCCAGAGGATTACATTTTGAATCTTAAAAACAATTCTCCTAAAGCTGTTCTGATGTGACCACTCCTGTCCAGGGCACTCACAGAATCCAAGCCATTGGCTTTTCTCTCCCCCCTCCACCCTCTCGACTCAGCTTCCATTTAAAATCCCCGAGCTGGATGATAGAATTCTGTATCGTAACATTGCCAGATAGTACTACTGTACTAATAATAATTATCCCTTGCATTTGATATAGCACTTTTCATGTCTTCTGGACATCTCAGAGCATTTCACAGAATATGCTGTAAAGTGAATTGGCTGTATATTTGTGGGTGAAATGCAGCAATCAATTCGGCACAGCAACAGTGTCCCACAAAGATTCATGGATTGAAATGACCAATTTTTTATTGTTTATTTTTCAAGAGATTATTATCAGGCGTGTGGAGTAAGGAAACTTGCCCAAGATTTCACTCTGCCGGGAATCAAACTCAGGTCTCTTGCTTGCAAATTGATTATTCTAACTCCTTAGTTACATGACTCCGGCAAAGGAAATGGAAGTTATTAAGTCTTCTACAAGAATTGGAGACTTTTTGCTCATTGCACACAGTAGTGTCCCACAAACAGTCGTGAATTGAAATGACCAATTTATTATTGGGGGGTTTTCTTGACGGATTATTATTAGGTGTGTAGAGTAAGGAAACTTGCCCAAGGTTTCGCCCTGGTCGGCCTGGAATCGAACTTATGTCTCTCACTTGCAAGACAAGTACTTTAACCACTGAGATACAGGAATTCACCAATCACATGGAAATTAAATTGCTTCTGTTCACTGAGCCACTAAGACCATGGAAATTCACAATTCCTGTTAATTTTAGCTTCTCGCATCACCTAACTGCTGTAATTCTTGTTTCAACAAAATGTTGTAGTCACCCATTCTATTCAGAGGAAAGAATGAACTTCTATTCCAAACACACAAACTTTCTGTGCTGCTGAAGCTCTGAAATTCCCTCCTGTTGCCGTTCATTCGCTAATTATACCAACTGGAAGAAAAATGGTCCCCATAGACACTAGTGAATTGCAATGTTACAATGGTAAACCAGGGATGAGTTGCAAGTTCCTTTAAATTAAACTGGTCTCTTTCCCTACTGTTTACTGTGTCCTATTGCATTTTATTTAATGAGTTTGTTTCAGGAGTTTTCTCCTGCTCTTGCATTCCTCTAATCTTGCTGGCAGCCAGCCTGAATATATAGAGATCACTGGCTGATTTGATGTGCTGTCTGTGTTTCTGTGCAGTGGTGGATGTTTGACTGATGGGATGAGATCTTCATCGGCTGTTTGGTTCTGACAAGCCTGACAGAGCAACACCTAATAAAATTAAAAAATATCAATCGTGTTTTCTTATTAAAAACACATACACATGTAGTCATATAAGTAGGATACACATTAGTTGGGTGCAATGCTTTATAACGAACCCATTCTTGGTACCAATCTTAGTAATTCATTCATGTCTGCAGCACAAAATGAATTATTTTTTGCAAACCAATGCTGTCAGTATGTATTCTCTATGGATGCATAAAAAACTAACCAAGATTGCTAAATAGATTGTTGAAAATAGGGATACAAGACTGAATGCCACATTACAATACCTGTATTCATCAGTGCAACATATCCCAGTGTAGATGTGAAGTGGATATGAGAGGCGGTATTTTATTGCTCTAATTTTTAAGACCATTAATATATGTGTTCAATAAATGTGTCAGCCAAAGAATTTCCAGCAAAATATATTTTAATATTACGATTACTCACTGTACACTGTTAAGTGACTTGATCTTTGAAATGACTCATATCATCTTCTGGCTTTGTTTTACTGAGAGGAACACACCTGGAGGTTATATCCCTGACTCAAGAGTGTTGCACATGTGTTTTACAAAATTAGGTTTATTTAGTTGTGGTCCACTAACAATGCTTTTCTTCTCCCTGTTCTCCATCCATGTTTTTTGCCTTTCGCTGTTATTTCTCCTTTTATCTGCTTGCTGTCAGCCATGCCATATCCACATGTCCTCCCACACATGAAGATGTCTGTTCCTCTTATTTTTATCCTATATCTTCCAACATGAGTTGCTCTTCACCCTGTGTGACCCAGCAGACACGCTCCAAGTCTCCGGATAATTGCCTGACAGAGGATTCCGCCACTTTGACGCAGTCCAGTATTCCAGCTGGTTTTCTTTCCTGAATTTTTTAAATAATAAAACACACAGAAGTAAACGCAAACATACAAACTGTGATGAGCTTTCTTATTTAAAAATGTTATTATGTACAGTGCGGAAAAATATTGCGAGTAGATGTTATATCTAGGAGCCAAAATTGGAAACCAAAATGTTACAAGCCATAAGGAATCTGGACAGTACAGGACAGTCAATACCTCAGAGGATGGAGTCTTAAGGGAGAAAGGGAGAAGACAGCAGTGCCTACAAACTTCGTCCTAAGACCAACCTTGAACTGACTCAGCTCTCTGAATTTGCAACTCAAGCATGGATGGAAACTCTACAGATGGAGTAGTTGAGTTGTCCCGACCATACAAATTCTTAATGCCACATTTTTCCCTCTTGATTCAGTCTTGTACCTTTACCTGTGGCAGAGCTGTGGCTGTGTATGCAGCCTCTAGGTGTATGCAGTGATTTGGTTTAGTGGGTTGGTTGGCAGTGGTGCAGTCACAAAATCCATTCAGGTTAAATTGGCAGGGCTGTTTTCAGTCTGCCATCAAGGGAGTTTTTAAAGGTTGTTAACCTAATTACTCTTGCGGGACGTCGCACCTAAAATAGTGATAAGCCCACACAAATAGTAATTCTTTCCAGCTTGGGAAGTTGATAATCACTGCATAAATTGGGGCAACAAGGCGAAATATAAAATGAACTTTAATATGAAACGAAGCTCACAAAACAAAAGCAAAACACACACTGTAACGCTGCTTTGCTTGATTAGCTGTGTCTAATATACAGAAGTTCATTTCCTGCCAGATCTTCCTTAGATAAACGTTTTATGTGTATTGATATTTAATTTTATATGCTTCATTTTCTGAGGTTGTAAAGTGACTGGCAGGCAAGGTACATGTGGAGCGTGAAACAAAGGTGTTATGTGTCCATAAAATATTTGAGCAACGCTCAGCACTACTTTACATCATTTTTTTTTCTCCTTTTATTAGTACAGAATCATTTAGAAGGTTGGATTACGGTGCAGTTTGATTGAAGATCCAGCTGTAATGAAATCTATTTGACTTTTTGTAATCTTTTGATATCAGTGATAAAAATTATTACAAATGGCAGTCATTTTATTCTGAGAATGATTCTTGCACATAAACCTTATCCATCACCCCCCCCCCCCCCGCCCACCCATACTTTAAAAAAAAAGCCTAAAAATTAGAAGCTCTGTTTTGCGTAACAATCGAGAATAGAACAGAAGGCAGAGGTGAGCACCTAATAACAGTTTGTAGGTACAAAACACCTGTATGTACCTTGAATATTATTAACTTGTTAACATGCATAATATTGGAGTAGATGATTAAACAAATAGCAGTTAAAATATTTACTACTCTGTGGAATGTGCCAATTACTATTTTGTTTGGTCAGCCAGGTGTCTGACACATGCGGAAACCCATCACTCTGCTTAGAAGTATTCAAACCAAATAGAAAATTCCCTGCATCTAGTTACTGGAGAGATATACTTTTAGTGGAATAATGCTGACAATATTCACTGTTTGATTAGATAGTTGTATGCTCCTTTAGTAAAGAACAGTGACCATGGTTTCGCTATGGAGAGATGCTGGGTAAGTGTGAGTTATATTTGTTGGAGCTGGGGAGGTTAAAGGGTGATCTGATTGAGGTGTTTTAATAATGGAAGGAATTGACAAGCTAGATAGATCATTCTGGGAGGAACATCTAAAACAAGGGGACATAGTCTTTAAATTACTAAACCAGATAAAAGGGTTGGGAGGATGTGGAATGCAATGTCCCAGAGGACCACTGATGCAGAATCAATTGGAACATTTAAAAGGAAAATAAATACTTGGAAATTAAGGGTATGATGAATAGGACAAAAACAGCAAATGTACATTTACACAGTGCCTCTTATGTTCGGAGGATGACCCAAAATGCTGAGGAACAAATGTCAGGGAAATGGGATTTTATGATCGACCATGATCAAATAAGGAGGTAGAACAAGCTTGTAGAGTCAGATAGATTAATCTTATTCCTATGTTTTTGTACAAAGATTACAGAATTTACTGCATAGAAACATGCCACTTGGCCCAACTGATCCATGCCAGTGTTTATACTCCATATGAGTCTTCATCCTTATGTCCTCCCATATCTTTCTATTCCCCGCTCCCTCATGTAAAGGGTTCCTCTTGAAAGCCCCATCTAATTCAACCACCACTTCAGGCAATGAGATCCACAGTCTCCACACCCTCTGTGTAAATTGTTTAATCCGTGCAACTTTGAGAAATTCGATATTATATTGCACTGCATTTAAAACGGGGACGACTGTACATTAAAATTCAGTTTACATAATCTAAGACAAAATTCTCTTGAATAGACAACAATCGACTCGATTTCAATTTATAAATATAAGCTTCCTAAATCTGTTCTACATAATAGCTCATTCTAAAAGGCTTTTATTTTGGCATCATATGTAAGCTGTAACTAAATACATTTTTAATGCACCTACATGTTACAGTTGTGCCAGTTGGCTTGTATTAATATGAGACTCTTAAAATATTTGAGGTAACGCGACAACGGCAAACAATCCTGCCCCTTTAATTTAAACCGCACAACTAAATACAGAGGACACAAGTAGATGGGGAATAGGAGGAAATAGTCAATCGTCTTGTAGCCATCTTCGGAAGACTATTAAAACAGAAACACTTTGTTCAATAC
Organism: Hydrolagus colliei; assembly: GCA_035084275.1. Classification (NCBI taxonomy): domain Eukaryota; kingdom Metazoa; phylum Chordata; class Chondrichthyes; order Chimaeriformes; family Chimaeridae; genus Hydrolagus; species Hydrolagus colliei. The sequence goes on from CM068754.1 coordinate 13,837,482, forward strand.
TGGGCTCAAATAAGTTTGCTCAAGCAAATCAATGCCAGTTAATCTTTCAGTGTCAGATGAGTGAGTTTTGTAGTAATGATAAATGCCTTTGCAGGAAAGATGTAATTCTGGAATGCGAGCCTGTGGTCTGACAGCTACAGATGGTACCAATTACAGTCAGAAGAGCCTATCCTGCCGTGAGTCTGTGGAGATTCTAAGATCCCAGCATGCCAACAAAAAAAAGAGTTTGGCGGGCTTCATAGCGAGACCAACACCTGTGCTATGAAAGAACATGTTTGATGTAAGGCTTGTGCTCAGTTGAGACTCACTTTTGTTTAGAGCCATTCCAAATGAAGACATTTTTTCCACAATTTTCTTGGCAGGAACTTGAAAGCTGACGCGAGGCATTTTTATTTATTTTTGGCATTTAATATGAGGCCTAATGGAATGAAAATTGTATTACAATATAAATGTGGAACGTCAAAGTATTTGCAACTTCTGAAAGGGTTGCTGGCCAAGACTGCTATTTTACATGAGCCAAGGTAATTCACTGACAAAAAAATGTAGCTGGGATCTTGCAAGAAGTGCACGATGATACCAATGTAATACAATCTTTTAATTATATCACTCCGAGTCTGAATAGCCAGTATCTTGTTCTCTTGCTCTTTTTGGGCCCTTTTTTTTTTAAAAAAATGATTAAGAGAATCAATGTATTTTTCTTTAATAAAAGTGGATTCGTCAGCCAGGACTGTCTTTGCAGCAGCACAACCTCTCAAAGATACAAAGGTATGAAAATCCTTGGGTACTAATATAATCGAGTCATGCTGGAGTGAATTACTAGTTCTGATATAACTGAGTGGCACCATAAACCATCAGAGCCGAATCTGAGCAGTGTCGTGTATAATGTCTGAACATCCTGAATTGTGTTTCTAGCATTATCTCATTCAACTCAAGTCTTGGCCAGTGCCTATTGTTTTAGTACACACATATAGTGGTAGTTTATGGATCCAGTGTAGTAAATTTTGAACGTGCTACTTAATCTTGTTTTTTTTAAAAAAGAAAACAATTTTCAGAGGAAGGGATGTTAGTACAAGGGAATAGAGCACTCTGCCACTTTATGTGCTGACTTTCAGGATAAGTACTCTCATGTCAGGACTAGTCAGAGTACATATAAAGTTAGGACCATCTCTGTTGCTCAACATTTTACCTTGTTGCAACATCAAGAGAGTACACTCTGAACAGACCAATTTAATTCCAATTACTGTATTCCTTTCGCTACGTTTGTGTCCTCATATTCAATGGAGAGATGGGTCGTTTGTTCCAGGAAATTGTCCAGACGTCATCTATCATTACCATAGGCACTTACCAGAATACCGATGGCATTATTGGAGCATTGATTAGGGGGATGCTGAGTTGACATAAACCAAACAATGCGAGTTTAAGCACTATCGTGCTCCCTGGCAAAACAATGGAGCGATTCTTGAGGCAGCAAGTCCAGTGTGCAACAACAACTTGCATTTATATAAACCCTCCATACCTGGCGAAGTCTAGTGTGCACCGGAGGGCAGGTTCAGGCCTAACCATTGTTGTAGAGGTGGGGAAATGATTGCACATCTGCCAAGCAGGCAATATCTTCAAATGTTTGGTTAATAAGCTAATTCAGCATGAAGTGGGAAAGATTCCTCAAGCTTCAATGATTTGCGTAACTCTAAACCATATTACACGATCATTTTATATTGCCAGTGTTTAAATGTACTTACACCATTATTGTTATTTAATTAACATCATGGGTAGCATGTTTTTTATACTCAATTTTCTTTTCTTTTTTAAAGTGTTATTCCAGGAATAAATAATGTGATGTTTAAGTAGAAATCTACACAAGGAAAGCACAGTATGGATTCGTATGTCCAAAGTCCTTGTGAAGCATTGTGCTAGCCTGATTGTTCTCCCAGCTAACAAAAATGATCAAAGTCTTTGGAGTATTTCTAATTGAAGATTAAAGTATATCACTTCTCATTACTTATCCTCATGCATTAGATGCAGATGTAGGATCTTGCGTATGCATGAACCTAGCTCGTTCAATCAGATAATTACGGGATTCTTGTGCTTTATTCTTGGTGTACTGGAGGGCTGCCATGGCTTAATATGCCTGCTTCATGCACATCCCAACAGCCTCTGTAATTAAACTTGATAAAATGTTATTGTTTGCACCCTGGCGCAGGGATTTGTCGTCTCGTTCACAATGAGCCGCATGTTATTAGCAAAAGCAGATTTGAACACACTATTCTTTGTGGGAGGTTCAGAGGGTAGCAGGGTTATCTCACACACAATATCTATAGGCTATTCTTGTCAGTGTGCACTGGCCTTCACTAAAACTATTGCTGATACTAATATAAGCTGTTTTAACAGGGACCCTCAGATCTTTACCTTGGCCAGTTCTCTTTTACAGATCAACTGATGAAAACTGCTTTAGAAGTTATCTAAAGACCAATTTATGCTGACTGTTGGAATTTCTTTGCTAAAAGTTCTAAAATACAACTCCTGTGAGGTGCTGGACACGTTATTGCCCACTAAAACGGTCTAATACCCTGCGTTGTAAAAATGTAGGAGGAATTTTATGTTGCATTAATTGGTTCAGAAAATGAAGTCTTCTGTTCACTCAAGTATTCCCAAACATAAGTCCCAATTAAAGATTCATCAACAGCTGCAAGATGAGCAAATTGTGTTTTTCTTTCAAATAGAATACTGTGTTTCAGTAAGCGCTGTGGCCTTCCCGTGCAAACACTCACAGAGCTATCTCATTTGGAATTGCCAACACTTTCTTTTATAGGTTTAAGGGTCGGGAACTGTAAAATTGGGTGTGTGGGTGGGGGGGTGGGGGTGGGGGGGAGGAATATTATTTGTTCTGGCCTTACCTTCCTCTCCTACAGTTACTAAAACGTGACGTGAAAAGGGCGCTATACAAATGTAATCTGTTGTTGTTGTTGTGGCAGCTCCACGGATGGAGTGCTGCTCATTGGTATCTGTTCTTCCAGGGTTAGCCTGGCTCATAAAAATCAGTAGGTGATTCAACAATAACAACAAAATTACACTTGTATAACGCCTTTCACGTCAGGAGGACATCCCAACTGGGCATCACAAATTTATAGCATAGAAGTAGGCCATTCGGCCCATTGTGTCTGTGCTAGCTCTTCTTAAGAGCAATCCTTTCATTGCCATTTAACCTGCCTTTTCCTCACACCCCTTATATGCCATCGATCATGTCCTCGCCCACCATTCACACATAGGCTCTTCCAATGGGGTCATTGGGCAACAATCAAACTGGAGAACCAGGGCCAATTTCTCTGTACTTAACTCGGTGACCCCAATAACTGGTGTATTGCCCCCAACCACCAAGTTAACTACAATAAGCTAACTCAGCCTGAACCAGGGATCAAACCTTCTACCTTCATGTTCTGCATGTGCCACACCGAATGGTACATTTACCTCTTGAGCTTCTCGAGTGGTGTATTAGGAGATGTTTTGATTTAGTTATGTTCCCATTTTCACCTCAATAAATCCTGTAGCCCCATGAACTGCTGTGCCTGCGGGTCACAGACATTTTTATGATTACCATCAATGTTGTGGTGTAACTGGCCTATTAAATACACAAGCGGCGATGCACTCCTTTCCCCTCCCCATCAAGCTGCCATTAGGAAGTGATGACAGTTCCATCTGATCTAGTGAGAATCAATGTGTTTGATTAAGAGTTGAGGCTGGAAGTGAACACGATCTTTAGAAGTAAGTTTACGGAAGGCATTTTGTTTTCTGATTGATCTGCTGTGCACAACTGCCCAATTTTGCTCTGAGAAAAGCTCCTGGCAGTAATTTACCTCGACGTTCATGGGGGAAGAATCCAACGTAGCTTGGAATTCACACATGACAAACTGTTGTGTATGAAATTCTTCCCAGATGAATAACACTGCATTCATCACACTGATGCTGGTTCTTTTTTTTTAAGTGATTGCTTAAGTCCAGTACCCATTCTCTGCTATCCTCCATATGCACAGTGCATAAAGATAGATAGTTCTGAGAAACAGTAGGTTGGGCCTCAATACATCATTGCGTGATTTCAGCAGCCTCACAAAGTGTGAACGTCACAGATTAGCAATGGGCCCTAATGTTTCAGTGATTCATATTCCAGTGTAATTATATGGTTCACTGAAACTGATTACATCTCTGCTTCCATCTCAGCCTGAAAAGTTTTGGTTTGCTGGCTTCTTCATAATTTACAGCCTCAGCATAATAGGCCAGTCTTGTGGAAAAAAAAGAAGATAGATGATGCTGGCAAGGTTTCATAGATTTATTAAATTTCTATCAAATAAAGGAAAAAAAAGTCTGCTGTACTTGGAAATGGTCTCAAATTTTTTTAATCAAAATTCATGAGTTTCTGAGTTTGGTTCAGTAGGTTAGAGAAGAGTTGGAATCAAAGACTGATGAAAAAATAAAGAGCCTATTTGAAGTAATTTTTCAATGACAGCTTTTAATTGGATGTTAAATCAAATGCTTATCTGCCTTCCTGCAGATATCACATTATATAAAATACCATTAGCGTTACTTGCACTGTAACTGATACACTGAATAACAAGTTGTAGGCATATGACAGAAGTAATGCTTTGGTCAGCTGCTGAAATATTTAATACACTCACATTTGTGGAATTAGAATAAAAGCACTGGAACAGCAGTGCATAATTAATATGTTTAATCAAAGATCTCCATGGCACTAGAGTGAACATAGCATTTGTTCACCAGACTAGCCGAGATGTAAGAGTGCACAAAATGGTTTCATAAAATTAAAATTCCTGTTGGGAGGGAAAGATAACTGAATCTTACTGTGGTCTCAAGTACATAGTGTGTCAGCTTGGCTCAGTGTCAGAAGTTTGTGGGCTTGAGTCCCATATCGAGACTTCAACTCACGTACTCTTAAGCTGACACTCCAATGCAGTGCTGGAAGTGTGTTGCATGGTCAAAGGTGCTATCCTTCAGACGTCAGACCGAGGTCCCGTCAGCTTGTTCAGATGGATGTTAAAGATCCCGTGGCACTGTTCAAAAAGAGAAGGCAGTTTCTTCCGGTGCCCTGGTGATCAATCTCCAAATAAATGTGATTGTTCAGAGCCTTGGGACATCCTCCCTACGTGAAAGGTGCTATAAAAGATTTAACTTTGTTATTGTTGCTATTTATTACACGGCTGTTTGTGGGACATTGCCCTGCGTCACTGTGCTGCCGTGTTTGCCTATAAGTACATTGTTATTCCATTTCACAGTAAATCCTGTGAAGCGCTTTGAGACGTGCTTCCAGGGTGATAACTGTCTATACCAAACGCAAGGATGATTACTGTATTCAGAGAATGTTGGATGGATTTCCTTTTGCAATTGCTTTGTGGATTAAAGGATGAATGCTTCTGGCAGCCTAGTATCCAGGAAACAGAATTGCAATACAATCATTTATTGCCTTGGCAATATTGTGAAACAAAGAGAGTTGGTACTGCTATGTATTGGGTCTAAGAATTGATGTAACAACATATAATCTTGTAAAGATATTTCCGATGACAAAATATAATTTTTTTTCAAAACAAATAATATAAATATATGACTAATATATATGCCTACCCCCAATGCATGCTATAATTATAAATTGGTTTGGACGTCAGTGCTACTGCTTGACTTAAATACCTCATGAAATGATTCTGGAGTACAGGAAAGAAGCCATGTTTCCAACCTCTGTCACTCTCTGAGTCAACCTGGTAGACTGATCCTGGCTGCTTCATGAAGCCATGGGGCAACTCACTCAATATTGAGACTGTCACTTGACCTCCCTGCTTTAGAATGCTGTTCTGTCACGCTGTAGCTTCCCGTGTGTTCCCCGCTGCATTTCATTGACTCTTCAAATGCTAGAGTCTTTAGCGTTGCCGCAATTGTAAAATATTAATGCTCGTTTCACTGTGGGTGAACTAATCGAAACCCAATAAAAAGCTGAATTGCACAGAATTTGCGGGAGCTTTGCACTAATTAACGTAATAAGTGAGCACCACTGGGGCACTTATCCTGCATTCTATTATTTCAACTCTTCGTTTCATTTATGTTTTAGGTGCTCATCTGAAATAATGAGAACGGTTTCTCAATGAACCTTAATGCTCCTCATTTTCTCCATTGATTAAAAATATATATGAAAGAAAGGTTATTTAGGCTTCCTCCGTCTACTCCCCTCTTGTAAGAGCTTGAACCGCAAGTTGCAGGAGAAGGCCAGCTTATAATGAGGAGGATGCATTGTTGCTTGCCATTCATGCAATGCAAATTACGCATTCCGTACATGTCAGCTCAATTTGCTAATCATGACTCATTTTCTATACCCAGAGAGAGAAAAAAAGTAAAACAAACTGAGCAATAATGAAAATTATGCCACTGTTAAAAATCCAAAGTGAATGATGGGGGCAAAATGCTTCTTTTTAATAAAGGAAAGGACAAAAAGGAATTGTGGAACAAGCTGAAAATGTAGCAAGAATCTTTGCCAGAATGACTGCGCAGGTTTTTAATGAACAGGAGTGGTTGGGTAAATGAACTCAAAGTATGGATCATTTATGAAGTCAATTAATAATATATTACTTCTATGGTATGTTTGTGGAATGAAGTGACAGCCATAATTATGTATTTAATATGTAGGGTGAATCTATAATAATCTTTAAAAAAAAACTCATCTTCATTTCCACTTAATAAATCTTAAAATAAAGTTATAGAGATTATATTGAATAAATGTTACATTTCATTGCCAGTCCTCTATCGCGGTCTCCTACACATAATTCCTTGGTGAGGGTACCTGTTCTCCCAGACCTCTGAAGCCAACAAAACAAGACATACAAGAGCAAACCCAGCATGACCTGTCCACATTTCCCTCCCTTCCTGTGGGGAAGGATGTGAACTCTTATTACCTCCTTCCCTTTACAGTGAGACTGGGGATCGCGGACATGTACTCCCTATCTTACTAGTACAAGGTTCAATGTGTGTCAGAGCATCATGAGCCGAGTCATTCAACCCAATGTTTTGTATTTAAAAAGGGGATGTGCGTTTGTGAACATCTTCAAAATAGCTGGCTTTAAATCATTTTTGTCAATCTCCTTTTACATTGCTATTCTGGTGACATTTTCTTAGGACAAAAATAGAACCCTTTGCAACCCATTCTGCTTTGCTGGATTGCAGCCTGCACCGTGACATTGTGTATCTGAAGCTGGTTTGAAGGCTAAATACTGCTATCAACAGAAAGCCTTTTAAAACAACCAGCAAAACATTTATTGTTCATCATTTGGATACTGCAAATGCAAAAAACAATGGGACTTGTGTTTACCTCATATGGGGTCTTTTTAATTGCTCATTATCCCCACTTACATAACAGAATGTGTTCTGGGCTAGTTGTAGTAGCAATCTCTCACACTGGTATTTTGCCAGTGCTCATCCTTCTGGTTGTCTAATTCATACTGGAACAACTCAGTCCCTCTATCACCCCGTGTCCATGTTTGATCCTTTTCACTTATCTCCAGGCAATAGGGAAACACCAGTATAATAGCATGTGTCACCACACTGCTGTCTATTCAGAGTGCCTGCACAGCTGGACTCAAAGGTACAAGAGCCACAGTAATGCAATACAGTACTCTGTTTAAAACTGTTCTCTTCTCCCATCACCCCTGACTGCAGTGCTAACTTGTGGCTACAGCCCCTGTTTTCGTGTGGGTCCATGACTTCAACCAATTTATGGCGACAATCATTTAATTTTTTTTTAAAACAAGCTACAGTATAATAGTAATAGTAATGTCCCTGAAGATTACACATGATTTAAATGGGCCAAATAGCAAACAAGCAGCGCCTTCATTGACTCATTCTTGATTACCATATTCTGTAATACTATAAAACGCTTTGCATTGAGCAAAGGTCGGATAATCTCAATTACAAAAAATGGTTACAAATTACTACCCCGGTCTCAATGGTAGCTCCATTCTTGTTGCAGTACACATAGTAGTCAACAAAAAAAATGTTGATTTTTAACTACATTCAAGAAGTGGGGGGAAAAAAAATACTCTGATCCTTGCACACTAATGAACAGTGCCATTTCCACATTGCATTCATGAACATGCCATCCATCTTGTGCTTGGTGTTTTACAAACATGTCAATGAACGTGGGCAGCTGTAAATTTAAACCCTGTGAGATCTGATTCAGTTTGATCCTCCTGATTCAAAGCGAATGCAGTCTCTAAGGGGGCCATGGTATAATTGGCAGTTCAGATTGTTATATTTAGCAGGGAAAAATAAAGTGTTTCATGACACGCTTGTTTTAGGAAGGTTACATCCATGATTTAAATGGCAGTGCGGCTTGAAATACATTTCAGGCAACAACCGTATTTTGGTATTTTTCCGATGTTCCATGAAAAAATAAAGGAAGTTGCATTAAAATGAGAGAGGAGGGAAATAAAAAGTTGTGACACCAGATTGAAGTGAAATGATTGATTCCACAGCTAGTGGTTAGATTATTGGGTGAAATTGTTGTTCACTAATGCACTTTGTCTATTACGTTACTACTCTATTTGGCTTTCTTTGAATTCCGCAGTGTACTTATATTTCCTTGCAGCGAACATGTTGAAAAGGTTCCTCTGTTAATGGGTGTATTTTATGTATAAAGCAAATTATGTACCAATCTAGATCATGAATTTACCAGATAGTCTATGTCCCTTTTCATGAAATGTCAATTATTAGTCATCATGTGCTGGAAGCTTGCTGAGAAACAGAAAGGACCAATATTTCTGAGAACTGTGATACTAAATCAAAGCAGATGTCTGTCAGGCTGCAAATATACTAAAAGGGGGGGAAATTAAGATCTATAATTACTCGGATTTTACAATTAGTTTATTTCCTTTCTGGCAAAGGGAACTTTAGGATTATGTTTTATTTGGCTCATGTTTTCAATCCTCCCTCCGACCCCCCCCCACCCCCCAACAAATCTCCATCCTGTGAACTGAAAGTGTTCCTTCCTCTATTATTTGGTTTTCTAACTAAGTTGACGATTAGTTCAGGGATTGATTTTTTTTCACTCTGACACTCTTAAGGGAAAGGGCAGTTCAATCTGATAAATCTGCTGGGGAGGTGGATGCGGATTGACGCACACATGTGTTTACATTACACAGCAAGATCCCAATGTCCTCACTTTGTTATGGGAACACACAAAAAAATCTACAAAGCAAAAAAGCTATGCACACATCTGCTTTCGATCTTTTCCTTCTGGGTTAAGATTAATGTTGTGCGGATAAGACATTTTAATGGGCAACCTTAGGTGTGCTTTTAAGGTTGGATGCTTAGCTTCATACTGAGAATTCAGCATTACTTCTCTGTGGAGATTTTCACCATGTGTTAAAGATACAATGTGTGCACTAGCATGAACGTGTGTGTGCACGCGCGCCTGCAGGCGTGTGTGTTTGTCTAGCTGTCTGTGGAGGAAAACTGATCTACATTGGCTTTAACTGCCTCTAAGAATCAATCTGCTAGTCGACATAGGGCAACTCGCTTAAATTGATCTCATCTAGAGACTATGGATCAACTCAAGGGAGCAGATATAAACATTTAGTCATTTTAACAGAGAAGAAAACAAACTGCTGGGAAAAGTGACTGCTCAGCCTGAAAGATGTCAGAAGCAGAACACAGTACCCATTGTGTTCTTACTGTAATGTTTGTAAAAGTATAGCGAAAACTGCACTTTTTTTAATGTTAGGATTGCCAGCAAGCGTAATAAGCAGACGTTACTGACTGGAAGATAAAGCGGGTAAGTGGACTGTGGGTTACCAAAGACTGTATAAATCGGTCCTCCTAATTCAGACAGGACTGACCACTAATTGAAACCAAGTGTGGCAAATGGGACCATGGTGGTAATTTCATTCTGAATCCAGATGAAAAATGGTCAATCCGCCTAGAAACATTCGAAGCACATCCACTTCCTTGTCTTTGATTTACACACCCGCCATACCTCAATGCTTCTCATAGTAACTAGGCATCTTGTTCCAAGTTACTTTTTAATTAGCAACAATTATATTATTCTCAATGTACAGTACAAAAGTGTTGGCATTGATAGCGGGTCATATATTCACGCCCACATTGTTTGATGGCTCGATATTTAAATAATAGGCACAGCATATAAAACGCCATCCCTGCATCAACCCATTTGCCTGTTGTATGGATATATGTTTAGATTTATTGTTTTTAGATAAATGTCCATTCTGGTCCTCCTGGTATGTGCTGTGACCAACCGCCTGTTGATTTACAGGCTCAATTGCAGATGGTTCAGACTTTACAAGTTAGCATCCTATACCCAACTCAGCATAATAATAATAATAATAATAATAATAATAATAATAATAATAATCCTAGCATTTGATATGGTGCTGTATCACCAAAAAGTCTCAAAGCTCTTCACAGAGTGTACTTGTAATTAATTGACTGTATATTTTGTAAGTGAAATGCAGCAATCAATTGCGCACAGTAGCGCCCCACAACAAAGAGTAGTGGATTGAGTGACCACATTTTTTAAAAAGGATTTTGAAGGGATTGTTATTATAATCAAAATTCCACTTCCATTATCTCAAACATCCAATTCATATTCAAGTAGCTTTTTTTTAACTGGATTTACTTAATTCGATCAGTAGCAACAAAACAACAAAATTACATTTGTATAGCGCCTTTCACATCAAGATTACTGTTCATTTCTCCAAAATATTATTGGGTTGGGTGTGTATGAAAGAGGGAAAGAGTTAAACAGCTTTAAGATCAGCTCTAGAACCATAACAAGTGAAATGATTGTCTACTCAAGGGGAAAAACAATCCTGAATGTTAGGTCAATGCTTACTTGTTTTCCTGCTAAAGTTTGTTTGCAAAATACAAGCAGTTTCAGAATGTTAGTGCCCACAGATATGTTATTGAGTTACAAGTTCTGGGATGTCTGCCACAGTGCTAAATTACACTGTTTTGGGGGAAGGGGGAGTGCTTTTATGATGCACATCAAAGAGCATCAGAGCAATGCTGACGTGCCAGCAGTTTTGTGCCAGTTCTGTGCAGGCGGTTGCTATGAGTACGCCTTTATCTAGCCTATTACTCATGAACAACAAATTCACAATAAAGATGCAATGTAAAAAAGTAAAGCCATAATATCAAAGGTGTCATTGACAGTAATGGCACAGACCATATCCATATTCAGTCGTTTGAAGAAGTTTCTGAAGTTCAATTCCTTTCTGTCATGTGAACTTTTTTACGTTAGCCCTGCCCCCCGTGAACCCCATGCCCAATCCAATAACATTGTAGTCTATGAAGTAGAGATGGGAGATGCAAGTTGATGGGCAGACAGAATTAAGACTGAAACATTAGAAATGCCGCCCTCAGAAGGGGAATGCTGGCGTGTGACTTCTTTAATCTTCTTTAGTCGCATCATGTTATTTTGGCTTTTTTATACAGAGCACTGTGTTCCCATCATTAGAAGGCTGTACCAGATCAAACCCTAATGATCACTTTGTTGTTGTTGGTGTTGGTAATGGTAAGTGCAGAAAATCCTGTTAATGCACTTATTTATGTGATAGCTCTCTGGACATCTCATTGACCAAAGCTGCTCTAAACATCAGTGGTACATTCAAATGGACTAGGCTAACCTCAAACCAGATTCCAGTACTTCTTAAATGACGTACACGTATATATTTACATAGCTGGCTGCAAAGTCAAAGCCAAAATTTAAATTGGAAAACAGATAATTAGGATAAGAGAAGATACTTATTCTGCCAATAGATGGTATAATTAGAATTCATGTGAACAGTTACTGCTGAGGCTAATTAGAATACTAGGAGGAAGCTAGTCACAGTGAATGAATGTTCTGCACAAATGAATATGATTAAAAATTATTCTTTATCTGATGTGCATTGCCAGTTTTAACTGTAATATTAAATCTGCAGCGATGTGGTTTATTGAACAATTGAAAGTTTCCACAGGAGCACACTTTGCACTATGAAAATGTATACCATGCTTCATTTTTCTGGACTAGATTAATGTAATTTTTCAGATAGTTTTAAAACACAAGAGTAATTTACTCAAATGCGCTCTTGGGCCCTTATAACTTATTCCAGGCCAGGTCATGATTTCATACTAACTGTGTGTGTGTGTATTTAAAGAACACTGGGAATTCCATTGTTCCACGCACTGCTGGGTGAAGAATGCTATATAAATGCAAGTTGTTGTTGTGATAAAGTTGATCTCTGCATATCATGGAATAAGAACATAGAAACTTATAGAATGGAATATAGGACATTCAATTTGTCAATCTCTATTTTACCATTATGTCTTCCATCTCTGCCACATTGCCCATCTCCATCAATACCTCACCTAAAAAGCTGCCGAAACCCTTGTCCATGCCTTTGTCACCTCTCAGCTAGACTATTCTAATTTCCTCCTCGACGGTCACCCCACCTCCACCTTTGACAAGATTCAGCTCATTCAAAACTTTGTCGCCCGTATTCTTACCCGCATCAAACTTCGTATCCTGATTATCCCAGTCCTTGTCCAACACCTACAGAGTGGATTGAGTTTAAGATCCTCCCTCTAGAGTTTAAATCCCTCCATTCCTCAGCACCATCCCTACCTCTGTAATTTTCTTTCTCCTCACAGCAGTACCCACTACCTCTGCTCTACTGGATCCGGTCTCCTTATTGTCCCACGAATCCTCCGCTCCACCATCCATGTCCGTGCTTTCAGCAACTATGCTCCCTCCCTCGTCCACTTCACCCCATCCCCTTCTTCCCCATTTTCAGGTTGTGCCTGAAGACCCTCCTTTTTGACCGCACCTATGGTCACCTTCCCCCTCCACCTGGCTCAGCCTCTGGCTCCGCTATCGTTAAGCATTCTGTGATGGAGGACATTATATAAATAGAAGTTGTTGTTATTGTTATGTCAGGTGTTTAAATTTCATTTGTTGGGGCCTTTGATATCCTATAATAGCCTGGCTCCCTAAATATCCATCTCCGTTTTAAATTTCCCAATAGATTCTGCATTGATGGGGATTGCAACTACAATTTTCCTAATTTCTCTCTCAATGCATTAATTCAGGTTCTCTGTGCTTTATAGCAGAGTAGACCTTCCAGAAGGCCTGTAAAAATATAGAACAATTGCAAGGGTAAATAGTTTCAAGTTAGTTTATTAAAATAGCCTGATTTAAGCTTGGCAAGCAGGTGCCTTTTCTCACTAGAGTCACACATTCCAAGGATTCAATTTCCATTTCAAAAATGGTACCATGTGTGTGCAGAGGGACCTAAAGCCAAGCTATTTACTGGCTATATCTCACTGGAATTTGTATATTGTATTTTATACCAGAGGCCTTCAAGCTCATAAAATCACTTGTATATAAAGTCATGCTCTTGTGTCTTAACCAGCTCTTTGCCACCTATTCCATATGCATCTTTGAGCCAAAGTGAGAAGAGTAGCAGTGTTGTTTAAATACACCGAGATTGGGTTCCTTAGCTTCTGTGGTTGCACACAATGCATATTACAGTTTGAACAATATGTCTAGGACAGCCCCAGGCTTGAACCTGGGTTTCTTCTGGCTTAGTTTAACTCACTCAGGGCAGTGAAGGCTGGTGTATTTGATTGTAGGGATGATTGTATATGTGAGGGGGAAATTGGTCAGACTTCCTATCTTGGGATACTATTGGTGACCCCCACTGGAACAATTAACAAGTGTGAGATAGGAAGAGAACAGTTTTAATTCCCACTGGGATTCCCAACAATCAAAACACTTGCCAAAATACGCCATAATATTATTAGTATTATTAGCAGTAACATTATTAGTATCCCTGACAATGGTTGTTTGGGTGAGATATGGGTGTGATTCCTGGTAGCTATGGAAAAGTACATCTGCATCAGTCTGACATTTCAGAAGATGAGAGAATTGCAGAATGAAACTGAGGTCATGTCACCCTCTCTAAACAATTGTGCCCAAATTGAATAGCACAAAATAAATAACCATAATTCTGCAACAAAATAACCTAACGTGGAGCAGACATGACCAGTTCTCTCGAATTTCCAGCACAAAATGAAAAAAATTAACAGCTTGAAATGATTGCAATGTAAACCTAATTAAAATAGAAAATTAAATATGAATCGTTATTCAATAACTATTGTGTATCTCTTCCAGAAGTCTGTGCTTTAATAATTAAGTAGATCCCTGCTGTGCTTGTGAGAGTTCATAGACCAATTATTCTACAAAGAAAATTAGTGTAAATTATTGGACAATGATCGGGGAGGAATTCTTAACTAATATTTACCACTAGAAAAATCTAGTTGGGTGCAGACAGTTAACATTGTCAGAATGGTAATGTAATTGTTCCAGTGTTTAGTTTGGGGTCACAGCTATTATTCATAGCAACTTATTTTCATGATGTGTGATGTAAACACTGTACAGTAGAAGCCCGTTTATCCATGAGTCGATGCACCGGCACTTCCATATAACCTGCACTCCAAAAAAAAAGTCCCATTCAATAAACCGGGACTTATCCAGAACAATAGCAGTGGAGGATTTGTAAATGTATAAATAATAACATAATAACAGAATACTGCATTGTCACTCACCATCAAAACCACTCTCCCGCGCCCTCCACCCCCGCTGGTAGATGCTGCGCTTGAAGCCATGATGCTGCGGTTGAGGTTTACAGTCCAGCGACTCCCCCAAAATGGAGCACGCCAAGCGGGCGAAAAAAACGGAGCGCGACGTTAAAGTCATACTAGCGGCAAGCCGATAACGCTAGCCGATAACGTACATTGTCGCACAGGTGCAGTATTTCGGTTTGCCACTAGGGCTTCGGCTTGCAGCTAGTAAAGTTGTTCTACTTTAAAATCGTGCTGCCGTCTTTTCCACCCGCCTGGCGCCCTCCATTCAAAAAAGAATCACTGGATTGCAAACCCCAACCAGCAAAGGTGAGAAGCGCAAGAGAGCAGCCCCAACAACAAGCACCAACACAACATTCTGTCACTATCTGCCATTACTTAGTCTGGTGTATATGATGTGTGTTAAAAGAACTTTGATTTTTTTGTAGTGTGTTTTCGGCCGCGGGCCGTCCGAATATCCGGCAGGTGCTTTAACTGGCATTGGCCAGGTCCCGCGGGTGATGGATAACCGGGCTTCTACTGAACTATTTTTTCTATTCTAATTGGCCATCCATTTCACTATTGTTTGTGAGACATTCCTGCTGCTGATTGGCTACAGGTTTGTCCACGGTACAAGAATTACGGCACCTTCAGGTGACTCATTTTCTGAAGCTGTTTGCGACGTCTCCACAATGCTTCAGGGGTAATTGCTGTCAACTGGTGTGGCTTTTATTTTAGGGCAACAAAGGAGCTATTTACCTTAGCAGCCAACAGGCAAATATCCTATTAATTAGGAAGATTGTTGGCCAGATTAGTGGAAACAACCTTCTCTTCCAGAATAGTATTTTAATGTTTCATCTGAGGGATTGCACCTCCGTCAATGCTGCCCTCCCACAGTGCTATTCTCCAATATCAGCCAACATAATAGCTCATGTCCCGACATGAGACTTGAACCCACAGTCCTCTGGCCAAGAGGTGTTAGTGTTAATAACTGAGACAAGTTGGAAGAAAACTTAGATCAACAAATTGAATTTCAGCATAATTCTAAAACTACCACGATCAATATTTCATAAACCAACGTTCACTACTTGCAAAGAGAGATCATCGGAAGACGAGGGTGTTGGGGAGAGGGTTAGTTTGATCCTTGTAGCCAATGACATCGCCATAAACTCAGAAACTTTCATATACAACTAGGATAGAGTGATTTACATGGTACAGTACTTCAATTTAGGCTAGTTACTATTAATTGTCAAATACATAAGCAAACATTTTAAAAAAAACATTGAATTTGATATAGTGCCTTATCATTTCAGCAAAACAGAAGCTCGGTTTAATGTTTTATCCTAAGGGCAGGAAAAAAAAGCACAATGTGCCTAATAGATGAGGCCTGACTGTTAGAATGAAAATACAGTGTTTTGCATTATCTGTTCTTTGCCTTATTTGGATTTTATTTTAACTAAAGTCTTAATTTAAATGTGCATCTGTAGGTCCATTCAATGTTGAAAACATAGAGGCTCTTTTAGTACATGGGATTGTACTATCCCATATTTAGGGTAAAACCACTTTGGTTTTCCTTGGACTTTTACAGCCTACTTAAAAATATTGCACGATTAGTGGCACCGCAAAAAGCTTTCATCTCCAACTCTGCGATGTACAGTACCTCGTAGCAAAGTTAGCTATTGCAATTTTTATATAAAGAGTGGTTTGGCTGGGAGAATCACAATTTTTAAAAATCATACTAGCCTTGTTCTGAAATACGGTTAATCCTTATAAAAGAATCCTATTAGAAACCGCTGCGTTTTCCAACCCTTATTAATACAGTATTGCTAATTGACGAGAGTTCAGGCCATTCAACACTGGCATCATAACTCCTAATGCCTTCACCGTTTCAGCTGAATGTGCCTCTTTGAACCATGATTTCCAGTACAGTCGCCGAGAATTCAATAAAGAGTATCTGCTGTCACCTGAGGTACTTCATCTATCCTGCTAGTGGATTTGGCCTCTGTATTGCTGGCTGTACATTGCCTGGCTTCAGGTGCAACAGTGTAATTCTTCAAGACGCCCAAGACACACGTATATTTTCCAAAGTGGTTCCATCAATCTCAAGATTTGAATTGAAGATTTTCTCTCTCTCTCTCTCTCTCTCTCAACAAGATGACAATTTTTTTCCCCTAGTGGCTATAACTGTCACTCAGAAAGAAATAAGGAAAAAAAACATAAGACTAGCAAATCTAATGAGAATCAATGTGAGAGTCAAGGGCAGGGTGACAAAATGAGAAGTGAATGCAAGGACGCTACCAAGGCATTGGATTGCGGACCTCATTAGCAAAATACTGCGCTGCCAATCTCTAGACGTAACGTGTACAAAGACAGAAACCTTTCTGTTCAAAGGGCAAGTCTCTTCGGGCTGCTTTGAAGGTTCGAATTGCAACGGTACCAGGGATTTGAGCCTGCTAACCAGGAACAGGAAGTGATAACAGACTTTTTTTTAAAATTCCATCCCCGAAAAAAATCTTAAATGATGAAAATGCGCAATAGGTCATTCGGCAGCTGGAAGCGAAAAGGCAGGCTAGTGTTTCGGGTGTGACCCTTCCCCAGAACACTTCACAAGATATGATTAGTTTTGTCAGCGTTCAGTAAAAAAACTGACACTGCAACCATATGTTAGGACTCTGAGAGGGAAAGGGGAAGGTTGCTTTAACTCTGTTGAATAACACCCTGGGGCTATCAGAGGGCTCTTAAATGGGCAGTCCTGCCAACACCAAGTTTGTTAGTAGTGGAATCGATAGCGCAGCACATATAACCTGATGACCAGTTCAATTCACCATCTAATACGATAATTTTTTTTCAATGAAAATGTCAGTCTCTTACAGGTTCTAGATGTTCATTCGACACTGGCTTGGAAGTGACTGTTCAGCAGTCATGCCTCTCCTGGGAGTTTGTGGCATTTTCACAAACTCTCCTTTTGGCTCTGACCCCATTTATGTTGTAAGTGGTGCCAGAGCCAGTAGCTGAGGGCACGGCCATTGCTGCCCTCTTCTCTCCCCACCGCGCTCTCCCCACCGCATCCTCACCCTTTGGCCGATTTTCCTACAATGTTTGTTACGCCTCTTGTCATTCTTGCCCTCACCCTACTGACACCCACTCTGATCACTCTGATGCCCCTTTGCTCTCAGTCACTTTTGCCGTCTCTCCATTCTCCTGCCCACCCTCATCATCCTGCACATCTACAGAATGACTTGCTCCCCAGCTTCCAATGCGGCAAATACTATAAGAGGTACCGGTAAAAGTGATTACTTGGCCCGCTCAAAGGATAGAGCTATTTTTGGGAGTCTATATCTCTAACTAGCCTGGTAGTTGCTTCAATTTTGCAATACACCCTTCAGCAACCACTTCATTCAGCCCAAGGTCTTTAATGAGCAAGCTGATTCAGGAACAAGAAGAGAAATTTACCTGCTGACCCAGACATTGCTAAGTATTGGAAGAACCAACTCCCAAAGGAAGCAAAGCTGCAGCCTCTCTGGATTCCCGTTAATCATTTGTGGTTTGTTAATCACTTTATTATTTTTTCTGTACTGGTAACCATTTATGTTTTTGTTTCCTCTCTGTGCCTCTTTTAAATGATCCGAATGATTTACACCCTGCCGACAGTGTGAAAGCAGCTGCCCAGATAATGGGGATAGTTATGGTCCCTGAGCTCTTTGACTGTTCTGTGGCATTGATCTGAGGAAGGAAGGGGTGGTGGTGGTCGCATGCAGACTTTCTAATCATGACACCAAGATAGATAGCGATCGATAAAGTGGATCAGCAGCTACAGAAAATTATTGATCTGTGTCACAGATTTGCAAACTCTTATTATCTTTCTGGGCATCTTCCAACTGAAACAGTGTACGGATTGTCCTCCAGGAGACCGTCATGAAGAAGTACATTTTTTTTTCCCATTTGGATCCATTCCGCACGCACATGCACACACACACACACACACACACATGCACACACACACGCACACAGGCCTTTAGCTGCGAGTTTTTGCTGGAATGAAATGATTGAATTCCTTCAGTGTAAAACATTACACCGCAACATGCACAATAACAGTGATAAGAACATTAAATCAGTGCAATTACATTCTCTCTGATCTATTTGATAAGTTGCTGTGCTATGTGTTAACAATTATCTACGCATACAGTATTTCTTGCAAACACCAATAGACGACGTATTAATATACTGAAAAGCTACAATTCAGATTGAATGGATATTCCAAATTGCAACTTGATATCTACTTTAGCCACTTGTAAACACAGTGCATGGTAATCCAACAATGTTTTATACTTAGTGCCCACATTTTCAAGATTAGAAGTACAAAAAGTGGCCAGCAAGTTAATAAAGAGGCTTTTCAACAGCCCCAGCTAATGTAATTTAGTCTGATCACAGACATTCTTACCAAGCAAAGAAAATGACAGATAATGACAAAGAAATTCAGGGTTTGGACTCAGCAGGGCGCAGTCCTTTGAAACATATAAGAGGGAAATCATAAAATGGAAGGGGAAGTACTTGTAGTAACATTTCAAGACCCTTTATGGACCGATAAATATAATATATGATAACGAGTGGATTGCAAGTAAAAGATCTACTGAAAGATAAGATGAGTGAAACTACATTGTGGCTCAATGCCTTGCCACTCCAGGGAGTAGGGCAACAAGTCCCCACCTGCAGTTCCACACCTAGGAAGTTCCTTCTACGACAACGACGACGACTTGCATTTATATAGCGCTTGCCTCGCCAGGCGGCTCTCAGGAAGCTTCACAATGGCTGAGGCCGAGCTATGGGGTCAGGGGGAAAAGGTGACTTTAAACAAGGTCAAAGACAAAGATCTTGAGGCGCGACCTGAAGATGCGAAAGGAGGGAGCGAGTTGAAGGGGTTGAGGGAGAGAGCTCCAGAGTTTCGAGGCCTAGCTGAAAGCACTACTATTAATATTATTCTTCTAAGCAATAATATTAGTAATAATATTGTTTGCATTTTATTGAGTGCATTATCACATCCTCGAGACATCTCAAAGCATTTCACAAAATATGCTGTAAAGTGAATTCACTGTATATTTTTGTTAGCAAAACGCGGCTGCCAATTGTGCACAGCAGTGTCCCACCGACAGTCGTGGATTAAAGTGACCAATTTATTATTCTTATAATTTTTTAAAGGAATTATTACCCCCGGAAAAGCAATCTGCCAATCGACTAACAACCAGGTTCCTACTGACTGCTAGGTAAACAGAGGAGTGTGGAGCAAGGAAACTTGCCCAATATTTTGCCCTACTGGGAATGGAACCGAGGTCTCCCACTTGACAGGCGAGTGCTGTGAACCGCTGAGCTACAGGCCTTCACAAGGGAGGTGCAGGGTGAGTGGACGCTGAGAACTTGGCCTGCCTTGGAGCGAGGACAGATCATACTGCTTTTGTGCATTGCATTTAGCGATCAGATCAAACACTGAATTGTGAAAGGCCGGGGAACAGGGATTTCCTGCCCATTCTCTTGGCTGGCGAATAGTGTCAGGCGCAGGGAGACCCAACAGGAAGGATCAAAAGTTAATTGAAAAGAAACAAAAAAAAGTACACTAAACGGTATGATGACTGCATGTATCGGACAAGTTTGTTTATGCAAGGGCCAGTGTTATACCACAGGGTGGAAAATAACAAAAATCGGCTAATCCTTGCTCAGTAGAGTAGAACTTGTGAAGCTATTTTTGTAAGAACCCAAGGTTTCCATCGGGTCTGTAATAAAATATGTTAATTTAAATTCTGGCAGGAGGTGTTTCAGTTAAGTCATAGAGGAATCAGTAGTTACCAAGTTCAAAATGGACTGGAATCTTTGTTTTATGTTGATCTATAAGAAAATACTCCTTTGTAACCCCAGGAAAATACAAGAACAATACAAGAAATCTTAATTGAAAAATGTGAAAGGAAGAGTGAAAACAGTTTACTTTTGAATCACCTGGAAGACACGATTATGTGACACACAGGCGGAGATATGTAGCTCAGTGGTTGGTGCACTCGCCTTGCAAGTGAGAGATCTGGGTTCGATTCCAGGCAAGGTTCCTTACCCCACATGCCTAATAATAATAATCCCTTGAAGAAAACCCAGTAAAGAATGGGTCGTTTCAATCCATGACTGTTTATGGGACACCACTGTGCACAATTGGCTGCCACGTTTCGCCCACAAATGCACAGTCAATTTACTTTACAATGTATTCTGTGAGGCGCTTTGAGATGTCTAGAAGACGTGAAAAGCGCTATTTCAAATCCAAGGATGACTATTATTGTAAAGGAGGCAGGTAAAGCTGTTTTGTGCCCTCCATCTGTGCATATTCCATTCGGTTGTTAGTTGCTCTGACTTGCCGCCTTTCTAACTCTTCCCCCTGCCCACCCAACAACCACCTTAGCCCACTATGACCAAGCTTCGTGGTGCCACTGTCTGGCTGGTACCTGCACTACATCATGTGAAGAGTTGCAGTCATGGCATCTTGTCCCATGCGCGCTGTGCCAACCAGCCTTGTGTGTATTCTAACAAAACTTGGCAAACGATTTCGTCACATCCTACAGTAACTTGTTCCGTGCTGCCATATAGATAAACATTTACAATGATCGTATGTAATCCATATTGTTTGAATCGAAATGACTGACAGCGAAATGCTATTGCTAAATTTTCTTTTTGTTCATGGCTTCAAAGAAAAAAATTCTAATTCAAATCTCTTGCGGTAGAGTTAGCATAGGTTTTTCTGTACTTGGAGAATCTCTCTCTTCTCCGCCCCCACCCCCTGTTGAACTTGGTCTGTGTTCAGTCATGTAACTGGCAGAGTATGATCTCATTTACAAAGCATTGTGCTGTTTTAACTTCTGGAAACATTTCAGTATAAATATTGTTATTGAGAAAGAACACGGGGCTCACATATTGCAATGCTATCAGTGGTTTTACATCTTCTTTTCATCAGAACCAGAAACAATCGGAATGTGATTAAAAGTTTGAACAGCCAGCGCAGGGTTTAATATGGTTTAAACTGTATGGTCAACCCTCCCACCTCTCAAACCCTATTACTTTATTTGTGACAGATTCAAAGTTTCATTAATGTGTATCCTTTGAGCATGTTATGCAACAAACAAATGGTTTGTGCCTTAGGAATATTACACAACATCATTACTCCTCGACCATCTCAACAAGTGTTGCCAGCATCACTGTCGAGTCGCTGGCGGAGAATTTGTGAGGTTTGCAAACAGGATTTGTAAATGGTGAATCCTGCAAAGTTCTCACTGTGTCAGGATCCATCCTCTGGAGCTCTGTTCACATGCCAAATTCCCATCCCGACTTTCAGAAACCCAGCGACCAAAGAAGGCTCCAAGCTCCAACAGGAAATTGGCTTCAATCCTGCATAGAGTTGTGGCGGACTCTACTTCATTGCCTCTGGTGACGTACGGGATTCACTGTTTGCAAGTACCTTTGTGCCTTTTGAAAATGAGACCCCCCAAATCACTGCGATTGTTACCTGAGTGGTCGACCTGTGAACGAGTTGTAAAATTCACAGTTGGCAGAAGGAAAGGATGCAGTTCTGAAGTATCATAGTCTATTGATTAATGCAGTAGTTGCATTAATCAATAGACTATGATACTTCAGAACTGCATAATCCCTCCTTTGTAAGCAGTGATGTGTTTGCTGTCTGATGGCTGGTGCTAATAACAAGGCATAGTTCTTGTTTAGATTCTGTGGTTTATTTTGAATGTATATTTTTTCCCAAAATAAACTCTTCAAATCCTATAAAAGAGAGGAAAAAAATCAATTTCACTTTCATACATTTTGTAAAGATTAAGCCGGGGCCTCTGATAAGGATAAGTATTGATCCAAACCTGACGTCGGACTTTCAGGCATTCAGCAGAGCCAGGCAACATTGAAAGGTTTTCTCTCTTCATCTGTATTGGGTTTGTGTTATGTATAATATCTATCTATCTATCTATCGATCTATCTATCTATCGATCGATCTATCGATCTGTCTGTCTGTCTGTCTGTCTGTCTGTCTGTCTGTCTGTCTATATATATATATACTGTGTATAAATAGCTATATAAAGATACTTTTTTGAAAAAGATACCAAGGGTCACAGCAGCATCCGAAAGTGGCACAGATCTTTGAAAGAAAGAGACACTTTTCTGTTGCTCTTAGCAATTTTGTTCATATTGCTTCTGGGGTATGTGGGGACTCAACCTGCTCAAAGAAAAATACTGTTAGATATATGTGTCTGGGAATGATTTGCGAAAGAATATGTTAAATGTGATTGACATCCAGTTAAATACCAAACAGTACAGAGAGGAGAAGGATTTGCAGAGAAAATTCATTTTCAATCACTGGCCATCTTGTTTAGATTTACTTCGCCAACCCTTAAAGCACTCTCCCATTTACGCTGAGCAACAACAGATTGACCTGATAATAGGGACGCCTTGAATGAAATGCAGACTGATCTGATAATGGGAACGCCCTTGAAGGATTGTATTGAGCCGACAGCGAGGAGACACTGAGCATGCAGAAAGAATTGCCTGATAATAGGTATATGCCTGCAAAGCTGCAGAATGATCTGATAGTAGGAATTACATTGTCTGATAATGGGGACATATTGAAGAATGGT
The DNA here is from genome assembly GCA_035084275.1 of Hydrolagus colliei. Classification (NCBI taxonomy): domain Eukaryota; kingdom Metazoa; phylum Chordata; class Chondrichthyes; order Chimaeriformes; family Chimaeridae; genus Hydrolagus; species Hydrolagus colliei. Next base: position 13,860,806 of record CM068754.1, read on the forward strand.
CTCAAAATAGGGACACATTTAGTAGGAGATGGACGGATCAATAACAGGGACACACTGAGCAGCAAACAGTCTGACCTGATAAAAGGGACACACTGGTAAGAAAAAGACTGTTCTGATGATAGGGACATGTTGAGGAGCCAGTTGAACTGATCTGACAATCAGCTTGCCCTGTGCAGAACCTGTCACAGTTCCAGCTCTTAATACTGTGGGAACCTTAGGGTACTGTGTCATTTTTGGTTTATCTATATACCTTTCATTGTTGCCTTCAGTACTAGAGGACTGTCAAGCTACAGGGGCCTTGTGGTGGTTGGGGGGGCCTCATCCCGTGGCTCAGATACATTTCATTGTTCATTTTGAAATATATTCTTGCGTGTTTTTTTTAAAAAAAGAAATGATTGAATGCAATCTGACTCGAAAACAAGATCCGCACAAGGCTTCTTCAATACATTGCAACGAAACTGAATTGCCAGTTGTGTTTGCCCAATTAATAAAATTTTGGCATTGGGTAAAAAAGGAAAATGTATTTCTGCAGGCTGTTTCTGAACTGCTGGCCCTTTGGTCTACTATGGACAGGAATCTTATCACCAATGGAGAGGGTTGTTATTTCCTATAATAACGAACTCCTATCAGTGACTTTCTTTCAGCTTGATCTCTTACGTCTTTCCAATGTGAAGGGCACTATACCAGCGTAGTGCGTTGCTGTTGTTAAGTTGGACAGTTTGAATAGGCAAAATGACCTTTTTTCAGTTCTGAATTTATACACCATTGAGTTTTTCTGTAGGAAAGAATGTTTTTTAAAATTTTGGTGCTTTGATCACCTGTCAATTCTGACAATAACCAGCACATCCGCACCATTGAGTTCTAACCAAGTTGTTTGCAAGCCTGATTTTCCCGCTGATGTTGTATGTAAGCTGCTGTTGTTCTGAAGCTTGTGTGGGCATTTTATCCGGTCATTTTCTTTGAAGTGCCAGCACTTAGTGGGGCTGCAGAGGGTAGTGCTGCTGGATTGCTTGGCTGTGGGCCAGTCGGTGCCTGCACACTCTCACACAGACTGTCGAGCTGCTGAGAGCTCAGCCACTTCACTAGCATCGAGTGGAGGTCAGACTCTTCTTCGCGTGGAGGGAAGAAGGGTAAAGTGGCAACCCTCTCTGACTCACACACAGGGAAACATTCAGTAACTGTAACAGGCACTCATAGTGTAAAATGTGCGGCTGCAGTTCAGATAGTTTTAAACGCTGACCAACAACAACAACAAAATTACACTTGTACGGCACCTTTCACGACAGAGGGACGTCCCAAGGCGCTGGACAGTCATTGTTTCAGACCCGAGCTGGGATAGCACACATTGTCAATGTCATTTAACTGGAACCGGTTACCAAGAAATGTGACTAAAATTGAGACAATGGCTTATTAAAGTATCCATTTGATACTGTAATTGGAAGAGACTAGGATTGGTATGCTGAAAGGATGAGGTAAAATGGACCTTTCTTTCATCTGAACCTCTGTCCTATGCTGGTCCTTCAGTTGATTTTAGGGGTAGTTTGAGAAACAAGCCAAGGCACTGAGACCATCGATCTTTACACTTGTGGCACAAGCTGTGATATATACCATTTCCCTTTGAATACATGCAAACATGTGGCACACAATTGACTACTTGTGTCCTTTTCAAAAAGTGGCCCCTTGCCTATTGTTGTTACCAACTCCCCATCCATCCATTTCATTGATTGCTAATGAATTGAATATTTAGACTTCACAATTTATATCTGTTTATTAAAAGTTGGGCAAGTGGACAGAGAAAATCACTTTTTTTAAAATCTTAAACCTTAATGAATTCACATTTTTAGAAACATAGGTTGAATAAAAGTTCATTTAAACCCAGTGAACTGAATTATGCTCATGTGTTAAGCACTGGACCTTGAGGGAAGCGCTCTATTGCCCTACTGGCAAGTTCATATAAAGTGCCTATATGTCTTGGCAATTGCTGAACGCCAGAGGATAAATGTGACTCTGTTACACTCCAATCTGAGCAAATATACATATTCTATATAAAGTAAAAGCCCGTTTATGCAGCACCCGCGGGACCTGGCCAATGCCGGTTAAAGCGCCTGTCACATATTCGGGTGGCCCGCGCCGAAAACTCACCACAAAGAAATTAAAGTTATGTTAACACACACCATACACACCAGACTAAATAATAATAGATAATAAAAGAATATTGTATTGGTACTTATTATTAACTACTCTCTTACCATTCTCACCATTTCTAGTTGGGGCTTATTGTCCGGCGATTCTTTATAAAATGGAGGACACCAAGCGGGTTACAAAAATGGCAGCAAGACTTTAAAGCTTTACGAGCGGCAAGCCGATAACCCTAGACTCTACTAGCGGCAAACCAAAATACTGCACCTGCGCGACAATGTGGGTTATTGGCTTGCGTTATCAGCTTGCCGCTAGAAAGGCTTTAAAGTCGCGCTCCGTTTTTTTTCACCCGCTTGGCGTGCTCCATTTTATAAAGAATTGCTGGACTATAAACCTCAACCACAGCATCATGGCTTCAAGTGCAGCATCTACCCAGTAAAGGTGAGAAGCGCAAGAGAGTAGTTTTAACAATAAGTACCAATACAATATTCTGTTATTATCTGCTATTATTTATGCATTTACAATTCCTCCACTGCTATTGTTCCCGATAAGTTCCGGTTTATCGAATGGGGCTATATTTTTGGGGGTGTGCCGGTTTTACGAAAGTGCCGGTTCATCAAGTCACGGATAAACGAGCTTCTACTGTATATAATATCTATATATGTTTGCGTGTGTCTAATGAATCTGCGTAATTCAGAAGTGTAAATCAAAGTGCAACAGATAATTGGTAACGATGAATGATTTCTGCCCCCCCCCAAATAACCGTGGAATGACAAATACAATTTAAAAAAAAAGAAATTATGACATTTTTGACCAGGGGTAAAGAAACATTGGCGTAGTTTGAGAGGCCAAGCACTGCCAGCCCTCTGGTTACAACACTGGTACATCAAGATTGTCACCCTGGAAGCCTGAGCCTGATTTGAGGTTTCCATTGACATTTGCACACAGGCTAACCCTGTCAGTGTTGTTGGATCATCTGAGTGGGGGAGAGAGAGCGAGAGAGAAAGCTGCAGGCAGCTTGCTTCCTATCTTCGGGAGGTGGGAGAATGAGGACTTGTGGGTTAATCTCTATTGTATCCAATTCTTGAACTGTCCAGTCCCTGAAGATAGAGGGAGAGCTTTAAATTGGAAAGAGTGTGTGAGATACCCAAAAAATGACGCTCCGTAATTATCCATTCTGAAATCCAGCCAAGTCTAAATTTTACAAATGCTATAAAAACAAACCTAACATTGAAGATTTTTTGGAGTTTCGGAAGATTGTTCATTCACTTGATCATTTATTTATCTTTCCCTCTCAAATGAAATTGACTCTGGTTCAAGTACCTTAACCTGGTAGTGAGTGAGTCCGAACCAGAGTCAATTTCATTTGAGAGGGAAAGATATGCCTGTTTATCATGCATTGACTCAAAGAAGCAGCAATTCACAAAGCAATCCACCACCCCAAATCAGCAGAATGGCAAAATGATTCAAAATTAATAATACAGAACAGAAATAAGAAAAAAATGGTCCAGTCCTTTAATAGAGAATTAGATAGCCCAGAACAAACCAGCCATGAAAGAATTTAACTGATAAAGGCTAAGGTGATTTTATTATCTGATCCAACCACACTTCCAACAGCAACAAGAACTTTGATTTATATAGCGCCCTCCACGCTGGACGGTGTCTCAGAGCACTTCCACATACAATGTATTCTGTTCCAGACAGATTGGAGGTGTTCAGAATAAGTCAATGTAGGTTCTGGCCTTCAACAAAATTACACAATCGCTAGACTTTACAGTGAATAAAGTGAAATCCTTTGAGATGTCCTTCACAGAGCCATTAAGTGAATGATCAACTTTATTTGGGGGATTGTTGGCAAGCACAAAGGGAGAACTGCCAATTTATTTTCGGTTAGTGCCAAGGGATACTTTACGTCTACCTGAACATGCAGACTTCAGTTAAATCTCACCCGAAGAACAGCATCTCCATAAATGCTGCATAACCCCAGCATATGAGTTCAAAGTCCCATTGCTTGAACCATCAGCCTTCTGACTCAGAAGCGAGAGTGCTACCAAATGAACCAGATGACCCAAGATTGTGTGATTCTGTCTGACCTGAATTGTTACACCGCAGAGGGATTGATAAGGAATCCAAGTCATGCAACTGGGGAATCCTCCTGGTTACTGAATGTGGGTTACGGTGAGGCATGAGACTTTGTTGTGTGTCCTGAACAAAGTTCCTGCAGATCAATAGGAATTCTATGGAAACCTGTTAAGAAACACTGCAATTTAAAACTGTGGTGTGTGTTTGTGTATGTGTGTTTGTTTGTGTGTAAAACATTAACCACTATGCCCAGTTATTTACAGCACAAAATACTGTTTGGCTCAAGAACATTTATAGAATTGTACAGTTGTGCACACCTGTTAAACTGTGTGTTACAAGTGTCATGTTTCAGTCTTATTTCCAAGTCCTGCTCTGAATTGAACACACTTAATTGATTGGTAGCAGGAGTATTTGCATATGATTGCCATGTATCTGTATGAAACCTCAGTCTTTGTGAAGCTACTGTTTCTGTGCACTTCCTGCTAGCTTCAAGTGTCGACGCTTGAACGATACGGTAATGGATGAAAGGAGTGCTATGCCAGTGTTAATAAGTCACTTAATAACATTAAACTGCAGTGTAATGTAGTTGAAAGCTAAAAGAGAAATATTCATGGCAAATGCAGAGCTGTCCTTAATTATGTTAAAATGTCTCGGGTGAAGCAACAGAATATTTTTACGCATTGTCCATAAATTTTTTAAAAGATACGGTTTGAAGCTTTTCCCCCCCAGAAATCTATATTAATTGTATCCTGGTGAATTAAATCAAAAGGCCCATAAAATATTTCTTATCTGTTTTAAAATGAAAACTAATTTCATTTTAATATGGTAACTATGTCCTTTAGACTGCTTAAATATATAGTGAGTGCATAATTATATAGTGAGTGCATAAGATGTACAGTGAGTGGTTTGCTATGGACTGTTCTTCGGTGATTCTCAGCAATCTTCTTGTTGGTATATTTAGTGCTGGCTATATTTAGACACGTTTTGAAGCCAGCTTTCTCTCTTTTGCTATAATTCGGTTAGGACCACGGTAATGTGCAACAGCACAAGCAAACATGATCTGTCAAGAATTACTCAAGGCCGATTTAGAAAATTGTGCATTTACACAGCCTAAGGGGCGTTGTTATCATCAGCATTCAAGTTCATTTGGTTGTTTTTTTTATTGCAGAATAGGCCAGAGTTTTTTTGTGGACCTTCAGGAACAAACAAAAACAAACAAATAAGAATCCAAACGATCATTTTGCAACATTCCACAGAGATTTGTCCTGTTTTAATTGAGAAAAATGACCTTGGCTGCATTCTGTATGGTGGAGAATCTAGCTACTGTAATATTTTTTGCTGGGTTTGTGAAACAATACTGAAAACAGTGGCTATGCTGTAAATCATTTTATGTTGTTGGAGGAATAAGTGCAGCAGAAGTTGAGAACCAATTTGTTACAGCACGTTTTCTCCTGTTAGATGCCATTCCTCTCAGCCTTGACCCAGGGGTAACATGATCTGGCTAACAAAGACTCTCACCTCCCCTGGAATTCCCACAAGCATGGCCCCCGTACCCAAGGGAGTGAGACCTTTAGCCTCAACCCTATACTCAATAAAATACAAGCTAGAAACGGACAGCCGGACAACCGCTGTCTGAAAGAGAAAGTCAGGACAAAGTGATGAGTTTGACCCTTTCCCAGATATAAAATCGAGGGACAAAAAATAGCTATTCATATAATAATAAACCTTGCATTAGATGTAGCCTGGTCACATAGATGAGGTGTCTCTAAGCACTTCACACGATGCTAGTATAATTTCCAAGTGACTGTGAATTTTTATCAGCATAGAACGTAACTCCTTTTCAGGAATCGTGGTTGCTGTGCTCGTTCTGTGTTCTGTCAAAATTGGTTCCACGAGTGCTAGCTCTGAGCTGTAGATCCAGGCGACACATTTATCCATCTCTGATGAACGTGAAAACTGTAGCGTGGCCCAATTTAACTGGATCCTCCCCCCAGTTAATGAGTCAATTGGTATATGCACAACAGGTTTGGCAAAGACATCCCCAAAAGAGAAACCAACGTCAAAAGGCAGTGAAAGAGCAGGGTGTTGAACTGCACAGTGTTTGCGAGTGTTTTGTGACTGTTGCCCCCAGCAGCATTGATTAAAAAAAACACAGCTAGACAGATATTTACAGTGGAGAAGAAGACTGACTGTTCAGCCCATCGCATCTGTTCCACAATCACGTCAATGTCAATGGGCAGAACTAAAACAAAATCAATCAGGCAACGAGAATGTCATTTCTTGAACATCGCTCTGCATTCTCGACGGCCAGCGTGAAAAATATATTAATGTCCAACAAATATGATTAGTTTTCTACTTGCTTCAGATGTACTGTAAATTAAAGGTTTCATTCAGTTGGACACTGAGTGCAACTACTTTATTTTCCTCGTGTAATCCTCTCCATTATGCCTGGATGATCATATTTAGACAAATTTCACTAACACACACAGATGCAGGCTTTGATGAAGTCAGGCTTCTAAAGGAGGCCGTGAGTTGCATGGCAATTAGCCTCATTTATTACCTCTGTTATGCCTCTGATGCTTCCTCACTCATTAGTGATGTGGCTTGTGCCCACTGATGGTTAATACTAAAATCTGTTTGGTACAATAGTCGAGATAGGAAAGAGGCTGTGCATTGGCTTATAATAATAATAATCATTGCATTTAATATAGCGCCTTACCACGTCTTTGCGACATTTCGAAACACATCACAGAATGTACTATAAAGTGAATTGACTGTATTTTATTTTGGCTTGCAGTGAAACTTAATTGCAATTAGAAGTTAAAGTTGCTAGACATATGGAGTGAATTGAGGGGAGAACTGTTCTTTTTTGAAATGCAGGAATGGATTTCTTTGGGATGATCAGTCTGTCCTCTCCGTTGGCAGTCCACCCTGTAAAATAATAATTGAGGGGGGAAAAAAGGGCAGCGATCAATGTTTATAAAATGACATATAAGTACCAGGGAGAACAATCTGCAGATAGGATTAAGATGACAAGTCTTTGTAATGGGCGTGGGCGAAAAGGAACCACATTATTGAACTGTTATTAGAAGCACAGAGGCCATTGTCGGCTCTGAATAATGCCTATTTATTAAACACCATTCAAGAACACAAGCCTCCCTCTTTGACATCCAGTTTATCAGCCTTTTCATTCAGGAAGGCCCTTAAAATTACTTTCATTGATCTCACAGACTTCAAGTTATATATATATATACAGTATATAAATAATATATATTGCTACAAATTCCCTTTCTTTAAGCACATGAACAGAATAAATGGAAGAAAGGCAAACTGCCAAGGTTTCTGTAGGGACTATTACTGAACTGTCCCTGGTCTCCCCATACATCGGTATCTCTTTGGGTCTGTGTCTGATGGGAGCTGAAGGTGGGTCACATCCTTGGGAAGAGATGCATTACCTAAAGCAGCTCGCAGGCACAGATTCTAGAACACATTGAAATAACCACTTTTAGGTCAAGGCCTTGCAAACGTCAAGGGGCTAATCAAATGTCTGGCACAGAGCGATCATTTTCAAGACAGTTCCCATCTCTATTATACATAGTAATAAAAAAAATCATCGCTATTATTTTTGGATCTGCATATAAATGAACTGGAGTGATGTAAGCATATTTAAATAGGCTACCGAGGGAAATTATTGGCTCAGTGTAATGACTAAAATATTTGCTGGGGCTTACGATGTATTGCAATTGAAAATAAATATCTAACAATTAGTTATGTGTGCTTAGAACCAGATCATGTAGAACAAAAAACATGGAGAAATTACATTTTGAATAGGCTTGTACTGTGTGAGAAATTCCAAGCTTAAATTTCTACCACACAGTTAATTGCACAGTAAGTCTATTATTGAAAGAAAGAAAATACCTATAATGCTTTATGTCAAAATATGACTAAACACTTCATAGGTAAGCACTCCGATATGTGGTCAATATATAAATGCAGGTTGTTGTAAGTAATCACTCTCAATTTAGTCAGTGTTTTTTATAAGCAAGATTCAACTTAATGTGAATGGTGGACCTCGGAATAATGTTTCATCCAAAATATGGCTCCTCCAATAACACAATGCATCCCCAGTCTTGCCTAAACTATTGGAGCTCAGGACTCTGCATGGGGCTTGAACCACCAACCCTCTGAACCAAAGGCAAAAGTGCTACCAACTGAGCCAAGTTGACGCAATCCAACTGTGGTGCTGCTACATGAAAGCATTCTTCTCCAACCACAGTGGCGACCCTCTGCTGGAAATCCTTGACTTTGGGAACATTATCAAAAGAAGTCTTATTGCCTTGTTAAATCACTTCAGTGTAATTTTACAAGGTTTACAAGCGGACTTGTGATGTGATCTTTTAACCCTCTGATATTATCGTTTATTGCAACTGCGTTTGTTTGGGGGGGAAGAGAAAAGATTAAGAGAACAACCTGCAGAGAATCAAACAAGGAAAGTCCAGATACAGCTCAAGTAGACCAGTTCTATAAACTCTTTGCAGCACAGTAATGCTTCCCCTTTAAAACAAATTGATTTCCTACATCCCCAGACTAAAATACATCTTTATCTTCACTCCCCAAAACTCTAGGCTGCAACCCTGTATGTAAAATCCTGCACCTCTTTCAATCGGTATGTGATAAATACAGTATATAACATCATTATTGGAGTCCTTGTCTCAGTTTTGCTTCTTGTCTTATGCCCTGGCAACTAGTCTACTGATGTGATATTACTGTATCTCCCACCCCAACACCTAAACAGCTGGATTCCAGGGTGGAAAGTCTAGAGTGTAATGCAGAGGCTGCATACCTGACCTGTACTCAAAATATACTGCACAGGGCTACAGCAGATGAAAGTGGAAACCCACAAACCATGAGACAGAAATTAAATCAACAGCAGCTAATGGAGTCTTTCGGGAGCAGAAGGTTAGTTTATTTGTAAGTGTCTATAAAAAGCTCAAGCGCAGTGTTACACTTTTGTGATTACCAGTTCTCTGTTCCAATTAGTTTGGTGAATTCCTTTAAAAGCACTTTCTGTTGTATGCACATAGCCTGAACACAAGTGACTTTTTCTTCATAAGTTGCCAAATAGCAAGCTCTGTGTGAATGATGTAACTGGGTTATTCTGCCAATTGTTTCCAGTCAGTTGGGGGCAGAATGACCACCTTTGTGACTACAACTGACTACGTTGGTATTTGATTATAATTTCCTGAACTGTAATTTCAAAATATGCACAGTATGCTGCAATACAGTTATGTACATCGTAAAATCTAGAAGTGGCTGTTTTTACTATCAATAGCAGTGCTGTGCGTCATGATCAGTATGCTTGATATTTTGCTGACTGGTCAAATAAAGCACGTAATACATACAAAAGTGTACGGTACATCAAATACAAATTTGTACATCACTTTCCAATATGAGGTTTGGTATGTTAATATCCATTGCTGAAATAAAATCTCGGTAGTTTACTGCAAAGTAGGAATTTGGGCTTCACATGAAATCTAGCTTAATCTCTTCCTTTCCTCTGTACTTTTGTTATGGAAGAATATTTACCGTTTAAAACTGTTGCAAAACAAACTTCATAGGCCTTGCGTATACAAAATAGTAAGTACATAATGGAAGAAAGATTGTAACAAAGCTTTACTTACTTTCCTCACTATTTACAAATACTATATGTTGGTTCAAAGAATTGTGATGTACAAGAAGCCGCAACATTTTAGTGCCGTAAAGTGGACTGTAAATCTATTTGTTTCATACTGTGAAAACACAGGCCTGACAGACTTCTGCTACGTTGTACCCTACCACTCCAGCAATTCCACCCGCTAACCTACATATTTTACCAAGTACAGTAAAAGCCCGTTTATTCGGCACCCATGGGACCTAGGCAATGCCGGTTAAAGCGCGTGCCGGATATTCAGCCGAAAATGCGAAAAAAAATTCCAATGCATTTTTCAGGATAAATTGCAGTTAATCGAATGCAGATTTTTTTTGCGATGCCGGTTATACGGAAGTTACGGTTGATCGGGTGCCAGATAAATGGCACTTTTACTGTAAATAGGGAAATGTGCAAGTTACCACAATAAAGTTCAGGAACTTGAAATGTGAGAAACACGTACCTAGTTTTGGTCAGACTTTTAAACTGAGCTGCCTGAATAAAAAAGATCCCAGATTCAGAGAATAGAAAGGTTTTTGGTATCCTGACTAATATTCCTTCCTCATCCAAGTTCCCCTCTCGTCTTTCCCCCTCCCCTCAACTCCCCACCTGCCCACCCAGCTCCAACTCAGATAAATTATCTTTTAATCTCATTGCTATTACTGACACAGGATGACTGTTCTTGTTAACTACACAGTAAGAGTCACTCACTACATTTTGACAGGATGAAGTAAATTTACGAAATGCAATATTATTTGTTTAAGAGATGGAGGTGACTTTCCAAAGTCGTTCTGTACACAGCTGTTTGAGATTTCTTTGGCAGTTATCTGTTAACTGTTACATCCAGTAAGTTTATTAAGGATAAAAAACACACCTAAAGCTGGCATAGTCTCTCTGCACTTCAAGATCCAAGAAATCATGACAAATCCCTTGATTGCATTGCACCCTGTAAGTGTTTATTATTCTGTACGCTCTTGCAAACAGATGAAGGAAAATTGTGTTGGATAGTAACAGTTTACTCTTAATCCTTCTCATCGGTGTAACATTCTCTGTCCTAAATCTGCTCAGTCTGTTTCCATGGAAACCATGCAATAGCTGCCACCCTCAAGCAAGCAGGAAGTTTACAGGATTTCAAAGCGTTCTCTATGATGGAGTGTTTACAAAGTCTCTGTGTTGTCAGTCTGTCTAAAGCTGGGAGTAATTATCTTCTTCCCTTTTACATTCCCTGGGCACCTAACAACTGATAACCTTGAGGGCGAATACAGCTCTGGTCATGGGTACAAGGAAAACTTGCCTAAAACTATATTTACTCAGAGTCTCTTCATTTCAATTTCATACGAATTATGACTTGTTTTTTAAATGAACTGCAGCATGATGTGATGTGCCTCAGTTTGGATGGAAGCCAAGGGGGGAAATCTCATCAGAATTTTTTTTTTGCAAATGGTGGTTCAGCTCCAGACTCGAATAATTCAGTATTGAATTAAACCAGTGTGAGGTGAAGCATTCCTGAATGATCTGCAAAGCAGCAAGCATCCAGACATCCTGGCCAAATGTAGTGCCGATGCAATATCTCCAGGTAACCCTATACGTTTCACCTCCCATTGGGAAATAGTAACTTGGGATGAGTGAATTGGCTGAGGGTCAGAGGTTATGTCAAGTCCACATCAAATTGTTGAAAATGTATGTGACCCAACATTGAACCAAGCCTCTCCTGCACCTTTCTCAGCCTTGAACTGGCACCATTCACACAATAATTAACCATGGGGCGAAATTTGCGGCATTTCATAATGCGTTCCTTGTGTTATACAAGGAATCCTCGCTGTAGGCTGGGTCCAATGTCTCAGCTACAGTGTTATAAATGCAGCGTGAAAAATAGCCAACTGACTTCAGTTAATACAACTACTAATATCAATAATTGTTGCATTTGATGTAATGTCTTTTACCTTCTGAGGATATCTCAAAGAGTATTTGATGTAAAGCATAGAGGATGTTTCTTTGTAGGCAAACGTCCTGTGCAGGAAGTGCGGCTAATAATTCCTTTGCAAATTGACGGTTGGGCTGCTTTGAAAGGGATCTTCTATGCATACTTTATGAAACATTGCAAATTTCAACCTAATATCTATTTTCTAATTTAGCACTGACATCATCTGACACTGGCTGTAACTACCAGTTTTAAATGCAGCTGAAATCAAAAGGCCAGAATGTTCTTAATACATTGCGAGTAGCTATAGCTGAATGGTGGTGCAAATTTAAAACTGAAAATAAATTCTACTAAATTCAATCTGATAGTTGACGTAGTTAATTGGAGCCCTTTCCTACATCAGCACGTCCTCTACAATAGGCCTGTCACAGCATTATGAAACAAGTTGAGACCATGAACTACATTTAAGTTAGGAGATACCCGCTGATTAGAAACCAAGCTAATTTTCCCACATGTGCCCCACATGAAAAGCAGGAGAGAACTACAGCAATTCTAACATAGTTACATCCGTCTGGAGTAAATTAAATTCTGTTTTCTATTCACTTCCAATGACCCGCGGAAACAAAAGATACAAACCTCCAACTTTATTCCCCAAAGGCTGGGGAGTCAACAGTCACATCAAAGGGATCAGTGGGAAAAAAAAGTTCTAATAAACGCAATAAATGTCTGACTTACGAAAATAAATGTATTTCTTTTGTCATGGCTCTTTTAGATTGTAATCCCCCATGATGATTACTGTTGAGTGATTGGATTGTTTCAGTTATCCAGTTCATGACAGATCCTAATCTCAGGGATTTTATAGGTCTCTGGTATTCTTCAGTTTACACAAGCCACTGCACCATGACAGTGAAGCTCCTGAGTAAATCACAGACAAGCACTTAAACTCCTCGGTGGACATGAGTGAAAGGACTTGCACGGGGCCACAAAGCCAAGGTTATCAGTTTAACACAGGTGGCTTTCCTCACCCAACAGTTAGCTGAGAACTTGGACTGGCCTCATCCGCTGAGAGATTAAATATGTTCCCTGAACCCGTTGTTGGTGTAAATGAGTGTTCTACTACTTCAATCACTAGGATTTTAGAGTTAATAAACTGAAGCAAGGTGTGTGGTATTTTCAAATAAATCAATTTGAAGATCCTTTTGGACTAATATACAGTATTAGTGCTATTGATATTTATGCATTTATTAAACATAATAAAATACGCATTTTTATTGCGCCTTTCATGTCAAGAAGGACATGTCTAAACACTTAAATTGTATTATTCTGTTATGGAACTTTGCTATGCGGTTTGAAAGAGAAAATTAAGGTCAAGAAAAAAAAGTGGCTGAGTGTAAGAATAGGTGGAGTTCAGACTGGTTTTCACTGTTTGTGAAGTGGAAGTTGACCTTTCATATTGGTTGGTTGTAATGTATTAGTACAGATAGGCATCTCATCATTTTGTAATGCTGCAGTCATTCATTTTCCTCGGCAATGTTTTGATTAAGCCCATTCGGTTGAGTATTTCATGTTATTTAATGCAATGCTTTCAGTAACAGACCAGTGTCCAGTATTTGGATTTGTCACCCCCCCACACCCAGAGACCTGCGAGTCAATATTTCAGAGCCACCGTTTTTTTAAAATAATTTGCTGCTTCAGAGTACACTCAGGGTTTTAAAATTGAGTTTATATTAAACCTAAATTGATTTTTTTAAACTTTTTGTAGAGAGAGAGAAAGAAAAGATTAGAGTAATCTAACATAAACACATTTGAGGTTATTTTAGAATGGTTTCTTTGTGTGGTATATGAATAGAAATTCATAAAATTCCTCTTGACTTCTACCGCAAGCAATCTGACTCACTTCTGTATGTAAGATGCAGCAGGCCTTTTGTTACCCTTCATAAATCTAACTGAGCTGCGGTACTACCTAAATGGCATTATTAACCTCTACTGTGTTTGCCTAATATCTTGCCCAGATGTTGCTCTGCTCTAAAAGTAATTGCAGCTTTAGGAACTCCAGTTCTAAACAGTATAACATTGCTCAGAGTTAAGCATCCATCTTAATTTGCCACGTGTCAGGAAACGAGGTAGCGAGAAATTCTAGGGGTTGCTGGTCTCATGGACATTGACAATGTGTGGTGTAAGCCTGGCAGAGTCCATCACTGTGTTATTTACCAACTGAACCTGCCTTGAATAAGAAGGTTGTGGGTGCAAGCCCTCACATCTGGATGTTGAGCTCACAGTCCAGGCAGACACTTCAGTGTGGGGCAGGGGAAATACTGCATTGTCAGAGGCATTGGACCTCAAATAAAGCGATAAACTGAGGTTCCGTCTATCTCGTCAAATGGACATTAACGACCCCGTGGCATTATTCAAAAAAAGAGTTTCTCCTGCCGTCCCAGCCAACAATTGCCTCGATAAAATTGAGCATTCGCTTAAAAGCTGTTTGTGAGATATTGTGGTGTGCAACTTTTGACTGCCGCACCCTCCTACAAAATACACGGTCTTTACATTTGCAGTGAATCCTTTCAAGCGCTTTGAGATATTCTCCCTATATTATAGGTACTCTATAGAATGCCAGGTTTATTATTTATAAGTACTGTATCACAAATATTGTTATGCTTATTGACACAGGAGAAACATGCAATAACAATAACTAATAAATATAACGCTAGCTAGCTGGTTATATCATGCAAACCATGTCCCATGTTGAATAGAAATTTGCAACATTACTTGAAATATAGTGGTGACATATTAATCCAATCTAGAGCTGGTACAGAATTGCACACAGTCTGGATAACTAGACACAGTGTGATCGATCAAATGCCAACTGCTAAAAATAGCAGTTCTGATGTATCTCTATAATGGAAGGAGGCCTGTATTTAGCAGTTGGTGTATGATATACCCCAACATCATTAATATCTCTGTCTCCATGTGGTTTTATAATAGTGTTTAAAAAGAGAAATGTTCTATCAGCAGGTAGCCATGTCACTCTTGTAGCTGTCTTATTATTGTAATTATTTTTCATGCTCGCTGTCTGCTTGAACTAGATGATAGAATTATTCTTTATATTGCATGTCGACATTCATTTAGAAGTTTTACAGTGTGTCTATGTATTTATGTGAACTCACTGTGTTTCAGGGACCTATTCAGCTTTGAAACATTAAATCATAATTCTGATCGTTGTCTTGTATTGATGGGGTTTGATTTTGATCTGGAGCCAGTCAGTTCTCTGGTAGCATAATAACTGCTTCAGAATATCCACACACACACAAAAAAAAGATCTGAGGAAAATGTACTAATCAGTAGTGAGCACTGGCCAAGATTATGACAGAACTTGTCCAGAATTACCTGAATACATTTCTGTTTATAAAAGTGCAGAGAAAAGATCAAGATGTAGATACACACTGAGTAGTGCTTAAAATCTGTATATTTGTTCAGGATATGACGTTTTTGGTGTCAGCAAAGGATTAATGTTTCGCAATCACTTTTCAATTACTACATCACAAGGGAAGAATGGATGAAGAAGGACCTTTGGCCCATTTGCTCTCATCTTTCTCGAATAGCCTTCTTCCCAGTACAATATCAAGTAGTTTCTTAAATGAACTCAGTGTGTGCCGAACCAAAACACCAACCAATTTGAGCAGTTGATGCCCCTCTGTAAAGGATAAGTTTTGTATTTGATACAGTGGGTATCTCTTTTCCTGCCCCTAGGTTATCTTCCCATACTCACAAGGACTGGAAGTTATTTTTGTGCCTGGAGCTCTCTATGGCTGCTTTCCGGTGTCCATTCGCACGTAGTTTCTGAAGCATCAGCGATGCTCAGATTATTGACTGGAATGAAATTAGTCAACTAATGTGAATCATTTCTAGCCTAACCTGTTTACATGTATTGCCTACTGCAGCATATTAAAATCATTTATGACCGAAGATGGGAACTAATACCAAAAGCTCATCTAATTTTCCACCTAAATTTCTTTAAATAAATTTCATACGTGGATACATCAAACCCACATTTCTTGCTTGTAGTAATTGTGTTTCCAAACAGGATACAGTGGTGCATTTGATCCCCCGAGGACACAATTGGCATCATCATGAAATTTCATGTAGGCCCAAGTCGTTGCACATATCTTGGTCATTTATCTTCATTCTTTATGCAATTGTCTAACACTTGTAACGAACAGGCTGATTACTCTTAGACATTAACCTCAAGGGATGCATCAAAAGAAGTGGTCGCCTCTGATGTCTGCAAAATGATGTTGAAATGTTATTCAGATGAATCTTCTTTTCCTATTGCGTGATTCCATGTGGGAAGCGATGTTTATTTTGTGGCAAATCTCCCTTATGCCTATTTAAGTGAATCATTTTTTTTAAAAGGTGTTGCTTCTGAGTTTTATTAGCAAATTAACAAATAAACCTGCCTATCCCATCGCATTCCAGTCACCTCTCAATTAACAACAACAAAATTACATTTATAGAGCACCTTTCAAGTCGGGAGGTCGCCCCAAGGTGCTGATTCATTGATTTGCCTAATGACAGGGTAGTCGCAAGGTGATTGAATTAGTTCCTGGATGGCACACTCACACAAGTAAGGGTAATAACACATTATAAGGCTCACTTGAGTGTTTTTTTGCTCAGTTGTTACCACCGCCATTTTGACCGTTGTTCTCTCCAGAAGCAGTAGAATTGATTGCCAATCAAAACTAGGAATTGAATTGGACATATTAAAGGGAGTGCTATAGCCTACCATGAGATACACCCAGAATAACATTGCCCATAACCTGTGTTTTATATTCTCACATATACAAAATGTTACAACAACATAAGAACTGAGATCTTATGACAATTGCATTATGTTTCATTTTCTTAAAAAAAACTATGTTATTACACCAAGGGGGGAATATAATGCAGGTTCAAATAAATGAGTGGAAAACTTTTTTGATGGGTATTCCCTATGCTCAGATGAAATATATAGAGTTCTTAGTCAATGAGTGTATAGATTAAAATGTACATACTATTCAAGACATGGTAATTTAATGTTTTCACCAGTGAGATCTCAAAGCAGGATAATGTTTGAATGATTATTTTTTGTTCTTTTTTCACTCAGGTCAGCCTTTCGAACGAGACCAGCTGTGTGGAAGAAATATTACGGGTTGGTGCACTTTTTATCTCCACTCTTATCATGACGGCTTGTGGGATTAAATATCACAGGCTTTTTTTTTTCAAAAACTGGAGTCAAAACCTCTTGTCAGAATTAATAGAACCGCAATACAAGAGGCACCAGTGCTCTTGGGAGAATTTTTCATTTGCAACTAACATTAAAATGTACATCATATTTCTTAGCCAGTCAAAATCAACAGATAGAATTGAACTTGGCTCACAGACAGGCTGTTTTGGAAAGAATCAAAATAAATATATATTTTGGGGGTTTGCAGTGTACATATCAGCCCAATATAAACTGCGGGGCTGAACACCAGCAATACACCCTCTCTGCACTACTATTTCCTTCAATTTATTTCCTTTCCAATGGAGTTTGACCCACATTTCAATTGTGTAATTCTTCAGGCTTTCCCGATGAGACGTTAGTAGTGGATAGCAAAGGGTGGAGGCTTGTCAGTGAAATGTATTCCAGGCGCAAAGATGAAGCATCAGAGTCGGGGACAATCTAGATTCCTGCAGTTGCAAGAGGAAGTTAGTGGTGAAGAAAACATCTTAATTATTGCTCCCACTGTGTTTTCAAGCGAGCACCTTCTCACCATACGTTTAGAGACTGTGTTGCTGGAGCTGTTGGAAATCCTTCAGAATTTGCGAGCTAGTGTTTTCATTCGTCACCAATCACTGTTCTCTGTTGGTAGCGTTTTACCCTGTAAAACGAGGGTTTGTTCTTCCAACCCTTTTCTACATCTCTTTATATGGTATCAGAATTCAGCTTAGGAACTCTCTTCAACCACTTTTGGGATCTCTTCGGCAGCAGCAGCTATCAATTGTGTGCGATTATTTATCTAAGTGCTTTTTAGTTTTAATCTGCTGAAGCTGTCTTTATGGGGTTGCTAACTCTATTGTATGATTTGAGTGAACTGTAACCATGGTTTGTTTATCTATAAAGATGATGAAAACCAAACAGAAACCAGCATTATTTTGGTCCTGCATTCTGGATCTCTATTCTGCAATTGCTTTGGTGTTGTTATCCCTTAAGTATCTTTGAATGCTTTTATCTTACTAAACTGATGAATTCCCAGAAAATATAATTTGCTTATGGCCGCACTATAATAGAATGAACCATTAACCTTAGCGAGCATTACCAATGAATATTTTTAGGACTGCATTGGATACGACAGACAGGGGACTGGATGAACAGCTGGACCATTATAAGCTGCCTCTACAGAGAGAAATCATTGAGACTAGTTGCCTGTTGTACAAGGGATGAAAAATAGGAAAGCACTTTCACCTTGACTGAGATGGTCAGAAACCTGGCGCTTTTTGTTAATAGATGCTGATATCATCTGGAGCCGTGCTTGGAATCATTTAGTGGGTGTGGAAGGCTAGTTCTCTTTGTCGAGTGTTTTGATCATTAACAAAGGAGATAGTACAATCTGTTTATATGTAATGTATGAGTGTCTATACATTGTATGTAACAATTGCCTGTCGATGGGTTACAGAGCAGAATTCAATTGTCCCCCTCGCACCAACCTCAAAGGTAAAAGTTTAGCAGTTTGTGAATGCCAGCCAAGATTTGAGTTTGAATTGCTCCCATAAAGTTACCAGCTGTGTGTTATCCTTCATTAAATAATAATAATAATCCTTGCATTTGATATCATGTGTTTCATGCTATGTGATAAATTGTACTAGAAATCTGTATGGTTTGCAAATGGAGGCTCTTGCCCGTAACTAAAAAAAACTATAATAAATTGGTCATTTCAATCCATGACTGTTTGTGTGCAATTGGCTGCCACATTTCACTCACAAATATACAGTCAATTCACTTTACAGTATACTCTGTGAAGCACTTCGAGACGTCTAGAAGATGTGAAAAGCACTATATCAAATGTAAGGATTATTATTATTATTATAAGTAGAAGAACCTCATGCTGACCTAAGGGAGCGTCCCTCCCAGACACCTGGATTAGAACACGGAGTTGGCATTACTAGCGGGAATCACTACTTGCAAGTCATTAAAGATTCCAAATCACTGAGTGATAAACCCACTCGCCTTCCT
This sequence comes from Hydrolagus colliei, assembly GCA_035084275.1. Taxonomy (NCBI): domain Eukaryota; kingdom Metazoa; phylum Chordata; class Chondrichthyes; order Chimaeriformes; family Chimaeridae; genus Hydrolagus; species Hydrolagus colliei. The sequence continues at coordinate 13,879,886 of CM068754.1, forward strand.
TCCCCAATCTGTGGTTTAGTGTTAACTCCTAGTGTTTGCACTCTTATTATATTTTGGATTCAAATTATGGCTTTGGTCCTCAGCAATTGTAGTTTGAAGGCAGATGTTTCAGTACCAAAACTAATGAGATTTGAGCAGATTCATTTACTGTGACAAGAGTCTTTGATACATTCCGATTCTGAAAGCGTAAGAAACTGACTATACCAAAAATCTTGACAGTCCAAGGGTTAAAAATAACATTTAACATTTGACTTATCAAACCAGGATGCAGCAAGTACATTGTGCATAGTAACAATAGCATCATGTCATTGAAAGGATGATGAAGCTGATTGGGATGGAAGAACTATTGTAATAGGCTACTAAACAAATATTACCATTGCATTTCAAATTCCCCCTGATGACAATGGAAAATAATGTACATTTTTGCATAAAACATGTATTTGGATGTTTTGGATTAAGGTATTATCGTAGTGTTAAAATCCCAATTTAAACCTGTTATTTCTCAGTGTACTACCATCTTGCGTTAAAGCCTTTGGTTATGTGTGATGTCTCAAGGGATTGAACTGGCTCAAAAGAACAGGCTGGTCAACCATCAACAAAGCCTTGTTACTGTCTCATCGATGAGACTTGACAGTGTAGACATGTCCTCAAGTTAGAAGCCCTTACAGGGAGGGCAGCTACAGATGGACAAATTCTGCACAATGTATCAGTGTTTAGTACTGATAAGCTGTTCATTTTAATACTTTGACTCTAGCTGAAGGTTTTTTTTAACTTAGTTTTGTGACTTAATTGATGGCTTGATTAGACAGAAGGGTTTGGCATTGTTGCGCAACACACATGGAAGATTTGTTCCCATCTCAGTTTTCTTTTTAAGATAAAATTGCATGTGTAAACCGACTTTTCTGATGCTCTACACGCTGAGCATTGACGCACTCACAATGCCTTGGACACGTGTCTTGGTCCTGCATTTGAGGAGAGCCCAGGCCTGCTGATTGGCCATTGTACAGCAGATGGGGTTGATATCACAGAGCCATAATCTCTATGGTTACAGAGTCAGCTGTAACAGAAAGCTGTGTGATGCGTCAAACAGAACATTGAGGTGATACTGACAATGGGACTTAAGAAGGGAAAGAAAGAATTTATATTTTATAGGATACCATCGTATCAGAATAAATAATAATAGTAATCCTTACATTTGATATAACACCTCATCATGTCTTCAAGGCATCTCAAAGCGCTTCACAGAATATACTGTAAAGTGATTGGAGTGACTGTGTTTTTTGTGGGCAGCCAATTGCACACAAATATCTCAAAACACGTCCCAAATAATCATACTTCAGTGAGATAACTGTTTGTGTAGGCAATATCATTGACTGCTGGTTTGCCTACTCGTGATAATTCCACCCCTCTTGCAGGATAAAGATTCAAGGGTTTAAAGAATTGTCTCTGCCTCACTGGCTATATTCCCTGATAACTCTGGGAAAAAAAATAGATTCTGCAATGAATCCATTTGGAAAGCCTGCAGTTGAAAGATGGATCTTAGAATCTGGCTGGGCCTTTATTACAAATTCTTCCAACTCAAAACTCTTTCTATTTGCTCTTCCCTTCTGAAAGCCAGATAACATGTAGTTGTTTTGCGACCACATCACTCCCACCCTTGCCCGTCTCCACTGGCTCCCCATCCCCCAGAGGAGAATTCAAGATCCATGTCCTCACTCTAAGGCCATTCACGGCCTTGCCCCCACCTATCTCTCTGACCCACTGTCTCCCTATCAGCCTGCCCACCCCCTCCATTCAGCAGACTCAGGCCTGCTTCGTGTCCACCGCCCTAACCGTCCAACCGACGGCAGCCAGGCTTTCAGCCTCTCTGGTCCCACACTGTGGAACTCCATCCCGCAGCTCCTCCGCCTTGCTTCCTCTCTTTCCTCCTTCAAGGCTGGTCTTTAGCTCCCCACTAACTCTTCCCCCTCTCCTTCCCCCTACCCTGACCTTCACCCGCCCCCCCCCCCCCCCCCCCCCACCCCCCACTCGGGTCTGAACCTGACTGTTCAGCACTTTGGGATGTCCTCCTGACGCGAAAGGCGCTTTAAAGTGCAATTTTGCTGCTGTTGTTGTTTGTAAAATATTGGGAAAGAGCCAATAAATTCTGCATTCTTTACGGTTTACTTGTCCTTACTTTTAGAATCCTCCATGGCCTCACCAATCCCTACATTTGTAACCCTATTGCCCTGGGTATTTCCTGCACCCGCTTCAAACTCAATCCAACCCACCATCGGTGGTCAAACTTTTAGTCACCTCAGAGTACCTCTTTATGTACAAATTATTTACGCGCACTTCAAAAAAATTGTAGGCAATGATATTGTGCATACAAAACTATTTGTTTACTCAAACTAAACAAATCCATCAACTGTAGGCTGGACAGCCATATGTGTCCCTCGGGGAACACTTTCATGCAGAACAGATTATGAAAATGGGCATGGGAATGATCCAGGATTGCAATGAGTTACTATCATTGGAAGATCTCCTCTAGGTGTAGTTTGCAGTTACTCAACCAGGACAGCTTCAAGATTATGGCCAAGTTTAACCATGCACTGCAAGACTGCCATATGGAGACTTATTCACCACAAAATACTGCAGGCTATGTTTGTCCACATCACAGAACGAAGGCTTTGTCTGAAAGACTCTAAAGATAACAAAGTCTTTTACTGACCATTTGACTTGGAAGATACAATAGTTGTATCTTGGCTTCACCACCTTCCTTGCTAATGTAGCTTAGCAAGGAAGCCTGCTGGCCTAAAACTAAATTAGTAGGGAAGGTAGTGAAGTTAGGATAAAAATATTTCGTTTTTTATAAACAAATCTATAATATTAAACGAAAGCAGATATCGCTGGGAACATTCAGCAGGTCAGGCAGCATCTATGGAGAAAGAAAAAGTGAGTCAATGTTTCAGGTCCACGACCCTTCGTTTCAGATCTCCAGTATCTGCAACTTTGCGTTTTTGTCTATAATATTAATTCCTTGCATTTGATATAGAGCCTTCCAGCACCTTGTGATGTCCTCCCAATGTAAAAGGTGCTATACAAATGTAATTCTGTTGTTATGTCATGTCGCTGAGACATCTCAAAGTACTTCACAGGATATACTGTGAAGTGGATTGACTGTATATTTGGCATTGGGAACATGGACCATAATACCCCATTTCCAGTCCTGTATATTTCTACATACCAAGTGTGGTAGGGACAAGTGGAGAATTAGACAAGAATGATATAGAGATGAGAAACAATAAAGACATTTATTTGGAAAAATTAGATTTACTCGCAATTAGGTTGTAATTGCCACTGTGTTGAATACTCTTTTCGAGGCATTTAAAAAAGGATACAATCTCCCACTTCCTCATTTCAAACCTGAAATGTGTGTTTGTGTGCGTACGTGATTAAAACCAGGGGATTTACAAACAAAAAGCAGTGAGGGGAGTACATGTTGTGCATTTCAAATGATTATAGAGACGTCATAGGAAACTGAGTAACGTGTCCACTTGCGTCGTCAGTCAGGGAGACAGCTGTGGGAAGAGGTGATGTAAAATAAGTGTAACTAAGCAACACAGCTTTTAGCCAGTGAGAATAATGATGAAGGGTACATTTCTGAATAGCTGCCCAAGTGAATGAATCCTTATATTTATAAAAATCAACAGACGCTTGCGTTGTGTGTGTGTGCCTGTTTTGTCAAGCAATCACAGCAAAATAGGAATGGAGGGAGGGTGATGTTTCAAGCTTTTTAAGGAGCATGTCACAGTTGTATTAATTAGCTGGCATTCCTGCTGTGCTGATTTTTTGTAAGTTAGATAACACATGCTGCTGGTACCTCAGAAATTCTTGACTGGAATCGGGTTTCTTTTCATGGAATTTCATACCAGTTGCATGGCTTCCGGCTCTCAGAGCAGGCTTGTGTTGGTGTAGACTAGCAGGAGCCAGCTGGAGGAAACACAAGGACATCACTGAAAAAAGCAGATTGTTGTTCCAGCAATGAACAGCATGTTCTTGTCCTGACAACTTTTCAGCTAAAGACTGATATTTTTTTTAAAAAAACACAACATTGCAGATGCGTTCGCAGCCCAGCAGTTAAGTCTTTGCGGTCCATACGATTCACAGGGTCACATTCAGGTTTCGAAGCACTTGGTTGTTACTTCAGTGGAGTATCAGTGGCTGAAACACCACTGTCAGATGTGCAGACAGTATTCAGATTGCTCACTGCGTGATAATTCCTATGCAAGCTTAATGTACCACAGTGTTCTCAAAGCTATATTTCTGGAACCTGACCAAATTGAAACAAGCAAGGAATGCAGACAGGCTTCAGCTAGTTTTTTTATAAAAAGATTTCAGCTTTGCGTGGCAGGGGCTCTAACATCCCGAGGTTCACAACTTGCAGATTTGAGTATCATCTTGACTGATATGTAAAGTCACCTGCCTTCACAGGTGAGTTTTTGTGGCAGCTGCGACCAGCTCAACATCAGTGGAGGGGAGGGTGAGTGGAAAGTTGGCAAAGCAGTGTTGGGAGAGGGTGGAGGGGGAGAGGAGTATTGGGGTTAAAAGGATAAAGGTGTTGCAAAGATTCTCAGGAGACCCCCCCCCTCCCCCCCCACAAAAAAACTCCCATGAAAGCAACCCACCTCATTTCAAAGGACTGCCATCACCAGCCTAAGTTGTTGATTTTTTTTGCTTAGAAGCACAACTGGTTGTTAAGCGCTATATGTCTCCAAACAAGCTTGTGTGCTCGAAACTTGTGTCAATATAGTTGAATAATAATAAGTGACTGTTCCGCTCGTCAAATATACACTCTAGATCAGGATTTTTCTAAAAACTATTGAATGCACAAAAAGCTTAGTTTTAGATTTGGACCATTCGATTGCTTTCTAAAGGATTCATTTGCACGTATCATCCTTACAAACATTTACCATTGAGCAATAGGTGCCAAACATGCTCAGTGATAATAGAGTAAATAATTGGCAAAGGTTTACGCTTGGGTCAGCATTATATCATGAAGTGGTTTCTTGTATCTAAAATGTGAATGGGAAGTACAGTGATTTGGTCATTTAGAATTCTATGCCTGAATAAATCTTATGTTTTTAGGGGGCCTACATGCATACTAACATAATAAGGACCCGTACTATTTTCTAACTGGTGCATCGTTTCTATAAAATCAAGAACACCTCACAGTTTCCGTGAAGTGTGGTGACTGTATTTATCGGAAAATGCAGCAGCAGCTTGGAACAGAGCAATGGATTGCTGGCCAGGATACCAGGAGAAACTCTCTTCTTTAACATCCATCTGAACAGACAGAGTGTTTAGGTTTGTCTAATCTGAAGGTCCTGACAGTTCAGCACTGTACCAGTGCAACAACAGCAACAAAATTACATTTATATAGTGCCTTTAATGTCGGGAGGACGTGCCAAGGTGCTGGACAGTCAGTGTTTTGGACCTGAGCTGGAGTCATTATCGGGGAGGGTGGAGAGAAGGAGTGGGAAGGGGTGGTAACTGATGGTACGGTCGAAGAGGAGGGTGTTGAAGTGCGACTTGAAGGAGGCCAGGGATGGGGCAAGTCGGAGGGATTGCGGGATGGAATTCCAAAGGTTGGGGGCAGAGGTATTCAAGGCTCGCCAGAATTGGTAGGGCGGGTGGGCCAGAGGACTTGGAGCAGGACGGAGCCTGCTGAGTGGAGGGAATAGACAGGTTAGTAGGGTGTTACGAGGTCGCACAGGTAGGATGGAGCAAGGGCATGGCTGGCTTTGAAGGTCAGGACCAGGATCTTGAATTTAATCCTCTGTATGATGGGAAGCCAGTGAAGTCGGGTGAGAATGGGGTGATAGGTTCATGGCGCCTGGTGAGGGTCGAGACACGGACTGCAGAGTTCTGGATAATTTGCAGCCTTTAGAGGGAGGGAATGGGAAGGAAATGATAAGCCAACAGACAATGCCAACAGGGCATTGGCATAGTCGAGCGTGGAAGTAATGATCGACAACAACAACAAAATTACTTTTGTATAGCACCTTTCACGTTGGGAGGTATGAATGAGAGTTTCAGGGTCCTGAGGGGTGAGATAGTGGCGGTGTGCAGCAGTATCTATGGGTCTTCACCCTACACATTTCTCACCGAGAGGCAAAAATGGCTACCGAGCCAAGCTTACCTTTTACATTCATGTTAACAGATCAACACAATTAAAAGTATTCACTGCATGGCTGCTTCTGAGGCATTACAGCAATTCTTTGTGAAGTACTCTGTAGGCAAGCACTCATCCCTCGTTATGCCCCCAAATGTTTCTGAAACAGTTTTTCAATATTTTTATTTCCCGAATTTCGTACTGAAGCTGTAGAACAGAGGAATATGGGAAAACTGCAGAGCGTGAGTGAGAGAGACCACTGTGAAAAGACTGAATACATTGCGATTTTGCACCTAGCGTTGAAAATAGGGATCTTTTCGCTATGGATTTTACAATGGGATTTCCCATTTTGAAGATGTGGCACAAAGATTACCAATCATTATGATCCCATTGGCACCAACAAGACGCAGGCACACTCCAAAAGAAACTCACTAGCTGTTGTCATTCTTGTGTATTGTGAGTATTTTGGTGAACACTTCATTGAGTGATGCACCGAAGGTTGAGGCTAAGACACTTTAACGGGGCAGGGTGGGGGAAGTGATACTCTGTATCTAATCACTGCTATGCCTGATTTGTTCCCTACCCAGGAATTGACATCCGTTATTAGCATAGAGCTTTTGCCTGACACAAAACTGTTAATATTAAATGCCTTTGTGTGTGTGTATTCATTCTTTGGTGTCATGCCGCTTAATGATTTTTGCTGACATTGAAGTGCAGGTAAATAAATATGTAATAAATATATTATCCACATAATACCATAATAATCAAACAGGTTTCCTATTCATGTCTGGTAATGATTATAGGGGTTTATTTTCTGGAACCACACATGTATATACACCCGTAAAATTCTCTGAAAATATAATCAGGCCTTATGGTTGGGATCAGGTGCTGGTTTTGTGAATACAGTAAGAGCCCGTTTATCCGTGACCCAATCAACTATAACCTCCGTATAACCAACACCTCAAAAAAAGGTCCATATTCGATTAACCAGAATTTATCCAGAAAAATGCAGTATTATTTTTTTTTTGCATTTTCGGCCGAATATCCAGCACACGCTTTAACCAGCATTGGCCAGGTCCCAAGGGTGCCGGATAAACAGGCTTTTGCTGTATATGTATTTTAGGACTCTCAAAGTTTGGACAAGATGAATACTCATCTCTAATGGACTGTAGGAAATGACTCTCTGTTGCACTCGTTCGGTTTCACACCTAACTTTGGAGTGCTTGATAATATCACCGGTTGGACAAATGGTAAATTTTCCATTACATTGTCATGATGCAGTCTCATCCTTCAATTTGATAGGTAGAAATGCACACACAATAAAAAACAGAACAGCAACATGAATGTTATTATTGAGTATTACATGAAGCAGAGACTGGGTTCTAAAACAAACAAGGATTTTGCGTCAGTTGATTGGATCCTTTGCGTCAATGGATTTGGTTCATACAGCTTTATTCAAGCCTTGATTTGTGTTCAAGCTGGTAAACAGCTCTCGTGTGTGTGTGTGTGTGTGTGTAAAAATTTAAACTGATTGTTGTTTAAATCCAGCTAACAAAGCACAATAATCATGGCTGTCCTGGGTGGTCTTGGCTTCCTTACATGTGACCTCTGATGAACTACAGGAAACAAATAGCTTACAATCCAGAGTGTGGAAAAGACACAGTTATTTTAGGATTTGATACCTTGAACTGTTTTGTGTTGAGATATTTTAGAAAAAATATGTCACTTTTGCTCCCCCCGCTCTCCCCACACTCCCTCCCACCCAACAAAACAAAACACAAATTGTAAAGGTGACTGATGTGATTTTGCGTTGAACTGCAGAATGGTTTCTGTGATCTCGTTTTTTTACACTAATGGTGTAAAAAACTATTGAGTATCGATGCTGGTTAATTGCGTGTAGCTGCCCTCTTGATAACAGAGCAGAACTCCGCAGCCAGATTTGTTTTCCTTTGTTTCAGTTTATTTACATTTTTAGTGCACGCGTGTGTGCACATGTCGTATTCTGTTAGCAAACACAGATAGTTGTTGCAGTGAATTACAGTGTAACACAAAGGGTGGGCGTGATAAGCCATAGTGCTTTGGACAGCATGGTTGTTGGTGGGCGGAGGAAGAGAGGCAGAGAGATAGGATTCATATCAGGAAGGGTCCTGGCAGTTTATGGCATGTACTGTACTTTCAAGTGTGTCTTGTTTATATGGGTGTCGATTTGGATTTGCTTAAATCCAGTGATTTATACTAGGAACCAGAGGTCAGATTTGAGGTGATTTCAGAACATGCCTGAACCTCCGTTTGCCACTATAAGTGGAGCTTTGACGAGCTGGTCAGGTTTGTTGACCCTGATTACATTATTTGTCATGTGGTGGATTTGCACAACAGATAATTGAAATGCGAGTTCTAATGTCCAGCAACCTTTAGCCTGTATGAGAGAAAGTTTTCAGACATCTGTGTGTGAGATGGATTGTTGTTGCCATGCCTGGCGACTGTCTTTGTTTTTCCAGCTCTGTGTTTTTAATGAAGCCTGTTTTCCTTCAGGAGCAAAGGTTCTTTATTTAACCCCTTCCACAGTTCAGCTGTGATTTATGCAGTCACTTTCAGTGCAGCATTAAGTCCGGCCTGTTGTTTAGTTATCCTTGAGTTAGGCAATAATGGATGGTGTGGTGTGTGTTTATTGTAGGTTTTAACACACTAGGGATTGTTTTAGCATGAGGAGAAGTTAAGTGCTAAAATAATCCCTGGAGTTCTAAATACATAGAAAAACACACAACTTTGAGTTCACTATTTTCTTTATCTTAAGAGTGCACTTATTATTCATCTTTTCCAGTGGATTTGCTGCAGCTGATTGTATAGCCTTGTGCAAGTTCAACAAAGATTCCTAAACAGCTAAGGCTGTACCATTTTGCTAAAATTCCTGTTAGAAAACCATTCATCAGATGCGAAGAGATGGGCTGTTGATTCGATTCCGGGCATTTTGACTGTATGCTGGCTGGTGGGGATGACTGAAAGCAACATGAACTGACTTAGCCTTCCATTTTTCCCGTACTCTCTCAAGGCAATTGCTCGTCACCACGCCATCTAGCTAAGACGGATCTATTTGCGGGCATCTAGCAAATATCAGGAAGTTACTGTTTGGGGAATTGCTGAGCTGGTGTTACAGAGATATGTGGCACAGCGTATCCATACACAAATGCACTGGCAGAACTTGCATTATTTGTTGATTTGCTTTGTAACCTGCTGCAATGCAGTCTCTGTACATGGTTTCACTTTCTCAATTGGAGTCTCTGGCAGTGTTGAACAACTGTGAGAACTGAATGACGCACTTTAATTTATACAGAACATAATTCAAGGTGTATCGGATTTTCAAAGTCTACCACTGTGTTTAGCTGCCTGCGATGAAATCTGATGTCAGACTTAAGCCACGGCTAATTCCAACAAGAAGGACCGGCATGGTTTATGCACTGTAGTATACCTGTCAGATTGCACAAGAACGCTTTCAATGTAGAGAAAGGGAGAACCCAGGGCTGAAATGTAGGGATTGTAACCAAGATTTTCTTGGATAGCATGCAGCTTGATCAGAAAAAGTTAGCAATGTGTTTAATAACACTGCACAAAGGCTGTGACTGAGCTCCAGAAAAGCTGTCGTCAAAAGAACAAAAAGTGAATTTGGATTTTAGAGATTGCATTGAATTTAGCCTGGAGGTACACACATAGCAGAACACTTTATTCGCCCCCACATACCTAATGGAGTGTGGAGTACAGAGTATCTCATTAATGCAAAATGCTTGTGACAGCTTTGTATTCATCAATACATTTGCAAGAAATGGGATATAGCTTTTATTTAAATCTTTTTTTTTCTAATTACCGTAATGATGATTCTGTACTGCACAAGTATTGGAGGTAAGTAGACAGTACAATAATCATAAGACCCATTCACTAAACGCAATAGAATTTCATATGACAAACGAACGCAGGGAATTTTTTTTTTAAGTGCTGGATGGTAACTTGAGTTTGTCTTTGCAATTCACGAACTTACGGTACGGTTTTTTGAAAGCGGCATTCCAATTTGTTATTTATTATTTATTTTTAAAATAAAATCATATTTATTTTTTATTATTTATTCAATTATATTATTTATTATTTAAACTGCATAATATTGCTTGGAAACTGTACGTACGGTGTTTCAGCATTAGATGTGATGTGACTGGGATTATAAATGGATTTGTGAATTGTCTCTTTGCAGGAGATGACTCATTCATGGCCTCCCCCACTGACCGCTATACACACTCCTGGGAAAGCCGAGCCAACCAAGTTCCCAATCCCAACTAAGGTAAGAACCCTCATCTCCCCTCCGCACCCTGTAGTCCCTCATCCTCTGGTTTAAATCTAACCAGGGAGGCAATAATTAAACTGGCCAAATTTATGGGTGGTTTGTTGTGAACCTTCAATGAGCATGAAAATCGATCCTGACATGTTGTGTTTATATACCGCCACTCACCCAACGTGGCATCCCTGGGCACTCGCTATACTGCATGTGGGCGCTATATAATTGCACCTCACTGACTTGTCCCTTACACAATCCTTAGAGAGCTACCAGGGAGAAAACACTTTTATTGCCTTCCGTCTTTCATAATATAATAATAATCCTTGCATTTGATATAGCGCTTTTCACATCTTATCGACATCGCAAAGCACTTCACAGAATATACTGTAAAGTGAATTGACTGTATATTTGTGGGCAAATCACGGCAGCCAATTGCGCACAGCAGTGTCCCACAAACAGTCGTGGATTGAAATGACCAATTATATTAATGTGGGTTTTTTTGAGGGATTATTATTAGGCGTGTGAGTAAGGAAACTAGCCCAAGGTTTCACCCTGATCTGCCTAGATTTGAACACAGGTCTCCCAGCTTGGTCACCCCAGCTTGCAAGACAAGTGCACTAACCACTAAGCCACAGAAGCTCCACATGATCTGCACTTTAAATCGTAGGGATTTCAATTGCACCTTCTCAAAATTATCAGTATGTGATATAACAATGCTGAATAACACAGTCCATGTCATTTTTGGGATGTGAACAACACCCCAAAGTTGGCACAACAGGCTGATCTGAAACCTGCGGCTTTGCTGATGTCGCTCATGGAGTTTGAGAGTTATATGCCAACCTTTACCGAAGTTAGACATTCACACACGAACAGCACTTGAAACAGAGGGTTTGGTCTATCAGCAGATTGTGTTCATACAGGATGTATCTGCGTTGGCACTGGCAAGTATGCTACCCGTGATGTGAGTCTGGGGTAAAGCAATGAAGGTTTATGAAACAAGATTTGGCTGATCACAAGCTCAAATTGGTCACTTTGTGGCCAATTTGAGGTCATGAATCAGACCTCTGTTTTTCCCAATAAAAAAAGTATGAAATCCACCACATAATGGGGCTTTCATATTAGCCTGCCCCTTTGTAAAGCCATGTGCTGTAATAAAATGCTTCAAAGAGATATTGTTAGGGTAACATGAATGGATATTCTTTCTGCATCAGCGTTCTTGTCAGTCTGAATTTGTATTCAAATTGTTTGAATTGTGTATTTTGTTCCAACTGCTCCAGGTAATTACCCAATACAAACAGATCAACACATTGTCATTGTGCTCTGCTTAATTGCTTTACTATTATCATTCATTAATTTCTGAACTCACCATGTGCTGAACCTAAATGATTAAATTCTTACCTCAATCCATTTGGGTTGTAAGGTTGCGAAATGTGCTCTGAGGTGTCTCATGTTCTTTGTTATAGGACTCCCAGCATCTAACCTCGGGATACAATGGGCAAAGTAGGTCACCTTTTTTTTTGCTGTCTTTCAAGGCAATTTAATGCCGAATGTGTAATTAAACTTAATATTGGAATGTTAATTATAAGGTGTCTCACTCGGAAGATGGAAGAATAATTTTCCGATAAGAAAGTATTATGTTTTGTGGCATGTTAACAACGGAATTTTTGAATAGAAAGTTTAACAGCTGAGAGTGGGCCCTGTGAAACAATGTCATGACGGTCGCATACATTTTCTCTTCAGAGCGCTGCGACGTGCAAGTGAAGCCTCCGACAAAGTCAGCACCGCAGAAATCGTAAGTACAATTCTTAATAGAACCTCATAGTGTGCCTCGTACGGCTTTGGTTTACCTTCAGCTGTTTCTCTAATAAGTGAAGGGAAGCTGGCTGAGAGCATTATGGTCACTTCGATGCGTTTGAGTCTTACAAGATTTATAGGGTCTTGGAATCGTGGTTCATTTCAAGATATTCATTTATCCTTTGCGAACGAACGTTTGTCCTTCAATTTGTTTTTGTTTTTTTAAAATGATAAGCTTTGTCAAGCTTTTATTCTCCCAACCCAGGTTGCTATCTGCTGCTCATTGCGCAAACACAAACTGAATAGGATCATTGAAGGTTATGGCATATGAATTGACCATTCATCCCATCTAGTCTGCTTTGGTGCATTTTACCTTGCAGACTACCTAATGCAACCCCACTTACCTGCTCACTCTCCACCACCTTCCAATGTTCCTCCTTATAGGCATCGTGATTTAATTCCCTTTCAAAATAATTTAGCACAGACAAAATAAAGATGTGATTGTTGGTGAAATGTCATGGAGGGGTTAGATCTTGGGTGTATATGTTGCATTACTGTCCATGCAAGGTACAAGGGGGGAGTTTTCCATATGAAACTTTTGAGGCAATTGTTATCTGGCTTCATTTTGCAACTACACATAGTCACCTCAATAAGATTGTAGAGTGTCAAATGATTAATACAAATTGTGGAGCCTAGTATGGTAAATTAGCCTAAGATATTAACTCTGGATGTATTGTGCTTCGGAATGGTGACTGATTATAGTCTGAAAGATTTGCCATACTCAACCTTTGAATGCCAAGTCCCCAAACCCTCTGCCTAGGTTTACATCTGCAATGACACTGAGCTAATTGTGGAATCAAAGGAGACAGGAATCTTCCAAAGAGTTGTCAACAATTGGAATAGGTTTCCAAGTAGGGTGGCTTTTCCTTGTCTGAGAAATGACAGCTAGGGATGGATCTATATTGTGATAACCTCCACATCCCTCACAGTCAGTGCAGCCACAAAGTGCATTTCTTCCTTTTAATCATCTGAGAAGGATCACTACTAAACTCTAATAAAAAAAAGGCTTCTGGTTTTCCCTTTCACCACCCACGGCCTCTATTAACCTGCACTTTAGCAGATGTTTTATCTCAGTGCTTCAATGAAATGAATAACTAGTATGAAGTATGCACAATATATGTAATCATTTGGATTTACATAAGCTTATTAAAAAAAATGAACAGTAAATACTCCCTCAAATTCGACTGAGGTTGCGTATATGTAGGAAATGACTTAATGCTTTAAAAAATACATTATTTTAATAATTAACAGGCTGGTGCCTGACATTAATTCCAGCTGTGTTCTTCCAAGTTTAATTTTAATCCCATTTCTGCATTTGTACTATAATTTTCCATTTCAGATTTCTTGCCAATAGGTTTTTATTTCAGTAGCAACACTTGGAAGTAAGAAATTCCTGGAAGAAAGCGAACGGTCTAAAACTGATCTCATTTCATTTTGGCAGCACGAGCAATTCTCCTTTCATCTGGAACGATTTTGATGGTGAAGCTTTAGTGATAATTTGTCACTTTCAAAGTGATAGCCTGAGTGTAAAGTATTGCATTAGCCACTTTGAAACATATAGGTAGCTACTGTGACATGTTTTGCTTAGAGTAAATATTTTAAATGACCGTTTATCAAGTGAGGTTCTTGTACTCTTAGCAGGATCAACTACTGTATATACATTGTTTGAGACATAGTTAAATGTTCAATACCACTTTTGAAACTTCTCAGGCATTGGTACAAGTGAAAGAGCCAATGATCCATTTATACACTGTTTCGAGCTGCATAAGGAATTCAGATTATTTCCAAATCAAGAAATACTTGAGATTCAGTGACCGCTGTTCCCACATGCAACAGAAGTGCTGCCACTCTAAGCTGGGATACCTGCATAAGGAAAATAAAAGTATTTTAACAACAACTTGCAGGATCTCTGGCGTAATCTAATTTGCGACCATTATTTCATCATCCGCAGACATGGGGTCAACTTCCACATGTATGCGGATGACACCCAACTCTATCTTTCTGCCTCCACCCTTGATTCCACGACCACTGCTGTCCTGACAGACTGTCTGACGGACATCAAGTCCTGGATGAGAGTTAACTTTCTACAGTTGAATGTCAACAAGACCAAGGCCATCTTGATTGGCTCACACCAGCACCTTCACACCTCAGGCACTGGCAACATCAACCCCCATGGATGCACATTCCACCTCACCAAGCCAGTCAGGAACCTAGATGTCTTGTTTGATCATGAACTAGATCCGACTCCATTGCCTCCCCATCATTAAGAAGATTCGATTCAAGATCCTTGTCTTTGCCTTTAAAGCCCTACATGGTCTTACCCCACCCTACCTCGGCAACCTCCTAACCCCTACCAACCTGTCCGCTCCCTCCAGCCTGCACCATGTCCCCCGACCCACCTGCCTCACCATCAGTCGGAGAACTTTCAACCGCTTTGCTACCAACCTCTGGAATTCCATCCTGAAATCCCTTCACTTCGCCCACTCTCTGGCCTCTTTCAAGTCCCACCTCCATACCTTCCTCTTCCATGGTGTCATCAGTCAACCCCCATTCCCACCCTTTCTCTCACCCTCCCCGATACTGACCCAGCTCATGTCTGAAACACTGACTGTCCAGCGCCTTGAAAGGCACTGTACAAATGTAATTTTGTTGTTGTTATTAAGGAATCCAGTTACAAATTAGACTCGAGTGTCTAAACGTACAATTTGTTACTGTTAGCACGCAGCTTGTTACATTTGGGGACAATTTTTTTTGGCTTTGCATCTAATTCTTATTCATTTGAACCCACACATTTTGGTGTAAGGAAAATGTAAACCAAATAAATTTAACCTGTTAGCAATGAATGATGAGACAAGTTTATGTTGTATCTGTGGAGAAACTGTAGCTACTCCCCTTCCCCCCCACTGAATGGGTAAATGGCTGCATTATCTGAGGGCGCTTTCAGAAGGTTTTCTTTCCTAGGGAGAGCAAGTCACAACATTTGGATTGTTTGAATTACTCAAGTTGTACTTGAAAGCTACATCTGTTCTTAACCTAAACAGAATGGTCTGTGCCAAAGTTATTCCCTCTTGTGCAGAACACTATTTCTTATTACAGTGAACTATTCATCCATCATTCAAGAGTAATAATGAGATCAAATCATCTGCAGACTAATCTATTGTTTATGTATTAATCTAATGAGAGGATTGATTTAGTGTCATGTCTTTTTATGTCGAGTAATAATTATTCCAACAAATGTGTAGGGGGCCTATACACAGACCTTTAACTTGTTCACATCAGTGTCTTAACCTGTTCAGTGGAGCAATTTAATAATCTTATGGCACCAGAATGTAGCAACAAAAAGCAGAAACTACCAATAATTTTAACAGGAATCTCAGTACATTTGTGAGAAAGAATGGAATAGGGAGGTGCTAGGCGGTTGGACTTAGGAGGTGGGGGGAAGACACATGCAATATAAACAGCATAAACTAATTTAGGCTGAATGGCCTGTTTCTGTGTTGCAGTTTCTATATAATTCCCCCTTCTTTGACAGTTTTTTTTATCATCTTCCTCAGATTAAGTGGTTCAAGCACTCGCCTGCCAAGCGAGAGTCCTGGGTTCGATTCCTGGCAGGGCAAAACCTTCAGCAAGTTTCCTTATTCCACATAGAATCATAGAATCATAGAATTTTACGGCACAAAAGGAGGCCATTCGGCCCATCTAGTCTGTGCCGGCTCTTTGAAAAGAGCGATTCAATCCCACTGCCCTGCCCGCTCCCCATAGCCTAATAGACCCGTTCTCCCTAAATAAAGATCTAATTCCCTTTTAAAAGTTGTTATCGAATCAGCCTCCACCACCTTTTCAGGCAATGCATTCCAGATTCGAACAACTCGCTGAGTGAAAAAATTTCTCCTCAGCTCCCCTCTACTTCGCCTTGAAACTATTTTAAATCTGTGACCACGAGTCACAGATTCGCCCACGAGTGGAAATAGTTTTTCTCTATTTGCCCTGTCGAAACCCCTCATGATCTTATAAACCTCTATTAGGTCTCCCCTCAATCTTCTCTGCTCCAGAGAGAATAACCCTAGCCTATCTAGCCTCTCCTCATAGCTGAAGTCCCTCAATCCTGGCACCATCCTAGTAAATCTTCGTTGTACCCTTTCCAATGCCTTCACATCCTTTCTGTAGTGTGGTGACCAGAATTGAACACAGTATTCCAGCTGAGGCCTCACCAAAGTCCTATAGAAGTTAGTCAGCACTTCCTGACATGCCTGATAATAATCGCTCAAGAAAAAACTGTAATAATTTGTGCACTCAACTCATTATTTTTGTTTGTGGGACACTGTTGTGTGCTATTGGCTGCTGCGTTTCACCCACAAATATAGTCAATTCACTTCACAGTATATTCTGTGCAACTCTTTGAGATGTCTAGAAGACGTGAGAAGCGCTATATCAAATGCAAGGATTATTATTAGACTGTGTATCCGCTTGACTTGTAATTCCACAGTTTCGAAGCCTAGACTCTATAAAGCAGCTCACTCAACAAATATTATAACAGGACAGATTGTGCATTAGCATTAGAACCAGAGTGCATTGTGTAGTTACTTATTTAAAAATAAGAGATGATAGCAGCAGCCACGGCATTGATCTTGGCATCTTATAAAGCAGTATGTCCAGAATAGGCAATGATGGTAGCAGACACACAGCAGGACTGTTAAGGCTTTTAACAATCAACTTTGATTTGAATGGCTTCATTAATGAGAATTTTGCTTTTGTGAAGATCCCAATTACTTCTGAGATCATTGTGAAGTAAGGTTTTATCAAAGTCTTGGCAGGCTCGCTCTGTCTGCCACCAACCATCTTTGTTGTACCAAACAGGCTGCTTTCTAAGCATTTAGAACTTGTTGTGCTGGGTTTTGCCAATAGAAATTTCTGAGTCGGGAGTAAGAATTTCACAGTCAAACACCAGGCTTTTCAGTGACACAAAGTCTCCATTGGAAGGCTCAGAATAAGTTGAGAATAGGCCTTAACGTTTTATCATTGCATCTCACCTCATTATATAACAGCTTTAAAGTATGACATTTCCTGGGCCTCCCATTGTAACCTGGAGTCAGTTCATTCTGACAGTGTTGAAAAGTCTTGACAATTACAAAGCAGCAAATTGACACTTAAAACAGAAGGGGGAATAGAAACATACATAAACATGCGTTGCTTGATGGTTCAGCACCTCCGATTTGCGCACTTATGAAACAGCTTGAAAACTACTCCCGAACCATTAGTTCTTCGGCAATCTTGCAGCAATATGGGTGGGCACTTTCTGTTCTCGCTAGGTTGCATCTCTATCTCTCACGTTGCATTGTCTGCAAGACTGCCGATGAGCAAGTGAAGCTGCTGTCCTGATTTGACCTTTAGTACTGGATTAAAATTCCCCAACTGGTTTCCACGGCGACCGTACCTAGAAAATTAGATCTTTGAAAGAGCAGGAAGAAAGCTAAAACTCCTCAGAGTAGCAATGAACTCTGGAAGAGGGTTGTTTCCAATTGGCAATGACATGTTCCTAATTGAAATAATCTGGTGAGCTTTGCCTGAGAGAGAGAAAAAAATTGTTTGTTGAGGGGTGGGGGGGAGAGAAAACTCCTTACTTACAAATGATGAGGCTTTTTTTAATATAAAAACAGCGAAAGATCAGCCTTGATTAGAAGTGAAGCACACTTTTTATTCCACCATGATTTTAAATCAGCTTCGGCATGCAGTCCCAGGCACTGATGTACAGACTGAGATATAAAAGGTGGCAACAGGCCAAGCTAAATAGTCAGGCACTTGGAGGCCAAACCCAGAAGACTGATGCCCCAGGCTAAATGTGCAATCGCAATGGTACCAGGGTCTGAATGGTGGCTGGCTTTAAATCACACGCTGCCTATTACCAACTCTGTAGGAGACTGCACAAAGAACCTTTTAGAAGTACTGAGTCTGACCTCAAGGGTTATGGCCACAATTCATTTTGCAGCTTGATCAGGAGCTTGTAGCTGTGCAACGATAAACTAACATGCGTCTTTCATAAAGAACAAATGCAGAGCGTATTTTAACCTCCTCTGAAGTATGGAGTTGCAGCGTATGAAATGGAGATCTGCCTGCTGTATGTCACGAAGCGCTGTGTGGACTTTTTCTCTCTCTCTCCCACCCCTCCCCCCCCACCCCCCGCACCACCCTTTTCAATATAAACTGAACTAAACTGGTTTCTGCTGCTCTTCATTTTTTTAAAAAAACTTATTTGAAGCAGGTTTTTCTTCCAAATCACTGCAATTTGTGAATTAAATGAAATATCAGCCATCATTATTTAAGGGAACAATTGCACACAAAAACTTTTTTTTTGTTTGATACCCTATCTTGAGTTGGTGGGAATTGTTCTTGATCCCTGACCTCCAGTAAGAAGACTCCAACAGTTGCTTGCGACATGTGTGTTTCGATTGCTTTAAATCTTATTTAGTCTTTTTTTGCTCTCTCAAACACCACTGCATTTTAGTTTGATTTTTCCGAATCGGTATTTTTCATTGGCCTTGTTTAGTTATTCCAAAATTTTCATCTCTCTTCGTTGTGGTTGATTCCTGCATACTTTTTGTTTGAGCACAAGATACAGCCTGTGCAACCCGTGAAGCTGCTTTAAAACATCTCTCGATAACATGATAAGGCGGCTGTATCAGGACGCAAGGATTTTTTTTGTCCGTTTGCTGGTTTTATTCCAACTTCATTCTCCAAAGTTTCTGGCCTCATTTCCTATTTGTCTTTCCCTCCCCCCACCCTTACAAGATTCAAATTTCTTCAACACTGGGGTCTTAGGAATTGTTTTGGAGCTGATGCCAAATGTTGGCGTTTGCACCTGCAGCCTGATTGTGTTTCACACGCAGCCCATGGGACAGAGGAGAACCGTGTGCTCATTATCACGTTGGTCACTCCAGCAGATCTGGAGGGAGGGACGGAGGGAAGGAGGGAGGGAGGTAGGGAGGCAGAATCCAGCTGGGATCAGGGCTCAATTAGTGCAACTTTCAAATTCTTTGACAGCCAGGATTTTTTTTCTCCTCCATATAAACTGAACTGCTGTTGACCTTGATTTTTTTGGGGGGTTACTTTAGAATAATAATCCTTGCTTTTGACATAGCGCCTTTCCTGTCAGGAGGATTCATGGAGCACTTCACACGTTTACAAAGGGTTAAAAGGCATTAGCATAACATCAATGATCTTTTTTAAAACAAAATTGACTCAAGAATGAAAAATGCCACATATTTAAACCAATTTGATGATGAAAAAAAATTATGCATTTGATGAAGCACCTTATCAAGCTGTCTCAAAAGAGCTTTACGGGATATTAAATATCTTGTAAAAACACCCACAATATATACAGCCAACTCACTTTACAGTATCTTCTGTAAAGTGATTTCTGACATTAATAATAATAATCCTTGCATTTGATGCAGCACTTTTCACATTTTCTAGATGTCTCAAAGCGCTTTACAGAATATACTGTAAAGTGAATTGACTGTATATTTAGGCAAAGCACTACATCAAATGCAAGGATTATTATTATAAAGTGGATTGACTGTGTATATTGTGGGCAAAATGTGGCAGCCAATTGTGTACAGCCGCACGACAATATCATTTACAATCCGAAACGTAGGATTTTTTTTTTACACTCAATATTTGCTGCTCACAGTAACCAATCTGTTTCGATCGGCTGTTCATCTCGCATGTTGGCAGTGGACCTTTCAGTGAAATCTTTCTGATGGCCAATCCCGGCTGAGTGGTTTAGTGCAGCAATTTTCAAATCAATTGATTGCATAGAGAGATTCTTCAGAACTGAAGAAATTCAGGCCGAGCAAAGGACCCATTATTTCACCTTGTTGTGCCTCTAATGCTGTTGTCAGGAATCAATCACAGAACCTTCAACCCCCCCCCACCCGATTGCTCTCCAATTCTTTGCTCATTGCCAATGAAAGGCAGTTGATTGACTATCTCACATTTACAACTCATTTAATTAAGGATTGTCTTCTAAACCGCGCTGATCTGCACTTAAAACATTTACTGACTTTACACAGCAATTATTTTAATTCTTGATGATGCCAAGTATTTCTAGAATAAATATCCTGAGTGGCATTTGGATGAACATGCTCTCCAGTCCAATGCCTCTTCAAAATCTGACGCCTGTCAACATTCTTTCAGCGCATCCTCGAGAGCATTTCTTTTAATCAATCAGGGAACTTTGTGGTCTTGTCTGTTTATTTGCCTGTTTTACGTGCTCGTCTCTCATTTTATCCAGCACTTGCATTGATTTGTGGAATACTTTCCATTTGCACCTTTCTTCCTTTGTTCACTTGGCTTTCCTGTACTGCCCTATTATAATAGTAATAATATAATAAATAAACCTTACAATCATGGCTGACACAACAGTGCTAAGCTAGGGTTCCTTGCAGTGTCAGTGTCTCAGGTAGAATGGGACAGTAATGTTGTAACAGTGTCAATAGGATAAGTCAAGTGGCCACCACAGACTTAACATAATGGAGTGCAATGCGTGATGTTCACAACAGGATGAGAAGCAACAGTTGAGACATTTAATTGTGCGAAAGGTTTCTTAATTTGTTCCTTCGGAAAATGTCGGATTGTGAGTTTCCAAAAGTCAATGAAGTTCAAGGAACGTTACGAAATAGAATAATTTGGTAGCACTGAAAATAATGCAACCTTCCCAATGTTGCACTATGGAGAAGTCATCATAGTAATGTCATCGCGTATGGATCAAAGTAAGACCATTGATCCCTTGCTCTCCACAGATGATGTACAATTACACTATCATGGTCTTGACTCACCTTATTTAATCTCCTGAGAGAGGTAAATAAGCACAGAATAAAATTTCCAAGAAGGTGAAATTGCTCTCTGAACCTCAAAGGAAATGAAACAAAACTCCAGTATTTTGACTCTTAGCATTACAACCTATAATATTTAACCCTAATCAGTTGCTTTCGACGGATGACATGTCCATGGTCCCAGAAGCACAGGGTTTATTATGTTCCATATAAAATCTGATCATCCATATGGCAAGTCTGAAAATCTCATGTAAAGCCAATGATCGAGAATGGAGCTGGGGTCCAGTTTGGGAGGAGGTGTGATAAGAGGTGAGCATGGTTGAAGACTGACATCCCAAATAATTTGTAGGCCATAGTGAACAAAGGCTTAACAGTATACAATAATGTGCACTCAACATTCATCAAATAACACAATCTGCAACTGATGATTTTCAGAGAAGGAGGCTCGCTCCGACTGAGACGGAGGATTCACTAATATAAACTGTGCATATGTACAAATGTTGGATTTTAGCATTCTTTCGTAAATTTATTTCACAATCAATCAAGATTCATATCGCGATGAATATTCCCTGAACTATGGTAGACTCACCCTGATTGTTTACAACATTGCAAATGCCCCTTTTATTGAATTACAACCTGTAACTCACTGCTCGCTATTTCTGTCTGCTGGCTGAGGTGTGAATGGTTATACTCTAAGGGAAGACAGGCAATTTGGCACTGGGATACACAATGCGAGCACACTGCTCTAATTTTGGTATTTGTTGGGTTTGAATGACCTGCTCTTTTGGTTTGAATTCAACTCCTAATGCTATGTACTGCTTTGTTTGTGAGTACTTGTGCTCAAATGGTTAACATCAAGCTTAATCCTCAGTCTGTGACACAATAAGACACCAATGTCATCGGTCAGAATATTTGTAAAAAGAGGTTATTCAGACTGTTGTAAACTGCTGTGCTGATGTGGCCTTGAAATCCCTTAGATCGGAGATTGCTCACTTAAACCACAAATGTCTGGAAGATGTTACAGACAGATTATTGCACCCCATGTTTGGAAAACTGTGCATAACCATAATTTGTGACAGCATTGAAACAACCTGCCAAAAGAGAAACTGGAGATTTTGATGTTTTATTTTCAAAAAAAATTCAATCACGGATGAAAAGGATTCCAGAGCTCTGTGCATTGTGTCACATTTCACGGAATGGATAGCATTCCTTTTACCCAGGGCTATCTTTTATGTAGAAAGTTGGATCCTGCTCCAATCCTGCTTGTCATGAGCCTTGTGGTTGACATGGTTTGAAGCCTTTTGCAGATCTGTGAACTGATCTCTGAGGGAACAATAGTATTCTGCCACCTGACTAAGCCAGAGAAAAGTCAGAGGTTGACAGAACTAGAGCAATGCATCAGTGGAAAGCTCCAGAGGAAGGCTAACATGTATTCTGAACGAGGTAAATAAGTGAGACATTAAAAGAGGAGAAAACAAACAGACACACTTATTTGCTTCACAATAGCAAATTGACCTAATTCCCAGCTTGTTTAAATTCACAACTGTCAGAATGTTTGGGAACTTTAAAGATACGAATATATATTAATAAAATGAAAGATGCCTGGAAGGGCCACAGTCAAGTTTTGGGTTTCAATGCGGCGCAGTAGGTAATTAATGTTGACATGGTGCATTTGCGGATTCATTTTGATGTTTTTTTTAATGATTTCCTTAACCTTCAGTGATTTATTATTTTGTATGAAGCAAACCACCGATGATTTGAATCTCTGTTTGAAATGGTGTTCTTTAATATTTTTTTACACGGCAGAAGAATGTTTGTTTTCATGTTCTGTGCTTGTTGTGGATATTATGAAGGAAGTGAGGGACTAGAAAAATAACTTGTTGGCTTCAGCTTTCTTTTATAGTTTTATGAACCGTTCATTTCAGGATATTGATGAAAGGTTGGAAGATGGATAAAGAGTTTCAAATCCTGTTAATTTTATCTGGATAGTATTTAGACTTGATATTCTCTTATTGGAATTTTGCATTCTTTAACATAAAGCAAAGAAAGGGTTGATAAGCAAACTCACACTGCCTTTCTCTAGCTCTCTCGCCATCCTGTACAAATGTAATTTTGTTTTGTATTGTATCCAGCTATCCATCACCCTCTCTGCCTGCAGCCCAATCTTAAATGAGCGCCCCCTACTGCATATGTGTAAGATGTCTCACACTATTTGCCTCTAATCTAATCACTCACTAAGTACAGCAACACGTTTGATGTGTTTTTATAGAAAGGAATAGAATAGAATTCCTTCTAAATATGAATGCCTCATTAATGCTGAGTTTGTTTGTTACTGATTGTTGCTCATTGCTGTAATCAATCACTTGTTACACTTTAGTTCTCACCACTTGCTTCACTGGGGATCTTGGTCCTATATGTAATGCAAGGTTTTAGTGCATTATGCACACAAGCAAGACAAGGTCATCTTAAGGGAGATGATTGATGCAACTCCCAATTTCTCTGCTATTAACATTGCGAGGCTGAGTACAATAAGCAATTTCCAATTTTAAATAAACACTCTAACCCATTTATTTATTCTAATAATAATCCTTTCGTTTGATATAGTGCCTTATTACATCTCTGAGACATCTCAGAGATCTTCACAGAATGTACTGTAGGCTATAGTGACTGTGTATTTTGTAGATGAGTTCAGCAAAACATAATTATGTTACACAGCCATGAAATGAATGACCAATTTTATCTGAAGGATTGTTAGCCAGGGCAATGGGAGGAGCTGCCTTCTCTATTCCAATAGTGTCATGGGCTCTAAATATCTAAATCAGTAGGCGAGACTTGGGTTTAACATCTCCGAAAGATAGCACCTCTGAGAGTTAATTGGTGTGTCAGCCTAGACCGTGTGTTCAAAGTGGTCTTTCATCTCACAGAGTGAGCTATCAACAAGTAAATTATTATTCACGTGTTTTATCCATGTTATTCCCACTTCTAAGGCAACAAGATGTCTTCATAGACACCTTGATCTAGGCACCCATTCCCGGCTGTTGTCAATGTCTCTCTGTTGCTGGCTGCAGTGTTTCAGAAGTGACTCAACTTGACTCATACTTAGATATTTGAGCAAGGCGCCACCCCCCCACCCTCCCCCACCCCACCACCACCACCCAAAACATTCTTGCTCCTCCGTGGCCTGAGTATGAAGATCCCTGCCCTCAACAATGTTGCTCAATAGGCACTCAATCAGCTTCTGAAAGGAAATGACAGGTTAACGTCTCAGGTTTGACCCTTCGTCAGAAACAAGTCTGCCAATGAAAGGTCACCCCAAAACATTGAGCCGCTCTCCTTCGCACGCCGATAAAACATGTCTGAACTCTCAGCATTTTCTGACTTGATTTCAGATTTACAATATGTGCAGTTTTATTCGGTTCCATATCTCCTTCAAGAGGCTTGCCTGACATTGTGGGGGAAGTCACCTTGAGGGAGAATTAAAAGCATGACTCATGCTGTACCACTTTTTGCCACATTATTTATAAAACATTTGTAAGTGCAGCATTTGCATTTATGTGTGACAAGATAATGTCATCCCTCAAGAGCAGACGAATTTCCAAATGTGGAATAAACCAACACGAGAGTCCCCATGTACAGTATTTCGCCCGAGCTTAGTAAAGAGAGGGGGGGGGAAAAGAACGGATTTTATTACATATGAAAAAAAATTGATGTTAACAACATAGAACTTTTTTTGTGTGTGTATAGTGCACTGATGCTGGTTGTGTGGGAATTGATACAGAACATAAGTGTACAAAAAACAGGTGTGCTGCTCTCTTTATTGAATCCTTGTGACTGACAGTTGAAGTTAGAAGTCCCATGTGAGCCAAGCAATGCTTTAACAAGAGGCAATCAAGTGTCGGATAGGAGGTTCACTTAACATTTAATTTTGCAAAAGGAAGCAGTCTGCAGATATTCATGTAAGGCATTTCTTTGCGGACCTTTGACCTTCGTTTTTGTCCCCAGAGTTTGCATAGTCTGTTACTTCAAGCAAAACTTTTAACAGAGAGCCTTCACAGGAGACTTGCTCATGGGCCAAGCCAGTCTACCACAGTCCCCGCTGGTAAATCACAGGCTGAGTGAAATCGGAGAGGACATTGTGAAGCTGTCAAGCTGAGGGAAGTTAAATGGGCTGAAGTGATAGCTCATGTTAACACTAGCAGCCATCTCTGTCAAACAAAAACCCAGTAGAGGACATTTAAAAGGCAATTTGGCACTATTGGGTGGTCGATTAAAGATACAAAAAAAAGAAAAATAAGGGCAAAGGGTAGCCATGATTGAATGTATAAATCTGGGAGCTTTTAAATGAACAGAATTTCTGTGTGTTTGTGACCTCTATTAGTGCAGCAAATGTCATTATTCCCCATGTAAATGCAATGGAGACAGGTGTCTCTGTGAGGTCTGGGTGGATACGTGTTTGTGATACACTTCTTGTTAACATCAGCGGATCCAAAGAAAATGATCTTCTTTCCCTCCTCCCACCTTTTATGTCTCACAGCAGGTAGGCACTTCATACAGGGTTGCTGTATGATTTAAAACCCAGAGCCAAGCCTGAAAGGCCGTGGAAATACGGGTAGGACATTCACATCTCTCTAATGGGTCAATTATTTTAATGTAGGACACTTCCCTACTCAGAGCCAATTTTCAGGTGCTTGCGGTATGAGATTGTACTGTATAAGTCCATCAACGGAAAGATCCATACATAAATGAATGTTAAAAATCACAGCTGAAAGAAGAAGGTTGCAACCAGCCTTCTCTCAGATATAATTTTAGTGATTAAAACAGTTTTTATTTAAACAAGAAAAACAGTTGTGCTAAACCAAAATAGGTGGGTTTATTTCACATCAGGACTGTTTGTGACCAATCGATTTATTTATGATCGTGGTCAGGTTTTGAGCTCTATCTTTTAATTCTAATCCTTGAATTTGATATAGCACTTTTCACGTCTTCTAGACGTCTCAAAGCGCTTCACAGAATGTACTGTAAAGTGAGTTGACTGTATATTTATGGGCGAGAGAATGATAGTAGGGAATGAAAATAAAAAGGCACTTACCGATGGTGATAGCTGATAAATAACTGCAGGGTTACCTCGCTGTCTAAGTGTAATTACACTAATTACCTCGATGGCACCAGTACGAGTCCAGCAGGCATGTGCGTTTGCTGTTCCAATGACAAGACAGTGCTGGTAGGTTTCCTGGCAAGAGCTGGGCTGACACAGGGAGCAGAGAGATATTTCCAGCCCTTGTAGCTGGCCTCCTCTGTCAAAATCATGGCAGTCATTATCAACCTGTTCTTCACAGGATGAAAGCGCACAGCCAGACTGTGATCTTAAATGACTACAGTTCAGTTGATTTTGTAACCTTAATCTCCTGTTAATTGTTTGGTAATGAGTGGTACTTCAGCTTCAATCCTACCTTGTGTAATTAAATTAGAAATCCCCCTTTAATCCAATCCTTACCCTGCTGTGTAAAGCTAACACTAACATTAGATTAACACACAAACATTTTTTTTATTTTGTACTTACCATTTCGCTTCCTGTCACATCAGTCCGGCTCAGTTGATAGCACTCACACCTCCAAGGGTGTCAGTCCTCTAGTTGCTAGCACTTGTATCAAGCACTTTTGAGAAGTCCTCCCTCCAAGAAAGTTGCTAGTTATATGATATAAATAATAATCCTTGGATTTGATACAGCAGCCTTACAGTTGTATCATATATAAAGATTATTACTAATCTGTATTTTGCAAAGCACCATCAATATGCACAGCCTCCCACCTTTCACCACCCCAGTGTTGTGACCAATACCAGGTTATTTGGATAAGATCTGGTAATAATGGTTGAATTTGTTTTGCAATGGTGTATATTCTAAAAAAGACACTTAATATGATACATTTGTCAAGTGTTGAGTTATAATACTCTGCTTTGGTAAGTCCAGCCACTGTTCTGTCAGACAGAATGGATTGCCTTACCTGAGAGAATCCTTTTTCATTGTTTGCTGTTTTCTGCCATTCCTTTGTTCCTTTTAGTGACCTAAGCCACAGCAATTCCAGCTGAAGTAGACATCAGCTTCGAAAGGATGAAATTCCTCTGCCTGTTGAAAAGGCAGAAAAATCTGTGTCATGAAATCTACAAAGCAATTAATGAAAACCTATGAATGCCTGAAAAGCGTTGGTGCTGAAGTGCCAGACTTGTCATTTTGTTAGCATCAATGAGCAGTTACCCTTAATGACGAGCGAGTAGTTCATAATGCTGAAGTAACTTAATAATCCATTTGAGGTTTATAACTATCAAACCCCTTGAAAGTCACCTGCGGATTGTGGAATTTCATCTGGAATTCCCATCACATCAACAATGCAAATAAATCTTTATTTTGCACGAAGCATCGGTTTTCTCTTCGTACAGTAGGGGGTCTAAAAGGTGGCGATTTCAAACAGGATTTCTTAATAAGAATTCTGAGTTTCAAAACGGGTTTCCTTCCTGTAACTGATATCACTTTGTGCTGTGATTCAAACTGCTTTCGTTTCAACCACAAATATATAGTCAATTTTCCTACTTTCCTTCCCCCAACCACGACCCCTCCCCACTTCTGCTCTGGTCCCTACCTCTTTTCCCTCCTTTCTTCCTTCTTGTCCTTTTCTTCCTTCTTGTCCTTTCCTCCCTGCCTACTCTGGTCCCTACCCCTTTTCCCCCCTTTCTTCCCTCTTGTCTTCTCCCTCCTCCCCCCCCCCCCCCCCCCCCCCACTCTGGTCCTAACCACGGGACGTTGTTCTATTCTGTGAAGCGCTTTGAGACGTCGATAAGATGTGGAAAGCGCTATATAAATGTAAGGATTATTATATTATTATTTATTTCAAAGTGCCATTGCCACTGGACTCGGTGGCTGGTAGGAAGCCCCATTTGTGGCTCGGATCCTTATTAAGAAATTATCAATTGCAAGCATTATTATAATTGTCCCATTTGAAATCGCTGCGTTTTAGACCATAATAGAAAGCGAAGCGGAAAATGATTGTTCTGTGCACAAGGGGAGATGGATGTAACATTATCTAGGTGCTGTTGCCAGTTTTGAGATGAAGGTTAGAAAGTCAGATAGATGTACGTAAAATGTCAGCATTACAACGACAATTCATTTGTCCTTTCCTCTGTTGACCCAGGTTGCTGATGCAAAGTTAATGTCAATTGAACAAAGAATAAATTGTAGTTAAATGTTGTTTGGGATTTTTAAAAAAATAACAATCGTTTAGAGGGCAGGCTTGGAGTTGAAGCATGGGCAACCGTTTGAAAAGAAATTATAGCTCAGTTGAGACACTGCGATATTAATATCTACTGAAATAATACTTTCCCATTTATTCTACGTGAAGAAACACACTAATTTTACTGATGTGTAATTGGGATCTGCATTTTTCTTTACATTTCAGAGGTTTATTGCTCACTCATTTATTTGTTAAATAAAAATACATTGCAAGCGATTAACCTGCCAGGAGACGTAGCAGAAAAACCTGAATTTCAATGAACCAATTTACCGAAAGGCAAATTGTATGCTAATGACATGACATTTTAAAGTAAAACTAGAGAGGAGCTACATGTTAACCATGTAATATACTAGTACTGTCCGACATGGGTCAGATGAAAATTGAATCCAGTATATTGCTGGGCCCTGATCGCTGGTGTCTGTTCATTGCAAATCAGCTAATAATGTGAGACCTTTGGTTTGATTGTTACTGGAGCTTGTTTGGATTGTGATTTTGTGCACAGTTATGCGAACCATGGTAAAAATTATATTTAAAATACCACTAAGCATGCGCGGTCAGTAAATAACCAAAGAATACATTTACATTTTACTCCCCGCGTTTCATTTGATTAGTACTCGCACACCCTGACACAAAACATTCATTATTCTACACCTCAAGTTTTCGTGCTCAAAGCAAACATTTCCCCCTGTTCTGCCTATTTTTCTCCTGGGCATTTAGTTTGCTCTGTGTGCGCGAATAAGAAGGAATCGCAGCCAGGAATCCTGAACTCTGGGTGCAGAAGGCCCAGGCGGGCCACATATTCTGAACGATTTGTACCAAGTTCTCCTCCTCAGAAATTTGCTGAGCTAAATCTATGAAAATGCAGTCCCTGTGCAGAACTGATCAAGGAGAAATTACTGCCTTCTTCCTGGCTCTCTCAACAGGCATGGCACCCAGCTGTTTGCAGTCTTTGCACCCCAGCTCGCAAGACATCTGAGTAACGCTTTAACCCACGATATCTCGTGCTTACTTTCTTATTTATTTTTTCTTGCAGAATGCTGGAGGATGACCTGAAGCTCAGTAGTGACGAGGATGACAGTGAACAGGTAAATACAATCGTGAAACGCTCGGGCAGCACTTTCTGATTGATAGTGAAGCAATTCTTGTCGGTGGGGGTTAGGAGCATGAGCAGTGCACACAAGTCCCAGCTCCTAGATTGTCAGAAAGCAAACACAACTATAGTGGCTTACTGCGATTGGTTACAGGATCTAAGAGCAGCACGACACAGTCTTTTCCCTGGTAAGCAAAATCAATTTCAATGACAAACAGTGAAACAAATGGCGTGATCTCTCTGCCTCTGTGTGCCCTGTGTAAACATAGCCCACGTTGTGGCCTCAGAGTTGAAATCATCTGCTATTGAGTACAGGCAAACTATCTTCTCGTACACTGTAGGAATGCGACAGCTGAAGTGTATTCAGCGCGGACAGGGCACTTACGATTGTTTTGGGGGTGGATTTTAAAGATAGCCAAATCTCTCTCTCAATGAGGATAGTCCCTGCCTATATGGATCCCCAAAACATTTTCTTCGTTATGATTGCATCCGTCGAATGCAGATGAGAACAAATACAGTAATTGATTCCTGAAAGTAGGTTCCAAGTTTGGGAGTCAGCCAAGGGTGTTAGATGTCGCCATTCATCTTAAAAGTAAAGTTTGAAGGGTTTATGAATGTTTCCCGGACCTCAGTTTGGGGTTTTATTTGTTAGTTTAGTCACAATATTGTCTGCTTCTCTGATACATCCATGATTTCGCAGACATGTTTTGTAAAAATGCAATGACAGTGTTACGTGGTATGACAGAGAGCTGATAGTGTGAATCACCCCAAAACTTATGATTTATGCTAGGTGATCGCTGGCAACTCTACAGTAGTTCATCAACAAAAGTCATATACATACGTGAGCCAGCACTGAGAGTTGACAGATACACGTAACTATTCAAGCCCTTCATTGCACTCCTATACTGTGTTGAAGTAACTGCAGTGTGCTCATCACTTGGTCAATGATTGCTTATGCACAATCAATGTCTATGGATATGCTCGTGTTCCACATTGTGAAGTTCACATTGTGTCTAAATAACAGTCACCTCCTTAATCCGACATTTCACAGCAAACCTCACTCCCCTGTGGATGTCTGGAAAGATCCCAGTGACATAAAAGTTGGGGGGCGAGTAATGACCTTTTATAGCAATGGTGATGGATTGTCCCCGTAGGTTTTCATGGAGCAGGTGGCAAACCTCAGTCATTGACTCCTCGATGAACTTAAGCCTTCTCAAACAAGAGTCTTTGTCTGTCTTGTCTCAATAACTGTCTAGAGTAGTACCTGTTGAAACGTATGTACTTCCAGTTCCCTCTGCGCTTCTTGATCTCTCTGTTCACTTCAACTTGGATAATCTGGACAGCCTCCAAAACATTTTTGTGCCGCTTGAGAAAAATACTCTCAATTCTCTTCTCCTATTCTTCTCTCCTTAGACCTGGAGGTAAATACTCCCAGTCTCTCTGTAGAATGCTCCAAGGAAATCTCCTTAATGGTCTTAAACATTTATGAAGCTAAAAATTCTCTTTCTTTCTTTTCCCATTTGAAAGATGTGAATTTTGGGACCAGCACTGAATAATTTAACCAATCTCCCAACATTTCTCCTCCTTTCCGCTTGTTTACCTGTTAACTTAGATTAGTGAGCGGGAGTTTCCTCAATCCAGATTCCTTCCCCAGAG
The DNA here is from genome assembly GCA_035084275.1 of Hydrolagus colliei. NCBI lineage: Eukaryota > Metazoa > Chordata > Chondrichthyes > Chimaeriformes > Chimaeridae > Hydrolagus > Hydrolagus colliei. The sequence goes on from CM068754.1 coordinate 13,911,072, forward strand.
CAGAGGCAGAACGAAAGACTGCATTGATACATGTTCCAGTGGTCAGTTGAACAATAGAATTAGAATAGTATGAGACAAGGGGGAAGCCCTCTGAAAGAATGTGATGTAAAAATACCTTTGAAATAATGGGAGAAGAATAAATACAGTCTCAACTGAAATGATCTGCTTTTCTGTCTCTTTTGTTAGTCCACTCTGATGGATTACTATGGATTATTGCAGTTTTGCGCATCCCTCAAAAAAAACTGTAAGAAATCGGTCATTTCAATCCACGACTGTTTGTGGGACACTGCTGTGCGCAATTTGCTGCTGCATTTCGCCTACAAATAGAGTAAAAGCCCATTTATCCGGCACCTTCGGGACTTAGCCAATGCCGGTTAAAGCATGTGCCGGATATTCGCCGAAAACACACAATTAAAAAAAACAATACATTATGCCGGATAAATTCTGGTTAATCGAATGCGGACCTTTTTTTTGCAGTGCCGGTTATACGGAAGTTACGGATGATCGGGTCACGAATAAATGGGCTTTTACTGTATACAGTCAGTTCACTTTACAGTATATTCTGTGAAGCGCTTTGAGACATCTAGAAGATGTGAAAAGCGCTATGTCAAATGCAAGGATTATTATTTATTATCCCAATACTGCCATATTTTAAATTTGATTATTTAGACCCTCAACATTTGACAGTTATTTGAATCTCCGAGCTCTGTGGGCTTCCCCAAGTTTAAAGTTTTAATTTACATACTGTGATGTTGAAATCAATTGCAGATGTCACAGTAAAAAAAAGACTTCATGACAAGCATAGTAATATTAACTTTAAGATAAATATTTCATAATTTTTAAACAACTTTACACTGCCCGCTTGTCCGCCTTGCCTTCTTGTTAATACATTTATACTAACCCAATCCAGCATACTTCTGTTTATTTTAACTTAATTCCCTTCTATCCAATCTAAACAAACGTGTCTTTTTTTCAAGAAACATAAATTTGAAGCTTTTCCTGTGCTACTGTTGATTTTACCTTCAAATCCAAAATGCAAAATGTGTGCTTTCTTGGCTGAAATTCAATGGTAAAACTCAATTCTTTAACCGGTTAGAAATCAAAAAATTGATAATACTATCTTAAACACAATCAGGTCAGACTTTGATCTAATTTACTCATTTTGTCTATAGACCTGCTGTGATTTGGTGAATTTGTTTTGTTGGTAGAAAGATACTGCGCCAACAAGATAATACTCCGGTGGCGTAACAAATGTAAATACAGTAAAAGGGGATGTTTTACATATTTTAAAAAATGTTTTTCTTAAGTGCAGCAATACTTGGGCTGTAATATTCTAATTATCTGGTGCCATGTTTATTGCAGCTGCAACTCATCAGTATTTTCCAATGTAATTAACTTTAAGAGACTTTCCTATGTGTAATTAAGAAGAGCCAAAGTTGGAATGAACCTTGTCATCTCTACGTAAGCTACAGCACAAGTCTTTATTGTAAATGACATTTACAATGGCTCCAGGAGCCCCATTAAATGCACATTCCTCTTTTACTTATTTGCGAGTTAGTGTAGAGCTTAGAATTATAGAAAATCAAAGGTTAGGTCTGGAATCAATTTTCATTTATTACTAAGAAGCTGTTATTGATGCTGTGCTCACTGCTCTGAAAATAGCTTTTGAACGTAAGCTTTTATTGATTTCATCTAATATAAAAGAAAATTCACAAGTATTTCCAGCTGATTCTCTGAGAATGCAATTTTATTTGAACGGAACCTACAAGTGTCATTTAAAAAAATCTCAACGGATATTATCATAAAAGGTATTGGAAAAAAAAGCTTGCATCTTTCAAAAGAGATACCACATTCAAGGTAAATTGTAGATGACCGTTCACTTTGAAGATCAGAAGAAAGCATAAATCAATTTAATTATAGTCCGCATCTGTTCTTAAACTTTACTGTAATTCACATCGATCTTGCTGGTTTCCTCCTGCTTTGGTGAATGTAGCAACAGGAGAAAACCTTTAAGCATCCCTTTCTAAATGTATATGTGCCATATCATTAACCTAACAGAAAAAAGCTGTGGCACAATGGGCAGGGTAATAGTGCACAGACACACATGGAAATGGTACACACATGGCATCCTCAATGTATCTTCCAACTCAGAAATGATTGGGCTTGACATCTATGAAGTATTCTTGCACAAGGAATATATCAGCTTTATTTGGTATTTAATGGGCATTTCAGAAAACACAAAACCTTTTTCCCTCTTCATTTCATATATGTAACCACATTTGATTTTACAAAAAAAAACATGATTTAAAAGTAAAATAGGAACAGCAACAGAATAACTGAAACGTTGTGGTTCCAAAGCCCCATGTTTTCTATGATTAAATTTGCTTTAATGCTGAACCTAGCCATCTTTTAATTTGTCCCATTCAGGGGAGAGTCGTGTGTAATGTGGTTTTGAACGCCGATGCAGCATTTTGGAAGAAGATCCTGATCGGGCCTTGGGCTGAGTTCCGGCACTCAATAATAAAATGCACACAGTTAATGTAAAGGCCAAAAAAATCATTTGTGAAATACATAGCTTCTCCCGTGTATCTGACCCCCAAATTGAACCAAATCAAGTCAAATAAGGTTCCAATTCTTTTTCAAGAACATAATGATAAAAACCACAACAACTTCAATTTATATAGCGCTCTCCACACCGGACGGCGTCACAGAGCACTTCGTGATAGTACATAGTAGTTCACTTGCAACTGACATCTTGGTTGTGCACATAAGACTTGTTCTGCTGCCAATATCAAGGCACTGAATCGATACTGTTGAATTTGATGGATCTGGTACATTTCCATTATTGGCTCCCAATGGGACACCTTCACTTGCTGTCTGATGCCTTTCAGTTTTGTGTTAGTTTTTCAATGTGGTGCAGTGGTCCAGCATTACTTATTTGAAGATAGTTTGTTCAATTAAATCAGTATCTTGGCCTATCACGTTTTCCAACCAGCAGTGTTAGGGTTAATAGAATTTGCCTGACAAGAATGGCTCGCACATTTTAGCCCCAGTTTCAAACCAGACCATGATCAAGCTCTGGTTCCTCTTGCATCTGGTTTTAGATCATGTGCATTTCTTGTAGTTACATTTCCAGTGGAATTCAACAGTTAGCCTTGTCTCCCTGAATTGGTCCTGGCATGAAACCTGTTCCAGTCGGGGTGTTGTTCTGAGGTAGAACTAATTTAGAATGAAACATTTATTTAATTGGACATTAAAAAAAATCCTAGTTTTGTGGTTTGACCTTGATGTGTCCAGTTTGAACAAAGTGGTAAGCAGCGAACTGCTTTTAATTGTCAAATAATAGGTTCATTGGCTCTATTAAAACGCTGGAGTAGGAGCTACACACAATCTGTCAGCTTGGAGTCTGGCTTGCATGCTAGGCTCAATGTGTCTGTCCAGTAGGGCAAAGATCTTTTTTTTTTTTATCAAGGGCTTCTCAAACAACTGTAACACATATGGTGTCAGCAAATAGTGGAATTGGTAGCATTGAAGAAATGTCTATGATTGAACCCTTGTCACTTCTCATCCCTGCATGAAGGGAACGTAAGTAAAGAAGATATACTGACAATAAAGTTTTAAAAAACTTTGAAAAGTTTTGTCACATGGATGGCTATATTGTTATTTGGTTAGTGAACTGATATAAAGAGGGAGATGTTTCTTTAGCGAACCTTCTCAATTTTAAACACATTTTTTGTGCAGTTGTTTTATAGTGCCTTTTCGTATTTTAAAATGCCGCAAAGCACTTCACGGACGGTCGTCAACACAGTGAAGTGACTGTTTTGTAGGCAAAGTGGGCGTGGAAGCAAATTTTTCACTAACATCCATGAGATGAACAGTCAGAACCATTTAGATTATTGACCAGAAAATAATCGTCATTAACATTTTCAGGAGTAAGGCTAGGAAATCCAAGTAATAAGTGGGGCAATATTGGTTGCTGATAACTGTGCTAACCTAAGATGATATCTAGCTACGCTTCCTAAGCATTATCAAGTGAAATTGATTTCAAGATGTGTCCGCCCTAGCAATAGACTAGAGATAGATTACACAGCAGGTTTAGCAGGATTTCCCAAAAGCCAAGGGTGCTGGCTTTATTTGTAGCTAATAAATGGAAATCTACTGGGTAATCCACCACACCAGTAGCTTCGTGTGAGTAATCACAGAAGCTCTGTAATGTATTCGCCCTAACTGGTTGCTCAGTAGCCAAACTGGTTATCGAGGGGAAAAAGATAATCGTTTACCTACCACAATCAAATTGCTCACTTTGGTGAACAAATGAAGAGACAGAGACTTAAATTAAATGTACTTCGTTAACGAATTACTGGTTGTACATAATGTTGCAGGAGCAACACAAACCCATAGAGCTGCTGAGATTTTGCAATAGGTGCGATTCAATTGAACTTATAAGAAATAAATTGGCCATCTCGTGAGTGTGGATTTGTGTTAGTTGAGTGGTCAAATGTTGTTGTGGCACTAAATGATTTAACGTGAAGAGCCCATCGCGGGATTTACACACAATCAAACTGGTCCCATTGAAAAGAATCATACAAAGAAGTGATTGTGTGAGGCAGCAAAGGAAACAGAGCATTAAACCTAAACTAATGAAATTGTTGTACTATACAAGTACAAAATACAGCAATGTCCAGGGGACTTAGCTAATTAGAATTTTTTTTAGAAAAACAGTATTGTGCAGGCACTGTTAAATTAAACTGCCGTATCATTGCAATTATTTGGATCAAACCCACATATCAATAACATTGTCAGATCATTTAAAAATAGATACAAAAGAAAACCGAAAATAACGGCACTGCACCAGGCTGACATTGACAGTTCTTATTTGCACTGTTGGCAAGTAATTAACAATTCAGTCACTTTCTGTCTGTGGTGCCGTTTCTATTGCTGGAACAGTCTGATAGGCCCATAGGAACTGAGCTGGATATGTGTGTTTCAGGCGTGTGATTGAAGCTCTGGGTTGTAGAATACTTTGTTTTGTGGTGTAATTTGTTGCTTCTTTTCACTTGCAGTCCACGCTCTCTATATCCTTCTTTATTTCAAGGTATTAACTCCCTACTGTTTCTCCTGTATTTCCAGTTCCATTTTTTTTATCCCTGTAAAGATACCATAGCCGCTCTTCAACAATCATATGAATATAAATGGGGAAGAAAGGTCAACTTGTCAAAGCTATATACTCTTTACATGGCTCAGGATAATACTCGAGACAAGGAGACTTTGATTGACTTTTCTATTTTTCTCATTTTTGTGATCTGCTTCTCATCCCTGGTTGAAAAAAAGCAATAGAATGATTTCAACAATGTGACTTTAGGCCTTGCAAAGCTTAGCTGTTGAGAAATCATTCCTGATGTTAAAAATAACAACTGAAAAGTACAAAAACTCCTGATGTGCTCGTAAATGAATTCATCTTCGACACATATGCTTCGTGATTGAAGATTTGGCTTATTGAGTAGAGGGATAATGGTGGAGATGATTAAGGAGGCATTTTATCTGATGTGTTAAATTTAGTGATGATCAAAAAGGAATCATTACACTATAAGCTAAGTGAAGATTGAATAAAGGAGATGCTTAAGCAACCTTGAACTTCATTTGTGAAAAGGTGTCCCTTGATATTTCTCTTCCAAAAATATAAAACATGACAGGTTAATTGTACTTAGGTAAACTACTGTCTAAAATATATCCAGGAATATGTCAGTTTCATGAAATAAACAGCACCTTTTCAATTGCTGTAAGGATTTCAGACTGTTAAAATGATTTGATAGACTACATTTTTAGAGGCATTGAGGCTGCATGCCTTCCGGCTGTGTTGCTTAGCAACATTTTAATTCAAGAAGGATCAAAAAGATGAAATCCCTATGGAGTTGAAAACAGAAATAAGACTGCAGTTGACAGATGATATGAGTTGTTTCATATAATATACTGTGAAGATCACTGAGTTCTTTCATGAATGATAAATGGACTGTACACAGATCAATGAGTTCTGCAATAAACTGGAACTGCGGTCCATATCTGAAGCAGTACAGGTTGTGTAGCAAGGAAAACACTAGGAGATTTAGTCATTTAAACAATTTGTGTGTTTCAGTATTACGAGCGCAAGAGAAAATAACTGCCAGCATTTGACTGCCTTTTTCCCTTCCCACTTTTAAATTGTCATTCAAGTAAAATTCTGTCAAACTAGTCAACCCATTCCAAGTGATTTTCAGCTTGATTGGTCGCAGAATTTTACCTTTCAGTTCGAAACAATGTCATTTTCCTTGGTGATATTGCAGTTAAAATGATTTTTCACAAGCAATAAAGTATCGATATATTGCAGTGTTACATTTTTCATTTTCAGTTGTTTTTTCTCTGGCTTTTGCAAAGGAATCAAGAAATGCCCTCGAACCTTGCCTGTTACTCTTATATACATATATATCTTTAAAAAGCACATAAGAGGTGCAGTAAACAATCAAGCCATTGTTTTCATTGAGAATTTTTTTTAAAAGAAGAGGATTAACAGTGATTGTGATCTATTAACATAATCTCTTTGTATCTTTATGTGAAAAAGTGAACCGTTGTTGGTTGTACTTAAACAACTAGGAATTATAATTATTAACATGAAAAATTCATTATCAAATGAAAAATTTCAATCGGAGAGAATTTCCTATATACAGTATAGCCTTTTGACGATCCACGCCACATAAAATGCAACGTTTTGTTGGAGGCGAGAAGAGTCCCTTTATCTTCCATTCAGATACAAATTCTTTGAATGTAATGCTAAATGAAGAATATTTTTCTGAGAGGATGTGGGTGGGATTGATGTGCATTTTTAATCCAAATTTGTTTGACGCTTGTATAATCAGTCACCAGTGAGCAGCAAGATCATTTACATTGCACATTTGGCAAAAACTACCTGTTAACATTTGTTAATAATGACTAGCTTGAATTACTGCAATAAAAATATGCACTAAATTTACAAAATAAATGACACAACAGTAATTGGTTTCGGGCACTAATTAGCATATTTTTCCCCACTGGATTATAGTCTGACCATATTTGTTTTTTTTTAAATGTAGAATTACCTATTGTCAAATACTTGAATTGCATCATTCAACTTGTTCTCTGCAAATCACAAGAGAAAGTGTAGAAATTGCTCAAATAATGTCTGAAAAGAAAATTGAGGAATGTTATCACTGGGGAAAGGGAAGATGATTCTGAACCGGTGCGAATTGAGTTTGGTAATAGTCCTGGAGGTGAAAACACAGTGTGCAATTGCAACCTCACTGTAAGTAGTTGGCTATAGGACAGGATGGGAGTCGACAACAGCAGTACATCTCCAAAGGTGCCCACATCCAATATAAATTTTACAGTGCAAACATGTGTCTTTATCACAGCGGTTGGTAGTGCTTTTAATTTCCTATTAACAAGAAAACAACATGCACTGCATTTCACAAATCCCTTGCCTTAAATCATTTACTATGGAGAACAGAACAAATTGTTTTATGTCATTACTGCACATTACGCAGACTTTTGATAGCTGTCAAATACAACAAACAGCCACTTCCATTGCTGTCATCACATCCACTAACATCATATTGCAAGAGACAGACAGGAACACTGAAACTGATTATTTAATTCTATTTTCCTGCATACGAGTTCTAAGACAGTTTCATTCTTTGGGTAATTCCTGTCTTGTACTACTTGTGGAATGAAATGGTGTTTCAAATAACAGGTAGTTCAAAACGTTTAGGTTTATGGCACGCCTAATCATTACACAGAAGCAGTTACTGTTATCAATAACTACACAGTAACTATTAAGCAGTATGTAAAATGAATGGGAAGGATACTGTCAGTATATAATTGAATATTTACTAATCAGGTGATAACAAAGTTTTTAAAAAAATCAAACTTTATCTGCCTGGGTCCCTTTTGCAACCATTTCAACAAATGTGATCAAACTGAGAAGCCACTTAATGCTCGTATCATATCCTCTCTTTAATCCTAACTATTGTAATTATAGAACAATGGCAATTTGATCTTGAATTATGTTATTTAAATGGAAAATTCAATTGCCATGAAATAAAAGCAAACTTAACCATTTATAATAAACGTGCATCTGGGAGAAATACATGTGTGGCAAGAGTTTTTCTTTTGGTTTATAAATAATATGTAAAAGCTTATATGTTATGTTTCTTCCGATTATTCTGTGGTTTGGGAAACACACTGATTTGCTGCAGGATGAAAAGGCTGTTCAGTACTAAAGCACTAATGTATAGAGCAGTGTCAACAAATTATTATTTGTATTTTTTTTGTCCTCTACAGGCAGAGAAAACTAAGATTCGACCCATTCCTGTCAAGTAAGTTTCTCTCTTTATATTGAGGTGTTCTTTGCTGCCATCTGTAATCGAAATGAACGATCAAATATTTGTTATGTTTGAGAGATATTTATGTTTTTTTAAATGATTCTGGTGAAGTGATTACACAAACATGACATTGCTATTCACCCATTTCCACCTGGAGGGCAAATGTTCTCCGGTAGCCATAAATTATCCAATTGAATGCAATGCAATTTGTGCTTTTGTTTGAGTAACACTGTGTCAGCAGATTTACTCACTGACTCCAATCAATTTGAAATTGTCTCTGTTGTTTTTCTTTAGTGAACTGTCACAAATGTATTTTTTAAAAATCATCTTTAGCCTCCTTTAGGCGAAAATACTATTGTATAGTCCGTCAGTTCCCCTTAATGTTTATGTGACATGAGTCTGAATGTTTGGTGAATTGTTATAGACCCATTCAATATTAAGGTAATGGTCCCCAAACACGCATGTATACAACAATGTGTATTTGGAAGGAGAGCAAGAATCAAATGCTTGAAGTGGAAACGCACTAGCCTTGCATTACAGTTCATCTGCGTGTTCTATACATGTGATTATGGCCAACAGAATCCACGTGTTCTATAATGTATGCAAATTAATCCAAAGTAGCAATTGTGTCAGTAAGCTTGGGAGCAGCAAGCTATGGTTGGCAAATATTAATGCAGAGTATTGGTGTTTGGTATGTGTCATCTTTGCAACAGTGTTAGTATGGTCTGTATCCTGGTTTGCATTCATCTTTGCCTTTATTTTACTTTGTTAGAGTGAGAGATTATTTACACCAGCCTTTCACTCGCAATTACAAGCAATCGGATTTGAACTGTGCTTGTATTCGGCATCAAATGTTGAAGCATTTTGAGTGTCCTTAGGCAACAAGATTATTACACAGTACCAAATTATAATGCTTGTTAGAGAGACTTCTGCTAGTAGAGATATTATCCAGGCATTTTTCTTTGAAATAGATGTTAAGGTTTATTGCTATGACATGAATGTTTTCCAACTAAGTTGCAAATGCCCACACTGCTAATTTGTTCAGTAGGCAAGTACAGTTGTTAAATAAAGTTTGGTTAATTCCCTAGTTTTGAATTAATGAAACCTTAATCTTGAGCTCAGTTTTTAAAAAATGTAACAGCATGGCGATAAAGTCACAAGGTTGTTGTTCTTCTGTCTTTTGAGAATATGAATTCTATATAGCTCTTGGTGATTTAAGACTTGCAGTTTGCAAATCTAAAATGGGTTATGAGTTGGCACAAGGGCTCACGAATCAAAAATCCTGAAAAGTCAAACGAAAGGTCAGAAAGCGAAATGAATTGCAAATTTGTTGTTGAACTTTCTAGTGGATTGTGCAATTTCAGGCGCAAACCAGAAGTCACAATTAGAGTAGCGGTTTGCATTTTCAACCTCCTATTGTTTTATGTCCCTTGAAGCTTAAGCCCTTTTAACGTAGATTTATTCCTTCCCATTTAAATTTTATCCTGGTTCCACTCGTATGCTCACAAAATGTTTCGTAAATGCTCATTATAATTCAGGCCCCAAAGATGTTTATGTTTGGTAATAGCAACCTTATAATTTACCCTGATTTTTCCAAATTAACTGTTTGTTTAACTATTGTTTTCGCTTTACCTGCAAAATTATTCAGTTTGCCCTCAAAATACAGTTATTCCCATTTACAATATATCCTGTAAAGCACTTTGAGACATCTGGATGAAACGTTAAGGTGCTGTATCAAATGCAAGGATTATTATTAATTATTATATTGTAATGACACCAACCTTCTACAAGATCTGTGGATTAAAGTGAGGAAGAATTGATGTACTTATGCATTATCCATCATATCGTCAGGCCTAACTGCAGGTAAAATCTGTTATCTGAGCGCATCCTGAATGTTATAGGTCAATCTAAATGGAATAATGGTATAACGTCATTAGCAATAAACGTTGCAGTGAAAACATTTGGTAAAATTGCCTCCAGAGACAAATTAAAACAGATACTTTAGACTTTTCAGTGCGAACCAACCATATGTTCAATATGGCATATTTTCATAACACAAATTTATTATTAGGCCACAATGACATTAAACTTTTATAAATGTAATTTGGCTAACAGACAGATACTGATACAATTCATTCAAAAACTGCCACACTTTTGACATTTGCTTGAATCAAGTGAATGACCACTTATATTTTCTGTGGATTCTGCTCTTAGTTTTCATATGTCAGTACGGCAGTAAAAGATTTGAGAAATGGGCAAAATGTTTCCAAAAGGGCAGCGGAGGCTCATTTTCTGTGATTGCAAGGAATTTTTCTTTCTTGTTGTTGATGCCAAAAGATTATTTTGATTCAAAATTCTACTGAGGTCAACTCATCCGACAATCCCATTTGTGTGTGCGGGTGATCACGATCAGGCTGTTGTTTCAAAACTGTGTACTGCCAACAGTCAATTCATTAGTTATTGAAAGCTATAGTGTTCAGGAATCAAAGAAAGCAAGGGAGAAAGAAAGAAGAGGAGAGAATGAAAGACTGGTAGAAAGAGACAGAAACAAAGAAAATAAGAAAGATAGATAGAGAGAGAAAGAACGACAGAGAAAAAATGAAACAGAGAGAAAGAAATAACTTGTACTTTTATAGCACCTTATCACGGAACATCTTGAACACATTGAATTTAACTTCAAGTGTAATGATTGGATTTATAGGTAGCCATTACCTCCATTTCAAGGTCCCGCAAACATTCATGAGTTGAATGACCCCGATCAAAATCCCCATCCTAACCTTTGAACCTCTTGCCCCACCCTAGCTCTGTGAACTTCTCCTATCTTACCAACCCTCCACTCAGCGGTCACCAACCTGCTTTTCATCCATCAGTGGTTGGACTTTGAGCAATTCTGACCCCATTCACTGGATCTCCATCCTCCAGTCCCTTCGAATCGCATCTTCTTTCAACTCTTTGATGGTCTTCCACCGCCTAAGACATCGACTCCCTCTCCCTCGCCCACCCCAACAGCAGTTTGGATACAAACCATGGATAGTGTTGAGTCTCTTGGTATTTCATCCCGCCAGAAAAAATTGTATTTGCATTTGAGGATAGTGAGTCGGGTTTATTGCACAGTGTGCGGTTTCCCCTGTCGTTAAATATTATTTGGCATGAATTGAAAAATATGCCAAGCCAAAAAAGGCCTTAGTCTTTTTAACTTGTTACTCTGCATACATTGCTGTTAACCAAACATCATTGAAAGTTCAAGTGCTCAACCTGACTGGCCTTGTTCTTACAGATTCAAGAACTGAAGTTGTAACCTATCTCTAACGAGAGGTTTTCATTGCATGAGAAATGATGTGTAACTGGCCCATAAGACTCATTAAGCTTAAGCCTTCTGTACGCCAATCGCGCAAAATTATTTCAATTCTTCTCAACCAATCATGCCAGTTGTACTTCATCTCTATATGAATAATTGCAGTTCTTCCTGCAGGGTTACTTGGTTAACTGCTGGAAATAAACCCACCGTTTTCCTTCTGTTTAAAGGCTTTGTATCAGCTCATCTGCAAGATAGATGATCTGCTTGAGTAGTTAATTGTCCTGTCTGTCTAAAAAGCAAATCGAATTCCAATAGAAACTGCTCTTTTCCAAACCGCACTTGTTCCTTTAAGAAGTGTGGGGAATGAATTGGTGGCCAAGCAGGTATCCCATTTGAGCAATGTCATTCCTTGGGCAAGTTTCCTAACTCCACATGGCTAATAATAATTCCTCCAAAAACACCAATAATAAATTGGTCATTTCAATCCACGACCATTTGTGGGACACTGCTTTGCGCAATTAGCTGCCGCGTTTCGCCCAAAAGTATACAGTCAATTCACTTTACAGTGTATTCTGTGAAGCACCTTGAGACATCTAGAAGATGTGAAAAGCGCTATATCAAATGCAAGGATTATTATTATTATGTGCCCTGGGATCAATATATGATGAGCAGATTATAAAGTTTTTTTTCCAAATTTGCTTTCAGCAATCTGCTCAGCAGGAGTATCTCCAAGCCATGCATGAATACCTAGACTTGAGTCCAGAAGTTCACAGGTCTCAGCCACTCCTGGCAGTTTATAACCTATCTAATAGGTCTGTAAGAATGGAGAGATCCGTTAATTATACTGCATTCACAGATGTCCATAATGGGATTAGGAATGCATTTTATAGGGAAATGTAATTGGAAACACGTCATCCCAATGCATTCCATCCGTTATGAATAGGCTATAACAGCCAGCATTGAGAATTACTGTGCGGCAACAAAAAAAAAATGACTGGGAAGTTTGTTGAATTGCACCTTCTTATTACATTTGGTGCATGCTGACCTCAACAGATCAGGGTTACCTGGTGTTGTGGACGAAGCAAGAGGTGTTCCAAGGATGTTTAGCTAAGTGTTTCTCTCCCTTCTCCTGGAGTCTTGGTAAATCCATGCATGCATGCGTGTGCTTTCCTCCGCATTCTTTATGATGCCTGTGCCAAGCAATGTACCAAATGCTGCCAACGAGCATGGAGGTGACTGCTCTCAGGCTCTGCCCTGCCAGAGGTTCTAGGAGCAGTTTAGTGCTATAATTTGCTGGTGACCTCCCCTCCTACTGTCATGGCAATGACTGAAATCAGGAACTCAGATTTGTCAGAAAGCACTGTTTGATTCCCAGCGAGAGGTCTGCAGTGCCTCATTCACGTAAAAGAGCAGGACTTGCTTGCAGCTCCGGTAGAGTGAATCTAATGCCTCGTTCATAATGCACGGTTCATGGTAATTTTCTACTTTGGCACAAATTCTGTCCCAAAGGTACAATAAATCAGCTTGTGTGTCAGCCTGGCTCAGTTGGTAGCACTCTTGCTCCCGAGTCAATAGGTTGTGAGTTCAAGCTTTGTGTCGGGGCTTTGAATTCATAGTCTAGGCTGATACTCTGATGCATTGTGCTGCAATGTTGGCGGTGCCGTACTGCAAATGAGACGTAAAACTGAATTCCCATCTGGTGGATTGCTAATGATTATTTGGTATCATTCAAAAAGAAAATGGAGTTTCTCCTCAAGTCCCGGCTAGCAATCCCCCAAATAAAACTGGCCATTCACTTCATGGCTGTTCGTGGGACATTGTGGTAAATTGGCCAATACACAGTCACTACACTTTACAGTATACCCTGGGAAGAGCTCCGAGTGTTCTGACACGAAAGTATTATATTAAATGTAAGGATTAGTTCACACATATAAAATGCAAGGATCGGTTATTATTTATGAAGGAAGGAAGTGTTTTCAGGTGTGGTTGAATTCCCTCTAGTGCAGTATAAATGTAACCGGTGGAAGTTGAATTCAGCTCTACCTCCCTGTGGCCCCCTGAAACCTCTTGGGATGATTTTTTTTTTAAATCGGTCAAGTGACATGAAAGGATTACATCCTGATTTGGAGTTCATACATTCCCTCCCCTATCAGTAGACATGGGGAACTCTCTCGCGATAACATTTGAGAAGTTTCATCACAGATTTGATGTGATAATTCTGGTGGTGATAATTACCACTTGGAATCCGTTATGAAATCGAGCAAATTCATCCCATTGTGAGCTCATATTTGTTAGTCGCAGTGCGATGTAGAGCTAGGGATACAATTCAAGCCTCCAGATCCTCGGGGCTATATTATTGGCCAAGAAATCACTTTCTAGCAATGTGAACCCAGCTTAAGTGCAAACAACCTGTTAAATGAATACAATTCCAGGAGGTCTCAGTTCAAAGCAGGGAGACTAAAGGCATTCTGATGGTGCAGTGAGATCAAGATTCTCTTTTCTGATCGAGCCTGCTGTTATATTATCAGGAAAAGAAAGTCTGGGAATATCACAACTGTTGACTGACATTATAATCTGGCCTGAGAATTTGCAGAAGGCTGAAAAATTGCACAGTGAAAAACTTGGAATCTCTAACACAGGTGCAGTTTCCTGGGAAAGGTCTAACCACCCAATAAATCAGACAGAAATGCACGTGTAAGAGAAGACTTTGTCTTTGTGATCTGTCTCAAGTTTACATCAGTGGTTTATGAGTCTCATGTTGGACTGCTGAGTCCATATTGAAACATTACCACACAAACTTTCCTCCCACTGGGTTGCAGGATGATTGTAGCTCATTCACTTTGTGTCCGCTCTGTTGTTTCCTTGGCTTGTCTGTCTCCTGCAATTTTTTTTGCTTCTACCCAGCACTCATTTCCGCCCCTCTTTAACTTTCCTGATGTTTCTACCTCTTCAAAGTTCTCAATTGCAGTTCTATTTGACACAGCTCCCTGCTGTGAATTGTGTGACTCGACATTTCAGACTGAGCTCTCATTGACACTAAGCTGTGATAAATTGCTGTACAGACTGTATGAACCTGTGAACTCTCTCCACTCCATATAGAACACATCCAACATCTTTAAATACAATAATAATCTTCTTATTTTATACTGAGATTGTGATCAAACAATTATCGTGCCAAATTTAATGGTGAATTGCAGTCACTCATAGATCACTTCCATAGTAACAAGTGTTCCATGACCGTCAATAGATTTTGCTCTCCATAATCCACTCTGTTTTGTCCTCTGTTTGCTTTGCATGAGTTGTATCTATTTCAGTAATTCTATAATGTTTTGCTATTCATTTATTAAACTAAATAATAATACTTGCATTTGATGTGGCATCTTTCACATCAGGTGGATGTCTCAAAGCGTTTCACGGGATGTGAATATAAATTGTGCGCTAACGCGACAGACAATTTGTAACCACAAATATTCCCTAAACAGCCAAGTATTCTTACACTCCTCCTCCCAACGTCCTTCCAACGAGAAAGGCG
The DNA here is from genome assembly GCA_035084275.1 of Hydrolagus colliei. Classification (NCBI taxonomy): domain Eukaryota; kingdom Metazoa; phylum Chordata; class Chondrichthyes; order Chimaeriformes; family Chimaeridae; genus Hydrolagus; species Hydrolagus colliei. The sequence continues at coordinate 13,926,292 of CM068754.1, forward strand.
CTATACAAATGTAATTTTGTTACTGTTAAATGTACTCAAGATTACATAACACTTCCACCAGGACTTTCTTGCTAAAGACCTTTCTGCTAAAGATCTTTCTTTTAACCACGCTTTTGATCATCTTTTTCCCCCTCCCACTTGCTTAGCGCCTTGGGACGTCCTCCCGACGTGAAAGGCGCTATATAAATGTAAATTGTTGTTGTTGTTGTTGTTGGCCATTATCGGGAAGCGCTCTGAAATGCCGTCCAGTGTGGAAGGCGCTATATAATCCAAGTTGTTGACTGTGTTTGGTGTGTTTGGGTGGTTGGTGCAGCTTTAAACTCCTGATCTGCTAATGCTTCCCTTGAGTATTCTTTGCACCTAAAGGAAGCAGATCATCAGCACAGGAGGATGTACTGTACTGTGTTGTAGCTCCTGAAGAGTAGTGATGCGTGGCTACTGAAACAATACTCAGTCTTAAGTCTAATTTAATGGGGGTTGATAATGGTGTAACGTTTAAATAGATATACTGTATTATATTAAAAAAGTGACTGAGGTGAGGGCCAGAGGATTAAACGCACACCTGGGCCCCAGTTGAGAAATCCACCAAAGATTGCATCATTGCTTTTACATCAGAATCTTCACTTGAAATACTTACTTCACGGATATTATTAAAAAATATAGTTTTGCAATTTCCTCAGGTGGATTATGTGATTTTGATGCATGCTATTGAAAGCCCTTGACATTGCTGCTTTCAATTGCTGTTCTCAAACAACTGGGCTTGGCTGTAGTCAATTTATTAATAAAAAAAAGCACTCTTGATACCTTCCGACAGATTACATTAATTTCCCCTTTTGCACTGGCTCATTATTTGTTTTGTGAACGCATTGTAATAACTAATTCAGTTGGAGCATTTGTTATGCCTGAAAATGTATTGAGAGGAATACGTGTTGGAAAGGGATCTAGGTTTAAACAGAAAATAAATAACTCTTTGACTTTTAAACTTGACTGCTGAATACCTCTCCTTGGTGATTTAGTGGTTGAGAAGTTCCATCACTCTCGCAAATGAACTAAGGCTTCATTGTCAGCTTTGAAATGTTGTATCTCCATTCTGTAGTTGTTACTAACCATTAGTTTCGGCTACATGATTTTATAAAGGCATCACTATTCTCTGACATTAAGTTAACAGGGAATTTAAATCTACAGTATTAATCCAGACGTGTTTTGGCATAGCTGATTAAACTGTACTTGTATATGCCAATATTGCTGCATACTTGCTGATATTTAATTTAGGTTTTAGTGCAACTTGGGTAAAATGCAGCTCAGTGTTTACCATATATTGCCAACATTACCTTCCATCAGCTTCATCAATGGTGTCAAATTAGCTGTGGAAGGTGGAGATGCCGCCCTCACTTTTCCAGCTGAATGAATAGCAATGACACAGAGATAAACCGATGTAACATGTACAGATAACTGGAAAGAGCAAAAACATGTTCTGCAAACAGGAAAAAAAGCCACTGCAGACATCCTTGTATCCCCTAAAATAATTACTTGACGTTTTGCATGCCTTTATTCCCTCATGAATAACTTTATGGCAAGCAATAACCTGAGCTGATTTTACAGGAAAATCACCTCAGGATGAGAATGCACTCTGGGGTAAACTTTGCCTAGGTGCAAGTGTGCTTTATGTGGTTCTGGGACAGTTATAGATTGCAGTCTGACTGTCCACTCAAGCATGTATTCTGCAAAATACATTAGCAGCAGCCTGCAAAACCACAAAATAGATGTATTAAGGAAATTTACTTTTAAATTGTTTTTCAGAGTCATAATATAGCAGGTCAGTAATCAAATTGTACCTCATAACACAGGCTGTAAAGAATGTGATTAGTGGCGACAGGGAAGACTCCACATTGAATTATTATTTGATGGCTTAGTAACACACACTTTCACATGATAAGATATGAAAGCACCAAGGTCATTACTATCTGCTAAATTAGCATTTCAGGGACTTGCCTCTCACAGGGTGAATTATGGTACACATCATGTACTGAGGTATCTGTGCATCACAGGCAATGCAGATTCAATTATTTATGTACCCCCTGAAGTGGGTCACAAGGTCACTTCCTTATGCTATTCTCAGCACATAATCACCAGACTTTCATGTCACCATCCAAAACAGGGTGTAAGATGTGTTTGTTCCAAATCTCTGGAGCTAATTACATCAATAAAAAAGAATGTACTGCATACTAATATATACGCTTTATATTTTTGTTAACAACAAATTGACTCAACTGACATATGCAAAGTAGTATTTTTCACTCTATTTCATTGAATTGCGTTGGATTGTAAAGCTTGACTGTATTAGTCAAGTGCATCATATTTACACTATACTCATCATAAGTAATGGGGGATTCAGAGAAATTGAGTGAATAGTTAAAGAAGTGAGAGAGTGCTGAATATAGAACGGTTTCAATGCCATCAGTGGCAAAGAGATTCCAAACGCCAAGCAGAAGTGATTGACGGGAAACAAAAGCATGGCATTTGGGCCTATCAAAGCCAGAAAATAGGTATAATCGAATAAGGTCAAGAGATCCACATCTGGGCTAATTTGAAAGCTTTTGAATGTAATTTATGCTCCAGCAGAATTGCACTGCGTGAAATAAAAGGGTGGAAAATGCGATGTGATAATTATAACCCACGTACTCCTATGTGCGATGAATCCTGTAACTTTTGGACAGCCTGTATTGCTTGTTCCCTTAGCTGACTTGTTCTGCAGGTCAAATAATAATAATAATAATCCTTGCATTTGATATAGCTCTTGTCTCGACTTCTAGACGTCTCAAAGCATTTCACAGAATATACTGTAAACAACAACAACAAAATTATATTTGTAGAGCACCTTTCACGTTGGGAGGATGGACGTCCCAAGGTGCTGAATGAATTAACAGTATATTTATGGACGAAACACTCTAAAAAAGAAAGGAAATGTGTTACTACACTGGTTCACTGTGACGATAATTCAAGCAAGGGTCATGGACATCGGCAGCTGAGAGGGGGGCTCATGCCACCACATACCCCCACCCCAGGAATATTTTCACCCACAGCTCCATGGTGGTGGATAACATCCTACAGTATAAAATGCATTCACTTAGGGGACGTAGTCTACAACAAATGGAGAGGAAATATACATACAATGCAAATTTATACTTGTATGAGATTGGGAGGACGAAGGAAGGCGCTTTAACAGTCGTGGCTGGGCAATATAACAATTCATGCATTTTGCACTTATAATGTGTGGATTTTGTAAAGCTGCACTTTGAGTAAATACACTATAATCAAGACGAGAAATAATGTTTTCCAAAAGCCCGATGTTAATAATTTAGAGCAGAATAACCTGAATTAACAAATTAGTACTGCAATATTTTACCATGAGCAAAATTCAATGCACTGCAAATGGTACAAAGCGTTACAATGGAAACAATTGCATATTCGATGCAAAAAGTTTGTTTGGGGGGAAATTATAAAGTTGGTAAGACACTGTAAGACATGAAAGTAAAGGGAGGTTAGGATTTATTTTGCCAAAGTAAATGGTCGTATATTACTCTTCTGATGCCTATTAAACTGTCAAACAGACAAGGATTTGGCAGCCCAAGTAAGAATGGTCTGGATTTGGCAGCAGTCTGCAAGCACAGCTGTCTCACTGCTGGGTGTTGGTATTTTGGCGTTTGGCAGCAAAGCACATAATAATCCTTGCATGTGTAAAGAATAGCAGTTTTATAGGAACCATTTATTTGACATAAACTTGAAAGTAAAATTCACATAATATGGTAATGTATTATGATTACTCTGGAGTACATAACACTATGGCCGTAGGGCTTTACACAGTTATTGCAAAGTTAGTGTTTGTTTCTCATAAGACGCTTACTTATGTAAGTTTATATTTATATATTTTTTGAAAAACTGCCATCCCAGCTCAACTGTTAACCTGCTTTACTGGTCTGCTTATTTCCATTAGATAATTAGACTATTGGGCTTTTGCTTTCACACCCCGACAGAATTAAAGCGATGGTTAACGAAACAGAATCAATTCTACCCTTTCCATCAAATAGCACCATCCTTTCATTTCCTTAAAAAGCTTGAGGAATTATTTTTATTTGGGTATGAAAGCATTATTTTGGGCCCAGTCGTGCTGCTCTAAATTACAAAGGCATTCTGATCTCTGAGTAATTACTGCTATGTTCCTACTTAAAACCCAAACTGTTATCAGTATAACATCGGTTATTAGTGTAACATGCCATAAATTGGAGACGTGCCAGTTTAACAACAGGCACATTAACTCCCCAATAACAAGAAAAGATCAGTTGATCCTGGTCAGATCAGTTAGTAGTACCTTCCATTTTGTTGGTGGTGTAGCACTGTCTTTGTGCGATGAATGTTTCTTTATCTAGTATTTGAGAGCATCAAGAATTTGGCAAATTGTTGAATCCAGCCTTAATATTTGAAATCTATTTTTATATAGTGCTTCACAGAATTTAGAAAAAAAGACTATTTCAGAATGTTCCAAATTCTGGATGCTCTAAATATTACATATAGTAAATATAATAGTAATAGTAACCAAATGCAACAATAATCTGTGCATTTGATATAGCGTCTTATCAAGTCTTTGAGACATCTCAAAACCCTTTACAGAATATACTATAAAGTGAATTGACTATATTTTGTGGGTGAAATCGAGATGCATTTGGAATTTCTCAGCAATAGTTGGGGCAGAGTAGAGAAATCATCACTCTGATGGATTTAGCTCAGTTCATTGGAGGGATAAAGAGCTATACAACAGATTGACACTCCAGACAACTAGTAGAACAAGCTTTTAGCAGTAAAACCTGACTTATGGCCTTATAAAGTATATTTTTATCACGGATAATTCAATTCCTCTTTATTGATAAACCTTGCTGCGTGCTACTGCACATGTCAGAAGATAATAATTGTAGTTTTTGTTTGTGAAACATCTCAGTTAGTTATTTGTGCTTGCCTATCAGTAATGAATTGCTGGCTGTTAAACAAATGTTAATTATGTAAGTGTGGTGAGGCCTATCCACCAGACCTTTGTCTGCTGTTAAATTAAAAAGCTATTACTGTTCGGAAAGTTATTTTACAGTGGAACCAAAACGCTGCTGTGTTGCTACAACAACAACAAATTACATTTATAGAGCGCCTTTCACGTCGGGAGGACGTCCCAAGGTGCTGCACAGGAGGCGTGTGACCCGAGCTGGGAGGGGAGTGTTTGGGAAGGGGTGAACCACGAAGGGGGGGTAAAAGAGTTGGGGGGGGGAACAGAAGGCACGATCGAAGAGGAAACTCTTCAAACCGGCCTTGAAAGAGGAAAGGGAAGAGACGAAACGGAGGGATTTAGGGATTGCATTCCAAAGGGTGGGAGCGGAGAAACTGAAGGCCCGGCCTCCGATGGTGGGGCGGTTCGGGCGGGGGGCTTGGAGCAGGCCAAGTCCTGTTGAATGGAGGGTCCGGGTGGGCGTGTAGGGGGAGAGTAGATCGGTTAGATAGGGTGGGGCAAGGCCGTGTAAGGCCTTGTAGGTGAGGACGAGGATCTTGAACTCGATCCTCTGGAGGATGGGGAGCCAGTGGAGACGGGCGAGGGTGGGGGTTATGTGGTCGCGGAGGCGGGTGCGGGATAGTACACGGGCTGCAGAGTTTTGGATGGCCTGCAGCCTGTGAATGGAGGAACTGGGGAGGCCGACGAGGAGAGAATTTCCGTAGTCCAGCCGTGAGGTGATGTAAGCGTGCACGAGTGTTTCGGCAGCGCGGGGGGTAAGATAGTTGCGGAGCCTGGCAATGTTGCGCAGGTGGAAATAAGCGGTGCCGGTCAAGGCGCGGATGTGGGGGAGGAAGGAAAGTTTTTGATCGAACATGATGCCGAGGTTCCTGATTGGCTTTGTGAGGTGGAGAGTGCAGCCTTGGATGTTGAGGCTGGCAGCGCCCGATGTGCGGAGGCGCTGGCTTGAGCCAATCAGGAGGGCCTCGGTCTTACTCACGTTCAATTGCAAAAAGTTGTCCCTCGTCCACGACTCGATGTCGGACAGACATGCTGTCAGAACTTCGATCGTCTGGGGGTTGAGGGATGAGGCAGAAAGGTACAACTGGGTGTCGTCCAGTCTTTTGCTGCTGCAAAAGTAACCATTGTTCACCGTGACTATTTCAGTAGCAAAACAGCTATTCAAACATTCACGTATAAAACAAAGTATGATACAAAGCAGCATTTCTGATAAAGAAGAGAAAGGACAAAGTGTTTAAATAATCACATATTGGTTGAAGGTAAAACAATTCTGAGGTTTGGCTGGAAACCAAGGATCGCAATACAATAATTATCATATTTATTGTCGCACTTTCATTCAATGAGTTTTAAAACTGTTAATGTGAGCAAATCATCTGCAATGACACAATGTACAGGACAAATTATCAAAGGGTGACATTGAAATTCTGGTGAAGAAATCTTTAAGCACGTTATGTGGTGAAGTGTCTTTAACAGCACGCTCTCCATGAAAACTTTTATACACATGCAGAGGTGAACTTGAATTGTAAATATGCTGAATAGGGTAATAGCATACTTTGGTCAGCACATTATTGGGGGTAATTCAGCATGAAGTAAAGCCCAAGCAGAAGGCCAATGGGAAAGGGGGGGGTGGTGGGGGTGGGGGGGGTGGAGATTTGGAGGGAGACAATGATTGCCTCACCAAATTAATTTTGCCAATGAGCTAATGGAAACTCCATTGATACTGGAGTCATTTCTCACAGATTTTTGGTGCCAGCAGCAATTAAGAAAAATACTAAGCGACTGATCGAGGATATCTGAACTGTGGAAAATGTAGGTGAAAAATCAGAAGCATTTTCATTCGACTGATCCAATGTTGGATTGGAATAATTCTTTTTTGAGAAATTGTTTTCACGTTCACATTTTTCACACTTGCAGCATATTTATTACGCCAGAATACTTTATTTCTCTGCACAATGCACATCCAGTAAGTACATTTCTAAAATTGTTAGGCTATGTATTTTCTTTATTTCACAATCAATATACATCTTTCTGCACATGTCATATGGATTTAATTCATCACTTGTCCACCGAATAACATGCATTCACAGACAGGCATATTTCAATCCCTAACAGTAACTCAATAGTCAGCCTATCACTTCACTTGTAAAAAGTTCTAAAACTGAGGATTTGGTTTTAAAATTAGGAGCAAATAGGGAATTTGAAATTCATGTATTTCATATTAAAGGGTTGTGAACATATGGAATAAATTACCAGCCTAACATTTTATCTAAGAGTGGTTTCTCTTGAGTTCAACGATGACCCAACCAGTAAATTGAGAACAGAGTTGGGTCAACTATTTGTGGTGGGCCTGGAGTTTTTGTACCTGAGTCAAGCGGGTAGACTGATCAATCAACAATATCGATTGATCAGCCTACCTGGCTTGTCAAAGACTTTGGATCAAGTAGGCAAGTTTCTGCGCTTGGGATTCTGGTGACATTTTGTAGTGTGCTTATATTCATCAAACTTTCACTATCCAATCTTATTCTGTTGTCTGTGACTTTTGTAACAGTGTAATAGTTCTGTAGTCCAATGTAGAGTCCTATAGCTCAACGGTTAGAACATTTGCCTTACAAGTAAGAGACCTGGGTTCAGTTCCAGGCAGTGAAACCTTGGGCAAGTTTCCTTATTCCACACGCCTGATAATAATCCCTCAAAGAAAACTCTAATAAATTGGTCATTTCAATCCACAATTGTTTGTGGGACACTGCTATGTGCAATCGGCTGCCATATTTCACCTACAAATATACAGTCAATTCACTTTACATTATACTCTGTGAAGCGTTTTGAGGCGCCTGAAGATGTGAAAAGTGCTATATCAAATACAAGGATTATTATTATTATTCATAGTTACATTAATACTTTGTTGTTGTCTTTTGTAACAATACATCATCAATGAGCTCAAACACAGGTGATAATTTGATGCAATCAGACTTAATCAGAATGCCTTAACGATGCAGGCCATCTGTTGAGGAGAGCACTAGTCTTTTCAGTCTAGACTTGCGGAAGAGTCAGACAGATAAATATTTCCTTGTTGAATTGAAGGTGTGCGTCCTGCTGAGAGATCTACAAGCAGGAGAGGTCTACAAGCTGCTTTGTGCTGGTAACATTTATTGACACAAAGGTTTACTTGAGAAGAGCTTTCAGTGTTCAGAGTGGTGTGGCCTCTCTTTTTCATCTGATTAAAATAGTTCTTTCGAAATTCCAGTATCTACTACCCTTCACCGCTCGCTTTGTTTTCAGGAGATCAGTTGAACAGATAAATGTCTGCCATAAATTTCTTCTCAATGGGATAATGTTCAGCCTTTCATAATCCCCATCACAACTTTCATTATAGCTGAACACTAGTAATTGAAGGAGTCTATTAAGTAAGGTTGCTGATAATACTTTCACAAGCCAGTTCAGACAATGCATTGGGGATGAATGACTGCAGAATGATAGTTGAGTGACGCACTGCAGGCAAAACATTATGAATCATGACCATTTGTGCACTTATCTAGCGGTAGACATAAATGTTTTTTTTCTTTGAAAGAAACAAACATGCTGGTTTGTCCATAATGACTTTCAAAATAAAGTACATTTAAATGCTTTGAACATATACTAAACGTACATTTCAAATTAATTGATACTTTTAGAATATTAGATGTGTGGAAACCAACATCTAACTCCCCCATTTCTCAAATTACATTCCTCGTAAAAGGAACCCAAGAAGTACTGCAAATTCGACCCACCACCCAAACCCGCATCCCATGATCTTCCATGTCTATCAATTTTTAATATTTACTTTGGAAACAACGCTGGAAGTTTATTCAGTGTAACCTGTAAATGCCCCCTTGTTTGCCCAGTTGGTAAAACCAATTCCTGTAGTGAAACTGTCACACAGCTCAGCTGAGGACAGTCACAGGGTCGATGTATGTTTTGTGCTAAGTTTGCTGAACTTGGCTAGGATACCATTGGGAGTGCTTCAACAAGCAGCCATCAGGTGAAGGTCATTCATGTAATCATAATGTGAAGGTATTGGCCTCCAGAGTGATACCCCAACAGTGAATAATGTGAAATCAAGCACTCCAGATCGCTATCCCACGTGAAGGGCGCTTTATAAATGCAAGTTGTTTGTTTGTTTGTTTGTGTTTAATAAGCTGCGGCAAAAATATGTGGCAATAAATGGACAAGGTACAAAGGACACCTGGTTCCTGCGGAATGAGTAGGCAGAGACGAAGATGTAAAAGCTCCTCCACTCCCTTTCGACTTGTGTACAATACCCAGTTGAGGATGCTCCTGAAAGTCTAAAATTTGCTTCATTCAGGGTGTGAGAGGCTTAAGCTTCACCAAGCCCAGAGCTGATCATTTGTGAACACTGTGTCATGATCATTCTGTTGGCTTGTGCTATGCTTACTTTGAAGGGGGAGATGTAAAGTCACCTTCAAGGTGGAACTTCTATTGTGTGAATGATATCACAGAATTTATTTACAGTATCACGGTAATAAAAATAAGATTAAAAATGGAAAGTGATTGAAAGTTGCTCTAGTGTATAAGCAAGTACCGGTACTTCAACTTACCATTAGAAATGTACATTTTATTTGTGATTTTTTGGAACAATTCTGTTTTTTTGTAACAAGTAATAATGTCTGTAAGATAGGACATTCTTAAAGTTCATATTAGGGCAGAGATAAATTGCAACTTCCACACTTACCCAGGCTATTTATATTCCTGCAGTATTTCCCACCTTTTTTATCTTTCTATAACGTAATACAAAATATGACAGCTAGACAAATACTTTCCACGAAGTGGCATTAAATCTTGTTAGAGGTTGTCAGACAATAGTACATGCAAACTTGGTATTTCTCCACACGCAGTAAGTAATATAGCAATCCTGTTTACCACATTCCTGATGAAAGTAAGCATCGATATGTGCATGCTTAATTTCTTCTTTTGTCATGTAAAGGCAAATCTTTTGTTACTGTAGATCTTTATTGTGCGCATGAAAGGGCAGCAGAGTGAACAGTGAGGTGCCTTCTATCATTTTTTTGTAGCCTCCGCACAGTTCTATATTGTATTTGCCTAGCTGATGAACAGCTTGGGACGTCCTTCCGACCTGAAAGGTGCTCTAAAAAATGTAATTTTGTTGTTGAGATGCTACCCTATGTGAGGGCCGCTATGTAAATTATTTCTGGCTATTTGATGATGATTCATCAAGACTTAGAGGATACCTGTCACAAAGGTGTGGCAGGATCAATTGTGTTTTGAGCAAGTCATAAATAATTCTCTGGTCTTGTTTCTTTTACTTTTTAACCATTAGATATTTTTCAAAGGACGTGCGAATAGCATCAGTAAGTCTTTGTTGCTCAGATTTTCTTTCAGCATCGTATCAAAGAAACGCTGTGCCCCCTCCACACAACAACCACAAAGGAACATCATCACTTCCTACAGCAGTACACATTTTCCATTTCCTCCATCAGTTACCACCTTTGAAGGAGATTGCCATAGCAATGAGAATTTGTGCTCATTGGGTTGAATTTCAGGCAGTTACTTGCTTAATCCATTATTTTTTGCTATGTTTTGGGGGTAACGGCACAATGATTGAAACACGTTGATGTACATATTAAAAAAAATCTTGGGTCACTAAGAATGATATTGGATGCATACTTCTAACATATAAGCAATAGGTCTTTCGAAGAACTCTCATTCTTTAAATTACCTTGAACATCACTTTCATTCTTCACTGCCTCTGCTGGAAGCAGGAGGATTTATGTTATGAGTCTACACATCTGTTCATCCATGAACGTGAACTTGTTAGCTCAACAACTTAAAACTGCTTCATTAAATTTTAACTGGACTGATAATTGACTTTCTCTTGTCAGCCATTGGGGTTGCATTCAAAATCAAGTGTGTGCGTAAGAGAGATTCACCGATTGACTCTTAAAATAAGCACTCCAAGAGATTGAATATATTTCCACTGACCTTTGTAAGTTGACTTTCTTTCAGAAGACCTTTCCATTTATATGACATACAATATATTTATGATGGACACACAAGGAACAGAAAATGCATGAATTTGTGAATATGTCTACAAGGACTTATTTACAAGCTCTATTAGCGTGGAGCACTTAACTGCAAACTATGAAGTCGTCTGCAGTCTCAATATTTTATGTTTGAATACATTGTGAATTTCACCTCAACTTCATGAATGACAGTGGCTTCCTCCCTGACCTGGGACATCTGCAAAATATGGGTACAGCAACAGATGTGTCCATATGCTCTGGGTTTTCAACTCAGCAACTGAAAATAATACTTTATTTGAAAACAATTTCATTTGGCTTTGGGAATTGCTTTGAATCAGTCACTGGGTTGAATTTGGAATTCTACAAGGTTGGCAATTAGCCAAGGATCTGCTTTCCAAAAACAGACAGGGACTTTATTCTGAAGACTTATTATTTCTATGTTGCCATGTACCACATTGTTCCCCTGTTGTGGAATGTCTCTGATGACAGAAGGACACTCGTCTCCCACTTGGAGGGGAAGACTGAATTCATTTTCTTGAAGCACGAAGCGATTTTTATAAAAGAAATACTCGTTTGAGTTCTTTCTTTTCTTGAAGCTTAATTCCCTCCCTTTGCTCCTCTCCCCGTCCTCTCTGTCCTGAAGGAGCTCACTCCTGCTGGGACACATTCTCATTGATGCCAGCAGCTCTTCAGTACTTGACCCAGATGAGAGAGCACTCTTCGTGTGTATGCCCAGACAGTGAGTGTCAGCATCCTGTAGAGCACTGTAGCCATCCAATTGCTTACACGTTCGCCACTGCCAGCAGGGTTACTGGATAGTGAAACAAAAGTGGGTATCGCGGCTGATTTTCTCCCCTTCCGAAGACTGCTGATACCAATTATAATCTCCTAACTGCCATTCTGGCTGAGATTGGCTGGCTCAGAAATTGACCGTAAAGATATTCGGAAGCGAGCAGTTGTACTTAAGTACGCTGAAGTGCACTTCGTCTGAGCATTGCGCATTCATTGTACTGCACTGCTCGTTTTAAAATGTAGGGTTTTCTTTTTTTTAAAATGTATTAAGCCACAAGAAAAAAATATTGTTTCTTTGCAATTCCAGTTGAGTCGTTTTGAATCATCCTTTGATAGACAAGCAATTAAACTGGCAGAATAAGATGGCGGTAGTAATACCTAGGAACCTGGAAACATTACAGACATACACATGTGGTTTCAGTCACTTAATTGCGCACAAGACCTCCAGGTTTGAAGCTTGAATCCAGTCTTGTCTGGTTTGTTTGTAAACCTGGTCACAGTTTCCCAAGTATGAGTTTTTCCGGCCATGGTTGTATTATTTTTGGAAAGGTAGGAATCCCTACAATCGCCCCTCCCAGTGAACGATCTTAGTCACAGCGCTGACACCTGACAACATTGGTCACAGCAGGGAGAGAGACGAACCACAGTAAATTGAATTGATTCATCTCCAGCTCAGCAGCAGTATTTTACCTTCTCCTCAGTGGGAAAGATGGACAATAGCCCAGTGGCATGCATAAGCTCACTTTGAGTGGCGCCCTGTCATTGAGCTGCTATGCTGTATTATGTCATTTCCACTTGCTAAGCAGCCAAAGTCAAATCAAACCAATGTGCAGGGCCATGGAATGGATTGCAAAGTAGCATTTGGAGGTTCGTAAAAGATATTTAAAATAGGTCTTAGAAAGTGATGAATAAAATACAAAGTTACATTCACATAACTCCTCTTATGTCAGGAAGATCTTGCAAAGCGCTTGATGCCATTTAACTATTGGAAGGTTGCATAGCTATTCACATTCTTCTACTCAGTGCTTTGTTCCCAAGAGGCCAGTCTCACCTTGAAATCATACCAAAGGACATCGGGATTATGGTTCATATATTCATTCATATTGCTCCAAGCAATAAAGGTGTTTTGTAAATTGCGCAGCAGAACTAGAGCCTAATATGAAAAATGATACCCGAATATTAATTTTGGCTTCCAGCTGCAAGAAACTGAACAGAAATAATTTCTTTGAAAAATGTTTGCTGGAAAACAAATTTAATTGGAACGAGATTGCTGTTATTTTCGGTTCCTTCTGGAAGCCAGGGTGCCATTTGATTGTCCTTAACTGGATTTCCCAAATGTTTGTGTGACATTTTGGAATTGCTACATTGCCTTGTAAAATTCCCCAATCTACAGACGGTTTAGACTAAATCAACTTGCAAAGGGAATTGGAAAGAGCAAACTGTGCATTTGTTGAAGCTGCCTCCTCATTGACTCTTCAGATGGTATGGCAGCTTTACCATTTTCACACCAGCATAGCAAAATTCATAGTACACCATTCATCACACGAATGTTGGAATCACCATATCCCATCAATAAAATCGCATGGAATAGAAGGAGGCCATTCAGCCCATCGTGAAAGAGTAGTTTCCACATCCCTGCTCTTATGGAATCGTTGTATTAGATTTTACTTTCATGTAATCTATCGGAATAATGGGGAATAATGAAAAACACAGATAATCTAAACTGTGGTATTTCATAACCTGTAGATTCAGCGGTTACATTTAAAAGTGAACTGCCTTAGAAAACAAAAAAAAAGTATAAAGGAGAAAACAATGAAAAGAAAAGAATTATGCAACAAGAGAGGCTGGACAGTAAAATAAGGAAAACAAGTTTATATGTATGAAACAAAGAAAAATAGTAAAATGAAAAGTTGAAAGATGTCTGTAAATAATAATCTCCCTCCTTTTATTGCAGCCACTAAAACGTTTCAGTGGACACATGACAACTTTATTGGACTTTAAAAAATGATTATGCCATTATGTAGCTAACAATAACTAATGTATACAAGATGTGCTCGTACCGTTAATATAGAATAACTGAGGTTACCCAGAGTAAATTAATTAGAATGGGAGAAGTTCCAAACAGACATCTGTTATGAGTTGGACTGCGTGCCTCAGATCAGCTACACGGAAAGCATTATAGAAGATTTAAATTTTTTTCCCAAAATTGTTACCAAAACACAAGTACGAGTCGCAGATTAGGCAGTTTAGATGCCATTTTAAACTGAGAGCGAAGTTTGAGTAGTTTTATCAGTGCCATCTGAACCCTGAGGTTAGTTACTACTGTCAAATACATATTCTGGCACTTTATTCCCCCCATCCATTGTAATAAACACAAAACAAAAACCACAAGGACAAATTCCAAAATGAAGCAGTTAATCAAGTTGAACATTAAACAAAGTCATCAGTTCACAATATGTGTTAAACGAAACATGTTTAAACATAACTTATGTTTCTCGTTGCTGGATGTGTTATAGGCTTTGTGAAACTGAGAGCACAGCTTTCTTTATAAGTCGTTGAGTGCGTTGTTTTCACTTGTTACTTTTAAGAATGGCAAGGTTGTCTACTCTGTAAGATGATTTCTAAGGAGGAGTGATGGAAAAGAGAGAAGGGTGTCAGAGAAGTAACTGTACAACATTGTTTTCAACTTGTGTTGTGTAACTTCCTGGATATAACTTGTCAGGTGAAACTCAAGCTTAACAGGTAGAATGCTGAGATCTGTTTGGGATAGTGGAAGATAGTACGGTGGTAGGCATGTTGGATGTAATTTCTCCCAGTGAATGAATGGGGACAGGATTCTATGCATAATTGTGTATTTTTGTTGCGTGGTTTGGTATATTAAGGTGAATCACAACAGATATTATCACATTTATTATCACAGATATTATCATAGTTTTAACAGTCAACTGGTGCTCTTTTCGGGTGTGTTTTGATCCTGAAAACATAAGATTTATTTCCTGCTTTAAACTGCTATTAACCGATGAAAATGGAGTTCCTCCACAGTACAGGCACTATACTTCATCAGGAGTCTGTGAAGCTTTTGAGATGTCCTCCTAAAGTGAAAGGCGCTGTATCAAATGCCAGTTTCATTACTTACAGTTAAAAGGAGGGTTTATTGCCACAAGAATTTGATCTCGTCAAATCGATCTTAACCAAATCAAATTTAATTTATTCAATTAAACTGAAAGTTAAATTTAAGCGTTGTTGTGTGTGGGAGATGGGTGTGCACAAATGTGCTACCAGGTTCACCCAAAAAATACACAGTTACACAAAATCCTATGAAGACCTTTGAAATGTTTTGATATTTTTTATATTGCTGGTGTTTTCTATCAGAGCAGTTGGTATTCACCAATACAATACGGTATAAGATTCAGATTCAATTCACTTTGCAGCATATTCTGTGAAGCGCTTTGAGATGTCTCAAAGACTTGATGGGTGCAATATCAAATGCAAGGATTACTATTATTTAAATTGGATTTGCTCTATCACAAATTGTTTCAAGAGGCCTTGTGTACACAAGCCATGAATTTTGATGCTTTTTCCGATAATGCATCCTTATTCTACTTGGTATTTCACAAAAGGCAGTTATTGCTGCAAAATAGTTTATCACCAACACAAGAAAAGCATGATAGAAATAATGATAATATGATGAGTGCAGCTATTATCTTCTGAAAATAAATCTGCAACAATCTTCTATAGAGTAGCTGCAAATTTATTACTGAATGATTTTCATGCTTCTAAATCTAAAATGGAGCTATGAATGCCAACAAAATGGTTAGTGCTCTTTTATCCTCTATCCTGGCCCTCTCCAAAACCCCTAATACCCCGCTGATGTATTCTTTTGCACCCTTGCCTGATTAAGTGTCTAAGCTCTAGTGACAGAACTAAAGAAACCATAGTGATAAGAGGATACAAGCTCTGGCTGAAACCATACATATACCGGCAATCACAGTCATTCACACTGAGTTAATAACCTGAGTTCCAATTAACTCAATGATCCACAAACAACCCTAATGCACTTGCAGTCTGTCACAGATTCCCCATGGGATTAGGACAGCACCGATAAAACCTGAAGCAAGTCGACTTTATCAATGAAAACATACAATTTACTACCAGCAAACATGATTGTAAGGCATTCCTGTACTTTATTCTAATATTTTCCTGTAGCTGTTAATATATTGTCTGGTGTGCTGGACTACAAGCAGTCAAGTTAGAGTTTACAGCTGATACACTCAGTCAGTGCAGTTATCAATGTATAATGCATGCACATCAGGCACTAAACACAAAACATAGCATTGTGTGTGTTTTAATAAGAAATCCATTATATTAGAGCAATAAAAATCTCATTAATATTTGACAATTTGGTACATGATAGATGTGACACAAAATGGCATCAAATGGACGCTAATTGTGCAGTACAAATGGGGCATTGGATAAACTCTACCTGGAGACAGATGGAGTGTGAGTTTTCAAACTATTAGTGACGTTCACGTAATGACCCCTGCTGTGAACAAATCGCCATATAAGGAAAACAGTTAAAGAGTGACATTCAAACAGGGATTCATAACAGCAAGAACTTGCATCAGAATAATAATGCTCGCCAATATTAAATGAGCGGAAGAAAAATAAACTGCCCCCAGTTTCCAGCAACACAAAGAATGACACTCAATTAATGTTATATTCAAATAGAAATGAGTGTGTTTTTTTTGGATAGGGTAGGGGGTGTGGGCTGGTATCAGAGATTCCTTAACATGTCTTCAGCAGGAGGTTCTGACCTGGTTCTACAGTCTTGAATTCAATTCCCAGACCAGCTCATTACTGAATCTTACTTGTCAATCACTCCGTTAGGCCTCTGATGTAGTTTGAGGGTCTCACGGGAATTGGAACCATCACTCTACCCTTTTGTGTTGTCGGTGTTGTGATTCAAAGAGGATTTTCTTTTCAAACAGTGGAGCTTGGAAAAGTGCAATATTTTCTTTCCCCACCCTGCCTGCTCCCTTCATTTTGATTTAAGCGCCAATAGATTTTTCATGGTGTGCGGAAATGTTTTTGTTTTGTAAGCTTTTGGCTATTTCTCGTAGCCTTTGAAACCATTTCCATGAGGATATAACTTAATGCAACTGCACAAGTAAATCCAAGACTAGAATTAGGAAACATCTGTTCGCTGCTTGAATACATATGCTCTGAGTAGGCTTTCTGCTGGGGCAGTAAAAAAGGCATTCCCTTCACACCTCTGTGGTAGACAGTTGAATGGAGGCTTACAACAGACTTTCATGCCAATTTGAGAAATGTATGGACAATTTTCAATTCATGTTGCTAGAATTGGTATGTCCCATTATTAATGAAATGCCATGTACGCATTCTACTTTTATGCTAACAAAGGCCATATTCCATTGACCGAGCTGTGAAGAAGCACTATTGCTATAAAGATTGGAATGCTTTCTACATTATTTACCTATTCTTTAACTGCAGAGAGATGAACAGCTATTGGGGCTGAATGAAAGATGAGAGTCAGACACTTAAGTAACACGAGAGCAAAAATAAACATTTGGGCCTGGATTGCACAGTGGTTACACGCCCGTCTCTGGCACCTAGGATTGAGTGCAACCTGTATACCTGTAAAATGACGCAATTTCTTGTAAAGTTCCTTGTATCCATTTATAATATGTTTATTGCAAAATAAATGGAGGCGCCTTCTCACCAGCTCCTCCAACCAAGTATAGCTAAGATCGGGTCCGAAACTCTAACTGCCCACCGTCTTGGGACGTCCTCCCAACATGAAAGGCACTACAGAAATATAATTTTGTTGTTGTGGTTCGTTGTAATTGACAAATTAGAGTGTAAATTGCCGGGAGAGTTCCTCATCACCATTGCAGCCCAGCGATGCTCAGTAAGGGTGCTGGAACTACTAGGTTAAAAGCATCCTCTTGACGTACTGCTCCATTCAACGGCTAGGCTAAGAACAATCTCTATTTTCCCAAATGGGAGCCAACCAGTTTGAGTGACAGGGAGCCTTGAGATTCAAACACGTGACCTTCTGTCGATAAATTCAACATTCAAGTAAGAAATTCTAGTCACCTTGTTGGTGGCACAAACAATGCAGTCTCACCTTGAATTTCACCTCGATAACTTTTGCTACAACAGACAGCATTTATATTCTCCATTCTTTTAAATTTAACTCTGAAATCCCAACGGAGCTGCCTGTCATTGTTGTTCTGGTCCTAGTTCTGGGTTAGAGGCACCAGAGCAGCGGTAGATTATTTTAGTGTTTTTCAAGACTGCAGTATTTAGAAATTGCTCATTTCTGTGTCAATTACCAACCGGCATCCCCAGTGACCAGTGATGTAGTCAGGTCAAGTTAAAAGGCATGGAATATCATCTGACATTGTCTGGACTGTTATGACCTTGAATAAGAATTCTTGTATTCAAGCTATAATTACCTTCAGACATGATTCCTACGAACCAAAATGCTGTGTGAGCCAATGTGTGTATGGCTGTTTATTTATTCTGCAGTCAGGTAATTCTGATACTGTTAATTGGGTATTTTTCCTGTTGAATTTTTATTGATTAAAAAAATAACAATCTTTATATTTGATATGGCAGGCATTGTCTTATAGCTCTTCACAGAATAATGCATGGAAAGTTCCAGGACTTAAAAATGAATTTGATTGGTCGCCAAAGGAAATACAATTCATAATATATATTTGGCCGCTGTGACTTAATTCGCTGGGCTAGTTATGATTTTGCAAGGAGTTTTTGACACGCCTGACAAATATAAAATAAGTCTCTTAATGCTGTATTTATGCTTCTTTGCTTCTGACAGTATAACAACATGGAACAGGGTGTCAGATTCACACGTTTCCTCCCTCCACATTGAGTCATGTCAGCACATTATTTTCTGGATCGCGCATTTGTTTTTTAAGAAGCATTGAAGAGCCAGCTGAACAATTGAGTCCTCCAGATATAAAAGGCGCTACATCAGTTGCAAGGATTATTATATTTAGTGTCTGCACTTGATGCCACCTGAAGGAGATGATTTAGGTGCAGTGTGGTTTACACCCACGCATTGTAAACGTGGGTGGCCGCAAATCGCACTTGGCTAGCTCCTACATTCAAAATTCTCGACTGAATTATATTTTATGCTGTTAGACCTAGTTGTTCAACTGGCTCGTCAATAGATTGCAAAACAAAATGCATGATGTTAGCGTAATGTGCTGACTTGACCCGATGTGGAGGGCCACACGTGTAAATCTGACACCCTGATGCATTTTGCCATAGTGTCAGGGAGTAAAGCAGCGTAAGCACGGCATTAAGGAACGATATTTGTCTGGCGTGTCAAAAACCCCTTGAAAAATCATAACTAGCCCAGCGAAATGAGTCACAGCGGCCAAATATATATTAAGAATTGTATTTCCTTTGGCGACCAGTCAAATTCATTTTAAATCCTGGAAGTTTCCCCCGGCCTGCTGTTAGGTGAAGCAGGATGGAGCCACATACTGTGAAGAAGCAGAACAGTTTGACAGAATCTAGTAACAAAACACGAAGCTGCTAATTCCAGAGCAAACTGCGCAGGTTCAGCAGTAAGTGATTTCACCAACACTCCGGAGACTATTTTGACAAATGTTTTGTTTCAAGATTCTGTCAAGGTTTCCACAGAGCGTGGTGATTATGGCTCCATCTTAGCAGCAGGACCAAGATACGAGAATGTTTTAAGTGAATTAGAGTGATTTTAAAGCAAGATAATCGATCAAATAAAATCTGACCAGTATAATTGGTTTCACTAAATTTAATTGGTCATAATTTTGTGATGATATGTTTGATTCAGCTGACAAATCTTGTCCTCTAAGGTGTATCATGACATTATAGCATAGCCGTAACAGTTGATTTTACACAATTACATTGCATGAAAGCAATAATTTAATATATTAGGAACTTTAATGATTTTTAAGGCAAGTCATTGCACATTACGATTTCTGAAAGTGCCGAAATTATTCTTTGAGGCAATTTATCACAAGATTATAGTAAATGATGTGTTGAAGATCATTTAATAATAGTGCAGTTGTGCAGTGGTGGTTGTCCAGAAAATACGGATGTTGCAGGCAATTTCCTCCGGATTGGTGATGGAGCAGGGACTCTGTGCACTGAAATTGCTCACAGAAACATTTTTTTGGCTGACGATCGTAACAGACAGGGTTCCCTGTACGACTGGCTAGGAGGCAGACGTCGTAAAAATAAATCTTAAAAATAACCCTTGTCAGAGAATTTAACAAGACTCAGACTTGATCAATAATCCTGACGGGGAAGCATGATCTCACCGTATTTTGTTATTGCACATTTCATTCCCAAGCTGCCAACAAGCAGGCTCCAACCTTGTGAGTCACGCAGTTCAAGCAGTGTCCTAAGACAGCCAGACAGCCAGGCTTTCGAAAGGCTGCACAGCAAGTGCAATGAGACTGTTTTCATTGTGAGGTTTGACAAATGATCCGTACAGCACCTAACGATAAGTTTAAAGAATAGTGCGGTAAAAATAGTGTCAGTTATTGAAGCACAGAATAAATAGTCCTTGGCACTAAAAGAAGAACATCAATAGAGTAGTCAGATGATTGGATCTAAGAAGAAGAGGAGGAGAGAGCAAATGATACTTTAAGGTGAAGTATTGAATTTCTAGATGGAAACTAAAGCTGAAATGAAAACTGAGTGCAGGGTTCAGAGATACAGCACTTCACATCTATTTGGTCAAACCGTGCCCAAACTGTAATATCTATTTAACAGAATGAGCCAAAAATGTTTGAAACATGCTTTGAAACAGAAAAGCTTTTGATTTTTTTTCTCTCTGTGGGCTATAAAGCATGTTGTTCATTAGTTGGGAGCCTTAATGATGTAATCACCTGAACTGATCATGTTTCACTGAAATTTCACTTGTCCAACTATCAAGGCTGCTGGAAAGAAATGCCTCTGCAGAAAATTTGTGCCAAATTGCTGAACTTGAAATAGCTCTGAAACAAATCGATGCTGTTCTCTTTTGCATTTTAACAGACTGTGCTGTGCTTATGTGAGCATATGAAGTATTTACTGCCTGGTGTTTACTTGGTTAACTTTGCTCTCTCTCTCTCTTTTTCCAGCAGTATTGCTTTGCAGAATTCCCACAGCACAGGGTCAGGGCATTCCAGTGGTGGATCAAGCAGCTCCAGTGAATCTGGGAGCAGTTCCGAATCTGATTCAGACAGCGAAAGCAGTTCCAGTGATAGTGAGTGCAATAAAGCTTCACGCAATGCAACGCCAGAGGTAAGGTGGTCTCTCCTCAGCCAGACGCATGTTATGGGGGTGGGGTCTGTACTCCCAGCCAGATACCTTCATTGACAAGACTGATGACGGCTGTGTCCATAAATAGATTTATCTTAAAATGTGGCCTGAGGTCTCTGATATGTTTTTTCTCATTACATTTGATTTGTTACCTAATTAACAACATTGCGAATTTCCTCATGATAATACTTAGCTTGTCCCGTGAATACCTACAGTTTCCTGCCTTAAACCCCTCCTCTTCTATTGGAGCAGAGTCCATTGAGTAAAATTGGGACTGTGCCTACACAACTGGACATGTTTCACATGTAAATAGGGCAGTTACTATCAGCTAGCTGTTCAGAAGAACTGGTTTGGTCCAGTTATAATCCTCCAAACTGGATGATGTGGAGGCCTAAATGGCCTAAATGCACATTAAAACAGGTCCACTCACACAAATGTACACAAAGAGGTACACACATCACAGATGAGTATACACATATAAAGATATGCATACACATACATGCCCCTTGACAAATGTTAGCTGGATTGAAGCTTTAGTTGTTGTTTCCATTAATTTCCTTGGTTACTTGGTCAGGCAAAATCGGGTAATGGATAACCATAAAGGTGGACAAACTTTGCACATCACCCATGTGTCTGCTGCGAGAATATTTTGCAATTCTGAGTAAGGTAAACACCATGGTAAGAAAAATAAGTGTGCAATGAACTCTTTTATCAACAGCAAACAGAAATTGTTGCGAAATCTTTCGATTGAAAAGATATAAAAGTTTTGTCATCGTTTTAATTTGAAAAAGCATCAGCTTCATTATTGGGTGGGTGCCTTTTGATAGGTCAGTAGCACTCAGGAAACATTGTATTTTGTAGTTTTGAGCTATGCTGACTTTGTTTAGGAGAACTAGAATAATCCTTGCATTTGATACTCCTGAGAGAATCCGATATCCACACTAATTGGGACAAGCCCCAGTGTTGACAGGAAAACAATGTAGATATCACCGTTCAGACAACATTCCATTAAAGTCATAATGATACATTCCTCCCATACATGCACGCAAACCGAAAACACAACTGACATCTTAAGGCACATGTGCGGATCATCGGATTGTGCTGTGAATGCAATTGATTATTACTGTGAGATATAACCTAATTTTTTATTTTGCTTTTGTTTAATAGCCTGAACCACCTTCTACTAACAAGTGGCAGTTGGATAAATGGTTAAACAAAGTAAACTCTCACAACAAAACAATTATAAACAATCAAACCGAGTGCCATGGGCTGAATGATTCTCAGTCTCAAGGCAACCAACAAAATGAAGGACAGAGCAAAGGTAAACAGACTGGTCCATTGCCTCAGCCAGATTCCAAAGAGAGAGTTTTGCTGAGCTCCATCAGGGAGAAAGCGAAACCGAGGACTGCTCAGAAACCTCCTGAAGGTAAAAGTGTGAAGCAAAAGTCACCGGCACATAATGAACCAGCTCCTCAGAGGAAAACCACTGGCAAAAAGCAACCCAGGAGAGTTGAGCGGACATCCAGTGTGGAGGATTATAACTGGACCAAACCAAATAACCCCAGCAGCACTCCCAAAGAAAAGGAAAGTCGAGGAGCCTCTTCAGAACAACCCAAAGCAAAAGCAAAAGCAGCCAGTGGCAAAACAGGGCCTCGGAAAGAGCCAAGGACTAACACGGGTGTCGCTGTTGACAAGAAAAAAAACAGAGGGCCCAGTAAGATTCTGCCTAAATCTAGAGAATTTGTGGAAACTGATTCATCGGATTCTCACACAGACCAAGAAGAAATTGTTCCAGTGAAAATCTCCACACCTTCCACTGTGACTGCCAGTTCGCTCAAACCTAAGGAATGTGGTAACCTCAGTAACTTTGCAAGTACCTTTATAAGCAGCACTTCCATTGACCAAGCCACTAATGACATAGAAGAACAATCATTTTCACCTCTTCCACTACCACAAACTGAACTTCTTTCCCCCCTGAGAGACGACGAAGAGGTCAAATCCCTCTGGGTAAAATTCGACTTAAGCCTCTTGTCCAGGATCCCTGGCCAAGCACCAGTGGAGACTGCCTCAACCAAGCCAGAGAACAGACAGCCTATCAGTAAACACAGCTGTCAGTCCCCTACACCAGTTACAGATAAAAGCAGCACTAAAACAAAACGGAAACACAAGGTTAGTAACCTTTTGGGAAATGAGCAGAAGTGAGGTTGAAAAACAGATTTTGTATATGTCCAGGAAACATTTCAGCTTTCACACATAGCTTTACCAGGTTATCAGACATCAGACCTGCTGAGGTGGTTCCATTAAAAAAATTAAATATGTGTTTTTATTTTATGTAGGTTTATATAAAGATTGTATTGTACAGAAGCAGCGCACTCACTCAGCTTAACAGTCCACGACGGTGTTTATACTCCACACGAATCTTCACCCATTTCCTTACTCCCTCACGTTTCCCTCTCCGTCATGTGAAAGTTTAATTTCCTCTTGATGCATCTGCACCATCTGATTGAACCACTGCTTCAGGCAGCGAGTTCCACAATCTCACTATACCCTCATTACACTATCATTACCCTTTTTTTAGATGTCTTTGCTGTAAAGATTCTTTAACACTGCTGTAGAGACTATTAGCCTATAAATGTCACTTGCACTATCTTGGCTGAATGTTTAACCTGAATTTGCACAAACGTAAAGTGTTATTTATCAGAATTTTCGCAATACCCACTAACTTCCTTCCAGGGAGAGAATGCGCATTCCATTTCAACAATCTGTCTCCAGAATTTCTGTAGGTGGGACATATAGAAATCTGTTTGCTTTGCATACTCTAAAGCGAGGTAACGGGTTTCCACATTTGCCAGATATCCAGCTAACCACATAAAACACCTTACTTTATAGGTGCATATTTACTTCTACATGCCTTGGGACATCCTCCTGACATGAAAGGCGCTGTACAAGTGTCATTTTGTTGTTGTTGTTTTACACAGACTCCGTGTTATTTTAGGATTTGAAAGGAAGATGGAAATATTATTTCTCAGTTGTAAACTAAGACTCACTGTGTCCTGTGGTTGGACAAAGGTTTTTGCTTTGAATTCCCCCAACAGGAATAAACACAATTGTAACTGAGCTGTCAGACAGGGACGCAGGCTGTTTGTTCACTATAGGGTGCACGTGAAAATCAGCAGATCTAGGCATATGTCAGCACCTGACTGAAGAATAAATGGCTTCAGAAGAGACATGAGAGCAGATTAGCTGCCCTACCTCTTGGCTCTTACAAACAGTGCAAATCTGACATCAAGTGAAAGGTAAATCTGAGGGAGAGAGTGAAGAAAAGTCAAAAGCAAAATACCGTACTCTTTTTATCCAGCTTCTTTATAAATATTTTCTTCAGTTGTCATTACTTGAACTTCTTGAGAAGCCAAGTACACTAAAGTTATCAAGTGTACTCAGAGCAAGCTTGAGGAAGGTCCTTTCTGTATGTTTTACCCTTTCTGTTGCTGTTTACCTTTTACAACTTGTACTTTCTTTTCTGACTAGTGTGAAAATACAGAAGCACTGTGTGACAGCAAGAAACAGCGCCTAGAGAAACAGACGCCTGCTGTAACTCCAGCACCTACCAGTTGTCCTGCCATCCCTGGCCATAAAACCCCAAACAGCAAAGAGTATGTACCTGTACATTTATAGCCTCTGACGCCATTGTAAATCAGTTTACTTATTAAATAGTGCCCCAAAAATCGAAAATAGATTTAATGCTGTACATATGTAAATAAAACATGCTTTTATAATACATCATAATAATAATAATCGTTTGATCACTCAATCCACGACTGTTTGTGAGGCACTGCAGTGCATAATTGCTGCTGCATGCCGCCCATAAAATATGCAGTCAATTCACTCTACAGTATATTCTGTGAAATGCTTTGAGATGCTTCGCGAAGACTTAATAAGGCGCTATAGCAAATGCAATTATTATTGTTATGTCTTACATTGCACAGTGACAGAGGTAATTACTGTTTAATATAACAGTTCTGGTTGCAGTTATAGATTTAAATGAATTACCTTCAATTCATTTGTGATATTAAAAAGCAATATTAACAGGTGAAAGGTGCAACACTGTACAAATCATCCCTGTTTTTTTTTCCTCCCCCTTTCCACTGTAGGCCATCAAAGCAGATGACGAAGAAGGAGAAAAAATTCCCCCCTCCGCTGTCACCACTTCCAGAAGAGCCTTCATACAAGCGTTGGAACAGTGACAATGCTTCCTTGAGTCAGGAGAGCAATAGCAACTCTGCACAGTCCAGTGCCTCGCAGCCCACTGCAACCTACAAACACCGTAAATCTGACAGCAAGTCGTCCTGCCATGCAAAAAATAGGATTGTAAGTTCTTTACTCTCGCGCTCTTTCTACTGCACCAAAAGTGAAAGCATCCCGGAGATGGATCAAAACCCTATTTATCTTGTATTTGATACCGCTTGATGATGCAGGAGAGACACTTTATCTTGGTCAGCCGGGTGTCTGACAGATGCGCAAAGCTATTTCCATGCTTGAGCGTATCCAAACCAAACTGAGATTTCCATGTATGCCACCTACGCATGGGAATTTTTGTGTGTGGAATGGATTGCGTACTCTTCCTCCCAGTGGGTCACACCCTACGTACTTAATTCCCGAGAGTGTTGGGCACAGGTTGGCAAGAATGTCTGTTTGGGGTGGTGGTGGATGGGGGGAGAAGGTGTCTGCTGGAATTGAACCGGCTAAAACTTCATATCTTGCCATTGAGAACACTGTCTGGTAAGCTTCCTACTGCTTGTTCGGCTAAGAAGACCCTGCTTAACAGATCTGGTTTAATTGGGTTAACAGGAGCCGAGCGGGTTCAATCCCTGCCCCACAATCACTTGTATACCTTTGCAATTCAACACGAACAGGGTTAATATTTGAAGTGCTTGCAATATTAATATTAAATCAATTTTAAAAATGTCTTTTCTGTATCATGCGTGTATCTTAGGCATTTCATTGCCACAATTCCACATAGTGGAATTAATGATTTAAAGATTCCACCAGTAAAGCGGGTTATCCCTGGGGCTGTACTGGTTTCTGAGTAGATGAGCACAGCGCAGGCAGGCAGGCTCCATAGTAATCTAAATATCTCGTTAATGTTTGACCAGCTCAAAAACAAGACAGATTCTTAACCCAGTGTGCTGACAGATAGGTCACCCTGAGCTGGACAATATCATCCTGACTGTTTTTTCAGATGGGGGTAGACGGGATTTCAGTGGAACTTTACTTTAATGAATCCTCGTCTTAATATACGTGAGTGGTGGGCCTGTTATCTCTCTTCAGAAGACACGCATACCATAGTGTTAATAAAATGGTACAGCCCACGCTGTGCACATTCACCTCCACTAAACCACCACAGTACATTATAAATGGATGAAGCACTTGTACACTTCAATTTAAGTCGAACCCGTGTTGAGCCCAAACTCCACTGATTCTCCGCAGAGGTGACCTCTGTTCCCACCTGATGTTTGTGTTCTCACCCATACAAAGAGGAGGTTTCTCTATGTATAATCGCTGCAGAAGCCCTCAAGGAGAAAATGAATGTTGGCATTTCATTTTCCCCCAAGAAGGACATGAAAAGTAGTTTGAATTTGCCTGGAGAGAAACTAAACAATGACATCGAGAAAGTATATGCCATAGCCTTCGTATGCACGTTTCTCTTCATATTAAGATTGTACCTTTGAACTCCTCTACTGTTATGCAGACTGTAGCGGAGTCTGCTACCAGCTTAGACATACCTGAATCAATGCTGTTGCTATGGTAACATTTCAGCTCTTTCTAAGTTATTACCGTCGTATTCACAGGATGGTTTGAGCTCTTCCTTTTCGGTTTGCAATTTATTCTTTTCAAATTCACTGACTGTTTTCAGCGGGGTTTTTTCTCTTTAAGTTAAATCAAAGTGGAATAAAAAGAGAGGTGATAAGGATTTGCATGTTTTGGTGAAATCCAGAAGAATAAAACAGCATTGATAATGTTTGCCTACTTATTAATTTGGTTCCCTGGATCTCAATCTCAATTGGCTGCCACGTTTCACCCACAAAAATACAGTCAATTCACTTCACAGTATATTCTGTGAAGCCTTTGAGACGTCTAGAAGACGTGAAAAGCACTATATCAAATGGAAGGATTATTATTATTATATGGTATTTTTACAATAAGATCCCATGTCATTATTTGAAACGAAAAGAGATACTCCCAGCTGACAATTTACTCCCACCCCCCGAAAAATAATAATATGGGTCACTCACTCAATGGCTGTTTGTGGGACATTGCTGTGTGCAAATTGGCTGCCGTACCACATCACAAAACACACAGTCACTTCACTTTACAGTAAATCCTGTGAAGCACTTTGGGATACCCTCCCAATGTGCAAGTTGTCATGTAAGATGCAAGAATGACTGTCCGTATAAATATTTTAATCAAAAGCTGCTTTTCGACACACGCTTTCAGAACCCACCTCTTTCTTTACACCATCTTTAAAAAAAAGTCAGAAATGAGTGAATATTTCTCCTGAACCACAGTGTTAATGAGTGTTAATGAGAAATGTGCCAGTCATTACCAACGGGTTGAAAAACAATTCCTGAATAACGGGCGGCAGTTTGAATGATAATCATGAATAGGAAACTCTGGATTACAGTATAGACAAGGAATAAATAACGGACTGCAGTAACAAATGCCTCTTTACCGCAGGAGGTCGAGTCGCATGCTGGTTCTTCAAGCAGTATTCATGAAAACAGCCAGCAGCAACCAGATCCCTGGTCATTGATATCCAATGGCCATTCAGAGCCAAGAAGACCAAAATTAGCTTTTGATGACACGTATGTATTAACCCGTCTTGAGTGTGTTTTTTTTTGAAAATAGAGATGGGCCTGTCAATGTTTAATGCAACTTCAAGGAGAAAGCGTATCAAATGCCTTTCCTGACGAAAATGGCCTCAAAGCCAAGGAGGGCGGAAACAGCGATGGGATGAAGTTTCAATCTACAGTGACAGCCATGCAGTGTTAAGTCACTGTTCAATTCAAATTGATATCAAAAGTTGGCATTAAATTGACATTAAAGATGGATGTTGCTTCCCCTCTTCCAGGTGTTCCACAGTTAGCACTGTCTGTGGCTTGCCAGGCACCAATGCATAATTCCTGTAGCTCAGTGGTTGGTAGCCTTAGAAGCAAGAGACCTGGGTTTGATTCCAAGCAGGGCAAAACCTTTGGCAAGTTTCCATACTCCATACACCCGACAATAATCCCTCAAGAAAAACAACAACAATAAATTGGTCATTTCAATCCATGACTGTTTGTGGGACACTACTGTGCGCAATTGGCTGCCCTGATTCGCTCACAGATATGCAGTCAATTCACTTTACAGTATATTCTGTGAGGTGTAAGGAGCTATATGAGATGCAAGAATTATTATTATTATTATTATAATGTCTGCGCCTAGGAAGTGGGTGACAGATCATGCAACAACAACAACAACAAAATTACACTTGTATAGCGCCCTTCACGTCAGGAGGACATCCCGAGGCGATGGACAGTGATTGTTTCAGACCAGAGCTTGGGTCGGGGATGTGGAGGGTAGAGGGAAAGGTGGGTATTTGCGGCAGAGTGGTTGAAGGCTCGCCCGCCAACGGTCAGGGAACGTGGAGCAGGCCGGAGCCTGCTGAGTGGAGCAGGCAACCACAAAAAGCCTCACGTTTTAGCTCTTGGCCTCATCCCACTGTTGTATCTTACATGTATTTTCCAGCAGGGATCACTGGTTCTCAATTAGCAGCGAGAACTCTGGATAATTTTTCCCTCTCCCTAGCTCAGGGGCACCCAGGACAAATGCGACTTGTCTACTGCTGCTCAACAAACCCAGCAGTGGCTGGGAATCAAACCTGTGACCTTCTGCTCTGCTGTATCAGACAGGACCTTACCCTCTTAGCTATCGGGTTTCTTTGTTTATGTATACCTCGTTTAATTAGGTTTGGCTGCTTGGCTGAAAAACTGGCCAGCAATCTCTCCTGATCCAGCTGAATCTGAATGCGTGTCACTATTGCTAATTCATTTCTCACAGCTGAATAATTGGCATGAGTTTGGGAAATGTTAACTGTTTTCAAAGCCCATCTCTTATCAGATTACACAGCGTTTGATTCTGTACAATCCAACCGCCAGGCTGAAAACATACACATGCAAAAATATTCCAGCACTTTTGTTGCTTTTGTTTAAGCCTTAGTGAAAAGTGCGTGGTGTTTTTATTTTCACAATGCCGTTTGTCTTCATAAGGCATGTGAGAAATTACAGAAGAGACTAAACTGGATTGAAAAAATGTATAAGTAGCCATTTTGCCTCGTGAAATTGTACTTGGAATGTTTGCCTTAAATAAAAACATCCTTTATTTTATTAACATCAATTCCATTACTAAAATATCGTTGCTATAGATTGCAAACCAATTATTTCCTCAGCCTTCAGCTACTATACCCTGAGGCTCTGAAACTCAGTTCCTTTGCCTCATCCCCTCTCTTCCTACCTTCAGGTCTTGGCTAAAGACCTTTCTTTTTGACTGCGCTTTCTGTCACCTTCTTCCCCCGCCAGCTGGCTCGGCACCAGGATCTGTTATTGGAAAGCGCTCTGAGATGCCGTTCGGCGTGGAGGGTGCTATATAAATCCAAGTTGTTGTTATTGTTCCTCAAATAATGTGTTTGAACATATTGTTGTGAAATAATTTTCCAATTGTCATTCACATTGAATTCCTCAAAGCACGTACTATTTCGTCACTGCTAAGTTCATGTCCCAGTGTGAAGTTTGCATGTTAGTCAGCCCTTAGTCAGACCTTATTTGTTATTTGATGCTACAGAGGAGGATTTATTGGTGCCACTACTTGTATGTTTTTCCTCCCTTTCCCCATTCTCTGCTGAAGACACTGACAATGCGTGAACGGACCCCAGCTGATTGTGTGCAAGTTGAGTTAGTAAATGGCCTCCGGCTATTCCACCGGTAAGAGTGGGATCACAGCCGAGCCTAGTCACATCCTCCCACAGTATCCTCTCTCTCTGGGTCAACTGGGTATTGATTGAGAGCAACAAGCCCACAAGATATCTTTGCTTGCTTACTCCAATTGTCGAGCCCCTACTGCTGTGTGGCCTACAGCTAAATTATCCATAAATACACATGATTTTAAAAAGGACATAGAGTATTGATGTTTGTTGTAAAATTCAGAGTCTCAGAAAGCTGTCTTGTGCTGTGTTTTCTAGATCACTCCTGATTGTCAGGGAGGTACCATTAGATCCACTGACCCACACACGGTCCAAGACTACATTGTGAATTCATTGGTTATATCTAAGGGCAGCCAAACGGCAGCTCTATCATTACCAACAGTTGTGACTTTGATGAATATTATTTTCTTTTGCAGGTCTCACAATGCAGATTACTACATGCAAGAAGCTAAGAAGCTGAAGCACAGAGCTGATGCACTGGTAATTTTCCATTTTATATTCATTCAGATTTTTTTAATGTTTCACTCATTGGAATGACACAACTTATTACTTACTACGCTACACCTAGAGGGATGTTAGAGCCGCGCTGATGAAAAATGAAATGATACTTTGCCTTGTTGAGATTCACATCACTAAAGTTCTTTTTTTTAATTTTCAGCTTGATAAGTTTGGAAAAGCAGTTAATTATGCAGATGCAGCACTATCATTCATTGAATGTGGAAATGCTATGGAGCGTGATCCATTAGAGGCAAAATCCCCCTACACCATGTACTCTGAGACCGTGGAACTCATCAGGTTAATGTCTTTTTGACGATAATTTTACTAATCATTTCTAGATGATAATTAATAACCCGCTGTGAGGAAATCAGATGGAAGATTAAGATCTATATGGAGATGTCATATTTCAGAACTTAATAATATTTAAAATTACTTATAATGCATACCATTTTGTTTGTTTGCTCATAATTTGTATTTTATTAATTTATGGTGCTCCCAGCCTCATCAGTGAATACTTTCCTAAATGAAACACTCTTTTTCCGCTATGTATGTATGTACAGTATGTGTGTGTGTGTGTACTCAGCACAAGACCCAAAGCTTTGTGTTCTGCCTGTTGAGATAGAACGTGACTTGGGTTATAACTGGGGCTAAACAAACAGGCTGCTATCAAATCCCAGAGAAATCCAAGGCAAATCTACCTGGCTAACATTACTGTTCTTTCCCTCTGCTCAGTTGCAATGTAAAACCTTGGCTCGGCTCCCAAATTCCCGTTTTGTTATTAAAGGAAAGCAATCCTGAGCCAAACAACACAAAACTCACTGCTTACCACTTACCCTTTTTGGTTGGTTGCTGTTGGATTCGTAATAAGAATTTGTGTGCAGCAGTGATCACAATAGATCAATATCTCGCAAACACAAAACAGCTAAAAAAAACGAGACAAGCCAGTATTGAATTAGCTCCAAAGGGTTAAATCACTAATGGGTTAATTTCTGCTGGTACAGTAACAGAATGATTCCTTTGTCACCATGGGTTACGATTGCATCATATCTGAAGTAGGTTGCTTGTATTTTAATCCCTTAGATTTAAATTCCAAGGAGTGTGTAGTTTGGGGAATATAAATTATGGAACGAGGAAGGGAGAAAGCGGAGATAGGATGGATAGAAATAAATAAATCATTCTCTATGTGTATGGGTCTTGTGATTACCTGTCTTTATGTAGGTATATGCAATATATAAAGAAATCCTGGGCTCTTTGTCAGCAGACACATCCTGTAGAGTTGTAGTAAATGCACAGACTAACGCTAGAATTAAGAGGACAAACTGATTGGTGCAGTTATTTTTTCATTCCTCACTCTGAGCTTTCCTTTTGTGCTGGCCTAGAGGGTGAGCACATCAGATGACTCCCAAGTTTCCTCAGGTGATAAGTAATGTAATAAGATGTCAGCATTCTTGTTGCAAAGCTATGCACTGACTCGACCAAAATGTAGTTGTGCCGTGCGTGCATTGCTGAACACGTATATTTATGTGGTTACCCAATGATGTCTTTTAACTGCCCTTTTGGCAGTGATTTACAAACCCGTGGTGCAAACGGAGACCGAAGCATGGCAAATTGTGCTGGAGCCCTGCTCCATTCACCGTGAGGACGCACAGGTCGTAGAACTAAGCCCCTTGTAACACGCCTTGCTCTCATGGGGGCTTTGCTTAAAACTCAAATGACTGATGTTTTGTTAAATGAAATATCCACATCCCACCATCGGGTTGCAAATCCTGGCATCGTATTTGAAATAATCCCGTCATGCTCAGTAATGTCACAGGTCATGCAATCAGCGATATCGTAATCTGGAGTGCTCCCCCACCACCCTCCCACTGAGAGGTGGGCTGACGTAGTATGGGCCCCTACCACTGCCTTGTAACTGGGACGTTCTATCATTCACACTGGGCTTGTTTCCCTGCAGACATATGCATTTATACATACAAAAGTTTCGACCAAACAAATCATACAACCAGTTTTTCATATTATTTCTCCAAGGTGTGTGTGTGTGTGTGTGTGCGCAAAATGTTTCAAATCAGTCATTGTGATGTGCTTGTTGTGACTTGGAAAGAGTCCCTCCCACTTGATCTCTTTATTACAGAACATCATTGGGAAATTACTGCACAATATACCTGACGTCTTATCTCATTGTTGTCAGAAAAGTGCGGGATTTGTTTTTTGACGGCTTATTATTATGTGAGTTGGCAGGTGATTTTTATGTGCGTGATATTTATTAGGCAGGATTAGTCATTTTTGGGGTTGTTTCTGTCCCAAGGTACGCCATGAGATTAAAGAATTTCACTGGGCCAACAGCCACAGTCGCAGACAAGAAGCTGGCCGTTTTGTGGTGAGTTTTCAGCAAGTGGACAGATCGGTCATTGAACCTTGAATGAAATCTTTAATCGTTTTACATGTGGGTCAATGAGCGTACGGAATTGAGAAAACCAAAGCAATCTAGGAAGATTCTTTTTCTTTAATCCTCTCAAATTGCAGTTCATTTATCTGTGCTGTTTCAAAAATCTTTGCCAGACAAAATGTGCTATTTTAATATCATGCCATCTATGCACATTCACCCCTCCCCCCCCACCCCTCCAAGAATGTGCAAGATCAGATGAAAATTGTACTTCAGTATAATTTACATAAATTGTGTGATTTTATTGAGTACTCAACCTAACATAATCTTTCTTTAATTAATGTAGCTACCGATGCTTGTCACTTCTCTACTTGAGAATGTTCAGACTTAAAAAGGACCACGCTTTGAAGTACTCCAGATCATTGATGGAATATTTTAAGGTATTTCTTGAAAACAAACGGATGTCTTGCACTGTACTACAGTGAACTACACCACATGGAATTTCACTTCCCATCCACATTCTCCAAATGTATTTCAGCACCAATCAAAGTATGACACTGACTGCATTTATGATAGTCCACTCACTTTGTTCCATTGACTGTTGACCATCACCTTGAGACAGCAAATATATCAGGAGTTTAATCACTTTTGTTGACATTAAATGGTTTGGTTAAGATGCTTTAAATGGCTTTTGATACATACATTTGTCAATTCCTTGTTTCGAACTGTGGTTTTATGATATCCCAAACTAAGGAGAACATTTCCTGATGAAAGTAGTTCTATGTTTCTCAGGATGTCTAAACAACACAGCATGTTATTTGTGCTTATTCACAGATTCACATGTCAGTTTGATGTAATCCTGCCAATTTTCCAAAGCTCATCTGCAGTAGAATACCCCATAAATAACACTTCATTTTCCTCACAAGCACAACATCAAATTTTAAGTATTCAAATAGCTTTCGATGTGAATTTTATAGTCTTTTCACCCCAATCCCAGAAAGTCTACTCAAACATTCAGTGATGTTCAGTATTTTAATTTTGTGAGAATCTGTTTGTTGATTGCCTCGGGATACAGAATTTGAGTTTTTTTTCTGTCAAGGATTGGCTCCAATCATGTAAAGTAAGCAGAATGACTACAGAATGACTACCTTTGCACTTATACATAAATGTATAAGTGCAAAGGAATGCATCAAGGGAAAAAAAAAGTCCTATAACTTGACAAGAGCAGTTTGCTATTTTCGATTGTATCACTAACGTGGGTGATAAATGACTATCGAATAAGTAAACACAAAATGTCAAATCAATAAGTGTAAAGAATATGATGGATCATTATTTGAGACTCTTGATTGCGCTTGTGTGAGCGATCAGGTGATTATCATGAATAAAACTCACTATTCTAGTGCAGACATAAATTTGAAAGGAAGATATCATAAACTCCTAGATTAGAGTGCAATTGGTGTTACTGAAGTAATAAGACATTTTCAGCCTGCTCGGAGATGAATACTTAAAATGATTACTGCTTGAGCATTTCAGGACGAGACATCAATTCCTATCTGATTCTTCCTAAAGAGGAAAGTTATACCTTGTCTCCCCCATAACCGCCCCCCAAACCAGTTTTTTCAAGTTTGTCCTAACATCCGTCTGTGTATCAGGCCTCTGTCCGATGTGACCATTTGGTTACAGTCGCAGTAACAAATGTCTGATTCAGACTCCAATCTTCAGTAAGAGCTCACCCATCTGTAAACATTTCATTATTTTTTGGAGACAGCTAAAACAGGGTTGCTGCTGTAAGCAATTGACATTTTGTATTTGAAATCAAAGAAAAATCTGAATTTCAAAAACAATGGAAACAGTCCTGTTTCCTTCTAAAAAAAAAGTCTGGTGTTGGGATTGTGGCCTAGTACAGTATCACATGGCGAACCTCATTATTATTAATAATAATAAATTGGTCACTTCAACCCATGACTTTTTGTGGGACACTGATGTGCACAATTGACTGTCATGTTTCGCCCACAAAATATACAGTCAATTAACTATGCAGTATATTCTGAGAAGGTCTTTGGGATGTCACAAAGGTGTGATAAGGCGCAAAATCAAATGCCAAGGATTATCATTATTATTATTCTTTTTCAAAAGAACCCTTAGAATGGCTTGTGCTTTGCTTCTCCCAAGCACTGTCTGAAACCCTGCAGAGAACGATTACATTTCACATGTAAATTTCTGTGTTGCAGAGCTCCTCAAAAGCCTCGCAGGCTCCTTCTCCTTGGGGAACAAATGGAAAGTAAGTCTTCTTCCCTTCACAATGGGTCTTATGAAACTGCATGGCTGGTTTATTTTGACTTGGAAGCAAGATTTGATCATAGGGTGATCAACATTTACTCAGGTTGAACATTCCCATGTTATGTCACTTTCAGTAACAATTGCATTCATATTTAAAATGCAATCATTTGATTCCACCCCCCCCCCCCAACCCTCTCTCCTTTCCAATTCAGGAACCTTACATAACCTTACCTTATATCGCACTGACTACAATAAATGGGAGATGTCCACAGTTAATATAAATTTCTCACGTTCTGAGGGGCCATCTTTCAATTTAATATGGACCTTTAGATTTGAAGTCATAACGTTTAAGTTGACTGAAAGACTGATGAATATTTCATTGATAAATGTTACGGTCTGGTTCAGAGTAATCAAGTCATGGCTGATCGCCAAATAGGATTCACATTTATACCTCTTGTTGATTATGAAAACTTGCGTTTATATATGCTCATTTTTTTTCCGATGAAAGATTTATTTCTGTCCATTCTGTAAACCCATGATAATGAATTCCCTGTAATCATTATGAATGAAAACAACAGAGCACTGATATGAGCAGCAAGAAAACAACATGCATCACAGTGTTCATCTGGGTTTACTGAGTGCAGCCATGCTGCCTTAATATATTGATCATGAATGAACCCACCATCACTTTAGCTTTACTCGGCTAGGAAATAAACAGTCTCTGCCTTCAGGTTTAGGAACACCCACTTCCTTCTTGAGGCTCCACGTCTCTAATTATATCAGAATTTACAAGGAAAATAAACAAGCTCGACTGGGGCCCGTCCTTAGAGAGGCTTGTCCCTGTGGAACCCTGTTCCCTTTCTCTCCCTCTGTGCTTCTCTATCTCTCAGCCTTGACCCTGTGATCTATCCGCGCGGCTCAGGGCAGCTCATCAACACATGTTATTATGGCAACTCCCCATTGCGGCTACTTCAGTAATGTTTTACAATCACACGTCTTCATCAGGGTAGATTACAGGATCAGTTCCTGGTGTTGGACTTGACTGCATGAACTAAAACCAATAATAATATAATAATCCTTGCATTTGATATAGCGCTTTTCACATCTTATCGCCGTCCCAAAGCGCTTCACAGAATATACTGTAGAATGAATATTTGTGGGCGAATAATACGAATACGAAAAACAGAAATACGAACATAGATGCACCAAAGTTTTAAGCAAAGCCTAATCTCACTCTTTGGTTTCAACACAGTATTTACTGTTTTCAGATCATTCATATTCCCTCCATTCTTCACAGAACTACAGGAACAGCATCCCCCATGTCTCCCACACCATCTCCAGTTAGCTCAGTGGGGTCACATGGGAGCAACTTAAGCACCGCAGGCTCCTCACCGTCCGCAACCATCAGTATTCCACAACGAATTCACCACATGGCAGCCAGCCACGTAAATATCACCAACAACATCCTCAGGAGCTATGAGCATTGGGACACTGCTGACAAGTTGGGCAGGGAGAATAAAGGTGGGTTTGTACTTACCCAAGGTATCTTTTGTTTTCCTTCACTCTCACGCCTGCTGTTGTCATTCCAAGTGAAATAGCGCTGCTCTCAATTACAAGGAATGCTTTCTGATTTAGGACTAGACTCCAAAGAATGTGTTTGAACTCAGTATGGTTCAGCAGCAGGCAAAACACAACCAAAATGAAACGGCCATGTTTTTTTTTGTTCAATTGCTTAATACAGTAATGGTAATCTGTGCATTTGATATAGTGCCTTATCAAGTTTTCGAGACTTCTCAAAGCACCTCACAGAATGTACTGTAAAGTGAATTGACTGTAAAGGTTTTGGTGTGACATTGTGAACTGGCCAAGAATATTGTGCAGCTGATTTAATGTTTCCTGTGTTGAATGAATTTGCTGCATAAATTAAACTGCTGAATTATCCATCTAACTATTGAGACAGAAAATCCTGTGTAATTATTTAATATCTTCATTAAACATTATGCAATCTCATTTAAAAAAGTCTGTTGTAATTTAGGTGAGCTGCATGATGCAGCGTGGTTTCTAACTGACAGGATGATTTATTCATAGTTTAACAAATTTTTATTTATCTGTAGTGTACTAAAGTCTATTATAGCATTAAATCCCATGCTAAAAATGCTAAACCATCTTGTACACTCTTAATTATTTACAAATATGAGCCTTGAAAACTGTGATATAATATATTGAGAAAGGCAGTGAATCACTGCAGTTAATGTTAGCAGTATTTTATGCAGTAATCTTTATAATAATAATAATAATCCTTGCATTTGATATAGCGCTTTCCACATTTTATCAACGTCCCAAAGCGCTTCACAGAATACACTGTAAAGTGAATTGACTGTATATATTTGTGGGCGAATCATGGCAGCCAATTGCGCACAGCAGTGTCCCACACACAGTCGTGGATTGAAATGACCAATTTTATTATTGTGATTTTTTTGGAGGGATTATTATTAGGCGTGTGGAGTAAGGAAACTTGCCCAAGGTTTCACCCTGACCTGCCTGGAATCGAACACAGGTCTCCCCAGCTTGCAAGACAAGTGCTCTAACCACTGAGCCACAGGAGCTATACATTCGGAAAGTTTGGATGGAGAGTTCATCACAAAAAAGATTCCTTTAAGGATCATATTGCTAGGAAATGGAAATTTTATTGAATGTTTGCTAATGATATTTTCAATGGTAAAGCTTTTTTATATTTTAAGGCAATTAATTTTAGGTACTTATGTACCTTAAAATGTTAAAACCAAATTAAGGAATGAAGATTTGTAAATAAATTTAAATCTCTTAAACTTTTTTTAAAAGAAAATTTCCTGGCGTGTACTTACTTTTGATATTATACATTTACATAAATTTAATTTTCTCATTCGATTTCCTTTGATCGAGGGTGTACTTTCAGTCACCAAATTGGCACAAGTACATTTTATTTCTGGTAATCACTGGAATCCAATCTCAGTTTGCAGAGTGTGATATTGAATCTCCTAAAAATTAACTGCAACAGAATTATGTGCAATCAGTTTGAAATACTCATCCGTTGTGGTCAGTTATATCTGCACGATAGTTTTCAGTTGATGAATAAATAATCATTGCACTTGATAAAGGTTCTAATTGTGTCACCAAAACATATGTCTTCAAGTGCTTCATTGTGAAGTGTAGTGACTATGTGTTTGTAGGCAAACGCTGCAGGCATTTATGCAAACAAACAACCACAAAGTGAACCACCAGTTTTATCTGAAATGTTATGTATTATAAAAATACAAATAATGTTTCATGAATATTCTTTGCAGAATGGATTAAATGGGTTTGCTTGATTTCTGCTTGCACAGTTGTTTAGCAAGAGGTGATATTGATCCAGTTTGTTTGAAGTACAAGTTAGGAAATGCATTACAATTGTAAATTAGCATGAAGTGATTTTTGTTGGGAGAATAGTCTTTACAATGAAGAAGTTAATCACAAATTGAAGATGATTCAATGCTTAAACATAGACAAAAGAATAACATGATATATTTCACAGATGATTGGGAAGAGAGATATTTCTGGCCAACAATCCACCGGATAAAATTAGTCATTCTTGTCGTGGCTGCTTGTGTGTAAATTGGCTGCTGCATTCGCTTCCAAACATAAATTCACTAAATGTTACAGTAAATCCTGTGAAACATTTTGAGATGCTTTGACAAAGTGATAAGGCCCAATATCAAATGCCAGGATTAGTAATATTGGCTTTTCAGTTTGAAATTATTTTGACTATTTGTTCTTTTCAATTTTGCTCTTTGCAGAGTTCTTTCATGAGCTGGATACGCTGATGGGACCATTAACACAGCACAGCAGCATGACCATCTTGGTACGATACACTCGGCAAGGACTACATTGGCTCCGGGTTGAAGCCCATTTGTTATAGTGGCTGTTGTACGCTCCTCTCCATTTCCATCTCTACCTCTGCCAGCTCACTAACTGTAACTGGTGGAAATCCTGCCATTCTGGAGCTCAGATTCTAGGTGTCGTTTAACATGCCAGCTGTCTCCTCTTTCTCTACTTCAGACTTGAAGGTGGTGGACTGCAGCTGGGGCAAATCCACCCAATGGACTTGCAATCATTGCAAAACCAATTGGGTATCTGGCTTCAACCCATTGTTCCTACCAACCTCTCCAGTCCAGTGGTACTATCCTGAGGCATTTTGCAATGTTGTAATCTGCCTTCGGGCCCAAACTGATGGAACCGAGGTAGAAAGGAGTGCCTGAAAACATAGGAAATGTCTCATAAGAAGGTACGTGGAGGCTCGAGGTTACTCGTGAAGGTCAAAACCTGGGATGCTCCTTGAAGGATTCACCGTTGTGTTTTCTCACTGCTCCCGCAGTACAGATTGTGTGATTAACACGCTGCCGGACTGCTCAAGAAATCATACGAAAGACACACAAGGTCAAAAAAAAAAGTCTGACATATGTAAATGACCTGAGTCATTTGACTCTTTATTTTATACATCGTTTTTGCTGTTTTTTTTAAAATGAATTGCTAAAAGAACGCCGAAGCAAGGTAGAAATGGAAAATTGTGCATTAAATTGAAGTGCTCTGTGTTTGCTTTTTTTGTGGAGTGAAAACTCATCATCTTCAGTGCTGTATGGTATGCCTTAGAGATTTGTGATCACAAGCACTTTTTTTTTAAAAAAGAATATTTATTAGGATGTACATCCTAACACCTGGGTGGTGTATGAAGGATTCATTCCATGCCATTGCACCTGCATTTATTTGTAGGATGACTCTGGAGATGGGGCAAAGCCCCAATTTAGCAACATTAACCCTTCGAAGGGAATTTTTAAACGTCCAAGACCCTGTGTGCTGATATCATCAAAGATATCCACCTTCATCCTTCCGTATCTGGAGATTGTTTTCAGTCTTCTCTAAACTATGAAATTTCTGTGGCGATTTGTTTAGTATGTACCCACACATAAGGAAGTAATTGTCCTATGTATGAAATTGACTGATATTGAAAATGTACCATTCGAATGGGACATCGAGAAAGGAAGAGAGTTCCAAGACAACAGAGGGGTTGCTCCCCAAATTTTAATAGTCTGCTTGACAGATGCTTACAATGTTATCTCGTGTCAAGACAAAATGCATCTCAACATAAAATAACTGAAATATAGTTCACAATTGAGACCCATTCAGTTAATGGGAATCTCAGCTAAAGGTTTTATAGGGCAGCTACAGATAATTATGGAGTAGTTGGTAGAAGCTAATTCTTCTGATTAAGTGTCATTCAGTTGTCCTTAAAACCTTTCTCAGCCTCTCTACGGAAAAGGGTGCAATTATCATAAATGACCTCGCTCACCTGCAACGTCCATCATATGATTGTTTGAGGTTCAAAAGGTAAATGAGACACAGTAATTTTTTTTAAGTTTTAAAATGTTCTAACAGCACACAGCTTATCAATGTAAAATAAATGACACAAAAATTGTCTGTGCCTTATTACTTTTTGAAACAGAAAGATGTTTTGCGTACACAGAAACAATGGGCCACCTGCAATTGCTGATTATTAGCAATCCTTAGAAGTGTTTTAGTCTTTATTAATCTGGTACGAATATTACTTTTAAATCCCGCACTGAAGAGGTGGAATTTGACCCTGCTCAGTTACTTGTTTGTATTCATTGCAAAATGTGACAAGGCAGCAAATATAAATTATTTTTATTATAAATACTGTTGCCCCCAAATGACATTAGCACATTAAAACATCCTAGTTTCAATTCAATTGCTGCCGCATGTTGTTGTGGTGATTTTGAGTGGCACATTGAGTGAAAATTCGTTCTGATGCTCAAACAGTTCAGTTGCAGAGCTGGAAGCTTTCTGGTTTCTGCCCTTGTTCTTGTTTAAAGACTTAGCTCAGTGAAAATATCTCTGGCTGCTGCAACTAAACATTTCTTTGGCTTTGAATATGTTGCTGAAAACGATTTTGCATTAAATTCTGCTGGATTGTGTTCATGTTGAACAGGCAAAGGTAACATATGGGGTGGTGCTGTTTAATGTTAAACAGAGGACTGATATTCTGTTTCAGAAGGTCAACTTTTATTTAAATCGTGAACAATAATCTTTTAGCGTAGATTCAAATCAAGTACGAATGGAATACTGTTCATCCGGGATATGTGAAAATTATCCATCACAAGAAAGAGCAGTTTCATAGATCTGGTTACAGCTAGGGAGAAGCATAAATGGTTGCTTACATTGAAAATGTCTCATTACTGGTGGTGCTGCAAATTAAATAAAGTTGTGTTCCTCCTTTGAATGCATCACAACAATAATATGCAAGCTATAGGCCACAGAGTGTGGAACAGTCTATTGTCAGAAGACATCATATCTCACTAATGGTATAATCTTGATAGATTTATGAATGTCCATGCCACAAACTAAATGAACTCTGCATTGCAGCCGTTCTGTTTACTTAACATTAATGTTAAACCCAAGAAAGCAAATGAGGTGAGCACATAGCTTTGTGATGCAGTTAGGTGACTTGGGTGGCATGGTAAAGCAACAGTTACAATTTCCCCACCCAGCAAACACACACACTCACAGCAGATATGACAATATTGTGGTGATGTACATACCCAACTGATGGAACGTGTGAGGAATATTCAGAATGATCTGAAATAGCAAACATAATTGATTTTCATCCCCACTCAAAAGATGGAATTATTTTCAGCGATCACTCCCAAAACACATTATTAATTCAAATATATAAACATGCAAGCAATGTTAACATTTTCATGCTGCTTGTGACATCCCTAAAATATGCAGTTATAACTGCAAAATTATAAAATGAAGTGGTTTATGGGGAAATGTATGCTCCAAATATTGCACAGAGAATAATATGTTGGTGGGTGTAACAAGGCACATCCAAAAGATTCAACTAACATACCATTAATGAGTATATCATAAATGATTCAGAGTCATAAAATGCTCCTATATTTTATCCAATGATTAAGAGAATTTATGCGCCACAAATATTTGAATTCAGAATAAATCTAGCTTCTGGCTAAATCTTTGAGAGTTGTGAAGGAAGGTCCCTTCAAGTATACAATGCTTTAATTGTAAACTGCTCATCATATAGTATTGCCATTCAGGAGTTATTATAACCTGGGTAATTGGCAGTTTGGCCAGGGGCATTCTTACTCCAGGTATGTGGGAGGTAGGGTGGGGAAAATAGTATTAAACTCGTCTCTCTTTAATTTGTACATTTACCTGACAGATTTTCACATAAAGAAGTGCTCAATGTTAAAATTATCCAAGCTATGATTGAAAAGAAGGGTCAGCCTTGCAGGTTGTTTGTTTGTTTATGAAAATTTGGATGCAGTATAGTTCAACTGTGCTCATCACTTCACCACTTAAAAATCTCCAGGTTCTTGTTAAGTGATCGAGCCACAAGTTTGCTGTTCAATTCAAGACCATATTCTAAACTAAGATTATAAATCAGTAGGAAAGTATTCTGAAAGCATTATCTTACTTTTTTGAACTATCAGAGACTGGTTTCAGGTTCTGACCTAAATTTGTGGAAACTTCTTCAATGGCAGGTACATAAGATTAGGATCCAAATGCAATTGTTCAATTCACCGTTGTCAGAATTACATATTAAACATTAAACAGAAAAGACGCACTCTTTTTGATAAATTTCAAAAAAGAATATATAGTACAGGGTATTTATATTTAGCTTAATGAGATATAGATTGATATTTAACAAGACGTGAAGTAAAGCAGTCCCAAAGCTAGATTCCTACGAGGAAGCAATAATAATGTATTTTTTCAACAACAAAAATTACCATCCAGTCGTCAAATTTATTCAATACAAAAAGTAAAAGTTGTCCATTTAAACTGGTGGGACTGTTGTGAGCGTCCACGCTTAAGATAGTGTTTATGCAGTGTGGCCAAGAATGAGATTGGAAGTTCAGTATATTTGGTGAATCTGTGATCTTCATAGTCATCAATCGGATGGCTTAACCACCCCATTTTCAAGAACAAGGAATTCAATCAATTTCTTTTAAAAAAACATGTTTCTAAAGCTGATTTATAGTTCTATACTTAGAGAACAAAGAATTTCTTAGCTTGGGGTGCCAATTGTTTAGTAGCTCTGAGACAGTACACATTTTGAATTACAATTACGGATGTAATTGGTTTATAATGTATAGATAGCAAATACAACAAGATATAGCACATGGCTACTCTTACTGGGGGGAAAATAAACTAACATTGTGGCTCCCATTCATTTGATATTTGAGGTATATCTAAAGCATGGATATTTGTTAAATTTTTTAAACCAAACTGAAAACGTTTTATATAATGAAATTGCAATTTGGAAATCTATTTATGAGAGATATTAAGTGGTTTTTGGATGAATGGACATGTTTGATTATTCTTGATGTGTGCATTCATTTCTGAGTCTTAACAGTCTGACCATTGTTAAATTATTATTTTTTCGCATTAATGCTGTTTCGTCAGATCAGTGTATGAAACATCTCCAGTCAAGTCACTTTTTTCCTTTTCAAGTGCTAATTTTCAAGACCTCCAACCTTGTTACTGACAAATGCACTGCCTTTCAAGAGACTCTTTGTCAAGGACATTTCAACGAGCCTTATTCTCCTTCTGTAGTATCATGTAAACTTATTTCTTGTCATATCCAGTTTGTTGCCTATTATTGTAGTAGTGTGGCCTACCAAAGGCTTGTAGTAGAACCTTTATATTTCTCGTATAGTTTCATTTTCTGCTAGACCAGCACTGGGTACAAGAAGAATTTATCCAATGTAAAAGTTAATGATAAAAGATGCATAAAAGATGCATAACATGTTCACCCAGATGCCACAAGTTGTCTTTGTTTGACGGGCATGCTGTTGTCTATCCCCTGTAAAAACAATTTTGGTAAATTATGAAGTTTTTGTACAGAGAGCTAAAATGTAATTATGTTAAGCTATTGACTAATCTCTATATAGCTGTGAGAGGTTGATTTCTTTGGCTTAAATATGAAATGTAATCTGCCTGTTCTGCTTTGTATTT
Source organism: Hydrolagus colliei (assembly GCA_035084275.1). Lineage (NCBI taxonomy): Eukaryota > Metazoa > Chordata > Chondrichthyes > Chimaeriformes > Chimaeridae > Hydrolagus > Hydrolagus colliei. Next base: position 13,970,757 of record CM068754.1, read on the forward strand.
CAGCTGTGTTGCACAGTTATGCATTTTGGTTACTAGTATGTTAATTTTTAAACATTAATACTAAATGTACAAACATTAAACTGTTATAGGTATTTTTGTTCTTTTTAAATGTAATGTCTCTGTATAAATAATTGTATGAGCTAGTAAGACTGCTTCTCTGAAAGAGGGCTTTATTATTCTACCAGTACATTGAGTAATAAAGAAATACAATAAAACCATTTTTTCTTAAAATGTTCTGGCTTCAATTTCCATTGACTGACTGTATCGCTAATTTCTGTGACTTGTAAAGAAAGATTTCATAAAACTAAATGGAGTCAGACAATGTCAGAAACACAGTCATCGCTGACAAAACCGAGGAGATAATCTCTGCTGCAACTCCCCTGATTTTGAACCCATTGACGGAGGCCTAACTCACTAAGGAAACAACGCTTGTCAAGTAGAAGAGGACGTGTGTAAAGGATGAAAAAAACAAGGATTGACTTAAGCCCTATCTCCACTTGTCTTTAAATTTCAGATTGACCTTTTTAAAAAAAATGGGCTATCAATTGGCACATGTTATGAAACAACATGTGGCAACTGAAGTAGCAGAGTCCAGTGTAATTGCCCCCACTCTGTTATTTTCATGTCTGAATTATCCTCTGTGAGAGATGGTGAATAAAGAAAGGCCCAGCACTTAATTATAGTCAGAGAGAAAATTACAAAAGATTGACTGATTGAAACCAGTCGTGTAAGTCTCAGCAACAGTTATTGTGAATGCGGGTAACATTGGAGTTTGTTACATTCTTCAATGTACACATGATAATAATAAATAATAACCCTTAATAATAGTAATAATCTTTGCATTTGATATAGTGCCATTCACATCTTCTAGACGTCTTAAAGTCCTTCACAGAATATACCGTAAAGTGACTTGACTGTATATTTGTGGGCGAAACACGGCAGCCAATTGCACACAGCAGTTATCCTACAAACAGTCATAGATTGAGTGACCAATCTTTTTTAAGCGATTGTTATTAAACATGAGGAGTAAGGAAACTTGCCGAAGGTTTCAACCTGCCTGGAATTGTCAAATATCAAATGCAAGGATTATTATTATTTGGTATAACACCTTAACATCTTGAAACATCTCAAAGTGTTTCAAAGAGGTGTTTCTGTGTAAAGTATAGTGATCACACAGAAGGCGAACAGAAGAATCAATTTGTCCCACATAAGGCAATGAAATGAATAGCCAATTTTTTGGTTGAAATACATATTTTTTTTGCTTTGGTTTCTTAAATCAATAGAATATCAAAATAAATGTTCAATCAGATGTGTGCCATGCCAGGATTAGTCTGTTCCTCTTTCTGGCGTGTCAGCCTCTTATCTATTAAGTTGGTCCTCACTCTACATGCAGTTCACGTCAAGATATATTTATCTACATAATTTATTGAGTTAATTACAAGGAAAATTAGAGTAAAGCTGCAGGAAATAAGATAAGAAACAAATGCATTCAAGGTTCTTAGATAGAACAAATGCTGTGTTTTGTAAATGTTCTGCCAACAATTTTAAATAGATTTAGGACACCAATAATTTGTTAAACTAATGGGCATCCGACAAACTATTGATGGTAGGTTTTTCACATATTCTGGGCAGCTAAATATTTTCTTCCTTCAATGCTCTGTGTGTGGTCCCTTTGAAGCTCAAACACAATCTAAGCAACATTGTGTTACAGAGAAATAAATTACATGGAATCTGTGGCACTGAAACAAGACATTTTGCTCAACAAATCTACACTGGTGTTCATACTCAACATGAGTGGTCACCCATCCTAATCTCCCTTTCCCCTCCCCTCCCCCACAACCCTTTATTTTTTTCTCAAATTTCAAATCCCTATTGTAGGAGAATGGATGTTGAGTGTGTTCCAAAGTGCTGCACACAATTTAGTGTCGTGACTGTGTGTTTTGTCAGAGAACACAGCAGCCAGTTTGTAATAGACAAATTTATTGGGAGGTGGGTGTTTGCCAGGAATGTCAGGAGAAACTCGCTTCTCGTGCCATGGGATCTTGAATGTTCACTTGAACAAGCAGACGGGACACTTGGTTTAACAGTTCATCCGAAGAACGGCATCACTGACAATGCAGTGCTCCCCCAACGGAGTTGCTCAGTCAGCTTAAATGAGTTCAAAATCCCAACTCGAGACTTGAACCCATAGCTTTCTGACTCAGCGGCGACAGTGCTAGCACCTTGCCAGGCTGCTACCTTTATTCAATAAAAACAAATTAAACCAGATTAAATTTCCCCAAACCCTGAACAATCCTGTGTGTGCATTTCGCATTCAGTTGCAAGCATTAGACAGACCGTGCAAATAAAAATTCAGTGATATGCTTGCATATAATAAACAATAATTGCAGAGCAGGGAGTGAAGCACAACTGATAAATAATTTCCGAAACAAGGTGTCAGGAACCTGGATTTACAAATTCCATGCATTTCATTTATTTTTTGGCTGGCATTCAAGAACCTTGACAGTAAGATTTATTGATTTAATTGCCTGAGGTAACCATGCAATAAAATCATCTAAAAGATAAATTTTCATGGCACTCTGCTGCATTAGAGTAATTTTTCAAGTGCTATGGCTATATTTCTGCAGGTTGCAGGTATAGCTGTGTTTTTTGAAGTGACACTGCCATTTTTCTGTGTTGGGCACAAAGAAGTTAGCACCGACTCTGTAATTGGACTTTTAAAAAGGCCTGAGCAAATCCTTCAGTATCCCTATGGTTCCCTGTACCATGATCAAGTTGAGCCTATATTTTTTTTGCTGCCTTACATCTTGAACATGAAAAATGTGTTAACGTAAAAGTGCAGTTTACATTTAGACTGAATACTCTCCTTTAATCTGGTCATTCTTATACTGGAGTTATTTAATTGCCTCTCTCGGGAAGCTGGTCTCTCTTCTCACTGCATCTGGCTGTAACAAAAGAGGCAGCTAGTGAACCTATCAGCTCTATCAGTGCCCTGAGCCTTGCCTGGGGACTAGGGTCAGGCTGCAACTGGGATGATAGCAAGCGGCTGCAGTTTACTCAGCCGGCCCATGTTTCGATGGCATGTCCTGACAATGGCAGAAATGTCACCGCACTCCACATTTGTAATAATCAAGCTTGCATTTAATATAGCGCCTTACCATGTCACTGAGATGTCTCAACACGCTTCAACAGAATATACTGTAAAGTGTAGTAACTGTGCATTGTGTGGGCGAAACGAGGCAGCCAATCGCGCACAGCAGTGTCCCACAAACAATCGAGTGACCAAATTATTGGGGTTTGTTTTATTATGACCACCAGAAAGTGATCCACCAATTGATTAACAACCGGGTTCCTGCTTACCGCTGTGGTAAACAGAGGTATGTGTGGGTGGAGTTAAGGACATTTGTCTTCCGAGTTCTATCGATGGAACCCAGAGTTCAACCTGTGGGTGTGATCTCAGCATGGACCTCAAGTGTCTCAAAGTGCTTCACAGATTGTACTATACAATGTAGTGACTGTGTATTTTTTGGGCGGAAAGCAGAAGCCAATTTGCCCACAGCAGTGTCTCACAAACGGGGTAGTGGATTAACCCTTAGTGGGCTGAAAAGAGATTTATTTGCCCAGGCACTGCACTTTTCTGAGGACTAACTACAAATTACATTCAGCTGTTGGCAGGCAGGCTCTTCCTGTTTCCCGCGCTTAATAAGATATCTGATGATTGCCCAGGTGGTGTCCATTGATCCTACCAGGAATCATCAGGCATTTGGTTGACTAAAGCTGGGTTGCTAAAGTGATTCATTCTTAGCCCAAATCTCACTTGTGTGTGTGTTTTTTTTAAAAAAAGATACTAAAATGGATGTTTGTTTGTTTTGGTGTTACAAATGTAAAGTACAGAAGTGACAGATTTAGTGTCGGTGAAAAAGGTCCGTGGAAAGGAACTGTAAAATGTTTTACATCATTCATTGGAAGCAAACGATTGATTTTCTATTTGAAACTAACCTTTGAAGCTTGAGCTTTACATGGAAGGGTGGTTGGAATATGGAATTCTCAGCCACAAACCTAGGGTTGAGCTAGTCAGTGATTTTTATATTTACAATATTGGAATTAGATAGATGCTTGAAATGAAGGAGCAACGTGGAGCAGTAGGAGAACTGGATTTGACCAGATATGTATGATATGGTGAGAAATAACAGCACACTTAATAGATTGTAACATTCTATGATTATATTAAAATGTAGAAAACTGCTCCATTTTGTATCTCTGGGCACTCATTTATAAGACAACGAGGGGCCTCTGGCAGTGTGGGCCCTACTGATTTAGTAGAAAGTTTGCAAGTGAGAAAGGTCTTTATTTCTGTAAGCTCTTAATGGGAATTCAGCATGATATTTAAGTGATAAGGTGGGTGGGTCACAAGATTGGTGAGGATGAAGAAGCCTTTCAGCCCATCAGAAATATAAAAAGTTTACAGTACAGAATGAGGCCATTTGTCCTGCTGTCCTATTGTTAATGGATAGCTGAGTGTTTGACTATCTATTTGGGAGCTACCAACTTGAATTTCATACTCCGTAACATTGCCTAACTCCAACACTACCTCACCTCTCAGGCTGCTGAAACTCTCATTCATGCCTTCATCACATCCAGGGTCGACTACGCTAATGCCCTGCTTGTTTGCACTCCCAATTCCTCCCTAGATAATCCAGAATTTATCTAATCCAGAACTAATCCAGCCCCACCATCAGCGGGCGAGCCCTCAGCCACTGAGCCCCCAACCTCTGGAATTCCATCCCACAGTCCCTCCGCCTCACCCCCTCCCTGGCCTCCTTCAAGTCCTGCATCAAGACTCTTCTCTTCAATGGTCCCATCGGTCACCACAAATCCCCTCCTTTCCCTCCTTCCCCCCCGCCCCCCCCCCCCCCCCCCGATCCCTATCCCAGCTCGGGTCTGAAACATTGACTGTCCAGCGCTTTGGGACATGCTCCTGATGTGAAAAGTACTATGCAAATGTAGATTTGTGTTGTTGTTGCTATGCAATTCTCTTTGAAATGCTCCTTTGAATTCTATTTCAATGCCCATTTTTGGCAAGAAAAAAATCCACATTTTAAAAGCCCCATTCCTACTTGTCCTTTACCTGTAACAGAAAAATAGAATTAAAATATATCAGTCCCACATTGATGTGGCATGCATCTTCTTAAAAATCCTCCCTGTGAATCATTTGCCTGGAACATAATTTACTTAACATTATATCCTGTGAAGTGGTTGAGATGTCCTCCTTTCATGAAAAGCATGATATTAGTGTAGTCTTGTAGTCACTGGTTAAAGCATTCACATCACAAACAAGAGACCTGGATTTAATTCCTGGTAGGACAAAGCTTTCAGCAAGTTTACATACTCCACATGCCTGATAGTAAATAAACCCTCAAGAAAAAAAATTGGTCACTCTAATTAGACAGTCAGTATTTCAGGCCTCAGCTTGGTTCTGAAACACTGACTGTCCAGCATCTTGGGACATCCTCCTGATGTGAAAAGCGCTATACAAATGTAATTTTGTTGTTGTTGTTAATTTATGACTGTTTGTGGGATACTACTGTGCACAACTGTTGCTCTGTTTCTCCCATAAGTATATAGTCCGTACACTTTACAGTAAATTCTGAGAAGCGCTTTGAGACATCTAGAAGACATGAAAAGCGCTATATTGAATGCCAGTACAGTATTATTATTATTATAATATATCTTCTTAGCTCCTTCACAATTTTGAGCTCTGTGTCTACAGTAAGCTAGCTACACTTTCTTTTCCCAAGGTGAACATAAAAAGGTCTCACTGTTTGTTCACGAATTCTACATCCACCAGCATGAATCAATCTGAGCTTTTTTTCCTTTCGTTTTTTTTAAAAATGTCCCCATTATTAATACAACTCAGCATTTCCAATCATTAAAATATTTCCAATTTGCATTTGTAAAGCGCCTTTCAAGTCAGAGTCACACTGCTGGCTGGGCACCTGAGCTGGGGGGGGTGGGAGTTAAAGTGAAAGGTGTTAATTCAGATGTTAATTATGTTGAGTGTTATGAGTCCATACAAAATGTGAATGTGACTTATTCAATATTACCCACACTTGGGAACAGCTGTAACACAAGCACCAGTTTCACATTGAGTTCTTTTTACACTAAAAATGTTAACATGTCAATGTAATGTTCTTAGAGATTTAGCAATCAATTTGGAACAAAGTCATTTTGTAGTGCGAATAGGTGTTTCCCTGAGCTCCAATTTACCCAAAGTGGGATAATCATAAGCTTCCATACACAACAGCATGCTGAGAATTGTTGACCAAAAGGCTTTATCTTTGTCATGGTGCCAGAATCCGTAAACAATAGAATTTGGCTATTATTCCAGTAGTTCATTTATCCAATTCAGTCGAATCGCATGCAGCCAAATTGAAGCAAGAAAGAGTGTATGTAAAGTGACACCCACTGACAAGGACTTACCTTTTCTATTTTCCCTCAGAGTTGTTCTTAATTGTGTAGACACTCAACTCCGTTGAAATGCATATTGGATTGGTCTTTTCCAGGACTGGCAAATTGCAAACCTCAGTTGTGATACATTCTGGGAGAGGATTACCAGATAAATGGTAACTCTGGACCTAAAACATGCCAATTTAAAGTCTAGGTGTCAAAATGTCCTGGGGATCAGGAAGGGAGGTTTTTTTCTGTGAACCTGTACTGACATTTCCTTGAGTTTACCTATTGGATTAGACATCACAGATAAATAGCCATATGATACCATTTGAGATTAAGGAGTGCTAATCTCTTTACCCTTTATGCTTCTGGGGTTCTAATCCATTCCACCAAAACAGATAATAATAATAATCCTTGCATTTGATATAGCCCTTTTCATGTCTTTTAAACGTCCCAAACACTTCACCGAATATATTGTAAACTGACTTGACTGTGTATTTATAGACAAAATGCAGCAGCCAATTGAGCACAGCAGTGTCCCACAAACTGTTGTGGATTGAATTGACCCATTTTTAAAATGATTTGTTTTGGAGGGATTATTATTAGGCGTATGGAGTAAGGAAACTTGCCGAAGGTTTTGCCCTGCCTGGAATTGAACTCAGGTCTCTCGCTTGTAAGGCAATCAAACGATCGATCGATCGATCGATCAAAACTTACATATTTATAGCGCCTTTCAAGTTGAGAGGACGTCCCAAGGCACTGTACAGTTAGATAGGGACAAAAGCAGGGTGGGAGGGATCAGGGCAGGATGAAAAAGGAAAATTGACTGTATATTTGTGGGCGAAACATGGCAGCCAAATTGTGAACAGCAGTGTCCCACAAACAGTCATGAAAGTGAGATTAGGGGAGAAAGGTGGGTAGGGGGAAGGAGAGCAGGAAAGCCGACTGTATAAGACAAGTGCTCTTAACAAGATTCCACAATGAAATGGAATGAAAATGTCTCATTGTGCAATTCGTTTTTTGCAAATAAATGTGGTGCCAGGCAAGGATTTCCCAAGTAGAAAAGCCCACAAATATACAATCAATTCACTGCTTTGAGACGCCTAGAAGACCTGATAAGGCGTTATATCAAAAGCAATAATTATTATTGTTAAATGAACAGCTTATAATTGCTGCACTTTCTCACTATCTCCCACAGTCAACTAGCAGGTCACATAGTGGAGGAGTATTCCTGGTTAGACTCCAAAATGCCAGGATTAATATCAGTAGACTCAAAGAAAGGCATCATTGATGAGCTGCCAGTGGGAAAAACAACAGGAAATCTGTATTAAATATGCAATACAAATACAATCAATAAATGTAATGCTGTAAACATGCAACATACTGTGAAATATTTACTTGAAATAAATGAAAATAGGAAATACAATTGATATGCTTGAAAATTATGCAATTCATGTTCCATTGAAGAATTATTATTATTAGAATAATGTGTTTTATTAGTCATACATGAAATTAAACAATTTGAAATGTGTGATACTATAATTAAGACTGAAATAGCATGAATAATAATCCTTATATCAGAATAATATCTGGAAAAACACTGATTTTAAAAATAAGAAATATTCACATTATTGCCATTTAGAGTAGCAAAACACTATTTATAATATAAAAAGATAACTTGTATTTGCAATTCACACAATTTTAGGATAAAATATATGTACTGTACTGCAATATAAATTGAAGAGCAAAGTTATAAATTACATTCATTTATTTATTTAAGTTTTGTAGTTTTACAATTTATACCAGTAAAACACTCTAATAAAATTGATTATCCCATGTACTGTATAATGAGTCAGTTAAACACGAATATAGAACTGGGTGTAACTCAATTCAACAGGCTGGATAAGGAGACGAGCAAGTAGGCAGTAGGTAACAGAATGGGTCTCTGAATCAATGGATCTCTGAATTCAAGATTGAATAGTATTTTTTAATAGAAAACCAGTTCACACAATACATACCACTACAACTACTAAATCAACTTTACTACGGTACAGCAAAAGTTTGCAAAAGAAAAATGCTGATGAAGACAAAATTGTGGTCTTTTTCTTCAAGGATACTAACTTAGGATGACTAACTCAGCCACAGGCTGTGAGACATATTTTCTGAGCCCTGTAGTAATAAAAATACGGACTATCTGAACCACTGTTGTCTGAACTCGGTATTGAAGAAAATATAATTGATCTGGGCCATTAGGTCCACAGCGCTGCAATAAACACCAATATTTGGTAATGTGTAAGCACCCTATATAAAGGCTTTAATAACATAAATAGATGGAGAAATCACTCAACAGAAAAATTGTACATCCAGCCATCTGTCAAAACAAATGTCACATGTTTACTGTGGTGTTATACATTTAACAATTACAAATACATTATGTCTTCACACGTCAAATGAAATGCAGATCAGCTAAAAGTGTTGTGCCTCTTCTAACGGTCAAATCTTCTGTCTTGAACCACTGTATTTAATATCAAGTTGTTTTTTGGCCTCACGGATAGAGCCACTAACTCTGCAATCAGATTAAACAGCAACTCTAAGGCAGTGTAATATCCTTGGTGTAGGATTCATCCTACTGGAAAAAAAGACACAATCAAATTAATCTCTTCATTGAAGAGCAATTTTTTATTGAGATGTAATAATATGTAAGTTATATTTGAGCACCCTGAGAATCTAACAGACAAATTTCACAAATAATTAATGCTTCGAAGCCCACCTGTTTTCCTGTTACTCATTTGTCAAACAATGTCCTGTCGACTTAACCAAAACACTTCCCAGTATTGTGTTTTTTGGAGTGCATATAACTACGTACACTTATGTGCTCTAATTATGAAATCCTTGTGAGATATAGTTTGTTTTACTCATAAATGTCTATTACTGAATGTTTACACAATGAGGGAAGGTTTCACAACATGGAGTCAGCTTGGAATCACAGAAAGGCCCATATTGCTCAGCAAGGTTGGCAAGAGAAGAATATTTAACACATGGTGCACTAATATCACAAGCGAAAAGGGTACGGAAAGAAAAGGATTCAGCTGGAAAGACTGAGATTGTGTTATTCATAGACTTTGGCCAGTTTCTCCTACCAGACTTTATAATATAGACTTGTCCCTTTATTGGAAATAGTGTGAGGGTGTTTGTCTGACAGCTTGTTGGACAGCCATGATAGAGAAATCTCATCTATACAACCTGGTCATGAAATCATTCAACCCAGATGTAGTGTTGCCAGGTAAGGACTCAGCCACCTGTTCTAACTGAAGCAGGGTAATGAGCCGATTGCAGGCGTTCTCTTATATCTAAGCCAACCTGTAGACCTTTTCCTTCCATCTGTTCTTGCTAAAGTATAAACTCAAAGGCCTAATGCCACTCGTTAAATTATCTGAGAGCTGTGTTAATACAACTGGTGTCTGATCTCAGGAAGCCCTCACCTCTTTTGATGGCAATATGAACGAAAGTCTGATAACTTTATACAACTGATAATCTCACATCTATATCACTGCGGTTGAAATCTCCCGAGTATAATTCAAGTCTCTTGAGAGAAAACACTATTAAGTCAAGACAACAACAACAACAACAACAATTTACATTTATATAGCGCCTTTCACGTCGGGAGGACGTCCCAAGGCGCTAAACAAGAGGCGTGTGACCCGAGCTGGGAGGGGAGTGTTTGGGAAGGGGTGAAACACGAAGGGGAGGTAAAAGAGTTCGGGATGGAACAAAAGGCACGATCGAAGAGGAAAGTCTTCAAATCGGCCTTGAAAGAGGAAAGGGAAGAGGCGAAACGGAGGGATTGAGGGATGGCATTCCATAAGGTGGGAGCGGAGAAACTGAAGGCCCGGCCTCCGATGGTGGGGCGGTTCGGGCGGGGGGCTTGGAGCAGGCCAAGTCCTGTTGAACGGAGGGTCCGGGTGGGCGTGTAGGGGGAGAGTAGATCGGTTAGGTAGGATGGGGCAAGGCCATGTAAGGCTTTGTAGGTGAGGACGAGGATCTTAAATTCGATCCTCTGGAGGATGTTAACATTTTGACGTTAACATTTTGTAAGTTCACTTGAATTATTTTATGTAGAATTCACAGCAGGTTATCTCTCTACTCCATCTCTTTCTATCCTTCCATCTCACACGCATCGCCTACAAAACAGAGTCGCGACACTTGACAGTGAAATCCTCTTAAGCGCTTTGAAATGTCTTTCTAATATGAAACACTGCATCAAATGCAAGGAATATTATTACATATAGTAGTTACAAAATTGTATTTATACCCAATATTTGACTGGATAATAGTCATGTAATTCAAAACCACTGTGGATGCATATGTGGATGTTGACGGTAACACACAGAGTGCAAACTATTCGTGCTTCTCTGTGAAAATAACACATTTAAACAGAAAAGGTTTGTTTTTTTAAAAAAAACTTTGAGATTTACAGATTATTGTAAATAGAATTTTAATGCCTTATAAATTGCATATTCGATTTTTTTGCTTGCGAGTTCTCATCAAATATTTTATTAACGAAAGGAGCCATGCAAAGAAACCGTGTTCAGATTTTTGTGCCAAATTGTTCTTAAATGTAATAGTTAATTATGGATAAATGCAGCTGTGTTTATAACTGTGATGGTACAAAACACATTTGGCACACAATAATAAAGTAAGGTAAGAAAGCAAAGAACCGGGTATATAATAAATGTCATCCTGAAGCTGTAATTTTCTATTTGGATTTTATTATTGTACATAAAATACATATTATCATCAGGCTGTAATTTATGCACCTTGCTTAAGAATGCATAAATATTGGCCCCGGAGGTAATGTTAAAATAGTTGTCTGCATAATGGAACGTTGAATGCAAGGGCTGCAAAGCCTCTTAGATATATAATAGATTTATGTGTTTTTCTCACTATCACTGTTATTGTTTAACATCTGCCCGAGACTCCAATGCATTTGTTAGTCGGAATTAATTGTGAATTGATGCTGTCAGTAAGTCTTAACGCAGCTTTGTTACATCTGAAATTAATTAAGATCTAATCAGTAAGGGTCGCAATACTGCAAATGGACAGGTCACCTATATAGCATACAAGCAAATACACACACTTAGACATGCTTAATTTAATACGATGAATGATTACAGAAGCAACTTCAAGAAAGATTCTGTCATACAAGGCAATTTCATTATTCTCCCAGATATATCAACATATCTGCCATTAACAGGTGTCTTGCAGTGATCTGACTACAAAAATGCATGAGCATAGAAAATGTCATTCCGCTCATCAAGTCTGCCCGCTTCCATAGATAATTCCCCCTAAAAAACTATCCTTTAGCAAGTTTAACTTCCCAAAAGAAGGTTCTGTCAAAAATGCTTTTGAAATTCCATGATAGTGAAGCAAAATTCTGCAATAACTATAGAATATCCTTCCAGTATTTCAACTCTGGTTGAAAGGGAGTCATTTAGAAGTCAGTTGAGAATAAATTAGGCAACGTATTGGGAGAGGTAGAGAGAAGTAGAGTTATTGTAGATAACATTAGAAGGGATTCCAAGAAATATTTTGGCTAAGTATGAAATAGATGGTGTTAAAGGTCACATAGATCTTCAAGGGATAATTTAAGTGGAAATATCAAAAGGAATAGGGAAACCTGTTAAATGAATTTTCTACATTGATCTTCACAAATGAACATTGTGAGCAAATTCCAAATAGGAGTCAAATTGGCTTTGGGATATATAGTAACCAGAAGTCTGTGAAGCATGCAGAAACTCATGAGCATTAAATGTCTAAATGTCACTTGCACTAGATGAGATAAACCTCAAAGAATTGAACCTGGGAATTCCACAATTCAGCTTCGTATCCAAATGTTGGTTCATTTAACTAAAATTCTTCACACACCAAAAAAAACTAAGGCACAAAGCAGACATTGGATAGGCTACTTGTTCTGATATCAATGCTATGAAAAACAATCAGTTAGACAACACAGCCCAATCCAAAAGGGGAAAAAATGGCATGATTTAAAAACAATAAGTAATGCTTCACAAATCTATGGGAAACATTTTGAGGAATTGTATATATTTACTGGACGAGCCTTATCGAGTTGATATATATACACTTGCAATTTCAGAAGGCATTTGACAAGACAATGGAATTGATGACAAAGTAGCAAACTGAATTGAAAATTGGCTGGGTGATAAAAAAAAAAAAGCACACTGTAAAGGTAAATGCATAATAGTCTACTGGGGGATGGAGGGGACTGGGGGGCTAAGAGGGAATAGCAGTAAAATTAAGACTGAATTTACAAATTTCCACATGATCTAAACGTTAATTCAGTGAGCAGTCTGAAGGCTAGGGAATAGAAATTTGGGACCTCAGAAGGCAGCCAAAGCCATGAAACTATTACATAACAAGGTAGTGCCTTCGGGATGGGAAGAATCTCATATAATAGCAAGTTATTTTGTTGTGAAAGGGAGTAACAGATAGTGGTAATGTATTGTTGCATTTGCTGAATGGGTTGTAAAAATATTCCTTCCAAGTGCTAATTGCTCAAGGACAGTTAGAAATTGGCAGCTGTAAGGCCTTTCTCATAACAAAAATTTGATTAAATAAGAGAAATCTATGGAATTCACTAGCCCAGAAGGCTGTAGATGCTCAGTCCTTGAACATTTTCAAGGCTGAGACTGATGGATTTTTTTTTAAAAATAGAGGGATTAGGGGATATGGGGATAGGGCAAGTAATTAGAGTTAGGTCAGAATATTTTATCAAATGGCGGGGCAGGCTCAAGGGGCCGAATGGCCTACTCCTGCTCCTAATTATTATGTTCTTATGAAACACAAATAAAATGGTTCACAACTGCAAATCTGTGGAATTCAGTGAGTGCGGACTGATAATATGTCAACACATTCAAATCTTTCCACGTTTGCTTCTTTGCTTGGTTTGATTAAACTGTGGATGTCCCAATGAGTTTGGATTTAAAAATGTACCGCAGTGCTTGTTTTGAGAGATTGATGAACAAAATGTGCATTGGTTACCCTACTATTGCCTTCATACTGCTAGAAGACCTCTTCATCACCGTTTAGCTCATAAAGGAAGTGGATCATAGTGAATAAAATGGCTGGTCAGCAGTTTTCTTTACATTTTAAATCCACCCTGAATTTTGATAAATTGCTATGTGCCGTCTCTGAGTCTGCCATTTGGTGGAGAATAATCGCTTGTGCCTTTCCATTCCAGATTTACTGATGTGGGCTCTAGTCCAGGAAAACTAAGTGGCAGCCTGGTTGCCAGCAGATCTGTCACTCTCTGGTGCCTTCATGTAGATAGGGAAATGTGTCATGTTATTGGAATTTAGGTGTGCAGACTTCTGAAATTTTTTGATTTTCACATGATGTGCTCACGATTCCATCCTGTTTTCAAAAGGAAGATGCCATGGTTTGATTTCTAGTTTTGTTTTCTACTTCTGTACCTTTTGTAACTCGTATGGTATCAGTTTAAACCCTTTTTCCTAGTCTACGAGTACTTCCGATCAACGTGCACCCAATCTTTGAACATAGGATATTTTCCATTACGTTAACAGGTTTTCTGTGCCTTTTGTTGATGCAGTCAGCACCCTCTGAGAATATTGCGTACAGGTTCCTAAGAGTACCTGGATGCATAAATCTAATAAACGATGGCAGTGAGCACTGTTTTCTGTGTTTTAATTGCAGAGAACACAAATGCATTCTTTGTGCTTTACCATGTGGAAATACGGAGAGAATACTTGTCTCTACAGTAACAGAGATGGGACACAGGCACCGGGGGACAGTTCAGTCAACCTGCCAACACTGACAGGTAAAATGGACTGATACTATATGCTATACTGGATCTCCAGTAATTGGACTCTCTTTCAACATGAGGGCATTTGTAGTTTGTCTCTTTAAAAATGTCTCTACCTTTTGTTTCTGCTGTGCTAGCCACGGAGAATAGTCATTTGGCTACCTGCCATCACATGACAGCAGCAAACTAATAATGGAAAAAGACTGAACATAAATTGTTCAGCAGTATGTGGAAAATTACTGTGTATGGGTGCTTCATGTTCTGGCTACAATGAATCTGAGGTGAAGTAGCCCAAGCTTCAGGTCAACTCAGATTGACTTAAAATGCCTACAACAAGTCATTTTTATGCCTAGAGTTGGATTTAATAGCTCCTACAAGCCTTGGCTCTTGCCAAACTGCATTTAATACTCTCTGGAATTAGGTAAGCAATTATTGCCTCTCAACACATAAGGCAATAGCTTGAAGGAGACAAAATAATAAAATTCATGGATCTGGACAACGTAATAAATTTATGTTGATTTGAATAATTCCAGCAGTTTCCTAGATTTTCGTTGCTTTTAAAATAAATCGTTAGTCGCATAAAAGCCAATGAAACAAGATAACTAGTATGCTGCAAAGGCTTAATTAAGGAAACATTGTCAAATAGCAGTTAGGTGCCTGCAAATCTATCCATTAAAAGATAATAATAATAATAATCCTTGCATTTGATATAGTGCTTTTCACGTCTTCTAGATGTCTCAAAACAGAATATACTGTAAAGTGAATTGTAGGTATATTTGTGGGTGAAATGTGGCAGCCAATTGTGCACAGCAGTGTCCCACAAACAGTTGTGGATTGAAATTATTAATTTATTATAATTTTTATGGAAGGATTATTATTAGGCGTGTGGAGTAAGGAAACTTGCCCAAGGTTTCGCCCTGACCTACCTGGATTTGAACACACAGGTGCTTGTAAGGTGAGTGTTCTTACCACCGAGCTACAGGACTACAGGCAAATTACACACCGGATCAACTAAATGATCAGATTTTCCAATCTTATTGTTTTGTTTTCAACATCAACTGATAGCTTCTGAGGTATGTTTAATCAAATGCTGTGCAACCTTGTGATTCAATTAACTCTTGCGAAAGCAGGGCACAGCAGCTTGGCTAACACCTGAGATGTCTGAACAGTGGCCTCCTCGACTTGCAACCTATCTTCTGATACCACTACATTTGGGTTCTCTGGCTGGAATCTCCTCCCCTCTCATCTCTTTGCCACTTGTGGCATTACTTTGAAATCTCTCCATAATGAAGCTCACGATCTCGAGGTTTAATGTACTCTTTTCAGTGGCATCCACTTCAATAATAATAATTCAAATAAGGTGAATTGACATTTTCCTTCCCTCTCTGATAATTTTGTTAGGGGTACAAATGCTGAGCAGCACTAACGTGGACACTATTTCCCCCATAGGTTCTTATGTGCCATCATTCCATCTTTGCTGGTCCATATCTGGGGTTATCATTAAAATGAGCAATCACTGGAAATTCAGTATCTTTTAGTGAGATGTGTTCGTAGATTTAATCTAGTCATCAGAACAGATGCACAAAACATTATAGAAGAGTATGGCTGACAATTGCTTGTCTTTTTCACTGTGAACAGGAATACAGTAGTCAATGCTCAGCAGTTGGTGCAGTGTTATTTATTTTCTATATTACCAATGTTGATGCCACCTAGAAGTCCACACCCCCTTATTTTTCACGCATATAAGTGAGATACAAAATCTGATTTAGCTTCAATTATAGACATGTGGACATACGGACAAAGTTACTGTGCTGGTCCATTCTGGCCTCACTGTAGCAAGGATTGCTTTCAGCTAAAAAAAATTATAAACCACAAATACTAATATTTCAGCTGCTTCCCGTGAGTATTGTAACACGTTATCTATCCCCATTCCATATTAGAAGTGGGCATTGATGTATGAGCCTTCAGATTTTATTTATAAAGCAAACTGTTCCAGATAGGAACAGATCATTTATATGCTGACACATCAGACCTGGAAAATGACCCCTACAAATCTGTAGGGTGCTTACTTTCACATTCTTATAAAATATTGCAGTATAGAATTTCTTGTGTACCTGAAAGATAAATCAGTCTTTTCGGTTTACAAATCTTTTTTTCATGGTCAAGCAATAACCTGAACGTTGATTGCTCTATCAATAGTCTTGTGTCTACTTCCCATTACTTAGCTAACAGAAGTTTTGGGTTGCAATGCCACAGTTCAAGGCAAATGAATTTACAGCTGTTGCCACTTAGCAGAGATTTACCTTTGAACCATGCTTATTAGTTGGATGTTAATTTAATTCTGTAATGATCACTTTTGTTTAATACAAGTAATCTGAAAAAAAAGACTGTTCAACTTCCACCAGCCAACCCAGTTAAAAGGCTTCTACAATATTTCTATTTTGTATTCAGTGGCAGTACAAATTATCGCTAGGTTGGCTCTGATGTGGGTCAGTTTGAATGGTTATCTCCTTTTATAGTTCCCCCACAGGAATTCAATTTGAAATTGCCTGAAGTCAGCTCTCATTTGCGATCCTTTAATTCACCCTCGAGGTCAATAAGAGAAGGCTTTGTCCTCGCTTTCTCTGTGCTTGGTTTTTAGCTCCAATCTTTTGAGGTAACTAAGACCTTGGTAGCACTGCAACTTATTCGGACTTACTTACTTATTGACTTAATAGCAGTGCAGCTTAGAATACAATAAAAGATGTGTTACTTATCAGTGAGGGCCATCAGATAACCATCCCAGAGAGTCGCTGACATGAACATACTATCCAGGAACTTTAAACCAAGGAATGCAGAAGATTTAGATTTGTAATTTGGTCTCGCACATTTTGTGGTAGTTTACTGGCAGTTTGTTAGCTATTGAATCACAAACAAAATCAATATACAGTGGCTTCCTCACTGATGCTGCTGTTAGAAAGTGTGACCAATTTAATAACCACAGATGTAATCATTCCTGCTAATATACAACTCTCCATAGCTAATCTGACTTTTGTTTTTAAAAAATCATTGTGTTTTTATATTTGAAATGACCCAAAGGTTGCACTTGCTCCCCAAATAGTGCCTTTATTTGATTAGACTTTATCATTTGTTTTCAGATTTCAATTCAATAGGAAGAAATTCAATAGGTAATGGTATTCTAGTCATTTGGTATAAAAGATTGGACAACATGAAGTGAAAACTACTTTCCATATCTCATTTCATGATGCTGAATAGCTTTTTCTGATCAGTAAGACTGCTTGAAATATTGCTGTAATAAATTGGTGAAAATGTTTTCTATATTTCACTTTCGTGGAATGATTCTTCCGAGAACTATTAGAAAACAAATTCAAATGGTACATTAATATAATCTAGATATTCTATACGCATACGTATATTTAACTCTTTCGAGCTAAAACTAACAAACTGTGTTTCAGAAGTAATCGGTTACTTATGCTTTAACCTTTCTTGTGTATTATAGATATACATTATGATATATTTAGAATCATAGGTCAAAGTGAGCAAAAATACTGTTGTGCTTTTGATCCTTGGGTGAGGATCTAGTACAATGATGCTGGCACCTTGTATGAGTTACTTATGTATCCCATCATCTAATGGTAATTATTTCAGTGATTTCCTTAACAGAGCACTAAATAATATATTTAATAATTGTACTTTACTTATTTAGTTTATCTGACACAATTGGGCTTCTACCTGCTTCAGATTTCCAATTTTTTTCTGAGAAAATCAAATTTCTCTGTAATTATAGGAGTCACTAAGTATCCGTTTAATAGTCACTGAACCAATATTTTGACATGTCTTGAAACAATGAATCGTGGTTTATGAGTCTGATCTGTAAAATTCACACTCTTAAATGCCTGAAAATCACACAGCCGTGTGGTGCTGTAATGGCAGTTCTCGGCTGAACCAAATTTGTTTTAAAAGCACAGAGGGCACTGGTAATTTGAACATGTCAACACAGTTCTGACAAATCAGGTGTTTATTAGAAATATGTAAACCTTATAATGTGCAATCTGTAAACGGTTTGGCAAATCAGCAACACAGTTTTTTTTAATATTGCTATTTAAGGTAGATAGTGACAGAATTTCTACCGGACCATTGACTTCAATCCAATCTACTCGAGGTGACCCTTGTTTTGCGTTAGCATGTTATTTTAGGGAAGAGGACATTGAATACGGTACCTTACAACTTAAATTAGTTACATGAGTACATTTGTATTACAGTAGCACAAATCAATGTTTCAGTGTAACTATTGTCCTGATGAAAGCACATCTTCAAGAAACTCTTGCCAGCTGAACTCCAGCAGACATGGGTTAAGAATTGTATGTTGACCCATGATTTCGAATTGTTCATTTGCAGCATTCAAGGTACGCTCCCAATATGAATGGTGCTATCATTAAATGTAAGGATTATTAAAAAGAAAGAGTATAGTGTTTACATAATACTATAATGATTAAAACAAGGCAAAGTAAGTCTGATGGATGAAGTTTGGTTTTGAAAGTGCAGAGATCGAAGAACAAAAATGTTTTGTAATTTGGTTGGGCGGTGGGGGGTAGGATTTGGAATGATTATGAAAGAATTCAAGATACATTAAGTAATACTTTTAATAGGCATTTCATACATCTGCTGTTGCTGGCAATACAATACAATGAACACAGATTTTGGAACCAATTCAAAACACCTAACTCTAGCATCCTGACGGCAAAACACATCAGTCTGTAGTTTGAGAAAAAGTCAACTTTGCCAGGCAGCCAACAAAGGATGAGTGTATATTAATGGACACAGCACAGATGGAAATAATTGTTACGCTGTACCAAGGGAGAATTCAGGTTTATAGTGGGACTTAAATGTGGTGGGTAGTAAAACCTATTGATAGGGAAAAAAAAAGTTAGTAGATCAGAGAAAACCAATATAAAAACTTTGGTATGTAGACTCATTTATATTGTCAAACAATGTTACTTTATTGGAGAATAAAAGTAGATGGATGCATGAAGGATTATGCATGGGACTGGGTGATCAGTGTTAGCTGAAATATTATGTGTGTGTGCTACCAATTGTGTTGAGCAGATAAACAAATCACAGATAAAACTATTTTAGAATCTTATTTTACTTGTTAAAAATTGCAATTAAAGTTTGTGTCACTGAAAAAGTCTGTTTTTAGCCGTTCATTGTATACATATCCATATCCTCAATGGATACATAGCTAATAGCATACCAGGATAAACACAAAATACTCATTGAAAATGTAATATTAAACTGTTGATCACAATTGCATCTTTTGAGACCTGAGACTATTTATAATAATGATACTTGTTTTTGATATGGCACCATATCCGTCAACATATCACAAAGGGCTTCATGGAATTTTCTATAAACTGTAGGTTAAGGCACCAGCCAATTTGTCCAAAGCAATTTTCCATAAACAGCTATGAAGTGATTGACCATTTTGTTTAGGATAGGATTCCAGGAAATACTTCTTTCTCTTTTCAAATTGTACCCTAGAATATTTATGTCCACCTGAACAAACAGATAGGATCTTGCCTTAAGTTCTCATCCCAACCTATGATAATACAGGGAGCCACCGGTACTGAATTGGTGTGTTCGCCAAGACTATGAACTCAAAGTCATGATATGAGGATTTGAACCCACAACCTTCTGAACTGAGCTGGGTATTGATTTGTGAATGTCTCAAAAATGCCTGCAGAGGCATTCAATAATTACCAAAAATTCTATGGATTTGCAATTTTCAGAGATTTTACTTTCAGCTTTCTTTTAAAAAAAATAGCTGCACTATTGGACCCTGTAATTTTAATTACATTTGTACATGTTTCTGTACAATCTTGAAACGCAAGGTTTTAAATGATCCTTTTGCAAATCGTATTGGATCAAAACCAGACTGAGTAGATTTATACTCGTTATTAATATTCCTCTCTGATTTGATAATGAAAACAAATGAAGACGTATTGCTACAAAATAACACAATTCATATTAGTATTTTGCTAATCGGACTATCCAGGCGTATTTATAAAGATATATGGATCATGTGGCTTGTTCAATAAATCTTCTTAAAAGATCCAATATCATATGTATCTTTCAGATGTCAGAAAAAATCTCTTTAAATGTCAATACAATTCTTGACAAAAAAAACTCTGATTAATTTCGTAAATATTCTATAATCAAGAATACAATATGTGGGGTGGGGGGAGAGGGAATAGCACTTCTTTCCTCAGAAGCTCTGCACACAAGGTTGCTATCTTTTGGTATGTTTAGATAGCCAGAACAACAAAGAAATGATAAATATAACTAGATCTCCTCCTCTGTATTCCCAGTGACTTGTATTGAAACACAGAGCACACACCCAATCCATGGTTTGCAGCATCAATTCATATTCATCATTCTGTTTAGCTAGTGAGACAGCTTGGGTCATGAAACAAAGATGCCACATTGTTTGTTTCTCTCTAGCTACCTCCTCCGAGAATAAAGTGTCACCACATTTAGGTTTGATTACATGTAGAGCATAAAAAGGTAATTGTTGATTAATCAATTCTTGAAGAGAACAGCCTTTTATATTAACATCAAAGCTGTTCACACTTTTACTCATCAGGCACCATACATATTGGTTCAACTGAACAGTGCACTTCATAACTGGAGACTGAATGACGGGCAGTTATATAAATAAACAGCTAGAAATTAAACACAGTGACAAACCTGCATACAAGGGTGATTTATGCAAATAACTATATTCAATTAACCAGGTTGGAAATACTTGGACATACAATTAAATGGCCAATTAGGTAGGAATGACTGTACTTTAAACAAATGCAATTGTCAGATAATTCATTTGGATGTTGTTAGTGAGTGCTTTGACATTTTATAATGAGAGCTGATCATACTTTTCATAAACCAGATGAGGTAGAGTTAGTAATTGAGCAGATTTTCCTTGGTGCCCTGCTGTTGCCACACAATTGATCTACTCCTAAAGAACTTGCTGGTCCAATTTTACACCCACTTAACACATAATGAAAACCTGCAGTTAGAAATGGGTTAATGCTTTTAGTTTCTGGGCACTCACAAGACATATTGCTTCCAATCAGGATCAGTGCACACAGTGTGCTTTTAATGGTGTTTGCTTAATAGGAACAATTGGAGAAAGGGAATGTTTTGCTCACCATGGGAGTGTTCCCATTAAAGTGGCTTGTAGCTAAGCATATTTTGACCAACTCGTAATGTTGCGTTTTTGGTGTGAAGCCAGAAGCTGTTTACATATCATGCAATTCTGGTAACAAAAGAAAACATTTTGCAAGTACTGTACCAGGATTATGTGATCTTAATTCTGCTAAAGACGCACGCTGGAAATATTTGGGGAGATAGTTTTGTTTTAGTAAGAAATAAAGACTACCTGCTTTCCACGTGAACCAATGTACTGTTGCGCTTTCATACCCAGGTGCTCTCACACTCATACTTGCCAGCATTTGTACATTTATACCAAACCAGTAAAACCAACCTGAATCCACTGGCACCTTGGGAAACCTGAAATCAATTTCCACCTTCAGTCATTGCATTTACCTGAATAATGCTTCATGTTAAAACGAATAAGAGCATCAACACCATGAATCAAAGCACGTTATGTAATTAGCAGAATGGAACTGTTGACATTTGCACAGTTGAATTCACACTGTATTTACTGTTAAAACAGTACTTCTAAAGCTCAAAAGCTGTAGCAGTGTTACATGAGGCAATGTACCTTACTTAACCCCACAACTGTAGTTGTGCTTACATTTGCACAATTAACAATCCACTAAAATGTTTAGCTGCTGTTCCGAAAGTTTATGCCTCCGAAATGATTCTGCCTCAAATTTTCAGATCAATATTTTAAAAAATGGTCTTCCATGAGATCCTTCACAAGACATCTTTCATCCTTTGTCATAGCTAGTATTTACCATTGTCTGATGGTACTTTCATGACCCTAATCTATCTCTACCATCCTCTTGTGCAATTCCTTTATGAAGACAAACAATTGATTTTAATATCTGTCTGTGAAGAATGGATCAGTTCAATTATGAATGATCGGGTCCTTTTAATCAAGTGCCATGCCCTTCAGTTCAACACATGGAATGGTAGCTAATGTTTAGGGCAACCTTGCTGGAAGGCTGCAAGTTATCAATACTATGATTTAATGTTGCGAGCAGAGATATGTCAGCTGAAAGCAGGCATCACTCACTTAAGATTATTCTATGCTTCAAGTCATTTTTTGTCGAATAGTAGCAATATTTTATGTCATTTCTAAGAGTGTGGTCTTACTCTATTTATGTGAGTATTCACTATACTTTCTGCTGTTACGCAAGGCTTTATGTGTCTGACAAATCAACTTCATGTTCTCAGATTTAGGTAAAACTGTGATGTCAATTAGTGCAAATGTTTGAACTGGGAGGAATCAATTAAATTATATTTGATTAAAAAGCTATGTTTATCTATTTAAAAAACAGGACAGGGATGTGGAGTGCTACAGGAACATGAAACAGAAGATATAAGCTTTCCTTCTTATTTTTCACTGCTTCCCTCTTCTCCAACCACACTCCCCCTGCATAATAATAATCCTTGCATTTGATGTCGCGTTTTTCACATCTTCTAGATGTCTCAAAGTGCTTCACAGAATATACTGTAAAATGAATTGACTGTATATTTGTGGGCGAAACGCAGCAGCCAATTGCGCACAGCATCCTCCCATAAACAGTCATGGATTAAAATGACCAATTTATTATAGATTTTTTTGTGGATGGATTAAGGAACATAGTAAATGTAAACAGGAATATCCTCAAAGTATAGTAGAATTAATCTTTTTTGGCTCTTTCACTACAGTAAAGAGGAAGCTTAAGAGCATCATTGATGGTCTGTGAGCTGATGCACCGGTTAGAGGGGCAAAAAGTAGATTTACAACCAAGGGTAACGCATTATTACATAGAATGATATGGCAAGGAAACAGACCATTTAACCCATCCAGTCCATGTTAGTGTTTATACTCCACTCAGGTCTCTACATCTCCTATTTCTGTGGATAAATACAGCAATCTATCTACACTCAGCAATATTCTGCTAACAGCCATTAGGTGAATGAAAGAGTTGAGAACTGCCAGTAAATGCTGGTACCTGCATTGTAATTATTTGAACCGCATGAACAGAAGATAGCAAAGATTGCTGGATTCAAAGTGAGTAAAAATCGCCCTCCCTGGCCAATTGAAGGCCAGCAATGAACAGTGAAGCAGAAATGAGTGCTAGGAAATTTGGCATCAAATTGTTTTTAAAAATGTTTCTGCTTTGGGCCCAGTCTGGCTATGTCCAAATTTTGGATACTCAGAATACTGTAAGACAGGAATTTATTGTAGTATATATCATCACAGGTAGATAACGTATACTGAGCCCCCAAAGTAAATTAAATAGTACTAGGCCATTCTTGTTGTCACCACAAGGGGCTAAATCGTTCTGTAAAAAGCCAGCACCGTGCAGACTTCATGACGCAAAAACAAATCTATTTGTTTAAAACCTTTTATTCCCCAACACAAAATAGCACTGTTCTTCAGGGGGCTCCCCTGAGACTTTCCTCACATAAAGGGAAACTTGGCAGCAATGTTGTTTTTCGAATTTCTTGCCACATCTTCTCAAACCGTTTCCAAGCGTTTTAAGGCACTCGTCATAATTTGACCAATTGCAGTGCCTGAGGGGTAGTGGGTGGAGGTGCTGATGTTAGGGTTACAGCTGCATTCTTAATCTTAAAATTTCCCCCACCCAGTAAACTGCTTTAAAATTATATTTAGAAAATTACACAGCAGGGGAATGCTAGCACTAGGCTGAAT
Organism: Hydrolagus colliei; assembly: GCA_035084275.1. Classification (NCBI taxonomy): domain Eukaryota; kingdom Metazoa; phylum Chordata; class Chondrichthyes; order Chimaeriformes; family Chimaeridae; genus Hydrolagus; species Hydrolagus colliei. Next base: position 13,994,936 of record CM068754.1, read on the forward strand.
TATGAAAACCTTGTGACTGATAAATGGCTCTGCAAGCGATAAATCTTTTAAAATCAGACCTCTAAGCCCTGCCTACTATAAAGTTATGCTTGAAGTTTATTGTTTAACTGATTTATTAAAATAATTTTCTCAAGCATGCCATGTGTAAAGCTGACCGAAAATCTCCCTGACTTTTATCGCATGTGAAAACATCTGTTTCAGACTTGAGGGACGGATTCAATAATATCTCGTACCTGGGGCCACTCACTGTACTCTTGTGCCTCTCTATTGTTTGTAATCAAACTCCTCCAGTTTCCTCCTTCAAACCTTGCTTGAGAAACCTCATCTATCATTCCCAGTCGATACATGAGGCGTAGCTTTGTCCTGGACATAAATCTTGGGACGTCCTCCCAATGTGAAAGGCGCTTTATAAAGGTAATTTTATTATTGTTGTTGGTGGTGTTGTTGTCTTGACTCATATTATTATTATTTTTAGTATTTATGATTGGTACATAGTCTGACTCTGAGGTTTGAAGCTTAGTAATATCTAATGAGATTTGCTGTAAGGGATTCAAAATCTTAAAGGAGGATGCCTTCCTGTCACCAGAACAACAACAATTACATTTATAGAGCGCCTTTCACATCAGGAGGACGTCCTAAGGCGCAGAATAATGTCACATTGACTGGTGGGAACTAAGCTTTGGTGTAATTATATTTCTGGAGTGGAGTTCCTGCGGGTCATCATGATTTGCTTGTGGTTTCTGTAGTTCCATCAAGTTCAGTAGAAGAGAGTGAAAGCATTAGCTTGTGTACATTTCAGAAAAATAACTTTCATACAACAACTCAGAATATAGCACAGAAACTGGCCATTCGGCCCATTGGGACTGCGCTGGTATTTTCTTTACATGAGCCAAATCATTGAAATGCCTTTCCCTTGATCTGATACCAATACTTATACTTGGGGACTTGACATTCAAAGCAGAGTTATTTTGTTACTCGATTGCTGGTGTCGCTTTCACATGCCACAGACTATCCTCCCCCTAAATGTTGTATTGTGCTTGTGAAGAAATGTTAGCACATTTTTACATTTGTTTTGCTTTGCTGTACAGACAACACGTGTCTGTTCAGCAGAAGCCAACTGATATTATTCACACCCTACAGGAGCCGCATTAATATTAACAGCACTCTGTTTCCAATTGAAATAAATGGAAGGTTTAGCCATGAGAGATACAGCAGACATCATCGTGATGAAAGAAAAACAGACATTAGTGAACTATACACCATGCAGACACACTTTATATGCATATTGACAAAGTACTGATGATATGCCATAGTTTACTGAGTAAGCACCTGCATAAATTGCATATAATACTGAATGCTGGCAATTTCAGCTGACAAGACGTATTATTAGCAGTGATTTTATTACTAGCTACACCGGGTTTTCACAGATTATACCTTTGCAATGGCTCGAGTTCTTTTTTTAACTATAATAACGACACAAATTAAATTTGAAAGCTGCCCAAATTAGATTTTTTTTTTACCGGCGCAAGTAAGGTCGGCAATCTAAAGCTTTTATTTTAATTCAGATATATTCTTCCCTCCACAAGCTGCAGATCATCCAAACCTCAGCAGTCCATGTTCTCTCCTACCCCAGACTCCGTGACCCCAGCAACCCCACCCTCGCCCAGCACCACTGTCTCCTCATCCCTCATAGAATTAAAAAATCTTCGTCCTCACTTTCAAGGCCCTCCACGGCCTTCCCCCCTCCTACGTCTCTGATCTGCCGACCCTCTATCAACCCTGTCTGCTCCCTCCGTTCAGCAGGCTCCAGCCTGCTCCATGCCCGATGCGTACTACCATTGGTGGTCGGGCTTTCAGCCTCTCTGACCCCACCCTTTGGAACACCACCCCACAATCCCTTCACCTTGCTCCCTCCCTTGCCACCTTCAAGGTCAGTCTCAAGACTCTCCTTCTCAACAGTGCATTCATCCGCCCTCCTTTCTTTACCCGCCCTCATCCTAACCCTGCCCCTGACCCTCCCATGCTCAGATCCTAACCCCTGACTGTTCAGCACCTTGTGACATCTTCTTGATGTGAAAGGTGCTCTACAAATGGTTTAATTGTTTGTTGATGTTGTTGCCTTCTGCCGGCCTCCCACCTCCCTCCCTCCTCTCACCTCAACCTTGTTCTTCCCCAGTGCTCGGGTCCTGACCCCTGACTGTTTAGCGCCTTGGGACGTCCTCCTGACATCAAATGCGCTCTATAAATGTAATTTTATTGTTGTTGTTGTATTCAGTTACCATTGCAGCCTTTGTAGCAAAAAAAATTATATATTGTTTAAGACGCCTTTGTGGAAGTCATCATGAGAGCCAAATTTCTCGCTATTCATGAACAAATCTAATCCATTTATGTCTAATTGTTGAAAGTTGAGCTGTATTTTCTGCGGGAGAGGATTACAATCACTGCAAATGGTGTTTGATCTGTTGCCTTGGAAACTGTGTGTTGCCAATACATCACAATTCCTTGGTGACTTCCATTTTATGAGCTGATGTTGGTCGGCATTATAATGATGTGTTCAAGGTTGTGCTTAATTATTATTTTCAGGCACCTGACCTTATCTGCTGTAATGTTTATTATGTAATTTAGGACTGCTGATTTACACTGGTTTTCCCAGTGAAAATAAACATATTTTATTTATCCTGGCTGTGAAAGTATGGGGTTTATAATAGCAAGTAGTACATTGATATAGTAGCTAATAAATCAATGTACTGTAGTACATTTGCAGCGCCTCTGCAGACATATTTCCTCTTATAGGCAGGGGCTGCTCTTGTGCTCTTATGCTGTGTTTCCTGTGCTGGACATGGTTGCTGTGAGTTTTATGCTTTCAGTATATTAGAATGCATTAGAATGGAATATCAGCCAAGATTGAATGGCAGGGCAGGCTCGAAGGACTGAATGGCCTACTCCTGCTCCCACTTCTCATGTTCTTATGTAGTAACCCATGGAGGAACTTCATGCCTGTGGATTGATTTACAGCAGGATGCAATGGAAGAAGGCAGGACACAAGCGCTAAACTGTAATTGTCAGCATCAAAGCTATTTAGCAACAGGCCCTGCCCAACTCCTTTCCCGATGATTAGTTCTGACCATTCTTTTTCGAGAGCGGAAATTTAACTTAAGGGAGATCCATTATCATGGTTTGAGTCAATTTATTTAGCGAGGCAAATATAACCACCCTTTATTATGTGCATTACCTACTTCCAGAGCCTGTTGCTCCTGGGAGCCAAGGCTCTGCTCTGCTGATGCCAGTTTTTCTGGTGCTTCCAATGATGGTTGATGTCTCCATTGAATTAGATCCAAATAAAACAGAAATGAGAAATGTAGGATTAGGAATTGTTCATCACTGGAGAAAGGGCCATCTCAAAGGCAAAAGTACAGAGGCACAAGCCTTAATTGCCACAGCCTCAAAAAAAACTAAACATGGTTGCAGCCTGAAGACGTGTAATGTTCAATCCTGTAGCTTAAGTCACAATGTCACACTTATCTTTTTTAACAGAATCACTGTCATCAAAGATTCTGTGATGATATAATTTTAGAGAGCAATGAAAGGTTGCATGAATTTAAGGCCACAATCTTATCTGTGGTCACAAAAATACAGTATAGGAATCTAGGAAGTGAAGCATCATTTTTGTAGTCCATTGTATATTCTCCGCTGATTTCCCCACACTCCCGTTGATGCCCATTCAGGACTTTGAGTTAAACACTTTGAGACACCCTCGCAACATAAAAGGTGCCTATCAATCTAAATTCTATTGCATCGATTATACTGGAGCATTGAAATGATTTTTTTCTGGCCAACTGATGAACAGATTCGGATATGGACTGTTGGGTTCCTGGTGAAGTTGGAAGCTGATGAATCTGAGGTGGTTTATCAAAAGAATGTTAAGTAAGGATAAGCGTTGGTGAATTTGGATCTCGTAATGACTTCCACAGAGGGTGGTGTTGGGATGTTAGGGTGCGATTAACAAGATGATGGGTGCCACTGAAGGTCATTAGCGAAGAGGGATTTGGCCTTGTAAAGTTGATGCATTTTTTTTTACCAAGTGTAGGATAAATATTTATAATTAATATTGACAAAAAAAAATGATTTGACATGATTAGATTTATTACTGCAATGTTTAAACATATTTAACAGCCAGCGCAGTGTGTGAGCTAAAACCTTTAACAAAAAAAACACAACCAGCCAAGGAGATTAAAATTTCCCTGAACCCATTGGCAGTCTAAAGGTTAATATTGGGCTTTGATTTTGAGGACTCTCATTTGCAATCTTCTGAAAATAAATTCCAAAATGCTGTGTGAATTAAGCACCGCTCTCACCTCTAGGTTAATCAGGTACTCAACATGTTAGGTTAATATTTTCCCGCTGTTAAACTTGCTTAATTGCACGTGAGTAGTTTGCTAAATTTACCACTAGTGTATAAAACATCATAAGCACGATTTCTCTCCCTCTTCTGTATCCTTGTCTGAAGCCCCTGCAATCCTTGCTGGCAGCTGTAATATATAGGGTAATCTCCATTCCAAAATGCTGGTCACTTTGGAATGGAGCAGTCAGTCACAGTGCTAATATACATTCATGCCTCCATGATTTGATCCGAGCACCCAAATTTAAAATACCTTTTTCAAATCCGCGATTACCACTATATGGTGACAAGAGCTGGTCTTACAATTCAATTCCATACTGCGGGGTATATAAGTGATCTACCGCAGTCATAAATTAACTGAGCTCAGGGACTCGAGTGCAATCGTAATGCACTTATAGCTGCTGTTTGGAATTTGGAGGGAAGGGAAAGAGATATTCTTTTTTGTCCAGCAGCTTGTGACAAATTTGGAAAGATTTTCCTTCAAAAGAAAGTAATATTTACATACCGAGATAACCATTCAGTTTTAAGGCTCGCCAGTGAACCTAATGGTATTTAGGACTCTTGACACTTTAATGCTTAATGTGTGTTCGGGGAATGTTAAAGGAGAAAAATGGAAATACTGCTCACATGACATATTGGTTGATATTAAATTACCCTGCGTGATTTGATTAGTCCTCATTGAAGCTAAATAAAAATTTGTAAATCTTTAATCATTTTAATTTTAACAATCCATTCTCAGATGTAGAATACACAAAAGAACATGGTGACATGCTGTGTTTATTTCACTCATGAGGAACACTTTAATAATTCCTGTATAACTTTATCTCTCCTCATTATCCGATCTTCCACATTCATTAAATAACCCAGTTTATTGTGATGCTCCAGTTCCGAACTGCCATCAGAAATAGCTATTACATACTATGTTAAATCTCAAAGGTGTTTCATTTGTTAGTCTAAATAAATGATTTCAGTTGCAATAGAAAGTGCATAGCCTAGGCTGTGACTCCTGTACAGTGCTGTGGGGGGTGTTGCATTACTGGAGGTGGCATCCTTCAGAACAAGGTCCGACCTGCCTGGGCATTGAAGATCCCACTATTCAAAAAAGGAGTTTCTCCCAATGTTGTGGCTAACAATCTCCCCTAAATAAAACTGGTCAGTCATTTCATTGTTGGACACTGCTGTGTGCAAATTGCCTGGCACGTTTGCTCACAAAATAAAATAGTCATTACAGTAAATCCAAGGAGTGTTATTATCTTCCACTCCCACCCCCCCCCCCACCCCACACTGTCAAGAATAATAATAATAATACTTCTTGCATTTGATATAGCATTTTTTTTACATCTTCTGGACGTCTCAAAGCGGTTCACAGAATATACAACAACAACAAAATTACTCTTGTATAGCGCCTTTCATATCAGAAGGATGTCCCAAGGTGCTGAACAATGAGCTGTCTTAAGGTATATGGAATAGGATATTCATTTGAAGTGTCGAGGGATGTACACTTGGTTAGAAAAAAGCAAAATGTGAATTTCTGAATTTTTTCATTTAAATATTGGAAGTAATGATGAAGGTTCACCTATTATACAAAGCATTAAACAGTATTTCATTGTATTTACAATTCTATCAAAGCCTGCACTATGTAATTGGAAGAGAATGAGTGGCCAGATTTGTGATTTGCACAACTGGATTATGTCGCAATGTATGAACCTGTGAGTTACTTTTTTGAAATAATGGTAATGAGCGAAAATTCTAAACATCTGTTTTTTATCACATTTTTACTTGCTAAATGAATGTTTGGGATTATATATTAGGCAAAGACAAGCAACGCTTTGTTTATTTTGTTACCTTATGTATATTGTATATAAGGTTATCAAAAAATAAATTTCATGCAACACTGCCTGTAATGAACTCCATCCTTCTTGCAAAGATCTGTTTAACTTCTTGATAGAAAAAATTGTTTTTCAAAGAAATTATGAATCCATCTCCAAGCTCTTGAAATAAATCTTGCTTTTACAGGTTGCCTCATGTTTTCTTAAAGCAAGTTTGGATAAACACATCCTTATTGGAAATATGATCATGCTGTTATGCTTACAAAATGTTAAGAGATTAGAGCAGCTCTTTTTGAAACCTGTTATTTATGGTTATTTCTACTATAATTAGATTATATGATATTGTTGCAAGTTCCAAATCACACATCATGACATTTCATGTAAGTTTGGTGAATACAGTCGATATATCAGATAGACATTTTTAACTCAGGATCCTGACGGTGATCAAACTGTCATTAGTATAACTTCCTGAACTTGGAAAGCATGATATCTCCTTTCTCGTTGCCAAAACAAACTCCGGAGCAGGTATCAACAAGCATCTGGATTACCCAATACAAATACTCACACTGGAAAGTACATTGTTAGGGCGACTACAAACAACAAATAATTACTTACATGGGTAAATCACACATCGTGGTGCTTTGGTCAGAGTCATTAAAGAATTGGCAATCCATTTTCAACAGCTTCGCTAGCGGAGTCAAAAGTTCACCGTCAATTTTAAGGTATACAAATCGGAAGCAGCGGAGTGGTCAATTAACCAGTTATATATTACATGATAGATGTAGATACATATAGATGATAGATGTAGATATGATCAATCAGTTAACTGTAGCACACTGTAATGTGTAGGGCATTCATTTCCATGAAGGCAATATTTTCTTCAGACTAATTAAGATAAGATTTAAACAAACTGAAGATGACCTCGCAGTTTTTATTGCCTTGGTAGCTAGTTGTTGAGGTGATGTTACTCCCAAAGTTAGGGTCGCTGCTCGAGTAGCCTGGTGGTGTATCATAAATACTATACCAACAATGAGAAATTAGGTTATAGGCAGGAATAGCAACTATTTATCTTCATAGTTATCAAGCCAATTGGACATATGTCAATAGATTCTGCGTCTATCTGTATCAAAACAGCTGTTTGTATCACCAGCTGCACAAGAAAGTTTTTTGATAGGTTTTCAGATTGTTTAATTGCCGTTGTGTGCAATAAAACAAGCTTTTTCATTGCACAGTCCAAAAAGTTACGTTTCCTTTGGAAACCTGGAGCGTGCACACCAATCTCCAATAGCCACAAATCTGGCCATATGTGTAGGTCTGTGTCAAAAGCTGTATGATGTTTTGGCAAAAAACTATGCAAAACGAAAAGCTTAAGGGTACAGTATGAGGGTACAGTACCCTCATTACCAGAGTGAAAGTGTTCTAGTTCTCTTGTATCAGAATGTAACAATTTGAGGTAGTCTGTAATGGACTCTCTTATAAGCATGTATGTATTACATACATTCTACATCCCACATACTACATCATACATCGTACAGTACATACCACATCATACATCATACATATGTACAATGTTATAGTTGGTAAGAAGAACACTATCTTATCCCTTGATTGTTGCTCTAAAGTAGAGCACGAAAAATCGTAGCATTGGAGAAAGTGATATTTCATCATCATCATAATAATATGGGCAACGTGGCATGAAATGTCACAGAACTTGCAACATTTCAACCAGCTCTACATCAAATATTCTTCCAAAGTTCACTGGGAATTTGAAAGGGCCGAGAAGATTTCAAAATATTTTTCACAAAGCAGATCAAAATGAAATAACTCATACTCTAGGTCAGTGTTTTGTTAAAGAATGGAACTGTACAGATGCCTTTATGCCCCATTAATTGTAATACAGATAACGGTGCCAAAAATAATGAGCCATGCAGGGTATGGAGCAGAAGGCCTTGGTAATTTTCACTTTGTAGTATGAATTAACTGGATAGACTGAAGTGTGTGAGCTCATATATGCAGAACCAGAGGTTGTGGGGGGAATGTAATGGAAATACCTCTGCGCTCATTTTAATTTGTCCAATCTATTTTCAGGTGCACTGTAACTGGGCATTTATTTCATTCAGACGTACTCATTGAATGCTCTTTAAATTAAAAGCTCTTTGCATTAAAGGAATGTTTCTGCAATTGCAAATGCAATTTGATGTGCTGAAAGCATGTTAGTATATTGCATGGTACAAGAGAAAGCTGGCATTCAAAGCAAAGTCTGCTACTAAAAATCCACACTGGCTGGAATACATCTCAGAAGGGAAACATTTATCTTCATACAGTCATTAAATTCAGTGAATAGCATTATATTCTAACTGCCAATATGCTCACCCTATTATAGGCAGAGCTGTGGAAGACTTTGAACTGTAGTCGGTGTCACAAAGTGTTTTTGTGAACAATTAGATGTACAATGAAATATTGATCTCTAGAAGAATCACACTGGTCTTGTAAAGCAGAGACAAGTATTCACTGAAAGGGCTTTGCTTTGTATAGCTAGCAACGAAACTGCACACACAATAAATATTTAATAAGAATTCCCTTCTGGTGGGATTTGTGCCCCGTAGCATCTCATTACCATGTCTCGGAATAGCATCCTCATTGGCACTTGCTTAATTACTTTCAGAAAGAGTCGAAATGTGCGGCTGCTGGGATCAGAAAGTGATTAAACTATCTGGCAGGTTACAGTGTCCCTCATTATGATCCTCATTTAGCACTTCCTAATGGATTTACATTTTTACCACTCTGATTTAATTTTTTTTGCCTTCATTCCCACAAAAGCATGAGTCGACAATGAGCAATTAATTCCTAATGAAAGGTGTCTCTCAGTCCCTCTCAGCAGGCTGTCAGGGGTGATTGGCACTGTCAGCAGCTCAGCAGTAAAGTATGCTGTAATGTGACAGATTGCATTCTGCAAAATGCTAAATGAAAAGTGAGGATTTGTGATTTCCATTGCCCACAGCTACATTTTTGACAGGTTTGACATTTGGTGCAATAAAGTACGCAGAGGATCTGAGCAGCCCCTGCTGGTTGGCAGAAACTATCACAAATTCTAGACATTCATTCATTCATTTTTGTCTGCAGTTGGCACTATTTAGTTATAAAAGTTCAGGTGGTCGAAGCCATCAGTCTTATGCAAGGTAGATTTGAAAGGCATAAGATTGCAGTTTTCTATGTTATATTGATTTTAGCACTAGGAATTCGTGAAGAATTAAATCTGCTTTTGAGTGCTGTTCTCAGTTGTATTTTGTCTCCCCAACACGTAATGTGACCGTATTGAAGTGAAGTATTAAGTGTCTTGTTTCGAAACAAGTCAGCAAGCATCTCTCTGGGAATGCTCGCTGAACACCTTGCTCTAAATTGGTGACAGCATAACTTGAGGCAGTGAAGTAATAATAATAATCCTTGAATTTGGCTCAGTTAATGATGACAGATCAGATTAAATTATCATGTCAAAGTTTTCACAATATCTTCATATTTTAACAAGTCACATTTTTATCCATCAGGGTACATTTAAATAGTTACCTGTTTAGAATGTAATACTGTAGGGTTTTTTTTTCTTTTGATAAAATAACGCATCTCGATATGGATTTGAAATCCCATTTTTTCTACCTACAAATATGTTTTTAACATTGTTTCCGTAATTACGTTGGAGGTCAACTAAGTGAAGCAAGAATAACTCTGCCTTTACTGTTTGTCAAAGGCAACAATTTCACATGGTCACAAGAGAGGTTCAATTGAAAATCTATTTCCTTCCTGCCATCCAACCAGACTTCCCTTTATAGTATCCAGCTGTTTCTTAAATGAGTCCAATTCTGGCTTCAACCATCCTTCCTGGTAACCTTGTGTGTAAAGAAATGCTTCCTGGTGTCTACCTTAAAATTGCCTTTTCCAATCCCCAACCCAATTCAGTAATTAATGAAACGTAAAGAGGAAAGATGATCGTATTTTGGAATTCTCAAAGTAGGCGTATGCCGGGACAACTTGGTGAGTCATTGTACATGAGAACTGTGCAAATAAAGGATGCATGTATAGAATGGATGGGCTCCAGGGCAAAGCAATTTGTGAATGTTTACACCTGTGTTTGCAGAGAAAACGAAGTAGTTTCTGCATATAGAGGTATTTTATAGCCGGATTTCTGATTTGATTTTCTGATGTTTTGCTGCTATATTGTGGAGACTCTGTGAAGACTGTATAAGCTGATGTTGGATGTTGCGTGTATTTTGCAATAATTTCTGAAATATCAGAAAGGAAGTCTACTGTGATTGTGTAATATTTATCTATCTCAGTGCTCTATCTAAAGTGCTCGGCCCCCACAAAAAAATGGGTGCATGTTGCAGATGATGAATGCATTAACGGGAAAGCCACATACACCCAGCTTGGTTTAAGTTGAATTAAACCCCATCCTGCTCGTTGCTGATTAAAGTCATAATTGAACTGTAACAGATACAATACAAATGTACAATGGAAACTACATTTACACTTAGCCCTTTCAATGCTTGAAGGACATGCAGATATGTCAGGGTGTAACTACAGTTGGTTATTAAGTATCGGGTCCTATGTTCATCTGACTTTTCATTGTCCATTTGTGCACAACAATAACATATCCATGGGCAAGAACATCGTTATGTGACTCGACCTCTCACCCCACCCCTCTGTCCGGTCACTCAGTGTCCAGCACCAAATGGCCAAATATTTTACTCCGTGTGAAAAGGTGGTTGATCATTGCAATTGTCGTTGTTGTTATTATTGTTAATTAAGAAATCTAGAAACTACTTCACGGAATCCAATTCGAAATCAATCTACTATCAGAGAAAGCTCCCTGGTGTCAGATTGACATGCGTAAAGTACTTCCATTATCAGGAGCTCACTTCTTAATTAAGAAATCTGTTAAGAAATGCTATAAAATCGACCTTTTTGTTTGGTTATTGCTAACTCGGTGCAATAATATATTTCACGCTACTAGTAAAATAGTTAATTATTGCAGTCGGTTGCCTGGAGCCAAAATGATCTGAGGAGGAAATCCATTTGAGAATTTCTTTTGCAATCTACCTGATGCTTTCGAGCATCCAATTTCAGTGTGTCTGGTGGAGGAATTAATTGAATCCCGGCTAGGTCTGTGCACCTATTTTCATAGAGTTATTCACAGAAACGTATCTGGTGTATTTTATGATGTTGATGGACTGATTGGAACAGAGGGAGATGTTCTGCAGATATCTGATCCATGGTGACACAGTGGGAAAAGTGTCTGGTTTCTTTTGTTAGAAATTCTGACCAGCAGGATTGACTTCTGACCAGCAACGCGCTCGTGTGAAACCCAAAACTATACGCTCACCATGACCATTCATATAGTTACTGCAGCTATCAGAAACACTAACACCTCCATCATCAACACAGCTTGCTTCAATCTCCAGGCTCAGCTCTTCTGCCATAGCCCACAGTTTCTGCAGCATACAGGTGGTACAGAAATGCGATATCCTGCTAGCTGTGAGTGAATTGTCAGCTCTTTCTCGATGCGTACTGAAGTTTAGTGCTCATTAAAGTCAGACGAAACTGCTTGAAACAAAATGTTGTTCCATTTCACATCAATGAGAGAGGCACCCTAGGGTCAGATGCAATACAGATCAACGACCAAAGTGAGATTCTTTATAGTGCTTCCTGCCTCCCCTTTACATACACACCAACACCATTTCTCATTAACTCAGTCATTTTTCTGAACACAGGAGAGAAAAATGTGGCAATTGATTTCACCTGTGACCAAAAATGCAAAAGTAGCTGCTGGTTCTGACTAACATTGGGGCGAAAACGTGTGTGGGGGAGGGAGCAAGGTATAGAATTAAAACAAATTTTAGAAAAATCTAATGATTCTCAGTTCTCAGTCTCACTGAAACTTTGCTTTAGAAATGCTAAATAATCTCTCATTATACCCTCCAGAAAATCATGCGATAGTTCTGCCCTGCTGTAAAGACATCCCCCATCGGCCCTCTACAATCAGTGTAGCCTAAGCTCTCCCACTGACTGTCATTAGCACTGCTTTTGAGACTGTGGCATGCGTTTATAAAAAAAATAATAGATGTGGTGAGTAAAATGTTGCCATTTAATTGCAAGGGGTTCATATCATGTTCATGAACCACTTGAGCTTCATTCTCAGGATCTCAATTCTATAATTAATTGCAGCCTTCTACTTACTCCCAACCATCCTCAATTCTGCATGGAAAACATTATACAATTCACCTTTTCAGTTGCGCATGAACCACTGCTTATTGAATTAAATGCATCCTTCGCATATCGTTCTCGCAAACAAGCAGCATCATAAAGTGAATGCTTGATGAATAGGCAAAATGCCACTGAATTGCTTTCTTCTTCACTGAATGCTTTTCATCGTTCTCACCTTGTACGCCACTGATTCGTCTACATATTCCTCCGAGCAGTAAGGTAACAGCATGAGCTCCAAACTCTTCTGTCTTGCTTTCCCCTGGTGGGTTTCGTTGCCAGCAGGAAGCAAATGGAATCTAATACAGGGCAATGTCTAATGAGATTCTTTAATAAGGAACTCTGCTCCCACTCTATCTTCTTTTGGACTTGAATTCCCATAGTTATGTATCTAATGTGCCAGATGCACTTCCGGTTACCGGAAACTCCACCTGGATTCTTTATTAACAAATCTTTTGTATTCTCCCCCACCCACCTTGATTTATCACCCGCATGGCCATCCTTCTCCCCTCCTTTTTCCCTCCTCTCCTCCCAACTCCACTCCCACTCATTTTGTGATGTCCTCCTGACATGAATAATGCTGTATAAATAATAATAATAATAAAAAATAATCCTAACTTTTGGTACAACTCCTTTGACATTTGGGGAATGTATCAAAGAGCTTTACGGGATACAGTAGGACGTGTAATGATGAGTTGTGTTATGAGAGTGAATTTGTATTTACACTGGGGAAAACGTGAAAGGGTAAATTCTCCTAATGAATTAACCAGCGGAATGCTACAGTACAACAAAAAATCTTGCATTCATATCATGCTCTTCAAGCAGGGTAGCATCTTGGAGGGCTAAGAAAAATGCCCAGAGTTTTCTATTGAGCTGGAGAGAAATGAGGGCTGATCACAAACACAGTACGAAAGTAAAGGCGGAAAGCCAAAGATTTTAAGACACACAATCTATAAGAACTACATAATGCATCTTTTTCTGCTTTGTGGTGAACTCGCAACATTCCTTTCTAACTCCTCATACAAAAACACACTTTGCTTTTGCTATTTCTTTGCTTCAGTAAAACATTTGAGTTACTGGGTTTGGTGAGTGAAAAAGTCAATTCAGGCAAATTAGGTAAAAGTCAAATTTGGCAAGCTGTGAATAATTGTAGAAATATTTTCCAGTGCTCGCTGGAGCTGGGGATCAGCTGGGAGCATTAAATCAGATTCTGATTTATTATGTTTAAAACAAAAACTACAAGGAATATTATTAAGATTTTATTGTTTGAGGGAAAATTCATGTGCCTGATTTTCATAAAACTGAATTTATTTTTATTCTCTGAATATCCTTTGTCTCACCATCTCTAGCATCCCTTAAAATTCTTCTAGACCATTGTTTTTCTTTCTGCTTCTACAAATGTGACAACCTTTATCTTTGTACTTTTAAATTCTTTAAAAATATTCACTTAAATGTTCAGTTTGTTTTCTCGTCTCTGACTGACACACAAATATATGTTTCCTAGCCTGGAATGAATGAATCTACCGTTGAGTATCGTTATAGATTACAACAAAGTAAATCTGCATGTGAGGTAACATAAATACCATAGAACCTTATTTCACTGTTAAGAATGATACAATTTTAGGGGGCTTTTAGCAGTGATTTTTACAACACATTGTGAAATGACTGTGAAGTTTCCTTGTTTAATATAATACTAAGTCACGTAGATATAATAGATTCATCTTCAAGACACTTGAAAATATAGAATCAAGAAAAATAATGTGGGCTAAGATGAAGCCAATTAATAAGTAGGGCTGAGCAAGAGACTAATTGAGCTAAATCTAACAAGTATTTTCGAGTGGAAACCAATTTAATGATCTCTGCAGTTGATACAACAACTAGGATTTATACCCCTTCACTTGGGGGTAGTGTCTCTGTGTGTCTTATCGTTTCATTGAGATGTCTGTCTTGAAGCACATCGCAGGATTTCACAGTGCTCTCCCAGCACTGCACTGGAATGCTAGCTTAGATTTAGAGTTCAAAGTCTCTATGTGTGGCTTGAACCCATGACTCATGGCCGAGAACGCTGTTAACCTTACCAGACTGACACCTGCAAGCGAGCAGATTTAAATCTAGCAAATATGCTTCACCAACATTTTTTTAAAAAAAGGGGTCCTTACAAATCATGTCCGTCAGAAGCGACTGATTGCTTTATAGTTTGCATTTTTAGACTCTGATAGGGAGCTGTATTTTTCTTTTCAAGACATCCCTAATGCCTTTTGTCCACAGCAGGGAAGAGTAAATCACAAGTGCTGTCAGAGCATTATTACACGGCATCATTTAGAATTTAAGTAGCCTCTTTCCTGTAAGAGGCTTCTTGGTGCATTAAATATGTACGAGTTCTCCTAAAAATACTGAAAGAAACATAATTTTTCAAGTTACACAGCAGCAAATTCATTGAAAACTTTGTGAACAATGCACCGCACATTCGTACGGTGGAATGAATAGGAAAAATGTTTTCCTTTATACAAAATGTTTGAAAGAACTTACAAAGGCGAAGGTGATGACCCATGGAAAATCCTGTCAGTTTAGAGACAAATTGGATGAATGTAAGATCTGACAGCTCTATAGGGAAATGACTCATTTAAATTCTGTTTCCGTGCATGCAAACATTCAATAACTATTCCAGCATTTATAAGCACTTCTGACATTCAGATTAAGATATCATTACAGTTGTGTTTGGAATGGAAAATGGAAATGTAATCAAGTGGGGTGCTATTCTATTTACCCTTGTGTTCAAAGGAAGTAAAGCTAAGTCCAAATGTCATTCAAGACTAGAATTTGTATTTGGGATCTCTGACTTGTAATCTATCTTATCAATCTAGTGAGCAACCTACTTCTTTCTGAACCCAGGATTTATAAAAAGCTTATCAAGTTAGTTAGTTTTCTTTGTTTTGAAAGTGATGGGAATCTTAAAACTGCACCTTGAAAAAGAGAAGCAACAACACTTGATCAATATTACAAACAGGATCAGAAAAATAGAGGTAATTATCCATAAAATTGGTATCACACAATATTGGTTTTATAAAGCGATAAGAAAAGTAACAGATGTTTCCCTCTCAATACAATGTAGTAGATCTAGAGTAAGAGGAAGTTGCGGTACTGTGCATTTTACATTAGATATATCTAAGCTTACAATATAAAGACTATCTTGCCACCTGCAATGAAACCACTAATTGTTGCCTTGCCTCTCGACTAGGACGGAGTTCACCTAAGGAAGTTGTGAGGTTTTTTGCAGTGATGTTAATTTTCCACACAAAATATGATCAAACAAGCAGCACAGCTTAAATTTCCTCTGGGTTCTAGCCAAATATGTGCTTTCTGCATGAATATCTACTTTGTGATCCAAGAAGATAACACAGATGGAAATGGAGAAAGGTGGCCAAATGCTGCAGAAACAAAACTGATCAGTTTTATTGCCCCTGGTTTTATCATTTTGCCCAAATTGAAACAGATTCTTGTTGCTTTTTAAAATTTTTATTGCCATGAAATTATCCCCAGCTTTATGAAATCTGTCTTCCAGGTGGGAATCTTGGGTTCAATTTAAATAATTTTTCAACCTGATATTTTGAAGCTTTTTTTTCCACTTAAAATAAAAGTTTATTTTATTATTGTTTTCTCTAATATTTTCCTTTCTCAGCATCCACCCACTTCCCATTATATATGCTCTCTGCTCCTGGCCTTGTCTCCTAATGCTGGAGTGCGGATCCAGGGCACTGGTTACTTTGTGCTATCCTACCCAAGGACCCACCTGTCATGTGTGATTCTAGGCTTCTTTTAAGTGACCTCTTCCCCCCGCCCCTCTGTCTGTCTGTCTGTCTGTCACACAGAGTAAAGGGATGCTTTATTAGACAAGTAGCAGGAACGTTGGCTTGTTTCCTCCTCCCAGAGCCTCAGGAAGGCCAGAATTTCTTCAGCTGCACCATTCAGCCCCTGGCTAACACCAGCAAACTGAGCGTTGGACCAGCATTCAAATCTGGTCTATAAGCTACAGTTTTAATGCAATATTTCTGAAGTGATCTCTTAATTAGGAAATTCAGAAATCCATTGTACCAAGTTGTGGGAATACAAGTAGAATTCTATAGTGGGACCCTCACTGCACCCAGGGAATTGGCACCTGTACCAGTGGGAAGCTTCCTGACTCAGTATAGGCACGTTACAGACCATTACAACTAAATCAACCTTATTTAACTTTCCAAGGAATATCAGGCATTACATCCCTCAAATTAGAACTTAAGAAAATAAAACCAATGTAAGAGGCTTTATAAACTAATGACCAGCACAAATTTGATGTATGACTCAACATCAATAGTTTACCAAAGAAAATAAACTGTCTGGTTTGGGGCATTATTCCTCGCTTATTCAGGAAGAGGGGGACTGCAAGATGATTGTTTCAAGTGCAATTAGTTGAAACTGCCAAGAAGTCATTTCACTTGTCATCCGGAGAGTGTCAAGTCAAATGATTCATTTTGAGTGTTAATTGGAAGTGTACTCCACAACATTACGAAGGGAATGAGAAGCATTAAAAACTATCATTAACCGCACAAAATGGAACAAGAAGATGGCATATTTCTTATGTCTGAGACTGTCTAATGAGGAGAAAAATACTTGAACTTAACGAGTCTGATTTTTAAAAAAATAAACACTCTTTGCCAGGCTTACTCTGATTGTTGGCAGAACATAGACGTTCTGTTTTCTACAAGGCAGCTTCACTGATTTGAATCATATAAAGAAAAAAGAGACATAAAACCAGAGTTGAGTGAGGTAAGTTATTACACATGTATGTTGCAGCTGCACAAGATCCATAAAATAATATCTATTTTTGCCAGATCAACCTCGGCACTAATTCAAACAAATTGTGAAGTGAATTATTGGCCAGATGTTAATTAGTGAGATACTTCTATCTACATGAAATGGAAACAGTATTGCAAGGAATATATTCTGGGATCTAGATTTTACGAGTTGTCTCCATCTTGAATGTATTTTGAGCTGTCCAGTGCTGCTGCTCAGAATCCCCCTAATATTCCCAAGGGGTATTTGTCACAAAGTTGGGCATTTGTGTAGTTTGTGTAGTTTACTAAATGTTTTGGTAAATATCTTTCCTGATGCATTCAAGTCATCGGCATTCATCTTTGCAAAGCAAAGCAAATGCATTATATCTGCTCCAATTGTTTCATAATGTATATAGATAGTGAACTTTAAAGGACAGGAGCTTCACAATGGATTAGACAGATGAAATAATTCACAATGTGTCATGATATGTGTTTGTGCTGACGATAGGTTGAAAACGAAACATTTCAACATCAATTTAGCAAGATGCTATCTAGCGGTCCATTATCTAACTTATAGCTCCCAGCAAGAAAGTAGACAAGAGTAAAGGTTGAAGGACATGACTCTGGCATTTTGTGTGCAACAACAAATCTAAACTACCTTGGGTTTTGCAATGAAATTGTTTTATATCGTAATCTAGATCTGATTTTTATAAAGATTACACCAAGAGTTTATTGTGGCAAATTCAATCCTCTTCTATGCTGATAGTTACTAAACAACTGATCCAGATTAGTAGGACCTGGTCTCCCCAATGCACATTGTTGGAAGAACAGCAATAGAGGGAAATAGAGCAGAAAGAGTCTTCAAAGTGTCATATTGAGATTTGCCACATAACTGTAACTATTGGAAGGGAGATGTTTTAATTAATTATCCATAAAATATTTAATTTACTACAGCTACAGTTATTAATCAACTGCTTAGCTGTATTACGCCTCTGGTGTACATATTTATATTGATGTAAGAGGGAAAGTATAATGCCACTGACAGGCATGACAGCATTTGAGAAATGAGATATGACAGTGCCAGTAAACACATTTAGTAATTCTGAGGTGTGGGTGGGAAAGACATGTGTCACAAAGCTTCAGATGTTCTACTTTCATGCACAAATGTGCAACAATATTTGCTAAGTTGACTTTATACAAGATAAAATAAAGGTAATTAAGTAATACGGGTAAATCTACCTCATTAGCAGAAATGTCATATAATGTTTTCTCACATAATTTTGCAGAACACTGGGGAGTACAGTATAGTTGGCGTATACATTGGTAACCAAATACTATATGTCTTGACCTGAGGTTAGGTACCGCCAGGCTCTGTTTAAAGTGACTGAGATCACATGAAACCACTTTAGTTCGTATGGGAATTATATTAGTGCAGATTTAATTAGTCTGCACAAAATATGCCACAACCAGCCATAAATAGGGTCAAGTTACAGAATTTTAATTAATCACCTTTAACTGTACAGGTTCTGCACCCACCAACCAGTCACTAATCCAAATCGCAGGAAAATCACAAAAAAGAGTGGGTAGTATATGTTTGTCAAGATCAAATGTCTCTTTCTTTCAGCGAGGATCAGAATGCTCCATTGGGAGTGAAAACTAAGGGGGAGTTACGAGTCTACGATGGGTGAGAGAGTGATTGGAGACCATCAAATAATGGGAGACATTTCAAGTGCTGTCGGTGTTTCAATGGTTTCCTATTTGGGACCATCGGCCACAGTAGCTAGTTACTGAGGAACCAACTCCAGACCCAGCTGTGTAAAGCTGCACACGTCTGTGCTGAGAACAGGAAACCAGTCTGTTTCAGTCATGTATATGCACCATGGCACAAGATATGTCAAAAGCAGGCACATGGTAGGAGTGAGATTTATAGTTAAAAAGAGTAAGATAGTTTGCCAACCAATCTGAACGTATAGAGCAGAATATATCTTTTTTTGAATGCAATGCATCAAAAGCATTGAAAAAATGTTTTAACTTTGTACTAGGGATACCTGACAGGTTACTGATGTGGTTTTAAAAACACAATTTTTTTTGCTTAAACAACAAGCCTTTCAAATTCATTAGCAATGACATTCTGAAAATCATAATTGCGTTAACTTGCTTTACAGAAGCTTTTATTTTAGCTTGCGATGTTTATTCATTTAGGATAACAGCCGGAATGTGGTGAAGGAAAGCTCGATTTAAATTCAGTGGCCATCTGCGAATAACACTCTATAATTGTCGCTATTACGGGAGTTCTGAAATCAAAATGCAGAACCCGAGCACAGTGTGAACGAACAAAACATTTCAACATTAATCACTCGATGGTTAAATGGTGATTTTAAAACTATTATTAATTGCATCAAAATATTTCCGAGAGAACACAGAGACATGTATGTATGCAACACGCCTCGAATATAAATGAGCCTGTATCAAACAACCTGTGCCGGAGTCAGTTCATGTGTGGTAATGTAACCATATGGTTCACGAAGTATTTTCTACATACTATTAACCTCTGGATTAACATATGATGATCAAAACACCAATTAAGCTTCCTTATTGCGGGGCTGATCTGACTACAGTAAGACAGACTGCTATTCTCTGCACTTCAGGACCTTGTAATCAATGAGGATGGGAAATCACAAATGAAGTAGGTTTAAAGCATATTGTGCAGTGCTCAGAATCTCACTATGAACGTACATTTCACAGTGATTTAAGTGAGTGAATGTTACTTTTGGTGACCAATGGCTTGTAACCACAAAGGGAGAATAAGGGATAATAATAATAATAATAATCTGTGCGTTTGATATTGCACCTTTCATATCTGGAGGACATCTCAAACGATTGATTGTAAAATGTAGAGACTCTAGCGTGTATTTGAAGGCACTCCATTGTTGCCTGGTTGGTTGGCCTCTGGATTTAGATTTAAGGGCAAACAACCCTTAAATCCTCATAAACCTTGGGAATTATAAACTCTTCCCCATTTAGAAATATGGCTGCTTAACACCTAACAAGTTCTTTGAATTGGCATTTGCTTGCAAAGGCAAAACATAATTCAGATGTCTGTATCTTCTCGGGGTGTAGGTCATCATATTTTTGGGGGTCAACTTGGAGTCCCATATATTTTTGAGAGCTATCACGATTCTGCCTGGTTGTGGGTTTAAACCTTACTCTTTACACTCGACTTAATCTACAAATCATAACAGAGGAACTTCAATAAATGCAAGATGTATTGCAAAGAGGAGCACTAACATGATCAAGCAATATTTCAGCTGTTGATGCACATCAGGAAAGTTTTCTGTAGAAAATAGACAGAACATTTCTGGTGTAGTAAATGTTATGTGAATCAGCCATAAAGAGAAGCATCAACGTTCATATTTCAGAGGGGAATGTGAGCCACACACAGGCCAAGAGAATGACAAATTCCAGCTGCTTGCATCAGAAGGAAATGCCTGCCAGTGACTAGTGAAATGTATGCAAGTAAAATTGAAGGAATTATTACTTTGTCGGTAAAACCCAAATGCTGAATGTGGATGTCTTTCCAAAAAAACAGCATGGAGAACTTCTGTTGTGGAGTTCTGGAGCTCAGTGGATAGAACACTCGCCTTGCAAGCGAGAGACCTGGGTTTGCTTCCAGGCAGGGCAAAACCTTGGGCAGGTTTCCTTATTCCACACGTCTGATAATAATCCGTAAAAAAAAAAAAAAAAATTGGTCACTTCAATCCAGGACTGTGTGTGGGACACTGCTGTGTGCAATTCGCTGCCACAAATATAGTCAATTTCACCCACAAATATACCGTCAATTCAGTTTACAGTATATTCTGTGAAGCGTTTTGAGACGTCTAGAAGATGTAAAAAGCGCTAAACCAAATGCAAGGATTATTAAATGAAAAACAAACATTTCAAGGTCTGAAATCGTTTAAAATTGCTCTAAATACAAAAAGGCGAATGAAAAACAACAGCGGCAATGTAGCATGCCTTTTTTTCCCCACACAAAAAAGACAGAAATGCCTTTTGCCAACTGCCACCTTGGCAAAGCAATGAAATGAACCAGCAATCAAAGTATCCCAGAATACTGGTCAAACTGCCCGAAAACTTTTACCTTGTGGAGATTGGTTTGTGTGAATTGTATCTATAATATCTACAAACGTAATGAAAACCACATACTGTACAAGAAACAGTGAAAAATAGGGATACGACACATGAAGGGGCTATTTACTAGTTATTTTGTTGACCCTTTCAATGCTTACTCATGTGTTCTTCCATAAAGGGTGGGAAAATTCCGCATTGAGAGTTGCGGTCGGTGGCAGCCCTCTTGCCTCAGAGTCAGATCGACTCTCTAGGCACTTTAAACGATGTGTTGTTTGGTGGTCCTCTCAACATGGGCATCATGCTGTTTGCTGAGTGAGCCCCTACTCTGCCTGTTTGAAGCAACAGCTGTTAAAATGATGGTGCATAAAGTCCCATGTTGGAAAAAATAACGGGTTGTGGCACTGGTGATTTTGCCTGATGGGATGATACAATTGAGCTTTTGGAGACTGATAGAGTTAGAAAGTATTGTCTCTGGAAAATCTGATGATGTCGGTTGATGTGTAGAAACAGCTTTTGTTTACCAATGCAACAAAGTAATTAAAGGACGTGATTGTATAGATTTAGAAAATGTGTCATAGAACAGCTAACATGAAGCCTTTTTTTAAGTTTAAATAACTGCCTGAACTAAATACTAATTGATATATTTATGTCACGAGCAGCATGCTTTGTACAATTACCAGGCACTCTGAAATATTTAGTCGAATTGCAGTAGATCTGGCAAACATCTATCCAACAACTCCCACCGAATATTGCCTGTGAATAAATTCAACTATTGTGTCTTCAGCATATATTACTTCCCTCAGGGTGTATGTCCTTCTCTGATAGATGTATGGTGTCTGAATGTAATCTTCTTCTTGGCTGTCTATTTGACGCTACTGATATTTCTTCCCGACATCCTGACAGGTTCTTCTATTGCAGAAACACATTCAGTCACTGAGCAAACTAAGTCCATGCTTTATTCTAACCTCCAGAGTTTTGGTGCTACAGTAGCACAATTTGATGGGCTTCCTTTTCAGACCTTCGTAAGCAATCAGATCCATTTCCTGCTCAGTAAATTTGGCCTTCCTTAACATCTTAACATTTTCCACAGAATGAGATACAAGTATAACCGCCCATGAGATACAACAATAACTTGCATTTATATTGCGCCCTTCACACAGGGTAGTGTCCCAGAGTGCTTGGGAGATATAGGACCCCAGTGTGACACTTCTTTCTTCTTGCTAGTTAAACAAATAATGAAGCCAAATCTTGCCTCAAATACTCCCAGCAGTAAATTAAAAATCTATGGGATCTTAATGAAATGTGATTAGATATAGTTTTAAGTTTTAAAATCTTGAATAAATACATTCCATTTCATTCTCAAGTGTTCCTTGTCACCTCCAGTCACAATGGGTTGGAAAATGTGTTAATGAGTATTGTTGTAATTAACATATCACATGTCTCAATCGTCACCCTAATGTCTTGGATATTATAAAAATATAGAGCAGCATTAAAGTTTTGACAATACGATTTAAGGCGCATTTTCATTGTAAACAATAAATGTTTCAAAACCATTCAGGTTGATCGGGGATTTAAGCAATTCATTAAATTGCTATAAATGATAACTTAATGCACATCATATCATTTCCTTTATTGTTAAATGTTGAATCATAGCCAAATCTAATTAAGATCACTTTTTAAGAACATCATTACAATTTAATTAAATTTGTTAACTTTCCTTTTAAAAGTGTCATTAGTTGTACATTTGCTAGAAGTGTACTTTAATTATGCTGTTTGTGACAATATAACTTAGCCCTTTTAAAGGAAGTTAAAGAAATGTGTCATTTAAAGGAAATTGTTTATTAAAGATAGAATGCATGGTTAACTAGTTATCTTTTTATAAACGTTAATCTGTTCAACTTCCATATTTCATTGCATTTTAGCAGAAAATGAAGTTACATTTTTCTAAGCATAAATATATCTAATGCATGTTTGAAAACAGTATTCTAAAAGCAATGAGTTTAATGGGAAAGAAATATACTTAACATCATTTTAATGACTTCAATAACAGAGTGTTTAAAAGCACTGATAGAATTAAAATGGTAATAACCTTACCTTTAATTAAATAGTGGGCGAGGTGGTAATATTACATTGATAGGTTATTTTACATTCTCCAAGTTCAGATTTTTATTCTCTTGATATCCATTTAATTATTTTGTTAGTGATCTACAGGCAATGGAAGTGTTTAATGAAGTTAAGAGGTGCAAGTGTGGGCTGTTGCAGAGTTTGGCAAGGTCCATTCTGCAGCGGATAAGACAATGACACCTGAAATGGGTTGTATTATTGAGGGTCTTCTGGGGAAGGAAGGTTGGTGGTGCGATCATGGGGGAGAATAAATGCTGAAATGAAATAAATACATGAAAGAAATCTGCTAGTAATATTTCTTGAAAAATATGTGAAGTGCCATTTCGTAGTACTTCTGTTTGGTTGAAAGTTGTTCCCTTGCAGTTAGTGATGGAACAGGATATACAGTGCATACTGAGTCTTTTCTGATGTCTGAAAAGATGTTCAAAGTGAATAAAGTGGATCTGGACACTGTTGTACTGCACACTTGAGATTTTTAAAGCATATTAATTTTTTTTCACGTAACCTGCTTTTCCATTAGATTTTGTTTATATTGCAAACTTGGACTCATTTTTTATGTGGTTGTATTTCATTGCTTACAAAGCAAACAAAGTGCTCAATGTGGGACTAAACACAAAGGTCTTATTCTTATGGATAAAGGGTTTAAGGGATATGGGGATAAGGTGGGTAGGTGGAGTCAGATTAGAAGATCAGCCATGATCTTATTGAAAGGCGGGGCAGGCTCGAGGGGCCGAACGGCATACTCCTGCTCCTAATTCTTATGTTCTTATGTTCTTATTCCTCTCTTGTCAGTAGATTTACCAGCCATGCTGCTGTCTACTTATCCTGGGAGTTTACCATTTTTCATCACCTAAAGAGATTCCCATTCTCAGACTTGGCTCAGTCATTTCCAGCATTGGAATTTGATTTGGAAGTTCCTTGAGATTAATTTGGTTTTATGGTGCCTTTGAGTGACACCTCAGTACTTTAAATACAGTTGTACAGTCTTGCTGAGGAGCTGCCTCATTGATCTAAATAGTTCTACAGAAATAACACACATCCAAATTTATCTGCAAGTGACTAATTAGATGGCTATGTAGCTCTGAATGATGTCTACATTTTGCCAGTGTTCACACCAAGTGTCGTTTGTGACACCTATGAAGCTTGACAGACAACTCCTGACAGGTGAGTAGCTGGATGACAAGAGTGAATGTCTGCATTTGCCTAAGCAGGAAGCATCTGTCAATCACAGAAAATTGAAAGGATATAATAAGTGCGGAATGCGATTCAATAAAGAACAGAGGAAATCGAGATGTAAAGATATTTACTTTTCTAGCAATAGGAAGGCTGGGTTCATATTTAGGAGCAACCTCATTTTTTTTCTAAAAAATAGAAAGAACTGATGGGTTCATAACAGCAAGTGCTTGATACATATCACATCAGTCTACTTTGCTGTATACATTCTTCTTGTTCCTTGTGTACAGACCTTCTCTCCGCACCTGCAGTTAGATTATCTGCACATCATCCTAAATAGGCAGAATATTGTACCACAAAACCATCATACTCAACTCTGCTTCAATAGTGTTTCAACAGCACTTTTGCTCTTTGTATTAATCAATAATCCACATGTCACTTCTTATCCCATTACCTTCTTGTTCGGGTAGTTAACATCACCTTTACCTGCTGTTTAGTTCTATATTACTTAATGAAAATGTTGGAAGGTAACAGTGTTTTCCAGCTGAATTTGAACCTAAAGGATTGAAACCAGGCCTATCTCTGACATCTCTCTCTCTCTCTCTGCTTATGTTGGTTTGAAGTGCTTGAGAGGAACAAAGCTGTTTCAGCATGTTCGGATCTGATGTTACTCTGGTGTTCTAAGTCTGATCGTGTTATTTCTTACTCCATGCCCAAATATGGTAAAATTGTACCATATTATAATGTTTAAAACATAATTTTAATTGTTACCTTGAGCACAAGGTTGAAGACAGTAGCAGATTTTTTTGTTGTTGAACCTACCTAAGTTTCCCTCAAAAAGATGTGTTCTTGCATGTCTTACTGTATACCACCATGCACCTTTCTTGTGTGAAATCAGACTGCTGTTAATTACATTTTAATCAATAGTAAATTGTATCCACTAGATTGGTACCCAACATGATCTACTACAGCTTGGAGTTGCTTGCTGTTTTTCCATTAAATCTTATCAGTTTCACAGAGCTGCTTTGTTATATTTAGTGCATCAGGTAATTCCTTTGTTGGGAAGGAAGCTATCTGTTGTTGGACGTGAAACCATTATCTCAGCACTGGAAGGGACATCTTACTGCTAAGCTACTTACTGATGCTCTTTATAGCTTGTTGCTCTAAACTCTTTTAACAATACATGTATTCTCTTGTGGATTTCTGCTGATAATACATCAAGCCTCTTCCTGGTTAGGAAGTTATCTGCTCTTCAAACTAAAGCCACTATCTCACCACTGGAAGGCACAGTGCATACCATTA
Source organism: Hydrolagus colliei (assembly GCA_035084275.1). NCBI lineage: Eukaryota > Metazoa > Chordata > Chondrichthyes > Chimaeriformes > Chimaeridae > Hydrolagus > Hydrolagus colliei. Next base: position 14,020,954 of record CM068754.1, read on the forward strand.
ATCCACAAAGCTAATGATGCACTCTCTTGTTCCCAGTCATTGCAGTAAAGCTATTTATTCCCTCTGTTTTATGATGCTGCAATACAGCAGATCTTTTCCGTTTAGTTGGTAATACTGTATAATGTATTTTTTTCAGTGTTTCCATTTCCAGCCTTATACAGTTTAATATCACGGGTTGTTTTTCTACAATATTCCTGAAACAATTTGATAGCTTGTTTGTCAAAACCATTATTATTTCTGGTCTCGCCAGTTCCGTCTACCAGCAGATAGGAAACAATTATGAGCTTCAAACTGTAGGAATTTAATGTGATCCATAATGAATCTCATCACAAATATTCAATCTTGATCACATCTCATACCCTTTTAAATTGTAAGGTGCCTGGCTCTTTAAGAAATATTTACCAGATGAACGATGACCTAACTTATTATAGAGTGTCAGTTTTGTTAGTGGTATGAAATGTTGTAACCTGCTATATACGAACATAAGAAATATGAATTAGAGACCAGTCATTCTTTGACACTGTTTCACCATTTAATCTCCACGAGTAAAGAACACCTTAGATTGTATTTATCTCCCTCCTTTATTTTGCCTGTTCTGTTTCATAAGGCTTTAGTATTGTGATTACAGAGCAATGGCTATCAGGCAAGCAGCACCATATATTTGAGTTCCCAATGTATCTTGTTTCATACGACCAACCAATTTCCCTGGTAGTCTATTGGGTTTAATACAAGTGAGTTTCTTGGTCTAGTTGTTACGCATTCATCCAAGCTCCCGGCAGTCTAATATTATGCATCCATCTGTTTAACTTAGCTGGCAGTACATTGGCTATGCATCCAACCTCTGCATTCATATTCACAAGAACTCTCGTAGGTCCAAAATGCCTCAGTTCACCAGTGATCCAGAGATGTTCAACCTGATTCATATCTTGTCATTGTTTCATCTTAAATCAGATTTTGGATTTAGATCAGTGGAAGAGATAGTTGGAATGAAAACCATAAGGGTGTATAAATGTTTGTCTGGACAAACAATGCCAGCAATGTCATCATGACACACAAATTAGCAAAGTAAATCCAATCTTCTTCCACTGGAAAATTGCTCCTTTCATTCAACAGTGAGATGTGGGCATAAACAGTCAGTCGAAATGTGATTGACTGATACAGAAACCTCCTCAACCTTTGATGAGAGCATCTGCTGGCTTTAAACCTGCTTCAACTCGTTTCTCATGAATGGTCACTTGTTTAACTTTGTGCGTACATTTCTGAAAGGAACTTGCTTATTAATGTGTCATATATACCGCTGGAAGCAATTTTAAGTTGGTTCCCAGCAGTAAAGAAATTTGGAGCTTTCGCATTGCCTGCTCTGAAATCGTGTTCACGTCTGGGTTTGAGGACAGTTCTGGGTATATTCAACTCAGGGGGACATGAAGTGATCCGCTAACTGGTGATAAATCGGGGGGGCAGTTGTGAATGTTACATTAATAACATTTAAGATCATCTATTGAAAGTTCTCTGGTGTCTAAATTCTACCGTAGGGACGTGATCAATTGCTCGACTTAAAAACATCCGCTCAATATGATGTAGGGATGAAAGTTCAGCAAGAATCTCTTTGTCACTAAACAGGATTGATATTTTGTTGATTTTGCTTCAAATTGATGCAATAAGTACCATAGAAATATGACATAACATAAGGGCACTCTCTCTGAAACAATTGTGGCATTCAGTTCCAGCTTAATGCTTTCTCAGCAAAGTGAACATGTTCTCTCAATAAAGAACCATAAGAATGTACTCAGGTCTTTCACAAGCTAGTAACTGGTTTATCCTCGTCCCTGAATCCTTTAAGCACATTTACAAGAACCTGATATGGAGGCTAAATTTGACCCTTGAGTAATGCTAAGGCAGGGAGTTATAGGTGATTCTGGTACTCTGCCAAGAGCTGTGTTGCTAAGTAACGATATCTTTTGTACATTGTTTTACTTGTGTTATAGAGAAGTTCCGTTTATGGCGCAACCGCACCGGTGTTGGCCACTCGGGGTCAAAGTCAGCTTTTACGATAATGCTATAAAATAACGATAGCTCGCAGGTTATACCAAAGCCCTCCCTGGTCCGATACAGCGATGTGATCTTTATTTACTCCAATCTCAAACATATTTGACAATTTTATTCTAACAGGATTCTATTACAACTGAATAAAATGTACTTTCTGGCCAGCTACACAGTGGAGCTTTATGCTTCAAGTTTTACATTGCACTGCAGCTCCTGAGAGATTTTGAAGGACCACGAGCGTGTGTTTATCCTACAAGGGTCAATCCAAGTCTCCCCTGGAACCAGGAGCATGGAGCATTGGTGCAATTTAGTTTGGCTTCATCACAATTTTTAAGGGGAGAAATTTCACCTGGGTCTAGCTTTATTCGATTCATTGCAAAGCATTCAGAATTTGGCAAATTCTTGAACAGGACCTTAATTTTGAACCTAGTTGTCTGCAATTTTGTGCAAGAACCACAGAAAAGCAAAGCACTTTTGAGACGTTTAGAAGATGTGAAAAGTACTATATCAAATGCACGGATTATCATAATTATTATTAAAAACAGATTCAAAGTTGATCTCAACAAATCAACATTTGCCTAATTCTGTTAAGTAAATGCAATAATTCTGGATCCAAATGGAATTTCTGCCCATTGTGGCTAGCAATGCACACTATTTTGAATCATTCAAGTATAGTACAGTAATTGTTAACACCCTGTGGTGAAACATTGACGCAAGAATGTTGCTTTGGAATGAGTATCAAATGCATTGAATTGTTTTATCAATAATTCACGGACAACAACAGAAACAAATCGACACTAACTTTGTTAATATAACAGCTCCTGAGAATCCAGTTAGATTTTTTTCATTCATTCGTGCAAAACTCACTCTGGATGTAGATTTTGTTGGAACAGATTGGCTTGATTTGTTACCTGAGGGAGCTCCCATTTGAAAGAGTCTTATTTCTCGTTAAGAATTTGCTGCATTCTGGATGCATTGATTGGCTACAGAAAAGTGACATATAGGATAACCGTTTGTTTGGAGTAGGTTGCAAGGGTAATAACAGTCAGTGAGTTTTGATGAACTCAAACCCAATAGCTGTGGGATACAGCTGTAAAACTAAAACAGAATTTCCTTTGGGATTGGCTTCAAATTATCATTACAATTAGAGAGTCTTCCAACACTGGTCCTTTTCCAAATCATTACTTATTAGATCTTGTTGCAAGATGGTCAATATGGATGAACGACAATTTCCTCTGGATATATGGCTCGCACAAATATTTTATTAAAAGCCTCATACATCATGTCTCTCTACCTTACTCACGACTATTATTACACTTACCTCATGCTGTATACCCATCTGTTAACTGCACTCTGAATCTTATTCAATCATATTTTTCAATAGCATTTTCCATTAATCACCACATGTCCAAGAAAATAACTTGGAACTTATCAAGTTTAGATTGTGTAACACAATTGCTATTGCTATTATGTACAATGAATAAGCAGCATTATATTGGACAAGGTACAGAATAGGATGGTAAATAAAGTTAGGGATGATAATTATTTGTGCGTTGCAGGATGTTTGGTCAATGCAATCAATTTGACAATGGGATTGGTATTATATAATTGAAGTGGGAACAGAAATACAGAGCAAAATGTTGTTCAAGCTGACTCCATTTGTTAACGTGATTTATTTTGTAGGATGCTTAATGACTTTCCCATCGCAGGAAGAAACACGTGATGCAATAAGTAAACCATTATCTCAGCCCAACTGTAAACTGATAAACTGCCTTGCGTCCTTGCCTAGCATATGTATTTTAGTTCATCTGGCAACAAAACCAATACCAGTCCAGCATTAACAAATATTATTCTCCATACCCTGCGGTCTCTCAGCTGCTTTCAGCTGAAACCCTTCAATAAAATCTTGAAACAAAGCAAAAGCTTTCACAGTTTTCATGATCCACGATTGACAAAATAAGAACAAATGGAAGCTCACATAAGCAAAATATTATAGCATCAGGTTCAATCAGATGATCCATCTGTCTTCAGCTCCCCTGACCTTGATTTCGTTCAGTAAAATTCCGAGGTAGAATTTTCCTGCACAGCTGGCAATGAAGTCCACATGGTTCAGCTGAATGCATTGGCAGTCTCCAAGGAATCTCTCCCATCTTTTTTGTGTCAGAGATTTAGAACCAGCTCCAAGGGCGAATTGGAACCCAGCCAAGCTGTCTCGTTAAATCTGTTATTTATTCAGTCACAGTGTGTCAAGATGGGAGAGCTAATTTGAATTAAAAGTGGTTATCACAGCACAAGAACGAGTCATAGATCTCTCCTTTTGCATAGTGATGGAGAGACAGTGATTTGCAAAACAACAAAATAGAGGTTCACTGAGACAAGAGCCTGTGGCTGTAGATCTACTGTTGACGGATGTGACACCAAAATGTTTTAAAGAAATTATATTATCTTGAGTATTTCATGCTCTAAGCTTAATTTACATCAAGGCTATCTATCTGATATGTAGGTGTTTTGTGTGTGGGCTGGTCTTATTATTCAGGGTTCCTTTCTTATTCATTTATTATGTTTGCATAAAAATCTGCCTTCAAATCCAACTGATTCACCTGTCAGTTTAAATAAAAATGTGTTTTGTGTATTGGGATCCCACATGGTTCAAAGATCTTTCTGTCAATAATTTTACATATCCAAAAATTTGATTTTTCACTGCTGAATAGCTTCCTGGGCAATGAACTGAACATGGATAGTTAAGAAATTAACAACTTAAGATCTCATGCTCTACCACTGTCAATTTCTCCGTGACGCTACCCTGTTGGAGGGGTGTCTTATAAATGGTTGTTATTGTTCACCTGTTAACAAGTTAAGAACTACTGTATTGAGTGAATAGAATTCATACGCTAGATTACTTTTGTAGTTAATATTGAGGAATGAACTGCAACACAGCTCTGGCCAGTAGGTGTTGGAAAGGATATCGCTTGGAGTGTCTGAACCTCATCTCCTACTGCAGAAGCCATTATATGCAGAACAAAGACAGCATTTGCTGGCAATCTGTTGAAATACCATTCAAGGGAGTCTTTACATTCAAAGTAATCATTCTTTATATGTCAGCCTGGAGAGTGAATGTCATTGCGTTTTCGACTGGGTGAACCATCATATTCAACCCTGATATTTTGCTTGTGTCTATATATGTATGCTTCCAGTGAGAGATCACAGGACCATACAGTTTTATTTTTCAGGATTATCCAGGATTACTAAAACCAATTGTAAATTCCTCTTTTCACTGAAGCCTGTTGTAGCACACCTACATTGCCCAGGCTAGTAGTAACTAATTCACCACAGAACAGGGATTAAACTTGTGACTTTTCCAATCTATACAGTGCATTTATAGAGCTAAATGTTAAAGTGGAATGAGAGAAAGATACACTCAAGATTGATGGGTAGATTAGTTATTAGTTAAAAATTACTTTTAATACCTTGTTATGAGGTAAAAGAGCTACTGCAGAAAAGGTTAGCATAAAACCCAGCATCTATCTCGGCCTTGATTTATGCTCTCTCTATCTAGTTATCTAGTATATAGAAATAAAGTTTTTGCTACTTTGTGCATGTATGCCTACTTTAAATAAAGATAACAAGAATAAAAATAGCAACAGAACATGATTTAAACCGGAACACATTAACTTATAGTCCAAATGTATTGGTAATCATAGCAAAGGGCTTGTAAAGAAATATTATAAAATGGAAAAATACAAATTCTAATTAGAAATATGGCCTGTTGTATTTTCATGAAGTCTCAAAGTTTATGTGGTCATGAATATCTGGTCATTTAGAGGAACGCTGAATTCATGGAGAATAGCACAAGGTTTGAAATGCTTTAAATAAAAGGAAAACATGCTATTAGAATATGAGATAAATGGCCCATCAACCCAATAGACACCAACCCAACATTTGTGTGAAATACTTTCTGAATAAGTAAACAAGTGTTTCTAGCCCCCTTTTCACTTTGAACGCTCTATCAGTCATTTCTCTTGAACCAAACAATTCTTGTGATTTTTTGCACTTGAAGTGTTGCCAACTGGTTCCCTGTTGATTTAGTGATAGGTCAACAAACGTTTTCCTGACAGCATTAGTGCATGTTTGCTCCAAGACACCGCAGAAGCGAGCAGAAGTATCAACTTGTAAAGGCTAAAGGGTTTCCATGGTCAAGGGCTGGGGTGACTCCTGTACCCTGCGAATCGCTGTGTACTCATTCCTCAGGATAGTGCAATACATTAAACATGTTATGTTGCAAAAGGATGTGGGCTGTTAGCTTGCGGCATTGCTGCAACTATTATTAGGAGGCAGTATTGGAGAGTTTTTCGTATTCGTAACACCCTCAGAAAATGTGTTACGAGATGTGTTGACCTGGCAATGGTCACGTGAATTTGTGAAAATGTAAGGTGATATTTCTTTCCATTGTGCCCTGCATTGATAACAAAGTCTTCAAAAATAACCTCGCTTCTATCAAAATGTTATAACAAATGTGACATTTTGTATAGCTATTCTGCTGTCTTGTGTCAAACGATATAATGCACCCTCTGTGCCATTTTGGAGGAATGGGGACCTTTCTTTTCTAGTATCTTATTGCAGTGGGAAGACCGAATTTGATTTGTTTTGATCAATGGGGAATAATGTTAGGAATACAAGAGAAACTCTCTGTTCTTCTTACAAATAGTGTGAGAGGATCTTTCACGTTCACCTGAACCAACAGAGCGAACCTCACTATTCTCTTTGCACGGGAGCTAAGTGAGTTCACCTGTGCTGAATTCACCTTGTCCTGCTGGCAGTAATGCAGAACACTGGTTATGTTGGACCAGCCAGCCTGGCTTATCAGTAGGACTCAGAGGGGCAGACCGTTGATTGGAAGCAGGAATTCCTCTCACTCAGCTCCTGTTAACCCTGCAAGTCAAAATCCTAACAGGCAGGCTGTCCATAGCTGGACAATCAAATGGGTCCCCAAGCATCTTATCAATCTGTGTCTATCATTTTCCAGGATACATCCATCTGGGGAGAGAGTATGGATTCCATTGAGACACTTACAATTCTATGTGTGGGTGACACAGATATGTGGAACTGCGTCTTGTGTGGATATTCTTAAGTATGGTAGTGCATTTCGACATGCGTTCAAACACGCGACTAACCAGAAAACACCCATCAGTTTTAACATCCAAGAGAGTGTCAGCACAGATTATGAGCTCAACTCATGGTGTCGGGTTTGAACCTACAAGCTTTTGGCCAATTAGCAAGAGTAATACTAACTGAGCCAAGTGACATTTTGCCTGCGTAGTTGCAGTTTATGAAAGTACAGCTGTGCACATCTTTCCTGTTCTGTTTAAATGTACAACTGATGATTCAGAAATCATGTATTTTTGTGGGGTGCATCCCTTCAATCGTTTCTTTCTGGGTTGAGTTGGTTAGAGTGCAGCCAGATTTGTTCACAAGTCATTTGAAATGTGAAACCCAGTCATTGCAGTGTTAGCTCTAGGCAGACAGACACCCCAGAGTGGGACAAAACTAATAACATGTCACAATGCTTTCAATCGTGATTTTACTAATACATGGAGCGTTCAGAGTGGCCACTTTACATAGGTAAGAGCTAAATGGCACTTTCATGCCAGTGTAAATCAGGCTTAAGTGAAGCGTACTAACTGTGATAATTGCAAAATAAAGCACAGAAGACGAAGAAGATGTCTCTTTTACACTTTTGGGGGGGATATCCACATGTTTTCAGAAGCTTCGAAATGAATTCCTCAGGCAGTAGCTTTAGCGTTCACAAAATGTTGGTATACGGATTCGTAACAACCATTTAGGTTAAACAACAGCCCTTTTTACTTGATTACAGCTTATTACGACACTATTTACAGCTCCTCTATGTGTCTAATAACAGACGCCGCTTGGTACAAGATTCAAACTGACATCAATATTGAAAGGTCAAAAGCTGCATTTCATCTGTTTTATTTTAAACAGGAGGTAATTATTTCCATACATTATATCTTTGTAATATGAGAGAACAGCCAAATTAGCTGGGAGGGTGATGTAGCCAAGATGACTTTTTGGGCTGGATAATAAATGTGTGGGTCTATTTGTATAAATGAGCTGTTGCTTTCGTCGAGGTGAACTGGTCAATTTTAAAAGGAACTACAATATGTCATGCAAGAGATGCCTTCCAAAACAATCAGCGCTGGGTAATGAATGTGTAAATCTATTAATACTGATGGTGCAGTAAACATACCTCACAGAAGAATTTAATCTCTTGACAAACCTGAATGTTATTTCACATCGCGAGCTTGTAGCGATTTTGCTTAATACACATTGCAGCAGGCTCATTGCCAGCGTACGTCAAGCTGCTTTTGGAACTCACGATGCCCTGACTCTTAGTTAAGCGAAAGCTCATTAAAATACTTCAGCAATATCCTGGTGGGCTTGGAAGAAGGGATGGAAAGAATGGACGGGGAAAGTGGGAGGAAGAAAGGGAGGGCAGGCAAGAGAAGGTCGAAGAGAGCAATGATTATGAGATAGTAACCCAGCAAAAGGCTAAATTGCTGCACTTTAGCTACATTGTTCAATTCGGAACAAAGGAGCTTGTACCTCACTGATCTGTACCGATGTTATAATCTTTACCAAATAGCAGCGGGGCAGCGTCACGCACTTGTGTCTGCTTATACCATGTAGTTTGGCCACTTGGAATTCGGTCCCCAGGATGCAGAAGTTTGAACACAGAGTTAAGTATCACTTACTAAACTCTGATTATTGCAGCATGCACAGGGCCTTGAGCAATGTTAGTTTGCCTGTTGGCGCCCAGTTAAAGTAAAAATCTGTAAATCATTATGTTCAACCACCAAGATCAACTTTGTGAGACATGTGTCCCAGTTGCCTCCAGCTGTAGCCTGTTGTTATGCCACCTAATGTACAAAAAAGGCCAACTCTTCTTTTATGTGCAGCTCACAAACATGGGATGGTGGAGTTGAAATGAAACCAGATGCTGGAGTTATGGGAGTGAGGCCATAACATCCATAGGGAGAAAGATCACATCTCTGCAAGTTCAGTAAGTGGACATACTATTACTGTGCTTGTTTAATGAGATTTCAAATCTTCTACTACATTGCACGGTAGAAATAGGGACACAAAATACTAATAATTGGCGTGCTGAATGACAGATATATTATTAGTAAGTTCAATTCCAGTACAAAATTAATACTTCTGGAATTAGCTAAACAGGATGCATCCTTCCCGGAAGGCTGTGCGCGTCCCATTTCAACAACCTATCTCTGGAATTTCCAAGTGTAAGTGGGACACATGGAATTCCCTGTGTACCGATTTGCAGAGCATCTTCGCTCTGTGCAGAAGGTCAACCCTGATCTTCCAGTCTCTCTCCATTTCAACTTGCGCTCACATTCAGAGACTGATCTTTCAATCCATGGTCTCGTGCGCTGTTCCAGTGACACACAGCGAAAGCTTGAGGAACAGCACCTCATCTATCTACTGGGCACTCTACCGCCGTCTGGCCTCAACATTGATTTCAGCCATTTCAGGCCATAAATGCTTCCGCTCCCCACCCAACCCCCCATCACAATCATAATCATCCAGATACCCCTTGCCTCTCTGGCGTTTTGTTTGTGTTATCACCACTAAACACCTCTTCTCCCCAGTTTCGTTTAAACCCATCCCCTGTTGTTCCTCCCCCTTATGTCGTTATCACATTTTCAACACATCGGTTAACACACTCTTTTTTTCTTTTTCCTTTGTCTTCTTTGTCTTCCATGTCCTGCCTTTCCCCCTCTAACGTCCTTAAAAACCTCTTCCTCCAAACAAGCCCCAGTTCTGATGAAGGGTTGTAGACCTGAAACGTTGATTCATTTTCCTTTCTCCATGGATGCTGCCTGACCTGCTGAGTTTCCCCAGCAATTTCTGTTTTTGTTTCAGATTCCCACCATCTGTAGCATTTTGGAATTCTCAGCTTGGTTTGGATAGTCTTAAGTATGGTGATGGATTTCTGCATGTGTCAGACACCCGGCTGACCAAAAAACTAAACAAACAAAATTAGATTTGACTGTTTACTTCTGAAATTCACAAAACCAAACTCTGAAGTGGAATCCCAATCTCGCAGCCTGACGCTGTAGCCCATCAAGACTCATCTCATGACCCTTCTTTTCGACTGTGCCTTCAGTCCCCATTTTCCCCCCTACCCTCTCCGTCATTCACCCCTCCTGATTCCAACCACCAGTCAGTGTGCGGATCCCTGACTGTTCAGCGCTTTGGGACATATTCCTGGTGTGAAAGGCGCTATTGAAATGTGATTTGTTGTTGTTTCTAGTGCCAAATACCACAGAAGCATTCTCACATTGGGCTGTTACAGCACATTACCACCAACGCTCACCTCTGCTGTGACATGGATCAGATGCAGATGTTCCACTACATAGAGTATGGACCACCTCCAAGTAAACAGGTAATCAGATACAGACCACGCACAACCGGATCACCAAGACTGTTAGTATCCTTCATTAGAATGCCAGCCATCACATTACGTATCCAAGGGTGTTACTGAATTTTTGGTTAACTTTTCAAGAATAATTCATAATCACGTTTGAAAGTTTGTCAATTGCTGTAACTAAATATTCAAAATCTGCCTCATGTTTGAATCATATTGTATTAATGCTTGGGAATACATATGAACATAAATGGGAACGTCCTCTCGACGTGAAAGGCGCTACACAAATGTAGTTTTGTTACTGTTGTTATTCCATTGCTTCCCTGGTTCATCCATTGCACTTACCAATTTGTGATTTACTGCAAAAATAATCATTTCAAGAATGATTCATAATAAGGTCAATAGGTAAATGCCTAACGTATGTGGAGATGTATGACTATATATCCAAGGTTGCACGTTCATCAAAAATCATCCCAGTGTATATGGTGCTCTTACACAGAACTGCACATGTCAAAAAATATTTTATGGGAGTTCTATCTCTGTGGACCCACATGTATAATATTAACAAGATGTATGGAACTTAAATAGGAGTTGTCAGAGGAGCAATACCAGTGCAACTATCTACCTTACAGGGATATTTTTGTAAACTTCATTAAGAATGTTTAAGATGGATTTTAGGCTGGTATTTTATTTGCTATAGAACTTGAGACCCAGTATCCATTATATGGTTCAGCCCTTTTCTGAACTGCAAAAGTGGTTCCATATGGAAGTATGAGGTAAGTTAAAGAAATCACGATCAGGTTTCCTTAGAGAGCCGGGTTATGTTAGGTTGCCCTGGTTCTGCCGTTCACTCCATATGAGACTTGACTCGAAAGTGATACTAATTCAACAGAAGAAGTCAGGTTGCCAGCAATTACTACAATGTGTAAATGAAAACATCAACTAACTTAAATCCCCATCTTTATCCAAAATATGCTTTCGAGCCATTAAAGCTGACGAATTCCTGTCTGAGAGTTGAAATGGACTACACTTCAAAGCTGTCAGCAATGAAACAAGCACAAGACTCTCATTGACATACATCAACCTTGTCAGAACATGCCATGTATTTGTTTAATAAAAAAAATGCGGCAGAATATTTCTCACAGTCCCAGGGGAAAAATTGATGGCAGTCAAAAAGTCTGGTGAATTATTATAAATGCTGCAATATGTAGGATCTGATGGTTACAGGGACGTTGTATTCAGGGTAGATATTGTACACCACACTGTGATAACGTTAACACAGCACAAAGAGATTGTTTAACTCCAACGTTGGGATTTTGAAACTAGCAACAAATAAACAGCAAAGCACTAATATCTGCATTTGCTGTGCTGATTTACCTGATTTATTTGACGATAGCACACTGTGCATTGGCAAATACCAGAGAAAATTAACCAGCTCTTTGGCAAGGAAATCGATTGAGGGGTACAACAATTAGAGTAGGACATGAGAGCTGGACAAAAAAAATGACTGTATGCAATCCATTGCCACCCGATGGTTATCTGATATGAAGGGAGCTTAGGCCGGAACTAGAAGTTTCGGCTGATTTTTAAATTGGATCTACCATAATTTTTTACAGCACTCAATAATCATGTCTGACATTAACACAAGTGAAGAGGAAAATAAAAGTTAAACCACAAAAGTTAAAGATGTGAAACTTGTACATAAACAGCTGAGGTTTTTTTTTGTAATGATACTTATAAGTATAATATAATAAAATTATAATATTTTTGCATTTGAAATTGCACCTTTCACATGGGGTGGGGGAGAGGGAAAGGCCTTAAAGTGCTTCATAGGATTTACCGCAAAGCATAGTGACTCAATATTTTACATGTCTCTGTCACTGAACAATGAAAATGCAACTTATTTCAACCAAGCACTCCTGCATGGAGTTATTAAAGCATGTATCAGCAACCCACATGCCCAGCAATTTGACGGGATTAATACAGTAACATGGCCCAACTCAATCCGTACAATGTCAGGTATTACAAACTGCTAAATCCAAAATCTCTTTATTTCTACCTGATCTCTGAAACGCAATATTACTATATAACACACAAGAGAAAACTTACAGTTCGAATGTAGTCCTTGAGAACAGGACACAGAGAAAGGGGGAAGTTACATTGCATTTACATTAGGAACTGCACATATCTCTCGCCAGGAATCACTTAATTTCCACAGCACCATGTCTATGTCCTCCAGTGAACTAGAAGTGTAATACAGTTTTTCTTCCTGTAACATGAGTACCACTGTCACATATAGTCAATTTAAGAGGTGGCCATGGAATGAAACGTGTGCTATGGATAGGATAGAACTTGCCAAGGGGGAGGTTGAAAGTGACCTAGGGATGTTAGTCATCTCTCCAGTCACCATGTCCAAATAATGTGAGGCAGAAGTAAACAGGTTTGCTACAAGCAGTTATTGAGGCGTTAATACCGTTAAAATAAAGGAAGTTGAGAAGTGTTTGAAAAGAAACTGGTGAAAAATATGAGGGTGAAAAGCAGTGGATTGGGTTGAGGGTGTATAGTTCCAGTAGAGGAGCCTACGTCATCATGGGTTTCAATGTATTAATTGCGTGAGCATTTTAAGGATATTATTTTTCCGAGAATAAGTTGTTATAACAATGCAATGTAACCAGAGACAAAGACCGAAACCTCACAAACTTGGCACTAGACGAATGCACAAAGGGAATAGAATTAAGAATTAGATGGTTGAAACAAGACCTCAGATCTAAATAAATAGCTGAACAAATGCTTATTAATTAATCCTTGCATCTGATATTGAAGGAAACGCAAGGCTATTCAAACACTATAAGCGTTTCTATTTGTCCGACACATGATTAATCTTGGGAGAATGCATAATTCAGAGGATTTTTCCTAATGTAAGTGCACTTTTCTTCGCTGACCAACAGAATTTCACCACCAGAGTTTCACCAGCTTTGACTAGGGAGAGATATCCTTGGGTAGGAGAAGCAGTGTGCAAAGTCTCACTTGTGAAATCGGGCAGACATGTTGTATCCAGAGAACAGCTGTAGTGGCTCAAGTATTCCTGATGTAAACACAAAGACTCACTCACTTAAGTGGTAGAAAATCTGATAGTGGTAAAGCGGTCACGGGTATGTGGACGTAAATCTATTAATTTGTTAAAGTAGGTTTCCACGAAATGTTGTGTTGTGGATGGTATATTGGAATACATTATTAAATGATAAGCAGATGGACCTTTAATCAGTCTTGTCTTCTCTGTTGACTGTGACCTACTCCTGTTCTACAGCTGTTGATAAGATGCTCGCTGAAAGGCGACCATTCTGCAGGGCATTGATTTCAGCTCCGATAATAAATTTCAAAGTACACCGTATTCTGTGGATCTTATTCCCTACAATGTCTACTTAATGTTTAGAAATGCACGAAGTGCAGTTTTAACAGATTCTACTCAAGAAAGTGTGTCGTGGACATTTACTGAAATCTGATTGAGGGTTGTTGAACATCAAGAAAATCAACATGTCACTGACAATTAGCTCTGCAGGAGGTCGCTGGCCTGCTTTCTTTTATGAAAATACTACAAAGTGTGTTTATAAAGTGAACTCTTCTTTTCAAAAAAAAATGAAAGAGGCATTATATAAACAATGTGCTTCTTGCAATTTAAACTGTAGAAAATATTCCCCTAGCATGCAATTGAAGCACAGCATAATTTACAATCATTCCTTTGCATATCCTTAGGTATCGATGACTTTATGTTTTTTGAAAAGTTAGTAGAAATTTAATTATAATAAATGGCTAATGCAATGCCCCATTTTCAAATTACTTTGACACAAGAAGACATTGATGTTTGTTTGCATCTGAATTCATGCAGATTAGTAATGATTTACCTAAACTGCAGAATTCCATTTTAGATATCAGTTTTAAAAGGATCCTCTGTCTAAGTGACGTTACTCAACATATTTTGCTGACAATATAACTGGCACTGTATGAAACTCAAATCCAATACATCCTACTTAATCTAATCAATTATTCTGTCTTTCAAAGGTCTTGTTACACAGCATATGTACCAATTCACAATATGCACTGCTTATTATCTAACAATGTAAGGAGATGTGCAGTGAATAAATAGCAGTTTCCAGACAGTCTGTACTTGACTAACTGGAAGGTTGGTTCCAGTTGCACCACCACTCATTGCTGTGGCTTGCCTGGGATGAATTTTGCCCTTTTGAGGATGATTTAAACTTGTATTCTAAAAAAAACCCAACACTGAGCCTAACTGAGCAAAAACAGTATCTAAAAGATTCGTCCTCTGGCTGATTAGGATTTTATAAGCACTGACAGGTACATGAAAATATTTTTGAAAGGATGAACATTTTTCTTTTTGGTTCGACTTGTGCACTATCAGGTCAACAGTGATTACTTCGATCAATATCATGCGTGAAGCCGGTTATTGGGCTGGCTTTGTTGGTCGCACTCTTACCTCTGAGTCAAAAGGCTGTGGGTTCACATCCCACATCAAGATGTATGGCAGATAAAACAATATAATTTTAACATGGAGCAAGGCCATTCAGCATATCACAAAGTGCTTTGAGACGTCTCAACAACGTGACAAGGTGCTGTATCAAATACAAAGATTATTATTATTGTGCCTGTGCTGACTCTTCCCATTTCTTCTTTTCAGATATTTATCTCTTAAATACTAATATAATTTCTGCCTCAATTATTCTCCATGGTGGTTTACAGGCACTGGTCCTTTATACAGTAAATTTGCAAATCCGAGTGAAATACACCCCTCAGAGATTTATTGAGACTCATTTGAAGTCTCCAGTTTACAGTAACCCTTTGTTTCAAGGAGTGGAGGGAGCCAGACGAAGCAAACCACAATTACTCACTGGATGGATTGTGGCGACTGGAGCTGGCAAAAGAATCCTTAAACTCAACCCCTCAAGATTGTTTATTGCCTCAAACTTTGCACCTATTGATAATTGGGACGCTAAATAATAGAGGCACGGTAAATCAAGGTTTCACTGAACAATGGTGGTAACAAAGAATATGTTTTGCAACTTATCTATTCACCTTCAAACACTTGAAATAAAACAACCAATATTATGTGCTGCAGAATTATCAATGATGCAAAAGTTCAATAGAGCTCGTGCAATTGTAATGACATAGTGAATCTAGATCAGTCCACATAAAGCAATAAATTAATACATTTTCTTTAAACAATACACTTAAAGTAGGTTATTAACATTAGAGGGATTTATGACCAAAGTGAGCCTGTGGAAGCATCTGGCCCTTCAAGACCTAGGTGAGAAAAATAATGAATTGCATCAATATGATATTAATAATACATCTTTTAAATGGCACGTTTAATTGTTGATAGTTTACATCATTCTTTTTTCAAGGACTGACAGTTAGATTAAAGGGTACAAGATGTCTGAAGGGGGATTTGAGAACAATCAATTGAAGGATTTATCACCAGTTTCAGTGCCATTGCTTTTAATGGTAATGTGCTCACAGGTGTATTAAGATCTAAATATGATGTATTAATGTATGAATAGACAATATTAAAATAAGTTATTTCTTTCCAAATACTTAAATTTAGTGTATGTTACACTTGACTGGCAAGCTCTGTCTGTAGAGTTTCAATATTAATGCATCCTTTAAAAAATTTAAGACTGGCAAAAAAAAACTTCTCTGATATAAATTAAATATGCACTATGACTAAGAATTCATTAGCTCATTTCTATGCAAATTACTTTCCCTTATCTTGTTATGAGTTTTGAGCTAAGAGAGCTGTGCGTGTCAATTAAAAACAGGGAGAGGATTGGTGAGATGTATGATGGGGTGGATCAAGGCAAGGGTGGCTGCACCTTATGGCTAAATGCAAGTCAAACATCTGGTTTCAGATGAAGAATGATTGTTTTGTATGGCGTTCGATAATTTAAATTAATTGTAGATGTAATGCACGGTTGAAGTGAGCAAGTGCATATTTTAAGTTGCTGTATCTAGAATGCTGGATGTCATTAAAGTTCAGGTTACTAACCACCAAAAAGCGCAAATTTTTTATTGATGTATTTGAGTCAAGACGAAGGTTAGATTCGAACCTTATGCCAAACCTCCGACATTTATCTAGTCCGTCTTATTTCATCTTTTTCTGTGTACTATTCAATTTCTTCTCAAGAGACTGCTCAATGAATATAATGTAATATACAACAGATCTTCATAAAATTGAACCCTTTTACGCCAGCTGAATTGCTCCATTTGTTCCCAATTTCTCCTAAAGGTTCCTATTTAAGATACTTGTCCAGGTCCTCAGATTTCTCCACAGCTTTACTGAATATAATTATCTCCAGTCCTACAGTTACTCTAGTATCTACACGTGTGTCTGCTTCTCATCCAATTCTGAATTGTTGCTCACTGCCCACTTTCTCACTTCACCATTGCTAGTCTAGCCTTTGGCCAGCATGACCCTACCATTTGGAATTCTCTTTCAAAACTAATTTGCTTGCTACTGCTGGCCTTGATTCCCAAACCTCCTACAATCATAACCCTTCGACCATGCCTTTGATCAGAGTCTTTTCAGCCTCTAATTCATTTCTCAATGTGCACCATTATATTAGTCAAGTGCTTTAAGATGTTGTTTTATGTGAAAGAAGATATATAAATGCAGGTAGTTAATGTTTATGTGGAAACTTGACAAATGCAAA
This sequence comes from Hydrolagus colliei, assembly GCA_035084275.1. Taxonomy (NCBI): domain Eukaryota; kingdom Metazoa; phylum Chordata; class Chondrichthyes; order Chimaeriformes; family Chimaeridae; genus Hydrolagus; species Hydrolagus colliei. Next base: position 14,038,180 of record CM068754.1, read on the forward strand.
CAAATGGAATGTTCTCACAATCTAGCCTCACGCTGGATCACTTAATCCCCCAATTCTCAATACATATTGTTGTTATCTCTCCTCAACAGGTTACAAAAGTAGATTTACTGTTTGTTCTTTTATTTTCAGTCTGCACTATGCTTTGATACATAATTTACTTCTGCAGCTATTCTCTCCTTGGTAATTTTCAGTCAAAACCTTTGACCTATTAAAGGTCTTGTCTACCTGCAGTATAGTTAAGCTCCTTTGTACGTTCTTTAACATGCGCGCCGGTATTGTATAATTCATGCTGAACTCAGTTTAGCACGGAAACTATTTTCTAAAACTGCCCAAGTTCATCAATTTCACATTAATCCTTTTTTTTTTCCACCATATTTTTGAAGTGTATGTGTAAGTGCAATTTACCAAATGCACTCACCCCTGATATACTACACAATACCTTATTTTGGCTCCCTTTGTAATTGGGAAGCCTCAGTGTGTTCTTGCTTTCAGCAATTAACCAGTAAAATTAATATTTTGCCACCCATCTTAAACTGATATTACATAATCTCACTGCATTAAATTCATTTGAATGATGAATAATTTAAACTCATTCTTAGGGTTTAGGAAACAGAAGAACGTGTGTGAAGGTTGGGTATAATTGTGAATGTTATTGTTGAGTGCTATTTTGATAGGTATTGGTAACCCCTCAGCCATTCCTTCTAAGCTGGATAAGATAAATATTGTCTGAACCAAAATTATTTTTGCGAAAGTACGTAAAGTCTCTCTGGTACTGAACTGGCTCTGGAAAATAACTGGCAAAGAAACTAGACACTTATCTAACCAATAATCTCCTCCAAGCTTTGTCTCTGTTTCACCAGTGTTCCTTATGTTGAGAGTGAGGTATAATTTGGAGGATTTCTTAATGGGAAATTAAAATGAATAAAAAATGTAAATAAATAAAAAATCTAATGAAATTCCCATGGACCCATGGCGATTGTGTGGCAGAAGTAGATCAAGAATCATCATAACGTAATTCTGGTTATTAGAAGGAATACCCTTTGCATGACCCAAGGAATCCCATTAAGAAATAATGTCAATTAGGTTTCCAAATCTGGTTTGTCTTTGTACATACAGTATTCTGTTACTTCCACACCTTCTAAACAACATGAATAGATGTAGGAGATGTTTCTGTTTTCTCCTGGTGACAGTGAGTAATGGCATTTGTTTTCATGACAGTAAAATACCCATAGCTCAAAAGCACATCAGACAAAATGAGTTATAACAGCGTTTCACGCAAGTGAAAAAAACAACCGCAAATCATCATCATCAAATCATAGTGAGGCTGCAGGGCTAGTTTCCAAATATGGGTGAGAGGCACACACTGAATTCAAATTAATACACGCAAATCCACAAAGTGCTTTAGATTTTTGTGTGTGGATGTTAGCCGGTGGACCCAAATACAAATGCAATGAAAATAACCTTAATAGAATGCAAAAATGTAAGTTTTTCCCTGCTCGAATCCCTGCGAACCAAGCTCAGAAATCTGATCAACAATCAACAAAAGGCAAAAAAGAATGTATTGATTGTCGTAATAGAAATGCTACCAGAGTTTAGTATCTTTTTTTATTTAAAAAAAACCCTTCATGTTTAGAGAGTGGCTCAGTGCTTATACAATATCCATCTTCTCCTTTGCAAGCTCATGAATTGGTTTGAACGAAGGCCCATTTTTCCTCATCCTTTTAGAACGCCTACCCTACCATCTTCCCAGCATAATATCAAGCTATCCTTTTAAATGAGTCCAGCATCCTGACCTCAGCCACCCTTTGGGTAAATAAACACTTCCTATTAACTTTTCTGAAATTTCCTTTGCACTCTACACTAGTGTCTTGTTCCACTCAGTGCATCCATTCTCTCAATCCCATTTAAAATACATCCAAGCAACTGTGGACAAACCACATGGGATTTGTATATGAGTTCACATTAGTGTCTGAAATGATTCATTCAGGTCCAATTATTTCAGGTGAAATTAATTCTAAACCTGAAATAAATGGTATTAGCTTGAGCTAATTTCCAAATACCCGAGTCTTGGCTAATTCAGATCTAATGGATTTAGACTGCTTGTTGACATTTTTTTAAAACAAAAGTTTATATGATCCTTGATGCTGCAGAAGTGAGAATAAAGAAGGCTGATTGGTGCTTTCATGGATTTTGCATCAAACTGAAAATATTACATCAAATCCATGTAAAAAAGAATTACAAATGCATTTACATCTCTCAAGGTGACTGTGTTTCCTCTAACCCATTGTGCCAGTAACCATCATGCTTTCCTTCACACTGATGGCTAAAAATACCAAAACATTTAGCTGCTTCTTTATAAAAAGGGTTTTCCATTATAAAGAAAGGCACACAGCAAAAAGATGGAAATTTTAGCTTTCATCCAAGATGGTTCCTAATGTGTTTGTGACATGATCATTTTAAAACAAAATTGCCCAAGAGAACAAGTCATGTGAAATTTTACAGGTAATTACTGATAAATACAAATCCAGACCTGAACTAAATAGCTCTGAGACAGAGTGGCGAGCTCAAAATATTTTAAGTCAATATGCATTACCACATTTCTCAGTTTGTCATTGAGCTGGAGATTGGATTTGCAATTTAAGTGCTTTGGATTTAACTTAAATTTGGCTCAAGTTCAGCAAGGGGAGTGATTTGCTCATCACTATAATTTAACGCATTTACATTTAAAACACTATATAAAGCAGGTATTAATATGCTATTTGATGGCCTTTAGCGCTTACACTTAGAAATATGTGACTTTCCCTTTGATCCATGACTATTGCTGAATAAACAGTTGAATAATTCCATAAAAGCGATCTAAGATACTCCAGCAGAAAATTGAATTGCTAGAAGTTGGCTTTCAATCTTGCCTCTAAATCATAGAATCATAGAATTTTACGTTTAAATCATTTAAACATAAAGGTTGTGAAGCCAGTTTAAACGTTTATTCTGACATACTTTAAACAAAAACTATTTCACAGTCTTGATAGATCTGGAATTGTAAATGCATCTTCCTTAAGGTGATTTTAATGCATTTCTTCTCTATAAATGATTTTCAAAACCATCAAATTAATGTGTTAGACTGAAAAGCAATTTACATTACAAATATATAAATGACACTTAAAATTCTGCACCCCATTTAGTTATTAAGTGGTGATCTGATAATTGTAACAGCAATCCATTATTATACTTGTAGATTTAAATTAACTCACAATAAAGCCATAATTGATGCTCATTTTACATTTTTGGGGAAACAAGTCAAATAATATCAATTAAAGGCTGAATATTGGTACTTAGACTAAAATTACATGCAATGCTGACTTGCTAAAAGACAACGTGTCCACTTGGGAGGTATCTGATCCAAGAAAATAGAATACCAGCTGGATACCCAAGACTGGCCTGGATGTTGATCCATGGGATTATCTTCCGAGCTGCTTACAGTTCCCGAAACTGGATTCATCTAACATCAGTGAAGCAGTTCCTCGTTGAGAGAATGCATCTGAAATATTGTTGGTCCCCTTAGACTGTAAAAATAACACTGGAAACAGATTTATTTTAAAATACCTACACAGGTGAAAGTACTTTGCATTGAAAGCACTCCAAGTGCATTTTCCAGCTGTTTTAAAGTAATGAAAACTATAAAATGGTGGAGAGTCAGTACAGAAACATGGTGGGGGGCGGGCAGGGGCACAGGAAGCATTCATTCCACTATGTATGCACTACAATATATAGAGCCATGGAAGGTTTAGGACCCTGAGTTCATGGTCTTAGTTGTATAGTTACATACTACTCTTAAAAATAAACTTAGGAACTGTCAAGTGCAGGGTCTGTGTTGATGTGCATTTACATAGAGATATAAATACATAGCTTCAATGCTACTGCACTTTGCAGCAAACTGTGTTTTCTTTGTGGACTGTAAAATTGTTTCAATGCTCCATCCGGGGATAGACACAAACCTTTTTGGATATTACTGTTCCCAACTATGACAAGTAGGGCTGGGCTCTCCCCACAGTTCATGCCGTTTTAACATATTTTTCCAGCAAGTTTTACCAAGCCAATAAGCCAGTTGTTTGCAATTAGAAACAGCTTGGTGTCCATATGGAAGATAGATTAGTGGGCAACATCAAGGTGAAGCTTTCTTGGCAGTGTAATTGATGTGGTATTCTCTTCACTGAAGAAAACCTAACATTTGGCCACCCTTTGTCTATTGTTTCAATCTTTCCAATAGAATGCATGTCAATGCGTAGAAGATTGTACGATTAGCTAAGAACAATTTAAATTCTGATGACATCTATGAGAGAATTTGAGCCAAATATGCTTTCCTGAGGATCTCATTTTAGGATTTAGAATCGGTACGTTGTCATTCTCTTCAGACCAATTATATAGCTAACCAAATATACCACAGGAATTCATCTTCGCATTAAGAGTAGGATGCTGATGCTAATGGATTTCCTGGAAGGGCAGAAAGCAAGTAACTTTGTGCTGAATAATAAGTTAGCTAAATGGTTTGGCCTACTTAATTCTGTGTTGCATGTTAGAAGGTGTTCACTGTGAAGGTTTGGAAATCGTAAGATCAGTTCAGATGAAGAAGGCTCTTTTGGACTATCTGATCTCATCTTTCCCGAATAGCCACCCTACCATCCTTCTCTTAGAGAATTGAGCTGTTTTTTTGAACAATATTATAAGATTGGGCTGGATAAAGAAAATCCTTTGGCCCATCCACTCAAATCACGTCAATCCCACCCTTCCCCACCTCACTGCCACCATTACTGCAAGCTCCTTTTTGAAATGTCTAATGTCCTGACCCTAATCACATTTCTGGCAACCTGTTCTAGTCGTGGTTTACCCTTTTAAATGAGTCCAGTAACTTAGCCTCAACCAGCCTTTCTGATAACCTGTTGGGTTAATAGCCATATTAAATATTTCCTGGTATCTGCCCAGAAATTGATCTTGCAATTCTTAACCTGTGTCTACGTGTTCTGCTATCTTGCTAGTTGAATGCTTTTCTCTGGTTCTATTGTTTTGGCAATGTCTGTCTTTAATGTGAGTACTTTAAAAACAGGAAGTTACACAACGCAGCTATACTACTTGTAGGTTACTTTCCAGTACTCACATTTCATGCATTGTGGAAACAACTATATATAGTGCATTGTTTCTTTATGTGAATATTACTGACCTAGTGTTACCATATATGATTATTCCTCTTATTAACTTGATTTTGGATTATAAAATATATACTGTTTCAATTAAATACTTATTCAGAAGTTCAATCTATGTTCAAATTGTTCCATACAGTTGTAAGACCCCCCAAAATCGTAAAATGCCATGTAAAGTGTTACAGGTTTTGTAAACTTTTAGAATGCCACCCAGAAACAAAAATCTAATTTTGGAGCAAAATACAGTTACACCTTTCATTTATTTTTGCACATGGAATAGTAGCTACAGAGTTGACCTAAACCTATAATTCAGCTCAAAGGAAAGATACATGGAGGTAAAAAAGCAAGGAGCTTTATTCTTCGTTTGGAACTGTATTAGTGTTCAAATGAAAGATGAGATGCTCTCTGCAAACACCATTTCTTCATCCCTGTTAAAAACGGCCCAAAAATTCTTTGCCTTACCACAGCAGGCTGAGGTTTTAAGTTTTCATGCAAAACATATTTGAATAAAAAGAAACCACATGCACATAAAAAAACACTGTTGTTAAATTTGGCCCCCGTTACATTAACAAAACCAAAAGGCCTCAGATAAATTGCTCTCTATTTTAGCACAGTAACTACATTAAAAGTAATAATGCAATCAATACTAAGCCTCGTACTCTTAACTCTTAAACCATGAAGCCCCTTAAATTATTTCTGAGTGCCGTTAAAGTAAAGCTAATTTAAAAAAAAAGCCCAACATTATTGGAGATTCCACAGCCAACTGATATTTAGTGAGTTTCTTGTCTAAAGCAGCATGAGAACAGTTATTCTACATGCTGTTATGACCCTTAGTCACTTGTAAAAGCCACAGCTCCCCCATATGGTAATAAATGAGATAGACATTGGTTGGCTTTTTATCCTCTTGTTTTAAAGTGAGAATTTTTAGCTCAGAATATTATTGCTGCATGAAAAATAGTACTTTGAGCAATAATTAACCAAGTCTGTTTTTCCAACAACAGTTTAATCCACAATTTAATAAGTTGTCGCTGTTGAATAACAAGCATTAATACTGTATTGATATTGCCAGGATCTAAGCCACTTTGCTTCTGGCAGAATAATATTGTGGAAATGGAACACTGCCTTATGCTTCCTGCTGAACATCTCGGTGGAAATAGGCCAATAAAATACCCAAACACCTGATGTAAGAGTTCTTTGCATGTGCAGTTTGGCATTCGTTGCAAAGCACTGAAATCTAAGATTTAAAATTCCACCTCCTCTTAGCCAGCGAGAACATTTTATCCTAATTCTAAGATTGCGGGTTTTGTGAATTTGTAAGCTGGTTCTTTTTGTAAACTCTGGTAAAAAGGCTTCCAAATTATGATTCATTTAAAGAATTTTCCACAGCTATGAGCAATTTTAAAGTTTGAAACAATATATTTATATAGATTAAGATGAAGTGGAATTTTAGGCCTTGAGTATTAGTGTGACTGACTGTTTCTTAACTATATAAACATTTACAAGGAATAGCCTGAAAGTGTTTAAGCTCAATGCATGTGTTACGTATTGCAATACTACAACAACAACAGAATTACACTTCTATCACGCCTTTCACATCAGGAAGACGTCCCAAGGTGCTGGACAGTCATTCTTTCAGACTAAACTAAATACTGTACAGTACTAAATACTAAACTGAAACCAGGGCACCAAAACAGATCGCTCTGTCTCTGTCCTCATTTCTCATTTATATTGGATGGCAAATTACAGCAAAACAATGGTACAGTAATTTGTGCAGCATAAAATCAGCATCAATTAATTACTGATTAGAGATCAGTTCTCACCCCATTCTCTGACATTGAATTCAATTACTCCATAAGTGCTATATACACCAAAAGAACTTTCAAATAACAGAGATCAAGCCAAGACCAGAAAAAGTATCTCTTCTGGATGCCAAGCAGGGAATGAAGCTACAGTCTGTCAAGGATAATTGTTGGTTTATAGTTTGTGCCTCCACAGATAGGAAAATGCCTTGTCTTTGAGCCTGTTCAAAAGCAGGACATGAATGAAAATAAACTGGTGATGTGATTAATGGTGGAGGAAGTAAGTGGGTCGTTTTAATTTGGGAACCATCATTTGATTGAAACCAGTTGACACCCAAGCTTATTCTTGACAGTATGGAATACTGTAAAGCGCTTTGGGATATGCCAGAATTTATTATTCTTGGAATACTCCTTGAACATTTTGTAAATGCAATGCTTGTAAAGGAAACATTAACCACACTACTAAAGACAGTCAGTTCAACGTACACAGTAATATTGTTTTTAGGTAAGATTTAGAATATTATGGATGGGTTGCAGTTTGTCTGTTTTCAATGAGTGGTATAGAATGCATGAATGATTGTGGTGCAATGCTTGCCAAATAACAAAACCAGCTGGTTCTTCATTGAGCAAATTCATAAAGCTGCATTGTTGGAACCTTAATAAAAATGAATAGCAGGATCACCACACCATCCATGTTGCAATGAAAAGGTGTGCACAGGCAATCCTTGATCATTAGATCAAGGATTAATAACCCCACAATTCTGCCATAAATCGAAAGAGATTTTTTTAAAAAAAAAAGTAGTCTATCAGACTTTCAGTCTGTTTTTCCGAGGTGTGTGGTTGAGCTCTGTGGTTAGCCATGTTTCTCTGGATAAATGCTGGTTCCCTTGAGATCAGGGAGTTGAAGCTAATAAAGGGACTCTATTTCAAAAGATGGTGAAAGTTCAGTGGCTTGGCAACAGAACCTCAATGCGCTGCTGCAAGCCATCAAATCTGGTGCTAAGTCCTTATTCACAAGAACTGGCTCAGGCTTTTTTGACATTGTAAGTGTGGCATTGAGGTCCCTGCGGAACTCGAGGAGCTTTTTGGACATATCTAGGCCCATGAATATTTATTAAACAAAGACAATTTATCAGCCGTGGTAGAAAAGCTTGGAAGTAAAGGTAAAGAAAAGTTAGATGTTGCTCCCAGTATGTGCTTGTAAATGGTCCATTAAGATAATGAAAAATGTTGATGGTTGGCCTCGCTTAATAGATTGCAATACATCATGTGCAAGACAACATTTCGCTTGGTTTGTGAGGTAGTCTCAGCCCGGGATAATCTTGCAAGTAAAGGCGAATACAAAAGTGACATTTATTGCTTTATGCATGAGAATCAGGGAACCTAACGGGGATGCAATAAATATTTGAAAAGTATTAACAAGGCATCTACATTGTATTTGCACTGGGATCAAAATTTGTATGTGTTCTCAACATGAGCTGACAAATTAATTTTACTTAAACATATCAGGGTCAAGATTAGATAGGCAATCATTTTTGAACAGTTTTATTTAGAAATAAACTACTTTACTGTTTAAATCATTTTTGAAATCCTATATTGTTGGTAACATGGTTAAAAATAATAATAATCGTTGCATTTGATGTCATGTCAGGAGGATGTTTTCAACGCACCCAACAGGAGTTAAGTAATAATAATAATCCTTGCTTTTCATATAACGCCTTGTCACATCTTTGAAACGTCTCAAAGCGCTTGTTGGTAGGTTGGAGTTTGTGTGTGTGTGTGTGTGGGGAGGGGGGTGGGGGCGTTTATATAGACCTACTCTCGTAAATGCTCTGACATACATGAAAACCGCTATGATTTTTCAAAAAGAAGACTTTTTACAAAGAGGGAATGCATACTGAAATATACTTCCATCTAAGCAGTGTTGTAAATTGGATCAATTTGGGATAATTTATGGATAGCCATATTTTTTTCACCCACATCTTCTAATAAAGTAGCAGTACCCTTGAGCGAATCAACAGAACATCCCTGCCAAGATAGGCAGAGCCAACATCTGTATCCCAACATTAATGTACAACTGTTATGTTGCAAGGGCTGTTATTTCTGGCTGGAATTAAAACCACATTTGGTTTAAAATAAAATATTCTTCGTTGGAGAGGCATCTTATCATTACTCAATGTGAGGGGCTTCAATTCCTATCAGTTGCAGGGATGCCTCCATGTGATTCCAGTGAAGGGGTGGGTGGAATATTTTTTACTGACGATGTTATTACTCTGCGGTCTCGTTTTATTGGCTATGTAGCATTGCCTCTGTATTAATTGGTGTGCACCCAATCCAATCTGACTACCAGTCTAACGGGAGTGCAATGCATTTCACAATCTTGGGAGGACTTGCGGGTCAGAATTATCCTTGAGCTTTATCTTTAACTTCCTGAGTATCAAAATGTAATGAGTCGCAAAGACACTGCACTGTATGGAAATTTAATAAAAATTGCACATTTCACATTCTCCACCATAAATCAATAACTGATGTTTTATATACTGTGAGCTTGTTAATAAATCCCATAACTATTTGCATGGCTTTCTTTGAAACTAAGGTAAAAAGGTCAATGTACAGTTTTTCACTACAAGCTTATTAGAATCTGAGAGATAAACCTTCAGGAACAACCGTACTGTTTTATGTATAGCAGCAATTACAAAGAGAGCCAGATCAATACTTCATCCTAATATGAACCACAAATATTGCAGTGAAAATGTAATCAATAGTTTCTCACAATAAGACACACTGCTTTGGTGCTTTGGCCGTCATTAGATGTTTAAAGTGACGGAAAATTGATTTTATAAATGAGAAATTCAATACAGAACTAAACTGGTTGCAACATTTAACTATAAATTAAAAACTGAAACAATGTTTTTGCCACTCTGCATATTGAAATGCCTCGCCCGTCTATGCTATTTCCTCATGACTAATACAGTTTACGCTTTATCATTTATTCACATGATGAAATCAAAGTCATGGAGCATTAACCCTGGAATCAAAGGATTTCTTCTTGACAAACATGTAATAGATCAGGTCCGTTCTGTTTTAACAGCAAAATCTTCTGATAACGGACCCCTGTCAACACACTTTTCAAAAGCGCTTTTAAACTTTAAATAAACTTTCTGCTGCCTTGATGAGATTCTTATTTTCCCAACGTGAGTATTTGCAAATGATCAATGTCACCCAAACATTAAAAATAATTGAGCAAAGTTTTGAGTAACATATAGTCTCAGCAAACCAGATGTTTCACAAATCTGATCCTTATTGTTACTGGAAGCAAAGACTTGGAGAGCCACGTAGTAATGGCCTAGTCAGAGATTTTCCACATCATGATGTATTGCTTTAGAAAATCTCTGTGGAATTTTACATATTTACGTAGGATTTGGCCAACCAAGGTTCGCTATTAATTCCTCGACCATTACAAGTATATCCGACGCTTGAACAGCCTGTTGTATTTTGGTGTCCTCTCTGGTTACAGCACTCATTCTTTCCTCTGACAGATTGCATACTGACACCGCTCTGCAAAGCCAGTTTGCTCAGTAAATTTCACAGACCTCTTACTGATGCACTGAAGAGTGTGTCCCAGTTTATTCGGGCAATACAAGTGAACTTTCAGCATTTCAATGCTCTTTCAATAACTGACTGTTTGGATTTACCGAGCTCATTACCTGTGCTGCAACATTTTATGGATTACACAGTACAGTCCTCAGCCATCATCAGTTAATGCCACATCCATGATTTCCATCTAAGCATCTCTCTTAAAAAATTCTGGACCCAGTAGATTAAGAATGAATGAGTCATGTGTTGTTCCTGAGTAATTGGTACAGACACATATAATAATATTCTGAACATTGCACACCACCTGGACAGTCATTGAATGGAATATTTCACATGACTGAACTCTGAGTAGGTGTACAGATCTTGATATTCATGCAATCAACGCCATCAAGTATCGTTGGGAAAACTGGCTACCTAGAACACTTTTGTATCCCAGCCTGCTGCTCCTCTGCTTTCAAGGGGGTGTGGGGACAGAGAGAATATGTATAAGAGAAGCTCTCATTTAACAGTGCATCAATGACCTTTAAAATTAGATGTCACATTTATTTAGATGCCAGGGATACTGCTCCACAAGGTTTGATGTGTCTGTTCTCTGTAGTAGCTTGGATTTTGCAGCTTTTTTGCCTCAGAAGTGTCTATGAGAAGGAAGAAGATATGATCCCAAACTCCCAGAGGCAAAGTGAATGGGGTGTGTTTTATTTTCCATCCCTTGTGATCCAGTGGGATGAGGTAGCATATGCTGAATGCCTGGCAAACTTAAGGCACAACTTATCTGATTCTTTAGCGGTCATTTCTTTTTGCGTATATGGATGAAAACCTTACCACGTTTACACTGTTTTCTTTGAGGAAAGAAAAACTGCTCTCTCAAACATTGCACATGCCTTGAAAATATATGCCAACCAATCAAATGATATTTTTTAGGGGTAAAATGCACCGTATTTGTGACGTGATACTTATAACTTAGAACTTCAGCAGACTCAGGCCTGAGACGCGTCCACCGCCCTAACTGCCCAACTATCGGCGGCCGGGCTTTCAGCCTCTCTGCTCCTATACTGTGGAACTCCATCCTGCAGCCCCTCTGCCTCGCTTCCTCCCATTCCTCCTTCAAGGCCGGTCTCAAGACCTTCCTCTTCGGCCGCGCCTTCGGTTCCTCCACTAAATCTTCCCCCTCTCCTTCCCCCTAACCCGATCCTCCCCCCACCCCTGCTCGGGTCCCAACCTGACTGTTCAGCGCTTTGGCACGTCCTCCCAATCAGAAAGGCCCTTTTAAGTGCAATTTGTTGTTGTTATAATTCGTGGTATTGTGACATATTCCAACAGTTTGTGCGAAGATAATGTGTCTTTCCCAATATGTATGGTCTCCTGTGACTTTATTTGGCCACTACTCTACCCCCCCACACCCCCCCTCCACCCCCCCACCCCCTTACCTATGGGCTTCCTTGCCTTTACAGTATGTTAGGCTGTAATCCCTTTCCCTCCTAGGCCCAATTTTCCTTCATGCATCATCACAACATTGATGCCTTTAGGGCTTTCCTTCCCCCCTTCCTCCAGCTGCTGCTTCTACTACCAAAGTCAGTCTTTCCTTTGTCTGCTTTGACACATCCAAGAACTCAAGGTGCTCCTCATAACCTTCACTGAATCAATGCCACCTTCCTACCCAACCCCCACCAGCCACCTTACAAAACGACATATAACCTTTAAAAACATGTGAAGGTTCGACTACTTCACATTCTTTATATACAGATTTCTCCTTATTAACGTCCTGAACTTCATCTATCCTGAAATTGTCAGGTGCACTAAAGGTTTCCGTACAATACAGCAGTTCATCATTGTAATTACTACCTTTAGACATCTCGGATTTTAGCTTGAATTAATGAGCAAAGGCATCAGAAGACACCACGGTCCAGTTAGATTAAGATCAACTGCTCTTTTCCAGCTTTTGATTTCATTAAACTCACAACGTTGACCACATCGATTCGCTTCTCTTCCCACTCCCAAGTCCCTAGAGCCTTAAATATATATTTTTTAACATTTGAACACCCACATTTTTGGTTCTTCACTAGTGTTTTTTCTATCCTCTCCCTTCTTCCCTCTCTTTCTCTCTTTCTTTCGCTCCCTTGTCACTGATAGGTTTTGAAATTCAAAGTTCATCTCCAAAACAAATTTGCCGCAGAAAGTCCCAGAGCGTTCTGCCAAATGTTTAGTTAATAATAATAGTTTAGTTGGCAGATGTTAATTTAACATGAGTTCATGAGTGCTGACACAGCAAGTCATTTTGTCAAAACAAAATACTGCCCCTGATATTTCCTTGGCCTGATGAAGATAAGATCTGTGTGTTGTTGGCAAGCTTCCATTTACTGTACATGCATACCAGCAACTCAAAGTGTGCATCATTATCATGATCATAGTAGTAATGAATAATCCTTGCAGTTGATGTAGTACCTTCAACATGTTAGAATGGACGTCTCACAGGATTTACTTTGAAGTGTGAGGAGTGTGTATTTTGTAGGAGAATTTTGCGCACAGCAATGTTCATCCGCGAGCAGTCATGAAGTGAGCGACCAATTTTATTTAGGGCATTATTGGCCATGACACCGGGAGAAACTCCATTCTCTTAATGAACAGTGCCTGATCTCAACCTCAGTAGTATATACCCTGTGCCAACTTTACTGTGCCAACTTGGATTTTGTTTCTCCCCCCCTAACCCAATTCCCACATTAGCCATTAGAATAATTCGGAACAAGGTTTTTTAATTTAATGACATTTTGTGATAAATTGTGAGTAGTGTAATACTGTGGACCATGCACATCGGGCTCAGACAATCTGAATTAATTTCACACAGGACCCTTTCATTTTGCAGACAGAGACTTTCATCCAATCAGGCTTGGCTGCATTTTGAGCTCTAGTCCCAGAGGCGAAATTGTTTTTTCCAATTCCCTGTACCACTCAGTCCCAAACTATACTGTCTTACCACATGCATATAATTAAATATGTGATGGGGACGGATGCCCAGAGCGAGATTGGAACAGTTTACTGATGTTCTAAATCTACGACACAAAAGTTCTGAGTGAGCCCAGGCTTTACTGCACACAGTTTGCCCATGGCTAAAAGAAGAAAATCAACTGTGAGTTAACAAATGGCCTTGTCGTGCCCCCACTGCTTGGAAGCTCTGTGTACATCATTAGTACACATGGGTAAACTATCAATTAAAAATTGTTTGCGGCAGCCCCCAAAAGCGCAATTACAATGCGCATATGTAACCATGGCAAGAATGTAATCGTGCTTTCACACATTGTGAATACAGCCCTCACAGCTAGGAAAATGTCATCCAAAAAGTTCAAATAATGCTAAATCTAATTGCTGGTTTTCATTAAAGATTATGGGTTTGAGGGATTTTTTTTAAAAAAAGAATAAAGTGCCTTCTCACAACCCTTGAGTTTTTTTTAGACATCAATGATTATGACCTATACTGGCTCACATACCCATTTGCACCTCCTGGATCAAGGTTTTCCAGCCTTATTCCAGTGCAAGGCATACCTGGACACCTCCTGTTAATAAAATTACAGGATCAGACCGTAGTTATCATCCAGGGCACGTGATCTGTTTGAGTAGCAGCACCAGTAGATATACTCAAAGAAACATGCTTTCCGTGAATCATCAGTCTTTACCCACAGGCAAAACAGACACTGTTAATGCCGGCCCGCTGTTAATGCTGCTGGTAAAGGGATGCTCACTGCCAAAACGAGAATTTATTAGGCAGATTTTAAACATTAAAGAAAGATTGATTAATGCGGAGTTTACGCTGCACATTTGGTGCCACAAGACGTGCAGTCTACTAGGCTTTAGCTGGCATGAATCCTACAGCTGCCCTCCTCTTGACACCACCATAGAAGGTAGTTATAGGAGTCACATTCTCCCCAAGTGGAGTATAGAAGTGTTGTTTGTGTGAATTGACACTGGGCACACTCCAATGTGGCCTGTCTTTAATGCTGTACACCAGCATTAATATTGTATTTCTGTTTAGGAACTAACAAGAACATATTTCCCCTGAGTTTGGTGCCATCTATTATATTAATTACCAAGTGCAAAGACAGCAAATCCAGGTCATTTATGTTTGCTGGGAACAAACATAAAGCCCAGATGCTGAATTGAATACCCATCATTTCTAATTAGCTCTCTTAATGCAATTCCCTGCTTCCCTCCCTTTGGTGAGTTACTAATCCAAGTCCACGTCTTACACGGCAGTGTGTGTCCGGCTCTGTCGGTAGCATTCTTACCCTTGTGTCAGAAGATTATGAGTTCAAGCCCCCATGTCGGCACGTTGAAAACACTTTGCCCTGTCTGACACTCCAATATAGTGATGAGGGAGAGCTGCATTGCTGTCCTTCAGATGAGTTGTTAAACTGAAGTCCCATGTGCCTGTTCAGGTACGTGAACATTAATGATTCTGTGGCGCTATCCAGAGTGAAGACAGCTTCTCCCCATGACCTGGCCAACAATCCTCCAGATAAAATTGATCTTTCTTTCACTTCAAGAGAAGTGGAACATTACTGACTGAATGCAAACTGTCTGCCACACTTGCCTACAAAACACAATCACTGCATTTTACAGTGAAGGCTGAAGTGTTTTGAGACATTCACTTAATGTGAAAAGCACTATATTAAATACAACGATTATTATTATTACAATTACCCATTATACCCAATAACATCACTTTGCAAAGGAGTCTCTCATGTGATACTGTACATTATCAAAGGCCTTTTAGACATTTAGGCGCTGTTGGACCTTCAGCATTCTGCATTCAGTGTCATCGTAAATAAAACTAAATTAACATTACCGATCTTTAGGTTTGCTTGACTTGAATACAGCAATTCTACAGAGAACAGTTCTTCATTTGCTGGACTATGGATTTATAATTTGCATTATAATGGGGGAAAGGCTGTCAGATGAAAGGTCAGTCAGTACTAAGTAAGCCATTCCTTCTTGGATTTACAGGTGACATAAAAAGACACTAAAGCAGTTAGGGCCCTTAACTCTAGTGAAGAGAGTCATTGATAAGACATAACTCTCCATTCATCTAAAAAATGATTGACCAAAATACAAAGGGAAGTGACTGAATGTGCATCTTGCTAATGTTGGTGGCATTTCCTATTACTTAATCTAGTCATACCATTTACAGGAAATATCAACGTTTTTTTCTCCCTCTAAAAGCATATTAGTTCATAGCAATCTCTGTGCTGATTTTCAGTAATTAGCACAAAATTCATTTGCATAAGTGAAATGAATTAATGTGGAATCCTTCAAGTGTAATTTAGCAACAGTTGGTAAGTCTGTTTTGATTTGATCTACAATGAAACAAAGTTAAGAATCAAGAAATCAAATATATTTTGAATGTTTTTACCTTTGTTTTATGTTCAGGTTTCTAACAAGTGACCCATTCTAATGAATATCGAAACAGTAAATAGGTTTTTATCATTTATGGGGGTTTGAGGAATATATCATTTCAGAAATCTAAAAACAACCATAGACTTTAACAATTGTCTTTAACATTTCATTCTATTTAATGCAATGTCATCATCTGCTGGTAGAGCATCAGTACTGCAGCAGCAAAGAGTCAATTCAACTTTGATCTAAACTTTAAAAGATATTGATAATAATCCTTGCGTTTGATATAGCACTTTTCATCTCTTTTAGACATCTCAAAGCACTTCACAGAATATACTGTACAGTGATTGTACATATGTGGGTGAAACGTGGCAGCCAGTTGCATACCGCAGTGTCCCATAAACAGTCATGGATTGAAATTACCAATTTATTATTGAGGTTTTTTGGAGGGATTTTTATTCGGCATGTGGAGTAAGGAAACTTGCTCAAGATTTCGCCCTGCCGGGAATCGAACCCAGGTCTCTCGCTTGTGGGACGAATTCTCTAACCACTGAGCTAAAGGATGTGATGCCTCCTGACATAGATCATTCAAATCAGCAACACTCTCTCACTCCTAATCAGTAATAATACACAGAGGAACATACCGTAATATTTTAACATTTACTGTTTCGAAAGGGGTTTTTCACGTTACATTTTATTTAGTGTGTTTTCTTTTAGGTTGACCAAATCCTCTCATTCAAATGCTGGATTTTCAGACAGCAGAGATCAGATTGCTCGGGGAACCCAAATGCTGATTGACACAGTGTATCAAGTCAAGAATCTCCCAACCAGACCAAAGAGGAACAGCTCATAGAAACGCGTCGGTTTCCTGTCCGTTCATAAATCCGATCGCCGGAAGTCTAATGGTTGGGAGGGCAGGGAGTGGGGTGTGGGGGGAAATGAGATGGTCTGGAGTAGAGCACTCCCACAAGTGCCCTATCACCAGCAGTTTAGTTGGTGGTATGCATCCTATTTCTGGCAGGGCAGTGGGGAGTCGGAAGCTAATCCCTGGCGGGCAAGTGCTAAGCATGCACTTGATCCTTGACAGTCTTGTGATGTGTGTCTGATCCCCGACAATCTGCTGGAGACTAAGCGACTAATCTTTCCCAATCTACTAGTAGCTATGAACTTGAACCCTGCAGTCTGTAGGGGTGGGGGGGGTGGGGGTGGATATGTATATACTTGTTCATTGTGATGATATTGGTTAAAGCCTTGCTGGGGTGCACGATGAAATAAGCATTGGAATTCCACAAGGGTTTGTTCTGCTTCTAGTCCAACAATTATCTGCGTCAATAGTCCCCGAGATCACATTGGTCTTTCACTTCATGGCTGTTTAAAGGACAATGCTGTGCACAATCTGACTGTTTCATTTACCTACAAAATATAGTCAGGTCACTCTACTATAAATCCACCGAAATGCTCTTTGAGACATTTTAACAAAGCGATAAGCTGCTGTAACAAATGCAAGGATTATTATTGTAGTGGCGACGATCAGACTACTCTGAATAAATTGGACAAGAGGCTTTGGGGGAAATACTTGTGATGACCCTAACAATGATGACTACATAATTGATGTAAAAAAATACAATTCAAGAAGATCTGGAACTGTTAAATAGATAGATTATGTAGTGGCATGTAGATATTAATGTAAATATAAAGTAATAATAATAGTAATCCTTGCATTTGATATAGCGCTTTTCACATCTTCTAGATGTCTCAAAGTGCTTCACAGAATATACTGTAAAGTGAATTGACTTTATTATTTATGGGCGAAATGTGGCAGCAGTATCCCACAAACAGTCAAGGATTGAAATGACCATTTTATTATTGTGTTTTTGGGGGGGAGGGATTATTATTATGGCGTGCGGAGTAAGGAAACTTGCCCAAGGTTTCGCCCCGACCTCCCTGGGTATGAACACAGGTCTCATGTTTGTAAGGCCAGTGCTCCAACCACTGAGCTACAGGACTCCACCATACTTTGTAATATGTATACACAGCAAGCATAATGAAAGATATTATTAGAGCCATAAGATAATAATGTATAAGATAATAATGTAGGTAGAACATTCTCCCAAAATGCAGAGTAAATGGAAAGGAATCTACACAAAGAGAATCTGCATTCTCTGTGGTAGGATAGAGTGACCACACATCCCCGATTTTTTTGAATAAGGCATTGTGTTTATAGCCAAATTTGGTGTCTTGAGTTCAGCAAGTGAGTAAGAACAAAAAATTGCAAAACGCATACACTCATCAGAGAACTACAGCCATTAACCCAACAAACTTCTCCAGGACTGCCAGCATCATGGTTTTGTGGTGAGATTTGTTTTATGTGTATTCCCAGATTTGGTTTACAAAATAGTTACCCTATGGTAAGAACAAACTTTATGGCCTGAACAGTCTTTGCTTGTTCCATTTCCTCCCAATACAGTATTCTTTACAGTCACTATTTTTTCCAATGTTGCATTTTTAACGTTTGTTACTTTGCCTGAGGGATCTTTGTGTACTATTGGAAGAAGGTATAATCAGCTGTTTCAATCTACTTTTTTATGCAGGTTATAGGTTGATGATAATCATTGGTTGAGAGCAGAACAGAGCTCTGTACAGACGTGATGCAACAAATATAATGTGGGAAAAGTCCATTTGAGTATCTGGCTACTGATTAGTCATGCCTTGTAAGTTGGTTGTCGACCAGTCTTGAATCCAGTTACATTAACCAAATTAACCATTTCAACATGTGTATTTACATCTGGTCCAACATGGATTAACTACAGTATGCTTGGAAAACAATTCAGGACATTGAATTTTGCAATCCACAATGCATATACAACATTAGATACGTTGATGCATACTTAAAGGAATCACTAACATAGGTATGGCAGGCAGAGGCAGATTATAGCCTTGTTCAAAGGCTGGGAGTGTTTCTGTTCTTTCCATCATTCAATTTTAAACGTGCTTCAGGCAAAATTGAATCTCCAGAAAGCAATTTCTTTAGAAGTATTCAGATACTACATGCAGGATTAACAGTCATGCAACTATAATTATACTACATTTCAGAAATGGACTTTTAAAATTCACTGAATGACAAGTACAGTGACAGCTCTCAGAGAGAAATCTTTAAAATCTCCTCATTTTCAGATGGATTCAATGCTTCTGATCCTGGAGGTAAAAGGTTATTGTATTAATAAGCCACAGCAGGTCTTTCCAGATAGCACAACTTTCAACAAGTGGTATAACTGCGTTAATGTCTCCAGTGGTTGATTGTGAAACTTCTCAACAGACAACAGTTTGCACGTCCTGGCTGATTGAAAGCAATTTTGCAAAGTTTTAATATCACATGCGACAATTTACATTTATACAGCACCGTTCACGTCTGGAGAAGATCTGGTAGCATCTCACAGAACTGACTGGGACTTATGCAAAAAGATACACAAGTTTAATGCAACAAAATAATATTAATAATCCTTGCATTTGATATAACACATTATCATGTCTGAGACATCACAAAGACATCACTTTACAGAATATACTGTAAAGTGAATTGGCCATACGTGTTGGGTGAAACGCAGCACCCAATTGCGGACAGCAGTTCCCCACGAACATTTGTGGATTGAAGTGACCAATTTATTATTGTTATTTTTGAAGGAGTTATTTTAAACGTTCAGAGACAATGTTCCAAGGGAACTTTTTAACTCCTTTTGAGTAAACAAATGAACTAGGTCGATGAAGCTGAGGGAGCATTGCAACACAGATCTGTTTAACAGTCTTACAGAGCATCTTTTGGACAACAAGTCCTTTGTGTATGTACAGTATTACTGACACCTTTACCAAATCCAAAAATAGTAACTACAGTGTTACAAGTAAAGGAAATCACACTAAAGGTGGTGAGAAACAGAAAAATAAAATACACCTCATGACATTTTGATAACACCCCTGCAAGCTATAACCTTCTTCGTGAATTGTAACTCAAAATTGTTACTTTGCAAAGCAATTTATTATCCACTAGTATACTTTATATGACTAGTTTTACGGACCAATCTATTAATAAAAGTAATGATAACACTTGCATTCGAACACGTCACTGGATTTTAATGTAAATGTTCTTAACCCTATATTTGCAGTGACTGAATTTGTAAGCAAACTAAGTAAATAGATGCTTGATTACAATCAAGCATTACATTGTTTCCATCAAATAGAAGATACAAGCGCTTCAAAAATTAGCAATCATTGTTTACGCTGCATAAAATTTTCAATGAATTTTTAACCTCAATTTTCTAATCATAATTTATGGCTGTTGGTTTAAAATTGGAATCATAGTTTGAGGTGAGCAAAAAGCAGTGACTTCACTTTATTAGTCTTCAATAATTTTAAATTCAGTTATTATGACCAAATGTAACTGAACATTTGTGCTGTGCATAATTTTTTTAAAAAAAACAGAAGTCAGAAGTTCAGACACGTAAAGCAGGAAAATAGAGAGGAAAATAGAAAGGAAAAATAGATAATCAAGAATTTAGAATCATGAAGATTTCAGAAGGAAACTGGAGAATGGGGATGTAAAGAATTCAACAGCTTTGTGGAATTAGGCTTAAGAATGAAGGTGTTTAATTTAACAATAGTAGACAGTGCTATGAATCTTGATTTTATATAGCAAAGATGAGAATGAAGGAACAATATATACAGTAATTTGGATCTTTTGAGGCACAATTAGGAATGAAATGGTATGAGGAAACTTTTATTTACATTAGGACATATAGTACCTGATAAACTGATTAATAATGTTAATGTAGAGGTGTACAGCGGGAAACACCTGACAAAATTTCCCCCCCACATGCTATGATGAATGGTACATAACAGAAAGCTGGACTATGTGAACAACCAGTCTTTGTATATTTACTCACTTGTGAACTGAGCAGATGTTGCCTCTCTCAATGTGTGTGAAAGCTCCACAACAAACCTTTGATCAGCTGGGGTATAATGAGTTTCTAGCTATTTTCTTTTCATCGTGGGCCCTCGTCCTTTGTAACAGTAAAAATAAATTCTGCAGTGTGAAAATGAATACAATAGCCCTCTGAAAACAAATGTTCTGGGCTTTATTTTAACAAAGTGCAGAAAATGCATACTTTTTAACTTTTCAACCTAAAATTAAATGACACAAGATTTTTTGTGAAAGAAATACAACATTTTTTCAATTAAAAAATTTATCAGTTAGTTTTACTTCTTTGATTCTCCAGCAGGGGTCAGACCGAAAGCCAAGATTAGTCTGTGCACAGTCTGATAATTTGTCTGAAATCTCAGCTGAGATTTAAAAGGTTCCAGTTGGTTGAGTCCGAAACCACAAGTGGAAGCAAATGTCCATAGTTTAGTGGTATTACAGCTAGTTAATAATGACATACAAAAAACAGCAATATTTTAGAGGGCTTTAGTAGTGTCTATAGCATGAAGAAACCCATGCTTAAGGCTTACCTAAGTTCCTTTTCCAAAACAAAAGGAGTGGACAAAAGTTAGGCATCCCTAAATAAGGCAATCTCAGTCCTTACATTGGTCTTAAATCAAACTGTTGGCTATAAAAACAGTGCAAGTTGGCCCGTCTTAAATTCTCATGTTAAATGAAGTACATCAAGTTTTGAGAAAAGTTGAAAATGTTTGGAGAACATCAGCATATTCAGCGTTGTGATACAAGTTGTGATCCTGACCCGGATCGAGTTTGTAAAGATACAGCTCTCCTGCGTGAACATCGCTGAGATTGGCAGTAAAAGTGGATGGATTAAACCCAACCCACACTGTGTACCTGTAGTCATAAGAACGGATGGAGTACCCCATGACTTGAATGTCCTTCAGATCAGGGAGGTCAGAGTTCCACTGAGGTGTATCCGCTGGACGTGGGTATTGGCTGAAGGCCATTGTTTCGCGATCAACGTACGACACGCTGTAGTTTAAGTAGTAGGCAATGCTTTCCCCCTCGGTGCACAATTCAATGTCAAAAGACGTTTCAGGACAGGTCAGTGGAACAGAGAACCCGACCAGCTCACAGAGGGTTGGGAACAGATCTATCAATTCCACGTTATCTTCACGTTTTAATTCTGCAATGAAACCGGGCAATAAGTGAATCTATTGCATGATACAGTTGCAGCAAATTGCAATTGCTTTTCGAACCTTTTGAAACTTTGTGGCCTCTTTTTTAACATATATCAAGCTGAGATAATTTTAAAGTAAAACATGTTCGCCTACCTGCAGACTGCTTCCATTCTCTGCTATCGAAGGGATTAATAAATGGAAATATCCTCTCACTGGGGAGGGCGAATGGAGAAGTCAACCCTGGCACATAGAACATCAAAGGTACACGAGTGGCTACATCAAAGTTGCTGTATTTAGCCCATTCTCCATGTTCTCCCAGTGACCAACCTAAAGAACGAAATCAGAAAGGAGAAATTGACTTCACACTCTCTGAGAACAATTTCACATCGATCAGAGCGTGATTATGGCAATGAATCCACAGCCAGAAAAGAGCAGAAATGCATTGGTTATCATCACCATAGGTTGTCCTCTTCCAATTGAGGGTCTATGTTTGGGTTCAAATTTGCTACAGTAACAGTCATTGTAGATGTTCAAAAATGTGTCTGGATGGATAATAGGCCATTGAGACAGTCAACACAAGTCTATATGTTCTGGTCTGACCTTTTAGGTAAACCAGTTTAGAAGAGGGACCTTATCTACATTAATCCTGTAAGCCACCTCAAGCAGTACAGAGATGAATACTACAAGTTCTGCATATAAGCGGCAACTTTATCATGCCAATAAAAACCAACATGGGAATGTGCCATAGCAACCAATATCTGGAAAATGAACAATTCAGCTCGCCTTATGGGAAAAAAGGTCTACTGAAGCAGGAGTATTGAGTGAATTGGATTTATCTTCCCAAAATGAACTGCATACGAGCTTCAAGACTAATAATAATCCCTTAAAAAACAACACAATCATAAAATTGGTTATTTCAATCCTTGACTGTTTATGGGACAGTGCTGTGTGCAATTGGCTGCCGCATTTCACTCACAAATATACAGTCAATTCACTTTTACAGTATTTTCTGTGAAGCGCTTTGAGATGTCTAGAAGACGTGAAAAGCGCTATACCAAATGCAAGGATTACTATTATTATTAAGACTAAAATACATTTAAGACAGTGATGACTAACATTTGACCACTGGCATACAAATATGAAGGAACATTTTACTCTATGCAAAGCAATATGAACCTATTTGTAAACTCAGTAAAATTGTAAATATATACACATACCATGGTCAGAAGTAAACACGACAATTGTATCATTTGCTAGACCCAGTTCATCCAGAGTAGAGAGTAGATAGCCAATTTGCACGTCAATGTAAGTGACTGCAGCGAAGTAGCTTTGGCGAATAAGTACCTATGAGATGTAAGGAATTAGATGAACAAAACAAGCTGTTAACCTTCCTATCTAAACATACCTTTAGATTTCAAGGTTTATTTTTCCCATATACTGGGCTGTTCAGTACAGAAGTCTTGTTGGTATCTCAAAAGCAAGATTATTAGAATCAAAGGCGATAAGTTTTAAACTACTCACACCACTACATTATCCCAATATTTCCGACTATGAAAGCAAGAATTATTAGGATCAATGTATGTGAGCAGTTAAACTTTAATATCCAAACACATTCTTTGGATAAAGACAACACCCCTGAAACTAGGTTTAGGACACTTAATTCATTGATTGCTGTGTGAAATTGGCTGTCACATTTTGCCCACAAGATATACAGTCACTACACTTTACAATATATTCTGTGAAGCACTTTGAGACAACTCAACACTTGATAAGGCACTAAGTCAAATGCAAGAGTGATTATTATTACAACTTTGTTACTTAACAGTGCCATTGAATTGAAGTGGCTGGAGAATTCCACTTTGCCAACCAAGTACAATATGCAAATATTAAGCAACAAGTGATTTTTTATATTTAAAAATTTTTACCTAGTATTTTTTCCCCTCACACTTTGAAGCATCTTTATGAATTAGAATTGTACAATACATGTCAATTTAGAATATTACGGAAAAGCTTGAGTTGTGTCCAGCTAAAGAGAATTCAATTCAGTTACTCAGAGGTAGTAAATAAGGAAAGGGAACACATTAATGACTGTTGCTTATTGAAATTTACAAGCAAGTTCAGTTCTCTGCTAAAATCTTAAATCATTTACTTCAGTGCGTAAAGAAAGCTGCTTCTCATTTTAAAATGTAAAATATACATACCTGAAAGTCATCAGGAATGGGTCCATATGGAAAACTTAGGTTCAGTGCCTGCACATCATCTCTTTTTCTAAGATCAGTCCATGGGTTATACGCCACTGGGGGAAGTTTTGGTGGTATTTGGGGATCTGGTGCGAGAGGAATTTCTTCCCGTGGATACAATTTCAAAAATTCCTAAATGCAAAATAACATTGCACATGATTTACGGAGCTGGTTTTAAGAAAGTTCTTGGAAATCCGAAAGCAGTTCTATATACTCACACAATCACAGTTCAACGTTTGAAACGTGAAGTCGCATTTACTTTGCAAATGGCCATTAGCCAAAGTGAAAAGGCAATTAAAATGGGAGAGAATCCACACAATTCTTATACTGTACTTGCACAATTGAAAGATAATACACTGACATTTTCTTCTTACACAAAAGTGTGTTTGCATCTAACCTGCTGCCACCCAACATCGGTTTCTATTTTACTGCAGGTGGTTGTCTAAGGTGTTGAGGTTTCACAAACACACCGAGACTCAGAAGTTGGCAATATATTCCAAGAGTGGTTTGAATTTTTTTTTAGTACAAAAACTAGAATGAGCTCACTAGTGCTTAAGAGTGTTCATCATAAGTTTCCACACCCAAATGGAAAGATCACGCAATTACTGTTCATTGCTGTTTGGACAAGGCAAGGTTGGTCGCTTACCAGTCTAATGTTTTACAACATTGGATGTTGATCCTTCCCAAATGCACTCGCCTGGATTGTACAATCCTATTCTTACCTGAGGATATTTCAATGGAATGTGCGGTTTATGGTAGCCGACAGCCAAAAAGAAGGGTTGTTTGGTATTTTTCATGCTCTTCATTAACTTAATTGCCTCCTCAGTACTTTGTATATCAGGCAGTGTCTGTTCTGGCATTTCCTCAACGTTCACTGGACAAACCAAGTTAGCATGTTTTTCACCATCTGGGCCTTTGCAGACCTGACCAAACAGAAGCCTAGTTAATAAAGTTAGTGATTTACCAATATTCAATATTGAACGTACCATTGCAGCTGATCAGTTGAACTATTAACAATTCATTTTTGCAGTTTGGAGCCTTAAATGTGACTTAAATGTCACTTTTCAACCCATTCAAAACAGAGCCTTTTGATTTGAGAGTCTGTTGGGTAAAAATTATTATTCTAAGATCCGAAAATTGATCTCTTTTTGATAGGAAAATATGGCCCATTCGTCTATAGAGAGGCTGAGCTCTTTTATAAGTGTAAACCCAATCCGCTGAGGTCTTGAGGACTGTGTCACCCAACCCTCCTTCTGAGACAGCGATTTGGGACAAGCTGAAAGTGCACGCACGCACTGAGAGAGACAAGAGCTCAGCATATCAGAGCCAGTAAAAGCAATCAAAACCTTTTAGGGGGGAATGACAGAAAATTTAAGAAAATGATAACGGAGCAATTTCTGAATTAAAATTCGCTATCTTGTCTGTTTCTCATGATCAACGTGTGCAATTGGGTTGTTCTGTCTAGCAAGGCCATTAATGTAGAGTTCCAATTCTTCCATATTGCTAAAACCTTGCAGCTACACAGACCTAATCAACTACTGTTAACGTATAACGATTTAGAAATTTGGTCAGTACCTTAGCATTTCTATATTTCTCAGTTGAAGGATGAAACGGTCGAGTAGACCAGCTGTATGGATAATCATCAGTGTGGTTGGACACAATCCCTGGAAGAGGAAGAACATTTCAGTTAACAAGTGTCAGTATGATTCAACATTTTGCTTGTCCACAGAAAGCCGAGACCAATTGATCCTTTGACGCAACAGAGTTTTTAAATATTTGATTAACATCGGCTGTAGTCCTACCTGGATGAAAGATTTTTCCTACAGACATGGTTAAGTAACCATTCTCCTTGAAGTACTGAGGAAGTGTGGTATAGTTCCCAGCATGGGTCCTCCAGTAAGACTTAACGTCAAAGAGTCTAGTTGTATCAGGTCGACGGCTGGTTAAAAATGATGTCCTACTGGGTCCACATAGAGCTTGCTAAAATAGAGTGATTTTTTTTTTAAAGCCACACTTTATCATTCATAAAATGTGCATTAACAATTCTCCGATCAAAACATTATCCTAATTTACATAAGATTGATTTGCAACACCATTTAATTGTACATACCTTTTTTAAAAAATACATCCAAGCTAAACTGAGTTCTGTGCTTTCATTTACGCTCCCATATTCAAGCAAAAAGATCTTGAGATATTATCCACAAAAATGTCAATTACACAGAAAAAAAATGTTTAATGCTCATTTCACTGGTTTTTACTTCTTCTAATAAAATTCAATGAAGGGGTTTTGAAAATAATGAAAATTGCAAGTTCTGGTAATCTAGGATGATCATCTGTGTCTAATGAAATCACAAGATTATGGATGTATAAATGTACGGCATACTAGAATTTTCACTAGGCGAACACAGAAAGGATTACGGCAAGGCAAAAGCTTGGGCAGGTTTCTTTATTCCACATGCCTGATAATAATCCCTCAAGAAACAAAAATTAATTGGTCACTTCCATCCATGACTTTCCAAACAGTGTTTGTGGGACACTGCTGTGCACAATTGGCTGCCACATGTTGCCCACAAACATACAGTCAATTCACTTTACAGTGTATTCTGTGAAGCGCTTTGGGACGTCGATAAAATGTGAAAAGTGCTATATCAAATGCAAGGATTATATTATTATATACTTACTTGGGCAAATGCGTTTTTGAAAAGAGCACTCCTGGAGGCAAGTTGGTCAATGTTTGGTGATTTGACTACCTGATCTCCGTAACATCCCAAGGTCGTACGCAGGTCGTCGGCAACGATGAGGAGCACGTTTGACTTCTCTGCAGAGAAAAGATTGTCAGACCTTCAATATGCCTTGTTTTAAAGATCCAGTTCCTCTGATTAAAGCCTGTAAAAAAAATGAACTGTCCTTGTTAACTCAGCAGCAGCAACAACTGTTGAGAACATTAATCTCTCGGCCGAATGGTGACGTAAAATGCAATGAAGAAGCTCCTTTATCAACTCATAGTTGTAATTGAGTTGATTAAATAACTGACTGACTGAAGAGAAGGAAGCAGGGAATTGTTATCAGCAGATCACTGGCAAATTAAGTTAAGTGAGGACAGATGCAATAGTTTCATAAAGGAACTACTGAAGTTCCTCTTAGCTAGAGGCTTTTGTGTCATATGGTTGAAATTCTGCTAGATGTTTCCCATAGTGGGATTGACAATGCAAATGGAATTTCCCCAATAATAATCACATTACCAAAGCCACTGTGCAAAACACCGGGTGAAATTTCAGCCAAATTGGATTCAGAGATGCACACAAGATTGGTTTGTACGAAAAGGGCTCTTTGACCCTATCTGATCTCATCTCTCCAAAACAAGCACCCTACCGTCCTCCCACCGCACCAACCGCTAAAGGCTAGATAAACAACAAAATTACTTTTGTACAGCGCGTTTCACGTGGGGAGGACGTCCCAGGGCGCTGGACAGTCAGTGTGTCGGACCTGAGCTGGGGTTGGGATCTGGGAGGGTGGAGGGAAGAAAGGGCGGCCGATGGCACGGTCAAAGAGGGGGTTCTTGAGGTGGGACTTGGAAGGAGGAGGTTGGGGGGCAAACAGAGGCATGTGGAGTAAGCAAACTGGCCTGAGTTATCGACCCGGCAAAGTACCTCCAAGAAAGGAGAGGCAAAGTACATTTTAAAATTGTACATTTTGAAGTCTTGATTTTAAATGTGGGTATCTGATCACTCTGTATTTACAGCAATGCATATTTTCACTCACCAAGGCACATTGCTACACATGAACACACACAATACACATACAATACACACACACACACACACACCAACACATACACACTTGGCAAATCCTAATGTACATTCCAGGAAGCTGGAAAACTCCAAATCTGTGAGGGCGGGGTGGGGGGGGGGGGGGGGTTGATTCTGTATTTAAAAACATTTGGAGAGGTGGTGGTGCTGTACATACAACAGGATTTGTTTTGTTCCAGTGAATGGAAATTCTCGAAAGTCGTTGTGTTTAAAAGGCTGTCAGTTGCACTACTGTTGTTGGGACAGTGGAGCTAACCTTTCTTCCTCGTAAAACCATGGGCTTCTCTGGGAGACGAGTACCCGGAACCAGAACAGCAAACTAGAAAAATCACAGCAGCCAGTAGCAGAAATCCCAGCCTCCCCTGCATGGTGAAACCTACAAAGGTAGCAAAAGATTAATTAAAAATCGATCAGTGCATTGGATTCGATGGCTGAGCAAAATCTGCAGCAAAGGTTTCCGGAACAAGCTCCAAACCCTCCCCACAGCTGATATACAGATGCATGTGATTCAGTCACTTCACACTGTCCCTCCCCCTCCAAAGTCAAGGTTCCGCTCAGTGAAGGAAGGCTTCTTGCTGGTCCAACCAAATGTCAATCAGCATCCAAACTTAACCCTCTGCCTTCTCTCTCTCCTCCCTCCATCTGGTTTCCAGGCTGGCCTTCCTCCCCTGGCCAAATCTGGGTGAAAGTGCGAGAAATCACCAGAAAAACTTGTTTGCTGATGGAATTCACGAATACACCACAGGAAATGCTCGACTCAGCAGCAGCAACAACCGTTTGCCCTTATAATAACGGAAATCCTCGCGTCTGATTATCGCGTCTCGTAGGAATAATAATCCTTGCGTTTGATACAGCGCTTTTCACGTCTTCCAGACGTCTCAAAGCGCTTCGCAGAATAAACTGTAAAGTGAATTGACTGTATATTTGTGGGCGAAACAGAGAGGAGGGTGATGAAGAGGCGTTTCGAAAGAGCCCTGAATGTGAAGTGAAGTGACTGGAGGGGAGGAGGGAGCCATTAGAACCGAGAAAGGATGAGTGTGATGGGCTTGTGGATCCTGTAAAACATGTGTGTGTTTTTTTTAACTTACCACCACAACAGGAAGAACAAGGCTTTTCATTTGCAATGATACTCGCTCGCTCTTTTAAACAAATATTAATGTTGATTTACAACACTGAAGCCTAAGGGCACCATTAGATGTTGCTGTTTTTTTGAAGGTTGCTTTCAATCCCTGCAAACAGTGCTATCAGTATGATCACTTTGCCTTGGGGAAATCCCTTACCCGGCTATTAGCTCCGTATTCTTCATGTCACAGATTTCCACATTGACTCCGACAACATTCCCTCTGAGGGTACTTTGACTTCTTATTTCTTGTACAACTCAAGACTGGGCAAAAGTATTGGAGTGTTTGCCAATCACGGGGTAATTGAACAACAGATTCAGTGCCGTTGTGGCAAAAGCACCGTTACTTTTTGCATTTGATTCAAAATAAAGTTCAAGAGGTTGTGGTTTCGACTCCATTGGCTCCCCATCACCAAGAGGATTCAATTCAAGATCCCAGTCCTCACCTTTAATGCCATCCATGTCCTTGTCCCACTCTTCTGCGACCTCCTAACCCCCTACCAAACTGCCCACTCCCCCCGCTCAGCGGGCTCCGGCCTGCTCCATGACCCCAGACCCACCCAACCCACCATTGGCGGGCAAGCCTTCAGCCACTCTGCCCCTAACCTCTGGAATCCCATCCCACAATTCCTCCGCCTCGCCCCTTCCCTAGCCTCCTTCAAGGTCCCGCCTCAAGACACTGCTCTTCGACAGTCCCATCGCTCACCCCCATCTCCTTTCCGTCCAACCACCCTGATCCCAGCTGGAGTCTGAAACACTGATTGTCCAGTGCCTTGGGACATCCTCCTGATGTGAAAGGCTCTATACAAATATGGAATGATTCTTGATTCTTTCAAGGCTCAGAGCTAGGGTTACATTGCATTGTCTGAGGTGTCGTCCTTCAGATGAGATATTAAACCAATGTCTCATCTGTCTGTTCAGGTGGCTGATGAAAATAGCTTAGCATTAGTGTACTCGAAAAAAGAGAAGGGAGTTTCTCCCAGTGTCCAGGCTAACAATCCCCCAGATAATACAGTATTGATCGTTCAATTCATGGCTGTTCGTGGGAAAATGTTGGGTGCCAATCGGTTGTCGAGTTTGCTCACCAAACACATAGTCACTACACGTTATGGGAAATCAGGCGCAATAATTTGAGACATCCACCTGATGTGAAATGTTATCATCACGATATCTATTCCAGAGACTCATAGGAACTGTACTTTGTTCTTATAAGGAATTGCATGTGAGCAGACTTTCCATGAGTTAAGTGAGTTGATGTATTTCCAGTTTCCTTATTAAGGAATCAAGGAATCCCGAAACTGTGGTAAGGTTAACCCTTATTATCGGCTTTTTATGGACGTGCGGCATAGCAAATAAGGATGTGCAGAATGATAAATTAGGGTACCTTTATTTAATGACTCGGACACAAACACAAGTGACTGACAAACACTAAAGGTTTCAAGATCAAAAAGGAAAAGGGAACCCACTCAACATAAACATTTGCCAGAATCTTGGGATGAGCGATAATGAGGAGCAACATGAAAAATATAGTGCTAAGCGCAGTTATTCTATTTGTTTGCAAAATAAAGTATGTGTTGTGTATACGGTCGTGGCATTATGTAAATTTGTCTGACATCTTCAATAACCTGTATAGATAGTGACAAAATGCATCTCACTGGGTACAAGCGACTGATAACATTGGGTGGGGTTGGAATAAGGTCGTTCCTTTATGTTATTCCAACTCACTCTGTTACAATAAATCCCCTGTTCTATGGTGGAGCTGGGTTGATGTATTTGATGGTATTTTATGATTTGTGTGTGTGTGTGTGTGAGAGAGAGAGAGGGAGAGAGGTCCCTTATATGGAAAATGACGTGGAGGAGGGTGAGACTCTCTGAAACAGATTAACATTTGATCTGGCAGCAGTCAATAGCAGAGAGGGAGAGAGAGAGAGAGTGTGTGTGTGTCCAAGGGTCTGGAAGTCAAACCAGCCAACCATGCTATAACACATTAGGATTTGTGCAATAAGAAAGGTCGGGTCCAGAGGGTCGCCTCCGGCATCAAGCCATCAGCATCAATCACATCTATACGTAAGTGGGAACTGTTGCCATTTTTTTTTTTTTGTGTGTGTGTATGTGTGAGTGTGTGTGAGAGAGAGTAGACTATGTGTGTATGTGAATATGAATGTGTGTGCATGCGAATATGTGCGTGTGTGTGTGAGTATCTGTCTGTGTGTGTGTGTATGTGAGTACGTGTGTGAGTATGTGAGTGTGTATGTGTGACTGACTGTGTGTGTGTGTATGTGTGTGTCTACGTGTGACTGTGTGTGTGTGTGTGAGAGTGTGTGTTGTTGTTAACCTGTGCGATCTGCCTGTGTTGGTGCCAAACACACGCGACTTGGTGAGAACATTGACTCGGCTTGTGGTTCCTTGTTGGAAAACATCAAATATTTGTGGTGTGTATATATATATATATATGTACGTGTGTATATGGGGTGGTGGGGGGGAGAGAGAGAGAGAGAGGGGTAGAAAACTTGGAAGAAATTGGTACAGTACTTTGCTGATGAGTGTGAGTGTGTGTTGTGTGTGAGGTGGGGGGGGGGGACAGGCTGTCTTTGCTGAAATGCTTTAAAATCTTCCAAGGCAGAGTGGAAATAAGAAAGAAGGCAGCAGAATTCTAACGGTGTAGGTTTGCAACCCAGTCAGCGCTTGTTTTTCAGCCTTGCTTTACAGTGAATGGACAACACAGACACACAGAAAGAGAGAGAGAGAGAGAGAGAGTGGGGAGATGGTTGGGGGGGGGGAGTGGGGGTTGGGAGAGAGGGGTTTGGATTTCACTCAGCACAGGCAACGTTTTATTTTGCAATATTGTTTGCAGTTGTAAGATCAACTGGTATCTCCCTCCATCGAAATGGTGTTGGGTGGTGTTGGGTGGGCTTTGCAAGAGACAGACAGACAGACAGACAGAGACAAACAAGACAGTGTCTGGGTATAGCCTGAATGCTTTGACTGCATCAGTGTGAATACGTGTCAATTTCACGGTGCTGCCTGTGATGGGTTTCACAGTAACATCCACACAACTTGCTTCGCTGATCCCGAGTTGAAGCTGATGTTCTTTGGATCATCACAAGATGGGCAGACAATAATCACCCCCCCACCCCCCCCGCATTTTGACGCGGCGCTTTTTCGCGTCGCCTCGACGTCTCGAAGCTCCTCGCCGAACACAGCGAATCGACTGCGTGCGGACGAGACGCGCGCAGACAGCCGCGGATCGAAATGACCCGATTTATTCCGGTTTCCTGCGGGTGGATTGTTAGGACCGCGGGCGGCGGCTACTGACGAAACACCGGTGGCGAAAATGAATCTTTTTTTTTTTGGGGGGGGGGGGGGGGTGGGGAAACGAAACATGAAGCTCCTTTGCTTCCCGACGGTTCTCGGTCGCAATAATTCCTTGGAAAACATTCCGTCCTACGTTTTGACATCTCCACAATTACGTTTCACCAATCGCCTCCCTCCCCCTCCCTCCCTCCCTTCCCTCCCTCCCTCCCCGTTGAAAGCAACAGAGAGAAAAAATCAGAGCAATTTCCTGTGACATCTGTTTTCTTACGGCAAGCAAGAAGATAGATGGCTCTTAAACAGTCCAGTGGTGAGCTCCCTCGTTCCCCTTTCCCGACGCTGGTCTGTAATGAATGAGTTAGTTCTCAGTCAGGCAGTAGTTGGTGAGTGTGCAACAATTGTCCCAATTGTTCTGAGGCTCGGGGAAAATCAATCAGGGCTTCCTGTTCCTTATCGCTATCCAGTAAAGGCTTGCTTAGAATTTGTATGAAGCGGCAGGGTTGGGTTGACATAATATTCCAATGTATGTTGACTTTTTGTGGCCGGTTTGCAGACAGCAAGACCCCACACGCAGCCACCAGGTGAATGAATAATTCATCTAGGCGATTGTGTGCGTTATGTAGTTCAGGGTCCTGTAGCTCAGTGGTTAGAGCACTCACGCGCGCAAGCAAGAGACTTGGGTTCAATTCCTGGCAACGCGAAACCTTGGGCAAGTTTCCTTACTCCACACGCCTGATAATAAATAATCCCTTGAAAAAAACACAATAATAAATTGGTCAATTCAATCCACAAGTGTTCGTGGGACACTGCTGGGTGCAATTGGCTGCTGCGTTTCACCCATAAATATACAGTCAATTCATTTTACAGTGTATTCTGTGAAGCACTTTGAGACGTCTACAAGATGTGAAAAAACTCTATATCAAATGAAAGGGTTATTATTAATTATTGGCCAAGACAAGGGGGAGAAATTCCCTTCTATTTTCCAATAGTGTCATGGGATCTTGAAAGCCTAAGCCCACTGGAGCAGTCAGATGGGACTTTGGTTTAATGTTTAAAGGACCAAGCTAAAACTAGACATTATGGATTATTATAGAACTTATAGACAGTCACTGTCCAGGGTTTCACTGCTCACATATCTATCCTTTCGGATGAGTTGCTGTCCTCTGGAGATAACTAAAACAACAATTGCTGAACAGTTGGAGGAAGAAATAATAATATTAATAATCTTAGCATTTGATATAGCGCTTTTCACGTCTTGTAGATGTCTCAAAGTGCTTCACACAATATACTTTACAATATACTGACTACTGTATGTATGTGGGCGAAACACAGCTGCCAATTGCACACAGTAGTGTACCACAAACATTTGTGAATTGAAATGAACAATTTATTATAGTTTTTCTGAGGGATTATTATTAGGCATCTGGCAAGGAAACTTGCCCAAGGTTTCATCCTGTCTGGAATTGAAGTCAGGTCTATCGCTTGTAAAGCGAATGCTCTTAATCACTGAGCTACACGACTCCACTGTGACGTTATCAGTGACTACAAAAACTCATGAAAGCCAACAGTTGTACTTTGTACAGATGTACCTGGTAGTATTGCTGCACACGATAGGAATAAATGATGTGTTTTTTTGAATGAGCCATGGGTTTTCCAATTAAATCACAACTGCCTCTAGAACTTTGTAGGACAGCATGGGGCTGAATCGTCCTATCTGTGGATGGTAAAGCTATTTTTATGTTAACTACATGGCAACCAATGTGCAGTTACCATTTAACTGAATGCTATTTTCTGCGTTCTCAACTGGTAATTTACCCCTGATAGTAAATTATACTGTCTGAAAGAACACAGTATGTAATATTGTAAATCAAATAGCTCAACAGCCGGAAATGAACCACTTGACCTTTGTCAACAAACCCAGCTTTGTTTCTGACGGCAGTAAATCTAGAAAAATAACATGGAGTTTAATAGTCCGACATAAGCGAATCTTGCATAGAACAACCTCACGTTTTCGTGAACCATATCAGGCAAAAGAGGTTACGGATTCAAAAACTATTGAATTTGCAAACTATTGAATTTAGATCTGTTGGAGACCAAGGTATCTGGGTTAAAATCACCTGAAAATTGATATTTGTTTTCACTGTAATAAAGATATATTAAACTGAAAAGAGTATCTGCAATCTTTTAGGGATTAATAATGGCCAACAATAAGGCTCAGATGCTAATCAACGGCAACGGTGCAGCTGTACTGCTGAAAAATGCTTAATTGACATATTTTTAGTCTAGTTGATTAATCACAATTGCTGAGTCTAGGTATTCGCTTACGTTATACATGATATAGGTCATTTACTGCATAT
Organism: Hydrolagus colliei; assembly: GCA_035084275.1. NCBI lineage: Eukaryota > Metazoa > Chordata > Chondrichthyes > Chimaeriformes > Chimaeridae > Hydrolagus > Hydrolagus colliei. The sequence continues at coordinate 14,073,105 of CM068754.1, forward strand.
CAAAATTTAAGTGTTTGAATTAGATAAATATTATATGCAAGACAACAGCACATTCGTTAACATAGCAGTGAGGGAAAATAGAGTTTATGCCACAAGTTGATCTTGTGACTAACAAATTCCCAAATGAGTCAATGGCACAAACAGGATATAAATCATTTTTTTCTGTGTTTACATAATGTATTCTGTTCATTAAGAATTAACCAGCTAAAAAAAAGTACTGTATCTGAAGTAACCGAGCAGAGATAGGGGCTGTAGGTTGAATGGGATACTTTGTGGTTTCATTTCTGCATGACCAAAGGCATTCATTGCCAATTAGTCTATTATTGCGAATGTTAGTTTAGAAAGCATATCACTTCTCCTCTTCGTCTTTAGTCCACGTTTTTTGCAGCGTATCTCCTGGATTTCCAAATGGAAACCTTAGTCTTTGTTCTGGTTTATTTGAGCTTGTAACTGAAGAGAAAACCGTGTGAAATCTGTTACCAATAATTGTCACGTAAAGACAAAAAACCTCACATTCATGACCAGACTCTTATGAATCAAAAATGTGATACATAATTGTGTTTGACATGTTTACTAATGTTAGTACCGTTTACTATATTCATAACACGAAGTATGAAACAACTGTATTTTATAACATAAATTGACATATTGGTATTTTGTACGCTTTTGAGGATTGTGGCAACAGTTGAAAGTCAGCCTGGGACTCTCATGAGTTCTTTACCTTGTTCTGAGATACAATTGGGTAAATCTATTTGGATCTGGGGTAGGAAAGGTCTTTTGTTCATCATTTCTCATGTCGTTCTCTGTTCCTGTACAGTGGCTTGCTGAGGAATTTATGAGTGGAATCATTACTTCACAGTGGGTTCGTAAGTTCATGCACTGGTAATCCTTCCCATTTGTTTTGTTCCTTCTGCCTTTTAACTCTATGAGCCTTTCCCGGATATCTGAGTTCCTGAATTGTCCATCTTCCCACTCTTTTTATTGTTTCAAGCATCACTCGTGAGAACCCCCAAACTGACCTTCAACAGTTACCACAATCCTCAAAGCGTTATACCACTTGCAATGAACAGAACTAGATGCCTTAATGCATAAATTAACAGCACAAATGCATTTTAAGGTCCCATCTCTTTATTTATTGCTGCGCCTTGGGACATCCTCCCGACGTGAAAGGCGCTCTATAAATGTAATTTTGTTGTTGTTGTTCATTTAGATTTATACTGTGTGCAGTTACTAAAACTACAATTGATCAACTAATATCTTATTTAGTTGATCAATCCAGATTTATATTCTAGAAATAGGTTTAATGAGTGCTCCATTATCACATCTTACTCCCAACTGCTCCATTTCCATGATCATACTTTGCATCAGTTAGATTTTAAAAATTTATTTACAAAACATCAATTCACTGCCATTGGAGGTGCATTAACATTATTCCTGCTGCTAAAATACATATAAATGCAGAATAATGTTATTCAATACTCCATGCATCAAATAAAAAGTATACATAGAATAAATTTGTATGGCTTTTATGGGGTTTGATCAATAATGTCTTTAGGAACAACACAGCTTTTGATATATTTGTAGATAGAGAAAGGCCCATTCCAATGATCTAGACCAGGGTTACATGTTCCCCAGGGGATACAAAATTACTTCCGGGGGTTACAGGTGGCAGTACATTGACTTATTTAGCTCTCTTATTTAGCATTTTATAGCCTTCCAAATTGTATATTTAATTGTTATTCCCCTCATTTTGTATGTGCTAGTTATTTTGCTATATAAGAAAAGCTTGGTCATAAAATGCAAGCGGAATGAGGGGGTTGGTGTGTGTGTATGTGATTGGGTGGGGGCACACGATAATGTTGAAAATGAACAAGGGGTACATTACTGAAAAAGATTGAGAACCACTGACCTAGACATTACAGAATTGAAGCGAACTGTGTCAGAATAGAACACTCATTCACAATCACATATGTCTCAAGGCACAGGTACAGGAAAGTGACAATATGCTGAGTCAATAAACAATGGAGCTACATAGTTATATCCATGGATCATCAACAACAAACAAAAAGCTTAACTGAAAAGTACACAAGATGCTAGAGAGGCAAATTTATTTATTCATTTGTTTTTTTGTTCATCAGAAACTACAACTATGCTTGACACTCAAGTAAGTTGCAATACTGGCCTATGTCACTCCCTCTAAGCACTCAGTTTAAATTGGTAAATCCTGATAGAATTCTAACATTCAAAGGGAAAAAGTCATAGAACGTTATAATAATATTCATCATAATTCTTACATTTGATATAGCACCTTATCATGTCTTCGAGACATCTCAAAGTGCTTAATGGATCATACTGTAAAATGGATTGACTTTACGTTTTATGCAGCTGCCAATTGTACACAAACAGTCGTGGATTAAGTGACTAAAATATGTGCTGGATTCAGATTCATGCAAGAGAGTTCATGAAAAAATCTTAACATATACTTTTGGAACACTTAGTGGCACATGGATTGATTTCCGCAGCACATGAAATTCTGTGATGGTTGCATTATTCACTTGGATTTCAATAGGAATAAATTATGCATTTTCCATAACCACAAAGAGAAACTCAGGCAATAATCATTAGCATCTCAACAAGAAGCACATCAAACAAAACCTTGCTGTTTATGACTCAATGGGATTGACTAAATAGCGCAACATTTTTAAGTGTAAGATGTCGGGAATCTCTCTGAAAGTGTCATTGCGTAACAAGATAATTGCCAAGCCACAGAACACTTTAGTAACCCAAAGGAAAGGTATCAAATTAGCAAGATCAGAGGAGAAAGTTAGATTTGTTTGCTCTATGAGAACAAAGAAAGATCCCATCAATTAAACAAAGAAGAGTCATGAAAATCCCTTTAGGGAGAGAAATGTGTATTGCATTCCAACAAACTCTCTCTGGGATTTCCATGTATACATAGGATGCATGGAAATCTTAGCTTGGTTTGGATACTCTTAAGCATGCTGATGGGTTTCCACATGTGTCAGACACCCGGTTGACCCCCAAAAAATCTGTTGCTACAGATGGCATATGTGGAGTTCACTGGAAAAAATCAATGAATTGACTCTTTTCATTACCATAACAGACAAATACAAAATCATATTGTTCAATGTGTTAACTGCTACAAAACGCTCTAGAGAATTCTAGAATTCTGGCATTCTACCAGCTAAGAGGGCAGCTCTGACCCCACGCAAGAAAAGTACAGCCCTTTCTGAGTATCTCATAATATCTCTCATTCATGGTAATCCATATACAGTAGTACCAGAAATGCAGTTACAGGCGAGGGCACTATCACTATTGGGGCTGTTACCCATATGAATATCAAGCAACAAAGAGTTACTAATAAATTAGCAGCCCCAATGCCTATCCATTTTGACAAGTTCAATAAAGTGACAAAACTTGATAGACTGCTAACTGCTCTTGCGTACAAGGACCCTGAGGCAAAATAAATTGTATACAATGGGTAGACAAATAAACAATATATTCTAGTTCCCCTAAACCCAGTGGGAGTGGAGATATTCAACAGAAAGGAGTTTAGATAAGACCAGTTGTAAGTTAAAACTGGCGTGGAAGACAGATATGTTTTTATGGTGTTGAGGTGAAAGATCAGGGCAAAGGTTGCTTTTATTCTCTTAAGAAGTCGCTGGGGTGCAGTCATTCATGCGGTGAAAAACTTACTATTCGTTGGATTTCTTTTCACATTAACGCAATAGTAAAGATTTCAAAGAAGAATGTGAAATGTAGCTTATGTCTCTAATAACCCAATGCATTCTGATATGCGTTGTTATGCACAAAGGCTTCCAATCAACTCCTATTTGTATAGCTTTACATACGAATTTACAGGCTTAACATGAATTTTTTCAAATAAGGAGTCATTGTATTAACACTGTGGGTGTGATACAATGGAACTGCTCCAGTAAAAACATTTTATTCTGATGAGGACAACTTGCACTATAGTAAAAGTCACTGAAATGGGGTCCTACACCTGCGTCACAAAACAAATTATCTTTCCTCAACGGATGAAGTAAACGACATCATAAATCGTTTTATCGGGAAAGTTAGCAAATGTCAAATAAAGTACTATACTGCCAAGACGCTGCCCTGTGTGAAAGGTGCTACTTTAATGCAAGTTGTTGTTGACATGATTGTCAATTTATAATTGATAGAGCCTGTGATCAATTCGATCATAATATTGAGTCCTATTTATACGGGCAGTGGAGAGAATCTCCTGAAAATGCTTTGGAATGGCAAGCACATAACAGAGATAGCACTCGTTATTGCTCCCCTTAATGTAAGAGAATTTTCAACAGTAGAAAATACATAATTGTTTGAATATGGAGTTTAATTCCAGTACACTGTATAAATGCTCATCTGCTTCTGTGAGAAATTATTCAGTCATGTCCGGATGTTAAAAAGCCCATCACTGTAAGCTGACTGCCTATTTTGTAGGTGAAAGTGTAATGTGTGTCATGAAATAAACACTCATTATTCTGCAAACACACTTCATCAACATACTGCTCACATATAACACCAACTGTGGATTAATAACAAGGCTAGGAGACATAGCAAAATGAGTATGCTTTAATCAGTTAAAATGAATGCTCCCAGTGGGACAAGATTCTTACCCACAAACTGGAAACTTTGCAAACTACAACACAGCTGTGAACATGTTAAGTCTGTCTCCTGCTGATTGATTCCAATCACTTTCCAACATATGGGCTTTGGTTATTTGATCTCAAGCATTCTGGCTGCCCCCAGCAGTTTTTATTTTTTTTCAGGAAATAGCAGAATGTGTATCTAGGAAGTGAGAAATGAACCAACATTCCATTCCACCCACGAAAGCAAGATTTAGGCATTTTAGCAAAAAAAAACTTTGGAAACTAGTGTACATCAGTCCAGACCCAGCTACATTCACTCGAGCTCTTATCGGATTTGCTTCCTTTTATCAGCCTTCCTGCCACCCCTGCCTCTCTCAACCCAATCCTGCCCACCAAGCGAGGGTCCTGATCCCTGACTGTTTTAACGCCTTGGGACATCCTCCCGACGTGAAATAAAGAAAGGCACTTTACAAATTTAATTTTGTTCTTCTTGTTTTAAAATTGCACAAGATTATTTTATTATGTTGGATTCATCCGCAGGTCGTTCACCATGGGAAGCAGGTCACTAAAGATCTTGGAAAAGTTAGTAAATGTCAAGAACTGCATGTTCAGACTGTGTCATAATTCTACATGTAACTATACACAGAGCACATTTGGCCAAAGGATCATTACTTCAGGAACTGACATGGAGTCCCCCAGCTCAGTGGTTAGAGCTTACAAGAGAGAGAGAGTTGTGTTCGATTCCAGGCAAGTCAAAATATTGGGCAAATTTTCTTACTCCACACGCCTAACAATAATCCTTGACAAAAAACAATAATAAATTGGTCAATACAATCCATGACTGTTTATGGGGCACTGCTGTGTGCAGTTGGCTGCTGCGTTTCACCCACATGTATACAGTCAATTCACTTTACAGTATATCTTGTGAAGCGCTTTGAGACGTCATTGTTTTTGAGGGATTATTATCAGGCATGCGGTGTAAGGGAATGTGCCTGAGGTTTTGCCCTGACCTGCCTAGAATCGAACCCAGGTCTCTCACTTGCGAAACAAGTGCTCTAATCATCACTGAGCCACAGTGTACCCTACGTGAAGGATCTATAAGGTGATTGATTAATGGTAAGGATTACAAATGTGTGTTCCTGCACAAATTCTACGATTTAAGAGAATAATCAAAGTAAGTTTTGGACTTACTTTAACCAAACATGTCCAAAAACAATACAGGTCATTGGCATGTTATAAATGAGAGTGGTGTAAAACAACAAACGTTGCATTTACATTCTGTGTATTTTTGTAATTCTTGGATGGAAACTAGTGAATGATATTCAAATCTGGTGACTGGGTCTGTGTTGACAGTTGGATTGACTTCACATTCTGGGAGTCAATGTCTGGCAAAACACAGTATTTCCTGAGGGCAATTTATCTAATTAGTGACCGAGGAACTCACTGACCGTGGAGATAAATACAATGTCAAACAGCATGGTGGAGCCTTCAATACTGTGGATGCGGGGAGGAGAGTTGGGTGGGAGTGGTGTCGTATTTGCATTTGTGGAATGAGTGCAGCCTTTGGACACGGTTCAGCATTAGAGCTGGGCCTCTCACTCATTACCTCATGTCACTCTTGAAAGTGAGCAGTGCCTTGAGCTGGTCTGTAATTACAGGGGCAAACTGGGGTCCGTGTGCATGTGTGTGGGCACTTACTAAACAGGAGGCTGCTGACCAGTTCTTTGTGCTTGACACTCGGGGAGTTGGAAAGAATGAAGTGGAGATTGAACCCTCTGTGACAGATGATGGCAGGGTTTTACAGCTGCCTTCGAGGCACATCAGGGTAAGGGAAAAGTCTTTTTTGTTTGAAAACAAATCCATGTTGATATCCTCTCTTGTTACAGATTGCTGCTGCAATTCTTTGATAATTCATTCGTTTTAGGCTGCCAGTATTACGCTGTAATTTGCAAAAACAAAAGTAACAACGCAAGATAATAATAATCCTTGCGTTTCATATAGCGCTTGATCACGTCTTCGAGACATCTCAAAGCACTTCACAGAAGATACTTTAAAGTGAATTGACTATATTTTGTGGACAAAATAATTGAGAGGAAAATCTGTTTTATTACGTGAAATATTTCCTCGGGCAGCAAAGACTTCTAAAGTGCCTTCTGTTACAATTCAAAGACTGAATGAGCATTCTTGGTGGATGTTGTTTTTTATTATTACTTGACAGAATAGATTGCACCCAGAGCTTAAGGAACATTGGTTTTATAGGGGAAAAAAAGCTTCTGCACTAATTTAAACCTGAAGCTGGAAAGTAGACAGGCTGAAGCATGGGTTCGCTCAGTTTTCTGTCTAAATGGTTATTCTTATCATCAGTCACACATGGGTTTCGCATTCTGTGTGATGGAAAGATATTTTCTTATTGACGCACTGATGTGCTACTATACTGTAAACAGTTGGCAGTCATCGCATTTCACTTAATACATCCAAGTAGCAATTGGTTTAATTTCAAAGAGAATAGTAAAGGTGGTATTTAAAAGAAATGAAGATCTATATCAAATAAAGTTTCTGAACGCAGAGATGAAAACACCAACTGGGATCTAACGTATTGAGAGACTAACAACAAAGATAGCCAAAAATGAAAATAACATTTTTTTGAAAGAAAACCATATTGGGCGCTTGTAAGATTTAAGGTTTTGCCTTGATTTGACCCTTCAGATATGTGAAAAATACATATTGTACCCAATAATTTATCCACAGCGGAAATTGAAGTTGGATTATATTTCAGGCAAATGGGGAGGAAAAGGTTGTTTTGCAATTTGAACAAAATTTGGATCACTGTGATTCAATGCAGGCATCGTACACAAAAGAAGGAATTGCCTTTTAAATTACTGGCACACAGACTGTGGTGTAAGTCAATAGTGTTAGCTGCTGGCAAAATGTATCAAATGTTCAAAGTGCATAATGGTTGGGGTGGGGGGTGGGTGCAAGAGAAGAGAAGAAGAGAGGAAAGTGCTTCGACAAGACTCGATTGACAGTATCAATAGGTCACTGGATAAACTCGTGATGTTACAGTTGAAAGATCAGTTGAGAGTTGCTTGCTTTTCTGCTTTGTTAAACATTAGCCCACAGACGAGCAAAGAACATGTACAAGCACCAAAATTAGTAAAGGACCATCATTCACGAAAGAAGACTTGGAAGTGTGATAATTGTGTGTTTTTTTCCCCCTACGGACACATTCCTGAACTATATTGTTCATATACTTTTTCACATACACTGCACTGGTTACATTTTTGATGATTCTTGACTAGAACTCAGTGGAGGTTGTGATTAGTTATGACCTGGGCCGATATAAAAAGTGTGGAAATATTTGTCCAGAATTGCAGAGAAATTTCTGCGTTTTTTGCAGAAAATTGAGGGGAGTTGATTGTTATTGAGGTATATGTTACTGCCAACCTACATTTTTTCACTTTATTGACTAAATCTTCTTCAACAAAGATTGGGTAGCCCATTTGGGAGGTGGGGTGGGGGGAAGACACCAGGGCAGGACTGAAGGAGCCCGGAGATCTGCCAGGAAAACAGACAATCAGGACCTCCTGCCTCTCAAGGCCCTATTCCACACCAAGACACAGAGACAGAAACCCAGAGAGAGAAAGAGAGACACACACAGACCCAGCGAGAGACGCACACACACTCACAGACCCAGAGAGACACACATTTTCAGAGAGAGAGAGAGACACATGCACACTCAGACACAGATACATAATAATAATGATAATTGCATTTGATGTAGCTCCAGAAACTACATTTGTTAATGGATGTACAGCAGAGTACGCTGTTTATGGCGGGTTCCGCAGTAAGATTGCTGCCTCACTTTTCTATTGGCCCAGGTTATGACCCTGACAGTTTAATAATGATGCATCGTACAATTATAACAACTGCCAAGATACTCAGGCTTCAATCGCCATCTTTCATAACATGCAGACCAATTGAAATCAGGCCTATTTATCATTCTGAAAGTTATTTAAATGACAGAATGACCATGTGCACAACCCACAGGTAGGTCTTTGCATTAACTCAACGTGTCTTGTTCTTACACTGTGCCAAAGGTGTCTTGTTCTTACACTGTGCCGTTGGTAACGATAAAAGATTTTCTGAATAGTTTTGCTGATTCTGTCTCTTCAATGGCTGCCGCTCATCCCCATGCACTGACATGTACCCTTTCGTCCACAAATATACAGTCAATTCACTTTACAGTATATTCTGTGAAGCGCTTTGAGACGTTGATAAGATGTGAAAAAGCGCTATAGCAAATGCAAGGATTATTGTTATTATCAGCGTCATCAAGAACTGGAAAACACAGGCTATGGACTTTCCTATGGTCACCAAATAGTTTGTCCGAAATTCAGTGCATTCCATTAAAGACCTGCGGATAGCAGTTGATCTCCTGAAATTGAGAGCAGGAGATAGGAGATAGTCGCAAGATGAAATCCCAGCAGGATTAGTTTGGCACTTCCCATTTCCCTCTTGTGGGAATTTCCTCATTGATCATCAAACAGGACTGCCCACCTCCTTGTCACCCAGCCAAGAACCACCAGACCTGAGTGACTGGATAGTTGAGAAGCTGTGTCTTCTGACCTGCTCTTTGAGATTCAAGAACTCAGCCTCTCAAGTTACCAGGCTGTCGTTAATTAAGTTTCAACGAATAACTGATGCGACCATGGAACAGCTCTGTTCATAAAAATCCAGAGTTTAGTTGTAACATGTCTTAAGTGCCCATTTAATCTTTTCAATAGGATTTAAAATTAAAAATTACCGTAAATCTCCGTGTATAAGGCGCACTTTTTTGCACGTCGGAAGATCTCGAAAGTTGGGGGTGCGCCCTATACGCAGGTACAAGAAATTTTGAGCCTCGGAAATACAGTAAACAGGAGGGGCGGCCGGCGCGCTGTCAGCCGGGGTTTGGTCAGTGTCGGGCGGGGGTTGGGGGGAGCGGGTGATGGGGCTTCGGCCTCGGCCGCCCGGGCAGCGGCAACAGCAGCGGACTTCAGTGCCGTGCCTGCTGCCTGCCTTCTGCCAAACCCAGTCTGCCTGCCACCCTCCCTCTCCTGCCTCTCCTGCCTCCCTCCTTCCCTGCCTGGCTGCCTGCCTCTCTCCCTTTCTCCCTGCCTGCCTTCCCCTCTCTCTCTCTCTCTCTCTCCCTCCCTTCCTGCCTGCCTCCCTCTCTCCCTCCCTCCCTGCCTGCCTCCCTGCCTCCCCCTCTCTCTCTCCCTCCTTCCCTGCCTGCCTGCCTCTCTCCCTCCTTCCCTGCCTGCCTGCCTGCCTCTCTCCCTCTCTCCCTGCCTGCCTGCCTCCCCCTCTCTCTCTCTCTCTCTCCCTCCCTCCCTGCCTCCCCCTCTCTCTCTCCCTCCCTGCCTACCTGCCGGCTTCCCTCCCTCCCTCTCTCTCTCCCTCCCTCCCTGGCTACCTACCTGCCTCTCTCCCTCTCTCTCCCTCCCTCCCTGGCTGGCTGCCTGCCTGCCTCTCTCGCTCTCTCTCTCCCTCCCTCCCTGGCTGGCTGCCTGCCTGCCTCTCTCGCTCTCTCTCTCCCTGCCTCCCTCCCTCCCTCCCTACCTGTCTCCCTCCCTCCCTGGCTGCCTGGCTGCCTGCCTCCCTCTCTCCCCCCTGCCTGCCTGCCTCCCTCTCTCCCTCCCTCTCTCCCTTTCTCTCTCCTTCCCTGCCTGCCTGCCTGCCTCCCTCTCTCCCTCCCTCCCTACCTGTCTCTCCTGCCTCCCTCCCTTCTGCCGGCAATATCATCGAAAATGCTTCCGTTTTTTTTCACCAAGAAAAGGTCAAAAGTGGGGGGTGCGCCTTATACGCGAGTGCGCCTTATACGCGGGTATTTACGGTAGTTCAAAACCTTTCAATGCATATAAATGAGGTACTGATATTTACAAAACCATGTTAGGTAGCCCTCTTTTATTAAGACCACTGGAGGCTCTTTTAAAGGGGGTCCAGCAGAGAGGAATGTAGAATTGAATGCCCTTTAATATAGAAATGATTTATGTTCATTGCTTTATGGATATTTGAATTGCATTTTGAATTGGAAATGGAAATTTCTGTACACCTTTTATCTTGCTAATCTTGAGTTGATCTAAATTCAATTATGAAGGTCGCCCTAACCTCCCTTAATTAAGCAAAGCACAGCCTTGAATACTTAAGTGGCTGCAGAGTTTAGAAAGCAGCAGATTGGTTATTACTGCATGTGTGTTCAGCGCTGCTCTCCTACATACAGCTGGTATCATCTCTGGAAGGAAACTCGAGAGTCAACATAGGAGTCACCAGTCTATGCCTCTCAAGGCTCCCACGCAGCTGATAAGAAATTCGCCTAATTGGACCTCATAAAGTATTTTGATGTTTGAATGTGATGCACATGCATGTATTGCGTCTGCTCCATGCAAACACATGCTGAGAACGATTCTACGGTGATATAGACTCGTTGTCATAGAAGGTACATGAAACAACCAGCACAACAACAACAGCAGCAAATTATACTTATTTTAGCATTCTTCACGTTGGAAGGATGTCCCAGGGCACGCTGACCTGACCAGGACCAGCACATGTGAGCACCAAAGACCACCGTTCAGAAAGTCAGACATAGGCACAATCACCATGGATGTTGCCCATTTCATCCAATTTATGCAGTACTGTAGAAATTTCACCATGTTTTTCACAGCCACTGGACACTTATCCACTCCAGAACAGGAATCCACTCATTCATCTCACTCAGAATTTCAGACAGAACAGTTTATTTACACAAGCCTTATAATTTATTAACTATCTGACCCTCAGCCTCTTGGTTAAGCTCCAGAGTACTGAAGCTCCAGGTTGCAGAAATCAATTGGGTGCAACAGATCATATCTGATGATCTTGGCATTATTCTATTATACAAGGCACTGTGTGGTTGCCTCTTGGTCTTAAGGCCTGAGTGACTGGATGAGGGATTTGTTTGAGGGATTTGATTTGGGGTCCATTTGATTGTCTGCAATGAAGCCGCTTTGATGTATTTTAAATAAATGATCCATTTGTTGCATTACATTTGATAGGTGAGTTTATCATATCAGAATGTCTCACAGCGCTTCCCAAAGTATTTTTCCTCCATAGTAGAATAACTGTGTGTTTGTAGAGAAACACCATAGGCAATGCCCCACAAACGGATATGAAGTGGATGATTAATGTTATCTGTGGGGCTGCTGGCTGGAACATCAGGAACTTGACTTGACAGGGAAAAACCTATCTGTAAAACATTGCGACATAATGACGCAAATTCCAGGAAAGTACAGTCCTGTATGTAACTACACAAATATCATCATACTGTTTTCCCTACTCTTTTACAATGCCCCTTTAATAATTGGCAGATGTAATGGAGTTGATGCGGGTACTGTTTCTTGGGTTTACATTTTAACATATCACTGATATGTCCAAAATTGGTTTCTCAGTCATTGTATGCAGCTGTTTGGGAAGCCAGATACTTGGGTAGTAAATTTGTTAAGGCAGGAGTTCCTAAACATTCTAGGCTCAAGGTTGCTAGGTATCCAGACTGAGAACCCCCTACTCTGATTGTGTGGGCTGTGTAGCACAATCCCCACAATCTTCACAAAAGACTACTCTTGAATACCTTGCACTGGAACCATGCCCGTCTCATCCACTCTTCTGGCTGCATGGGCTTATGCAGTCCAACTTGGCTTCTGTAGCCTTGAGAGCAAAGTAATTTCTTAAACTCAATCAAATTAACATCTTAACATTCAAAATCCTTTGATATGGCATCCCATTGCATCCTTGAGACGTCTCAAAGCGCTTCACAGGATATACTGTAAAGTGAATTGACTGCATTTTGTGGGAAAAACGTGTCATTTGCACACAGCAGTGTCCTGCACACAGCCATGGAGAGAACAATAATTTTTTAAGAGTGGGGGGAGGGGACATGTTGGCCAGGACATCGGGAGAAACTCACTTCTATTTTCGAATAGTGCCATGGGATCTTTAACCATAACCCTGAACAGGCTGATGGGACTTTGGTTTAACATCTCATCTGAAGGAAGGACATTAATGTTGAACATTGATTTTGTCGGTCAAAGTTCAGCAAGGGAAGACAAGCATCAAAAGCATGGAATGTGGATAATGAGGAGCAAGGCAATGTAATGGAGAAGAGCAACAATGTATAGGCAGTAAACGGATATGGCAAAAAAAAATGCATTAGAAATTAAAAGATAAACTCACTGCAGCAATTTGGAAGCTGCTGAACTGTTTTGTTTATAAAGTCACCTAAACTGCGAGTATTCTGCCCCCGGCCACTTGATGAGTAAATGGAATTTTCCGTAGTCCAGTCCTACATTAAATTCAACTGCGCTTGGCTTTTATGTGTCTTTCCAATCTAATCATACGAGCAAAATATATGACTATACCGTAAGTGGCAAACCAAAATATGCGACAACAGAGCTGATACTTTGAACGGAGCTTGAATTATGAACTCTTTAGGAGAACTGATTGAAATGAAATGAGGAAACAACAGGCGCAATTGCATAACGCAGGTCACTGTGGAAGTTATGGCTGAATAGGTGTGCAAACCGTTTTTGTTGAAGAAATAGTTGAGCACGGTATTGTTCAGAACCTCAAGGCTTTTGTAGGCAGTCAACCAATTAACCAACTGGCCTTACAATGAATCTTGTCAGTTCCCATCCATGCTTTTTCACTCTACAAATATAGTTCTGTTGATGTTGCTGTTGTTTCCCAGAGTCCCATAGAACTTTGGAAAATGAATGTCCCTTTGCTTATGACAGGAATCCACATTACATAGATATAGAGTAAACAGCAGCTGGAGTGAAGATCTTAGTTTGCTTTTCAAATTGTTTAGAAGCCAGTGTTTGCGGAAAAAAAAAGTGAGAAAATAAAGTTAAATAAATCATATAACACACAAAGCACATATGTGTGAGGCTATGAATACTTAATTTTAGAATAAACTGTGGATTGCGACACAGTCTGCAAAATCAAAATTGAATAGAATATTTATCAGTTTCGCTCACAAAGTACACAGTCAATTCACTTCACAGTGTATCGTGTAAAATGCATTCAGACGTCTCGAAGACGTGATAAGGCACTACATCAAATGCAAAGATTATTATTTTCTTAAAACAGGATGTGGATTCAAGATAGTGATTTCACAGTTCCTATTATCAACTCCTAGGAGAACTCTCCTAGACATAACCATGAAATATTGCCAAATGCAATGGCTAATTAGTGAGTTTCATGGGTTGCCTTCTCTGTTGTTGTTTCAGTCTGTTCCTTTTTTCTTTATAGCCCCAAGGGAATGTCTGCATTATTCATCTTGTTTTCACACAGTCATCATTTAATGAAAGGTCCTCGTACTGGCCCTTCGTGCGAACTGGTGCTCTTTGCTATTATTTTCCACTTTTTGAGGCACCGTGTGTTTGACGCATACCCGGAATGGAAAGCCATAGCATAAGTGATCGGAATGGCAGGAATAACAAAATTACATTTGTGGAGCTCCTTCCACATTGGGAGGACGTTCCAAGTTGCTGAGAACAGGGCCAAGGGAGTTAAAAGTTGCCTTGCGTCTGCTCTGAGGTAATTTCAGCTTGAAGGAAAGATCTCATTAGATGGCATCCCCGTTTAAGGTGCTCCTTTATTATAATAATAATAATAATAATATTCCCTGAGGCTCTCTCATAACTCTTGTACGTATCATTTACACTGTGGTTTTCCCATTCAAGGTCATTTTCCAACCCGGTATCCTCCCATCCCACGGAAATGACATATTCGGAATATGCAGGGCAATTCTTCATATTGGAATATGCCTATTATACATTTTATTTATTCTAAACAAGGTTCCTGGGTGAAACTTGCTGTCTACACATGTGTGAAGTGAAATTCCTTTCTGCTATTTCAAAGGTGAATGATACAGAAGAATTTTAACATAAAAGACCCAATTAAAAGCCCAGTTAACTTTAAAGCCAGGTTCTTTGTGTTCTGCCTATTCAGTGAGCCCCCGTTTATTTTATAATTCCAGTTCAGTTCATGCCCCACATCAAGACTATTGCATTTGGAAGAATGCGAGTGTTAAAGACTGTAGTGCACAATGCATCTTGATTTATTTTCCTTAAGGCAGAAAGAAGCCTGTAAGACAGTTATCCTTCATCCACCTTCACTCCCTGCTGAGATCATTAAAGTGTAGGGGTGGAAATGCCAGTTTGAGACTACATCCTAGACTCCTATCTAGGATTTTAGTGCTCTAGGAAGCGACCTCTTGTGAAGGCTGCTATATGAATACAAGTTATTGTTGAGTCCATACTCACTCATCCCTTTCACTTTTGGAGCAGTTTAAATTATCTCAAGCAGTAAATATGTAAGCGCGGGACTTCACTTGCTTTACAGTGTCAAGATGGAAACTTGAAACAATTATTTCAGTATGGAGGCTGTTAGGTTTTTCTTTTTGTACTGGAATTTATTAGAACTGCAGATTCAAGGTGGTTTCTGTGAAAGGAATTTCCTTCTCCCTTGGAACAGAATTTCACAATTCAGCCAAGGGCAGAGCAGCTGTACTCCATTATGGCTCTGTGTACAAAGCGTGGTATTTGATTCACACAGCGACTTAGTGGAAATAAATCTACCCATATGTGACCATGCACGTACCATGTGTATGGTATTAACTGAACACATTTAAAACCTTAGAAATGTTATTAGCATAAACCTCTGTTACAACAATCGTGATGTCTCGTGCTTGCTGAAAGAGGAACTCAAACCTCATTCAGAACACCCCAGGATCCCAATGTGAACAGAAAGTCTTGATAACATCTAAAACTAATAGCAAAGAACATCTGCATCTGTGCATTAGCAAGCACGTTCTTACTGATTTTGTGATCTGTGAACTTTTATATATTCACACCTGAAAACTTAGTACCACAAAATACAGTAGTTTCTGAATCCCTTATACTGGCACTGACAAAGCCAGACCACCCTAGCTGTGTGAAGGGAATCCTGAATGCTCCCATTTCGGTCACTTGCTCTGTTTAATTTATGGTTTTTCATTCACTGTGTTTCCAGCAATGCTTTGACCACGGTTCACAGATTAGACGTCCTGCAGGCCTTATCTCCTGATACCTGCAGGAGGCACTTAGAAACTGGCAGAAAGTTTACAGCCCGGTGTGCTGGATATGGCACCGGTTCTTCTCTACAGGAAAACCTGAGCTATTAACTGTGTTCAGAGTTTGGGGGGGTGAAGAAAGGATTTTTCTGACCTGGGGCAAAACAAGTTTGGTACTTGTCCTGACACAGTCTTATAATGCGCAGGAGCAGATTTCATCTTTGTTGTTCGATGAAAGGGAAATAATGATTGTGCAGGAATACCAACGAGGGCTCGATGAGTAATAATTAAACTCAGTAGCTGTGGTTGGATGATGCCACTGTGAAAATTACAATATATTAACGGCATTGAAGATTCTCAGGAGACTGCCATAAAGATTTTTCAATCTCTAAGAACAACAAAATGTTTCGGGTTGAGAGTTGAAATCTGGAGCCAAGATTTTCCTTTGGTTGCTAATTTTAGTGATCAATGGGGTCTAGTGTGCGAGATTTTTTTTGAACAAGAATCCCAAATCTGAAATATAATATCTCAAATATAAAAATCTCAAACTGAGAAGTAAGCATGTGGGGACCTCATTTTAATGTGATCTACTCTTTGGAGCACAGTTGCATACTTCATGACAAACTTTTAGTTACTGGAAAGAGTGCCCGCTTGGGATTTGTTATTGAAAAATCATAATACAAAGCATTGCAACGGACGCCAAAGTTTCATTCCACTCCAAAGAAGCAGAGAGAGTCTGAGACCTAGAGGTAAGAAGCAAGAAAAATTTAAGAAAACAGAAAGTGAACAATATTTATTTAAGTAAAGGAAAGTTGTAGATGAGGCGGGATATAATCAAAATATACTACAACTACAAATAATAAATTGGTCACTGCATTCCCCGACTGTTTGTGGAACACTGCTGTGTGCAATAGTTTCTCCAACAAAATATACAGTTTACAGTATATTCTTTGAAGTGCTTTGAGATGCCTCAAAGACGTGATCAGGTGTGATATCAAATGCAAAGATTATTATTATTAAGATGTGATCTATGTACTGTGTAGGCCTATATATATATATATATACATATACGTGTGTGTGTGTGTGTGTGTGTGGAAGGAGCTCTGATGTGTCACTGAGAATACTTTGGTAGGAAAAGTGAGCAATGAAGGGCAGCATTTGAAAACAAACAGTTGGTGCCAGTCTGAATAATATATAGTTTAGAGTGCTATTGCTGAACCAGATGGTAATCTGCAGCAATCTGGATAGCAATAATAAATGTATTCTCACCCTGCAGGAGTGGGGGGCAATGAAAACAACACTGACAGGGAAGCAAAGAACACAGCAATAACCATTTATTCTTCATATTACTGTACATGGTGACCAATAAGCTGTGATAGCATTAAAATGTCTAAAAAGTCTCGACACAAGTTCACACAGTGCTCATTGATGATTTTTTGAAAAATCATGCAACATAAACTAGGCAGCACCGTTTCATTGTAAGACTTTTTTCTAAGCATATTCTTCTAAGGTTAAACTACAGATTTTAATCATCGTGTTCATAATAGACTACACTGAGCAATCAGAGGTGAATTCATGTTTTTGCAAGGTTAATTAATACATATTGAGGAAGTGCTTCCAAGTATTTGATCAACTGCACAGTTGAGTTCATAAAGTTTACTTTTATGTCACTCAATTGAATCATGAAAGCACTCCACCAATGTGACCATCTCTTCATACCAGGTGGGTCTTCATTCGCTGTGACTAATGTAACACGAACAATGCTTCCTTTTTCACAACTGGCATTTGACAAAAATTACTTTAAATTGACCAACAGATGCGTTTTGGCTTCTGATCATCTACCATAAAGCATTAATCAATAAGCCAAGCACTTGTGAATGTGATTGCCAACTTAATCATAAAACTGTACCAGGCAACGATTCATTCCACATGAGTTCCACAAGAAACAGTCCAACAGGCACCATCATTCCTAACCAGTGTTGCAACCAACCCAGTTTGGGATTAATAGAAATCAGATTGTAAATGAGAGTAATCAATCAATCAAAAACTTCAATCAAAACTTACATTTATATAGCGCCTTTCACGTCGAGAGGATGTCCCAAGGCGCTGTACAATTAGGTAGGGACAAGAGCAAGGGGGGAGGGGTCGGGGCAGGACGAAGAAGAGTAGGAAATTTGACTGTATATTTGTGGGCGAAACGTGGCAGCCAAATTGCGCACAGCTGTGTCCCACAAACAGTCGCAGAAATGCGGCCAGGGGAGAAAAGGGGGAAAAGAGGGCAAGGGGGAGAGGGAGGGAAAGGTGGTGTAGAGCAAGGTCAGGGAGGAAGAGGGAGGAGAAAGGGGGGACAAAGGAGAGAGGGAGGGAACGGTGGGTGGTGGGGCAAAATCAGGGAGAAAAGGGGGCAAGAGGGAAGAGGGAGAGAAGGCAAAAGAAAGTGGGGAAAGGAGTGAGGAAAGAAGAAGAGGGGGGGTAGTTAATGGTAATGGGTAGTTGGAACCTGACTTTTTGTGCTTGAAGTTCATGCAGCATTTAGTAATTACATATAGCTTGTACACAAGCATAATTATTATCAGGACAATATACAGAATCCATCATTGCCCCACAATGGTTTTACGAGCCAATTTTACAACCTCTTATCACTTTATAGCAGAGCTGCTGTTAATGATAGCTTAATTATTCTAGTTCTTGGTATTTCCAGGATGTGTTCCTGCCAAAGACAATTGGCAAAAGGAAATATTTTTCCCTCCATGGGGCTGATCACATTAATGCTTCTTCTGTAAAGGCTTGTTTATGTTGGTGCTGGGAGTTGTACTGAGATACTCTCCTCCAGGTTCTAGCTGGAACATTTTCACTCCTCGTTTACTTATGTATGTATAGCATTCAGCAGATGGCACATAGTTATCTGCAGCAGCAGGAAGTGAGTCTACAGAACAACAACAAAAATCCAGTATTAACTTAACTTTGGCTCACTTGATGGCTCAGTTGATACAGACATGTGCAACATAATACATGCAGATCAGGTTCAATCCATTGGCATGGACAGAACAAATTACTTGGGCAGAAAATTGCAAGAGAAACAAGGGAATTGAAACACTCATCAAAGTAACAACAAATTTAACTTACCGTTGCCAACATTAGAATTCGTAACACAGAAATCTATATACGCTATAGAAAACAGTCTTTCAATAGATCATCAGGTGTGTGACCTAATGTAATGGTAAGCTATTGATAAATGTTCACTCTGTTGTAACAGATACAAACTAATTCAACTATTACATTTATGCAAATTGCGATCCAACCAGATGTCACAAGGTGAGGCTTTTAAGGTTTGAGATAGCATTTGAATTTATGCTGCAGGCTTAATTTATCAAGTGTGGCAATAGATTGGTAGAGAGAGCAGGAAATAATTCATTAAATTCTCCAATAAAAATAAATCAAGCTCATTCTAGGATTTAGCTTGTAAAAAGTGATTACTTCTCCAGTCAATCTCCAGTCTGCACACAGTGTATTTTATGATCCATTGGGATTGTATTGAACAATTCATGATCCAATTCAGATATGCACCACAGGTATGCTGAATACGAAATAGCACAACTGATGCATATTGTGTAATGGATTAAATTTTCCTCTTGACCTTACAAAAAAATCCAAGCTACTGTGTTCAAGCTAAAAGTTAACATTTGTTCCAAATTAAGAAGACACAAACGGAATACAGGTATCCTTCCCCAACCGCGGAGATTCCTGTTCCTGTAAAGATGCTGATAGGCAGGAAACACTGAGCGGATGAATACACATTAATATGCAGATGAATGCGGTCCCTTGTTTGGAGGAGTGAAACTTGAAAATTAAACTCACGGATTTAAATCGCGGATGCCGAAAATGCAAAACGCAGTTTGCAAGGGTTGTCGCATTTAGCAAACTGTCTATGCGTGAGTTTCGTGGTTGGCAAGGCCGTGGTTGGGGCGGGATACTTGTCCAGTAAAAGCTTGTTTACACGGCACCCAACCAACCGGAATGCTCAACCGCTCGGTATCTCCCAATACAATTCACCATTCTAGCAACCGGATCTCATATCGGAGCCAACCGGCACACTCCCGTGCGCATGTGCACTTATTTAACTTACCGAACGCGATTTTACCGAGTGTGCTGGAATGCTTTATTGGTAAGTATCCGTACAATATTCTGTTATTATTTAGTGTATTATTAATACGGCATGTTTTAAAATAAGTTAATTTTTTGTGTAGGATTTTCGGCAACTTGCCACTCAAATATCCGACATATTTGATTAACCAGCACCAGTCAGGTCCCGAGGGTGCCAGATAACAAAGCTTTTACTGTAATATGCAGCCTGCTCTATTGGTACATTTCCACTGTAAAAGCATACTGGAATGCAGCCCAGATGGGATTAGAGTTTCTACCTCTTCTTGGTGAATCTGCACAGTTTGCTTTACCCTGTGGGGTGGTGAGAAAATAACAACGGCAGGCAAAGGGCATGGCTTCAAATAGCAAGCCTCACACGCTCTATGTTTGTTTCAATGACCTCTCCAGTTCCAATGGGATTTCTGCAGTGTTTCGTTTGACAAGTAAAAAATAGTTACATTTTTGTGGGCGGTAATTAAAAAAAACACTTTTCTCGCAGATATTATATGATGCGCCAAGCCACATGCATTTCCCCCCTTTTGTTCAACTATGCCAAGGCAAGTGTTATATCAGGTCTCTCCCTTGGAAACTCCAGTAATTAACTCTCAGGCCTGGGAAAAGCAGGGAAGGAGACCATTTTGCATTGGCCACTACATAAAGTTTATGTGATACAAAGTTTACAAGCTAGGATTATTCTCATTGGAGCAGAGAAGGTTACGAGGAGACCTAACAGAGGTTTTCAAAATCATGACGGGATTCGAGAGGGTAAACAGGGAAAAACAGTTTCCACTGGTGGGTGTGTCAGTGACTCGAGGTCACAAATTTAAAATAGTTTCTAAAAGAAGCAGAGGGGAGGTGAGGAGAAATCTTTTCACACAGCAAGTTGTTAGAATCTGGAATGCATTGCCTGAATGGCCTCAGTGGAGGCCGATTCGATAACAACTTTTAAAAGAGAGGTGGATGGTTATTTGGGGACAATGGGTTTGCGGGGTTATGGGGAGAGAGCCGGGGAGTGGGATTGACTTTCAATAACTCTTTTCAAAGAGCCGGCACAGGCACAATGGACCGAACGGCCTCCTTTTGTGCTGTAAAATTCTATAATTCTATGATTCTACGATGTAAACTATAATATCAGATGGGACTGGGGGTAAAATAAAAATATATCACTGTTTGTCGCAGCTATCTCCTTTTACAGAACAAAAGCATGGCATAGGCTCCTGATGAGATTGTTCTTTAAATGAAAAATCAACCATAGAATTCTTAAATAGATATACTATCTAAACATCAAACAAATGACTTGGGAAAGGATGCCATCACACAACAGACTTTGTGGAAGTTTGTGTATCGTGACTTTGACCGTAAACGCTTCAGATACATTCAGTTTCACTTCCATAAGATTCACGCTGTATCCATGTCAAATTGCTTCCTTTTTTATTATGATGTGAATTATTTGAGGAAGAGGAGAGTTGATCAAGTTGTTTCTGTTCTGACAATAGTTTTAAAAATAATCAGATTAGGAATCATCTTATTGCAAGTGAGATATTATAGATCAAGAAGATATTATATAACATGAAGTTGATGAGGAATAGCACTTAGAATTCAACTTCTTATTGCATGACTCTTGATATTGGCTTCTCTCATCTTGATTTCATTCAGACGGTTGTGTTATTTTTTGTTCACTAGGTTACAGTCTGATTGTGTTGCCTGAAAACAATTCCTTGTGGGTTTGGTTCTTGAGTCTCGATTAATTTATAGTGACTTTTTATGATCGGTACCCTTCTGGACTTTGATTTGCTTCAACCCAGTGGTGCAGAACTAGCCAGTTCATTGACAAACATTGCAGTCATCCAATTAGTTCAGCCAGTCTCTGAACTATCTGAGGAGAGAGGAAAGTTGTTGTTCCTTGCGAGTACTGAAGTGGAAACAGTGCAGCATTTTTTGGCAGGTAAACCTCAAGCTAAAAATTGGGATCTGTTTGCAAGTTTGATTTGACCAGGCATCTCCCAAGGCTGAAAAAGGAATGTTTAAAATTGGCATCAATTATCCAATTTAAAAAAAGTACACGTAAATAACTGATACATACAATTTTTAGTTTGTGCAGCTTTGTGTCATATCACATTCATTCACTGATTCAGCCCGAGTAGTACCAACAAAAAAACAACTTTAACAAAGAGCATATTTTCACATGAAAGCTACTTAAACAGTCCTTCCAGATTGTGTGCCCTTGTCTCGACGTGAAATTCGATAGTGGCCTGTGCTGTATTATTATGCTGAGCAACAAAAGCCTAGTGATCAAGTGACATTTCATATCTGCTTCAGGAATTTGTTTAGCCTGTGCAACACATTGGAGGAAATGAGAAATGGTGCACAATTTTGGAATTGTATCTTTGGCTAATGCCACACACGCATTATGCAGTCGCAGATAACTGGAGGGTCTCAACGGTACGAAATTAACTGGCGGGCAATGTTTGTTAGTGTTGAACTGTTACTGGAATATGCATGTCAACACATCTGTGAGCTACTGGAATCACGCTGTCATTGTTTGACAGCTCATTGCTGAGTTCCTCGCTTGTTCCTCAGTGCATCCACCCTGCTCTAATAGGATGTGCTACATTTCTTTGTGCGCTCCTTCTGGTGATTATGAAGATCTTCTGCTGCTCTCTTGACACCAATAACCAGAAAGACAAAGGAAGGGCAAATGCAATCCTTCTCCCACATAAATAACTCCCTGCTTATCCCACCTCAAGGTTTTGTCAGTAGCGATGCAGTATTAATATTTCCATTGAATTTCATTCGTTGGGAGACTGCTGTAAACAGAGAGATTTAGCAACTGGAATCATGTAATTTTAACACCACTTGTGCTTCCTCTATCATAGAAAGATAACTCTGCCCACATCGTACCTGCACAGACACAATGGGTCAAACGGCGTCCTCTTGTGCCATATAATTCTATGTTTCTATGGACATTTCCCTAAATAGCGCAGGTTTTCTGTATTTTCACTGAACTGATGAATGTATAGCGGAACTTCAGTCCACTCAGACTGATTGAATCATTTTAAAGATATGTCCCAATGTTACGTAATAAGATATTTTCTTTCCTCCTGTAATGGTGTTCCCTCTTACAAAGTTACATTCCAAATAGTTTATCTGCAGCACTGACTCCCTTTACCACTGTACGTTATCAGCAAAAAGCAGCTGATATTAACATCAAAACCACACACAGTATTTGCACAATGTATTTTTTTGCATTGTAGTACACTTTATATTTCAGTATGCTGCAGTTTTTCAGGCTTCTGATGAGAGCAATAGAATTTATTCACAGTAAACCGAGATGTGAATTTTCACAGACTCCAGTTAAGTTATTAATGTTGGCATTCCAACCACATTGCTATTCCAACCACATTGTAAGTTAAACGTGCAGTTGCTCAGAAACTGGTGAGATATTGAAGGTCGCAGCCTAGGAAGCTGTTTCCAGCATAAATTAGGATCTTCCTCGAGCATAAGTTAAGAACGTTTACCAAAATAGCGCATGTTTTCTGTATTTTCACTGAACTGATGAATGCATAATGGAACTTCAGTCCACCCAGAATGATTTGGTATAGGTTATGATCTTCAGAAGAGGAGATATTAATAGAATTGGCATTGAAAGATGAAATGTTGATGGATCGAAGTATGCGACTAATCTTAATTATTAATTACATTATTAAATATTCATAAGTAAAGCTCTTCTGCTGGCGTTTCTTCCCACTCCACTCCTCCCCTGAATCTCATACTCTAAGATAGGTTGGGTGGGCCCAAAGCCTATTATGTCTTGGGTCTATGATTTTAGTCCATAAAAAAAAAAAATCAAAGCTGCTAAACATAATAGTGAGCCTCAATGTTGTGGTATATTTGAGATGGAAAGACTGGCTGGACAGCTAAGAGTAAATGATGGAACATGCTGACTAATGATGGATCTATTTAAAAAGAGCATTTATTGAAATGCCAATTCCATTAATATTTACTTTTAACCCATTACATAATGGGAGCCTTCTATTTTCTATAGGAAGTTGGCATCAACCACCAACAACAACTTCCATATATCATTGCACAAAAGCTCTGATAGTGCTCTATATTTCTTTTGTGTTAATTACCATTGCATAAATTTGGGTACATTATCTCGTTGGCCTATTTCATTTTGTTTTAACGAATTAAATGTAGGACCAAAACATTGGTAGAATCTGCAAATAAAAATAGCACTGCAGCAGAAATGCAGATTAAAGATATCTAGAACACATTTTGACTTCAAATCAAAATACAGCTTAGTACTGATGAAGGGATTAAGATTCTTCTGAAGTAGTAAAAAAAATGTAATTATTCAATCATAAAATCTGAAGGCAGGTCATCTTATCTTAAACTGTATGAATATTTTGTCTCAAAATTGAAGATTGCTCAATATTGTGGAAAAATGTGGTCATATTTTGGTTCTTAAAAAGCAACTAAATGTAACATTAGAAAGAAATGTTAAATAGATTCATGGGTTAATACTGGGTAGAATATTGGGCATCTAGTTTATACTGTCTATACTATCTTCCTGCCTTTAGTTGTTTTGAGATAACAAAACTGTCACTCAGCTGTGAGTCTGTCAAGAGTTAGTTTCTTGATTGGTTTGCAATTATAATAATTTAATGATCCTTGCATTTGATGTAGCGTTTTGTCACTTCACCATCTCAAAGCATTTCACAGGACAAACTGTAAAGTGGTGTGACTGTGCATCTTGTGGGTCAATGCGTCAGCCAATTTACACACAACTCAAATAATGAATACCTAATTGGTACATAATGTTAAATAGATTCATAATTGATGCAGTAAACATCAATTATGGCATAGTCACTACAACAGGTACAGAAGAGAAGAAAGACTAGCAAACTCATGGGTAACTAAATGAAAAATTGCCTTCTCTGAACATACTGATAAACAGGATTTAGTCATCGTTACCACCATTCTGTCCAATGGCAGTTCAAGGAGCAGTTTATATGATAATCCGGTTTTAGCAAACAAAATTATTTCAAGTACAAAAAAGCTGTATCGAATGCTCTGTCTCAGTTTGAATCATTTTGCAACATTTCTGGGAAAGAGGGACTGACTCAGATTGGCAAACAAAGAAAGAATTTGAGACCAGACTGCATGCCAGTAGATTGAGGGGGAAAAAAAACAAAAGCATATGGTAACCACGTGTTGTAAGGCAACATATGATGTAGGATTGATGCTGTTTCTCACATGAGGATTCATTGATTATTCAAGCCAAGAGTAGAGCGGTGTTTTTTATACTTGGAAAAAAAGCTAATCATAATCCTGGTGAATATTTCGCAATCCAATTGATTCTGAAGCAGGGTGAAAAGACAAAACGTAGTCACACAGATCTCATTTGCAAACTAAATGCTGCGGGATCAGTAGTGGACAATTTTGTTACATTTCATTTCAGTCACACATGTTGGGATTTAAAGGATCAACTTGTCAACCTAATCAGACACAGATACTCTAATTGAAGGGGAATGAATCCTACGGGGATTCTACATGCTACATTACATTTGAGCAACAACAAAAATAAGTCACACAGATGAAATTAAACCTTGAAGCGTTGTACTTCAGAAGCCAGAGTGTTAAGTTGTCAGCAGAAAGCACATGCTTGATGCTGATATTGGCGGTTGTGTTTCGGCCACAAAATATACAGTCAATTCACTTTATGGTATTTTCTTTGAAGCGCTTTGAGATGTCTCGAAGATGTGCTAAGGCACTATATCAAATGAAAGGATTATTATTATCACGTACCCATGTTTTTCTCTGGGCTGTGTTTCAATGGGAAATCTTTTTTTTCTGAATTAACAATCAAGGAAACGTTGTAAAGGCCAATTCTCTAGACAAGGAGAGAAATATTTTCAGGTGTGTACAGTTCAGCCTAACTGGAGATGAAAATATCTTCAGGTAAAATATTTTCTGCTTGCGTGCTTTTTCTCTAGGATCAACAATACATTTGATGTTGAATCTCGCAGACAAACAAACAGTAGCAACATTTTCATAGAAAACAAAGTCATAATTTAATATTTTTTTCCAGGGACTATATTATGGCTACAGGGCTGCCAGATGCAAGAAAGACTTCAGAGGCTGAAGATCTCAGTGAAGAGAGTCCAGGTATGCAATATCTGACGTAATCATTTCTGAACTTTGGAAGAGCTTTACAATGGGAACAAAAAATGGGTGTATTGTATTGTATACTTCCCCTGTGGAGTATATGTGCTGTTATTTTTGCGGTAGTATTTTGATTAATAATAGTTGGCTCTGTAGTGCCTTGAGATTTCCTGCCAACATGAAAGGCGCTAAACAAATGTAATTTGTTGGTGTTTGATGTCGAACTGTATCACTGCAAATGTTGGGGCCAATTGTGCAGTATCACTAAAAAGGGATTTCTTAAATTAGAAATCTCAAAAGACTTTCCTTCACCCTCCCCAATCCTGACCCCAGCTCAGGCCTGAAATTAAACTGACCTAACAGAGCCGGCGCCCTTGGGACAGCCTCGCAACGTGAAAGGCTCAATACAAATATTGTGATGACTTGTGATGACTTGACCTGCCTCATGGTAATGACGCTTTGAATTGGTGTGTTTTAGGGGCTGGATTCCCTGAAATTGTCTTGACGTTACCAGAAGTGGTTCTAACTTGGATTTTTTATTTAGAAATGACATTAAAAAATTATGGAAAATTGATCCCATGTGCTATTGTTTCATAGCAGTACAGAACAGTGTGTTGTTCTAATACCTACTACAGTATAAATACAGAATATATCTAACAGAGAATAATGGACACCTGAGAGGAATTTCAAGACAATAGCCTGGGTTTTGGGCACTCTAAAGATCAAAGAGTTTATACCAACCATATGAATCCCCAGATTAAATTATATCCTTGAAGTTGCTCTCAGAAATATATTACGTAGTATGACATTTATTGAAGCTAGTTTAGTCAGAAACGTGGTCCATTTTTACCTCCTAAAAGCAGCTATTTGTACTGACTCTGACAGACTCTATACCTCTTGTTATTGTTGCACGATTATAGGCAGAGTTATGAGTTATACTGATAAACTAACTACTGCAGGTCAATGGAAATACTGTCATCTAGAGTACATCACCTCAATGCCCAGTGTAAAGATAACTTATTACCCTGCTTCTGAGGCACATTTCAAAAGGTAATCAAAAGTATCTTGATTTTGACTGTCTCGTTTATTGTGTTCTTTGATCTGAGGGCGCTGAAACTGGAACTTTGTTCAATAAGTGGACGGGA
This sequence comes from Hydrolagus colliei, assembly GCA_035084275.1. Taxonomy (NCBI): domain Eukaryota; kingdom Metazoa; phylum Chordata; class Chondrichthyes; order Chimaeriformes; family Chimaeridae; genus Hydrolagus; species Hydrolagus colliei. The sequence goes on from CM068754.1 coordinate 14,100,326, forward strand.
TACACACATCGGAAGACAGTTAAAGAGAATTGAGTCTCGTTTCGTTTGGGGATTCATTTAATTTATTGAGATATAATGAACCAGTGTCCAGAAATCAGTCTTGTGTTAAATTTATAATATAAGCTCAGATATCACAAAATAAAAATAAAACAAGGCAACAAATTGGTCAAATGGCCTTCTGATGTGTCGTAGATGTCTATCGCTCTGAATTTAAGTGCTTCAGCAAAGTACAAAGATCTATAATTAAAGCGCAAGTGTCATGTGGCAAACACTAGATTCAGAAACATTCTTCACAGTGAATAGCTTTCTGTGTGGGTCAGGTCACAGACAGGGTAAGCAGAGTTTCACTTCACTGTTTGTTTCCATAACAGGCAGCTTTGTGAACCTTTAAATCAGGCACAGCTGGACTCCGGCTGCAGTTCAGGCCAATAAGTGGCCGCAACGCAGACATAGAGGAGACAATCGTAGGAGCAAAAGTTGCTCCATGGCCACCACGTCATGGGTGAATCCAGTTCAAATACTGGGAGGTTATGAAAAAGGGAAAGCCTAGGGACCACTGTTAAGGCAGCTATCTAAAGCACTACAGAATTGGTAAAGTTCGTATCTTTCATCAAAAAAAAGCTTTGGTTAAACTTTTGTTAAAAAAAAGGTAGAACAACGGAGGTGATGGGATTTATTGAGCGATATACAACGCTGCATGCATCCAGAGTAAAATGTGATTCACGTTCGAAACATGTAATGGACGAATGGAGTTTATAGTGCATTTTAGTTAGAGTGTGGGACCCGTGCTCATTAAACCTTTTTATGGTGCAAATTGTTAGCTTTATCAATCAAGCTATTTTCCATTACATTCACAACCTAACTGACCCTTGCCCTCAATTTAATGTTCAACATTTACCTTGGAGTGCCTAATACTTTGGTACATTTAGATGTAAATTGTTCCTGACAATGAAAAAGAACTTAAGGTTATTTATTGCCATCTCTGCTCTGTCAGAGGTAATAAAAATGGAGAGTTCCTTTGTTATTCATGGCCTGGCTAAAATGACACACTATTTGTTGTTTAATTTCCACTTGATGTGTTGCCATCGTTAACTGCAAGGGGTGGGGGGGACACGCTAGTTTGAGTTTGAACTGTTTTGAGGAACTGCTAGCAACGTCATTAAGATATGAATGCAAGGGGGAAATGTAAGGCTTTGTGGACCGTCAATTGCATTAATGTGTTAAAACACTTTGAAACTTTTTGGAAACATTTTCTTCTCAGTGGGTCATAAATCAACCATTTACTATTCCACTTTTAAAGCATGTAAGTTTTAATTGCTTCAGATTAATTCCATATGATGTTATTCGAGAGACCCAAACAGGTATTAACTTCAGTTGTTTTTGTAATTCCTATGGCTTGCTTTTTATATAGCGCCAACTTGGTCAAAAACATCTCGTGGAAAATTCACAGGTCATTGCTGTTCAATTTGTTGAATATGGCAGTCAATTATCCCACAGCAGGCCCCACAAACAGCTCTGAAGGGGCTTACTGGGAGAAACTCTTCCCTTTTTGAATAATACGACAAGATTTTTGAAGTGGGGCTGAAGCAGGTGGGACCTCAGTTTAATGTTTCATCCAAAAGCACAACATTTGCAACAATGCACCGCTTCCCCATATAAATAATAATAATCTTTGCGTTTGAAATTTGGGACATCCTCCTGACTATACAAGTGGACTGTAATTTTGTTGTAGCCATCTCAAAGTGTTTCACAAAATATATTGTAAAGTGAATTGACGGTATATTTGTGTGCGAAACATGGCAGTCAATTGCACACAAAAATGTCCCACAAACAGTCATAGATTGAGTGAATTTTTTTTTGAGGGATTATTATCAGGTGTGTGGAGTAAGGAAACTTGCCCAGGGTTTCGCCCCGCCGGGAATCAAACCCAGATCGCTCGCTTGCGAGGCGAGTGCTCTAACCACCGAGCTGCAGGACTCCATTGGGGTTACACTGGAGTGTCAGCCCAGACTATAAGCTCAAAGTCCTAATTTGAGGGCTTCAACTGGCTTCCGACACAGAACCAAGAATGTTGCCGCCTGACAAGTAACACGGTTATGTCACCCATCGGTCTGAATTTCTTGGTCACGCTTGAAATTTTTCTTACAGGGAAGAAGAAGTCAAAATTTAAAACCTTCAAAAACTTTTTTGCCAAGAAGAAGAGAAAAGAGCCAGCCGAGCCCATAGGTGAAGTCAGCCTGAAGCCAAGCCAGTCGAGCAGCGATGTCAACTCTCCGGGCACTCCGCCAGCATTGCCCAACCCTGAGAAAGAAACTGGGTAAGACAGATCCTATAGAGTGTTAGTGACACAAAGAGGTGAAACGTTTCATGAGAGGTTCTGTAATTATCTAGCCTGTTTTGTATTTGTTACAAAGCGTTGCGGTTTCCGACTGTACAGGTAAGGATCAAAAGGCTGATCGTGGAACTGACACCAACACCTACTCACCCCCCCCACAATGGTTAGCTTTGGTTCATGATTAAAGTGAACTCACCATTATATTGCTGCTGCCAAGCGGAACTGGGCAGTTCATTTGACAGCTGCCTCACGGTATACTCACTAAGTAAAGTCTACTGTAAGCTGCACAGAGAGGCTGGTCTCAGTGATCAGAAACCGCAATAGAATGGAGAAATCCTCAGACCCAATCGATTTTGGGGTTGATGGTTAGGCCTGATCTTCACTCTTTCTCCTACTCTCCCTTATCTTCTCTTCACTGTGCGTGGCTGAGTAGCATTATGTTGATTCACACATAATTTAAATAATAATTATAATCCTTGAACTTGATGAATTGTATTATCTCTCTGCCTCACACTCTGGAACTCCATCCCACAGCCCCTTCACCGCACTTCCTCCCTTGCCTCCTTCAAAGCCGGTCTCAAGACCCTCCTCTGCAATTGTGCCTTCTGCTGCCCTCCCAACTCTCTCCCACCCTCGTAATTCTCCCGCCGCTCCCCCCTACCCCGCCCACTCCCTTGCTCGGGTCCCGACCTGACTGTTCAGCGCCTTGGGACTTTCTCCCGACGTGAAAGGCGCTCTAGAAATGTAATTTTGCTGTTGTTGTTGTTGTTATCACGTCTTTGAGACATCTCAAAAAGTGCTTCACAGAATGTACTGGAAAATGCATTGATTGTATAATTTGCGAGCGAAATGTGGCAGCCAATTGCTCACAGCAGCTTCCTACCGGTCATAGAGAGTGACCAAATTATTATTATTTTCAGCTCTCAGAGTAGCATGGGAAACAGAGCAGTGTCACACGACAGCATTTTTATTCCGGAATTATCCGTCTCCGAAACTGTGCCTGTCGGAACGGCGTCCCAGGAGCATTTACCCGGCAGAGTGAAGGCACTGCAGGTGAGTTAAGGCAGCCTGCTCTGTGTGAGTGCTTTTCATCATCTCTATAAATCACTTAATGAATGAATTTACCTAAAGACCTAACTCTTTAGCCACATCTGTAGTCACTTTCTTCCTCTCTTCCCCTACTAAGCATCTGATCCTGTCTTTGTGAATGGCTTCAAGGTATCTACACGCTATATAAATGATGCAAGTTGTTGTGGAAAAATGATACTGGTTTTGGATCTTTGAACCTTGTACCTCTAACATTTTCACACAGGGATGAATGGAATGACCACTAATTTACATTCCACATGTGAAGTAGGCGTGTGTGTTTGTGTTTGTATCAGGGTTGGGGGGTTGGAGGTCAATAAACACAAGGAGTAAACATGGAGATTTACAATCAAGCTCACACATCTTTCCAACCAGTAAGAGAATGGAGGAATTCTCAACACTAATTCACTGCAGTTTTGCTACTTGTAAGTGGGAAAGGGTTAAAACGCTCTGGAAGACTTTACTTTCCAAAACGAACGGGTGGATGGCTTCAGGAGTCTTGCTGGTGTTTTCATTTTAAACTCAGGAATTTAAAGTGAGATCATTCCCGGTTTCTCAGGACATTGTATTTTGGCTGAACATTTTGGCCTGGCTGAAAGTGATTGTTGAGGATCTTGCGTAAAATGACTGCATATAAACTGCTGGTGTGTCATGTCTGTTTACGAGAATATAGAGAAACTTACTTTTTTTTAGCTAAAACATGTTTAATTATGTGCGCAAGTTATTTTGACCCAAAAACATTTCAGCCACTGTTCAGAAAAGAGCACTTACAAACTGGTGAGTCTCTTTCTTCACATTAGAGGAGTGGCTTCCGGATGTGGGCAACAAATGTGAATGTCTGCTTCTAAGGATAAGCAAAATTAAAACACAATTGTAACTTGCAGTGTAAAAAGACTGTGGTTTTCTTTACATTGCCTAAAACAAGGAAGTAAAAGTATTTGGTATCTAAATCATACTTTCATTTGATATAACGTCTATGACATCAAAACAACTCCAAAGTATTTTACACATAATCGCTGGCAACTGTAAGAAATCGGAAACATACACAGATATTGCTGGGAACACTCAGCAGGTCAGGCAGCATCTGTGGAGAAAGGAAAGAGAGTCAACGTTTCGGGTCCACAACCCTTCGTCAAAGTAGTTCTGATGGAGGATCTTGCCTTCTTCCAGTGTGAGAAGACCCACACATTAGCCGATTTCCAGTATCTGCAGCATTTTGTGTTTTTGTAAACAAAACAGTATTTGTAGCTTAATTCGGCCGTTTGAATACAGCAAGTTCCCACAAAACAACCATAAGTGTTTGTTTATCAGGATCATTAAGCAGGCTACTCTTCAAATAGCCAGATCTTCACAAATTAAGAAATTCTCCCCCATGAAGTCAGTGGGAAAAATATGAAAATATTTTCAGTTCATTTCAAGTTCTATTTTGGACCAAATCGCTCATGCCAGATTCAACCAATTTGTATTTAGTGGGGCTATAATCAATTCAGTTAGAGTTGGTTTCAGATTCCATGTAAATTGGCAAACTGTGCCTTTCAAGGAACCAAAAACCGCTCTGACATTTGGCTCTGTTCCAAGCTATTGTAGGGAGCCTTGCCTTTCATACATGATTCTTATGGATTTGGTATGGATTTGTTAAGGTTGAAGAACTATCCAAGTCAACACAAAACCATTTAATGTACCCTCACACACTGTAACTGTTAAGCAGAACAGAAATAAGATACATATCCTCTAATTATGTGCTTCTTTAAGTTTTTTTTATTGAGTTAACATCTGGGTCCCAATATACCGTAGTATGTATATCAGTAATCTTAAGCCTCTCTTTAAGTAAAGTATCCTAAATCCTGTAATTAGCATTCCTACCCTCCCACAAGATAAGCGCTTCTTCTGCCATATTTATGATCTCAAGCTGTCTATATGCTATAATTGCAGTTTGTTGGATTTTACAAAGTTGTACTTATAGGGAATCACCATAGTCAAGATATAAAGCAAAATGATTCATGGAAAAACAGAACTCCTAACATGTTTAGGAGACAGTGTTGAACTCCCAAAGCTTTAGAAATGTTTGAGAGTAAATGGGTGGAATGGGAACATGGATAGACTTGCCTTCTTCCAGTGTTAGAAGACCCACACATGCACACAATACCAAATTGTATTTGTATGGAGCACTTTTCAAGTTGGGAGGACGTCCCATGGTGCTGATCAACATACACTTTGATCAGTTGTAACTTGTAATGCGCCACTTTTTTTTCTTTAATTTCACATGTTGATGCGACATCACATTCAGATTATACAATAACCTTGCTCCTTTCCATTCTTCTCAGTTTCTTTATGTCTCTCGCAAGTCGAGTGAACAGTTGCCTTCCGATGTCCGCACTATTAATGCTTCTTGATCCATTAACATTTGTGGCCTCACCATTTCTTCTGATCTTAATGCGATTGCTCACATTTCCATTGCAATAACAATTTCCACTCCTTGGCTTGATTTCATCTTTTGAGCTAAACAGTTTCATTTCCACTCAATAATTCCAACCTTTCTATGAAAACAACTAATAATTGTTTCCGATCTGACTTAGTTCTTCCATTATTTCTTTCTCCAGTTCTGGAAAGAAGTGGCAAGAATTCAACATTTCAAATTATTGATAGGATAAGACTTTAGTAAGATGCTCGTTACTGATGACATTTTTTTGCTCCTCCCTTCCTGTAGTTGCAACTTCAGCAGAACATCAGACTTGCTTCTCCCGATATGGTTATTTCCGCAAAAAGGACTGACGATACGGGGACCAACTCAGAGGATGATGGGTTACCCAGAAGTCCTCCAGAAATGTCATCCCTTCACATGGTTCTAACATATTCCACTACCAAGGTGCGCAGTGCTTCTTTAATCTTCCTTAAAGCATAAAAACATTTCACTTGGGCCCACGGTGACAGCTCAATGAGGGCAGTTACAAAGCGCATTGTTGTGTATGTACGTCAGCTGAAGCATCTTAGACTCAATGAGGCGCAGAAAATCATGACATGTGTAACTAGTGGCTTACTGACCATAAGTAAAGATGTTGCAGTTGTCACCTCGGTGCTTTGTATCAAATATTAAAACTTATTCTTTCAAAATATATTGCAACAGAAGAGGTTTCAAACGACAATTAAGGGTAAAATAACTTAATAGAGTAAAAGCCCGTATATTTTTCTAAACATAACTTAATATATGCGATATATTCTACTACTCTTAACGAAGGGCTGGGACAGAAATAGTCCATAATGAGAACATTCCTGTTGAGTTGATGTACTCTTTCGCACACTTTTTAAAACCATTTTTTTAAAACCCAAGTTTCCGACTTCAGATGGACCCATCGTTCAATACTCTGATCGGCAATTGCATTGAAAAAAATCAAGCCCACAAGCAATTATTGTAAAAAAAAAGATCAGTCATTGTAAACTGTTGACTCCACTTTGTCTGCCATAAAAGCATCAGAGGAAATGTTCTGTGGTTTTATGGCATTTGAAGTTAATTAACTCATGCACACCTCCTCCTCAAGATACTAATACTGTTCTTATGCCCTGTTTAGATTGCACAGTTAGCAGAGATTGTATGCTCCTTTCACAATAACTTGACACTGAAGGAAGTATAAATCAAATTTAAAAGGCATCAATTTCACTCTTGAGTTCCCTCCTGAAACCACCTCTGGAATAGAGTCATAAATCGTCTGCAGTATAAATTGAATGAATAATTGCATTGGAAACAAAAGAACCATTTAAACTGTAAAAATGTGATAATTGCATTGTTCTTGAACAAGCCATTGTCTTAACCTTCAGCTTGGTACTGAATAGACAGGGATACTCCCTGCTCTTAAACAATGTTTGAAAATTCACCAGCGAGTCTTGTAGCTCAGTGTTTGGACTACCCGCCTCGCAAGCGAGAGACCTGGATTTGATTCCCAGCAGAGTGAAACCTTGGGCAAGTTTCCTTGCTCCACACATCTAATAATAATCCCCCCCAAAAAATAATAATTTGGTCTCTCAATCCACGATTGTTTGTGGGGACACCGCTGTGCGCAATTAGCTATACTGTCAATTCAGTTTACAGTTTAATCTGTGAAGTGCTTTGAGACGGCTAGAAGACATGAAAAGCGCCATATCAAATGCAAGGATTATTATTATTATTATTTAATGAGCCGCGCTCTATTCGAGCCACAGAGAGACTGCTTTAAGAGCAGGGGGTATAGATCTTGTTTCTCGTTTTTGATTGCTCTGCTGGAGAAAATGACGGCCAGATTGCACCAGCGGCAAAAATATGGCAGTCCAAACTGATCAACTTGACAGTGATGGTACGAAACTGACAATTCCACCAAGCGTCCTAATGAAGATCTTGAATTTTCTTCCTCTTGTTTAATGGTTGCAAATTTATCTACAAATTCAATCCCATTGTCTCCCAACTCGACAGACAAAAATGAAAACCCACTTTTTCCCTTTGCACTAACCCTGTTCCTGATTCAATCCCACAGTCTCCTGACCCTGTTGAGCGACATAGTTCATTGAGTTTAGGTGGAACAGAGAGTGAAGATGAAGAACAGGTAAATATTTAACTATTCCACTTGGCTCAGGATTACACCTTTCTCTGACAAACACTTAGATGAGCTGGCACATTCTTTCACAGTCTTGTGGAGTCCTGTAGCTCAGTGGTTAGAGCACTTGCCTTGCAAGCGAGAGACCTGGTTTCGACTTTTTGAACTTTTTGTGGGATATGACTGTGTGCAATTGGCTGCCACATTACGCCCACAAATATACAGTCAATTTACTTTACAGTATATTCTGTGAAGAGCTTTGAGATGTCTAGAAGACATAAAAAGTGCTATATCAAATGCAAGGATTATTATTACAGCATTATGTTATATGATGCGTTTTGATGGCTTTAGACAACCAGATGCAGCATGATGTTATTTTGATTAGGTTTGAAGGTTTCTTGGCTGCAATCAACAATTCTCATAGTGTGTATCCCATTTGGAGCTAATGTGCAACATCCCAGATGTTGGCTCTGGCGAGCAAAGGTCTATTTTAATCTCAACAATATATATAACTCCGAACTTCTGAAAATCGCACAACATTAATGTCTTTTTCTCAGAGGCAACACAAGGGTAATGTTCACCTTAGTAATACATTTCAGGTTGATTTTCACTGTAAATATCTGCAATTTTTCATATATATGTAACATAAATACGCTGAAATGAACACTTGTTGACTTGTCTTTTCAAGCACTTTGACAAATCTTGCAATCTTTTGAATAAGAAAAAAATTAGATGAGTCTTTTTCTCTTGGGCAGGTCTCGAGGCTTCTAAATGGAAATAGGAATGGCTCAAAATCAGCTACATGCTGTTAATAAACAGTACAAGTTGCTCAGAAGAAAGAGAGTAGGCCACGCTGTAAAGCTGGCTAGAGTAGGCAATGAAAGCTCCACTGCCAAAATAAGGCTTGAAGCTCATTGCTGCAGCCAGTTTTATGGAGCTTCACATAGTATTTGACCCTTGTCATAGGCTGACCTGTTTGATGTATTTTATCTTGGAACCAAAATGGGAAAAATATTCTGTTCTGCAGTTTTGGCACTTTGCCCAAAGAGCTAACTATATACAGTATATATATATATATATATTTATATATACACATACATAAAAATGATTTATTGCAAATGTCTGATGAGAAATGTTTTTTTTCCCCCTACATTTTTCTCTTACAGATCTCCTCAGGGTCGTCTTCTAGACCTCTGAGTCCCCTGTCACCACTGCTTCTCACAACACCCACATCTGCCAGCTGTGACTTGCTTCCTGTTGATTTCAGCTTCCCAGCTAATCCGCTGGCCTGCTTGGATAACTCAGCAGCAAAGCACAGGATTGCTGTTAATCCTCGCAAACAGAAGACATTTGCTAAACAGACGAATCCAATTATTGTAAGCTTGCAGACTCAGCGAACAAACAAGAACCGAGTGAAACTCATATTTTGCCGTTAATGTCAGCACTTCCTCTCATCATCTGAACTAATGTTTGTTTTTGTACTTTCAAATAAGATGTGTGAATCAAAATTGGCTTCTAGTTATGTCACACAGCTACCATTCAGGTCCTTATAGTATAAAATGACGCCAATAACATTTAAGGTAGAATGCATTTCATGATTGAATATCTGTGGAATTTTAATGTACGGTATTAGCCTAGGCAATGTAATTCCATTTATTTCAGAAGTAGGAATAGAAAATAAGATAGAACTGACAGCTAATTGATAGTTTGGGGCATTAATTCTGCCAGCACTTTGGCATATTATTTTATGTAATTTTCCCTAGCAAAATTCATTTGCAGTGAACGTCTTTAGACCTTAATCATGTCGCATTAAACCCATATTTTGTTTCAGTTCTTCGTGCACAGGAATCAAATTCACAGCCACGCAAAGCTGACTTTTGGTTGCTTTTCTTAGCTGTGTGCAAAGGGATCAGGTCACAAAGCAAAATATAGCCAGTCAAATGGAGTTATTGAAAGATTCAGTCACCTCAGCTTAGTTACGCCAATGCTAACCACCCATTAAAAAGACAATTGTTCTACTATGGTTGAGACTACCAACAATAAATTGACCATTCAAACCATAACTACCAATCATGCTAGAATTATGACAAGAGATTCCAATGTAATTTTGGACGATATTTACATCTAGCCTGACTTGCATAAAAATACAATCATTATGATATATGTATCTTTTTAAGAAAATAATACAGTTATACTCACATGCCTTTCGTTTGTTACAGTCCGTGCCTGAAAAGTCAAGCAGATTAAATAGGTCATTAATCGAGGAAAATGTGAGGCTTGCTTTCTTAATAGAGGTTTTCCTGAAGCAATGTAGAATTCATAAAGTAATACCAAGCCTGTATTACGAAACAAGTACATATATATTAATACAAACCACATTTTCTTTCCCCCTCCTCCCCCCCACCCACCTCCAGAGGGACAACAGTGCAAGTCCAAGGATTTCCAAATTCATTTTGCATGGAAAGAAACATGAAAATGAAAAACAGGTCACACCTGCTGCAGCTAATCTGCCAGAACCAAACAAGAAACCAGATGGTATGAAATCTCCGCTATCAGTTTGACTAAAATGTCAAAACATTTGAAAACACCGAAGCTAAAATTCATTAATGAAGAGTCATTAAAAGTGCTTGGTGTGCGGGACCTAAAATCAGTCAAAATTAAATATTATTCATGTGTGAACTGTATTTATAGAACAGAGCAGAATTGATTTATTTTCGCTGTGCATTACTGGTCTATATATCTTTTTAACATTGCCTCTTCATTGCTTAGTTTATGCTGTGCTTACACTGCACTTATTACTGCAAAGCACCTCGGATTTCAAAGCAAAACTATAACGTAAATTACATTTGACAGTGATTCAGAAGGACCTCACTTGCAGCAATGCTTATTGAGGTGCTTTGATTTCCACTGCGGTATAAATCTAACAGGTGTGAACTGATTCCATCGTTGCATCCATACGATCCTTTCAAACATTTGTACAGCCCAATGGATTATGACTGAATCTCCAATGACATATCAAAACTAACTTCCAATCCAGGTGTCTGGCTGTGGCACTTACTTGCGCATCCGCCTTACTCCAGTATCAGTGTGCTAGTTTTAATAGCTGTGGTCAATGCAATGAGGAGTGGCAATTCTACTGTATATCAAACTTTATATTGCTTCCAGCACTATAAAGAAGTCATTGGTTTATGGTATTATTTCCATAAAGGGGTGAAAGGTTAGAACTGTCAGAAGCGTATAGACCTTCTGAAGTCTTTTCTTTTAAAAAAAATTGATTTATCTTTTGATGAAACTAAAGAACTTTCTTTAAAAAATGTCACAGGCTTGTTAGCACAACAAGAGAACACTTCAAACAACAATGTTCAGAACAACGAAGACATTTGTCCACAGTTGCCTCCTTTGATTGAAGAGCAGTCTGCAGAGCAACCTTGTCAGAGTACAGAAATGGTTGACTCTCCCAGGCACAGTCCAGTGTTTGAAGACACACTTGAAATCAGCCTCATAGATCCTCAAAAAGGCAAGCTGTTGCCTAACCCAATTGAGGCAGCAAACATCATAGATGCTGAAAGCGAAATGAAAACTGAAGAGGTTTTTGATCCTCACGAGACTTCAGACTTGGGGGGCTTTTTGCCCAAAGTGCCGCCGATGTACAATGAAAGTGTCAACTCTACTTGTGAAGATAATGAAGAAGACTTCCCTTTTCCGTCCTCGGGAATGTCAACAGTGTTTGATACAACAGTGGGGCTATGTGAAATACAAAATAAGTGCAAAGTTGTAGTTAAATCCAATGAAAGTGCTACAGTCGGAAGCACCGAGGAAACATTGTTTTTCTCTGATGCTGGAAAACCAGATTCACTCAAATGCATTTCGGATGCTTTGCACGTTGAAAATTCTTTGCTGCCTTGTGGGAGGTCATCAGTCCCTGAAATGGATAACAAAATTAATGATGAAGAAAATGTCCCAAATAGTTTGCCAGCACAAAATTGCTCGACTCCTAAAGACGTGAGGGGACCTTCTGCTGCGAGTTTTTATTCAACCAAAGAAAATGAAATGCGCCAAGAAAATATCGTGTTAAAGCAATCCAAAACATCGGAGACAGATCTGGAGAGATTATCGAGCAACAGTTCAATCTTCATCTCGCCTCCGTGCAATAAACCGACAAACAATATTATTTTCACAGCAGAAGTTCCACTTGAAGATTCAGCAATTGAATCAGACTCTTCCATTGCACAAACACTTTCCAGAAAGGAACAGGCTGAGGATTCACCTTCAAAGCCACAGACTGATGAGACATTACAGGACGATTGGACATCAGTAAATAGGGGATCAGTCAAATTCTCTATTGCCTCTGCCTGGCAGCGGTCTCTGTGTGTGACTCCTCAAATGAAAGAAGGTCTAAGTACAGATTATTCTTCACTGTCAGTGTCCATGTCTAAGCATTGTGAGAACAAACCTGATGAAAATGCAAGCAAGAAGTCACCCTCGCCGGGAACAGAAAACTCCGTGAAACATCAAGGGGATCTCAACCAGTCATGGAAAATCAAAACCACTGGAACCAAACCAAATTCTACTGATAAGCCATGTTCCACAGAGATTCCGAAAGAACAAATAAATAGTGAATTGGATTGTAGTGGGAACCCATTCGGTGTCAGACTTAGACGAACATCGCCTCTTTTCAAGTACCCTGCGGAAAGTAGCCTGGAGCAAAATGTGCACGAGAAAGAGCCTGTGGGAACCACACCGTGCATTGCTCCGCATCTCCACTCACCTGAGCGAGAGAATCCTGTAATGAACAAGCAAACAGAGGAAGGTTTATTAAATAAGACGGTAAAGGGAAATGATGGAGATGCATCCGGATACTTGTCAGTAAAAAACAGGCATCTACCATCAGTAAAACAAGACTCAAAGGAAATCTCATCCCAATTTGAAACACAAGAAATACATGTTGCTCAAGAAAAGAATGAAAGGAAAAGTAATGAAATCAAAGTGGGAATCAGTAAAGCTTCAGGTGTGAAATCCTTATATATTTCTGAGTGTGTGTTGCATGAAACTGTTTATGTTTCAACAATCAAGGGAACGTTGGATTGATGGTGAGACTAGTGAGGCCAGTTACTGCTTGCTTAACGAATGGCTCCTATATAGCATGTGTAAAAAGTTTATTTGATTAAGTATAATTTGCTGATGCTTACATTTACAAGATTTGAAAAGAATTGCAATCATTTATTTATGATACAGAACCTTAAGTTTTCCTATGCATTGTTACAATTCATATTGAATTTGTGTGTGATTGTTAATATGATAATAATAATCCTTGCATTTGATAGAGCGCTTTTCACGTCTTCTAGGCGGCTCAAAGCGCTTCACAGAAAATACCGTGAAGTGAATTCACTGTATATCTGTGGGCAAAACATGGCAGCCAATTGCGCACAGCAGTGTCCCACAAACAGTTGTGGATTGAAATGACTAATTTTTTTTTGAGGGATTATTATCAGGCATGTGGAGTAAGGAACCTTGCCCAAGGTTTCACCCTGCTGGGAATCAAATCCAATTCTCTTGCTTGTGAGGCGACTGCTCTAACCACTGAGCTACAGACTCCTTATTCATATTTAGGAAGCTAAGAAAGTAGAATCTGATGCTTTTATGCCCTAAAAACCTGTTATTTAACAAATGCTTTGCACAGAAAGGATGACAGAACCTGGAAAACCTACCACATTAGATACCTTGAATACAGAAGCAAGTATCTCAGAGCCAGTGTGGATATCCATGGCTAAACAAAAACAAAAGGGCTTTCACGAACAACACTTGGGAACAGAACAAAGTTCTCAATCCAGGGAACACACAACCTCGATTCAAATGGACTCCAGAATGGTAAATTTCTTTCTATTAAAATTATAGTATATGTTAATCAAGTAATTCTTAAGGAAACTTGAAGCATTTTAATAAGTAAATTGTTGGATTGCATGATTGTTTTAGAACGCTTGGGAGTGGGAAACAGTGATAATAATTCCTGTTTTTGATATACAATATTGCTTTATCACAACATCGCAAAGCACTTCACAGAATTTGACTGCAAAGAGTAGTGACTGTGTATTTGAAGCAAATATAAACTTATCATTTGCATTTCTACTACATTTGAGGAGTGTAACTGATGATGGACCAGATATAGCACATAAGTCTCAAACTTGAATTGTCCCAAACTACTATATAATGTTGAAACTTTGGGGGAAGGCTTCTGCTAACCATTATCTTAAACCCTGACAAAGTCCCAGTACCAACAAATAGTACTTCAGAAATACACAATACCACCAAATTCATTTTCAAAGATCACGTAAATCTTTCTGGGGTTGCAAAGTGTTGCATGGAAGTTAACTATTTACTTATTTCTCATTTTAGGAAGTAAAGCATCTGAACACAACTGGAGAAAATAACTCTGCATCCAGCTCTCTAAACACTGACGTTAACATTAATGTGAAGGAGAAAGAACAGTCTAAGATGACTCGACTAGCTCCATCAGGTAAACATGTTTGCAGTTTTAAAAGGAATAATTTGTATCTCTTTTTTAATCAAGAAGCCAGCAGAATTTACCAGGAGTTGTGAATCATATTCTCTCTTACATTATGTTTCTATATTTGCTTTGATTTCAAATGCAGATTTCTATTTACTTTTTGTAAGGGGGAAAGATTGAGTTGCGATCTGTTTGCATTGTATCTTTTCGTCCATTTGGCTTTTTAACCTGTGTGATTTAACATTCCTTCTTTAGAGTTTTACTGACGGGATTTGCAGGGCTTGAATTTTCCTATCTGATATTCACAAACTGCAGCTTTGAATCTACTTTGTAAATCATTCCTTCAAAAACAATAACAATTCGGTTATTCAATTCATGACTGCTTCTGGGACACTGCTATGAGCAATTGGCTGCCGCATCTCGCCCACACAATTTACAGTCTATTCACTTTACCATATATTCTGTGAAGTACTTTGAGACGTTCTCAAAGACGCGATAAGGTGCCATATTGAATGCAAGGATTAGTATTAGTATCACAAATTAGACTCCCATTATTATCCAATAATTTTACATTGATGCGTGGATAATTTCTGTTATCTCTTTGCTGTTTTGTTAGGTGCCATTTTGCAGCAAAAGTTACAAGATGGGGCTTTGGAAAAGAAAGGGAAAAGTCCGTCAGGCATGAGAATTGCTCCGCTCGGTCAAGCGGAGCCTCCGTGGCTGGCCATTGCCAAGAAGAAGGCGAAGGCATGGAGTGACATGCCTCAAACTGTTCAATAGAAGCCACAATTTCGAGAGAAACAGGCAAACAGTAATGGTATTCATAGTATGTGAGAGGCATCACTTTGAATGCGTTTAACACAGGTTTGAATTCCTGTGGCGTGGACTATCTTTAAATATTTGTGGATACTTCCATTGAAAGAGCTTCCTATTTTCAAATAATTTTAGCCGCATTTGTTCAAGTGATATCGACTTGCAGACTGTTTTGAGGATGATCGGAGTATTTATGTCTGCAATACTGATCCTGTTCCAGACAGTATCTGGAAGTATTATTTGTAAAACAAAACACTTTGCCTAGTGGAATGCCTATGGAAATACTGTGCATATTCTTGATACTCAGCTAATATCCTATGCAACTGAAGGTCTGGGTATTTCTCGTTACTGTGTTGGATATGTTAATGTTGCCAACAAAATAATTTGTTGCCTGCTGTATTATATTCATGTGGTGCGGAATGTGTTGTTCGTACTGTTAACCTGTGCACTCTCTTTTACACAAATCCAAGTTGTCACAGGAAATGGATAATTCAGTTTCAGGTGTCCTCTCTGTGCCATTTAAACCATTTGTGGGATACAATTCTATTTGGGTCTAGATTTATGCTACAAAGATAGCGTTTCATTGCATCCAGAACATGACAAATTGTAGAATCCAGTCCTAACTTTGAAGACGCTTTGTGGTAGTTCTCAAAATAATGTGCAGGAAAACAGCTTCAGAATTAAGTCTGTATTCAGTAATTCACCAAATGCTGGATATGAGACATAAACAGTGTAAATCTGGACTTTGGTCTGATTTTACGCCAATGGTGCCATTTCCTTGCTAACCTGTATTCCTGCAAACTTATGAAAGGATACACCTTACCCCTATCCTAATGATTGCTGCCTCTTTTTACCATTTATAGTATTGATTCTACCAAATTTTAAGGAACTTCCATGTTTCAAGAAGCCATGATCCCTGCACCCTGTTTGACCGATCAAACTAACATTCTTTGAAGAAACTATGTTCATATAAGTGTTTGATCTGTCCAATCAGATCTAGTAGAAGATACTAGTATTCAAATCCTCAGCCAGGATTTCTGTCTATATGCAAAACTTAATTTGTAAGAAACAAAATTAGATGATTTCTCATTTAATCTCCCATTGAATCACTGGGTCAATGGACTGTTTCTCGGCCATACAGAATAGAGAGATCCCATGTTCAAACTCTGATCTTGCATTAGTTAGACTATATTAACCAAGGGGGTGGTAGGTGAAACATAAATGCCCTGATGTCTCTAAAACAGAATGGAGGAAAAGAAAAAAACACAAGCTTTGTTAGGCCCTTCTGATCACTACTGAATGCTGATTCCCTGGTTAAAAAAAGTTGTATATATGGACATATGATTTTAATGGTATTAATGTGATTTCTTTTTTTTAAATCCACATTAGAACTCCTTCCAGTAACTGCAAATGGGTTACAAACAAATAAACAAACAAACAAATGTAATTACATTTGATTAGCACCTTTCACGTCGGGAGGTCATCTCTTAGGTCATCCCTGACTAACACCATGATCAAGCAAACAGTGCTAAAAGCAGTTCACTGTAGCGTTACATTCCCGATGGTCAGTGTCACAGGCATTCCAGATTTCATAATTAAAATTGACCTTGTTAATTGATTCAGCTGTACATTATTCATTTCATAGTGTTATTTTTTCGAAGAGTCAGCAAACACAAATTGGATTGCTGCAACTGGAAAAGTAACATTGTTTATGTACCAGTCAGTGTGTATTACATGTAAAAACATTGCTATTTACCATTCTGTACACTTAATTAGTCAGACGCTTACCCATCATTATTTCAATTTCTTTTGTACTACAAATTTTATTTCCTAAAAATATTTATGCTACTCATTTGCTATTAAAATATATTTTAAAAAAGCTGATTTGGTTGTGCTGTGATATTTTCTTCAATATTAAGTGTGGACTTAAGTGTCCCCAGCTCGGGTCTGAAACATTGACCGTCCAGCACCTTGTGATGTCCTCCTGACGTGAAAGGCTCTATACAAGTGTAATTTTGTGGTGGTTGTTGTTGACAGGGTCAGAAGTGAAATCTTCACAGCCTTTACCACTCACTGTTTATTCTTACCTATGAAGGCTGGCCGATTGGACACGTTATAAGAACATCCATTGAACTGTACGCCACCTCTAAAAGAAACAAAAAGAACAATTCCATATATCCATAGGGAGCCCGGAAAAAATGGACCTTTGGGAAAATCTCATAATGTTTCAAGAAATAAATTTGGTGCCACACAGTGGTAGGATGTGGGTTTACTCTATTAATTCTTCTCTTTTCCAATGAGCTCCTAATCTCAGTCGGTCATCAAAAGGAAACATGGAGCTGTGGGCTATGTGTTTAGTGTGAATAAAATTTGGAAGCTTTACTTTGGATGTCTCCAGCTGACTTTACCGAGAGACGCGGGAACATGCTCTTATTACCCCCATGATAACATTCACAAGATGAACATATTCAACTAAAATAGAAAAATATTTGAACTGTAAATAATATCATTTCAAAACAACTCTTTTGGAAAAAAAGGTCAACTGGGCGGTATTACAAGGAAGAAGAGGTGAACCAAGAGATGGCTGTGAGCCGACAAGAGCTGCAAGTGGAGAAATGCACATATAGCGTTTGACATCCTTGAACCTCATCACAAAATGCAATTTCTCTTGTATTATCAATGTTATATTCCACAGCGGATTTGGATCAGTGTTTGCCAATGACGAGGTTCTATATGTTTAATATAGAACCATTCCAAGCATGAAGATCTAAACCAGTTCGGTAAGAACAGGAATAAATTGAAAGGTTTGTGAGGCTATTTCATACCTAGTGAGTTGTACCACCAGGATATTTACTGACACCTTAATTTAGAGAAAGCTGCATGATTGGTGTGACTTCTATTGTGCAGCAGAGTCATATAATGGAGCTGAAATGTGATCCCAGTGAAATGGTTTCCATCTGTTCCAAAATGGTATTAAGAAAGAAAATATTGTTTGGAATGAATACGGAAAAATACATATTCCCAGATTTGATCAGTGAACCCAAAGCATAATTTCACAGAACTCTACAAAATAAAATTCCCTTCATCCCTCTCCTTATTGATTTTTTTCCCACAAACCGGGACAACTATGAACCTACGCATCTTTTGTTCCAAACTATTTCAAAAATGAGATGTTCATGCGCGTGTTTGAGCTTTAGAGTTTACATCCATCAAAAAAGAGGCCAAATCGATTAGAGAATTGTGTTTATTAATATTAATTCCCTCGTGCCTTTCAGAAAATGCTGCTAATTTCAGGAAGCCAATGAAAGGCACTGAATAAAGGACAGAATGAAACAATGTAAATGTGTTGAGGGAAATACTGTAGTGAGTAAAGTTGAAACAAAGTTAAATTCAGATTTCTATCTAATTTTCTCGGAAACCTACCATAAATTGGTGTGCACTTATTATTCACCATAAGAACCAAATATTCCCAAGATTGTTCCAATTTACTGACAGGGAAAAAATACACACTTCCTCTCAGGATCAACACATTTGCCTAGACATTAACAATAGCCCCTTCCCAAGTATGCAGAACACTTTCAGAGATGGGGAACGATTTGCACCATGTCTGGCTTTAACTCGATAAAACCTTCACCAATTCCCTCCACACATAATAGTAACGCACATGTAATGGGAGTCTCAGATTAGTTAACTCAGCCTGGACTGAGTATCAAACCCGTAGGCCTGTTTGCATGCATTACACAAGTGCTTTACCTTGTCAAGCCTTAAAGGGTGCTCCACAAAATATTTTTTTCCTTCTTTTTTCTACTGTCTATTATACCCTTGAACATAAATCTGTGGTAGCTTTTGTTAAAGTATCTTTTCAGATGACATCTGCTCAGAGCTAAAAGAGGAATGTCAAACCTGATAGTATTATGGATTCCATTATGTTTTTGAACCTTGTAGCAGAAATCAATATTGCAACATTCAGAAAGTAACCACAGCGTAAATTACTGTCACTGTGTAGGACACCCCTGATTTTGCTCCCTGGAGTTTCCATCAGCAAGGTTATAACAGTTACTTTAAAGTTGATGTATTTTTTCTGCGCTGCACAAATTGTTTGCATGGATGACCATGTCAAATTGACCCTGAAATGAGCAGAAAGCCTCCAAATTGCTCAAGTGAATATGGCAGACAGTACTAAAGTGTTCACACCTATGTATAATTTTATATCATGTACAGTACACAACATACAGAGAAGTCCCTGCAAGATTTATCAGGTACAGTTTTTCTTTGGATCTTCAATGAATGAAAGAACTGTCTTAAAAATCATAAAACTTATAGAATTCAGAGGAGACTAAGATGATGCTGCCTCATCCACAAGATGGAACAACACTCAAAATCATTTCTTGCTATTCTGAAATATTCTTCCTTTTCAAATGGTTATCTAATTTCCTTTTAAAATGATGTGGCCCAAGGTTCACAAGCAGCCATTTTCTAACAACCCTCTGGATGAAAGAAAAGATTGTTGTAGCCTATCACTTAACCCGGGGGACACCTTTTATCTATTCGGTGCACATAAATGTAGTAAAATACAAAAATAAACATGTAATAATTGTCAATAATGCTTTCAAAAATATTTAATGGAATTTCTATGCATATATTTCTGGCAATTTATCTCTATACACTATTTTGAGACATCTAGAAGTCGCGAAGAGCACTATATCAAACGCAAGATTTATTATTTTATTATTTTTCAGTGAAAACTGTAAAATATTGAAAATACTCAAATAATCTGGCAAGGCATTTGAGAAATTATAGTGCTGTTTTTCTACAATTCTGAATTACCAGAATTAATATTCACTGTCTGAGTGAGTTTCTAGAATTAGAGAAGAGGTCAGCGATTGAATGAGTCCACCTGCATTATAGCTTGTGATCAGTTTGTCTTTAATATGTTTAATTTTGACCTACAGTAGGGCTACAAAATTGGAGTGAATTGAAATTCCAGGGAGAAAGAGGCACACAAAGTAAGAGACATTTCATAGTGTTACAACATTTCCAGTTTTCTTCTTAAACTAGCCTGAAACTGGGTTTAAATTTCGGTTGAATTGATGGTAATTATTTTGCAACCTACGAGTATGATTTTATACCTAAAAACATTAAAATGAAATAGAGGAATTTAGCAATAAAGGCAAATTCCTCATTTTTAAACACATTCAATTTATGCTTTGAGATATCAGAGTGGACTGGGATCATTTGCACTGCCCGATAATAACAATTGACTGTAAATACAGTGCAAACTACTATCATATATGATGCTTCTTTGCAAATGATGTGAGGCATTTATCATTTTGGAGTTTATTTTATTAATGCACACCCTTTTTTCTCCAAATAGATTCAAATCAGAACTTTTCTCACCAACCTGTAGGGGGTGAGCTATCCTAACATAAGACCATAAATATAAGAACATAAGACATGTTAGGTGAAAGAAGACCAAGCTCCATCTAGTTCGCCTTCCAACAACAACTACAACAACTTTGATTTATATAGCGCCCTCCATGCTGGGCGGCGTCTCAGAATGCATCAAATCATGGCTTCCACCATCCTGGCAGTCAGTTGACATGTTGTGCCCCAAACTATCCGCAGTCCTCTAAATCTATCTACGCTTGAAACAAATGACGTTTTCTGCTTATGCTCTATCCTAAGATGTCCACTGTTTCCCTAACATACAAGAATGTTCATTGGATATTTGTACATGAACTCCATTCCTCAGAGTCCTAAACTGAGAAGTAGCCAAATCACAACTTTAACCTTGGGAAGTTCTCCCGACGTGAAAGGCACTGTACTCATAGAGAAATGACTTAATATAAAGAAAACAAAAGTTGGTAAGAATAAAGAATTGAAACAGAAAAATCTTTCTTGGGGAAAGATTCTTTAACTCAATGTAACTGTCAACTGACAGCATGATTCAGATCTGAGTAAAGCAATACTGTACTTAAAAGTGTACAGGAAAAATCCCAAACCACTTTACAGGTGAAAAGAAATTTGAGTTCACCTCAAAAGGCTTTCAATTTCTACAGAAAAGCTACATTTAGTCACAAAGGGAAAATTGCTTCTCACAGAGAACATTTGGGTTTCTTGGAAGAGGAAGTCTTGTTCCAGCCGTTAAAGAACAAAATGTAAACAAGTTTGCGTCCTTTTCAAATAAATCTGTTAATGGTTATATGTTGAGCAAGCTGTGACGATAAGAGAAGTCATGAAATGTAAAGATCTGATTGATGGAATCCTTCTCATTGCACATATGCTATGGCCTGATTGATAATGTTAATACTGTAAGCAAAAGTTTAATTACATTGAAGGGCACTATTTATATAGAATTTTCTGGTGAGGCGTACATGTGAAACACTAAAAGGGTGCAACAAATTGGTACAATAATGCATAATAAGGTATCTTGTTGTCCGTCTTATTAGTTATTCCCACAAGCTAATTCATCAATAATTTACAAATAATTAAAATATAGGTTGTTTGATTCCCGCTCTACCATCCTCCACTGCTCTGTTCCTGATCACTGGATGTGAAGCCTCTCCCTTCAGGCACATTACAGTCACCATTTTACTTTATTCTAAAATTGATTTTGGGTTAAAAACGATTCACAGCAAAGTCTTGTTTCTTCTTTTAAACAAGCAAAATTAATAATTTACAACAAAAAAAAATTAAACCTGTACATTGCACAGTGGCACCATGTCATATTATCCTCATGTTTCAACATCGTTCTTTATAGTGAACACAGTTGTTGAAATGTTTGATTTTTCTTTTATTAATTGTATATTGAAACATATATTTTTATAGTTTTTTCATTCAATTTCTTTTTCCGAAACAGAAGCTTCGCTTGTGTTTGCTTTGGTGTTTGGATGTTGTTATTTTAAGGTCACAAGAAAATTGTGAAGATTACACAAGTGTAGGCTGCTCTAAGGCAAGCTACATGTTTGATAAAGACAAACTGTTCCTTTAACCAAACATGAAGGCAGGAAAAATAACTGCAGACTTTGTGACGCACAAGTTAACAATATATCTATATTAACATGTCTACCTCACTGAATTAGTCAGTGAATTAATTAATAACTGTTTTCTTCTTATCCCAAATCGGACAGTCTCTAGAAAGGCTTGCTTAATGTCAGGTGGTTATCAGCATAATGAGCATATATATCAGGGCACTGACAGTCAGGGTTTTTTTGGACCCGAGGTGGGAGTTGGGGTCTGGGGGGATAGTGGCTGAAGACACAACCCATCAGAAGAAGGAATATGTAATGCGCAGGATAATTATTGATGGAATGCAAGCTTAGTTATAAGTGAAGTACAAATCCAGGCTAAATCTATTCAAATGTGTTTCTTAAATGAATTATATCATCGCCAATATCCTTATTCATATTGCACGGCCCTACTGACTCACACCATGTTCGTCGAATAGTGCTCCAAGATGACTATTATTGTTTTCAGTATAGCAACAAATACTTTTACATGTTTAGCTTTGATTGCCCCAGGAAACAATGCTAGTTGTGAGTTTAGATTCCCATGATTAGACTTACAAGGATAACATATTGGGCGCATATTGGAGATGAAAGTGCGACCAATGAATGCAGAAAACACCTCAGGTTTTTTTTCTGTTCTCATATATTGTATTTTCTGATCGCTTTGTGGCTCCCCACTCCTCTCAAACCTACACAAATAAACATGCTGTTGGACAAAATTCTGTGTAAAATCTTCATGATAAAACATCACTTAATGGGAACAAATATACGGGAAAATCTACTTTTTCTTCTTAAGCAAAGATTGTTGAAAAAAAAGTGTCAGTGGAAGATAATTTGACAACGAGTTGCAATTCTTGTAAATTCTGCAAAAAGGTCTAAATAGGAGTGTGGTAACAAAATAAAATAAAAAGGCAATTCATGTTTGTTTGATAGTGGAATCTAACATAGTAGATTTTTCAAAGGTATTTTTATACTTTCTACATTCTGCCAGAGTGAATATGCTGATTGCATTGCAGTAATCATTGCTCTTCCAAATAATGTCTTGTCTGCACCAATACAAATACTAATGCATCTCCAATTGCAAAGAGAAATTCACAGCAGTTCCGCCAGTCTTCAATATATCTCGTGATATGTGCCTCAGTAGCTGAGCCACTATATATCACTATGAATCATTCTCAACCTTTTGAACCATCGGAAAGCAATCAAAACTAAAAGGAGTGAAATGTCTACAAAAGGATTAAGTGTTATTGAGATGTTATCTCAATTTCTTATATCAATAATGACTTATTTCCTCCTACTCACAGAATTACATGGGACAGCAGTCTTAGTACCTAGCTAAATCTATGTGTTAGTACTGTAGTACTAACACAGAGCTACAAGTGTAATGAAACTGCAAGGATGAGATCCAACTCTGACTAAAAATAGTTGATCAAATCAATTATGTGACTGTCGCCCCCAACTGGATCATTAACAAGTATCTGACATCGGAAGAGATTTTATATCGTCTGAGAAACTGACCAGAACTTTGCAGTGGATTTTAACTGGTAAGAGTATGCTCGTCTCTGGAAGAGAGAAATTATACCCATCTCCAAAAATTTGATATTGGGGTCACTAAGGTTACGATTTTTAACAAAAGCAAATAGCTGAGCTGATACCCGGCTTTGGTATTGTAGTTAACAAGAGAGTTTTCCAAATGGTGCTGTGTTGTGCTATTGGCATGAGGATCAGGTGGGAAATTAATTGAGATTACAATGGAGCAATCAAAAACTCCAAAGCTAACTCTAAACCTAATTGGCAGAAAATGTGGAAGACAGCAGCTGTGCACTTTTTTCAAGGCAGGGCGAGTATGCAGTTTTTATCAAGCTTAGCAGGAGAAACTTGTGATGCCATTACACGTGATGCAATGATGCCTTCCAAAGTGGACACAAATTGAAGAACAATCTGTTTATTACACTACTGATAATACATGAAAAATCCATGTACTATTAGAAGTCAGAGGAAAGAAAAAATAATTTGCAAGTTTGATCACTTGATCAATTTTAAACAGTTTGTTACGAAACGTTAGATAACAATATACAGCATTATTCTATCATGCATTCAAAGAGAGCAGAAAACATGGTGTGGGTGGGTTAGGGGGAGTGCTAATGTTGGTAGGGTACATATTACAGAAGTGGAATGCGGTTGGAGGGAAGCAGTGACTTTTTATTGAATGAGGAATAAGATTTCTAATGTAGTCAGGTGAATTGGATGTGCCTTCATGGAATTTTTAATGTATAGTAATAGGAAAATATTATATGTTTTGACCATATACTCCAGTTTTAGAATGTGCTGATGTGTTCCACTTATTCTGAAATTTTCCAGTTTAGCCCGAGTCTGCCTGTTAGTTGATATAGATTAATTCCATTGATGTCCAGTTATTCCTTATGCACTGTGCTTGCAAATGCAGAATAAGTTATTGCAGTTTATAAACTGAAGCCCTGTAGCTCAGTGGTTAGAGCACTCAGCTTGCAAGCGAGAGACCTAGGATAAATTCCTGGCAAGGCGAAACCTTGGGCAAGTTTTCTTTCTCCACACTCCGATCAATAATCCCCCCAAAAAAATTCTTCATTTCAATCCACGACTGTATGTGGGACACTGCTGTGCGCAATTGGCTGCCATATTTTGCCCACAAATATTCAGTCAATTCACTTTACAGTCTATTCTGTGAAGTCTAAAACACGTGAAAAGCACTAATTCAATGTTCAAATAATTCTAATTATTATTATTGTTTTTATTATTATGCCTAAAACGCGTGAAAAGCACTATATCAAACGTAAGGATTATTATGAAACAAAAACAGAGAGAGCTGAGAAAACACAGCTAGTCGGGCAAAATCTATGGAAAGGAAAGTGAGTCAATGTTTCGGGTCCACAACCTTTCATCAGAACTGACAAAGGGTCGTGGACCCGAAATGTTGACTCACTTTCCTTTCTCCATAGATGCTGCCTGACCTGCTGAGTTTTCCCAGCGCTCTCTGTTTTGTTTTCAGGTTTCCAGCATCTGCAGTATTTTGTGTTCTGTGCAAGAATTATTATCATATTTGATATTATGATCCATGGAGTGTCCTTCCAAATTAAAAGGCGCAATTTTGTAATCTTTGGTATTTGTAATATTCAGTACCAATTCAATATGCACATGAAAGAAAAGCTTATGTTTGCATATTATCCTTTGTTAATGCTTTTATTACTTCAACTTTGGCTCTTAGTTGCCCGTTTAAGTGAGGTATATTTTTCAGATTATATATTTTGTATTTGTATGAATCTAAATGCCAGCCACTATTATATTCTATTAATATAACCAATCGAACAAACTACAGGGAGTTAAAGGTTAGACTTGAATTGGAGCACTATAAGGTGAAATTAACAGCACATCACCACAGGACTTTTCAGTGTGATGAGGAGTAGTTATGCAATGTCACAAATATCAACCCTGTGTTTGAGACTGTCTTCCACTACATATAAAAACATACTGTACTAGATATTCCACCACAAAACATTCTAAGAAACATTTCCTTACATGACCCATCTGTGCGAATGAAATGTTTTAGATTGTAGATCATTGAGGTAGCAGGAATGAACTGCATCTGTTTTCGTAATAGATTCTGAATATTTCAGTAATGGTCTTCACCGCTGATCACCTAGTCACAATGGAATACTTCTGTATGTTTATAGCAACAGTGGTATTTAACTGAAGCTCCAGATTTTGTCATGTGATTGTCTTTGGATATTTTAATCAAAGCTGAACATTTATTAGAGAGGCTCCCTTCAAGCAGTTTATTGCATTTCATTTTCGTGTTAACGTCACACCTTTGACTTATCACCATGGCAACCTGTCATATAACACAGCTAGCAATAAGCTTTGATGTTTCGTGGCTGCAGCAGGATATTAAGAATAATTGTTGCTCAATTAATTTTAAAAATACATTTTGTATTTTTATTGCTTTCTGTGAACAGAAACACAATGATAATTTAATTATTTGCTAACATGGAACTGCAATCTATCTTCCATGAACAAAATAAATACAATTATAAGATACAAAACACCGACTAGAGCAATAATCAAATTGCACGTCCTCCTTGACAAAATTGAACACAATACATAACCAACAGTACATCTTGAAATTGTAGTTTATGACTTGATGAAATGCATGACCAACAATAATCCCCAAATTAAAATTAGTCACTCATTTTGTGCCTGTTTGCAGAACATTGTTGTGTGCAAATTGAATGTCACATTCAACCGCAAAATACAGTCTACTTTCTGTAAAATGCTTTGAGATTTCTTCCCCACCCAGCAGGAGAAAATGAAGAGTAGCCAATGCAAATGCAGTCAGTTTATATAACATGTTGATGCCTTGAAGCAGCATTCAAATCTGTTGCATAACACAATAAATGTGTTTATCAGCTGCTGCACATTGGAAAGAGCATTCTTCAACTTTTAAATAGATTTTCAACAAATATGCCTATTTATGACATAGTAATAATGGTTCACATATTTCACCCCCCCACCCCCAGCTCGGGTCCCAACCAGACTGTTCAGCGCTTTGGGATTTCCTCCCCCGACATGAAAGGCGCTATATAAATGCAATATTTTTTGTTGTATTGGTATATCTTTCAGGCTAATTTCTTGTATGGCGTAGCATATTGTGGAGATTTCTAGGTTAAATCAATTTAAATTTACTTCATACACAGCTGTGTGAGCACTGAATTGAGGGAGAAGGAGAGGGGGGGGGGGGGGGGGGGGGGGTTGTGGCGTGAATGATTGAACATACGGTTAAAGAGACAAATAAGTCTAAACAACAACAAAACTACACTTGTCCAGCGCCTTTCACATCACATCCCATGGCGCTGGACAGTCACTGTGTCAGACCCAAGCTGAGGGGGCAGGGGGTGATTAGGAGTTGCCGATGGGACCATTGAAGAGAGTATAAAGGCCAGCTTTGAAAGACGGGAGGTAAGGAATGGGTTGGAGGGACTTCAGGTTGGAGTTCCAGAGAACGAGAACAGGATGAATGAAATCTCACCCAGTGATGGGATGGATTGGGTATGGGGTGAGGGAAGGGTGGAGGGGTTTGAAATGATGAATAATATTTGTTTCCAGGTGTCCCTAAAGATTAATTGATTTTGATGGGGGAAACTTGTTTTTCAACCTCTCGTTTCCTTTGGTTCTAATGAATTGAACTAACATTACTCATCGAGTTCATTAATCTAGGCACAACCTAGTTTATGTTAATTCAGCAAACTCAATGCAAATTATTTGGAGCTATTTGTTCATTGGGTTCCTTGCATGCATTCTACATTGTTATGACTGACCAGTTAGAATCCATCTGGGAGATACAGTATTAAATAACTTAACCAAACTGACAGAAGCTTCTTGAGACCAGGATCAAAATTTGTTCACTTAAAGACTATCTGCCCGTTCCAATAATATTCATTTATATTTTACAAACGCTACTGTTCAAATGTTTTTACTGAGCAGAACTTTGTGTATTTTGGTCAGTATACAACAACAACAAAATTCCATTTGTAAAGCTCTTCTTTACTGAATGAAGAGGCATAATGTGTTCTCCAAACAAAACTATACATCAAATACCCACGCACTCTGGTAACATATTTTCTTGTAGAGAGAATTATGCATGAGGTAAAGAACATTTACATCTCTGAGTTTCCTTGTCTGCAGTAATGTTCTTGTATGTCCTCGAAATCTGTCTTTGCAATAGCAATGTACTGTCAGAAACACCTAATAACTATCTATAGTCACAGTTTGTTGTCACTGAAATATAAGTTTTTGAATATATTTTAAGAAAAGTACTGTACCAGATGCTAACCTACACAATAATGACTGCAGTTTATTCATCCCACATTGGCAATGTTTAACAACGTTATATGTGATTATTTAATGTGTGATATTCACTATGGTTGTTTGATAATATCATTGCCTAGAAATACATGAAATTGTGTTTTTCTAAGAAACATTAAGGAATTTGAAGATTTTCCACTTGAACATTTTGTATAAACGGAATACACATTGAGAAATCGTAAAACATGAGGCATTTAAAAAAAAACAGCTTTAATAATGAACTCACTAATTAATCAGCCACAAGTCGTAATCCCTTATATTCCATAATTTTCCATTTGTATAAAGTGCATCTTGGACAGGCTGATGACACAAGCTACACACAAAACATTATGTTTGGACTTGGTTGCAATTAACACAAACGCTGGATTTCAATTCTACTTCCAAGTATGAGCCTATTTAACATCCATCAGCTCCTTTGAGAATATGAACCATAAAGCATGGTTGGAAATGGATGATCAGTCATTAACAAACAACAGTGAGCCCAACGACACAACTGATGCTTGCAGGCTGAGGAAATTGTCCAATTACCTTCACAAGAATATTGATTCCAAAAAGCATCCTGAAGGGACTTTTTCTACTTCAAAGTGCAATAAGTATCACAAAGAGCTACAATATTTCAAAGGTTTACTGACATATTATCCATTGAAAAGCTAATGCACTATACTAACGTATAACGGAGAAATGGAAAACAACCAAGGTGAAAAATTTGAATAAAATATTGCTTGTTCTGCTTGGTAACAATGATTTGAAAAGTGGGACAAAGGCACAAACAAAGGCAACAGTAACATCCTTTAAATCTACTGCCATTTCACTTTGAACTAAATGTCTATTCTAAGCATTATTCCATAATTTCAGAATCCATTTACAGTAATGGGTAATTGATCCAGTACAGTATATGAAACGTTTTAGGCCATATCACCCCATTACATATAACACATGATGAAACCACAAGGAATCACTAATTATCTAGTTCCACCTGCATTCACAATGTTTTACAATTGAAATATCTTTCTCTAGTGTTTGTGCATTACTCCTGTTCAAAACAAAGCTTCAAAGTTATTTTTGTAAATAAGATTTAATTTAGCAAATGTTGAATTTGTTTGCTTAAGAAATACATAGAACTAACTTGAATGTCAGCAATACCTGCAAATGGGTTAAGTAGAAATGTAGCTTAAAGAGGCATTGGCTTTTTGAAAAGTGTTCGGTAAATCTTTTTCGGTTTGACACATGCTGACTTCAATGATATAATGCACATTTATGCCACATAATCATAACAGCAAAACACATATACAGAGCTATTCTGCTTGGAAAAAGGCATTGACTCGTTCAGATTTTTATGCCATCGTTCTTTTCCAAAATACCGTGCAAATGTAAGTAAGCTTCGTGTTTGATTCCAATTGATACTAAGCTACTACCAAATGGTAAATCTCATTGATCTGAATGAGCTGAACCAGCTTGGCATACATGATTGTAGATTGGAGTCAAACTGCTGGCTTTAACTTTGTTGGTAAACCTTTGGAAATACTTTACAGCATATTAAAGTCTTATGGCAACATTGAAAAAAGTCACATTCAAGCACTTGATTGCTGGATGTACTGTAATTGGTTTCATTTTATCGTGTTTGAACAGTGGTCAGAAAATGTAACTTGTACAATTATTAAGGCTGGGATTTCAACCGATTAAAATGTTGCTAAATTTTGGAAACACAATGACAGAGCTAGAAATTGTACCAAAAGATCAGTCCAGAATATAGTTACTGTATATTTTTTAGTTTTGCACATATTTATTAAACCAGGCAATATGCAGCAATCAGAACAAATGAGGTTAAATTGTGTTATGGAATATGATTATTACATCATGTATCACATTCCAAACCCCTCTCTCGCACACAATGCACAATGCCTGATATGCATTGAAGGCAGAACTGTTAAACACACTTGTGTTTTTCAAAATCTAAAACTAAATACTTCACACATTGTGGAAGATTATGTTCACACTATCATACAAGTATATTAGTTACAGCACACACCCAATGTTCTATCCATTGCAAAGATGTGCAACAAAATCAATCAGTAATATATAGAAGATAATACATATGTTTTGCTTTGGCTTACTGACTATATAAATCAGAAGGAATATGCATTTTTTTAAATCCAAGTACCAGGTCATACTGAATGTTACTGATAATATAAGGAAATCCCAAGTTTGGTGACAGCTCATAAATTTTCAAGTAAAGAAACCAAATCTCATCAGTAGAAAAATCCCTTTTTTTTCCCAAAATGATCAATGCTCTGTGTTCTGTCGGTCGCAAAGATGTCCCAATGAAAATAAGCCATTTCTAAACAAATGTCATTTAATATCAAACTGAAACAAACTCACATTATAGAAAATGTCTGGTAGCATAATGGGATAAGGTAGGTTTCTAGCACCAATGAACAATGCCAAAGTGTAATGAGATGAGCCATGATCTTAATCAAGTTACTGAGGTCAGCACCAGGTGAAGCGAGAAAGCTTCCCCTTTGGGAAGGAAAGAGGGGAAGAAATAAAGAATCATAGAAAGAGTCATTTCTGGATTACTTTAGCTACTTCCTTTGTCGTCAGTACGAATAGCATTGACGGATGCCTGAGAAGAGATAGTCCAGAGCCAGTAAAACAAAGGAAACTGAAAAATTGAGGATTATTCCATTATAATTGAAAAGAAATATAATTTATAGCATATGCTTGAATTTGAAAAGATGGCAGTTGAAATCCACATAAAAGCAAATGTTTAAAATGGTGAATTCCAGTGCAGATATTTTTAGACTTAAAATAATCACATTCTTTATATCCTTTGGAAGTGTGTGAACCATAAATGTGTAACAGTTGTATGCAGTTTGTATAATTCCTTTCAGATTTTTATGTTTGCTTTAAATTGAATTCAAAGCGCATCAGAAAGCGTAAATAATCTTTTAACTCATTTTCATAAATATACTTAAGATTTAACAAAAATAGACATTTTCAAATAAGGTAATATTAAAACAGTTTTAGATTGTAAATTTTCTTTTTTTTAGCAAAAATGTATTGATAAGTTCAGTACCACATCACTGGCAAGATCACCAGTTAGTTCTACAGTAATTGGTTATATTATCAGTAACCTTCTTTCCCCAAACCTTCAAGATCATGCATGTATTTCAAATACACCTTTTAGATTACAGAAGATGAAGAAGGCTTTCCAGAAACTGGTTTGTTACAACGTAATGTAGAAAAAAAAAAATTTTTTATAGCGCATACATTCAGCTACAAGTTCCTCAGCACTATGCATATGAGCCAGCAACAAGTGAAAGCATGTGTCACCGGCAGCGGTTACGGCTAATGAATATTAATACACGTCGGATGTTGGTCAAACGTTCTTGAAGTGAAGTCATTGCAAGGAAAGGAAGTTGGGCCCGATTTTCTAAAGGGAAGACAGCTAACAGCCACCAGCACCAGGCTGGGCCATTAGGACTTGCCTGCAGGAAAAAGGCAATCATTCATTAAAACAAGAACAACACAATGACATTTGTTTTGTGCCTTTAAAAAGAATAAGAATGCTAATCCTTACAATTGATACAGCACCTATAATGTTAAACTGACTTCAGTTATATGCTGTTAACTACATCTGTATGCAAACGAGTGTCAGCCAGTTTGTGAACAGCTGATCCCGTGCACGGCCATGAAGCGAATGACCATTTTATCTGGAGGATTTGCTGGCCAGGACACAGGTATCTTTAACACACACTTGGATAGACTTCGTTGACTGTTTGTGGGACACTGCTGCGAGCAATTGGCTGCTGTGTGTCGCCTACAAAATACAGTGAATCCATTTCACAATACAGTAAAAGCCCGTTTATCCAGCACCCTCGGGACCCGGCCAATGCCAGTTAAAGCGCATGCCAGATATTCGGCCGAAAACGCAAAAATAAAAGTGAAGATAAAAAGTCATGCATTTTTCCGGATAAATTGCGGTCAATTGAATGCGGACCTTTTTTTTTTGCGATGCTGGTTATACGGAAGTTACAGTTGATCGGGTGCCGGATAAACGGGCTTTTACTGTATATTCTGTGAAGCGCCTTGAGATGTCTCAATGACTTGATAAGCCACTGTATCAAATGTAAGGATTGTTATTTTCTGTAGAATTACACATCTGAGCTCTAACACATCTGAGCTCCAGCCATGTACTGGAGTGTCAGCCTAAATTGTAAGTTTAAAGTCCTGTTTTGAACCCCCACAATGTTCCGACTCAGAATGATTTCTGATTTGAAAAACTCCCAATTGGCAAAAAGTTCAAATTTTTTATTTCCATTAGCATGAATCCAAAGTGTACACAACACAATCAAATTGCTGTCAATTGTACTGTTCATTTCACAGATATAAAATACACCGATTAAAGATACCTGAGGATCTGCATCCTTTCCTGGCATTGAGCCAAAGTGGCTTACAATTCGAGTCTTCAGAACTGGCTTAAGTGAGTTAAACCACGTATACCCCTGATCGTAAACTAAGTTATGGAGACGAAGTAGTTCGGCACGTTCCTCTCCCGCTACCTGTCGAGAAGAAAGATAGAAGCGTTACAACCCATTTAATTACAATCTACACATAAACTGAGGCCAGCGCTTTGGAACGTCCTCCTGATGTGAACGGCACCATACAAATGTAATTTCATGTTGTTGAAAGGATTTAAATCTTCTAACTCAAAGTCTCACTTTGTTTCCTTAAACATGCTGTAGCTGCCTAATCAAAATTGATTGATAGTGACTGATACCTTGCCTGTTAAATATTACAGTATCCATTCATTTTTCTGCATTTTAGTAGATGATTGGTCTTGCACCATTCCCATATAAGGTTTTATATTATTGTACCTTTGAGTAATTTTGCGCAGAGCAAAAAGTTCTTATTGAGGTTGATGGTGTATTAGTTTTTTTTGTCACGAAACACAATGTAATTTTACTCTCTACCCCACATTAACCATCTATAAACCTCCTGCTCAGACTCTTTATAATTAACAGTGAGGTGTCTTAGCAGCATCTCAGTCAGAGTGAATCACTAATTAAAAGGTCTGGAGGCACTGTATTTGAAGTACTAATCAAATCTCAGGCTTTGCATTACAAACGTACACCACTGGTGATTTTTTAAAAAAAACGGAATACTCTGCCTTATCCATTAGTCTATATGTATTCATGCTCCTAATCATTTATAAAACCATTCAATGATTTATTCATACAAGGAAAAATCCTCAGACCAAACTAAAATATTATATGTTTTTTTTTAAATCAATGGTTTTTCATTTCTATTGCCTACGTGACACATTTTATTTTATTTTATTTGTAATTGCATCGGGCTCTTTATTTGCTCTTTTGCTCTTATCTTCTTGAACTTAATCGTTTCATCAGCTAAAATCATTTGCGATACCATAAGATTACGGATAAGATACTATTCTACTTGACGTGCAATGAAATCTACAACAGCTGTCCTCGGGTGCAATTGCACCAAAGTCAAATGGAATGTTATCAAACGCAACAAAAAATTACCATTTATAATTCCACCCAAAGTACTACTGATGAAGTATTACCTTTTGGTCTGCAAGATATTCAATATCTGCAGTACAGTAGCCATCCCTTTGCCCATGTTGTAGCACCTTAAACCTGTGTCTGCCGACAGTCTCTACAACAGAACTTCCATCCGGATATCGCTCTGCCCTTTTGATCTCGAGCATACAACCATACTCAGCGAACCTGCGCAAAGTGAATGCAGTTACAATCCTACCACATCAATCGTGCAATATTATTCACATCAACCGTAAATCATTTGTCATAAACTGTGCATTCAGAACTTGAAGTGAACTAGGTTTCATCTCGCAATGCATTTGCAAATTTTGGGGGAATAGAAAAAATGAAATAAAATGAATTCCCAGCAGAATATATTTCTGGCAATAGACTTGCTGCGCCAAGTGGTCTGTTTCCATGTCATATCATTCCATCAATAATAGAAAGGAGTATAAACTGACTTCCTGGAACAACCATTAAAAAAAAGCCAATCGCAAAACTGCAGTTATCTATAATGGAAATGTAAGTTCACTTAAATTATGGAAGAGTGATCAAATTTGTTTTAATATCTCAGTTCATAAACAAATCTAGCAACTAAGTATTTTAAATTATGTAAAATTGATCCTGGTCCTCACAATCAAAGCCCTCCACGTCCTCGCACCACCCTACATCTGTGACCTCCTAATCCTCTACCAACCTGCCCAGCCCCTATGCTCAGCACGCTCTAGCCTGCTCAACGTACCCAACCCATTCTTGGTGGGTGAGCCTTCATCCACTCTGTCCCCAACCTCTGGAACTTCATCCCACAGTCTCTCTGCCTCGCCCCCTCCCTGGCCTCCTTCACATTCCACCTCAAGACCTTCCCCTTCGCTGGTGCCATTGGTCACCCCAAATGCCCCCCTTTCCCTCCACCCTCCCCAGCCCGAGCTTGGGTCTGAAACAATGACTGTCCAATGCCTTTCCTGATGTGAAAGGCACTATACAAGTGTAATTTTGTTGTTGTTGTTTTACAGTTAAAGACAACAACTGCGACTCACCCCTTAACTGGATCACTTAGGCACATTCCAAACATCTTGGTTCCAGTCTCCATACATCTTCTAATCATCAACCTATAACAAGGCTCAAAGATGTGCAGTGGGCATGGCACAGTGGGATAGGCCATAGTGCAAATAAATATAGGCACATTTTGTCTTAGACTGGAAAACATATACATGTTACATAGAATTAATAAGTGTCAACACATAGAATTAATAAGTGTCAACACATAAATAAAATCAGCCATCTGTCTATTTCAAGGTATGGCATATCATATACATAATTCAATCAATCTCAAAAACATCCGTGAGATGCAACTTACAGTATTTTAGAGAGAGTTTTTTTTTCTCTCTTCAGCAAAGTGTTCAACACACATGGAAACCCATGCTGCAAAGTTTCAAAAGCAAATTGAGAGTTCGGCATATGCAGGATACCCAATTACAGCAATCTGTCTTTGTCTGGAATGGAGTACTCACTGTATCCATAAATAGAGGCACCACATCCTACTTAGCTGATTCCAGAAAGTATTCGGAGCAGGTTGGCAACAACCAAGAACCAGGGATCCCAGGGAGCGTGTGTTGAGGTACCACTGATGTTTAATTTAAGCAGCTGAAACTACAAAGCTTACCATCGCAAACATTGTTAGACAAGTTAAGAGGATTCAAGTCCCTGTCCCCAGTGATTGGATTGTTCCAATCCTGCTGATCAGCCAGGCTTGTTATACTCAACTAATAAATAATCTTTGCATTTGTTATATGACCACAAGATTACCAGACATCTCAAAGCGCTTCACAGAATATACTGTTAAATGAATTGACTGTATATTTGTGGGGATAAGCACGGCAACCAATTGTGCATAACAGTGTCACACACAAAGTCATGGATTAAAGTGACCAATTTATTATTGGTTTCTTTCATGGTTGGCACTGTTATTTGTTGCAGTAATTAACCCAGTTTGTTTTAAGAATCTGGTTATTTGAATGGTGTGTTGGTTAATTTGAATTGCAAACTTGATTCATATCATTGAGCTTGTGTCAAATTCCACATGAAACTTTTCTACCTTGACAATTCTGCCACCTCTTCTTCATAGACAATTTTTCTTTTGGCAAGTTCTTCGGGCAAGTAATGGGCCATTAGTTCCTCTATTAGAACAGTCCTGTTATACCTTCTCAGTGCCAGATGCTGCAGAAAAGCGACAAGATATATATTTGTTAAGTCTCCTTTCTCATGGTGTAAAACCTTGCATGATGTATCATTTACAGACATTTCCTGTGAAGCACTTTGAGACGTCTCGAAAATATGATAAGGCGTAATATCAAGTGCTATTATTATTATTAATACAGCACCTTGAGACATCCATCTGATGTGAAAGGCACTTTACAAATGTAATTTTGTTGCTGTATCATCTTTTCAAATACCTATCCAGTTCCCTTTTTAACGTTGTTATATTCTTAGCTTCAATAGCAGCTCATGACACAGCATTTCATGTTCTTATGGCCTCCTCCCAACATTCCATCCAGTACTGCATTGGATTGTCAACTTCTTAGACTTGTGTGTTTCCAAGTCCTAAAGTAGGGCTTGAACCCACAAGCTTCTAACTCAGAGGCAACAACTGCATCAGGCTTGACACACACACATGAAATTACCTCAGGCAGCACTTCTTTGCAAAGCGGACATTTCAGACTGTGGTCCAGAGATCGTTCGAGACATTTCAGACAAAAGGTGTGTCCACAGTGTGTGGTAATGGGTTCATAGAACAACCTGAAATCAAAGCAGAAAAGAGACCTCAGCATTTTGCAAAATAAAATCTACTGCTTGGCTAACACCTATGAAGGGTTAATGGATTGAGTGACCAAATTATTATTTTGTTTGAAAGATTATTATCGCCGGAAAAGTGATCCGCCAACCAACTAATAACCAGGTTCCCACTTACCGCGAGATAAACAGAGGCGTGTGAAGAAGGAAGTAAGGAAACTTGCCCACCAGAGGCATGTGAAGCGTTTTGAGATGTCTGGTAAACTTCTAACAAATGCAAGGATTATTTATCATTGCCAGGAATTGAACCCAGGTTTCTCATTTGCGAGGAGAGTGCTCTCACCATTGAGCTATGGGACTCCACTGTGATGCACTAATTATAACCAATGAGACCGAAAACTAGAGAAGGAACTACAAGTGGTGCTTTAGATCACTGCAACTGTATCAAATACGTTGAACGTTTGTGGCTTGATCACCAGGAATTTATACGACAGGTTGTGGCTGAACTGGCTCCAAGGTGACATGTTTGGCAAAGAACGTTAGAATCAAGCCCAACCATTATGGTCGTCTCGGCTATCAAGTTCCTGAGCCAGACGGGTCCACAGTATTCCAGGGCACTGCTGCTGACAGCTCATCCAGCCTGGCTCATTGGCAGGAATTGGGAGGGCTGACCAGTCACTGTGGGCAGTTAACAGGTAGAGTGGTCTTAGCTGGAAAACCAACAGATAAGCTTGTCAGAGAATGCTCTTCATGCCAAAGCTATGCTGTTTTAGCTGGTTAGACTCCCAACTGTGCATTAACATCCTCTCTGGGTCCTCCAAGCCTCAGCTTCTCTGCAATGTTCTTGCATAAGTGGGATGCATGGAACCCCCTGTTTAGTTTGATACTCTTAAGTATGGTGATGGGTTTCCCTATGTGCCAGACACCTGACTGTATCCCCAACAAAGTGATAATTGCCGCAAGGTCAGAAACTCCCCCCCCCCCCGCCCCCATTGATGTCTCACTTGTTATTTGGTAAAGTACGCTTGCTCCCCCCATTCTTCTCTTTCATCAAAATAACACAGGGGGTAACACGACACTGAGAATGGGACAAAGATGCCCCTAATCAGACTGACTAATGGACGGATGTTCAGCCTATGTCGAAGCTCATGTAAAGTAGCACAAATGTACACAGTTAATTATTTTCTTGAACATTTTTAAAAAGTGTGATGTAGCGATAGTAAAAAGGTATGGTACTGAATAAATATGTTACACTTTTGAAACAACATTTTGAAAGAGCCAAGTCCTTTTGTTATGGATTCTTTGCCACAGCAAAGCACATCCTGTCAGGGACAAGCTGAAAGGATTTCATTGATCAATTGAAATGAATAAAGGACAAGTTTAAGTTTAGCTGCAGTAAATTGGCAGCTTTACTTGACACTACAGCATTCTGGAAACTGATTCAAACACCTAAAGCAGTTGTATTCTCCATGATTGTGAGTTGCATCAGGAAATGATTTGTATAACTTGAAAGACTTGAAGTCGTTCTTTACATTGCATGTTTTCCTGCAGTTGAACTAAAAGGAAAATCATTATAATGAATAATATAATAATAATAATCCTTGCATTTGATATAGCGCTTTTCGCATCTTCAAGACATCTCAAAGTGCTTCACAGAATATAGTAAGGTGAATTGACTGAAAATGCAAAATGCGGCAACTAGTTGCACACAGCAGTGTCCCACAAACAGTCGTGGATTGAATTTTTTTTTAAAAAATTGAGATATTATTATTATTATTAGGCATGTGGAGTAAGGAAACTTGCCCAAGGTTTTGCTCTGACCTGCCTGGATTTGAAAACAGGTCTTTCGCTTGTAAGGCCAGTGCTCTAACCACTGAGCTACACTCCACTAATACTTACCACGCTCCAGACATGTTTGTTCTTTTTTTACTGCAAAGTGAACTGTGCTATATATGGGCAACAGGTGAGAACAGGCTTGGCTGTAATATTCCCATGCAAGAATCGCCTGCCAACACTCGCTGTTTTCACACAAAGAATGGTTACTTTAACAGGCACCAAATGATTGCAGGTGCCTGTGGCACTGTACTAAAGTAAATGAAAAGGATAAGGGGAGTCTCACTAATTAAATATTTGGCATTAAAAATGACATATTTCTGCTGCTGTAAGACTACAATCATTGCGGAAAACCTGTTTGTGGAGAAGGTAATTCAAGTGAAAGGAAGCTGCTACATGTACCTCATACACAGGGCGCACTCTAGGTCAGATGGATCCACAAACTGTGAAAATATTCTGTGTTCTTTGCATGTACCCTGGCTACCAGCATCTATGAATAAATCAAAAGACATGTGAAACATTATGATTCATCATCATCATCATCAAAGTTATTCAACGAAATATTAATGACAATAAATCCAACGCATTTTGCCCTCAACATATAATTTTTGGGGGGGCATAGGCACATTGTCCACAATTTTTTTCTGAAGACTATTTATTCTGTTTCAATAGTGCGAATCATATCTGATCATCAGATATTAGCTGTACTCATTTGCAGCTACGCTTGCTGGGGGTGGGGGGGACACAAGGATCCAATATGGAATGTAGATTGACATACAGACATTTCATCTTTATCTATACTCATCTGGGAGGACTCCTGTGGGAGGACTCATTTTAGCCATGCCACTCTTTGAGTGGGCAACTCATTTTGGTACGCTGTTGGCAGTCCTTTCAGCATTGAAGCACAGCCGCGCTGTTCTTTGTTCTTCAGGTTACGTTTGGTGGGCCTTCATCTAGCATTTTTTACTTATCCTTGAAAGGTTTGATTTTTGCTTAGGCATCTCTATATGTTAAATATATTTGTATGGTTTATTTTCTTCCTGCAGCTGTTTGGCTACTTGCTGCAGGATGCCACAGCGCCACTTTGACTTGGTGGCCACCAGGTGTAACTGCAGCAAAAAAAACGCAAAACTGAAATACATTTTAAGGATTAGGTATCACTCACAAACGATAGGAGATTTCCGAAAATATGCCCATGTCACTCCCATACCAAAATCTTTCCTATGAGATATAAATGTCTCTATGTCAATTGGTTACTGAGATCCTTCTTGAAGCAAATATGTATAGACAGACAGACCAACAGACAGACAGGGTTGTTTTATTAGTACAGAAGATGGGAGTCCTGGTAGCTCAGTGGTTAGAGCACTCACCTTACAAGCGAGAGACCTGGGTTCAATTCCAGGCAGGGCAAAACATGCCTAATAATATTCCTCAAAAAAACTAATAAATTGGTCATTTCAATTCACGATTGTTTGTGGGACACTGCTGTGTACAATTCGCTGCCACATTTTGCCCACCTCTATAAAGTTAATTCATTTTACAGTATGTTCTGTTAAGCACTTTGAGATGTCTAGAAGACTTGAAAAGCATCATATCAAATGCAAGGATTATTATTTATTATAAGATTAAATCTCTGCATTGAGTGATTTAGCAGTACACAATAAGCACATTAGAGTATAATTTGTACACTTCTACAGTGCCTTTCTTGTTGAGAGGACATCTCAAAACACTTAAAGAACATGATCTATCTTGCTACAGATTCATGTGATTGAATACTGTACCTCTCTTACAGTATTTACTGAGGCTTTCAGTGGTTCCTGGTATATCTTCTTTAAAAAAACTTGTTTTTCTCTTCGGAGTGTTAGTTGTTGCAGATACATTCAAGTTTTTCTCAGGAGGTGAACCCTTCGGTGTCTTCTCATTGTTGAGACAAAGGTCTTTGTCATTCAGCGCTGGAGCTATCTTAGTTAGATTACTGTACAAATGGGATTTCAGTTCTTCTTGTGTGATACCACAATCAGGGTTTTCAGAATTTGCCTTTGAGAGAAAAACAAAGTTATGTGTCACAATTCATTAAACAAAGTCTTACAGCAGAATGATACAAGGACACCTCATTAATGCAATCAGGTTTTGTTTTGTAGTCAACAACAACAACAAAATGACATTTATAGAGCGCCTTTCACGTCGGGAGGATGTTTTTATTTCAACATTGTGTTATATAGTACAGTTTTGCTGTTGATCAATCAAAGGTTTTTGATTTTACACCTTGTGGGCAATACACAATTTACTCATAACCATTTGATTCAGTATTGCTAGCTCATTGCAATGCTTTGTTTGAACTAACTGAATTAGTAATGTCTGCAGAAAGTACTTTTGGTTTAACTAAACCATAGTGAAATCCTTCAAAAATCCATAGTATCTCCATATCTCTGTCAACATACTGCAAGCATTCAAAGTGTATTCTAATAGTTAGATTTTGCACCATAGTTCCCCAAATGTCTAACAATGCCTGATCCTATAGATCATAAAATTTTAGTTAATCCACTAGACGTAACATGCTACCTTAAAATATCCTACCTCAAAAAAGCAAACCTGACAATATTTTGTCAAACCTGAAAGTTTAATAAATCATGCTACATTTTGGTTCGGGTTTGTATCACTTTAGGTGTTTTTGTTATATCTAGAGACAGACACATACATGGCAGATACAAGTTTTGAAGCTTTCTGCTTTCTGTTTCTTTCAATGTACACTGTTGCAACAATAATGGTTTGATCTCTGCTTATTACAGCAAATCCTTAACCACTGCAGTTATATGCCTGTATTTTTTTAAATAATGAAACATGAGGTGATCACTCGGTTAAAACATCAGCACTCTTCAAAGTGCAAAGAACAATAGTTGAACCAGAACCAGGGCATTTAAACATGAACAAAGAACGGAAAAAGGCATCCCCTTTCTCATTAAACCTACCTTATGTGGCCTTTCAAATAGGCTGCCGGAACTCAGAGAGTTCAAGAAAGTTCCTTTAATTCTATCTTGTGGAGCTAACGCATCGGGTAACCTTCGGTGCACATATTTAGGAATGGGTGAAAACAAATCGCAAAGGATCTGGAAGAAGAATTAAAAAACACACACAAATGATGCGGATTCATAACCACTTAAATAAATGGAATGAATACAAAATTCTTGAAATACACTTAGTTAAAGCACAGCTCGAGAAGGTACATTTCGATGAAGTTGGATTTATTCTGTGGTTTTAACACTGAAACGAAAACTTGTGAAAACTGAGCGTGTCTCTACTGTTTAAAGCTGTGTGTTGCACTATTATTGCACGCCAAACATTTGATTACCTTCTGAGCTTCCGCTCTCGCTATTTTACATTCCGCGTCCAAAGCCACGCAGAGCAGATACTCATTCAGAGCTTCGTCCATTCTCCGCAGACCGGCTAGCGCTTGAGCTTTTCGTAAGTGACCCTAAGAGCGAAGCACACAAATTGAAATTATTTTCACTCGCAAAAGATGACAGTTTGCAACCCGACGATGTTGGAAGTCTCCGCGCATAAGTTATGAAGGGCTATCGTTTTCTTTTCACCTTGAGCCAGAACGGTTGCAGTCTGCACGCAGCGTCCCCATCGCGCAGTGCATCTTCAAAACGCTTCAGAGTTGCATTCATCCGCGCGCGGTTACTGTACAGTAAATGGTCCTCTGGTGCTGAAAATGAAGCGAGTGGAAGTCTGAGCATCGGTTTCATTGCAACAACGGCAACAACAGTTTACTTCGACTGCGAACAATAACAACGCTTGCGTTTGACGCAGCTACTTTCCACGTCTTCTCGGCGTCTCAAAGCGCTTCACAGAGCACACTGCACAGCGAGTGGACTGCGCAGAGGCGGGCGCAGCTTGAATTTTAGCCGGCATTCTGATCATGCGGCCAACGGGATCAATCGATCTTTAACCCGGCCTTGAAGACCTCCCTCCCTCTTACAGGATCACCTCCTTCCCCCGACTCCCCCCCCCCCCACCGTCCCCTCTCCCCCCCCATCAGTCTCTGCCACTGTTAAGCGCTCTGAGACGCTATCCTATGTGAGGGCCATTATATAAGCGCAAGTTGTTGTTGTCGTCGTCGTCGTCTCAGTCATGCCTGTGAGGGCAGGATACAAAATGATTTCTACCGAGGGCAAAACATGCAATTAACTTTTTATAAATGATTGACAGGTTTTAAGTATGGGCTGAACTTCAATTCACTGTTATTTATAGAGGAGGGGAACCCATTGTGTTTTTATATTATATTACAGTACCTATCTCTATACAGAGAGAATCTCGTGTGTGTCTGTGTGTGTGTTGTGTTTGCATTCAGTTTATTTCTCGCCCTGTCCCTGGTCTTTTAGAGCAGAAACGCACGTGTGTAAAGCAGTAAGTCTAGAGAAGTTTTTGTCTGACCCAATTCGTACACTCGGGTTATACAACAGCCACTACATAACGAGAGGGTATGACACTCTGCCAGAGTAGATCATATCTTACGCAACACGCCCTGCTCTGTTAGCCTAAATCCATTCTTTTTTCTCTCACTTTCTCACTGTCTCCTTCTCTGTTTGTCTGTCTGTCTGACTTGTCTCTGTGTGTGTGTGTGTGTGTGTGTCTCTGTCTGTCTGTGTTCTCCTGGGTCTGTGTCTCTCTTTCTTTCTCTCTCTCTCTCTCTCTCTCTCTGTGTGTATGTGTCCCTGTCTCTCTTGTTCTCTCTCGCTGGGTCTGTCTTTCTCTCTGTCTGTGTCACCGTCGCTCCCTGTCTTGCTCTCTCTGTCTGTCTGTTTCTCTCTCTCTCTGTGTCTGTCACCCTTTCTCTGTGTCTGTCCTTCCCCCCCCCCCCCCCCCTCTCTGTGTGTCACTGTCGCTCTCTGTCTGTCTCCCTCTCTGTGCGTGTGTCTGTCTGTCTTTCTCTCTCTCTTTCTCTGTATCCCTGTCTCTCTCGCTGTCTCTCTCACACATTCTCTATCTCTCTCTCTATCTCTCTCTGTCTGTCTGTCTCTCGTTATCTCCATGCAATATTGGTCAACGCATAATTATATAACAGGTGGAGGGGGGGGAGAACAACACATATACACAGTTTAGCAATCACCAACGCATTTAATTCACGCCGTTTTCAACTGAAACTCAAACTCAACTCAACTTCCACCCAAGTGAGGCGAGCATTCGTTTCCAACAAACAGCCCCAAAGGCGAAGGGATCGACCAGCAATGAATATATATATATCTGTTATAAATTCCACTGATAAGAATGATTAATATTATTGGCAGCCCAGGTTGCATGGACACACAACACACAACACACAACACACTGACTTGTTAATTACCTAAGGCGATGGCTTGGTTGTACTTGTCCAAGGCAGCCCGCAGCTGTTTGCTCTTGTATAGAGTGTTGCCCTCGTATCTGAGCCTGAGCGCCTGGGTCTCAGATGGAAACCACTTGCCCAACAAGCTGGTGACCGCCACGTTGGTTTTGTACACGTCCATCTGGGCGACCTCTCCTCTCCTCAGCTGCTGTAGCTTCTGCAATTCTTTCCCTTTCCCCTTCTTCTCCCCTCCCTCCTCCCCTCTCTTCTCCCCTCCCCCTGCCCCCTCCTCCTCCTCTCCTTCCTCCTCATCCTCCTCATCCTCTTCTTCTTCTTCTTCTCCTCCTCCTCCTCCTCCCCCCCCTTCTCCCTCTCGCCCTCCTTCTTCCCCATCCCCTTCCAGCTGCTGCTGGCAAAGTTTACACAGGGCTGGCTTGTGGCTGGCGTCTCGTTCCCTCTCCAAACACTTCCTGCAGAAGCTGTGGCCGCACGAGAGTGTCACCGGCTCGAACAACATGCCCGAGCACTTGGCACAAGCCAAGACCCCCAAGGTCTGTGAGGGCTGGAGCCTGGAGCCGCCTTGGGTGGTCTCCAAACCTTGACTCCTGCTGATGCTCTCGGCCAAACAGCCGACCAGAGAGTCCAGCAGCTGGGGTGTGAGCTTGCCTTGTTGGGAGGCCAGCTGGTAACCCTCCAAAGCTTCGCCCAGGCGACCACCGAGAGCCAGGCGGTCGGCTCTCTTCAGCTGCAGGTCTTGGCTGGATTCGTCGGCTGGGAGCTGCCATTGGTAGATCTCCACACGCAGCTGGAAGTTTTTGGTTCTGGTGGTTCCTTCTAGACACTCCAGCATCTCCTCACGATCACTGCCCTGTGAGACCATGGCTGGATTCTTTCTTGTTTTGTTTTCAAACCTCTACCTCTACCTCCCCCCTCCCAACTCTCTGTCTCCTCACTCTCTACCTTCCTCTTTCTTTCTTTCTCTCTCTCTCTCTCTCTCTCTTCCCCCACTCCTCTCCCTCTCCTCCCCAATAAGAAACCCAGAGGAAAGCTGTCAGGCTGATCTCTCTTGGCGTCCCATCAAGGCCACCACCACCGTGTGGCTCCGAACGTCTTCGTTGCCCATTTTAGTGCAAAAGGGGAGACCTTATAGACTCAACCACACCA
The DNA here is from genome assembly GCA_035084275.1 of Hydrolagus colliei. Taxonomy (NCBI): domain Eukaryota; kingdom Metazoa; phylum Chordata; class Chondrichthyes; order Chimaeriformes; family Chimaeridae; genus Hydrolagus; species Hydrolagus colliei. The sequence goes on from CM068754.1 coordinate 14,145,206, forward strand.
AAAAAAAAGTGTTATATAAAACACCCGTCACATGACGAATCTGCATTAGATCCCATTGGCTTGACTCAGACTGTTACAAAACCAGCAACTTCTGAATACTCAGATTGTTTTGTTGTTTGTGCGTGTGTGTGTGTGTGGAGGAGGAATTATTAGGGGTTACAAATGAGCCCTTAGATATAGATATATATATAGAGAGAGAGAGTTGTTATGTATGTGTGTGTCTGCAGATGACTGTGTTTGGAAATTGCATTGAGAGACAAACAGAGAGACACACACACAGAGGGAGAGATTGAGTGAGTGAGAGAGGTAAACACACACACACAGAGAGAGAGAGAGAGAGAGAAAGGACAGATCACAAACTGAAATGTATACACTACCCTTTCCATTTGTTTTTTCTCGACACACCCCCCCCACACCCCACAAGTTCTTCAAAAGCTAACCGGTTCGTTTGCCCGAAGCCGTCTCGCCCAGCTCGCAACGAGTGACTCATGCAAAATACAACAACAACTTGCATTTCTATAGCACCCTTCAGGCAGAGCACAGTTCCCCGCAGGGCTCTTAAGTGCACAGTTTACGATGATCAGTTGCATTTGTCGAAATCACCTGTCAGTGGGTGGCATAAAACAGATATTTTTGGAGGGGAGGGGGGATTGAATTGAAATACTACGTTTTTCCAATATCTTTATCGGTAATAATAATCATCATTGCAATTGACGTAGCGCTTTTCAACCCTTCTAGACGTCTCAAAGCGCTTCACGGAATATACGCTATAGTGAATTTACTGTGCCTTTGTGGGCGAAACATGGCAGCCATTTTTGATTTTTTAAAAGAATTTGATATGAACGAACACTGAAACATTCAAACACTTGTGATATGTTTACACCTCGTATTTCGTGACTTTGGCTTACACAGTCTTCAGCTTTTACGTGTCTTTGGTTTTCATTTTTTTTAACGAAAAGGACGTATAATTGTTATGATCACTGTAATAAATGCCCATTTTGTTTGGCAGTTTACCTTAAACGAAAACCCAAAAGACATCAATGCTTAGATTTTTAGGTGGGCTACCCATTGTTGTCATGCTCAGTGACATAAGACTTTTATTTTTCTAGGGCCATCTGTGTGAGTTTAGATTAATCCATTGTAATGTATACCGGTACATAACATTCTTGTGTAATGCAATGCTCTGGTGTTCCTTCACATACAATATTTTATAATTGTGCTCGAACCTCTCCCACCCTGTAAAATTGGAACACAAGTTTAATTCACTTCAAATAATTGCTGCAGCCATCTGACCGGTCAAATGATCTCCAGGACAGGCTATTTGTTTCTAAATGACCTGTGTTCATGCCATATCAGTCAATGTAATTACTCAAACAGCAAAGAATAAGGACAGACAGGAGTTTTATTCCCTCACCCATCCCCCGCTCTAAATGAAACTGTTACATCATCTTCTGACTACTGCTTTCAATTAACATGAAAAAAACATCTTCACACAAAACCAAATGTATCTGCAATGGCCATTTTATTGTTGTAATGTGAGAGGAGACCGAAAAACATCACTTTGAGATTTAATTGATGGAATTAGTTATATAATAAATGGTTACCTAACTGAAAATAAGTTACATAAACTTTAACATTGCAAACTGCATAACCTTTAACAAACAGTGAATGGGTTAAGCCTTTGTGTATTCATGGTTCACACCCCCAAACTGTGGAGTCCTGTAGCTCAGTGGTTAGAGCACTCACTTTACAAGCCTGAGACCTGTGTTCAAATTCAGGGAGGTCAGGGTAAAACCTTGGACAAATTTCCTTACTCCACATGCCTAATAATAATCTCTTAAAAAAAACACAATAATAAAATTGGCCATTTCAATCCACTAGTTTCATGGGCTGCTGTGGTCCATGTCCTCTACCATTCCAAACTCCGTGACCCCATCTCCCACATCCTTGCCCAACTCCATTGGCTCCCCATCATCCATAGGATCCAATTCAAGATCCTGGTCCTTACATTTAAAGCCCTCCACAACCTCGCCCCACCTACATCCATGACCTCTTATCCTCTTACCAAACCTGTCCACCCTCTCCGCTCAGCAGGCTCTGGCCGCCTCCATGTTCCCCGACCCACCCGCCCAACCACTGGCGGGCGAGCCTTCAGTTACTCTGCGCCCAACCTCTGGAACTCCATCCCGAAGTCCCTCCACCTCGCCCCCTCCCTGGTCTCCTTCAAGTCTCGCCTCACGCCTCTGCTCTTCGATGGACCCATCGACAACGCCTCTCCCCCCCACCCCCCCCATCACCCTGTCCTCAGCTCGGGTCTGAGGCTATATCTGTCCAACGCCTTGGGATGTCCTCCTGACGTGAAAGGCGCTATACAAGAGTAATTTTGTTGTTGTGCGTGTTGCCGACGAAAATATAGTCAATTCACTTTACAATATAGTCTATGAAACTCTTTGACGTGTCTCGAAGATGTGATAAGGTGTTACATCACATGCACAGATTATTATTAAATATTTAGGAAATGGTTAAAATTGAAGTTTTGAAAAACGACAGCTCCAGCTATGAAGTGGTTTCAGCCTATGCTATGACCTTGTATTTGTGGGTTGTGAACCCACAACTTTCTGAGCAAAATGAGCGCTAGCAACTGAGCGAAGCGGGCAGACAGCTTGTCGGAAACAGTGGTGATAAAGGAAGCTAGAAATGTACAGTGAAAGTGAGATGAAGGCTAAGGGCAAGAACAGGTTCCTTTTAAGCTGTTTTCCTCTTGGTCTCTCTATCCTGAACATGAGTGCAAGGAATTTTTCATAAAGTTGCCCACCTACGATGCAGTTTTGCAGTCTTAGAGACTTGTGCGTCAAGATAGTTGATGCTGAGGAGAAAAGATGTGGCTCAAACAAACAATGCAGGTAAAATTGTCAATGACGTCTAGGAATGAAGTACAGGTGTGGATATGGCGTGAAGCTACAATTGGGTTCCTTTTGATAGCTGTCCATAGGGATTAAAAGACTCACCATTAAGCTCATTCACAAAGAAGGCTCATTTTTCAACAATTTTCACCTTAAGTACAGACTATAGTATATAAATAAAATAATAAATTGGTCACTTCAATCCACGACTATTTGTGGGACACTGCTGTGCGCAATTGGCTGCCGCATTGCACCCACAAATATAGTCAATTCACTTTACAGTATATTCTGTGAAGCGCTTTGAGACGTCTAGAAGACATGAAAAGTGCTATATCAAAAGCAAGGATTGTTATTATAAAGTAGGTTAATAGAACTTTTTTGCAGTCAGTGACAATGGAGGAGTTTTAAGTGGGCCATAGGCCAGACATTAGCTAGACTGCAGATGAGCGAGGGAAAGGAAAAACAAAACACCATGGTAGGTTTGCTTGACAAATTATTCCCATTTTATTGCATGTAAAGTGAAAATAATAATTGAAATCCTTTACTTTGCATCATATTAGGAGTAGAATAGCTTTAAAAAACAAAAAATTTACAGTGGAAAAAAAATACAAAATTGCAAAATATTAGTCTCATTGGAGCTGAAATGGCTCCAAGGTGAAATGTTTGGCAACGAATGTTAGAATTGACCCCACTCTCTGTTCCCATCCATGAGGTGTGGTTCCTGAGCCAGACAAGGTCCGCAGTAACCCAGGGCACTCTGGTGATAATACAGCCAGGCTGGCTCACATCGGCACGAATTGGAACAACAAAATTACATTTATAGAGTGCCTTTCAGGTCGGGAGGACGTCCCAAGTCTGGAAGGGCAGACTTGACACTGGGTGGGGGGAAGGGACACACACGACTGTTCTCACTCATCTCACGCTGCTTTTGGTCACCTTTTTCCCCCTCCCACTGGCTCGGCCCCAGGATCCATTATTGGGAAGCACTCCGAGACGCCGTCCGGCGTGGAGAGCGCTATGTAAATCCAAGTTGTTGTTGCAAGCCAAAGCCCTAGCGGGCAGTGTGGTCCCAGCTGGACAAGTAGCAGGAAAGCTTGCCAGACACTGCTATCAATGGCAAGCTATGTAGTTTTAGTTGATTAGACTGCAGCAGTTAACTCAATGTGCATCCCAAGCCTTGCCTTTTGCCTAATACTTTCTGGAATTAGATAAGGCGTATGCGTCCCTCCAGGGAGTGTGCTCATTCGCAAAGCAACAAATATCTCTGGAATTTCCCTGTACAGATGGCTGGAACGTTGGATTGGATCTGGATATTTAAGCATGGTGATGGTTTTCGCAATGTTTCAGACATTCAGTTGAGCAAATAAAAATGTATAAGCATTTCAAGCAAACAACCAGAAAGTGAAAGGCACAGCTAAAATGCAGAAGTAAATGGCAAAATGACCCAACTTAATGTTACAGATACTCGAGTCATTTGTACTCGAGTACAAATACATGTATCTCAATCTTCTTCTGTGCAAAAACACTTTTAATCTGTAACACTTTCAGAAATAAATATGAATGTTGAATATTGAACCTCAATTGGTCCTCAGAACGTGTATGCCTCTAAATAATTCAAGTTTATGTTTCTTTCAGCTTTAACAAATATATACAGGATATTTTAATGGCTACATGTGAGCTTCTGGTGTAGGTATTAATCACGGCTTTGAAGGTTTATTACAAAACACTAATCGACTTTACAAAAAACATCAATCTTGAATTTTCAGAATGCTTCGTTTTTCCAAATCATTCATTTCTTTAAGTATTAGTGCAACATTATAGCGCAATTCTTGGAACTTCACCACTGGAACCTGAAAATAAAGCATAAAAACTAGTGAACATATAAGCAAACACAAGAAGCTCACTCGTGTTGCAGGAAAGCCTGTTGGACACACTGAATTAGCTGATTGCGAGAGTAACAAAAAATTAACAGAATATGATAAATCAGTAAAAAGAGAATGAGCAAATTAGGCAAGAAGTTTATTTCAGTTGCTTAATGCTCAGTCATTTCATCCACAAAATATACAGTCAATTCACTTTACAGTATCTTTTGGGAAGCGCTTTGAGATATCTCCCAACATTTAATTTTTTTTACTTGAAGCACCCTTAGTTTTGCATAGTTGCTTAAACGAAACCTTCAAATAAGCGGAGTACCGGAATAGGTCTTTGTGGACTCCACGAGTCAATGTCTATGAAATAGTCTTTCCCATTTCTGCTTGATTCGTTTAAATCAGCTTTCAAACCAATTAGCTAATTTACCATTAATTGCATAAACCCTGAACTTCACGAAAGCTCAAATGGTAACACAAAGGCAACAATTCCTGCAAGTGGCATCGCTCAAAGTAGATATCAGCTTGCATCTGATCATTGAATGAACAGGACACAGTAATTCAATTTTTTCTACATTGATTATTGAAAAGATTATAACACAACTACATAAAGGCAACATGTATGTGGCAGTGCTTTGCAATCAAACACAAACAAATACTGTAAGTGCTTGAGCCAACATCATCTGAGCAGTCATGAGATGCATTATCGCTCTACTACAGAGATTGATATACAACTGTGAGGGAGAATGTGTACACATGAGGCTACATAAGGGAAAAAGGAATGGAGGAATATGTCTGGGAAAGCGGATAGTGATGGGCGGAGACTTGTGGAGTGTAAATACCGGCACTGATTATTTGGGTTGAATGTTTGTTCTTGTGCTGTATCAATTTGTGTAACCAGAAAATAAATGTTTGATAAATCATTGGAAAACAAATACCAGGTGACAGATTCTTGAGCCCATAGCTCAATGCACTGTATAGGATTAGAAAATAAAAGGTAGCACAGACACAAGAACAATCAAGCACTGCTTAGTAAACACCAAAATTGGGGATTAAATGGTAGTAAATTACATGAGGATTTAGTTTCAGAACCAATTTTATACAACGTTTGTTTGTTTTTAAAAAAAATCACAATCTCTGCACACAAACACTGAATGAGTGGAAAAAATACAGTTTCAGAACAATGCTTTTTCCCTAAAGTACGACTAACAATTCACTATCTATCTTCTCTCCCATTCAATCCCCTTAATGTCAGTTTATTTATTCAACAGCAACAAAATTACAAGTCTTTCATTCTGTATTTCTGCAATATTCTTTATCCTTGCTCTTTACTAATCTTATGCTGTTGCTGCTATAACTCTTGGCAACCAGCTGCCTTTTGTTTGTGACTTAATACATTAGACACATTCAATCAATTAAAAATAAATATGTCAATTGTATCAACAGGCAATGGGCTTGCTTTGAAAATAATTAGTAAATAAATTCCAAACATCAATTTTTTTATCACTCTTTCATCTAATTTTCCTTTCCTTTCTTCCATTTACATTTTTTTTGTCAATCAAACACTGTTCTTCAATCCTGGAGGTATTCCATAATAGAAGTCAGTGGGACAGAACTTTGATCAAATGCATGTGGGATCGAACAGACCAACTTTAAAATGACAACAGCTATGATAAATCCTAATGATAGAAATACTTCATCTGTTTCCAGTAATGAGCTCCAAGACTTCTCTTGGGCTTTTTTCCCCAAGATATCCAGTATCAGCAGTAGTGCTGAGGTTCTTAACAGAAATTACAGATCACACATCCTGGAAAGTTGCCGATGTGGCTTGAATACAAGCCAAAACTGTTCGGGTCCCATCCAAGGATCCCAAAGCACAAGACCAGAAACAATGAAAGGGCATACTCTATGGCTGTCATTCACATGACTTGCATAAATCCACAAAACGCTGCAAATACTCACTTCAAAACGATGAAAATTGCCATCAGATAGCTTTAACTGCATCAGTATAGAAGGCTGGAGTGCACGAGCCAAAGAGCTGCCAATAGAAAATGTGTATAAATGCAAACGGTGAAGATGAAAATCTAATTTGTTAACTACTTCCTCTGACTAAAATTATTACGCAAGAACCAAATATCAATAAAACCGAGTGTGGTCCTTTGTAAAGATGAGATCATTTGGATCGGTTCTATTTACTATCCTAAATTGTCAATTACACCAATTGCTATTTATGCTGTGGATTTAAATACGTCCTCCTGATGAAAAAGGCACTCTATCAATGTAATTTTGTTGTTGTTGTTAAATAATACCATGAATATTATACTTCACATGGTTTGGAGTTACTCAGATGAATTAGAGATTTTTTTAAAGACAATTGTGCACCATGCAGGATACAGGACAGAACAGAGGCAGACTTTGATCATGAGCATAGTCACAATATCCTTGCATTAGCATTTCCAAAGGGCTCCACCTTCATACTAAATATGTGGTAAACTGTTCCTCTAAATATATACAATTATGCATGTAAATTGTCCTACTGCTTGCAAGGGGCAGAAATGTCCCATCTTTTATGTTCTATTTCCCTACAAAGAACATAAGCACATAAGAAATAGAAGCAGGAATAGGCCATTCGGCCCATTGAGCCTGCCCTGCCATTCAATCATGGCAATATTCTACTCTATCTTCAGCTACCTGCCGTATCCCCGTACCCCTTAATCCCTTTATAAATGAGAAATCTATCTAACTCAGTCTTGAATATGTTGAAGGACTGAGCATCAACAGCCCTTTGGGGTAAAGAATTCCATACATTCACCACCCTCTGAGTGAAGAAGTTTTTTCTCAACTCAGTGTGAAAGGGCTGATCCCTAACTTTAAGCCTGTGACCCCTGATTTAGATTCTCCAACCAGAGGAAACAATCTCCTACTATCTACCTTGTCATGCCCCTTAATAATCTTATAGATTTCTATAAGATCCCCTCTAATTCTTCTATATTCCAGAGAATATAGGCCCAAATTAATCAACCTATCATCATAACTCATCCCCTCATTCCAGGTACTAACCTAGTAAACCTACGCTGCACTCCCGCCAAGGCAAGTACATCCTTTCTTAAATAAGGAGACCAAAACTGCACACAGTATTCCAGGTGTGGTCTCACTCGGACCCTATACAGCTATAGCAAGAACTCTGACGAAGGGTTGTAGACCCGAAACGTTGACTCTTTTTCCGTTCTCCATGGATGCTACCTGACCTGCTGAGTTTCCCCAGCAACTTCTGTTTTTACTAACTTTCTGTGTTTGGTGTACAAGGACACCCAAGTCCCTCTGCACGCTAACACTTTCCAATCTCTCCTCCTCTAAAAAAAATAACCTGCTCTGATGTTTCTGCATTTTGTGTTCCAAATAGTTTCATGGCGAATATCTAAGACTTGTACTAACTTTTGCTGGTTGATCCTATGCTAGAGTAATGAAACAGCAGATGATAATGTACATTCACATTGCAGCTTCACTTACAGTTGTGCATTAACTGTTACAACTCAGTTAATGCAGATCAGCAAAATAATGAAACTTCAAAATGAATCGTGAACTTCAGTGCTCTTATTGCATTTTCAACTATTAAGTTTGAAGATCAAGAAATCAAATTAAAAAAAATAATAATTTGGTCACTTAATCCACGATTGTTGTGGGATACTGCTTGCACAATTGGCTGCTGCATTGTGCCCACAAATACACAGTCAATTAACTTTACAGTATATTCTGTGAAGTGCTTTGAGACGTCTAGAAGATGTGAAAAGTGCTTTATCAAATGCAAGGGTTATTATTTATAACAAGTTATCATAGACTGCATATCTAGGACTGTAGGCATATAAGCTATTCACAGTCTACGCCCAGAAGCTTGATGTTTCTCACAAGCGGAAAGTAATTTTTCCACTGTCCACTCTCTACTTCCTTGAGAAGGATTTTTTTCTTGAGGGGGTAAGGAGGAATGATTCAAAATAACCTAGCCATTTGTCAGAAGACTAGAAAGCTCAACTTCTCATAAAAATGGCGTAGAGTTGGAAGAGGAGAAAAAAAAAGGGGAAATAAGAAGAAATTTAAAATAAACAGAAAAATGATTCAAATGGAGAAAAAAGTTTATTTACCTTGAAGAAATAGCTACATCAACCCGCCATCTAAAGTCTTCAATGCCAGGCAATCGAGTTCCTTGCTGTAAAGCTGCAGCCTCCAATACTGAACGTCTTAAAACACATAATAAAGGATTACATTGCAAAGTGTATGAAATGATTAAACAACTACATTTTAAGTGACTAATTATGGCAACCAAAAATCCATCAAGTCTTAATAAAAACCGCTGTGACAACGAGCAGAAGGATTAATCCTATCATAATAATCCATGTTTCATTTATCACATCTTTGAGATGTCTGAAAGCGCTTAACAGAATATACTGTAAAATTAATTTAATATATTTTATGGGTGAAATGCGGCAGCCTATTGCGCACAGCGGTGTCCCACAAACAGCTGTGGAATGAGTGACCAATTTTTTTAAATGTATAAGAGTACTGATGTTCATCTCTTGAAATATCAAAGGGATGATAAAACCGAACTAAAATAAAGAATATTTACACACTTTATGCAATTATTGGTAGCTTACCCTTCTTGCATGTTGTACTTTTAAAATAATTTTTTGATGAAAACAGCAATTCAATTTACGTCTAATTCTAAAATCAATATATCACTATGTATAAATCTATCGTGGAGTCCTGTAGCTTAGTGGTTAGAGCGCTCGCCTCACAAGCGAGAGGAGAGGACCTGGGTTTGATTTTCAGACAGGGTGAAATGTTGGGCAAGTTTCCTTACACTGTTTACCTTATACTGTAGTAAGTAGGATTGGATTGAAGCGCTTTAGGACGCCAACTGCCGTGGAGGGTGCTATATAAATGCAAGTTGTTTTTGTTGTTTGTAAATGCAAACGGTAAAGATGCTTTCCCATAAGGAAACATTGAAACCCGGTTGTTAATCGATTGGCAGATCACGTTTCCGGGAGTAAAAATCCACTCAAAAAACCCCAGAAAAATAATAATAACTGTCTTAAAATTCAAAATCCATTATCTGGGAAATAATCATTCTTGTAACCTCCAGAAATATCAGCAATTGGGCAATTCATAATGATTAACCAACCTGTTACCAAAAACAACACTGGCAAAGTCGGAAATAAATTCTTCTGGAATCCTGAAATATAAGAACATACACACAGCATCAGGTAAATTCTGATCATAAACATGTTCATGTCTTCTAACGTGAGGCTGAAAGTATTCAAATAGCTAATAATGTTTCATTTCTGCTTGACAGAATATGCAAGTATACCTGGTGATCTTGATCTGTATTACGTGAATAGAGACTGAATTGCTCCTTTCAGTGTGTTCCACACCACATTTTTATTTTTAACAAGAAACAGAAAATCTTTACACGTGCAAATAAATGCCCAATTCTTTACAATCCTTGGTTCCTGCACCACTCTTCCTGTAACATTGTTGTGAAATGAAATCAAATCAGTTTTGGGACAGACTATTCCTATACTTGCTGTTATTTGAGAAACTTTGTCAGGTATTTATTTATAACATGTGTTTTTTCTCTCATGTGTAGTCACTGCAATTTTGTAAACTATTAGCTAACTCTCAGTCGAAATCTGTTTTATATAATAATAATCCTTGTATTTGATAAAGTGCTTTTCACGTCTTCCAGACATCTCAAAGCTCTTTACAGAATATAATGTGAAGTGAATTGACTGTATATTTGTGGGCAAAATGTAGCAGACAATTGCGCACAGCAGTGTTCCACAAACAGTCGTGGATTGAAGTGGCCAATGCAGTTAATATAGTGCCTTATCACGTTGTGAGATGTCTCAAAATGCTTCACAAGATATACTGTGCTGGTGATAAACATTATTTGTGTCCTCTCATTGTAACATTTAAAAAGCAAAAACTTAACTCCCAAACTATTGCTCTATCTGGCACAATTGATCAAATGGGACATCACATTTTCTCCCTGAAAGGATGATTTTAAAAGAGTTATCATTTCTCACATTAGATATCTTCAAATTTAGATGTTTATATCCTACGGTATACAAATACAACCAATGCTTTCCAAAGTATATGAAGATGTAACTACTGTATTTTTTAAAATAGGCTATTTATAATGTCATTATTTATATCCATATTTATAAGAAATTTTTAAACAGTCTTGCTCTCTGTAAACACAAATGCAAATGACATCAGCTGACCACAAAACGAAACGCAACATAACATAAATATTTGATTAACAACAACTGGCTAAAATTGGTCCTCTGCAATTTATAGATTTTACTTGAAATCCTTCAAGTTCCCTTGTAATTATTTGAAATTGAGGTGGTTCTGCAATGTATTCAGTTTAGTTTCTTAAACTTGCTGTACTGTATGCAGAATATAGCCCAAGTTCTCGAACAGTCAACAATTTATGTTGGTTAAAAAAAAACAGTGCCAAACCGAATTAAAAGACTAAATCTTCAAAACAATAATGAATCCTAGCAGACAAATCAAAATACATATTAAAATAATTTTAAGTGGAATACAGAGAGCCAGATGGAGATGATAGACACTGCATATTTTTTTTTGCAAACAGAAGAATAAAGGTAGAACTTTCTGGATATATTGAATACTTTCCAAACTTCAGCTCTTGGGGTCTTCTAAAAGTACAAAACCATAATTGTTAGACCCTGTGGACTGATCTACACATAATAAACAATTCAGCTCCTCTGCCATCTAGTTGGAATTTAAGGTATTGCAAATAAAGGCTCATAGGAATAAAACATTTTATTGCCCCCAAAAGGAAACTGAGCACCAAATGTATTAAATTGCTGCAAACCCAAAACAGCACATGTTAGTCATGAGTCCACAGGCACATACATAAAAGTTACTCAGATTTCCCACTGAAACTTAACTGAAATTTACACAACACAAAATATCGTAATACACTGTAATATAAAATACCGTATATCTCCGCGTATAAGGCGCACCCGGGTATAAGGCGCACCCCCCACTTTTGACCTTTTCTTGGTGAAAAAAAACGGAAGCATTTTCAATGATATTGCCGGCAGAAGGGAGGAGAGACAGGAGAGACAGGTAGGTAGGTAGAGAGAGAGGCAGGCAGCCAGGGAGGGAGAGAGGGAGGCAGGGAGAGAGAGAGGGAGAGAGGCAGGCCGGCAGCCAGGGAGAGAGAGAGAGAGGGAGGGAGAGAGGCAGGCCGGCAGCCTGGGAGAGAGAGAGGGAGAGAGGCAGCCTGGGAGAGAGAGAGGGAGAGAGGCTGGCCGGCAGCCAGGGAGAGAGAGGGAGAAAGGCAGGCAGGCACGCAGGCAGGCAGGGAGAGAGAGAGGGAGAGAGGCAGGCAGGCACGCAGGCAGGCAGGGACAGAGAGAGGGAGAGAGGCAGGCTGGCACGCAGGCAGTGAGGGAGGGAGGGAGAGGCAGGCAGGCAGGGAGAGAGAGCGGCAGGGAGTGAGGCAGGCAGACTGGGTTCGGCAGAAGGTAAGCACAGCACTGAAGTCCGCTGCTGCTGCCGCTGCCTGGGCGGCCGAGGCCGAAGCCCCGTCACCCGCTCCCCCCAACCGGACACTGAACAAACCCCGGCTGTCAGCACGCCGGCCGCCCGCCCTGTTTACTGTATTTCCGAGGCTCAAAATTTCTTGTGTCTGCGTATAGGGCGCACCCCCAACTTTCGAGATCTTCCGACGTGAAAAAAAGTGCGCCTTATACGCTCAGATATACGGTAGTTTTTAAAATAGTATATTTTGACATTATGTTTTGCAGATTCTACCTTTCTTCATTCTTTCAACCTGTGAACATTAGACCACGGTGGTGCAAAATACTGCAGTCACATCTCCGTGGACCTGCACCTTCAGAGGAACCAGTACCGAAAATACTAAGCACACACCTGACGACTGTAATACAGTAGTTTGAGAATGCAAATGTACCTACCGAAGATCCCTTAGATCTTCTTTAAAAACCTGAGGAAATAAAAGTACAATCAGGTAGGGTTAAAACACACATATTTAACAGTTATAAATTGTAATCCAAATTGAATTACAAATGTCATTTGGTTGTTGTGTATATTGTGTAAAAGTTAAAGCGATCATATAATTGGTTTTACACGCTTTTTCAAATAAATATGCATCAAAGCGAAGTATATTGGAGAATGGAACTTCTTTATATACTTCTGTCACCTCATATTAGCATCAAGCACTCCCTAATTTGGTATAACATGCACAGATGACAACTAAACACGCCTCTTCACCATCCTAACAATGTGTCCAGCTGCAATTTAAAAAATATAAACACAGCCATCAGCAATAAATTGTTCCAATTGACTACATTTTGGGAAAATATGACTGATCCTGCCACATGTGTGCTGTGAGTTTTTGTCTCTCAGTAATGTACAGCTCCATATTAAGGATGGGTTGCCTATTGTGACCTTTCCTGGTTGGGAATATAGCCCCACCAGGAACACAAAAAGATTAACTGTATGTCCTTTTGAAGTCAAATCCTGTAAATATGATGTAATGGGTGTTGTTCCAAAACAGTAAATAGTGCACAATGAAGATGGACAAATATTCTCATCAATGCATTTTCCTTCAACTGAATTTACATTAACTGTTGATAAATCTAAATTACAAAAGACACTAATATCTCTCTTCAAATGATTTTGCAAAGGTTTCAACGAATTATTTATAGTGTATTTCTTCAATACCGTTCCTTACTTTGCATTATGCCTTAAACAAATCAGATACAATATATATATTTTTGAAAACACCAAAGTATCAAATACAGTTTCAGCTGCCTGCATAAGTTTGCTTTCACCATCTAGCTCTTTCCTCACTTTTCAAAGGCCTCCATGGCTCGGCTCCCACTCCTGCTGCAACCTCCTGGCTCCCTATCAACCCATCCGCGCTCTCTGCTCAGCATGCTCCAGCCTGTTTCACACCTCCTGCTTCGTCCATACCACCACTGGCGGGTGGGCCTTCAGCCACTCTGCCCCAACCTCAAGAACTCATCCCAGACCATCCACCTCACCCCCTCCCTTGCCTCCTTCAAGAACCGTCTCATGATCTTCCTCCACTCTTGCCCTATCCAAACCCTAGCTTGGGTCCAAAACACTGATTGTCCAGCACTTTGGGACATCCTCCTGACTTGAAACCCATTATACAAATGTAATGTTATTGTTGTTCTTATTACATGCAATAGCAATTCCGTTTCACCATCAACTTATTTTCTACATGATTACTCACCTCCTGTTTAAGGGATGACTGTGGTAACCGTAGAGCTTCTCGAAGTAGTGTGTACATGCCTGATAGGATATAACTTAGCTGCTCCTTAGACAGGCTCATGTTTTCCATGATGTGCTTGACAGATTCCTTGCAGTCTTTTCCTTCCAGTGCATTCACAACAGCTGAGGGACACAATCATGCTAATCACAACAACAAATGCGATCTCTTTGGATGTTTGGCCGTACATGATAAGAGTACTTTATTCAATTCTAATAACGTCACCTTCACCTTCCAATATTAAAATGGATCTAAAAGCACAGTGTTTATAATTACACAGATATATATTACGTGTTTCACCACAATACTGGGAAAAACCTAGATAATTCTAAACAATTACAAGACTTATTCAATGGATTTCAAAACCCTCTTAAGTATCTACAAAACTGGATAATTGGAAAGTCAAAATACTATTTTAAAAAATCTCTGCATCGAAGCACTTTGAGATGTCTAGAAGACATGAAAAACGCTATATCAAATGCAAGAATGATTGGTATTTTGATATAACGCTTTTCATGTCTTCTAGGAAGTCTCAAAGCACTTTACAGAATATACTGTAAAATTAAATGACTGTAAATTTGTGGGCAACACACTTATATCTTTCAACAAATTACAATTCAATGACACACAGTATATTTTTGAAATTTTGGTGGGAGGGGTAAATTGCTTGTTTGCAAAGTTCTGTATAGGTGGTGCCAAACTCTTAAATGGAAAATGTTCCAGCGTTTTCCCTTTCACAAGATACACATGAAGTTTGATCAAACGAGAATGAAAACAAAATCATCAAGCTTGTGTTGAGTCAATCAGTAAGTCAACCTGCACTTGACTTAAAACTTACCTTTAAGAATTCTTCTGAACAGTTCTTTGTCTAATTCTTTCAGCTGTTTCACCATAGTGTCGATCTCTAGGGGTATTCGCCCTCCCAGGAAGCAACTTCTGTGGGACATTCTAAAACCGTACAAATCTGAATCAAGAGAAAGGATTTTCAGAATCTTCTTGTACAAGACCAGTGAAGATAAGCCTTTTGACAACTGCCTGATGTTCTTCTGATCTAACAGCAAACCTTCCTACGCTTTCTTCCCAATCAACAATTATTCTGCCAAAAGGTCACCAACCTGGAACGTTAAGTGACTTTCCTCTCTCTATAGATGCTGCCTGACCTGTTTTTGTAAGAATTGTTCCGCTTATTGGCTGCCCCAAAAGACGGCGAGAGAATGAGGGGAGGTGAAGGTGAAAGTGGCTGAAGTCTCTTCAAAACAGAACCCAGGTTGATTGCCGGTCCTCAAGACAGCTCCCCATGCCTACCCGCCCCATCATCACATACATTGTACATCCTCTGGCCCGCAGCTCACATATGGACTGGTGGCGAGGGTTCCTGTCTTTTTTTAACCCAGGCGGCCCGGGTTCGATTCCTGGTGTGGGAAACACAACATATTCCAACCCCCCCGGGACACCTTTCCGACATGAGGAGCGCTAGACAGGTGCAATTTGTTGATGTTTCCAGCGGCTTGGGACGTCCCTCCCGATGCGAAATGTAATTTAGAAATGTAATTGTGTGATTGTTTTCATGTTGTTGACTTCTGATACTAAGCATTACATCGGTCACCCATCTGCCTACTCGACCGATCAGTCACCCCCTCCCCCGTCAGTCACTCCCTCCCCATCCTTCAGTAACCCCCTCCCTCCTTTCCCTGTCAGTCCTCCCCTCCCTCCCTCCCTACCCCGTCAGTCACCCCCTCCCTCCCTCCCTCCCCATCCCTCAGTCACCCCCTCCCTCCTTTCCCTGTCAGTCACCCCCTCCCTCCCCCGTCAGTCACCCTCCTCCCTCCCCCATCAGTCACCCCCTCCCTTCCTCCCTCCCCCGTCAGTCACCCCCTCCCTCCCTCCCCCGTCCGTCACCCCCTCCCTCCCTCCCTACCCCGTCAGTCACCCCCTCCCTCCCTCCCTACCCCGTCAGTCTCCCCATCCCTCAGTCCCCCACTCCCTCCCCCGTCAGTCAGCCCCTCCCCATCCCTCAGTCACCCCACTCCCCCACAAATCACCCCACTCCCCCCCCCCTCACCTGTACCCCTCAGTCAATCAACGCATCCCTCTACCTTCAATCAACTCCCCCCCCCCCCCACACACATCACCTTCCTCCCTCAGTCACCCCCTCGCCCCCCAAATTCCCTCCCTCCCTCACCTGTACCCCTCCTCCTCAGTCAACACATCCCCGTATCAGCTTCAGTCACTCACCCACCAGCCGCGTCACTTCCCCTCCGAGAGCTGGGGGGGGTCCTGACTGGAGGAAGTGGCGCCGTCAGTCAGCGCCGGGTGTTTAGTGTGTGAGATAACTGAGAAAAAAAACAGCTTCGGGGGCGGGTCTTTTAATTTTTCTGGTGGTTGGGAAAAGAACATCCATCATTGATTCATTGATTTCTCCCTAAAAAAATATATATTTTTAACCCGCACAAAATAATTGGTGGGGGGCGGGGTGTCTTATTTAACCCCCCCCCCCCCCAAACACACACAGACTTTATATTATATTAAAACAAATATTTTCCCCCCGACTTTGAGGGTGGGGGGTATTAAATAGGTCTTTTTAAAAAATATTTCAAAATATACACACACCATACAAATCAGGCGACGGACGCAGTGAACGTTGGGCTACTTTATTGGGGGCGGCTTTGGGCTACCTTTTGTGCGGTGCGCGGCTTTGGGCTGCTTTTAGAGAGGGGGCGTCTTTAAGGCTACCTTTATTTTTGGGCGGCATTTGGGCTACCAACGGTCTTGTGTAATCTGTGGTGGCGGGGGGGTAAACCGTTGATCGCGCGCGAAGGGGAGAGTGCCCGCCCGCCCGACTGACTGACTGCCAGCCCGCCCGCCCACCTTGCGCGGACTGGCTGCAAAGTGACGCGCTGGCGGCCGTGAGAAGTGGCGAGGAGAAGCCGGTGAGAAGGTGAGGTGACGCCGGTCAGCGAGGGAGAGTGTTGAGAGGGAGGGAGAAATCAATTAATCGTGAGGTATTTTGTTTCCTTCTGTGTGTGTGTGGGTGTGTGTGTTTAAAGGAGAGAAGCCGGTGGGGGTGTTGGTTGGTGGGTGACCGGCCGGCTCAGACCGCTCTGTAGCTTCTGGGCTCAACCATAGGCGGCTCTCGGTTGCGGACATTTGTATAACAGTCATTGCGGGGCCCAAGCCGCCCCTCCCCCCCTCCCACACACACACACTGCCACATACCGTCTAGCCTTACACACACTCTCCACCACCCCCCCTCCATTACACACACTGGCCTGTCCCGCGCCCCCACCACCTGCGCATACTGGGTTCTCTCTTTACTACCTCCACCACCCCCCCCGCCACACACACATACTTTACTGGGCTCTCATCCCCCCACCCCTCTCCATACACACCCTGGGCTCCCCTCCCACACACACTCTGGGCTTCCCCCCCCCCCCCCCCCCCCTCCCCCGCACACTCAGGGTCTCCCTCACCCCCCCCCCCCCCCCCCTCCCTCCCAAGCCTGGTTCCTTGCCCAAGCTGTACCAAAATACTCCCTGAAATTAGGTTACACAGGGAGTTTTTCCCTCTAGGCAGAAAGAGAGAGAAGTGTGCCTGCATTCCATCCCCACAATCTAATCTCAGGGTTTTCCATGTGTCACTGGAATGAATGCAATGGAGACTCCTCAGTGTCTTGAGTTGGTTTGGATACCAAAACGTGGTGATGATAGGTTTGCGCATGTGTCATAGACAGACATCCAGGCTTGGGTGAGGTGGGCGAAGAGAAAAGGCTGCCATAAAGCGAGTCACTGAGCACAAATGGGCCTGTCTGGGCAGGGAGTTGGGGGCGCGGAGGCCAAGCTTCCTCCTGTCGCGAGCTGGCATGTCTCGGTTGTGCCAGTCGGTCACCGTGGCTTTGTGCCTTGTATTGGGTGGATGTCTTTACACGTACATAAGTAAATCTTGGTACAGTATTTCGGGAATGTGTGTGTATATGTGTGTGACTTGGGGGGAGGGTATTCACAGCAAACGAATAAATTGTAAACAAAACACAAAATACAACAGATGCTGGGAATCTGAAACAAAAACAGAAGTTGCTGGGGAAACTCAGCAGGTCAGGCAGCATCCAGGGAGAAAGGAAACATTTTCCTTTCGCCATGGATGCTGCCTGACCTGCTGAGTTTCCCCAGCAACTTCTGTTTTTGTTTAATAAATTGTAATTGGGTTTAGAGGTTGTATTGATACAGTACACCACTTGAATGTAATTGGTTCAGTGTACTGATGTCCTCTGCGCGCTTACAGGGTCAAGGCACGACTAGAGATTCCCAAGTTTTCTTGAATGCGCCCTGCCATCATTGGACAGTGTCAACTTGTTGAAGACCCAGGCAGAAAACATAGCTGTGTTTCTAAACTATTCATGCCCAAATTAGAGGTCATTAGATGACTTTTGCCTCTCTTGCTACATTTTTGGCACTGCAGTATAATAAATAAGTCAAATTCCATTGCTCTGCGGCTCCTATAAGTTGGAATCTCAGTCTGAAAACATGGTACTTGTTGCTGGCGGTTGTGGATGAACTGGTTTTTATGTAGTGAGGATGGTAAGATAGACAAGTTAAATAAACCTCTGGTGAAATAGCATCTCATTGTGTATGTGAAATTGTATTACAACGCTTGGGAGTGAGCGAGTTTTTAATTATGACAAATTAATTTGCTATACAGAACTGTATATCCAATCTAGTATAATAATTTAGTACAAGATATTTGCTCATATTTTATCAATGTGTAAATCTCAATCTATGCTTTGCTTTTTCCATTGAATCACTAATTGCAATTTAAAATAAATAAATAGTTGAATTACAATCTTCTAATTTTCATCAAAGTTCAGCTGTTTGTTTCTTGGGGTTTGATTGCCACTGAAATAAAGAAGGTATTTTAAATATATTGGGAACATGATCAGAAGTGCACTATGTCCTAGATGTCCTTTTCTTACAACTTGCAGCCAGCATTACTTTATATTTCTTAAGAACAACTAGCTGACTTCTGAGTACAATTAAGGACTAAGCATGATTTTACCCTGCATAATTGCTTAGCTGAATCTAGGGTAACATGATGTGTTGTTGTAAAATCCATTATTTAAAAATTGTATCTTCACGGATACTTTATGATCTGTACATTCATTGGTTTAATTGATACTGCAGTGAGATTTTACTCCTCCCTGCCCTGACCACCCGACTTCCTTGGGGCAAGTCTGCGGTATGACGTGTACCTTTGCCCCCTGCTAGTTAGGTATTTTTGTTAGCCCTTAGGTCATATTGCTATTGTGTTCTTGATACGTAAGGTGTAGAAAGTTTGTAGGAAACAAATGGATTTTTAAATGTAATATTGTTTTATGCAATTACCCACAAGAGGTAGAGTGCTAAAACTGTAAATTTCAGCTGTAAAACTTTTTTTAATGTATTGATCTTGATGTTAATTCAAAAGGTTGTGCAGGGTTACAAAGGGTTCAGTTGGAAAGTGAATGTTTTTGGAGCTATTATTTACAGTGCTTCTTCAAAACTGCTTAGCAACAGGAGAAATAAAACACTTGATTTCTTTTTACCTTTTGCAGGTTTGCTTCTCCTACAGCACTTTTCACATAAATATGTCAGGTGATCTGTATGGAAAATTCCTGGCTCCAGATGAACCATTCTCTTTCTTACCACAAAGAGGACACACAAGTGACGTTGCCACTTTTGATGTCAGTGATTTTGGCTGCCAGTTGTCTTCCTGCCACAGAACTGATCCTCTGCGCGGATTCCATACCAACAGGTGGATAGTGTGAATCGAGTGTGAAATATCACCTGGGCCTCTGAATGGGGGGGGCGGGGTCCAGGTCTGAGCCTGAGAATTGGTCTGATTATTCATCCTGTTCCACAGTGATTGCATGTACTGTCAGCATGGTAGCCAGCATGAGTCACCATAGCAACACTTCGATACTCACTTAAACTATGATCCCTTGTGCTATAATTCTCTTCCATAGGAAAAACTGCAGGTGCAGACATTTAAAATCCATACAGAGAAACTTGTCTTAAATTACCAACGCAGTAAACTTCTGTTTTTCCAGAATGCAGAGGAAAGTCACTGAATTGAATTTTAATACCAGACGGACGAACCACAATTGTCTTTCCTGTGTCTGCGCATTATTATGTAAAATGATCTTAAAAAGTAAACTAGTTTTTCTGTCTTGCTGTTTCACCAAATTATTCCCTGTTGCCCCTGCTGAGTGAATCTTTGAAGTATAAGGAGGGATAAGTATTATAAGTATAAGTATTATCCATGTTGCTATTTTTGCAATGTTGACTATAATTGGCTTTTGTGTCACTTGAAAGGGAAGAGAAAATGAGCAAGAAAGTACTTGTGGGGATGTCCAGTAAAGATAGTAAAAATATTTTTTTCCCATGCATAGGTGGAATTTGACTTCCTGTGGAACAAGCGTTGCGAGCTCCGAATGCAGTGAAGAACTATTTTCCTCAGTTTCTTGTGGCGACCAGGAAGATTCCTATTCTCTTCTCGATGATCAGGAATTTACTCAAAATGCATCCTTTGACTTGTTTCCAGAGGGCAGTGTTTGTAGTGATGTGTCTTCGTCAATTAGTACTTACTGGGATTGGTCAGACAGTGAATTTGAGTGGCAGGTGAGTTCAAGGAACTATTATTACCTATATAACAGGCTGCATTCATCTACATTCATAAGATATGGGTTGCACGTCAGAAACCGTAAGTAATGTGGGGGTAACTTCTAAGATACAAGTGATTTATTTGCAGCAATCTTCTACTACCCTGATTTTTTTTATTACCTGAGGATTTTATTTGTTAATTTTGTTTTTAAAAGTTGCTTTTCTACCCCATTTGAACAATAAGATAGATGCCTTAGTTTTAACAGTCAGGAAGTCGGGACCCAGAGAAATATTATTCCAATCCCAATTTCATTTAGCAGCATACGTTTGATCCATGTATTTATTATAAAGGGGGGAATTTCTAGAGCTCCATATCAGCTGTTTTTCAAATTTATCAGGATTAAAATGCCAATGTTCTGCTACGAATAATAACATTATTGAGCATGTTCTTATCGGTTAGATAGATTTTTCTCAGTTGAACACAACCCATTTGCTGTTCGAGAGATTGACAATCCAGTTTTGGTCCCCTGTATAATCTGATATGCAGTGTTTGATTACTTTTCCACTGCTCCTTCAATTGACATTGAGGCAAATTATTTTCCGAGATCAAGGATACAAAATGTAATGTAGCTCTTTATCACAATCCTGAGGTCCTGATTGCACATTTTATATTTATTTGCACAAGGTGTCCTAATATGTTAAGACATTTATTGTTTTTAAAAAAAAAAAATCTCACCGCCTTCATTTCAAAGCTCCCTGGCAGTGATATTGCAAGCGGAAGTGATGTCTTGTCTGACTTGGTACCCAGCATTCCGAGTTCCCCTTGCCCTGTTCTGAAGAGAAGAAGTAAACAGCACCGAAGTTTGGATGAGCTTCCATGGAGTGCAATGACAAATGATGAGCAGGTAGCTAGTCATTGACCTTTATACCGTATAAGGATTTTGTGTTTAAGGATTGTTGAATGAAGTTTGCAAATCTTAATATAGAATCTAACATGCATATTTAAATTGTTTGATACCACTGTAGAACCTGTAACTTAATTTAACCTTTTCCCAGGTAAACCCAATTTCATTTAGCAGCATACGTTTGATCCATGATCTCAGCTAGAATGACGTACAATTTTATTTTTTCATGAATAAACTCAATAAGGAATTTGACCCAAGACATGATGATCATCATCAGACATGGCTGGGATTACATCCCTTCCCCAGATTAAGATAGTGATAGTAAGAAATTTAGACAAATTAGACTAGTTTGCATACTAAAATGGTGCATTAAACTAGATTTTCCCTCCATTGTTATCAGAAATATTAACATTGCTCACAAAATAGCAGTGTAGCTTCTGTTCAACACTAGGTGGTGCTAAGGATTTTTATATTAACAAGTCATATGAGTGCCACTGCTGATTTCTATTTTTAAATTAATTTGTCCAATTTTGCAATGGACACTTGACTTAAAATATTAATATTGAGCTAAATCTTTACCTCAATGTATCTTTATTGCAACTATGGATTAAAGGTATCCAAAGTGTTGCATACTATTACAATGTTATCTGCAGCTTCACAATAATAAAATGCATATCTGTGAAAATAATTGGTCTGCCTCAGCTCTATGATCATTAAAAGCACAATGCTGATTACACACTTGAATTATATTGGGGCTGAAGTAGTAATATGAGTTTCGGCACTGCTTACCCAGAATCAAGGGCTATAGGACACTACCCCGCATTGGAGAGTGCTATACAAATGCAAATTGTTGTAGTATCTGAGTGTAGATCCGTATCAAAATCTGTTGCAGGTTCAGCAAAAAAGACATTGTTATGACTAAAGTTGACCGCTAAATGAGATGGAAAAACACACCCGTGAGGTTGTTGCTTTTCCAAAGTTTTGGTTAAGCACATCATTGAGGCAGAAGAGTGGAAATTCTACTTTACATTTGGCCACGACATGCCGCACCTGGAAGCCCTTGATACTAATTCAAGGTGATAAAGTAGAAAAATGTTCCATTTCATTGACACTGACCTGACGTTCGTCATCTTGATAAATGCAAAAATATCAACCAAAGTGTCAGTTTGGTTACTGCAAACCATTATAGAACTTTTGAATATATTTGTTTCGTCTGTCTTTATATGTATTGTATTTTCTTGATGGAGGCAGATTGTGAATATTTACCAGATTATCATTTTGATTTGTTTCAGGTTGAATATATTGAGTACTTGAGTCGTAAAGTTAGTACAGAAATGGGACTCAGAGAGCAGCTGGACATTATTAAAATTATTGATCCAAGTGCTCAGATTTCACCAACTGACAGTGAATTTATCATTGAATTGAATTGTCTGACAGATGAAAAGTTAAAACAGGTAAATCTCAAAACCTGAACTGGTTGACTACGTGTATTATCATCACAGACAGTGGATTCTTTCCAGAGGTACATAAGATTTTAAATGGGGTTTTTAAAAACGTTGTATTCACTCTTTGGAATTTTAGTTTCTATTTTAGCATTTGGGAAAAGCTAAAACACAACTGAAAACAAAGGTGTCCATAGTTTTTCACTGAGGGGTGAGGGGAATAACACTGAAGAATTGATCCAATTGATATATTCCACTCCTTCAGGTCAGAAATTACATTAAAGAACATGGTGCCCGGCAGCGATCTGTGCGTGAAAACTGGAGGAAAAATAGTTACACTGGCTGCAGTGCCAGCGCTATGAGCGGGGCAAGCAGCAGCAGTGCCAGTATGATCAGCTCAGCCAGCAGTAGTGGTGGATCCAGTGGTTGCAATTCTGCATCGGCTGCGTCAAGTGCTAACATGAGCCGGGCACACAGCGATAGTAACTTGTCTACAAACGCCGCTGAAAGAATAAGAGACTCCAAGGTACGTTTTCATTCCATTCACTTCATGACTATTTAGTGCACAAATTGGCTGCCAGGTCCATCTACAATCGTCTACAAAAATACACAAGTCACTACACACTATTGTAAATCCTGCAAAGCATTTTGATGGGGTCATAAGAACCTTCTATCAAATGCTAGGATTATTGATTTACTTGAGACCTTTTGAGTTTTTGTTTACATGAAAGGCACTATACAAATATCATTTTGTTGTTATTTGCAGTTGGCCAGAGAAATTTATGTCTTGTTCCTTTACTAGTAACTCCATCTTACACACCCACCCACCTGCCCGCCCTGATAAATTTAATCGAAGTGCTCTGGGACGCCTGCCCGGTGTGAAGCTTGCTTAATAAATGTAAATTGTTGTTAAAGTTTATCACAATACTGTACACTCTAAAGTAACACTATGGTTTATTTGAAAGAAACGATCTAAACAGCGCAAACTGCAACAGAAGGCAATGAGAAAGCGGCAGTTGAAAGAACAGAGACAAGCCCGAAAAGAGCGACTAAGTGGTTTATTCCTGAATGAAGAAGTGCTCTCAGTAAAGGTGGCAGAAGAAGATAATGAAGGAGATGTGGACATTTTAATGTAACCAATTCTCAAAAACACTGTACATTGAAAATAAAAAAGAATGTTTTGAATTATAACACTAGCTAGCTTGAAAACTGGGGATGCAAACTGAGACAAAACTAAATGGGGACTATATTTGTTTACGTTGCGACTGTATATTTTTCTGGCATTTGGCAATTCTGTTGAATCTGCCTGAAAATTGATTTATTTAGAAAGTATTAAAATATTAAGCTGTACAGTATCTGTCAAATGACTTGGTGGCAGCAACAGTAATTTGGAACATATATTCATGTAACATTAATGTACAGTACACTATTTTAGTGAAAGCATTTATTATGTATCACTGTGGTATTTGAAATACCACATGTGTAATGCATTTATGGATAGTTTTATGTTTGATCTGCTTCCTGCAACACTGATCAGTTACCAACCCTTTTGGAACATTAGTAGTTTGGCAACATTTAACAATGGGCAAACTTAGTATAGAATTATATTATGCTTAGCTTGGGTCAGTATTTGCAATTTTATATAGAAATGTTGCATTTTGCTCTGGACAACATTTGTCAAAAAATAATGCAATTGAATCCTGTTATGCAAAAGTTCAGGACAAACAAATTATGTATTGTACTAATTTTTACCCAAACTGACTGAGGCAATCTAGAACAATACTATGCAGCTACAACTATAGGTACCAAGACTGAATAGAAAGATACAAATATCCTTACAGGAAATACTATATTTACTGTTATTTTTAATTTTATTACAGCAAATAAGCATTGTCTATGCAATGCTGTACATAGAACTATAAACTGGATATTATGTTTTCTTGCGTGTATTTCTGTGCAAAGGAAAAAATGCAGCAGAATTAAGTTTCAGTTTACAAGTTATGTTGAGTGAGTGGATAGATATCACAATATTCTAAGAGGCAAAGATTGTCTTGTTCCTGCTTTAGCTTAATGTGATCACAGTATTGTGAAATTCAACGCCTTGAGGTCTCTGAATTAAACTAAATAACATTGGCAAGCATATGAAATGCCTTGTATGAAAATTTAAAAATTATGCCTTGGTTTTTGATCTATTGAATTGTATGCATGGTAATACCTTGTTTCAAGACATGATAGCCTTGAGAATGGGTGGATCTAATTAACATTTACCTTGTCTAGGTTTGTGTGGCTGAGTTAAGTCTGTTTGAGGCGCAAGACTGTCTAACTCCCAAGTTTCCTTCAAATAATTCTGAGAATAACATCAATAAACTAGGTGTGTGTGAGAGAGAGAACTGATGGAAACTGCAGTAGCTGATGTGCAAGCATGTGAGAAATTAATGTGTGAGTATGTGAAACTGCAGGTAATAGGTGTAAATGCACCTAATTTGGGCTAAGTAATATTTTGCCTCAGGTGATTTTTATGGACCTGCTAGTTTAAAGGAGTGTTGCATGTGTTTTGTCTTCTCCTCAGCACAACATTAAAGGTGTGGGTTGTTTACATGAAATTTCATTAATAGGAATGGTAAATATTCTAATTTATGAATGAATGTGTTTAATAAGCTAAACCAATGCTGCTTGAATGCAGAACCACAATTATGAAATGGGGTGTTTCATTAGGTAACACTGAAAAATATAAAATTGCAGTATGAAAGATTGATATGAATTCTATGATTCTATTTGTCTTTGAAAATTGTACATAAATCTTTGATTCTGACATTTTGATGTAATTTATGAATGCTTCTGTGGCACTATGGAGTATGCATAAACATGATTGAAAATCGTGACAATACTTGATTTTTCCAGTAATATTTCAAGATGAAGCAGTAATAATTTCTCTTGCTGCTAAGTGTAGTCATTTTGATAATGAGTTTATTGCTTGTACGTTTAATATGAGTGTCCCTCATCAAAGTCTCTGCTTAACAGCAAAGAGAATTTTTGCTTGGTCATTCCATTTTCCAAGTTATTACTGTATCCTCTTAAATTCATTCAGAATTGTACAGAAAATTTGTATTAACAAAGATGTTAAATAAAAAAATGCAATTTTTCATTTAACTTTCGTATAGCAATCTTTTCAGAGAACCACAGCTTACTTGTTTTCTAGCATAGAACATTTAACAATAGGATGGACCAGTTTTGGGATGAAGGGCTCAAAGGTTTCGCCACTTGAAACACCTGCAGGTGATTACTTGGACATTAAGATAGATTACCATTTCCACCTGTGCTGAATATATAACTAACACATTTTTTACATTCTGCAGCCAGATTAATCTCTAGCCCTAGAAATGCAGAGCAAGAGTTTTGAATGCTGCCCCTTTTCAAAATGTGGGTCAATCACTGCACAGGAGAGACAGAAGTGCAAATGTTTCCTTTCCATCAATATGGAATGGTTGGTGTTGTGCAAAGAATGCTCTTGCATGCCAATGCACATTTCCAGATATCATCCTATGCCTTGTTAATCCCAAATCAGTTACCTCAGGCAATGTCCCGTTTCTATCCAAGGTCCTTGAAAGAGTGGTTGCTTCCCAGCTCCGCTCTTTCCTTTCAAATCACTCACTTCTTGAACCCCTCCAATCAGGTTTCCACCCTATCCACAGCACAGCAACTGCACTGGTTAAGGTCACAAATTACATCCTAACCGCCTGGCTCCCTCTGCCTCCTCGTCCTCCTTGACCTGTCTGCTGCGTTCGACACAGTCGATCACACCATCCTCCTTCAACGTCTTTCCTCAACCTTCAAGGCACAGTCCTTGACTGGTTCCACTCTTATTTGACCCACCGTTTACATTTTGTTTCTTCCAATGGTTTTTCTTCAAACCCCCGCACAGTTTCCCACGGCGTCCCTCAGGGCTCTGTCCTCGGTCCCCTCCTTTTCACCCTTTACACGCTCCCTCTGGGCGACGTCATCCGCAGACATGGGGTAAATTTCCACATGTATGCGGATGACACCCAGTTGTACCTTTCTGCCTCATCCCTCAACCCCCAGACGATCGATGTTCTGACAGCATGTCTGTCCGACATCGAGTCGTGGACGAGGGACAACTTTTTGCAATTGAACGTGAATAAGACCGAGGCCGTCCTGATTGGCTCAAGCCAGCGCCTCCGGACATCGGGCGCTGCCAGCCTCAATATCCAAGGTTGCACTCTCCACCTCACAAAGCCAATCAGGAACCTCGGCATCAAGTTCGATCAAAAACTTTCCTTCCTCCCCCACATCCGCGCCTTGACCGGCACCGCCTATTTCCATCTGCGCAACATTGCCAGGCTCCGTAATTATCTTACCCCCCGCGCTGCCGAAACACTCGTGCATGCATACATCACCTCACGGCTGGACTACGGAAATTCTCTCCTAGTTGGCCTCCCCAGTTCCTCCATTCATAGGCTGCAGGCCATCCAAAACTCTGCAGCCCGTGTACTATCCCGCACCCGCCTCCGCGACCACATAACCCCCACCCTCGCCCATCTCCACTGGCTCCCCATCCTCCAGAGGATCGAGTTCAAGATCCTCGTCCTCACCTACAAGGCCTTACACGGCCTTGCCCCATCCTACTTAACCGATCTACTCTCCCCCTACACGCCCACCCGGACCCTCCGTTCAACAGGACTTGGCCTGCTCCAAGCCCCCCGCCTGAACCGCCCCACCATCGGAGGCCAGGCCTTCAGTTTCTCCGCTCCCACCTTATGGAATGCCATCCCTCAATCCCTCCGTTTCGCCTCTTCCCTTTCCTCTTTCAAGGCCGGTTTGAAGACTTTCCTCTTCGATCGTGCCTTTTGTTCCACCCCGAACTCTTTTACCTCCCCTTCGTGTTTCACCCCTTCCCAAACACTCCCCTCCCAGCTCGGGTCACACGCCTCCTGTGCAGCGCCTTGGGACGTCCTCCCGACGTGAAAGGCGCTCTATAAATGTAAATTGTTGTTGTTGTTGTCATTTGAAGGTGATTCTGTAATGAAACCAGTATAAAGTGCTTCTCGTGCTGTGGCCACATGCCTGTTTTGATGCCCTCTTTTGGTAACATTATCACTGCTCAGAGCCTCAACTCATAGCATTCAGAAGGGTTGGTAGATAGATCAGCAGCACAGGGTGTGTTGGTAGATAGATCAGCAGGTCAGGGTGTGTCGGCCAGCATTTGCTGTAATCCCCGTGAGATGATGTGAAGCAATTCCTCACAGCTACCAATCTGAAAAAAGACAGAACAGTGTACAAGGTTAGTGAAACTTCTCTACTGTGTTCTTTTCCCAAGACTGTTCAGCTTTGAAATCCGGTCACATTTGAACATTATATACAAACAATATGATCACGTAAGAATAGTAGAAGAGAGAGCCATTTGATCTGGAATGTTGCTTCTTAATTCGTCCCTGGATCAATACCATTTCCACTGAAGCCATCATGTGCTCTGACCATGCTAGCCACAGTTCCAGATGGAGTTACTCGAGTTTTAGATGAATGTTTCTATTCTTCCCAGCTTCTTGCACGTGATGAAGTTGACTTCTGGGTTGGTGAATCGTGACTTTCTGGTTGATTTGTCATCTAAGACTCTTTAAAAATCTTCAGCACAAGTCTATTGCAAGATTATTTTTTTTTGCAAAAAGTGTCAAAGAAATGTAACATTTCATGCTTGTTAAATTACCAGGCTGTAATGATCACAGGACTAGGATGATGGGTGACACCATTTGGAAAGCTTTACTAACAGTGGATAACATAGGACTGCTCAGTGGAAACGTTAGTGTGCTTATATCTTTATAAATTATTTGCATTGCATTGAACAGACCGGGTTGAGCTTTACTGAACTTTATTCTTATTTGATTGTATTGGAATATTGGCTTTAATACAATGACTATCGTCTCAATATCCTACTGCATGCTATTTTCTTTTTATCAATGTGAGTTTCTGAAATAACCCCGTGATATTTTATTTCCTGGATTTTTCTGTGCTCAGATGGGCCCAACTGTGTGTGAATAGATACAGGTGAGGATAAATCTAAATTTTAAATACATTTGCTTATTGGAATCATCTTAGAATAATTTTTATCAAAACATTTCTCTATCAGACACTGGAAACCGTATCTATTTATATATAATAATCCTTGCATTTGTTATAGTGCTTTTCACATCTTATCGACGTCTCAAAGCGCTTTACAGAATATACTTAAGTGAATTGACTATACAGTATTTGTGGGCGAAACGCGGCAGCCAATTGCATACAGCAATGTCCCACAAATTTGGAACTGATTAGTCTGCCAGCCTCCTTAATTTGAATTACTAATCACATATAGAATTACCACAAGGAACCTCAGTTCTATTTAGATTTTATGTGGGAATAAACCACTTTTGTTGACAAAATTAGTTATTGCTGAAGAAGCTTGACGTTGGTTGTGATTTGTTAATCGCTTCTCAGTTTTATCTCAGTTATAACAACAGATGAAGCCTGCATTTTTCCCAATTTTATCTGCTCAGACAGATAAAGCAGTCATTTCAGACAAGATTGTCAAATTGAGTTACTTATCATTCTTGCAAATGTATCAGTGATGTATTTTGCCTTGTGTGATGATTAGTTCAATGTGAAGCAGACCTTTCCTTTGAATTGCAATAATTTGGCAATAATTTGTCTTGAACACGTGAATTCATACGTATATTTGCTCAGTGCAGTGATAAGCTAAGTGCCAAGTCCTTGGATATGGATCACAGTTTTTTTGCTTTATTGCACATAAATTTCCTGTGTACTTTGACGGTTTATGTTTAGATTTGCACACTGAAAATGACATTAGCTTGAATAAACTCATTATGCTCTTGATTCCTGTTCAGGGCTCTAAACTGATTTCATAATGGAAGTGTGGCCTTTATAGGTAACTTGGTGACATTGATTTTTGACGAGTGCTTCTGGAATTAGAACCTCTGACTCAATTTCCATTAGAACGATTGTGTGATGACAATGTTTTCAACATCTGTTCAGCTTTATTGACCCAATATATTTGATTGTGTATTTGAAGCACGGTATAACCAATGTAAAAATCACTTTCAGAATGGCACTATTATTAATGTGATGTGTTGTATTGGTTTATAAAATTTACGGATGAACTTTGCTGTGCCATGATCATTTTACTTTGAATGAGCATTGTTGTAAAAATGATAAGGGGAGGGGAGGTAAATGCTCCAGTTTTTAATACTGGGTAATGTTCACACAGCCCCATGACAAATATAATCGTTATTTAAAAGGAATAATATCCTGTTGGCCAATGCATTATTTTCATTAAAATGTGCAGTTTTCTTTCAACTGCCTTGATCCTTCATAACCTACTTCAATTTTCTTTTGTTTAAAGCCCGCTCTCTGTTTCCAATACCCTCGATTCTGATTTGACAGATTTTTTTTCATGCCAAGAATAATACTGCTGGAAGCACTTACAATTTCTGTGTTTAAACCTCTATTGTAAAATTCTATTGCCATATTATGTCACCATCCTTATTTCAGTAATTAAATTGATGCTGTGTCACTTTGGAAGTGCAACAGTAGAATAAAAGCTTTATACAGGAATGATGTGACCTTAGTTACATGGGTTATGCATAATAGCAGCCAACTCAAGCAAATTAAATAATTGAGTACATTGTTGTCTGACCAAGAGAAGAGTAATCAGCTGAGAACTGTTCACTATGCTACAATAATTTACTCTGGCTGTAGCTGTATATAAATGTTTTTGATTGCATATTCAAATGTAAATTCTCATCAAATAATCAGTCAAAAATCCAACTGCTCAAAAAAAACAGAATACATCTCAAACAGGTTACATTCATCTTTCGTAGACATTCACCTACAAAATAAAAACACTACTATAATAAAAACACTTTATAGTAAAATCCTATGAAAGGCTTCTAGTAATTCTTCTGACGTGAAAGTCACTATCAAATCCGAGGATGATGATGATGTTTATTATTATATAATTTTTTTCAGATGGAATGATGTTTTGCAAATAATTAATATAAAATGTACACACTGGTTTCTTTTAGTTTTAAGTAAAACCAAGATGTTCTGTTCATTCATGGCATATTTAGTTAAATGACAATTAGTTGATTTCCTCCACCGCAATATTAGACTAAAGGCAAAGAACAACAACAACTTTGATTTATATAGCGCCCTCCAAGCTGGACGGCGTCTCAGAGCGCTTCAAGAACTACAGATTATCAGACTATATGTGTTCTATTACAAATGGTGAAATTCCTTAACCTGTTGTCTAATTTTTTTTTGATATAGTATTAGTATTCTCATTCTCCGCGAAGAGGCACTTAATAATAATCCTTGCATTTGATATAGTGCTTTTCACGTCTTCCAGACGTCTCTGAATATACTGTAAGACAAATTGATTGTATATTTGTAGGCAAATCACGGCATCCAATTGTGCACAGCAGTGTCCCACCAGCAGTCCTGGATCGAAGTGACCAATTTATTATTGTTTCTTTTTCTTTGAGGGATTATTATCAGGCGTGTGGAGAAAGGCAGTTTTTTGCCTTGCCGGGAATCAAACCCAGGTCTCTCACTTGCGATACAAGTGCTCGAACCACTAAGCTACAGGACTCAATTTAATGACAAATACTCAAATGTCTCGAGTGTTTTTTTAAAACAACAGTATAATATGTGGGAAGTATAACATCAAATATTTCCCCGCGCCTTCCCGTGTTCTACGTTTCTCATTCTCCAAAACCTCACTATCATTAGGGATTATTCAACAATGTGGAGTCCTGTAGCTCAGTGGTTAGAGCATTCGCCTTACAACTGAGAGACTTGGGTTTGATTCCAGGCAGGTGCAAAATCTTGGGCAAGTTTCCTTGCTCCACACTCCTAATAATAATCCCTCAAAAAAAAAATTAATTGCTCATTTCAATCCACGACTGTTTGTCGAGGGACACTGCTGTGAGCAATTGGCTGCCGCGTTTCGTCCACATATATACTGTACAGTCAATTCACTTTACAATATATTCTGTGAAGCACTATGAGACGTCTAAAAGACGTGAACGACGTTATATCAAATGCAAGGATTCTTATTATCATTGTGGTGTCAGCCCAAAGTCAACACTTAAGTTGTCAATGTTAAGCCTTCGTTCTTCCACCAGGAGGCGCGTTTGAGCTGAACACAGAGGAATCTTGGCGGTGTTCTCTCTTACTGTTTTGAGACCAGTTAACGTGACCTGAAGGGGAATAAAAAGTGCAAAGTCTCTTTAAAAAAAATTGAATATTGAAAAATTGGAGATATCTATTTGAGAGTTGACATCCACTGGATAGTTGAGACACTAATACTGTAATCTTTTGCATTTAATGTAGCGGTTTATCATGTCTTCGAGTTGTCTAAAAGTGCATCATAGAATATACTGTAAAGTGAATTGGCTGCATATTGTGTGGGAGAAAGATGTGCGAGATACCCTTTCATTTGACAGGCTTGACAAAAATGCTCCTTTTAATGATTTATAGATGCAACAAACATTTATCAGCACAGGGTTTAGAAACAAGTAAATATCAATAGTTTGTAAATATATTAGTCAACACTTCACTTCGCTCGCAAGAAGCTGCGCTGTACTCTGATGTTTTATATTCTTCGGGAGGGTTTGTATTGTGTAGTGCTTAATGATGCGCTGACGTTTCATTTAAAAAAAAATAGCAAGTGCAAAGTAACTATGATTAGCCCTTATGCACTCAGATTTTTAAGTGTTAATCTTCACAAAACCGACGACAGCAGACTTTAGACTTCAAACACCGTTGTGGACAATGCTGGAATCCACTTTGTTAATGCCAACCTGAATATAAACACTTGTAGGTTACAGAACGCCTAAGCAATGGTTTGAACCAATTATTTTAGGGTATTTTAGTTCATTCAATACTGCTTCTATAATTACTTGACAGTGAGTGTGTGTGCGAGTCAGATAATAAGTATCCCCTATTTCCCAGTTCTAAAAACATGGCCAGAATGGGAAACCTTGACCCAATGGGAATATTAACTAGGACAATGTGATTTCAGATTTCCTTTTCCTAATTCAATATTCTGGTGTTACATCTTTCAGATCATCCCTAAATAGATTGCGCGCAGCTTTCACTATTTCAATAACATCTGTTTAAAGCTGAATAGCCTTGATGGGAGTAGACTTTCATCACAGCACATTAGTCTCTTTGCTGTTTCACGTTTGGCAGTTTCAAATCATTTCTCCAAAATATGTTGTGTATAGCCTGCAAGGGTTATTGCAATCAAACTTCTCAATTAAAATGTAGCAATTTGGATTCTCATACCCATCTGGAACTCAATATAAAGATTTGAAAGGTCCAGAAATTAATTTTTGGAAGGTCTTCAAGTGTGCCAACTACCGTATGTCACTGTAGTTGTGTATCATGCCTTTGGGGATATTTTTTAAGTTCCCATTGAAGTTCGTTCTTTGTATTCACACTCTTGGAATGTGTGTGTGTGTGTGTTTTTACCCCCTTGCAAAAGCTAAGTTTGCTCCATCTGCCACAGCACTTCTTTGAATTGAGTGAACAAAGATCGACTACACAGTACAGTCAACCCTTTAAGAACTGCAGTAGAATTTACGCACCAAGAAGAATATAATTAGATTAAAGACTGTGTGTTTGAGTGCCTGTTGTGAAATGAGGAATGGCTTATAGCTTCTCAACAGTTTATGTAATTGTTCAACATTAATAATGTATAAAATTAAGATCATGTGTTGAGCACGTTGAATTGCGAAAGAAGCAAATCTGTATAGAAGCTGCAAGACTTCTTAGTTGTTAAAGGGTTAACACTGTTTGTTTGGTGTCCGAGGTTGAAGTATAGATGTTTGATCTCCAAGATGAAATATGCAGGCTCATTCAAATGGATTTGTTGCAGATCCTCTTAATTGTAATAAATCAAGTTAAACATCACAGAGCAGGTTTCTTTTCTGGTTGTTGGTATCAATTTTACATTCTTTTCAGACAAAGCAAATACAAATTGTTTGTTCATTTGTCCAGCAGCATTTGACTTCAGCCAATTCCGAAATTGATGATATGGTAAAAGCAATAAGTATTTATCAAGCTGTAATTCAGGTCACCATGGTGTTCTGTAAATTGCTGCAATTATGTTCACCACATAAGTTGCTGTTAGCAACAGCAAAAACTAATAATATTGGTTTGAACTAAGGGTCAACACATTGAATTGCGATAGTCTCTATTAACCAGAAGATGTGCTGGATGGAAATGTTGCCCTGATGTGCTGTGAAAGGCTAAAATTTGTACAAAAACATTTAACTGATTGCTAATGTGGCAAGAGTTGCACTATTTCCTTATTTCAACGAATTGGCAATGTACAGTATTTGCACACAGTTTGCCGCAAGGTCAGCAAAGACAACACAGTGGCATGTGTTCAAGTTTTGATTATTATTATTATTCTTGTTGTGTGTACTTTTATGTCCATTTATTTCCAAGTATGTATCTTAATACAGCGCGGTATTTTTGACACAAACCAACCTGGGGGGCGAGGAGAGTCCGGCAGATGTTCACCTGAGTGAATCTTGGGACACTACCCTGCATGAGGGAAGCTATATCAATGCATGTTGTTGTTGTTAGTCACCCTTAGCCACTCTGCCTCCAACCTCTGGAACTCCATCCCGCAGTCCCTCCGCCCCGCTCCCTCCCTGGCTTCTTCAAGTTCTGACTGAAGACTCTCTTCTTCGATGGTCACATCGGCAACTCTAAATCCCTCCCCCTTCCCTCTCCCACCTGTCCCAACCTCCGGTCTGAAACAATGACTGTCCAGTGCCTTGGGACATCCTCCTGCCGTGAAAGGCGCTATACAAGTGTAGTTTTATTGTTGTTGTTAATCTAATACTGTTGTTAATCTAATATTCTAATATTTAAAAAAGATTAATTAAGAACTTTTCAACTTCATTCTTTTGAAACCAACTTGCGATGAAACTTGAATGATCACACGGTATATGTACTCGTGGATTGCTAAAACCACCAATCAAGTTGTTTTATCCAAGTTGTGGAGTCCTGTAGCTCAGTGGTGAGAGCACTCGCCTTACGATCCTGAGACCTGTGGTCAAATCCAGGCAGGTCAGGGCGAAACTTTGGGCAAGTTTCCTAACTCCACACACCTATAATAATAATCCCTCCAAAAAAAAACTCAATAATAAAATCATTTCAATCTACGACTGTTTGTGGGACACTACTGTGCGCAATTGGCTGTTTCGCTTACAAATATACAGTCAATTCACTTTACAGAATATTCAGTGAAGCACTTTGAGACATCTAGAAGATGTGAAAAGTGCTAAATCAAATGCAAAGATTACTATTATATTATTATTTAAGTCAGTTGCCTGGAATTCAATTGTTGCCCCTAAAAGCTGATTTAGGCTGAAATTTTGAGGCTAATAATTAGGATATTAGGTGGGAGACCAAAACTCTCAACTTTAAGATTAAAAATTTTGGTTCATAATCCTTTAAATCAGCACATTTAAAAAAAAAAGAACATTGTTCTAGAAATTGAATTGTTGCAAAGTGAAATGAGAGACAAGGTCTTGAGCCCACAGATGGTTAAGGGGATTCATGTCTAAATTGATATCCATGCTGGAGTAAAATAGGCTTCAAAGAGTTAAAACTTTATTCAGAACCCAGACAGGATCAATATTCCAGGGAAAAAGTCTAATAAAGTGGAAGACAATGGAATTCAATCACATTGAGTTCTTGGGAAAAGTTATTAGCAGCAAATTGCATGCTTGTCTACTGCTGAACATCGGTGACATAAAGCAGTCTAAAGAGAATACGAGAGACTTGAACAAACTCAGGCAACTTTGGGCCTATACATTCTCCATCACCTAGCAACAAAAGCAAATAATTTCTTGCTTTCTTATTTGCTGAGCTTTTCAACACTTTCATCACTTATTAAAGTTCTTTCTGCAAGAATTGACCTTTGAAATCAACCCCAAAATCTTTCCGTAACCAGGTCCATGTGAACCGAACCTAGAAACTTTTCCTACTTCAGAAATAAAAGGGGGGCCATTTAGAATTTAACGATTTGATTGAACTGCTTATATTATTACTAGTGGATCATTTAACTGCCCACATATTGCTGAAAATCCACAAAAATAAGAACATAAGAAAGGCTAGACGAAAAAAGACCAAGGTCCATCTAGTTCGCCTTCCTGGTGGTCGCATGCACAGAAAGTATTTCACACATGTAAAAGTTGTTTGTGGCATGCGATTGTTCATAATTAAATGATCTGTTTTAACATCAATATGTCAATGAAACAAACAGAATATCACATCAGGGTCTGCGTGCTTCAGATTCTTGGCCAAGTCTTCTTCGTAACTCAATGAATCATCTTCCATGCATTTTATCACCAATTAAACCCCTCTACAGAAGACTATATAATAAAAGCTTAACTGTCATTGATATTGCTTTGGAACAAAAAATGATGTGCTGTACTTATTTACTGGATAAGCATTTTAGATTGCAAAATGATGCTTTACGGAAAAATATCAACCATTTATTTTCAGCAGAAAAGGATCAGAGAATGAGAGTACTTGAGTTATGAAATATAATTGAAAGGATAGATTTAGGAGGGTTGTTTACAGCATCAATTAACAGATTTTGTGTTGATTTATGTTAGCACTAATATTAATAGTGTTAAAATATATCGGATAACAGATTATTTGTTCTCCATTTTAAAAGATAATATGGATTTGTTGCATAAGGAGGCCGGGAGGGGGTGTAATAAATTAGGAAAAACTAAGAGAACATTAACAATAATTAGTTTACTGTAAAATGTATAATTCCTTCTTGAGTTTCTTGGTCATTTACACACAAAGCTTACGCAGGTCCTTAAACATTTTTCTTGTCGAGGCAAGGATGAAGTGGATAAATCAGATGAGAGATAAAAAGGGGGCAACTTGTCACTGATGACAGATTACCACTTGTGTTGCGAAAAGGAAGATAAGTAAAACATAAACACCGCATGCGACACGTTTTTAACGAGAGGTTAGGTGGGTTCCTTATTATTTAATCGGGAATTAAGAAGTATCGGCAAACAATGCCTTTTTGAGATACCAAAGTGGATGCAATGGAGTTCAGTGAATCGGAAAACACAGATACAGATCAAATAACAAAAAAGGCAAAGGTGCAACATTTTACGGAAGCCAGTTTAAACGACACGGGGGCTAGAATTAATGCAAATATAAGTCACCGATTCGGAGACGTGGAGATCAATCTCATGATGTTGAAATATCGCTTCGTCGGGGGATTTTCACTACTCTCCCAAATTGTCCCATCTCATCTCCAGACAATTTTCAAAGGTTGAAGAGCCGCACACTGGTGCTGTGGATGTAATAATAAGAATCCAGGATGTAACGATGAAAAGCACTGCAGATCTTATTTCACTTTCCTATCACTGTTATTGGAAATTGGAAAGCAAGTTGTTTGACTGAAGATGAGTGGACCACTTAGATTTGAGTTGTTGTTGTCTTCACAAGTGCAGCGTTGTCAAATGATCTCGTTCTGATGTGTAAATGGAAGACACAATATTGCAGTATAAACATTATTCTGAACTAAGTCTATTCAAGTTACAGATTCAAATTTATTTTTTCCCCAAACCTTCTGAGGCTGCCACCATAAAATCTACATTTGAGAGAGAGAGAAAGTGTGTGTGTATGTGTATTCATTCCAAAAATAGTGTTTTCCCTTGAAATACCTAATAATAATCATTCCATTTGACATAGCACTTTTCACGTCTTCTAGATGTCTCAAAGTGCTTCACAGCATACACTGTAAGTGAATTCCTTTTTTTTTGTGGGTGAAATGCGGCAGCCAATTTTGCACAGCAGTGTCCCACAAACAGTCGTGGATTGAAACGATCAATTTTTTTTTGAGGGATTATTATCATGCATGTGGTGTAAGGAAACTTGCCCAAGGTTTCGCCCTGCCTGGACTCGAACCCAGGTCTCTCGCTTGCAAGGCAAGTGTTCTAACCACTGAGCTATCGGGCTCCACCTTGGATCAATGTGGAGCCCCTGTGGCTCAGCGGACAGAGCACTCACCTTACAAGCGTGAGAGTTGTGTTCGAATCCAGGCAGGTCAGGACGAAACCTTGGGCAAGTTTCCTTACTCCATACGCTTAATAATAATCCCTCCAAAAATAAACACACAATAATAAAACAATCCACGAATGTTTATGGGACACTGCTGTGGGCAACTGGCTGCCACATTTCACCCACAAATATACAGTCAATTCACTTTACAGTATATTCTGTGAAGCGCTTTGAGAAGTGAATAAGATGTGAAAAGTGCTATATCAAATGCCAGTATTATTATTTCTTATATTATCAAAATGTTACAGTACAGATACAATGTCACTCCATTAACACTATCCGTGAGAACTAAATGTGTGACAGTCTGGCTCAATAGGTAGCACTCTCACCTCTGAGTCAGAAAGCTGTGGGTTCAAGTCCCACATCAGGAATTGAAACCCATCTATTTTAGGCTGATACACCAATGCATTGCTGAGTATACGCTGCATTGTCGGTGGTGCTATCCTTTGGATGAGACGTTAATCTATCTGCCTATACAGGTGGATGTTAAAGATCCTATAACACTACCCAAAACGAGAAGGGAGTTTCTCCCAGTTTCCAGGTCAACAATTCCCTCTAATAAAATTGGTCACTTGAATCATGGCAGTTGGTGGGACACTGATGTGTACGAATTGGTTGCCCGTTCATCCACAAAACACAGTCATTCCACTTCTTTGTACACCCTGCGAAGCACTTTGAGACATCCTTCTAATGTGAAAGGTGCTTCACCAAATGTAAAGCTTATTTTCCTTCCAGCACAAGTTAAGAGAATATTCCAATTGCTATGTCAGAACTGCTCTTGAAGGTGATAAGAGTTCTCAGTGACAATATGGAGGTATGATTGAATCGTTGAGCAATCATTGAAGACAGTATTGTTAGACTTTGGGTTTGGGCCAAGATTCACTTTTTTTAAAAATGATTTAATGTATGCAGATTAATGGGATTTATAAAAAACAATCTATTTTAATCATATGCATATAATAGTTCTATGCACAGGTGGAGGAGTTGTTTCAAAAGCTAATTCTAGAAAAAAAAATCATTTACAGAAAACAGTGAAGGACGCCGTGTTAATTATCAGCAAAAATAACAAGCAATTTGGGTTTTACAATTGATTACTTTGCAACAAGAGAATTTGTGGGGTAATTACAAGCCTTTCAAATGGAAACAAATACATTCATGTCAGCATTAGGCAAGTCCATTTATTCACTAATTGGTCTTTAAACTGTTCACTTTGGAATAGAACTCTTTTCATAATCTTGCTCAAGTGTATTTCACAAAATCACAACTCTGTGAGCGAAGATAATTAAACTCAAAACCCTTTTCAAAGACAAGTGGCATTGTAGTACATATAATTGAAATTAATGTAATAGTCTGGATAAAAGCTGCTACAAAGCAGACACTTTGCAACAGAAGGAAATGAGCTACACAATAAAAACAATTGTGACATGAAGTAACTACTTAAGCTGTGACTATTACAGCTGTTTGCTGATAAAGATCTTGAGAATTGTTTTTGTAATTCTGTCATGAACAGCTCTGTCATATTAATGCAACTTCCAATTACCCCCACCACCACTTTGAACAGGTGTTCAACCTATCGCTTTGCTGAAAAACACGACAACGACAATTCCATGCCCTATGTCTCCGACTGAGGTAGCGAGGAACAGAAAGTAAATGCTTTTAGATCTTGGGATACAATCAGAAAAAAGCACTTCTATAACCTCATGCGCTTGCAGCAACCAAAATCTGCTCAAGTACCGTAATACGGATTGTGTTTTTCTGTTTATAGTTTGCTATGATCACAGAGGAACAACTGACCAACATGAACAAAGACATAAAAGCACACCTCTAGGAAAGAAGGTGTAATCGCCTATACACTGTAATCTTTAGGAGTTGTTTCAAATGTCTCTGGTCTTCTTCGTAGCTATGGTGGGGGTAATGTGTCGGTGCATGTTTCAATGCTTTTAATTCCAGAAATTTGCCTGAATAATAATAATCCTTGCATTTGATATAGAGATTTTCACATCTTCTGGACGTCTCAAAGCGCTTCACAGAATATACTGTAAAGTGAATTGACTGTATATACGTTGGCAACATGATGAGGCGCTGTATAAAGTACTGTACTAGGATTATAATTATTTATTGTTGGTATTATTACGTCAAGTTTTGATTTATGTAAATTCTGAAACTTCAGAAACCGTCTCCTCCCCATATTTTCAGCTCGACTTGATCTATCTTACGTAATAGCAAGCAGATTTGCGAGGCTGAGACAAGATCTGCACCTCTGAGTGTCAATACTGAGCACTATGATCTTGCTGATACTATCAGCAATATTATAGCTATATGATATAGTATATATATAGTACTATAGTACTGATTGGCATTGTATCGGTGGTTCTACCAGGATTCTGACCTGGAACCCAAACCATTCACTCAACCAACCGGACAAACCCGGAAGTTGACTATGAATCACGCAGTCTCAACCCCAGGGTTTTGAGAATCTACTGAAACTAGTGCTAGGAAAAGGCATGCATTTGTCTTTCGGTGTTAAAGACCTGAATAAAATTAGTGATGCATTGAATTATTCAGAAGAAGACCCGTAGTGCTGCTAAAATAACTTAAAATAAAACCTGCATTAAGTATATTTAGAAATAGTATGTCAATGTTGGCTGTAGTGGTGCTTCCATGAATGTAAGATAAGCACATTAATAAGAACCACAAAGTCTCAAAGCTTCACAGAATATGTGTACAGAATGCATGTGGGCGAAATGCGGCAGCCAATTGCGAACAGCAGTGCCCCACAAACAGTCATAGATGGGAATGACCAATTTATTATTGTGTTTTTTTTTCAGGGATTATTATCAGGCACGTGGAATAAGAAAACTTGCCCAAGATTTTGCTCTGCTGGGAATTGAGCCCAGGTCTCTCGCTTGAGAGGCAATGCTCTAACCACTGAGCTACAGCACTCCATTTTTTCCCATCCTCCACATAGCCCTCAAAACGAAATTGTGATCTAGAATCAAACGTTTTAAAACAGAATCAGCGCTGACTCAATTTACAAGAATTAATTTTCAGAGTAACTGGTCAAAGCAGTCAATCCACTTTACAGTATATTCTGCGAAGCATTTTGGGACGTCTCAAGGACATGATAGGGCTCTACATTGATGCAAGAATTATTATCTTTGGGGGGGCCAAGTATTTTGCTCTTGATTATATTTTATCACTTTCATATATGTACCACTTCCAGACACTTTAATTCCCCCCCTCCCCCCTACATAGCCAAAAACCGACTCTTTTATCTTTTCCTAGTATTGCTGGTAAGAAAATAATCTTTCCCAGTTTGAGAGTTGACTACAATTTCCGATCTGCTTCTCATTTTGACTGCTTCCGACAATAACTTTTTAAAATCCATCTTCCAGGTCTTTACTTCGGGGCAGAAAGTTCAATCAGTGCAGCATCAGCACGCGCAGTCAGGCAAACACAAGAGTCTAGCTCAGCAAACATATAGTTATGTATTGTGCGGTGTTGATGACACAAGCCTGCTGGTGAAGAACAACCATTTCACATTACCTCCCAGCCAACCTCCCAAACCTCTCTCCAAAAACATATCTGAAACTAATTCCACAAACTACTTAAACATGTTTATTGCTTTCACGTAATTTCTTTCTGCCACATATTTTCGATTTAAAAATTCCTATCGTGTGTAACGTTGACTGTTGTGAAACAATATGAGATCAATTTATTCTCGCAATAATAAAACACGAGTGGAAGGTCAGTGAAATGGCAGAAAGTATTTAACCAACCTGTCAGGTGAGGAACCATCAGATTGCTCTATATTGATATTCCACAACTGTAATTAAGCAAATCATCGAGTAAAGTTTATAATTTTTTTTGTAACCTGCTGAACTGTTTATTCAAATTCCTGTAAGTAAAGTATTTTTCAACTTCCAAAGTGTTATCCTCACTGTACCGAGTTTGCTGCCTTCGGAGAGAGTTGAGAGGTTATCAATACTTGACTGTGTATTCTGTGAAGCGCTTTGAGATGTCTCAACAACTTGGTATATTAATAATAATAATCCTTGCATTTGATATAGCACTTTTCACGTCTTTTAGATGTCTCAAAGCGCTTCACTAAAATACACTGTGAATGTGAATTGACTGTATATTTGTGGGTAAAATGCGGCAGCAAATTGCACATAGCAGTGTCCCACAAACAGCTGTGGATGGAAGTGACCAATTTAGTATTGTTTTTTTTCTGGAGGGATTATTATCAGGCATATGGAGTAAGGAAACTTGCCCAAGGTTTTGCCCTCAAATGCAAGGATTAATATCATACTGGGATATTGCTCAATCCACGTAGTTGTTGTGTCCTGCTAAATCCAAGGTATGTTGAGATGAAAGCCCCAAATTTGGAAGGAACACATTGTTTGTGGCTTCTTGTCTTACCTCATATACCAAGCATCCAGTTTCCTCTTTCAATCACTTTACTTAGTACAGTACCTGGTTGCAAATATTGGGCGATGTGAGTAATTTTGAGTGTTAAGATACACTTCTGATCCCAAAAAGGGATATTACCTGAAGACACAAGTGAGGAAAATATCCTTTCAGACCATGGCTACAACTGTTTGTGCAGCAGTACCAAATTTAAAAAGGACAATGCGAAGACTGCCTCAAAGTGCAATGTGTGTTGGAGATTAAAAGTTTAAGGTAATTGCCTTTATTGGGT
Source organism: Hydrolagus colliei (assembly GCA_035084275.1). NCBI lineage: Eukaryota > Metazoa > Chordata > Chondrichthyes > Chimaeriformes > Chimaeridae > Hydrolagus > Hydrolagus colliei. The sequence continues at coordinate 14,188,193 of CM068754.1, forward strand.
TCATGCTGTTTAACACCACCATAAAAAGGCACAGAAATGCCAGCATTAATTACAAATTTGAGTGAATCTGGGTGCCTTAGATTGACATTTATTTTAATTGCTGCTCACTCTCCACTTTCTTGAATGCTATTCATCCACAATAATCATTGGGTTGTTGTGACTGCTCATCAATTATACAGAGAAGCAGGATTTTGAGTATTGAATTCACAAGCATCACTCGCCCCCCTGCTCTTGCCAGCATGGGTTTTCAATGGATGTTTTGACCTCCAACAGGACTCTATGCCTTCAGTAATGCACCTGCAAAATCTTGCTTTTTTTTCCACGTTGAACCCTTCCTTTCAATCAAAGCAAGAATACGCACACACACAGGCACCGTGAAATCAAAGGCTGTTCACACCGGCTGCTCACATTTGGTGCCCTCTTGTTACGGCCCTATATGGGCTTGTTCAAGTGAAAATGAAAGTTATGGCATTACTTTGTTGCCCGGTAATGGTGTATCATATTGGTTTCCGTGTATTCCTTCGTTGTCAATGGTTAAACCGGATAATGTCAAATTGGAGCATTGGTTTCAGCAAAGCTAATAGTGCCATAATTGCCTCCTCTCTTCGGTTTCGAGTAAATGTTACTATTCTTTGTGGTTACCAGCCTTCTGGGCAGACGTGCGGGATGACACTCCAGCTGAAGAACATCACAAATGCTTTTAATACTTTGTTGAAATATGCCGGGATTTGAAATTTCCTTTTACACTGGCATAATATTCTGTTTGTTAATGTGTTACACACCACCCCCACCACGTTGGAAAAGAAATGCATTCACACAGAATACTTACATTTTGTATTTAATTGCAAGTGACAATATAGTGAATGGTAATTTAAACTTTTTTTTACTCGATCAAAGCTGCATTAAAATTCAACTGTTGCAGTAGGCTTCGGACTGCAGATGCTTGGTGTGAGGAGCCTTATTCATAACAATACTGTATTATATTACATGACTGATCCTGAATACTATTATGAGAACAGGTCATGACACAATATCATTTAGTGCTTTGCTCATTGACTTAAATTCTTCAGGTCTCTTCGTACCAGTTTCAGTTCCCTTATTTCAAAGGCACATAAATATCAAACCGTGGCCTTTTGTCATTTTTGTGGCACGAGAGCTTTTACTGTCAAGAATGTTATGTTTTTAAATGTCATCAGTGCAGCGATATTCAGTAGCTATAAGGCCAAATAGCTCCAGCACAGACTGAGTCAATAGGCGAGATGATTGAAATAAATATGACCAGCAAATAGTGTTTGAACAAGACCACTAGTGGAATTATGACTGTTTCTGTCCTATATTCATGTGAAATGTGCTTTCTTTAGAATGAAAGTTTTGGGTCTGAAAACCAGGTGTGTTTTTTTTCTGGTTTAGTTTCAATTTGCGTGAAAAGGGCAAAAAAGTTACAATTACTTTCATTAATAATTTACAGCGATTCCTATCACACACCACACCAGGTAAAATGTTACAATTTATAAAGCAAAACTCTTCCAGTAATTCACTACAGACTGAAGTACATACTGTATTTTAATCTTAACGTTGATGTCACAATGAAGACATTGAGTTTACTACTTGTTTCTATTTTAAATAATTAATTCAATCCCTTATTTAATATTTCAAACAGTCCATTAATGGTAGACTCTTATTGTAACGATTTAAAGATTCTAATTCTCGCTTTCAAATGCCTCCATGGGTTCAACCCGCCTTACCTCTGTGATCCACCTTACTCCCTTCCTCCCCCATGACCATTCTGCCCTCACTCCCCCCGCTCATCTAACACTGGCTGCTAAAAACATTCAAATACCAGTATTTTTCTGCCCTCACTCTTTGGAAATCCATTACAGAGTCCTTCTGTTTTGCCTCTTCCCTCCCTTCCTTCAAACCCATGTTGAGATCTATCTTTTTGACTGTGCTTTCAGGCACAATCTACCCCCCTCCGCAGTTCACCTTTACTCACCTACCCCCACCCTCAGCGCTAGCTGCTAGTCAGCTGTGTGAAGCAGTGTGAAGCGTTCTCCCAAAGTGAAAGGCGCTATATAAATGTAAATGATTGTATCAGTTGGAAATGTATTGAATTTTTATGGTATAAGAAAGTTAAGCCACACAATTATGACTAGAAAACGCAACATGTCCTAAATGTACATCATCCTCCATCCGAGTGCAATGGGTTCAATTCAACTTGTCTCATTCGAAACGGCACCACTTATATATGTGATGTGGAGTGGAAGAGATGGCAAACTGCTGGACCTGAGTGTTAGATCTTTGAGTGATCCTGTAAGCAGTGTTTTCAATTAACTTAAACTAATTAAACTATCTGATTTATATTGTTTGTGTGTGATATTATATATTTTATATAATTGGCTGCCGTGTTTCGCCCACAGTCAATTCACTTTATAGTATATTCTGTGAAGCGCTTTGAGATAACAACAACTTTGATTTATATAGTGCCCTCCACCCTGGACAGCGTCTCAGAGCGCTTCACAATAACGGATCCCGGGCCCGAGCAATGGGGAGGGGGACAAAGGTGACCTAAGGTGCGGTCGATAAAAAAAGGTCTTCAGCTGAGCCTTGAAACTAGGAAGAGAGGGGACAAGGTGAAGGGAATGAGGAAGGGAGTTCCAGAGTCGATAATGAGATGTCGATAAGATGTGAAAAGCGCTATATCAAAATGCAAGGATTGTTATTATTATTATTATTATATACATACACACACACACATCTATCTATCTATCTATCTATCTATCTATCTATCTATCTATCTATCTATCTATCTATCTATCTATCTATCTATCTATCTATCTATCTATCTATCTATCTATCTATCTATCTATCTATCTATCTATCTAGAACATCTCTCCCCTTCAACACAGGAATGTATGGTAATGAGTTAAGGTAAGTAGCCCAAATCCACCATTATTCTGCGTTCCTTGATCCACTTGGGTTTCTGCAATACTAAATCCTACATTTTGTTGGTTTGTTTAGTAAATGAAACATAATGCCATTTGTAGAGCATGATCCATTAGTCTACTGGCCAGATCAAAGACATTTTGGGACCCATTCAAAGAATTAATGAGCTATCTAAACATCTCCTAAATTTTGGTTCCAATATCCGGACAGGGAAAGCAATTTTGGTGTGCATGTTACTATCAATGTAGGAATAATCAGTCTCGTACACACAATAAAAATTGGACTTCAAATATGTCATTAGTCCCTTGTTCATATGAAATTTGCTCAGTGCTTATAACAGTTAACAATCTATGGCTCCAGTCTCAAGTACATCAAATGTCACACAGTTGAAAAAACCGCAATGATTGAACAAAAAGCAGAGAGCTGTATAAACAGAATTCTGTGCTATTGATGTTCTGAGAGTGTATGGTTCAAACTTAAATGCAGGTTTGTGATTGTGAAGGGGTTTATGGTATATTATGAAGAAACACTTACCTCTCTCAGCTCCCTTCCCTTTAGTGGGTTTTTACCTCTGTACACCGCCCTTTAGCTTAGATAGCAGATCAGTGAACTAAAAACTAACACAGTATGTGATCAGAAGAAGACAACAGGTTTTCTTTACTAAAATCATTGTTGTTATAATTTTTTTAAACTGATTTCTGTTTTTGGAACAAAAATTGGCAGAAGGATAAGTCTAAAATAATTTGAATATTCATTTACCTGTGGGGGTTGGGGGGGAAGGATGTATTTTACTTGCTACCTCGCAGTCAAAACATTTTCTAGTGATAATATGCCTATTATCAAAATTAGTGTTCAACCAACTGAAAAAAGACGAGCCATTAAAGACGTTATGGTTGAGCAAATTGACATCAACTACATCTTAATGCATACAGTGCATTAGCAAAAGAACACCAATGAATGAGACATTTTCTGATGCCTCTATCAATTTGTCACCCGTGTGCAGTCAGGAATGTGCCCAAGCTCTGAATACAGGACTAAACAAATAAATAAATTGCAATTTTATCTTTGTTGATTGCCCATATTGTAAATGCTGAGGATGTTGTTAGTATTCAGTAAGTGGTGTAAGGGGTAATTTGCTGATAGTTAATTCCTTTTGGTCACAGAATCATCTGTCTCAAAGTCATCTCCTGCAGTGGGGACAAATAGAACTATCAGAAAAGAAATGAAGCATGATAATAGAGCAAGGTGGATGTGGAAAAGACCAGCGAAGTGGACCTAAGTAGGGCATATGTCACAAATATATGGTGACTGGGATGCTAAATATTTGATTTTGCCGTTACTTTTGTGACAATGGGTTACGTAACATAATCATTTCCAATTTATTTTTCCACACAATTACTGTTTCGCTAAACAGGTTTGCCGGGTTAATGAAGTTCGAAATGTTTGCGGGGAGAGTAAGCTGGAAGCTTTTCAGTGGCATTCTAAGGTGCGACGACAACCTTTTTGTGTGCTTAAAGGGACGAATGTTCTGTCTGCCTGTCAGCTGTTGTGCTGGACCATTGTGGATGAAACAAAGATCACGAACCAACAGCACCTGAATCAAAAGGCATAACAACTCAGTCTTGCCACTCAACTACACAAACATTGTTGTCCAAATATCAGTAAAAGTATGTGGGTAACTACTCAGAACAACCATATGTTACTTCTACTTATGTCCATTTGTGTACGGAGAGCCTGCACCATAGTGCTCTTTAATGACAATATTGATTGTCTTGGCAAAGATGATTAAAGTATTAATTTCCCTGGATAATATAAAGGAAGAGCAATAGAGCATTCATGTCGCAAACATTATACCACCAATGTAGTGACCTGACCATGACCCACAATCAAGGGAATATGAGCAAACTATCTAGGGAGGCTGTGTTAACTGGCATCTCTCTTAGATGTGCCAGCTCCTGGGGTAGAGTTTGGTATCATTAGGAAACTCACCCTTGTGTTATTTTCTTTTCTTGTACAGTAACAGCACATCAACCTATTGTGCTACTGAAATAAACTCTGGAAATCCTGCACCGATAGAGGCGTCAACACAAGAATGAAACGTAATGGACATGTGGTAATCTAATGATTTAAGAAATTGCAACAACTTTATCTGTTTTTTGACATTGATGGCTTGCGCCTTGATCAATAGCCCAAATTACATTCATTCTCAGAACTGGACTAATCGTTTTCGCAATAGGTTCTGCCAGTTTCCAAATGCAAAAAAAAAATCCCAAATGGGCTGAGTTTCTGTTCAATTTGCAGTGCAGCTAAATAGTGTGATGTGAAAAGCATTCACCAGTGATGTAAATTAAATACTATTCTCTCCTCCCGGCCAGTGATGACAGTGTTTCTGAACTTATACTATTTGCAGAGAAGGATGACTCCTATCACAAAATGCATATCTTTCGATCACAGTAGTTCTTCTCTCTCACTCTCCAAACTAAGATGAGATTTTCCATGCCTCCCACCTCCACGTGGAAATCCCAGAGATAGTTTGATGGAATGGAATCCCGGAACTTATGAGGCCCAGGTTAGTAACAGCCATGGCGTGGGGTGTATATTGGAGTGCATCTAGTACATTGGGGTACCAGCTAAAACTACATAGCTTCTCATTGTGGCCAGTGCATGGCAAGCTTTCCTCTGATTGCCCAGCTGTTAGGGCTTTGGCTTACAGGGTTAGCGAGAGCGTAGTGGGATGTGTTTCTGCCCCCAGTGACTGGTTGTGGTGAGGGGATTGGGCGGAGGGGGGAAAGAGAAGAGTGTCCCATTTCCTCTTTAAATCCTGGCTGGTTATACGCCCATCTTCTTTGATGTTCCTACCCTATTACACATGATAACATCATAATTGGAACATTGTGTAGAGAGAAATCGAGAGCTTCCTCGATAAAATGAAATAGATATTGACGTTCTTGAAATACGACAGACCATTCCTCCTTGGTCCTAATGATGCTGTCCAATCAATTCCATTCTAATCACTCTCTGAGCACAAGAAAAGAGACACACTAATACCACCACAAATACAAGTACAACATAAGATTCACTGGGTTGGGAAACATTCCATAATGCACAGCACTTGTCTTATACATTCTTTAGCCTGGACAGATTATAGAATTGCTTCCTTTTTGCTGAATATTTAATTTGTATAAAAAAGAAAATGATTTGAGGAAATCCGCTCAGAAGCATTTCATTTGTCTTCTATAACCTCTAGATCCTGAATTTCGATTTGATGGTACTGCTGCTTTGCTCTATCTTTACTGTTGATACACTCCTTTCCAGTTTTCTGTTCTCTATTGGAAGTACTACCTTATTTGGTACTTGCTTCCTCTCTTAGCCAAACCTGGCCTTATTCAAATCCAACATCCACATTGACCACACTTTCCACAACGATTCTTCCATCCCTACCGTGAGAGCTCTGAACCTAGTTAAAACCTATTGAATTCTCAATTCCTTAAAGCTCCTGCAGTTTGAAATACTCACAATATTACACTCTTGATACTGGCTATTTTTTTTTCACATATTTATTGTTTGAACCTCGCTGTGCAACATGCAATCGGTTAATATTAATATTCCAATTATATTTATCCGTCTTTGAAAATGTAGCACTCGTAATAGCAATAGAATTATTCAAAAAGTAATTAAATTCCGAGAACGCCCTGCTGTGAGATAAGTGTAATTTATATTAATGTGGGAGGAAGTTTCTTGGTTCTAGTCAAGTGAAACTTACAATCTGATTTGCAGTGATTTAATGATTTTCTTGGTGCTATCGTACTGTGGGCAATTTGTCTCCATTCAACTATCTGAATGGGTCTGGCTGTTGTTGCTCTATATTCATTCCTGGAATTAAAAACTCCTTGTAATGACCACGCATGCAGGTGCAGATAAATTTGGCTTTGGTCCAGGGTATAAAAAAGCACAATAGGGGTTCTTTTATAGTGATTTGCATTCAGATTTATAGCCTATTTCCAATAACTGTTGCTTTTGTTTAAGGCATTGTCGAAAGAAAAGGGGTTTGATCACTAATCTTGCCTGAAAGGAGCCAGAGTCCAAACTACATACTTCAAAAAATTAAATTCTGCTTGAAAACATCTCAGTGTCTACAGATTTTCTTGTTTTAGTGGCTTGCTGTGCTTGTAATGTCCCCAGACACCTGGCTTCATTCATTTAAAAAAAACATTTCAAACTTGTTTTTGTGTCCAATTTTTTTTACATATAGAGGAATTACGTTGTCTTATTGAAATGATGTCAAACGTTTGAAGTTACTTCTGCTGATTATGTTGTGAATTGCATTGGGTAATCGTTGATTCGAAAAAAGACAACATGTTTACTAGCAGACAGCTACCCTTCAGCAAGTCTTTATTGTAGCAACATCATGATACTTATGATGCCATGTTATAGGCAGAGGGGACAGCCAATTAATGTCGTCTCTTCAACTTTAAAGATATAGGCACATGTTCTTGATTTGTTTTATTCCTAAAGAAACCACAGCTTCTGTTCAGTTAATATACAGTGCTGGAAATAGATTGTTTATATCTTCCTTATGCCTTTCATTGACATTGTTTTGCCCACAAAATATACAGACGTCAGGAGACCGTCCCAGTCACTCCACTTTACAAAATATTCTGTGAAGTGGTTTGAGATGTCCCACCAACATGATAAGGCGTTATATCAAATGCAAGGATTGTTATTCGTCTTATTGTTGTTGTTCATTATACTTATGCAATATGTATAATATAGTGCAAACTGTTTTCAATTGACCACCATGAGTGATTATACGACAGGTAAGAATAAGTTCTAGATATGTTACTGAATTCGTACGGCAATTTCCTTTCCCATTTTCTCATCGCCACTGCTGGCAACAAGAACCATCGGATCTTCAAATTTGTGATCTGAACTAATGTTTCAGCGATGGCAAATATCATACTGCAGTCGAATCCCTTGTTCAGTTAACAATTTTGAGAACTGCAAAGTCCACGCTGATGAAGGAAACTACAATTCGATGTATGACACTGAGTGAATAGACCAAAACAGGCAAGGCAAGCTATAATAAATCTTGCATTTGGTGGTGGGATGGGAATCACTATATTAAGCGTTGTGGAACGCTACCCCACATGGTGGTGGTTGCTGTTGTTATTATGAAAACAGATTGAGTTTGTTTGTTTGAAACATTACAATTATTGGCTTGATTTAAAAAAAATCTCTCTCCCATACAGATTGCCCCGATTTCTATTAACTCAGTATATTACGCAAAAACAGACCCCTCTACTGACAACTCAAGAGGTGAAACTCATCCTTGTTAACCCACCAGTGAAGCTACCAGTCACAGTACATTTCATAAATACCAAACATGGTTACCCAATTGTAATTAACAGATCCAAGGGACATCCGATTAATTTCCTCCTTATCGCCACCTGTCAACTAAATGTGTCCCCTCAGTATTACAGTACAATTGTTCCAATTACTGTTCGCGACGTTGCCATGGAAGTGAATTCTCCAATTAAGCTGCTATTACAATTCCCCATAAACTACAGTCTCCGGAATGGTCCTGAGAACTAAATGCATATCTATGATGTCACAGCTTCACACTTGTATGCAAAGGTGTCTGAATACACGAACGTAAGGGAAAAGACAAATGCGACCTTACGTTTTTGATACATTATTTGCAAGGGAACTGAGAAAATATTGATTATTTTATTTCAAGTATTGTATCACGCATGCTTAAAGAAGCTTAGAGAACTTCTTTTCACCGGAATTGAAAAACAATATTCCCGGTTTAGATTGTAGCAAGTGATTAAAAAATAACTTTCATCAATAGAGCAATTTATCACAAGAAGTGGGATTTACGCTTACTGCTGTCAGTCATTCTCTCCCAGGACTGAGGAAAGTTGGGTATTGCATTAATGTCATAATGTATGCCACAATTTCAGCTTGGGTCAGTTAATAGCACTCTCACTTTTGAGTTAGAAAGTTGTGGGTTCAAGTCCCACGTTGAGCTTTTGCTCAGACACTCCTTTGCAATGCTGGGTTGAGTGAAACATCTGCTTGTTCAGGTGCATGTTAAATATCCCAGTGCAGGACTTGAAAAGACAAGGGAATTTATCCCGGTATCCTGGCCGGCTATCTGCTGAATAAAATTGATCATTCACTTCATGGCTGCTTGTGAGATGTTGCTATGGGCAAATTGGCTACTGCTTTTATTTAAAAATACATAGCTACTGCACTCTATAGTAAATCCTGTTAAGTGCTTTGAGACATTATGATGATTTGATAAGGCACTATCTCAAATGCAACTATTGCAGTATTTATTATTTTTAAGTACGTGCACTGTACTCCATCAATAGATACTGGGCCCTCAAAAACTCTTAGGTGTTCCATTTAAGCCACAGTCGTACAAATCAATGTTCTACCAACAATAGCTTCTCAAGATTCACTTTCGTGTTTCAGCTCAAACGTGATTTTTTTTTTTTTAAATCACACGAAAGAGAACAAACTAAACTTGGCTTCATTCAACCACCTTTGGCTTAATGGTTTATAAGAACTCTTTTATGATTGATTTGGTATCAATTTCCAGGGTTATAAGACACATAAAATGCAATATACCTGCAAACAGAATGAATGTTAAATGCAATGTGCGGTGGTCGGCAAATGAGTGGTAGTACTATTTCAGATTCTGTCCAAGAAAAGTTCATTTGTTGTTCCAAACACATCACATTAACTTGAAAAGGCTATGTTTGATACAAAACTGTAAGTGAGACGTATTTCCATCAGGTAAATAACAATAGTAATAATAAACAAATGTATATTATCTGTAATTGTGAACTGCTAAACAGTTTATAGTTGTTTTTTTAAACTGTCTTTAGCGGAGGTTTTCTAAACTATTACTGAATTTAACCATCAGTACCCATACATGAGAAGTTAACAGTCCATATTACTGACCGCAAGTCTAGCCGTTTTCTTCTGAACATGGACAATGTAATTTCTGCAGATTCTGTTGCTTTTTTCACACATGGAAGTTATCACAAATAGCTTTACTCAAATGCATTTTCTAACTGGGCAGAGGATGTACAGTTTTCACCCAGTAATGATATTGACATTTCTCCAACTACACTGCACTGCCCATTCTGCGATAAAGGTGTAAGAAACAAAATACAGTAATTGAACAGAAAGACTTTTGTTTGCTATCCGGTGATCTCCTGCTGGTAAAAAGATATCCATGGGAACATGAGATACAGACAGAGTTGGGCTTGGGTGTGATGTACTCCCAGTCAACCATACTGCTGATATTCACTGTACTGTATATTGTAGTTCATGCATATTAAAAAGTCACTTGGGTATGGTAATGGAGAGCTACCAGTGCTTCAAGAATTGTACCTCAGTGTGTGTCAGAAAGAGCTGCCCTCGAATCTAGTTGTATTTTAGCATACGTTGAAGATTTTTTCCCTTTCCTATATGTCGTGGCCAATAGGATTATACAAGCGAGATTGTTAATCCACACCAAAATGGATAATTATATTCTCCCCGAGTTTTTGTTTATTGCACTAACTGGAATTAAATCATCCTTTTTAAAAAAAAATATTGAATATAAAACTAATTTCTGTGCGAGATACAAGTCAAAACATATTGAAGCATATTGAAAAAAATACATATTTTTCACATAATCGCTTTCTTACCTCCATTCCTCCTCGCGTCAAGAACACAGCATTTTGACTCTAGAAAGCTGCAAAAAAAAATGGGCAATGCTTATTGGACGCATATTGAAATGTATTTAAAGTGTTTGCTTTGGCTGCCACGCTACTGGGAGGGGGAAATAACCGTTTTGTACTCTGAAAGAAGTCACCAGGATTTGTATCAAAGCCAGGGGAGATAGAAATCAGGGCCATTATGTTTAATTGTGTAATCAATTAGAAAAAAAAATAAAAATTGTAATTTAACATCTGCATAAATAAATTCTTGATGTGTTGCACAATGAATTAATTAAAAATGCCGTTTGCTATAAAATAATCTCTCATGCAATATTCATGAACACAGTCTAAATTACCACCATGATCATCGCCTTCTCTCAATTCCATGTCTATTTATGTATTTAGAAAGATGTTAGTTTGCCCTGCAGCTGGATTAGGGGACACTAAGGGAATCAAAGCTGTTATCATGGGACAAAGCTTTTCTGGGGAAGATAATTATTTTAAATGCTCCACCTGCAGAGACATCAGTTAGAATTTGAATTGGGTAAATGAAGCATTGCAGCAATGCCGACCCATCCACACAAGGCACTAGGCAGAAGTGTGTGAAAATAATAGCATTAAAATTATCCTTCACAAAACTGTAGAGCTCCAGGATTCAGATCCCTCGCTGCATTTCCCTACCAGTTGACTGGCGGATGCATGTTTTCTGAACATCATCCAACATCAACTCATCAGCAATATTTCTTTATATCACCGTGTGGGCCCCTTTTCCGGAATAAGAAATGTTTCCCATTCTTCTTCGGTTGATATCCTAGGAGTTCCGACCGTCAGTTGATCAAAATTGCTCAGATCACTTTATTATGGTAGCTTTGCTTTCTTGAATTTTTGTGTTTACTTTATTCGTAGTTTGTTTAGGATTTGCACGGTCCCTTGCATAGAATGATGATAACCAAGGATGGATGGAAATATAAAATACGTAATCTGGAGTCCACACAAATTGAGCAAAAGGAAAAGTAGTGTCGACATATACCCAGAAAACTATATGGTGCTCCACCAGAGAAAATATGCTTCCAGCAGATATGTATTGAATATCGGTTTTGTTCATTGTATGTCAGCTCCACGGTATCATTCTTACTAGAAAACACTTTGGTTCCAACAACCATAATCAATCAATTTGGAGATTGTTAGCATAGGAAGAAACTCCCTTCTCTTTTTGAATAGTGTCATAGAATTTTTGGGTGGTATTTAGGTATACTCGTCATCCTAAAGCCTGCATCATTGAAAATCCAGCACTCCCCTAGTAGTGTACTGGCGTATTAGCATAGATTATGAACTAATCTAGTCCTGACATTATCTTGAACCAACAACCTATCTGAGAGGCAAGAGTGCTACAAATTGAGGAAGTAATGGGGATGTGGAAAGCCTGACTGATTATTTTCCCCTTTAGTTCAGGAAGGCTACATTTTAGCTCCCAGTTGAGATCAGATAGCACCAGACAACAAGTATTGAACTGGAATTTTCACACCAGACCCTGCTTTCCACACTTATTTTATTCATTTAATCGGGCCAGGAGTGAACTCTGTGAATTTTAGTTATTTGGTCATATGGTAGAAACATTCCACTTTCATTTGTTTGAACACATTATTTTGCGGTCACATCTTTTGTTGCCCATTTAGTGCGTCAAGACATTCAGTTTACATGCAAAGTTCAAGTTGTTGTTGCCATAATATCTTGTTTGCATGTTTACACTGCCACCTAATTACTGAAAGTCATCTTTGATGAAATAAATTGAGATTACCCTAATTATACAAACCACTGTTAGTAAATAATATTGAACCGCTGACTGAATTTGACTGTTAATAATGGTGAACTATTGACATGATGTTTATTGAAGAATCCGACCATTTGTTATTATGTGCATGACTGAAGCTGAGAGGTAGTTTGTAAACATGTTTTTTTTCAGTTATAATTCCGAAATTGTAGTTTTAATTGGTACTCCATGATCTTAAATTTAAACCACCCCCAATTTATTCCTGAGAAATGCAACAGAGAGATGGGCACCCAGGCTATGACCCCTTCCCACCCCCCACAGTGATTTATGAAGTCCTGTAGCTCAATGGTTAGAGCACTCATCTTACAAATGAGAGACCTGGGTTCGATTCCAAACAAGGCAAAACCTTGGGGAAGTTTCCTTACTCCATACACCTGATAATAATCCCATAAGAAAAAACCCAATAATAAATTGGTCATTTCAATCCACGACTCCTTGTGGGACACTGCTATGCGCAATTGGCTGCTGGGTTTCGCCTACATATACAGTCAATTCACTTTACAGTATATTCTGTGAAGCATTTGAGATGCTCAGCGGGCTCTGGTCTGCTCCATATCGATGGAAGGGCGTCCAACCTGCCCTTCCATTGGTGGCTGGGCTTTCAGCCTCTCTGCCCCCACACTCTGGAACTCCATCCCACAGTCCTTTCACTTTGATTTCTCCCTTGCCTCCTTCAAGGCCGGTCTGAAGACACTCCTTTTTGATTATGCCTTCTGCTGCTCTCCCACCTTTCTCACTCCCCTCCCCCCTACCCTGCCTCTCCCCCGTGCTTTGGTCCCGTCCACTGACTGTTCAGTGCCTTGGGACGTCCCTCCAATGTGAAAGGCATCCTATAAATGTTGTTGTTTCTCTTTCTTTCTCTCTTATCTGCAGATGGTGACCCATGTGAATGTACAATTCGAGGCCACCACAGTTCCTCAGTTACCTCAATTGTAACATTCACTGCTACCGCCAATTATTATGCATTGGTTCATAATATTATCTTCAGTAGTTGCATTTATCGGGTCAATAATTTGATGTTTCACAACAGATTTGCATCAAATCCACTAAGAAATTACAATTGTTTCCTCCCCATACTTGCACAAAAATATCTCACTCTCTACAAGCCTGCTAAGTGTTTATTTTATTTCAGGAATAAGATGCATATCAGAGCAAAACCCAGCAAAAACTATAACACAAAAACATCAGGAAATCATCTCCAGTAGCCTTATCTTGCCAATAGTATTATAGCTGAGAGACCTGTCCAGACTGGAATTTTGATGGATGGATAAGTCAACAACCAAAGCTAAATACTATCTTCATGGAGATTAACATTTTCCTATATCTATGCAGATAATTGATTTTACAGGCCCGAAGCTTTCTGTTGCCAGTTGATGTGATTCTATGTATATTTTGTAATTTCCGATTCAGCTCCTTTTCTTTTAAATTGAAAGGTGGATTTTAAACTCAGTTTGCCTGAATGAACAAATTGATTTTGTTTTGAATTGCTACGTTTCAAACTGAAACCACTGACCCCATCATATGTGATGTTGGATGTGCAGGAGCAGTGCACACTTTGTGTGTACAGTTTTCTTTATACAGTATATATCATACATATATATATATATGCACACATGTACAAAATCAGCGAGTGTTGTCTGTCAGACACCATTGTAGTGCTTGCTTGAAACAAAATCATACACCAACATATTTTTAAAAAGCTACACGAAAATGTATTCAATGTATTCACTTGAACAGGAAGGGATACGGGACTTCAGTTTACCATTCAAAGGATGTCACTTCCTAATATATAATACGCTTTGAAATGGTACAGTGTGAAAAAACTTGCTGAATTACTTTTATTACTGTTTGGAAGGTATTGCTGTTTGACAAACTGAGTAGGTGCTGTATCAATTGTAGCATTATTTATCAAGATATTTCTGTCTAATATATAATAACTGGACTCCAGGGCTGTGGATAACATGGCGTTAGGATCACGCCCCTTCACCATAGAACAGCACAGATAACTATAATGGCTTAACCTTCGATTAAAACTGACACTGTCAGGTGGGTAGAAAATCACAAGCAAGAGAATTGTTTCATTGTTTTACCCTCAAGTGAGTGTGTGCTGACAATTCTTGAGATGTGTGTTTCAATCTCTGCTGGGTTAATGATTATTGTACAAGACGTTTTGAGTACCATTACCAGTAAACCATTTCCACAAAACTCCTACACAATAAGAAAAAAAGGCAATGTACTACTGTACATACTTGGCTTAATTATAGAATGAATAAGGCAAGTTTTCTATCTCATTTTAAGTGGTAAATAGTGCTTGTTAAAATGGGAGTGTTTTACTCTGTTCAGAACCTAAATCAGGTGTATGCAATATGTGATGAAGGGCTTCTGTTATTTGAAAGTCAGGTTTCAAAAACTATTAAAAGTAGGAAAATAAATGGTGTAGATTGTAAACATTATTGTTTTGCTGTCACCTTGGGATAACTAAAGATATTTTTACCAAAACATAATTGGGATAATTGACTGTACCCAGTGTACATTACAACATTTGAGAAGCATCAACCCACACTGGACTAGTTTCTGCTACCCCAGTGAGTTTCTCCCAGGCTCCCAAGTCTGGCTGTTGTTCCAAAGATTTCAAAACGCTGTATTAGTACCAGACTGGAAAGATTTTCATTAATAACATTCACAGTGCGATTTAAACTTTTCAAGGGGAAGAACAATCTCATAAAATCCCAGCAATCACACATCAATGGTCCTTTCATGTTGAACCATTGGCATGCAGCTGATGGAAGCTGATGGAATTAGCTTATGATCTAAAAAAGCAATTCTGTGTGTTCAAATCCAGGCTGTGTGAGTTCCAGGTGTGAGGTCTCCAATGAATGTATTCCAATTAATCGCATTTTATCAGCTGCAGAATAAATCCTCTCCAGCTTTGATCATTCCATTTACTTAAAGCCAAACGGTTGTTTATTTATGTTTTTTTGGTCCTATTATGGATTTAGTTCTCATCTCAAGTGAAAAATGCATTCACAAAAGTAAATAGAACAAACAAAGTGGAATATCAACCTCCTTACCCCTGAGCTAAATATTGACTGTTTGTCTATTAGAAATCATAGGATGTGAACTAATATTCTGAAATTACCTTGCATCAGAAATTATCTTATTAAAAATATGTTGCTGGATTCATCCAGTTTAAAAAAAAAGTCTAATTATTGATTAATGGATCATCATGCTTGGATTTGTGGCTCTAAATATAATAATTACATGTTAATTTATTCAACATTTTATGTAACTTTCATGCAAACTGTAAATGTTTTAGGCAGTCGGCTATTCATATTTTCAAATAATTGTTATTGCAGTTAATACAGTCCAGATATGACAGATAATGGATTGCTATTATTAGTTTTTTTTTAATATCTGATATTAGCTTTTTAAAAATACAACTGAAGCATGCGTTCATTTTGCCTACAACACATACAGTCAATTCAAGATATATTCTGTGAAACTCTTTTGAGACTTCTCAAAGGCGTGGTAAGGTACTGTATCAAATACAAGGATTATTATTGTTCATTATTATCCTCCCACCCCGAATGATTTGTTGTATTTGTGCCAATTAATCACGTTCACAAGAAGCAACCTCTATACTGCTAGGATGGGTTAGGATTAGCAAACTATGCCAACAATTTCAAATGAATCCTTCTTTCTTTCAAAGGCTTTATTGTATGTTAATTACATGACTTCCAATGTGTGGTGTCAAATTCTAATAGCATTAATCAAAGACCAATCTTTGTTCATGTACAGTTGCGATTGTGTAACATGAAGAAATTTGAATGTTCAGTTAGTCTAGTTGCTTCATAGTTAATCTGGAACAAATTAGTTTTATGCCAAAATCATTCAACTGAACACCTCTTGGTCACAATATGTTATTGGCACGCATTTGAGTTGAATGACTTCTCATTGAATAGAGTTCATTCATGTATTCAACTGTACTTTCTTCTTGACCCGGCGGGCTTGATAATGTGGGGAATAACCTTTTAAGATTAATCTTGTAATAACATCAGAGTAGTCAAATCTGCTTTTATTTGTTGAAATCTCACACGATAAAATGGAAGATCACAAGAATTACATTACTTTTTGTTAAAATACCATGCTTGTCGAATGTGATACCCATTTTATAAATTAAATAGATCATGAATCGATAAATGACTGTCTAAACACACATTTCCTGTCTACACATTTATAGCGCTCATACATTTGGAAGTCGTTTGTAGGTGTTAGAATCAGAATCATAGCCTTGTAGCAGTCAAGTGCAGTTCCCGATCATTCAAATGCACATGATACTATAGAGGCACAATTTTTTCTAATTACTTTGGCTTTAATATATTTACAACATATCGACATATTTTGGCAAAGAAACAACAAGCGTTTTCGATTATTTACTCTAAGGTTTAAACTCATTTCATGAACCAAAACATCATGGTCACGACCAAAGCCTTCAACGTTTATTCCAGTTCGAGTTGACATTGATGGCATTTTGATTTCCCTCCATCAGCCCTCTGATCCTGGGAGCGAGCAGAAAGAATGTGTGTGACCATTGATAATAGTTATTTACAATCGGTTGGCGAGTTTAGCAGATCTCCTTGCTGGCGTTGCCTAGGTTAGGGCCGATACCAATCTGTGGGCTTTGTGCTGCATGCTCTTTTGCTTTGAGTCTCAGGGCAGCGATGCTTGATGTTTTCCTGTCTGTAGTAGTTGGCTCGGGGAGAGCAGTGAAGGCCGCAGGGTCCAGAGGAGGTATTGGGGGCTTAACAAGTACAGACGCTGCCATTAGTGGATTCATAGCTGCAAAGAATCTGCAAGAGTTAACAGGTGTGTACAGTGTCACCATAGAGAAAGGGAATATTGAACATATCATTTCATACACTTCCTTTAAAGGTCAAATCCGAAGTTGGCCCAGACCAAAAATTGAACCGTTTTCAATAAGAAAGGGCTGCATTTCTGAATGAGAATAAGAAATTTCAGCTGGTCTATGCAGAAGAGTGATTTAATAAATTATAATTTTGATTTTCTTGTCCATTACATATTATTTGATTGAATTCACCTGCTAGGAATTATGTGAACTCTAACTCTAAAATGTGAATTTGAACATTTGTATCCATAATCAATTATTTGGAGACCATGTAGCTCAATGGTTAGAGAACTCGCCTTACAAGTGAGAAATTTGGGTTTGATTCCAGACAGAGCAAAACCTTGGGTAAATTTCCTTACTCTATACACCTGATAATAATCCCCACACAAAAAATTAGTCATTTCAATCCATGACGGTTTGTGGGACAATTTCGCCCACAAATATACAGTCAATTCACTTTACAGTATATTTTGTGAAGCGCTTTGAGGCGTCGAGAAGATAATACATTAATAATAACAATAATAATCCTTGCATTTGATATAGCGCTTTTCATGTCTTCTAGACGCCTCAAACCGCCTCACAGATTATACTGTAAAATGAATAGACTGTATATTTGTGGGCGAAATGCGGCAGGCAATTGCGCACAGTAGTGTCCCACAAACAGCCGTGGGTTGAAATGACCAATTTGTTATTGTTTTTTTTGAGGGATTATTATCAGGCATGTGGAGTGAGGAAATTTGCCCAAGGTTTCGCCCTGACCTGACCTGCAGGGAATCGAACCCAGGTCTCTCGCTTGTGAGGCGAGTGCTCTAATCACTGAGCTACAGGACTCCACAAGATGTGATAAGGCGCTATATCAAATGCAAGGATTATTATTATTAATATTATTATATAAGGTGAATTCTGTAGGGTGTTCCTTTACATATAAACCCAATGTAGACTTGTATCTATCTTATTTTTTTATAACTAAATTCCACAATCAGTCTGAAAGGGTAGTGTGCCTTTATAATAAACAACGGAAACAAAAAGACAACTGAAAATGAAGAGATATAAAATGAGCAAGTGGACTGCAAAAATTACTATTTCTCCTTGGGAAAATTTTGAATAGATCTTTACATCATTCATAAATTGAATGTTGGCATCTATTGCCTTTATCTACAACTTATTTGAGTAGCACATACGTATGCATTCAATGTTGGTAGAATATTAATACCCTCGGTTATCAGTTATTAACATTGTAGTTATTTCCTGATTTATATTCAATGCTATTTACTTTGTTGAAATGGCTTTGATAACAAAGATTACCTGGCCAACCACATCTGAATTGAATGAATTGTACAAGTACAAGTAGATGCAATTATTCACTAAAGAGCATCATATTTTTTCCTTCATACAGAATCCATGGGCTTCTCTGTGTCCATTTCAACAGCGACATATCACATTTGTATACAATTCTACCCTCCCACATAGATACATGCACACACACAGATTATTACTTGGATATGAATATATATTTAATTGGAAAGAGGCAATTACAAAATTAAATGTCAATTTTCTTTCTAATGGAACTAATTTCCAGGTGTAATTCCATTCACCGAAACAAACTGGTATCATGTGATACCATTATTTTAGTTCAAAGGCTGATTCCATTACCCTCATAACCTGATTGGTTATAGTCCATAGTTGCTTTTTCCCAGTTTTGCCCACAAAATGAATGGCAATTTACTTTACAATATATTCCGCGAAACGCTTCGAGTCGTCTCCGCTGCATTGACAAGGTGCCACAGCAAATGTAGGCGTTATTATTATCATCATTTATTTTAACATAACTTCACTGACCTCACGAAGCGGCATCTCACGATGGCTCCTCCAACCTCGACTTGGAGCCACAGTAACCGACGGACAAGTCGGGAGTCTTCAAATAAGAAGACGTATAGTTGCGTTTGGGGTCGGGGGTGGGGGGTTGGGAGTGGGGGAGGAAAGCCAACCTACCTTCCAAAGTGCGGGCTGAGGAGCGGGTTTCTGAAGAAGGTGGCCCCTATGAAGGTGCTGATGCCTAGTTGGGCAGCAGGGCTGAGAGCAGCTGTGGATGTATTCAGTGCAGGGAGAGCAGCTGATCGCCAGGTGGGCTCCAGACCAGACGAATGACTAGAAGGCACATCCAGATACAGCCCCAGTGGGCTGGCTAACGACAAGCCGTGGGGTTGACTTAGGTTTCCAGCCTTTTCACGTTTTCTCCATTTAGCCCGACGGTTTTGAAACCAAACCTGAGAGAAGGCGACATAACAAAAGATTGGGAGCCAAACCGCACACATAAAAGTGATACATCATCCTCTCACTACAAAGCTGGTCTCTGGCACTGTTACCATCAGCTTTGTTTATCAATGTGTCACTGTCATTAATAGTGGAACTTATTTCAACTGTTGTTAAAGAGTGTTATTTCCAGATTGGAAAACCTTAGTTACTCAGTTTATCTATATATATGTATATTTACATAGTATATATATATATTCACATAGTATATATATATATATATATATATACACACAGTATAAATATATATAATTGTCTCGTTTATTTGGGCTTTTAATTATTTGAGATTCCACAAAGGCTAAAGAAAATCAAATTAATTTAGTAGCCCATTTGTAACACCTGGGATTTCCCCCTGTAGTCACGATAATATTCAGAATGAACAATAAACCGTGAAAACAACTGTCGACTGCAACGAAGATTCACCCATCGACAGCACATAGTTTAAGATAGGGATGGTGTTAACAACTTTTAGCAAACTTTTTTTTTCACCCCTGAACCGGGCAAAATTTCGATAGGAGCAGATGTTGTTATCCCCATATGATATCATTTTCCACTTAAAAGTTTGGATTTTAAGAATCCCCACCCCCACACTCTCACCCCCACCCCCAAACGTCAAGAAAGAGAGAGAGAGAGAGAGAGAGAGACAGACAGACAGAGAGAGAAAACATGAGAAAGAGAGCGAGCAGTCGGCGTATTGTATATGCTTTCATCTTAAACCCAATTTTAAGTCCTATTCCGGCAGCTTAATATATAAAGTGTCCAGTTTCCTGCAGAGGAAATAATGTCTGGGCGATCTTGTTGTCCAGGAGGGTGGGGGTTGGGGGGGGGGGGGGGGGGGGGATATAAATCACAACACTGAACAGTTTAACATTGGCACATTGTGGTGGGGGGGGGGGGGGGGGGGGAAGAGAGATCTGTGTCTCACATGGCATTAGACCTACAGAGACGCTCAGGTGGGGGAATCAAAGCAAGTTGTCTGTTTGGAGGTCGGTTTTGCTGCACACTTTGTGACAAGGCGTCAGCTGATTGAGGTTCACGTTACCACATTGTTGGGCTTCACGTTTTAATGAAAGTTGCGTTCACCCAATCTGGCATCAATAATCATAAATGCTTCTAAAGGAAAAAAGAGAACCGCGGCCGAATATCGTGTTTAAACAGGTGTGTTCAGCCATGGGTAACACGACACAAGATAGCTCATTAAGCTAAATCATCCGATCGCTTACAATAATAGAGCTGGGAATACGACAAAACTTGTTCTCTTTCTGTGCCATTAGTCCAGGCATTTGGGAAGAACCTAATTATCTGCAATTGTGTGTGAAATCGTGGGTGGCGGCACAGAATGGTTCACTGTTAAACATATGAGATGCATATATATATGTGTATGGTAACCAAAACGTCGTGATACTATTGATTTCAATAGTATATATATTATATATAGATACACACACACGCACATACATATATGTACATATATATGCAGTGATTCAAATATATTTTCCCGACACATTTTATGAAATGCAGAATTTTCTAAAAGCGGAATGAGCCCATTCCAACGCCATGCACACACACATATTATATATTATATATCTACATAACACGAAGAGTGTGTGTGTGTGTGATTGCTGTTGGAATAGGCTAATTCCATGTAGATATATAATACAATATATTGTATGAACATAAACCATATGGTATATATAAATATATCTTTCACAAATATATTATGTGGAAACACCATATGGTTTGTGTTCACTGAAGCTGCCAAAAGGTATGTTGTCATTTCGCCAGCTTTGATGGAACAGAAACTTTTGAATGCATCACACACCGACATCTCGACGATTTTAACTTTGATGTGGAGCGGATTGAGGAATGTTTAAATAATCTTTCACTTTAGCGCAGTTTTAACGCCGCCACAACGAATAAAGCAACTAACCGCGAGTGCTTGGCTCCTAGTTATTTAATCGCAGTAGATTTTTTTCAAAATATACCTTCTCTTTCATGTGGTTTCTTTGATTTACGACCGTTTTAAATGGTGGTGGGGGGGGGGGGGGGGGCGGGGTGGCTTGTGAGCAATCTGGTCGTTATTAGAGCAAATGCGACTCTCACCGGGAGAAAATAATTCAAATCTTGATGTTTTAAGAATTCAGCAAGATAAAGCCTTTCTCTCCTTCTCTGTCTCCTCTTCCTGTAGATGGGTCTCCCTGGGCTTCTGAATGGGAATTTAATACAACCCCCTTCTCATCATTTGAACACAAACTACACACACACACACATATATATATATATATACATGTATGAGTTCACCTAAACCACTACAAAATCACTACACACTTTACACTGAAATCCTGCCAAGCCTTTGGGACCTCAACCCAACGAGAAAGGCCCTGTATCAAACGCATAGATTATGACACTAACAGTAAATAGATACTCAAGCCCCTCACCCACCGCCAACAACAACAAAAAAAAATAATTTTCATTGACAGAAGCACTTACCTGAACTCTGGCTTCTGTTAAATCCAGGCGCATAGCTAGATCTTCTCTGTGAAGAAACACAAAGGGTTATTTTCTTCTCCCCCCCCAAAAAAAAAAAAAATTAAAATATCGAACAACAACTACTCCCTCTTCCCCCAAACAAAGACTGCCTTCCAATGTCTGGGAGTCAGCCCATATTATTCTTAATAATAATAATGTATTGCTGTAAAAAAAAATGGACAACCGTTTCACCAAAACGCCACCTGATTAAACTCGATTTGCAAGATATTCCGGTTCAACAATCTTATCTGGATTCCATCGATTAAAGAAATAAATGTGAGTTTAAATGCGACTCACAAGTGGATACAATTTGCGGTATCCAGAACACACGAATTTTCTTTTACAATTCTGTGCATTAAAATTGCTCCCCTCCCCCCCCACCCCCCCCCCCAAAAAAAAAATTAGATAGAAATAGAGATTATTTCAGTTGTCAACCTTTAGCAGCTTCCCAAATTCCCTTTCCGAGAACATTCCGATT
Source organism: Hydrolagus colliei (assembly GCA_035084275.1). NCBI lineage: Eukaryota > Metazoa > Chordata > Chondrichthyes > Chimaeriformes > Chimaeridae > Hydrolagus > Hydrolagus colliei. The sequence goes on from CM068754.1 coordinate 14,210,911, forward strand.
ATCCGGCGTCAGATAGTAAGACGAAAAAAGTTAACACTCGACAGAACCCGGCGTGGCGTTTTGCGTCGAACGATTTACGTTTTTTTTCCCAATCAAAGTTAGCCACTCGTTCGAACGTGGTTTTTAAAATGAACTTCATCTAAGAGTTTGTATGTATTTTTGCCTCACTCAGCTCCCCCCCCCCCCCCCCCCCCCCCCCCCCCACCCCCTCTCCGCTCTCTCTCTGACTCTCTGTGAGGTGATGGAAGGGGAGTTAAGTCGAGTTAGTTGAGTTCTGCCGGAGTGTGGAGTGATTCACTGGGAAGTTTGGAAGTCGAGATGAATTTGAGAGACGCGAGTGATCAAGGGTTGGGGGTCTGAGGGAAGGCGCAGTTAGTCTTGAACCCGGGAGACTTTGTGGAGTTGAGGGGGGGGGGGGGGGGGGGGGTTAGCTTTAGGGTCAGGGTTAGGGTTCTCCACGTTAATTCACTTATTTTACCTCGTAAACACGTCCGGGTAGTGCGTCTTCCTGAACGATCTCTCCAGTTCCTCCAACTGGAAGTTGGTGAACGTGGTCCGGTATCGACGCTGCTTTCGTTTCGACGACCCTTCCTCCCCTCCCTCTCGGTCTCGCACCGAAGCAAAACAGTGGGCGTCCTTCCTCCAAGAGTCGCTCTCCCCCGGCTCCGAGCCCAACAGGCTCATTCCCTCTCCCGGGCCCCCAACGTCGTCGCCGGCCGACGCCTTGGTGTCGAGTGGATCCCCCGGCTCACTCTGAACGTCGCGAGGTTCGCTTACGGCCGGGACCGAGTGGGGATGGGTCTCCTTGTCTCCTCCTTCCCCCGGCCTCCGGCTCCGGACCCCGGTCGCCCAGTCTAACGTCGGAGGCGGCTTGTGAAACCAGTCCGTGAGCGACTCACTCGGGCCGAGCTGCCGTCTCAGAGCCACGCGTTGCAGGTGTACGTCCCTGCCGCCGGTCGCCGTTTCTTTCGACCGATCTGACCCCACCAAAAAAAAACACACGCAAAATAAAACCAACGCAACCGTAACCTCGCTGTTACGTCGCCCTCACTGCGATACAACAACACACACACACACACGCATCCAAACCCTCCCACCTCCCCTCTCGCCACATTTTCCAGCAATACGAAAGATTATTTTCTTCTTATTATTATTATTATTATTAAATGAACGAATGAGATCAAAACGCACGTTGAATGTCGGTGAGCACATTTATTGTGGCGGTGGGGAGGGGGGTTTGGGGGAAGGGAGAGGGGGGTAGGGGTGGAACGAAAGCAGTTTGGCAACATTTGCTTGGTGATTTTATACGTGAAACTTTTAAAGGAATATACGCAAAGAGAGTTAGTAGTCGGTGGTTTCCACTTTCGTTCGCGTGTTGCTGTTTAAAAAAAGTATTTGAATGTCATCTATCTATCTATCTATCTATCTATCTATCTATCTATCTATCTATCTATCTATCTATCTATCTATCTATCTATCTATCTATCTATCTATCTATCTATCTATCTATTTACCTATCTATCTATTTACCTATCTATCTATTTACCTATCTATCTGCCTACCTATCTACCTACCTACCTATCTACCTACCTACCTATCTACCTATCTATCTACCTATCTGATGTCCAAACACATCACAGGACAGCAAAAGAATCGAGGCAAAAATCCCACAAAAAAATCAATCGACACCTACCCTCGCCGTCTTCGACCCTGATACCCTCCTCGAATAACTTGCTCCCGGTCTCCTTCTTGTCCATCACCCTGCCAGTCTCCAGTTGCCCACTGACTCTGGGGGGAGATGGCTGGGGGACCTCTTCGCGTTTGACGGGCGGTACATTTCGCCCCAGGATACTGTCGATCAGGTAGGAGGAGAGCAGGGGGAAATGCTGGGGGTTTTTGGGGCAGCCAGTGGCGGATACATTCCCGGGAGCGGAGCCCGAGCCGCTGTACTGGGTTTTCATGGCACAAGATTCTCCCAAACTGTCAGTGGATCAACTCCCCAACCAAAGACATCACACTGTGTGTGTGTGTGTGTGTTGGGGGGGGGGGGGGGGGGGTTGGAGGGAAGGAGGGGTAGGGGGAGAGAGGGAGGGAAGGGAGGGAGGGAAGGAGAAAGGCATTAACGAGGCTTGTAATGGACTTTTATTTGTGTACTCACGACTTTAAATAAATATGTTCAGTCAGACTTTCCATTGGCTCGTTAAGCGAATAGTCCTGATGGAATCGTGTTTGGGGAGGGGTGGGGGGGGGGGGGGGAAGCGGCGCAAACCAAAATCCGGACTGGACTCTCTTTATTCTCTTTATTTTGTGTCTGTCTGTCTGTCCACAGAGAGTGTTGGTGTGTGTTTTGCAGTATGAGCCCCACTTGAATCCCACACCCGTCACCCCAAGCCCCCCCCCTCCCCCCCCCTCCCACTCTACAAGTAAGTACTTCACAGGTTTCGACCACCCTACTGATGAAACTTATCTCTCTCTATGTGTGTGTGTGTGTGGTTAATATCTTTAAGAGTATATGGAATCTTGCTACAACTCTCACTTTTTACGCACTGCACATTAATAACTGTGATCCTTGCTTTTCACATTAAACACCTGATCACCTCTCCAAGCCTTTCACTGGATAAATATAATATTAAAAATGAATTGACTATACATATATTATATATATATATATTTTAAGCAGCCCACGCAGTTAGTCAATGAGTTCAGTTTAATATATATATATATATATTCACAACAAGCATTCCAACCTGTGGCTAAGGCGAAAAGGGGAGAAGAGGAGAAGGACGGATGCATATTGGTAAATGTTGAATAACTATGAGATGATTCCCTCCCACAATAAAATAACCCCCCCCCCCCCCCCCCCCCACCCACACACACACACACACACAGAGAGAGAGGAACTCTGTGCGTAAAAGAGAATCTATCGTCACTCCTTCACACTGGCAGAGAATTGCAACGAGGGTGGAATCGAATTAATCCGAGATTTGAGTCATCAGGTGGCTGTAAGAGGGCGTTTCATTCGTTTCCAGTGAAACCTACATCTGCCGAGGAGGTTTCTGAAGTGTGCTGTAAACCGATTGACTGGATAAATCGCAGTTTGTCTTCGGCGGAACTGTAGTGGGGTCTGAGTAACAGAGACACCACGGATCAGTCATTCTAATCTAGATGTTCAGATCAGGGCCCCCCCCCCAAAAAAAAAATAATACAATAAAATAAATCAAAGGCACAGTCAGGTGCCACAGAAATCTGTATTCAGGAAGTCTTATATTTGTAAGACACGCTGTGCAAAACATAACATACAAATCCTGCAGTGCCTTTCAGTGTTGTTGTTGTTTTTTGGGGTGGGGGGGGGGGCGTTATTTGGGGGGGTGATTCAGAACACTCTTGTCAAATGTTTTTATTTTAAGGATGTTGAAACACACTGGACAGAAAGGGACTCTTTTACAGTTGTGAGTGGACACAGAACTGGAGCCTGTTTCAATTAAGCGCCGGTGTGTTGTGTGTGTGTGTTGTGTGTGTGTGTGTGTCTCTCTCTGGGTGGGATTGTTGGAATTGAAGCTGGATGTGTCGGATTGTTACTGAGCTCAGTGACAACTTGGAAGTGGGACAACATTCACACACATACACACACAACACAACACACAACAGAAGCACAATGTTGTGCGAACGCTGCATGGTGTTCATTTCAGCCCTCAGTCCCTTTTAACCTGTGCTCGTCTGTTTTGAGTGTGTGTAACAGTCGGTGTATATAGCGTTTGGGGATTAAGTTCTGTTGTTGCTTTGAGACTTCAATCATCACTTTGCATTAGGGGGCACACACACACACACACACACACACACATATATATATATATATATATATATACAGAATTTATAACACACAAAACAATTCAGTAATGTGTGTGTGTGTGTGTACAGCTTATATATAATTGACCACATTATTTGGGGGTATTCCCAACACCAGACACCCCAGCCGGATGACACATGTACATACTCATGATCACATTCAGGCTGTACTGATGTTCTGTACATCTCTCTGCTCTTCATCAACTTCCTAGTCCCACTTTCTGTAGAGTTTGAGGTTGACTGCTCACACCCCTTGTCTCTTGGTCTCCGAAAGCACACAGACTTTGTGTGGTTGTTAGTTTTTTTTCTTCTTCTTCTTTTTGCCCAGCCCTGCTTTATATCAAATGATATTAACCCCCAATGCTGCCAACGCCTCCAACTGATTTTGAGTCTCAGTGAGGGCTGGGACACTCGCAAGTTTTCCTTCCAGTTCATGTGACTCAGAACCAATCCAGAATTCAACATGACAACAACAACAAAGCCTTTGAAATGCCCGACATTCACGGTATTTTGCTGCAGTGATATCAACTCTAAACTACTAAAATAAACAGCTGAGGCACCATTTTGATAAAAAGTAAAAGACTTTGTGATTGTTTTGTTTCGATCCTCCTTTGTTCCCTTTGTTTTTTTGTGTGTGGGTGTTATCTTTAAATATATATGTTGTACCTTATCTAGGAAATCTATTCCTCTCTACTGTATTTCATTAAAACAAATCATTTAAAGTTTTTTTTACACACCTCTTCCCTTTGGCTTGCAACTATCCATTTTGGAGCAAGGTTTTTTTTTAACGAATTTTAAAAGACAATTTCCAAACGAAACAAAAATAGACTTGACTGCTTTATAATTGTGGCCAAATCATTTTCTGATATGTTTTATGCCTCAATATGGACAGGCAGGGGGCTGTCAAATAAATCAATATATTCCTTGTTGACCTGAGGGATAGGGCTGATTGCATTAACTTTTCAATGGCTTCCCTTTACTCTCTTGTAAAATTGCAAGTAGCTTTTTTAAAAATATATATATAGTATCAATCACTATCCTCCCACTTAGGTGAAAACTGTACAAATGCACGTATCACACTCTCCTGATGTGTTGTTAATTACTGACTCCCTTGTAGAAAGTTGCTGTACTATTTTCAGACTATTCTGGATGCGGCCAATTGTTTTGCACCTCTAACATAGCCTTTCGCAATGCAGATCACACACATCAAACCTTCCTTTTGTGAAAGGAGTGAAAAGCGTTTGTAATCAGATACTTAACAACCTGCCTAAGAATAATGCCTCAACTCCTTTTAGCCGGAGAAACCTCACCACTATCATTTTTCTCTATCAACTTCCCTCAAAGAGCTACTGAACCCCCCCCCCAACCAGAGAATTCAGTGAACACACTACCCTTTTGAAAACCCACCAATTCTGAACTCTAATCCCTCTAATGCTTGCATTCAGTTGCAAAAACAATTGCTGATAAAATAGAATATCAAGCTGCATCGGGTGTTGCCTTGCCAAACCTTTTAATATATGATTTGAACATTGATGTGGTTGAGGTTGGGGGCGGAGGGGGAGAAAGGGAAAAGGGTGTCTACTTCTTCAGACAATTAATTCAAAAAAGGGAATTATAGTTGAGTTATATTGGATTACTCCTGTGTTCTGACTAGTCACTTGAGAAAACCATGGCAATTGTGGCAGTGGAGCAAACTCGTTCATAAGGTAAGTGTTTCTGAGGCTAGGAAATGATATTTCAGCACCAGTATTGGCTTCCAAACAAGCTAAGTAGCTGAAATCTGTGCTTCCTCTCGCAAACGACGAGAGAATGACAAACCTTTGACTGGAAAAGCAGCCGCCACATGGCAAACGAATAAAATCCTTATAAAATCATGTTTCCTTCAAGTGCAGTGCAGTAATCCTTCAGATGAATATTTGACAATGAGCCCCATTGTCTAAACCCTATCCAGGAATATTTCTTGACTGATGCAGGATTCGATTTTCCCTCTTTTATATCTATTTACCAGACCCCCAATTCAAGTTGAGAGATTGTGCTCCAATTACACAGTTAACAGCAAATTTCTGTTCCACGAAAAAAAAGGTTCAACTTCAACGTGTTTGGATATATTTCCCATAAGGAACATAAGGCCAATAGTTTCTTCTGGATAGTCACAATGGAGGATTTGAGTATTATTATTATCTGACGTTGCAAATGTTATATTTCAACAGGGAAAGGAAATACTTGGTTTCCTAAAATGTCTTTTTCTTAATTTTTTTAAAAAAAAGTCTCTTTTTAAAAATGTTTGCTCCATTTTCACAGGCAATTTTCTTCCCCCAGTCGAGTGAATTGATTTACACTGTGTAAAGCATGTGTCAATACATGTGTACAAAAGAAACTCAAGGTCACCATGATAAAAACTAGAACTTATACTCATATAGCGCCCTTTATGCAGGGTAGCATCCCAGAGTCCTTGATTATCTAATTATCACTCAATACTTTTATTAGTTGATCATTAGAGAATTAAAAGCATGTGAAATTCCTGCTGCACTCATGTGTTACACATGCTTTGTCCACAGCCCACAACATACCTGAATGCCTTTTCCTGAGGTCTTAAAGGTTTAATGAATATCGAGCAGAAAATTATAATGATAAAGCTAATTAATGATTGGCAAACATGAATTTTCATCCCTCACTGTGATATTTTAAAGTAATGTGTTGTTGACAAGCAAACTATTTAAAGATTGTTTCACTATCTTCATTAAATAAGCAGTATGCGGAGTCCTGTAGCTCAGTGGTTAGAGCAATCGCCTTATAAGTGAAAGACCTAGGTTCAATTCCAGGCAGGCTGAAACCTTGGCCAAGTTTCCTTACTCCATATGCCTAATAATAACCCCTAAAAAAAATCACAATGATAAATTGGTCATTTCCATCCACGACTGTGTGTGGTTCACTGCTGTGTGCAATTGGCTGCTGAGTTTCATTCACATATATACCAGTATACTTACAGTATATATGTGAAGCATTTTGAGACATTTAAAAGATGTGGAAAGCACTCTATCAAATGCAAGGATTATTATTATTATATGTTGTATTGCTCGGTTAGCAGGCAGAGCAAAGAAAGTGAAGAAGTGAGATAACAATAACTTGCATTTATATAGCATCTTTCATTGTTCTGGAATGTTTAAAGTCGGTTTTCAGTATGCCAGCAGTGGGATGGTCTGCAGATGAAGTAGGCTTGATGCACAGAATGATCATTTCCAATTCCTATTCTCTTATTGCCTATGATGGAGAAATTCCACTTAAATTATGGCCAATAAATCATTTTGACTTCAAATATTAATTCATGCTGAATTGTGGAAGGCTCTTCTTAAATTGGAAGCCTGTTTCCTGAACTGTTTGAAAATAAACCAGCTACCGAAATAAAACCGATTTTTAGGATTTTACAGAGTTCTCAGCAATTCATTTTTTTTTTTAAAGTCAAAAAAGCCTTACTGGTGAAATGTCATTCCTGAAATCTTCTGCTTAACATAGGTTGTTGGGTAAAGTATGTCATCTGGCGCCATCTAATGCTATTTGGTGAAATAACAGGTAAAGTTCAACTCTGATTGGATTTTAAACTATCAGGACAAGTTTTATCTAGGAATTTGTCTGTATCTTTCTTGGGGAAAACCAAACAAAACAAGCAATTCTTGAGTTGTTGCATTTATAAAGGGAATATTGGAATTGAACTGTTTGGATTACTGAGACAAGCAGGGACACAATGTTTGTCAGCTTAGCTCGGTTGGTGGCATCTCTTGCCTCCGAGTCAGAAGGTTGTGGGTTCAAATCCCATGTCGCCGCTTAAACTCAATGTGGTCTAAGATGACACTTCATTGCAATGCTGGGGTTGCACAGCAAATGTCAGAGGTGTTGGCCTTTGGATGAGATGTTAAAGCAAGGTCCCATCTGCTTGTTCAGGTGGATATCAAGGACCTTTAAGTTACCATTCGAAAAGCAAAGGGAGTTAACCTCTAGTGTCCAGCCAAACAATATCCCCAAATAATACTGTTAATTTGTTTGTGAAACATTGCTATGCGTAATTGACCTGTAACATTAGCCTACAAATACACAGTCACTCCATTCACAGTAAAATCTGTGAAGCATTTTGAGACGTCCTTCCAACACAATAAGCCGCTCTACCAAATGCCATGATTATTATTGTTTTGGGAATAATATTTAACATTCGACGGAGTCAATACAGTTGTTTTGAATCCATTTGTATCTTCACTAAAATACATGGTCCCTGAAGACTTCTAGAGGAACTGCAACTTGTATTTATATAGCCCCCGTTATCCAGGGTAGTATCCCAGAGTACTTGATTATCTAACTGTCATGTGTTCATCTGATGTGTAATTTCTACTGCACTCATGTGTTACACATGCTTTGCGCACAGCCCACAATATAAGGCTGGGGATTTTGGCAGTGATCTGGCTTAACATTCACTTGTGATCACAGACCATCTGATAGTTTTCCAGTTCAATGCATTGGTTGTGCTCTGGTATGCAAATGAAAGCAGTTGTTTGATTAATATTTGCTAACACCTTTAATCCTGGAAAATGAACCAGTGAGAAGGCGATCCATCATTGTCTGCAGTTGTAAACTTGAAGTGAGAGTAGTTGGTAGTGAGTAAGGACCCCTTCAGATGAGGCAGGAGCACTTGGCACAGCTCTACGGTTAGATGTTTAAGATGGCATACAGAATCTCCCACATCTCCTTGGCTACTTCACCCTCTCCTGTTTGGCTCCTTCTCTGTCACATCCATTCTGGCAACAAATAATGCAATGTCCTTCACGTTTGCACTCACAACACAAACTTGAATCCGGGGAAGTTACTGAAACTTGGTTTCAGGATTTACAGTCAAATGTTTTAAAGGCTCGCTCAGGGAAACTAGTTTTTAATTGGATCGGCTGTCTAGTGTCTAGCTCAATTGATATTTTATCTTTACCAGCAGCAAGCGTGTGCCACTGAAATAAAGCTGTCCCAGAAAATGCAATTTGGGCTAACACCAGCTAATAAAAATATTAATGCCAAGTCTGCTATTTTCTGATTGACACCATCAGGCAGGAAAAAATACCAAGGCTTGGCAAATAGCCCTCATAAAAGTAATTGCATACGCCATCTCTGCTGTACAAATCATAAACAAGTCCACTATGATTTGCAACCTCGATCTAATTTGAATATTTCACCATAACCATTGACAAAAGGAACAGTGGCTGAATCACTGTTATTGTCAAATTAGGTTATTGAAGATCTGAACTTGCATTCAATTTCAATTTCTGGTTCTGCTCACATCAAATGTTACTGGTTGCCCAGTGTGTCTGAATGCTATCAACATTCATTATAGTTGTTTGGGATTTCGGCCATTTCTTCTTTGTCAGATAAAGCAGTTAGGCTGTCTCCATCGCCAGTGAAAATGCTTCTCTTCTAATTGATGACACCGTTACCTGAAGGAACATTTGGTCATTGATGCTGTGCAGTGTTACAGGTTCACCTGATGAATCTGTGAAAGTCACTCAGTATTAATAGAATCATATTACACCAAGTGAGGTTGAGTGTAATAAAACAGAATCAATCTTCTTTTTGTATAATACACACATACGTTTCACTAATTGATGTGTTGCTCGAATATTTCTGCTACCATTTCATCCATCCTCCCTGTGATCTCATCCAGTGTTATTTCCCAAAGATTATATTTTATTGCGATAGGGTCGGAAACGAGCAATGTGGCAGATGTGGAGGAAGGCAGTCCTGGTCAGACAGCCATGGAGTGAGTGACCAATTTTAAGTTAGGGCTCTTCAGCCTTAAAAAGAGATGCTTCATTGGAGACCTTATAGAGGTGTATAATATTTTTGGTGGGTCAATACATTGCTTAGCTGGACATGGCTTGAACCTGTGGACATGGCTTGCGTGTTGGTTTAATATTGGTTTAATATTTCAAGACTGTTGTATGAAATTGATTAAACGTATCCTGAAATGCAAATCCAATTGAAGCAAATATTGGCAAACAAGTTAAGTGTCAAGCGAAGAAAAAGCGTGCCTTGCTTTGTAACTGCTTTTGGCGGTTTATCAATATCCAGTTGTCTTTCTGAAATATCGTAGGACCTGATGAGCGTCAGCATTGTATGAAGATTAAAATAGTACAACTATAAAAAGCATTTGCATCAAACATAGTAATAATAATAAAATAATCCTTTCATTGATATAGTGCTTTTCACATCTTCTAGACTTCTCTCAGGATATACTGTGAGGTGAATTAACTGCATATTTATGGGCGAAATGTAAATGAAGCAAATAAAGTTTTAACAGCATAAAATCTGTAGGAATATCACCACTAAATCCAAGCATTGATTCATTGAGACTTTGCATGCAACAATATAAATTTAACTTGTTTTTTTACCGATTCATTGCAGGTGAATTTAAAAATACAAGTTGATTGCAAAGATTTGACAGAGTTAAATCGCCTGGCCTAAAATTGATCTAAAAATCCCCCCAGGTACTGAATTAAAATTTGCTGCTTGGATAGAATCAATTAGATCCACCTCCACCTAATCTTGTATTAATATTTTGCCAATTTGTATCAGAAAAATGTGAACCGGAGTTCCTATATGAGCTGCATTTCTAGAACTGTTAAAATCGTAGAACAAAACTATCTGTATAATATGTATACTATGTGGATAATATTTGCTAAGGTTCTTTTCATTCCCTTCCCCTGAAAATTTATATTGATTGATCTAATGCAATAGGAACCATTCAACAACAAACTAGGTTGGCAGCTACTGTACTCATTATGGACCACCAGATGGCACTATATCTACATGCAGCTTTTACTCTTTTATCAAATACATGTCAGCAACGTGTTTGTAATTTTTGGATTTATTTTTCCTTCGGCTAAATTTGGAAAAACACAATTGGATGACATGAGCTTTACAGGCAAATTCGGGCATTTGGCCCACGGTGTTAGAGTCCAGCACCCAACAATTTGTTCAAAAGGGCATTATACAGATGTTAACCAAGAAGAGGAATATTCAATCAATCAATCCTCACATTTATATAGCGCCTTTATTAAAGGGATTTGAAGAGCAAGTAGAAGAGTGTGGTTAGATTAGTTTATGTAGACCAACAAAACAGCACAGACTTGATAGGCCGAATGGCCTGTTCTGTACTCTATCATTTTATAATTCTAGGAAGTGAGGTACAAACTCAAAGGAGATCAAGTTAAATTGAATTGAATACTTAGTATTAAACCGAATTCTAAAAAAAAACAACTGAGCAATTGCAACACGCACCTCACTCACCCACTCCCGATTTGTGAATGTTCACTGAGCTGTCATGTTAAAATCTCCGTTCAGCAGCTTAGGACGTCCCCCCCGATGTGAAAAGTGCTATACAAATGTAATTTTGTTGTTGTTGTTGTTCTTATCTTTTTTTAAAAAAAAGTATGGCCTCATCGAGTTGGTTACAGCATTTCTGTGATGACAAGTTCCACCAAAATTGGCATTAGACACAAAAGTCAGTAAACTGCTTCTTTGTATTATTGAGTTGAATCCAGATTTGGAATGATTTTGCAAAGGTCAATTATTGCGGTAAACTCACGAATCAGAAGGTCTATGTATTTGGCAGGAGCATTGTTTTCTACTTTAAAATGATTCCTAAAAAATGGTTGTTTTAGTATTAATTCTTCCAGCATTGCCAATAACCCCAAAATGATACTCAAAATCTTGCATCTAATATTTTGATTGCTGAAATGCTGTACAGTGCACTTTGTTCCAGTAGAAGTCTGTGCCCTGCGATTCATTGTAATCGGTACCATTAACAATTAATGTTGGTTTCCCTGCCTTCAACAGAAAATGTATTTGGTTCACTCAGTTGAATTGTAAAGAAATGCAATTTTAAAACATGTCATCTTTAATTCATGCGCTCACTCAGTTCACTACGGGAACCATTACCAAATTCACCTGAAGTGGCCCACAATCACTCCACACAGCTTTTATAATGATACCCTCTGCTTTGCATTTACGGTTGAAAATCGCATGCGAATAATATCTTATAAAGACGTGCCTAAGAATAAGATTGACCTTAATATGATTCCCACAAATGCTGATATGTTGCACTGGCAGCAATTACCTTGTTGCGTATTTTGATATTATGTTGAATATTTTTCCTATTTTTCCATCAAATTCAGTCTTCTCTCTCCTATTCCATTCGAAGGGTGGTGAACTGTTGCAGTTTGGCACGTCCTCCCGACGTGAAAGACGCTACACAAATGTAATCCATTGTTGTTGTTGTACTGAAATATTCCCACAACCTTTGAGCTACTTCATATTGTCCAATGGTATATATTATACAACACAATTTTATTTATAAGCACCTTTCATGTTGGGAGGACGATCAAGGCATAATCGATATCAGCAGGATTAAGCTTGCACTCATCTTTGCAACTGGAAATTGTTTCTAAAATATGCTGTAGGATAAGATCCACAGGCTTAAACAGTTAATGAGCAGAATTCAAATTTATTAAATTACCATGATAAATAAGTGTAGCTACCAGGCTGTATCACTCAAATACTCTATGGAGTTGCTTAAAATGCTGCTCAGAACAGCAGCCCTTGTGTTCTGAGGCAGGATGATTTATGGAAGGAATTTCAAAATTCCAGTTAAAATCAGTAATATACTTCGAAAAGGTCTGAGTTTTCTATCAAACTGTATAGATTTTTTGTAAGAGAGAAATAGGGAACCATGATAAGTGTTGTACCATAATCTGCTACAGTGCCCACATCACGTTTATAGAAGTTTTATAACACAGATTCATGGTATGCATCACTCTACAAAACCATAATACAATACATCAAGTGTTATTACATACAGGATACAAAACTTGTATTTTAAAGCTAAACATTGAAATATTAATGAAACGTCATTGCATTATGTTTGAAAGACTTGCATGCTTGTTTCTGCCTTAATGCAATATGTTTTTTTTGTTTTGCACCAATTGAAGAAACTGGGGTACAAATCTGGTTTACAGTCAATGATTGAAGTGCAACCTGCGAAATGGTTTGAGGCAACTGGAAGAGGTAGCCTCACACCCCTTCATGTCCACAACGGGTATAACTGCAACTCGCACAGACATTTTTACAGCTTATTTTCAAGATTGGAAAGTTCACAGGGCACGCACAGACGTGTCATAGCCAGCAGGGATCCTTCTAGCTCAGCTCCTGTTAACCCTGCAAGCCTCAACCCTAATGGCAATAATGGTCTTTAGCTCGACAAGCAGTAGAAAGCTGAGTAGATTATGCTTTCTAAGGCAAACAATGCCATTTTTGGTGATTAAACTGAAGTAGGGAACCCAAGGGGCATTCTGAATTTCCCAAACCTGGGTGGTACCGACCTGCTTCTATTACTCTCAATAATTATGTGAGCGGGTAGAGAGTGATCATTCCATTCCAGACCCAGACAAATCTCTGTGTACATGACAAGTATATGCGGAGTTCTCAGTGTGGCACCCATTTCCCTGTCCCCCCACTCCCCCCGCCCCTAACGAATCCCTAACATTAAAGTCTCATTGGTCTCATTAAAGTTTCATCGAATGAATAAGCAAGACATGTATCCTGTGCTTTTTTTTCTCTCCCTAAAACTGTTTTGTGCCTAACAAACCCAAACTTTTGGAATAAACTTTTGGAATCATGTGAATTGATTGTTGGGTGACAAACAGAAACACAATAGCTGAGTCTGGACACAGAAGAGAATGCAAACCTTAACAATGAAACCTTCTGCAGTCTCCAAAACTAATTTACACAAGTGCAGCAGCCTGCAGTGACCCCAATCCAGTCTATGGCCCTGTGGAAGACCCACACAGCAGGCAGGTCACACAAAGTGAGTAAATATTGGAATACAAACCGTTGAAATATGCTGAGTTTGAATTCTTTAAAACATTATTTTTATTGTCGATTTCTGACTCACATTGTGGTGAAACCGCTTATTTTGATCCGCAAATTGCTTTTGCAACAATAACAACCGTTGCGTTGTATTTGGCATCGCGCCTTTCATCATCATAATAAAATCCTTGCATTTCATATAGCACTTTTCACTTCTTATCAACGTCTCACAGCGCTTCACAGAATATACTGGGAGGACGCCTCAATTGTAATATGTAACTCTGCAGGCAAAACAAGTGATGCTGAGCTAATCTGTAAAGTGTTGGTAGTTAAAAGTAGGATGCAGTATTTATTGTTTCACTTGCATCTGTACCCATACCAATTAAACCCACAAAGCACGTCTTCTTTTGGCAGGTGGAGAGTAGGATTGAAGACATTTTGCAATCATTCCACTGAAAGAAGAGACAGTGGAAATGTACAAGGTAATGCGATGACATGACGTGACAAATACAATGTAATTGTGAATTTGCTATTTTGTAAAAAAATACTTCCAGCAACTGAATTTCAGAAAAATACAACAAGCACAGTGGAAATACAAATCATCAGAACAGCTAATTATGCTACCTATTTTTATGATTTTGTAATGATAAATTAATGTCTATAAACATCACAAATATTGGTATTGCTCAGCCATTCATCTGCCATATGTGTCCTCAGGTTGTTTTGTGTCTTAATGAAGCGAATGACGCAATGTGAATGACTACCTGCCTTTATTGTCTCTGCGCATTAAAATACCTATTTTTAAATATCTCACAGCTCAGGCTATTCTTCTCAAGTGATCCACAAGTCAGCTGGGATGTATTTGCATTAGGATTTGCAGAAAACAGAGGAGCAGACTCCTTGGAATAGAGATGAGTTGCTAGTCTTATTTCACAGGCTACCTGAAGTTAATGGCATGAAGCCTGTGCCCATTTGAATAACTTTGGTAGATATGATCTTATTAAGATATTTTTGTGGTTTCCAGATACCTTTCAATGGACTGGAAGTTACATTTACTAGTAATGCATTCTAAGTAGACAGAGATATTTTATAAATACAGATTGCCTTAAGACTGGCACAACCTAATTAATTGCCGCTTTAAGAAAAGCAAACATGTTCATTTGAAGGAAGGCCGAATCCAGAAAAGGGACAGGTTTGTAGTTTTACGTGTTAGTCAGCAAAATCTGAGTGAATTCACAAATATGACTCCCAAGACCTACGGAAAGCAATACTCAATGTTCTGCCAATTAGAAAGTAGGAACACTGACTAATGAGCTAACAGAATAAAAGAAGGTTTACTTAAATCAGATTTAAGATTCCTTGTAGCTGAAGTTACGAGGAACAAAAAGTTCCTCATGAATTTTAAGCAGCATTCCAAAATAAAAACAGTGTACCCTCAAAAAATGTGAGGACGAATTATACAATAAAGCAGGACATAGAGCAATTTAGGGAGAATAGGACTCAATTTATGACAATCTTCTGAATTTTCATTGTCTGAAAAATGCACTGACAAACAAAGAATAAATAGGAGACTCATGAATTGGAATGGCACTTCAGGGCAATGTGGGGAGGATGGGGGGTGGGAGTGCTGCATTGTTGCAGTCGCTGCTCTTCGGATAAGAAGTTAACCCATTGGATGTTAAAGAATCCATGACGCAAGTTTTTCCTCTTGCCATGACCAATGATCCTCCAGATAAAAGAAATTATGGATCAATTTTAGATCAACTAAATGACTTGAATTTATTGAAACAATTGCAGTTCCAAATTATACGTCAGTGCATCAAGCACAGTACAGTATATAACTGCTGATATCTCTACTGTTGTAGGAATGAGTGATAAGACAATGATTGATATCATTAATCATTCTAATGATCACTGAATCAGCAGAATACTCCTGGTTAAGAAATTGACAGTCAAAAATAGGATTAAACTTCCTCTGGTTGAAATTACCACATTGCTCATCATTTATGTAAATGCAATATCCAGCTCACAAAAGGTGCAATCATGTCAACCAAGCTTTAAGACAAAACCTTGTAGTTATTACTCATGTTAACTCTTTGACAACATGTATAATTGACCAAAGAGTCCATAGACAAAATAAATAACCGTGTTCTATTGCCTATAGTCACCCCGTGAAACGGGGCAATCAATCAGTAAATATGCTAGTAGCATTAGTTGTGGTATAATTAATAATATGATTCATGTTATGAGTAATAGTCTCAGTAACATGACTGGCAAAACACTCAGAGCCCTTTGGAAATGGTCTTGCAACAAATTAGCAGTGAAGGAAAGACTGCAGTCAGTGTCAAGGGAGTAGGAATACTCGATTCATATAGAAATAAAAGCTCTTTCTCACTAATTGTATCATAAACCATCTCTACATAGTAGAGTTTGAGGGCTCCAGCTACCACTTATACTTTATAAATGTGGTTCAACAAGTACTGCACTCCCTGACACGATAAATTTTAGTACACTATTAATAGGTTATTGATTAGTGCAACATTTTGTAACTGAGGATGATTTATGTTTCCCATGACCGATCATGGTGATGTGGCACGGCAATATACTTCTCGTCACAAAGTGCTGTAATCATGAAAAACCTTTCACTTGCACACCTGGTAAAATCTGTTACTGTCTGTTCCTGCGGAATTTAAGGTAGTTTTGATCTCAGGACTAGCGTTGGCTGCAATTTCAATCGACATTCCCAGAACTGTCAACCCTCAGCGGGTTGTACGAATCTGGAATGCCTTGCCTGAAAAAGTGGTGGAGGCAGATTCCATAGCAGCTTTTTAAAAAAGAACTAGGTCTTAATTTAGGAAGAGCAGGTCTGTTAGGTTATGGGGAGAAAGCTGGGCAGTGGGATTAAGTTGCTCTGTTGAAAGAGCCAGCACAGACTAGATGGGCCAAATGGCCTCCTTTTGTGCCATATAATTCTATGATTCTAACTAATTTCTCTGATAAACGCAAAAGGTTTGGCCCCCCTTCCTTTGGTTGGCTTCTAAAATATAGACAGACAAATCTCAAACTCTGTGCCAATTAATTCATACGGTGGCCACTATTTTAAACAAAAATGTTGAACAAGGTCATTTGAACTGTTGTGTTGGTGTCATAATAGGTTCCATGTCACATGAAGCAGCATCATTACTAATTGATCAATGAATTATCTGCAAACCATTTAACAGAGCATTACAAGTAACATATTGAACAATGCAGTTGCAAAACTACGTGATGTTTTTAATGTGGAAATTCTATCAAGTCTGCAGAGCTTTCTCTCATTCTGAACCTTCCCAGACTTTTCGATTGAACAGGGAACCCAATGCAGCAAAAAATATAACTACACTCAATGGCAATAGCCCATTACTTTATTCAAAATATAAAATGAAAGTACAGTACTTAGAAAATATTTCGTGCAGCTCACTTATTTTTCAATCTGCTTTCTAATTTAGTAATTCAATACAGTAAGGTAAAACTTCTTGGTGAAACAGTTTTCTATGTTGTCAACCAATTTAGAGTACAAATAACTGTTGAGAGACTGTAAAACCCAACAGAGCAATGAAAGCAACAGTGCATTCAGTTTAATGACCTTGCTGAGACATACAAATAGCGTTTACTATGATTTGATATGAAGACTGACAATTGGCAGTGTTGCGTTTTCTCGTTCGTCAGTAACTATACAATGACATGGAAATAATTACGGGACAAAAATCAAAAGATAGTTATGTTTCACTATTAACCTTAAAAGATGGGCATTTAACAAACGTTTATTATACATATTTTTTTAAAATCTGATTAAAAATGTTGAGTTGATACCGTATTGGGTTGAATTTATTGATCATGCTGCTTTGTAAAAGTTGAAATTTAAGTTTGGAATTTAATTTAAGGAACACAGTGTGCCTGACAGTTTAATGTGCCTCAGCAAGACATCACTTTATGAAATGGTTTACAAGAATCCTATTGTTTATCATGGGAACAGGTTGTCATGCATATTAATGAGGTCCAGGTGTTTATATCATGCTGTTTCTATTCTTGGCAATAATTCTTCTCCTCCTAATACTCCTTGTTCTAGTATTTGTGATAATTATCTCTAAACAATTATAGGACACTTGAAAAAGATTATCGCAAAAATAAACACTAGGTATTTTTCATATGGTCCCACTATTAGCCTTGCAGGTTTTCAAAACGTTTAATCTCTTTCACTTCATGTGAAATAAACTCATGAACTGGCTTAAAGAGATGCGGTATCGCAGGGAGCAAATAATCCCATATAACTGAAAGGATGTGTTTTTGCAGTGTGTGCACATTTGATTGCGGTTTTTTGGGGGTGATTGCTGTGAAGCTATTTTAGAAATAGAACTACAAATCAATAGTTACATTGTGTACTTGTTAAGCTATCATGTCTGCATCCTGCATCATGAGATCACCAAGCCAAGAAAAGAAAATCAAGTGATGCAAATGATTGTGTGAAACCACAGTTGTCCCATTCTGAAACAATTTGTCTCATAATGTCCTCCAGAACCTATTATAATGCATCCCTATGTGCGCTCCTATTGACGAGTCAAACAATGGGAGCAGAAGTAGGTATTAAAAATAAATCTTGCCCAAGGCAGGATGACTTTGGCGACTGCACTGATGCTCCCGGGAAGAAATTGCAGTCGTGGCTCTTTGTTTCATTTTACAGTACAATAAAATAGATCTGATTTTCGTTTTTTTTCAATGGTAATCTCATGCAAACTAACATGCACTCACACTGTGTTGAACAAAAGTCAGGTGGTAAAAATACCACAAATGTTTGCAGCACCTCGGGAGTGCGGACAGATTCTTGTAGAACCCTGAGACTATCTTGTGACGATTCCGCTTTGCGTTCTTTTGCTGAAGGATTGTTTCTGCTCTAGTGTTGTTGGCCTGATTTGAGTTATCCAGATCAGGTTTGTTTTGCATTCCTTGCCGCCCATCTCAACTCAGAATCTATCGGCACTTTGTTCTGCTAATTATTATTGACAATCTGGTCAGCACATCGTTTGCCAGGGCTTTCTGCTACTTTTCAGCAAACATTAATATCTGACTAGTTTGTGAAATTCTCCTCTGAATGGCCTGAAGCTTGTAGAGTCTTCCTGTTTTAAACTAAGAGAAAATAGCAGAAATGTCACTCCAGTGACTTTCAGTATCAAAAGGATCGAGTTTTTAAACTCGTATCATACTTAACTGTGATTATTGGAGCTATTATATAACTGAGTGTCTTTGTCACCAGAATATTTTTGTATTGGGTTGGTCAGTGAATCAGACGAAGACAGCCAAGGATTGACAAACATGTCCATTTGCTGGTTGACTATGCAAAACTAACTTGATGCATACTTATAAAACTAAAGTGCTCTTTTTTTGCACATTGGTTGGGATCCCAGACAGGTTCATAGATGCAAAAATTACTCATGTTTCCTAAACTACCAATCTAAAATTCTACACTAAGTTTGTAAAACTGTAACCTCTTTTGTGTTGGAAACCTAACAGGAGACATTAATTTTCTTCACGTAAACATTATGCAACAAACCTTCAATCAAATGCACGCACCCTGCAAAAACATCATAGTACTGTAAGAGTTACATTTTAAATATATATAGTGATTTATAACTGAGAAGAGGATAAACCATCACAACCTGAAGCTGAATTACATTGATGGAATGCTTACTTAGTTAAGCTGCCTTAGATGTTAGGGGTATATAAATTCCCACCTCTCTGTTCAGTCTCCAGTTATTTAGAAATGTATGTTATTTATAGCGGCATAGTAAAATCAAAATTTCTGTTACATTTTTCTGAGTTGTCTCATCATCCACATTTTAATAAACCTCTGTCTTCCTCCCCCTCACTTGTCAAGTTCAAATAAATCTATATATTATTTTTAAAGTAATATTTGAACCAGAGAGGTATCCATTGTTAATAATATCCGTTTCATTAATAATATTGTTACAAGTAGAGTTGACAGTAGCTGAAGTAATTATTTTTTGATCGCACACTCGACAGGATGCTTTGTTTCTTCGCTGCATTTTTTAAAGAAATAAACTGACAGCTGCAGTAAGTGTAGTATCTTTTTATTATTGTTAAATGTGTGTACTTTGTGACATTGTGACTGGAGAACTACAGTGAAATAATCTACAGTTAATTCCAGAGAAAATTGTATGTCTTAGATACTTCTGCGAGGTGGGTTCAACACAAGTAAATCAACCCATTGTCTTTCAGTAAAATGTGTGTTCCTGTCAAAAGTCAAATGATAAGCCATCGCAGCAGATGGGAAACAGTTTTCATGTTAAACTCTCTGAATAAACTACCATAACTTAAAAGGCATCGTATTATTTAACACTTCCAAGCACAAATTGTCCATGTTAAAAAAAGTGTTTATTTATCAAAAAAAAGGGCCTAATGCAAATGTAAAGATTCTTATGGTTATTTCTAGAAATGTAAATTTCTCCCAAATGAAATGAATCCTGTTATATTTTACTCTAGCTGAGGTGAGTTTACCAGTCCTTGCTAACCTATATCAATAATGGATGGCTTAATGGATCTAAACTGCCACTGTATAACATGGCAACTGTTCCTAGGCAAGTGGAGGAGAGCCAGGTTGGATTACAAACTATATCATAAATAAGAGTCAGAACCAGTTGTGACAAACAAATAAAGCTTAATTGTTCACAAGGCAACAATTACTTCCCATTTGAACGTGTCCCACTGCAATTGTAACCAATTGTACAGGCAGATGTATACGAAAGCTCAAGAATGCAACTTCTCCTCAAATAGCCAGGTACATGCAATAATCTTCAAATGATTGCTACTCCTAGCCTGCTGTGGAGTACGAGTCTGCCTTGTCAGTTTTCCCCCCAGAAGTTTGAAGATACCTCCAATCCATTCCGTTTGTACGTAAGTCATAGCCTACAAAATAATAAAAAAATAAATGAATGGATTCTGTGTGGCACTGTAGGTTATAGATATCTCTGTTGGGTCTTCGGTTTGAATCCTGCTCAGACTGATAGGATGAGTAGTTCTCTTCTGAGTCTTGTAGCACATTAATTGGAGCAGTCACCTCGCAAGCAAGAGGTCCTGGGTTTGATTCCCGAGCAGGGTGAAACGTTAGGCACGTTTCCTCACTCCACACGCCTCTGTTTACCTAGAAGTCAGTGGTTAAGGAGCTATATTGAATGCAAGGATTATTATTATTAGTAGTAGTATTACAGTGAATACCTTGGTATCAAACCATAACCGTTATGATGACATGATATATCATAAATAGCTGAATATATTTGTCCACTTCCTTGTTGCAGTTGAGTTGATGCAGCTCTGTGATGTTGTACATCTGTGAATTGAATTAATCATAGACTAGTTCAAGTGGATTTTGCTAAATGTTTGGAGAACTATTTTTCACATGTTACTGTATTGGCAAAAGATGTGTGTGGTACAAGCACTTCTCATCTTTGTGCCTACATGAAAAAGCGAAGCCACTATATCGGTTAACTATGACAAGTCTGAGACATGGCTGCTGTTAGGTTTCCATTCGCAAACAAGGATGAATTCTAGTGCAACTGGCTGCTGTAGATCATTTACTTTACTGCTAATTAACTGACAGGCCGCTGTTTCTTTTGCTAAAAGCTTGCTCTTTGGTAATGGCTGGTGAGTGTAAGGACTTTGCTGGTTATCATATACCTCACAGCAGTCACAATCACTGATGAGCTTTGTGTAAGCAGACAGCAGCAGGAGGCTTATCATACAATGTTACATTTTATACATGAGTTTGTATTAATAACATGTACAATAAACTTGCTTAATGTGCTTTAGTACCGTTTTTTTTGCTGCAAGTGTATCCAATTGTGCTTTATCATATGGCTAATTGTCCTTAAGATCATTAAAAGAATGTAGACCAACATTGTTTTAAAAAGAGTTAAGCATGTTTATGCTTTAGTATAATTACATCTGTTAAGTGAGTGCAAAGTTTTTTTTATGTAATAAAAATAGATCAGAGTTTGGGTGGATGGAATAAATATTATCCCAGAGAGGATATGCTGGCCTGATGAACCAATGTGGGAATTTGTCCAAGCTGATAAAAATCTGTAATAAAGTATGAATGCCATTAATTAAATTAAAATGAGAACCTCATATTTTGTGGCATAATTCAATATCATCAAGTTTCGATTTTGGCGATACTTTATGATTCAGGAACTGTAAATGTTACTTGTGGAATTGTTATTGTAGGAGAGGGAAGAAAATACACCAAATCGGAACAATGTTCACCTTTTTTGGAATTTGACCGTAAATTACTTTCTCTTTCTGTTGATCTCACATCAAGCCAAACACTTGGGGATGGCTATATTATATTAAATATAAGGATTATCAACGCCTTGGGATGTCCTCTTGACGTGAAAGGCGCTCTACATATGTAATTTTGTTCTGTTGTTATTATATTCTTGAAGATAAACAAACATCTGAGTTTAATTTAGGAGTATTGCGATGTTGGTTCCTCCTGAACAGACATTATAAGAAAAAAATCAAATGTAAATACCAAATCTAAAGTACTTTGTTTATTCCCACTTTGAATTTAGATGTTAGGTTTCATGAGATAGTTTTGTCAACTGAAATACAATAACACATAGACACAAAGGGATCGAGGATTATAATGATGTTATTCTTTGCAACAGCACTTTAAATTCTCAACAGTAAATCCACCTTTTTCAGGCGATGTCTCTTCTATTAGTAAGTGAGCTACTTTAAGGAAATGTGCTTAATGGAATTCATAGGTTTGGATGAAAAAGCTCCTTTGGCCCATTTGCCATCTTCCTTCAATCCTTCTATAATACCTACCCTATGTTCTTCCCATTGCAGCATCAAGTTTTTTTTTAAAAAAAATCCAGTGTCCTGGCCTCAAATACCTTTCCCAGTAACCTATTCCATTTGTTAATTATCCCTCTGGCTAAAGAAATGCTTCCTTGCATCTGTCCTGAAATAGGCATTGCAGCTCTAAATCTCTTATTCTGTTGTCTCAGTACATCCAAAAGTATTGTTCTCAAGTTACTCTTTTGATCCAATTCCCATCTTATAACTTTAAAGCAATACCCATTAGCATTCCTTTCATATATGCGTATTATAATTTATGTTTTCATACATCTGAAGTAACCATCCCGGGGGTATGAAAAACACATTTTTATATCCACAATTGTAATTGTGTGTCTATACCTGCAGGAAATTCAGCCTTTCACAATGATATTCTGTGGTTCTGCAGCATTAATCTTCAGATGCATTGAACATTTATGTTATGTAATTTGTTTTAACAACGCATGTCAACAAGCCCCAATAGTCCTACATATGTCCTTACGAGATTTTAATAATCTTCTAGGGATTAACAAACCATATGGAAAGGGTGGCTGGGTTTGGCATGGATTTATAGCAAGTCAATATTATTGAAGCTGAGAAGATTTAGTTTCATCGAACCCTTGTTTAAATACCTTGATCTCTGAAATAGCTCCCTCAAAAGCATTCAACAAATACATCATAGTGCCAATCGGACCGATGTCAAACAACAGAAAGCAGAATTCTTTCTGATATAAATATCTGATTCAATCTCAGTCAATACTTTTAACTTAAATTGCCTAAACATATCAAGTAACATGTGTTTAACAGGATGAGACAAATTGCAAATATTTCTTTGATAAGTTGCATATTGTATGGCAGCATGGTAGAGACAGGATTCAACAAAAAGGAAATTGAATGAGAATTTTTTTTCCTGATAACTGGGAGTACATGGAGCTTTAGAGATGGAGAAATAACTATGTTGCTTCCAGATCTTTGCCTATCACATTCTGGTTTCTACAAAATGAACAGAAGGATGACATATCCTTGTTTTTCTTTTCCTTGCTCACTTTTGGAAAGCGTTTGGGCTCTACTCAACATCTCCCACAACAATGGGTTGAGATCAATATTGTGTTTGTGCATAAGCTTTCTTTCCACAGGTATATTGTATTTGGTAAAAGCTTCACTGAGTATTTATTTAAATGTAACAATTAAAAAAAAAAAAACGCTTGTTAGTTTGGTCATAAACAGCGAAGGAGGTGAGTAACGCTCTGGAGTAGACAATCTTCAGAGGGATTACCTTGGCTCACCTCACCTACACTGCAGCAAAATGGATTATTATACGTCTCTACAGAGGAGCCTGGTAAATGATGATATCTATCAAACTAATTAAAACTTCGGTCGCATCTGCAAGGGCTTTGCCCTTAGACAACCCCGCTCCTTTAACTCGTATATCAGACAAGTCACACTGTAATGTGCTCACGGTGAACACATTGCTTCCAAATGTTACATTCGTTCAGTTCTGTGACCTATAAAACACCTCACTTTACAAATCTTCTCCAATGCCATGAAACAGCTGAAATATATTTTTTTAAATGTTGACTTTTGGAAGTTGAGGTCAGTTTCACACAACATAATATGATAATGAATGAGTTCTGCTATAATTAGGAATATCAATAGGTTTAATATGCCTTACACAAATTCAGCAATATAATTTAAAAAAACTAGATTGTTATAACATTATTAAAAATGCAGTGGAAATTTGGCATGCAGACAGATTAAAGTATGAGTCAAACAGACTTTGCTAATAGTACTTTTCAAGTCTATCACAGTCTGATAACATATTAATTTTTAAATTCAAAGCTGATTAATTGAAATAATCATCCTAAATAATTCAGCAGTTTTCTCAAATACTGGCAGTGCACTCCAATTAAAGTTCAGAATCAATCTTGTAACTAGAGGTTCAGCATTAAAAACTATCAACACTAACAGAAATGTTTTGATGATCACATAAAGTGACAATAATTAAACATTGAATGACTACATGCCTGCAATTTTACTCAGTTTCCTTAAAAATTAAGAACTAAAATTAAGACATTCCAAATTCATTCCTCATTTGGAACGAGCTTTTCTGCAGTTCTTGATACGAAACCAGCTTCCAAATTAAAACTAAAATTCATCCCAATTCTTCAAAAAGCGCCATATCAAATGCAAGGATTATTATAATAATAATAATCCTTGCATTTGATGTAGCGCTTTCCACATCTTATTAACGTCCTAAAGCGCTTCACAAAATATACTGTAAAGTGAATTGACTGTATATATTTGTGGGCGAATCGCGGCAGCCAATTGCGCACCGCAGTGTCCCACACTCAGTCATGGATGGAAATGACCAATTTTATTATTGTGGTTTTTTGGAGTGTGGAGTAAGGAAACTTGCCCAAGGTTTCGCCCTGACCTGCCTGGATTCGAACACAGATCTCCCCAGCTTGTAAGACAAGTGCTCTAACCACTGAGCCATAGGAGCTCCACAATTATTATTATGCAGCCATGGTCAGCAAGAACTTCAGGCCTGTTGTACAAAAGTATTGTTTACTTTTGTGCATCCATCCAACAAACCAACTAATTTTTGTAAACTGATTTAATCCTGTACTATTTTACAGCTAACTTTAAAATCTTATCATTAATTAATATTATGTTAGAGACTTTTTGACATGACAAGGTGTTATAAAATTGTATGTTCGTTCTGATTACATTTGAAATTAATACACTAAATCTGCAGAGGATCTCGTTGGCACACTTTTTTTTGTGAATTTCAAAACTCATGAATAAAAAGCTACCTTGAGCATATTGCCATGATCTTTAATTTAGTATTTATCGCAAGAGTGAAAAAGGCAATGGTTTAATCAAAGAGATACCTTAGTTTGATTTTATAACTTCATGGTTTGATAAAGATGTACAATTAACTGATAAAGATCACCTTGTAAAATTTTCGCACAGTTTGCAAGCTTATCAATAGATCATTAAAAATAATTCTGCATTTTGCCTCCAAGTTGTTGCCATTGATAACTGATGTATTATTGTTGGGAATTACTGAGCCTTGTACTATTTGCTTTGTCTGATCAAGCGTCCCCCTGAGACCCTCACAAAGGCCCTCTCATCTTCAGACATCCTATCCCTCTGGCCTTCCACCCGCAGAGATCCTGAGGCAGCCGTCTAGCTGCTCCATGATCGCCTCTCCTCCACCTTCAACTCTCTCGTCCCCCTGAAATTCAGGACCATCTCCAAACCTCTCCGCTGCCTTTGACACAGTCGATCATATCATCCTCCTTCACCACCCGTCCTCCGTCATCCACCTTAGTGGGAACGCACACGCCTGGTTCGAATCCTACCTCACAAACGCCAGCAGTACATCTCATTTAACGGCTTTTCCTCTTGCTTTCACCCAGTTACCTGCGGGTACCCCAAAGATCCATCCTTGACCCCCTCCTCTTCCTAATCTACACGTTCCCTCTTGGTGCTGTCATCCGTAGACATGCGGCACACTTCCAATGTATGCATGCGGATGACACCCAACTCTACTTTTCCACCTCAATTTGCAACCCCCAGTCCCCTGATGTTCTATCAGCCTGCCTGTCAGACATCAAGAGCTGGATGAGTGCAAATTTCCTTCAACTCAATTTTGACAAGACAACAGCCAAACTCTTTGGCTCCCGTCGACATCTTCAATCCCACAGCTCTCACCTCCTCGACCTACCCGACCTAGCCCTAAAACTCTCTGAACCTGTATGCAACTTATGCGTCAGGTTCAACCCCCAATTATTCTTCCTCCCCCACATCCAATCCCTCACCTGCACTGCTTTCTTCCATTTCCAATGCATCGCCTGTCTCTGCCAATATCTCACCCTAAAAGCCGTCGAAACACTGGTTCATGCCTTTGTCATCTTTTGGCTGGACTATTTTGGTCACCTTTTTCCCCGTCTCCCTCGCTCGGCCCCGGGATCCGTTATTGTGAAGTGCTCTGACACGCCGTCTGGCAAGGAGGGCGCTGTATCAATCCAAGTTGTTGTTGTCATTATTGTTGTCGTTGAGCTCAGTGTGGGGCGGACATTTCCTGGAATCTTTGCAGGCAAACCTTTCTCAAAATTTGCAGCATCTTCAGGGAATATTAGCCACGGTTTATCAGCAGGGTACCTGTTTGAAGTCAGCATTTGCTCAAATGTAACAATATTCACCAATGATTTCCTTTGTTATAAATGTCCAGGAATTCTTGAAGCAATTTTTGTAATGCATGTACTGCCGGCAGGACTGCCTGGGCTGCAAAATATGCTTTTGGAAATCGAGGGTTCATTATCATAACTGATCGGAGAAATATAAAGAGATTGCATTCATTATTATTTCATTTATTGGGTGGGGTACCAATTCAAATTGCAGTTTGCCATTATTTGCATATTGCTGGCGAAACGAGTGCGAGTAACAGTGCATTACTAGGCCGCTGTGCCTTAAGAAAACCCAATCATTGCAATGCAAACACGGCATTATTAAATCAATATGAATTGTTGATCCACTGGGACATGATGAATGCATTATTGATGTATTCCACTGTGCTGGCCCAACTCAACCACTGAATGTTCATTCCACAGTTAATAAATAAAGCCCCTGCCTACATTACATAACAGCTGTTCGCAGGTAAACAGCAAGTCGAAGGGTTCCCATACACGTAAGGAGGAATGAGTACGTGTTCTGTGTCTGCACCAAAAATGCGGCCACAAGGGATGAATTCATGTGTTTGAGTTTGCCCAGCAATTTCTCCAATGCTTCCTAGAACCCTCAACTGAAATCACCAGGAAATGTATTTGTCTATAAATGCTTATGGAGGTATTTATTGGTTCTCTGCTGAGAGGTTGCCTCACAATATCGTTCGGACGGTCCACAGGAGTGTTTCAGAGACCATGTACTGTATAATGTTATTCAAGAGATGAACATACTCATGATTGTGTAATCACATTAAAAGTTATCCAGTGTTTGGTGCTAGTTAGTGAATCACAGAGATGCCCTCAGCATCCTTCAAGTAGTTGGAAGCAGAGTGTATCAATCTGTTTTCCCTTTCCTAATTGCTCTCCTGCTGGAAGCAATATAAAAAGGACATATCATAAGATGCTACTATGCAATATTAATCCCTATTCCAGTATATGATATGATAATCATTGGTTAATCTCTATAATGTTGTTATACTGACATATTTAAAGCATTAGCGGGCATAACGTCGGTTATTTTTAGTAGCAACATTAGCTGATCCATTTTAAAGAAAGAAGGTTCAGTTTCCTTAATTCAGATACTTTATAAAATAATTTACAACATGTTACAAGAAATAGATTCTTTTTCAAAAGTGATGGATTTTTTGAAGTATTGCGGAGATCAGTTTATGTACAAGCCATCAGTTATACAAACCAAATACCTGTCAGGGGTGAGTAGACGAATACAAATTTCAAAGATATTTGTCTTTTTATTGATCAACCTCAAAATGGTTCGATAGCAAGTTTTTCTTTACAGTCTTTATTTTTGAACACACTAGATAGCCCTATGTGAACTCAGTATTGAACTATGCCTTTTAAGCAGTAATGGCAGCTTCTTTCTCATTCTGTATAATCTATCTTTTATTTATCGGGTAATATTAAAGAGCCCTGGCATGCCGTGCATTTAGAAAGGCAAGACCTAATGTACCTGTGGTGTTTCAAGTTAAAATTAATGGTACAGTTAAGGGTTTTCTTGAGGTAGTTCCAAAGATGTGTCTTTTATTGTGCTAATGAAATATGTATGTTTTAATTGCGCTTGTAAATTTTCAGATAAAAAAAGACCATTTAGTCCATCAAATCTACTCCTTCCACCCAACGTATAAACCTACTCTCTCTCCTGAGAAAATTTCTGCCTATATATCCTTTATCCCCCAAAGTAAGTGAGCAAAATGTTTTGAACATTTAAATAAATATTCAAAATAAAGACATAAAATAAGATATAATTTGTATTTCACGGTTTATTACATTGAACATATACCATCTATATTGAACACCATTGTTCCGCTCGGGTCCCAACCAGACTGTTCAGCGCTTTGGGACGTCCTCCCGACGTGAAAGGCGCTATATAAGTGCAATTTTGTTGTTGTTGTTGTTGTCAATCAAAATGATAAAGTTGAAAGTGAAATTTTTCAATCTTATTGGAAAGCTATGACTGTCAACAATCATGTGGCCATTTTTTTGTTCATACAGAATTTGTTTTGCTGAAGCAGTATAACTCTGCGCAAAACTTGTTGT
Organism: Hydrolagus colliei; assembly: GCA_035084275.1. NCBI lineage: Eukaryota > Metazoa > Chordata > Chondrichthyes > Chimaeriformes > Chimaeridae > Hydrolagus > Hydrolagus colliei. The sequence goes on from CM068754.1 coordinate 14,239,824, forward strand.
GGAGCCATTGGAATTCTATTTGAGTTGACTTTTCCACTGACAAGCTTTGTTAGAATTTCCTGAATAATTCATTCTGCAGCATAATGATTATTCCACACTGGGAAAGCTGTGATGCCTGAGCTGACAATATTGGTGTTTATCGAGCAATTGAAGTCAAAAGCGTCAAAAGACAATGCCAAAAAAGTACCGATGAATAAGCATTCTGTACTTTTTATTTGGAACATAATGTAATATACATATTGACCAGAGTGAAGGGTCCCACTGCAATTTTATGAGCTGTTACGAGTGTTTTATAATCTGCAATCTGCGACACAATGGTTTACTATCAAGTGATAAACATTACTTCTATTATGCCTTTCGATTAAAAGGTAAAGTGAAAAACATTGACAAATGTTACTGAAGACAAATAGCACACTGATTTTGGGGGAAATCCCAGTCAGTGTTCAGAACGTAATAAAAATAATAATCATTGTATTTGATATAGTGCTTTTCACACCTTATCAAAGTATTAGAAAGGTATGGAACTAAACTATTCACAATCTGCACTATAATCACCTCTGCCCAAGCCTCCGAGGGACAGGTTTATTTTCTCCAGCTTTGCTTCCTTCCTCTTCACCAGCAAGAAGAAAGAAACCTACAAAGTAGCTGTCCAAGCTTACTTACATCTTGCATTATTCATCGATGGCCAACTACTTCTGGACAGTGGTTAACATTGTCTCACAGGCTTTGGTGCTGATACATATTCAACAGGATATACAGTATGAACCGCAGGAGACATATGACACACATTTTCTTCTTCTGCTAACCTGATTTCCGTCTGCCAGTAGTGGTGAAACAAAACTATATCGCCAGGAATGCAATGATGCCCCCATGTACTCCTTGGGCAGCTCATTTGCATGCATCAATGGTGACTGAATGCCACACATGATGTACTACTAATAATAATAATCATCCTTGCATTCAATATAGTGCTTTTCACGTCTTCCAGCCGTCTCAAGGCGCTTCACAGAATATACTGTAAAGGAACTTTATATTTGTGGTTGAAACACGGCAGCCAATTGCGCATGGCAGTGTCCCACAAACAGTCGTGGATTGAAGTGACCAAATTATCATTGCTTGTTTTGAGGGATTATTATCAGGCATGTGGAGGAAGGAAACTTGTCCAAGGTTTTACCCTGCCGGTAATCGAACCTGAGTCTCTTGCTTGCAAGGTGAGTGCTCCAACTACTGAGCTACAGGGCTTCATATTATATGTTAAGTCTCGGGGTTAGCTTTTGTTATATTATTGATGTAACAACTGAGTGAATTTTGACTATTACAATGCCTGCCACGATGTTATGAGGAAACATCCATAGCCAGATACTCTGGAGGCTTGTCACTGATATAGAAGCAGTGCATTACAGTCTGCAAAGTCTGTCTTAAGACCCCTTTCCATAATACACTGATCAACGTCTTTTCTCCCCCATCACCATCCCCACTTTGTAATGGGTTGTAATGCATCCTCCCATCATAAAGGGTACCACTATACTGTGCCACAAATATTTTAATCTCACTTTCTTGAGTTAGCATGCAATGAGATTGAAATAGGTAAATTATTATTGCAAACTACTGTAAATGTTGAAATCTTATTCAAATCATGTTTTCCCACTATTCATGTAGGTAAAAATGTAATGTTTTGAAATAATTGATTTATCCAGTGTATTTATATATAAAATAATAATAGTAGAAAAATGTGTTACAATTATGCATTGCTGCAAGTAAATGATTAGTCTGCGTTTGTTGAAAGAATGTTGCATCACACTTGCATTTTTGCTGTCTGTGTATCTGTTTGATCCTAATAGCTACAGTGGAAAGAAAGTATGGCTTATTAAGTTGCATTCTGTTTGATCTATCTACAGTCTCAACAGATTTGAATTGCAATTTGTTTTGAACAACAAAGAGCAGAAGATAAATACACAGGTAGCAGAGAACCATAGCAGCTGGTATATTCTATTTCAGACACTAGGATAAATCAGAGAAGAAATAGTTGTAATAAAATATCATTTTCACACATTAGCCAAGGGCATAGGATATCCAAATGTATGTATATTTCATAAACTGGGTTATTAATTTTTATTCCTCAATTTAATTAATTTTTAACTTAAAAAAACACCAAAAGATTTCATCTCATCCATCACACACTCTATGCACCCTTGATTAAATGAATAGAACTGTTCATCACAGAGGGGACACGTATTCTGAAAAAAGGATAAGTCGTTTAGTTACAGGAGAATGCAGGCTTGTGTAATATAAAAATTAAAAAATTAAATCCAATAAAATTTTGAGAAGGATAAAAAATCCTAGATGGGTGTGAGGGCCTTAGGAGGAGTGAGAGCTATAAGGAGTATAATCCCTGGCATGGACTAGTTTGAGAGAGACATGTTTCCATGGCGTATCACTCTATCTATCTCTATACATCTGGTCAGTACTACATCTTTTGCCGATAGGATTTCTCCATTGTAATAGCCAACGGTGCTATGCAGAACTCTGACTAGAATTTCAACCCATTGTTAAAGTATCTTATTAGCCCTTTGCCAAACATCCAGGCTCTTCATTTCCTGTAAATGTAAGGGAGGGAGAGATCTACTTATAAATATTATTCAGTTGTGCAGCAGTTCTGCTTATGTTGTTTCCTTTAAATTGGAACATAGTACAGTATATGATATGTTCATATTTTTATGTCATATTTTGTGTGAATTGCAGTTAGGTTTTTAATTCTTTGTTATCATATATTTGACCAAATCCACCATGATTTTCATTCTCTTCTCACATCCTCATTTTTACAGTCATACACCTTTCGCATTTCACAAAACATTACTGTCCTTGTGTTCTGTCTTTCAGCTTTACAATTGTTCCTTCTGTTTCATATTTAGGCCTTTCTCATACAATACCGTTGGCCCAAACCTGCATGGAAATAATTATCATCAACTATTTGCTGCACAGAAGATCATTCGATCTATTGTTCTAATAACTCTTTTCCAACTCTTAATTTCAACACAGTCAGCACTATCTGTAATGTAAGTCACTCGAGCACCCTCCAAATGTTCAGCCACTTGTTTGCAACAGTTATCCTTGAATTGCAGGCTTCTCTTCACTCAGTGGTGCAATAATTAGTTCTGGTTTAATTTTGTCGTAACATATTGTCTAGAAGTGAGTAATGTTTTCACTGAAGTGCGTCACTATTTTAAATCTGTTCCACGGTTGAAATAGCTTTGGTGATTCAGTGTTATTCCCATTGCTTGTTGCCTGTTTTGCTCAGCACAACACATATATCACAAGTTACTGGGTGGTGGGCAATCAAACTGAAAATCATCAGTAGGTTGAATATGACAGGAGTAATCACTTAACCCATTGCATCGAAGAAAAGTATCATGTGCCTGATAAGTCACATACCTATACTGATAAGTATCATGTGCGTGATCAGGTGGAACTATTTGAAAATAGATGGGATTTTCCCCCCAGTGACGAGGCCAATTTTATTTGGGAGGGGTATGACGACAAAATAAAAATATATGTCAATCACGTCAGAATTATTTGTGAGACATCGCCTTGCGCACAATGAATTCCATGTTCACCAACAAAACACGCAGTCTCTACTCTTGATAATAAATCCAGTAAAACGTTTTTGACACATCTTCCTGATGTGAAAAGCCTAATCTCAAGTGTAAGGATTATTGTTAAATTAACCACCGACTTTACTTTGCTGCCTTCTGTGACGCCGTCATCTGATGCCATCCTATAACATCGGGGACCGACAGACGTGAGAAACGTAAAAAAGCAACATAAGGTATTAAAACAAATGAATTCTTCAATTCTTAATTGATTTTATTGCTGCATGGTGCATTTGCTGTTCCAGTAAATCACTGGAGGTTTTAAGAAGTGCTGAGCACAGAGCAAAACAAATCTGTGATGGAACTCGCAAATAAATAGATGGGGATCAATCTGGAGCCAATATCTTTAAGTTGTTGATGTCTTTATTTGTATTCAATTTAGAAGGTTAGGTTTACATAGAAGGAAAGAAGAGAAAATGTTAACTTTCTGTTAAACAGATTGTATCATTGTTGCACCAACCAATCTATGAGCAGGACAATTCAGATAAATGTTTTTTATTACCGTACCTTACTCTGGGTTAATACTGAACTTCCCTTTTGGTCAAATATGAGTCATTGGTAAGATCACCTTAATGATTGCTGTGTAAGTCTGGGTTAAGCAGTGTCAGTCGGAGGTGAATGGCTCTGGCTCTCTCCTGTGAGACCAACTTAAGGAGCGGATTTGAATAGCACATCAACAATGCTGACTATTTGCATTTATATTTTGCCTTTCTTTCAGGGTAGTGTCTGAGAGCTCCCAGTCTGCAGTGTGAACCAAATGGGCATGAATTGATTCTGCCAACACACTATAACTGCCTAAGTGGCTTCCTTGAAAATTCTGCGCCATCATTGCGCAACCCAAGATCTTTCACGGGTCATTTTCTTAAAGTTATTGAAAAGCTGGTTGTGCAATTTATCACTTTAATGACATTTTTTTTAAAGAATTTGATCTTCATGTATTTTTTCTATAAACTATAAATTAGGTACAGACATTTGCTCAATATCCCTCTATTTCAAGTTATTTCAAAGAAATGCTTGAAACACTACCAAATTACATTTTAGCTACTGAAAGCGATTTAATCATATATATTGGATTCATAAATACTGTATTACCAATTGTATTTTGCAGAGTTTTTTTTTGCCGAGAGCTGTGGAACAACAACCACAACCACAAAATTAAACTTTTATAGCGCCTTTCATATCAGGAGGACGTCCCAAGGTGCTGAAAAAGAGGCATCTTTAAATTGGTCACAAATAATAATTGGAGAAGTCGCTTCAAATAATAATGCATTTTTCATACATGTAATTTTGGGTTAATTCCAGCTAATACTAGATTGATATGCAGCTGGTTTAATTTGACCATATGAAAGGGTTTTGATCAGAGAAATGAGAACTAGTTCAGTTCACAGATGCATATGCATCAATTTCCTGGTACGAGTTCTCATGTGGGTTGGGTTAGAAAATCCTTTGGGAATGTATGGTAATCTTATCATTACAGTAAAATGCCTGTATTAAAATGTGTAAAATCATGGAATTTTTTAATATAAATATATATGGAATCCTTCATTATATCTTAATCCTTTGTATTTCTTGAGCAAACATAATTTAATGAGTGCTGGCATTGGAAATATCAATGACAAATGAATTTTTACACCACTAAATAACCTGAACAAAGAAAACATAAAACTACACAAATTAGTACAAAAAATTAAACACACTTTCTGAAGTGTACAATTTTGATTTATTTACAATTTTTTGGGGAAATAATGATCTAATAATATAAACAACTAAGAACTGCTTAATAATGGAGGGGTTAGGAGAGGAAAAATGAATGGCGCATTGGTATAGTCTACCGGTCTTTCATCTCTGGCATCTGGGTTTTAATTCACCCCCTACACTATTGGAAGGAGCAAAATCCTTTATCTGCTGGCTGTAATGGAGCCAGAGTAGAATGACTTTGGGGTTCAACCCATTTCTATTAGTCTCACATCACAATACTGCTCATAGTTTAGTTGCGACACTCAGAGCACCCATCAAAATAATTGTGTGGGATAGGAGAGTTTTTAAAAATGATTGAATTGGAACAGTTGGAAACATGCTTCTATGGGAATCAGAAAGACATGCATTTTCTTTGGGGGGACTGAAAAAATGGGAGGCTTACTGGTTGTGCTTTACGTGACTTCGAAGTTCTTAATGTAAAGTGTAGTGACTTTGACCATGTGACAAACCCCAAGATTAGTCCATTATCAAAGGACCTGACACATTAGTGCTAATCCAGAAGCAAGCTCTGGATCAGCAAAGTCACTATATATAGCAGCAGGAGGAATCGGCCTCAATGTAAACATGTGCCATTTTTAAGGTCTGCTTTCTCTTACTCTTGCGGGTTTCCCTGTGTGCCAAACACACCACAAAAAAACTCACTTTGATGAGGACAAAGAAACATCAACTGAGGTCGACCGTGGTTTACTTACAGAAAAAAATTGTGCAGCGAAGTTAATGTAATTTTTTTGAAACCCCCAAAATATACTTGGAAAAGCAATCACGCTTGTCTCCAAGGATAGAAGTTCTGACAACACAACAACTTGCCCGCTCAGCAAATAATCTGGTGAAACGTTAGTGCTGTCACACTTCACTGGTCAATGGACCACGGGTAGATCCATGATCTGTTTCTCAGAGAATTCAAGGTGTAGAGCAGGTTAAAAAAAATGATGGTAGAGTAACATTCGCAGTCGGATGTTGGTTGCTTCGATTAAATAAGACAACCGCTTGCTAAGCCACTGACACGCCAGAAGGCAAGCGACAGCACTTAATCCGATTTAGCTCAGAACTCATGACACTGTCTTGAAGAGATTTTCCAGAGGATTCTCCAGTTTGGTTGATTCTCCAGAAGAGTCTAATGAAATGGAAATAGAGTAGAGATTCAAAATCAGACATTTTCTCAACAAGTTATTTATCTCCTTTTTTTTCAAAAAAACAAGATTGTCTTATGTTCTTTTTATAATTTGCAGTGAATTGACACTGGCCAGGGTGGTTAAACATTAGCCCAATTTATTTTAAAGTGCGAGGAGCTGTGAGTGTTTGCTTTGAATTAGCATTCTTATTAATATACTGAATCAATATGCGGTCAGATTTCATTACTGGTTGAAGGAATTTGGACTTTTATTCAGTGTGATTATTTCCCACCCTTTAGCTGTTGGCAATATCTTAAATACCCTGGTCAGGTCTGATCAAAACATTAGCAAAGCCTTCTGATGTTTGGACATGGTCGTCATTACAGAATTCATTAATCCTCTGGATTCTGATAGATGTGAAGCGTGAGTAGATGTATATTAAATTCATATTTCACTGATCATCATTTTACAGAAGAATAAATCTCCAGGAGTTATACAATTGAGGGGAAAAAGGTTGATTTGTTTAATTAAGACCTTTTGAAAAAAAACTAATTGTATCACGTAAACAAAGCCAGAAGAGTAATTTGCATTTAATGGTAGAATGGCAGCAGATGACTTCATGAAAATCCATAAATAAAAGGATAAAATTAACATCACAAACCTCATGACAACGTATATAAAGCAGCCTTTTTCCTGCGTGAGAGAAGTAAATGTTTTTTTCATGTGCAGCTTCTTCATTAAAGTTCCTCCCATTTTTAAAAGCAACCTTTCATTAGAATGCCAGTGGGAAATGTAAAGGTTTAACACAGAGAAACAGAGCTATTTGAACATGTATATTTGGTTCCAGGTTCGGTCTTAATGATGCTAGTGTAGAAGTGGGACATATTTGATAGTATACAGTGGTATTATTTACTAAAATCAATAGGTTAAACGTATCTACTTGCAATTGCTGTAAGATTTTGTTTAGTGTCGAGGAAGTTTGAATATAGCCAGAGGAGAAACCAATCTGTTTGTTAGGCTGTGCTGGCATATGGGATTGTTTGTACTGAAGTAGACATGGAGAAGTTAAGTAGTGGGATTGATCTAAACTGTTAATATTTTTTATATAGTATGTTTCATGCCAGAGTGAATCCAGGGTGATGGGACAACAGACTTTTGTCATCCTTGAAGGAAACCAAAGCACTTTGATGAAGAATACTATGTTGGCTTAAGACATTGAGTAAAGTAACAATAATAATCCTTCCACCTGATATAGCACATTTCACATCTGGAAGATGACACCTCAGGTTGCTTCACAGCATTCACAGTAATGTATAGTGACTGTGTTTTTTCAGGGAGTGATCTCATGAGCAAGATGCACGTGCCAACAGTTGCTTGATTTTGCGGAAATGGCTTAAGTCTGAAAATGTAAATGCATCCCTCTCACCGGCAACAGTAGGGAGCCAACACTTATCAAGAAGAAGGGCTGGAAGATGCCTGTTATTGTTATTTCTTTCATGGCAGTTGCATTCAGAACCATGATCACCTCTTAGGTTTCCATCCCCTGACAGGAAGGTATAACTGTATATTACGATTCCCCTCCCCTCCGTGTTAAGACTCGGTTCTTTGCACATCTGTACTCGCAGCAGAAAAATGCCTGTAATCTAATCAAGAGTGCGAGAACATTCAGCCTCAGCAATAACATCTCTAACCTTGATGGCACCCCACAAGCAAAACAATTCTAAACCCGTACTTAGACGCTGAAAATTGCTATCTTCATTGCAAATCCTTGACAACCGTTATAAAAAGAATAAATAGCAGGCTGCCTCCTGCATGAGCAGATTTGTTTTTTTTTAAAAAAGAAATAAATAAAGTGGTGCCTGGTTCACATTGCATTTGGATTACTAATGTCTTCGGGTATCCCCAAATCACTGCGAAAGCTACTTTATGTGAACGAAAACTAAATGGGAAGGATTTACAAGTCAATAAGCATTAATGATCGCAGCAGGGGGTGTTATCTGTTTTGAAGTTTGCATTAGAAGTTCTTTTATAATCAGGACATTTTGGCAACAATTACATTTTCAAATCTTATAGATGGGCCAACATTCATTCCCTTGTTGCTAGCATAATAGTACTATGGTGTGTGAATCCTGAAACATATTTTAAATCTGCAGTGAATGTCAAGTGCTATATTTTGTAGGAAGGCTCCTAGGCTTGTGAATGGAATTGGATTTTAGGTTTGTCCTCATGAGATACTGTATTGCACAAGAACTGCAAATTGGATCAACATAGAGCCCTTCAATCAGTGTAATGTCTCAGAGCGATTTACCGAGATGGTGGCGGTCAGAGGGTGGGAGGGTGGGAGGAGGGGCCGTGGGGTGACCATAGGTGCAGACAAAGAGGTAGATTTTGAAGACAACCTTAGCACTAAATTAGAAAAAACACCAGAAGGTGACTGCCACACATGAAATTATTGCACAGTAAAAAGAAACCTAATGGTGTCAAACGCTTTGAAGAGAGGAAAACAGAACAAATTGGCAAGGAGGATGAAAAAACTGACTCTCAGTATCTGGGGAACTCTCAGCTATCCCTAATTAGCTACTTTTCAATTTGAGGTAGATATATGTAATCAGGGGAATTGATCTCCTTAGTCAACCACATCTTCATTACCAATATACAAATGAACTATATATCTGTTAGAATTTGACATTCAAAAAGAAACAATATTCAGATTACACCCAAACAATTTGAGACCCTATATTAACCAAAGGACTATATCCAAGTCATCATTCTCAGAGAAAAAAGATGTATTTGAGACAATGGAGGCTTATATTAAGTGTAAATCTCTCTCAGTGTCTACAATGCTTTAGCTGATATAAAGGAAGGCACAAGAGAATTAACCACCCAAGCACATAAGGAATAAGGAGAGGCAGCAACAAAAGGCTTCTGAAGGAATAATTTTAATAGATAAGTGGAGCTTTCAAATGAACTCAGCTTCGTTATCTCATCTCTGGTTAGTTAATCACTAAAGGTTTAAAGTGAGGTCACATCATCTTAAACAATGAAAGCATAATTTGTTACATCGGTACACATGTTTATTGGCACTTTACTATTTAAAAAGTTAAATCATTTTAACACTGATAAGGTTACGAGAGAGCATATTAATTCTAAGAAACAGAACGTGAACAGTGCAAAACTATTTTTCATTTTAAAAATATTAAGCATAAAACTACTGTTTGTTATAAATGAAATAGTCCCGTAAAGGTATTGATTTATCATTGTTCTATTAGAATTTGCACCTTAATTGAAATTGAAAATGAAATTGAAATTAATTGAAATTAATTGAAATTGAATCAAACAGAATCAGAAATGATCAAAATTACTTAAATTGAACAACTTTAAATAATGAATATGTTACTGGTTAAAAAAAAGGCATATTTGATGAAAGTGCTTTAGTAATTATGGCAGTAATTTTTATTCTGCTAACTTAAATCGTCAAGCCAAAATCTGTCAAAAATGACAATGGAAGATATTTCCACTCCAGTGTCCTTTCTTCTTTAAGGATTGTGTTGAACTCTGGTCCAGATACCTTGTCTAACTGTTGTAATGGATTTCTCCTGTCCCTAATGGTTGTCAAGGCTTTTAAATCATTTGAGTCCTAATCCATCTTCCGTTTGATACAAGTCCTCTGCACAAAACAGTAGCAATTCAATAACTCTACTAAGAGAGGCTACATGGAAATAGAAATGTCACTCTTGGTGCACTTCAGAGGTTGAGACTAAAATGTATTTTGGGGGCTTTTGTAGGCAAAGTGCTTCAGTGCTTCTGATCTGTTTATGCCTGACTTAGACTGAGAGCTGGGTTGGTTAATTCTCTCACTGGAAACGAACAGATAATTAAAAATGTTCCATTCTGCATTAAACTTAACTGGGGGAAAAAAAAGACTATGTACGTGAGCAAACCCACGCGCTTTTTTTTGAACCAAATTCAAGTGTAAACTGTTTAAACTGTTAATCTTCCTTTTATGCTATGTTGTTTGCAATGGTATTAGGGTTTTAAAAAGAATAAATAGGAATGCTATTCAAAGCCACAATACATGTATGCATCATTTTAAAAAAATGTAAAGTATACATTTACATATATTTCTGATACAGAAGAAAGATCAGGAACTCTCTGTTAACCCTACTTAGGTACCTGTCAGTTAGACGTAGATTGTTGTGACCAGGGGAATCGATCTCCTTCATCAGCCACATCTTCACAAAGCTCCAACAAACATGATATGAATAAATAATACACTGATAAATAATGAGATCATTTATCAAATCAGGCTCTAAATACGCAATTTTTGAAACTTCTTTGCAAATGGCATACAAATCACTTGGAACTGCTAGACAGACCTCCTGTGACTGGCTGATAATAAATAATAACAATTCTTGCATTTGATATGTTTCCAGAATTTTATGACTTCTTAAATTCAATCTTAATTTGGAAATTGTCTTTCTGTAGTTCTTATTATGTTTTAGAAATTTAGGAATGAGTTGAAGCATTTTCCACAATTCCGCTTGATCTTAAATCTTAATGCCCAAATGGTCCTGTAGTCAAAAGATTAGGTAGAATTTTGCATTACTGGTTTCCAATTGTACGAGGCCTTCTAATACTGGAGAAACACCGACTTTCTATAAAACAATCTCAGATTGTGTTTCTTTCTGGGACTTATTTAGTTAGCTATTTGCATGATCTTAAATAGTAAATTCCTGCTTGACCCCTAAATAGTATTTATGAACAGACACAACAACTTGGATTTATTTAGCGTGCTCCACGCCAGACGGTGTCTCAGAGCACTTCACAAAGTGGAGCCTGGGGCCAAGTCAGGTGGAGAGGGAAAATATGACCAAAGGCACGGTTGAACAGAAAAGCCTTCAGGAGCGACCTGAAGATGGGAAAAGAGGGGGCGAGGCAAGGGAGTGAGGGAGGGAGTTCCGGAGCTTCGGGACATAGCGGTTGAAGGCACGGCTGCTGACGGTGGAACAGAGGATTCAGGGGACAAGGAGGAGGCCAGACCCAATCGAGCAAAAGCAACGGTTACTGTTGTGAGGAGAGAGAAGGTTAGAGAGATAGTAGGGTGCAGAGGAGTGGAGGGATTTGAACACAAGCGTGAGGATCCTGAAAGATCAACACAGCACCCCGGATATTTAAAAATTAATTGGCTTGGTACAGCTGATGGAAAACAAAGTGTGTTTCCTGAACATAATAATCAGTGCCTGTTTACTGGTCAAAGAAAGGATTCATTTTAGAACAGCTTTCAGTTAATCCCAGCACAAGACAAACAATTGCTTTACTGAGCAATCACAGCAACTTTTGTACCATTAAACATTTGTTACCCAGTCTTTGGCCCTTGTGGGTGGCTGATGATTGAATTGTTGCCTGACAAGACTAATGGATAGGTTTGTGCACTTTCTGATTCCTTGTCTAGAAATCCATGTTTATCCACCTTTCTTTGTAGCTGATTTGAAATGACCTGAATACTGACTGATGTTGCTGCAATCAGTGCAACATACAGTATGTGTCATTTTTGAAATGATGTGGTTACTTCTAATAAGGTTTGACATAGAAGAGAATTATTGGAGATAGAAAAAAACTAAAATCCACTGTTGTTTTACACTATATAACTTTTTTTTTCAAATTACTAAATGAATGGTTAAAAGATTGTTGTTCACTTTTTGGTTGTTTTGGGGACATTGCTGTGTGTTAATTGGCTGCCACGTTTGACTGCAAAATATTCAAAGTACAGGGTGATTACACGTTACAATAAATCCTTTGAAGCACTTTCAGATGTCCTACCAATTTATAAGGCGCTGTGTCAAATGCAAGAATTATTTGGAGTCTGCTGCTTTGATCAATAAATAATAAAAATAAACATATCATTAAACTACATGGATTGTGTTATGATGCAGCATTTGGGTAAACAGAATTTTCCCCAAAACTCTGACACCAGCAATAACTTTCTCTGTCAATAACTTGTGACTCCGTCAGCTCAATCCAACACTGAAATTGATAATTATTAATTTTTTTCAGTACAGCTATGTGCACATTTTGATTTTTGAAAGTCAACATTCAATTTGCTTTTATACTTTGCAAGGTTAACTTTTTAGACGAACCAAAAGGGATGTATCCACTTGGGCTGCACTATTGCAGTCTGTCCCTCTTTGAAAGGTGCTTCTTTCTAATTATTTAATTTAAAACTAGCACAAATTAGCAATTTATCAGTTGCTATCCAACACAGGACAAGCTACTCTGTGCAACAACATGACATATGTTATGTAAAGGTTTCCCCAGATGATTTTCTTACGCTTCAGGGAATACAAAAAATTCTGGAATAACTAAAGAGGTAATCAATTTCTAAGCACTACATACTGTGAACAAGCATTAAGACATCCATATATTTATTATTAAGACATTAGGTATTTCCACTTATTCAAATTTCCTCACCTAAGACCGTTTTAATTAAGTTGCAGCTAGTGTGCCTTATTCTGTGATGTTCTAAGCATCTAAAATGCCAAAATGAAGTGTTGTAATAGATTGTACTTGAGAAATGATTTGCGCACCATAATGGTTTTCTCCTAAGCAGCCATTAAACTCCCATTGCAAATCTATTTTTGTCTTAATGTAGGGCTGATCATTTTTTTTTCATTTACTTTAACTGCAGCATAAACCAGGGCATAATTTAAAGTATTCTTTAGCTCATGCCTGGAGTTAATTCACGCAATGTTGTGTCAGCTTCGTATTCGATTAACAAAAGGAATACTGTAAATATTTTGCATGCCATTACTTTCATTTGAAGGATTCCGGGAAAGCGACTGGGCAGATTGTGGAAGTGTATGATTGAAATATAGAAACCAGTGTATCTAAACTGTGTTCTGGATTAACAAACAAACGGTCTCCACATATAAATCCCTCAATGATCATTTTCTCCAAACATAAACATTCATTAAAAAAAGGTTCAGTGTATAAAGATACAGTCACAAGCGCTCTGAGATACCGTCTGGCATGGAGGGCACTATATAAATCAAAGTTGTTATTATATAGATTTACAGTGTGTAACTTACTTTCATTTCCAAATGATAAAAACAGTGACATTCCTATCTAGGTCCATCCACCTGAACAATCATAGGGATTTCCATGTTACAAAAGCATTTTCTCAACATGGCTAGAAAGTTTCTCATAACACATACATTCCATGCGGAGATTAAGATAAGTATTTTACCGTGGCTCTTTTAACAAGTTTGCTAAACTTTGCAGACCACAAGAACCACCGGAATCAAGATGCATGTGTGTTCATTGCTCGCTAAGATTCTCCATTCATGGTTCTACCTTGCAACATTGAGAAACTTGTTTCCGTGCAACCTTCTTTACAATCATCAAAACTTGCTAAATCTAAGCAAACTGAATGTATGATTTGCTGTCCTGAAAAGAGGTAATCTTGCTTAGTATTGAATTTTGTCTCCTGAAGTACTTTGCCTTAGATGAAATACCATTTTTCCTTACACAGCAGTTTGAACATCAACAATTTGCAACAAACTGGAGTACTGTACTTCAATGCTTAGTAAAATTGGCTCAGAATGAATTCTATTCCTTGTGACACAAAGAAAACCAGACGTATAAAATCCAGAATGAAAGAAGAAGCTTTTGTGCGCACCGAAAATTAAAGCAAGAATTGGAACAAGTAACTATGTTAACAGATGGCACAAATAACGCAACAGACGATGAGTGTACAAAGTACGCTAGAAGAGGGTGAGCTCACAATCGGCTGGATTATAAACACATCACAACTTGGATAATGTGAAGAAACAGATTGACAGAAGTAACTAAAACTAGAAAAAAAAACATTTTGTTTTCCTGAGAAACCATTAGAAGTTTTACCCAATTTACCAGCAGTTTGGAATAGATAGATAACAAAGAGGCAAGGATTGTGCAAACAATTCAAAAAACAGATTTGCCAAATGGAGATCTTAAAAAGGATGCAGGCAAAATTCACAATGGGTTTGTTGGACGATTAATCAGACAAAACATATTGTACTAGGACCACTGAGTTTAAATATACAATGCAATCAAGGAGAAGAATACACTACTCTCAAAGAGTTTTCAAATAACACGTGTTAAAGATTTCATGCTTCATATAAACTATAGCGGAAGAACTCTTCTTAAAAAGCTTCTTACGTTAATGGCAAAAACAAAGCAAAAAAGAAATATTGCCAAATATCCACATGTGTGATTAAAAACAAATGAAACAAACATTGTAACAGCAGGATGTTAATGAGAGATTTATTTTCTCTTATATCAATTCAAAGATGTCTATAATTTTAAGCATGATGTTAAAGTGCACCGTATTTAATGAATCTTAGCTACTAAAGCGTAGATTTTATTCAACTGCACTGATGTCCTTCTGCTGACTAGTATTCATACCTTGGTCCAAAGAGCATCAGCGGCCCCAGGGATTTTTGTTACCATTTGGATAGTCATTTAAAAAAAAGACAATCAGCTCAAACACAAATGTATTTATTTAACACTTGGTTGAACACATGTACATGAACCTGAGGAAAAGTCAAAGATCTGAATTTGTTTTCATTGGAGTTGAGAAGAAACAGAGGTGACATGATACCTGAATTTCAAATATTGATGAGCATACAGTAGTAAGTGTTGTAAATTCAAGTAGAATGTTTTGAATGTGAATCTGCTTAACTGGGGGAAACAAAGTCTTT
Source organism: Hydrolagus colliei (assembly GCA_035084275.1). Lineage (NCBI taxonomy): Eukaryota > Metazoa > Chordata > Chondrichthyes > Chimaeriformes > Chimaeridae > Hydrolagus > Hydrolagus colliei. Next base: position 14,255,082 of record CM068754.1, read on the forward strand.
AATTTGACAAACCTCAGGCTAGACTGGAGATTAGAAGGCTTTCTACCCCCAACACATATACACACAGATTCCAAGCATCATATAGATTCTGAAGAAAACTAGCTGGTCCTCTGTTGATTAAAATAACTACAGAAATACTTATCTAAATGGGAACAGAATTGGAGTTTATAGAGATTTTTGCGGATTAAAATGAACGAATACTAGAAGGCACAGATTGGTTTCTATTGGAGCTGGGAGAAGGTTAGAGGAAATATTGTCCTTGAAGGGAAGCTAATTGGCAATTGGGAGCAACAAGCAAATAATAATAATAAACCTTGCATTTGATATAGTGCTTTTCATGTCTTCTAGAGATCTCAAAACGCTTCATGGAAAATACGGTAAAGTGAATTGACTGTATATTTGTGAGTGAAACACGGCAGCTAATGTGCACAGCAGTGTCCCACAAACAATCGTTGATTTAAGTGACCAAATTATCATTGGGTTTTTTTGAGGGATTATTATTAGGCGTGTGGAGTAAGGAAACCTGCTCAAATTGAACCCAGATCTCTCACTTGTAAGGTGAATGCTCTAACCACTGAGCTACAGATAATAAAACACACTAAAAATGAGAGCATTCACCTTCAAAACTACCAGAACCAAGTGTCCCACAACAATGGAGGAAAACACAGAACTGCAAACAGATTTTGTTTTGTGTGGAACAGATTTGCTGAACTGTTCTCTTGCCTTCAATTCTATTTTTAATCTGCCTCCAAATACTGTTTAATTGGATGACAAAATCTGCTCAGCAGGGGAAGAAAGATAAGGAAATGATTTGAGTATCTGTACAATTGTTCAATTGATAGTACGAAATGTTTCCGTCCACAGTACCTCACAAGAACATTTAGAAATTTTCCAGAAGGTATATTCAATATACAGGTAGTATGATATTGTCATTACATGGAAAATTACAGTCATAACCAACCAAGCTTAAACCAATAAAGGCAACTAGCTGGTTAGATAATTATTGTTTGATCAAATTTTAATTGAATGAAATTAAATTTTCAGTATTCATTTCGCTGTTGTCTCTTAAAATAGTTTCATCTTTGTTACGCAGATTTTTCATCAGACCTTTAGCCAAGTCATTGTTTTAGACATTTAATTCACCCTCTGAGAAAATGTATATTTATCAGTGACTGATTGAATTTAAGGAGATATTGGAGATTAGGAATATGATTTACGTTAATTGGCCTATTTAAAAGGTGCATTCTTTTTTACCACATATTGGACTTTTTTTAAGCATGATAGCTACTTGACTGATTGGTTCTGTTGTGCACTGCGAGAGTGGTCAAAAGGATAACCTGGTTACTTTCAATAAGAAAATAATTAATAATAATAATTTAAATTTTAATCATTTTAATTTTCCTGCTGATTCTGTCCCATACTGAATCCCGTAAATGTTAGGTATGTGACGGTTCCTGTCCTATTTTCTGCTGTCAAGCTTTACTACCTTTGTTTAAAAAAAGAATATTACGTCCGTCAATATTTCAAGACAAACGTAAGGCTGATGCTTCAATTGTTTGAAGATTAATATGATCTAAATAATAAATATTTGATTTTTAAAAAAAGGGTAATTTGTGCTCAGCGTAATGCATAACATAGCTGAAGAACTGGAACGCTGGCTTCAAAATGGCTTGTTGATATGCATCTATCTAGCGTAAGTCACAACTAATTTCAATCACTCTCTAGCTGTGTTTCATGTATACCTCTGGAAAAATTCAAATATTCGGTTATTTATCTTTCTGGACATTCAATAACACTGTGACTTGTAACAAATTACTCTGAAAATATAGGTCTGTCACAGCTAAAAGATCGTTCTTCAAAGTAGCTGCCTCACAAACAGTTTTTCCATTGGCACTTTCAATTTTACACAGAGGGTAATCTACAGCTGGAATAGGTTACCAGGAAGGGTGCTGGGTTTCATTTAACAAACAGCTTGATGCTGCGATGGGAATGCGGTAGGTTTAGTATTCTGCAAAGCTCAGAGCAAATGAGTCGAAGGAAGGGCCTTTTCCATCCAAACCAATCTTGTGACCTCTTTAGAACTCTCTCTGCCTTTGGTCAGCCAACTACGATTGTTTCTAGAAATATGTAATGAGTTACAAAGTATGCCTTTCAGTATTATTTTGTACATTTTGTACAAAGTATGACATTTTAGTAGGACTGTAAACTTGGAATCGAAAAAAATACACTGTATGTAGCCAACCTGTCAACAACCACTTGCGTTTATTTAACCACTTTCAAGCGGGCTGAGATCTTAGAGTATGGGCTAGTAGGAGTCCAGGCGTTGTTATATGAAACAAACCTTCTAGTTATTTTTTTTCTTTTCTCAGAGGGTAAGCAATGACTGATACAGATTGCCACAAAGGGTGGTTGAAGCCGGGACAAAAGGCATTCAATCAATACCTCGGGAGATACGGAGGTGAGGGAGATGGGTCTGGATCTGGAATCCTATTGAAAGTGACAGGAATGATAGTAAATGAGGGATTTTGTTTGTGTTGTGTATGGGGAGGGATTGGGGGTGGGGGAGAAAAGGAGTGAGACAGGTGGCACAGAATGTAGGGCTGTCTTAATCATGGAATGCATCAGCGGAGGGAATACACAGTGCAAAAGAAAGGAGGCATTTTAAAGAGCTCTGGGGCCTTTGATTAGAAGCAATTGACATCAAAATTGTCAAGATGATGTTATTCCAAACCCCTTTCTGCCAAGAGCAGCACACTGGAAGTCTAGGATTGATTAAAAAAACAAGAAAATAAGTGGATGATATCTCATGAACTTTTGGAAAAAAAAACTGTGTAGTTGAAAGAAATTATACAATCATGGACATTTTAAATAAATTATTTATTAATTCATTAAACTTTATCAAAATCTTTTTAATAAGATTGATTTTGCAATTCTGACCTTGCTGTTTTCTCATTTCAGGCAAGAATTTTGCAGGGAAAAGATACATAATCGGAAAGATAACTTAACTCCTCATTTGCTAGTTAATAATTCTTGCATTTGATATAGCGCTTTCACATCTTCTAGACAGACATCTCAAAGTGCCTCACAGAATACACCGTAAAGTGAATTGGCTAAATTTGTGGGCAAAACGCCACTTGCGCACAGCAGTGTCCCACAAACAGTCGTGGATTAAAATGACCAATTGTTTTATTATTATTTTTTGGGGAAGGATTATTATTAGGCATGTGGAGTAAGGAAACTTGCCCAGGCCTGAATTTGAACACAGCAAGACAAGTGCTCTAACCACTGAGCTAATGGACTTGTTATATCAGTGAAGAACAAGCAGCCACAAAATACTTCAGGTTACGGCTAATATTAGATTGTTGCAATACGTTCATTTCTGGTTCAGAATGGAGGATAGATGTCAATGAAAACCATGCAATGAAGCTATGTTGCACACTGGCAGGTTTCCTTACAGGGTTATTTATCAATTGAGAGAAGTATTATCAAACAATAAATTGTGGAAGAAATTACCTGCAGTGCATTTCATTTTTTTTATTTGGCTAAGAATAAAAGGCATTTTAAATATACATGAGGCGGCTGTAAATCCGCTGAAGTAAAAAAACTCCAGAGTTCAGCAGATGCTGGAGGCAAGTGTATGCTTTTTTAATTTCAAAACGTACAATTTAAATATAGGCCCCCAACTTTATTATTCTGTGATACAAGAAGATAATAGGAGCAGACTGTACAGTAAGCCCCTTGCCCATTTTGGGCTCAAACAATATTGTAAAATGTGAACAATGCCATTGAGATTTTGCTACGATACATCGCCTTGACAAATTATCTATCAGTAAATTTATAATGCATAACTTTACGATTTGATTGTGTATAACTGAAAAACAATCTTGGCATGTGTTCCATTTTTCAAGGCAGCATTGAAGTATCAAAACGTTATTCTATCTTTGTCATCATTGGCCTTGTCTTGAATTTTTTTTTTTTAATTTCCACATTGTACTTTTGCATCATGTTGTTTCTCTCTGTTTGCTAAATTTAGCAAATGACACATTTTACTTCATTTTATTTTATTTATGAATTCACACTTCTAACTAATCAAATCTTCCATTTACTTTCACGCCTTCAGTATACTTCATGTTTCATCTTGGAGTAACACTGAAATCCAGGTTTATCCTTGACCGCAAGGAAATCCTGACATCCATTTGAACTGTTTACAGATACACCTCTTTTGTATGGTGTGTTCATTCCCTATGAGTCTGCCAGGACAAACCTGACATCTGTATGGTGTGGGGAATGATTTGGTAGGTAGACATACAGTACTTTGATTTCGCCTCAAGACTCTCCTCTTCGATGGATCCATCGGCAACTCCTCCCCACCCCACCCCCTGTCCTCAGCTCGGGTCTGAATCAGTATCTGTCCAGCGCCTTGGGACATCCTCCTGACATGAAAGGCGCTATACAAATGTAATTTTGTTGTTGTTGGAGCCATACAGCTGATAAAGGATACATTTTACTTAACATTATGAGACAAGTTTGATGTTACAAGGCCTTTGAAAATCATCTGCAATTCCCTGCATATGACTCCTGTGGAGGAGTTGTGATTTTGCAATAAGTACAGTATTTACTAATTATGTATTTCAGATGAACAGAGATCGAGGCCATGGTATGTGCAGAGATGAAGCAGTTTTCTTATCCCTCCATTTCAATCACATCTTCAACCACTCGCTTCCACTTGACCCAGAACTACATAATAAAGTGTGTTCATACTGTCTATGGATGCAAAGAGCATTAAATATATTTTATATAATTCGATAACAGCGTTTAAAAGTGAATTAGATCTTTATTTAGGGAGAACAGGTCTGTTAGGTTATGGAGAGAGAGCTGGGCAGTGGGATTGAGTTCCTCTTTTCAAAGAGCCGGCACAGACTAGATGGTCCGAATCACCTCCATTTGTGCCGTAAAATTCTATGATTCTATGATAATTTACTCTATAATGCAGAGTATTACATTATGACTCTGATATGCAGAAGGTGTGATGCTGCCCTTTATCCCAGGAAATCGAAACCTGATAACAATTCTGGTCTGATCGTGCCTTGTCACCAATTGTAAACACATCAAAGAGAATGTCCAAAGCAACAGAAAAGGAACTTGACAATTTGAACAATTTGAATTGATACTGTCATCCATCACTCTGTGGAGGGGGTGTCACAGCCAGGCTCAATTCTGCCCAATGATAGGAGTCCTGTAGCTCAGTGGTTGGAGCACTCACCTTGCAATTGAGAGACCTGGGGTTCGATTCTAGGCAGGAGGCACAAGCTTGGGCAAGTTTCCTTACTCCACACGCCTGATGATAATCCCTAAAATTTTTAAAAATAAATTGATAATTTCAATCTACGACTGTTTGTGCAACACTGCTGTGCGCAATTAGATGCTGCATTTCGTCCACAAAATATAGTCAGTTCACCTTACAGTATATTCTGTACAGCGCTATGAGATGTCGATATATCAAATGCAAGGATTATTATTATTGTTTATTATTATGACCAGGAACTACTAAGTACCAACTGTCTATTGTTTTCATCCCTTTTCCATGGGGGAGTTAAAGCCAACTGTACTACTTCCTACGGCTGCCGGAGAGATCAGCTGTTTCGTCACAGGCCAGGGTGAAAACCTGTAATTTGCTGATCCAACCTGTTTGACATGCCTTTGCCCATAGCACTGCTATAGAGGAAGTCTGTCAATACTGCTGAAAATGCTGAATTTCTGTGAAAATGCCACCCAGCAGATAATTACCAAGATCATCCCTGTTACAGGTCATTTCATCTACTCACTTACGAATTTTGTCTGACATAATCCTATGACCGTAGTTTAAAAATTAATTTTACCAGCAGAATTTTGCAAATTCCTCCGGGATGATTTACTTGGTGAAGCAGGTTTAGCAGAACAAAAATGAGGCCACGGTGCAAGCGACTGAAAGCTAAAGGCTGGAATCAACCTTCTGGGATTTCTAGAAAGCTTCCAGGGCATTGAAGTTTGCTGACCTTTCCCAATTTCTCTGCACTGCAGCTTCTAAGTACATTTCCCACTAAATGTAAAAAAACACACCCAGGCCTTGACTGTGGAGGGTCTGGTACACAGTTGCCAATGAGAATGGAAGGTAAAGCTCAAGGCAATCGCCTGTTGCACATTGACCGTTCACGAACATAGGTGGTCAATTTTCATTTAAGAGCCTGTCAACTAACTTGGATTCTCTTGCAGTGTTGCCTTGACAATCTGTTTTTCTATGTTAACATCTTGTTTATCGCAGCAGGTGACATCCACTTACTTCATAGTTTGTAGCTAAAACCACAGCGTGCCTGGGAAACGTATGTTTCTCAAAGGCGACATGATTTTTGCTCCAGAATAATTGCAAGGAATGTTTTTCAGATAGACAATTCTCTTTCCCGTACGAGCAGAAAAGAAGGTCACGGGCATTCATTGTACTATACCTTAGGTGACTGCGGCAATGTTATACATTGCTGGCTACATCATCATTGTCAGTCCTGACTGATGGGATTCATAACAAAGAAATGCAGTGCGATGATAAAGAGTGCAACTCAGGTTAGGAGTTTTAACAAAGATGCATGTCTACAGAGAAAATATTTGTCATTGTTTGACAGCCAGAGAAGTGAAGACCGATGGGGTATCCACACATCTGCTTCTAAGATACACCCTCTACTTTTTTTTTTAACAGGTGGGCTGTCAGTAAGTCTGTTTAACTGAACAAAGTTTTGATTTTATTTCTTAATTTGTGAAGTAATGCCACAAGGAAGATGAAAGTGTTTGTTTGAAGTTTTAGGAATACACAATCATTTGATGGACTCACAATTCAAAAAATAAGAATCCTTTGCTCTCTCTCTCTCTCTTCGTCAAATCAGTATCCAATTCCCTCCTGATTTTTTTTACACAAACTGTGTTCCCTGCCTCCCCTGGGTTGTGTATTCTATATATTCACCACATTCTGTGTAAAGTAATTTGATCTGAACTGTTTGTTCTTCTGATGCTTGAGTCCATGTTCCCTTATTCTCAAATTTGCTGACCATGTTCAATGTATAATGAGGGTTCCATTTATCTGTGCCCTTTAAGATCCTGAATATAAAATAAGATCTCACTCGAGTCTTCTCTTTCTTAGCGAAAACATTACTAACCTCTATAGCCTCATAAGTCAAGTGTCTAATTCCAGCTATTCATCTCGGTATGCAATAAGCATTTTGCTACATGACTCAGATTTAATGATGCACCAGTACACTAGATTATCTCCCCATTGATGTATCAAAGTTGAGTTAGGCATTCTAGCATGTAAAAATAGCATGTAAAAAGTTGCACCTTCATCAAGTTTTTGCCCAGTATTGTCTACACAGTACTGCCACCTTTTGATAATAAGTATTGGACTAACACAATGCAATATTTTGTGCTTAGAGGTGAATTTATCCATCTAATTCCAGTTGCAATCACGCAAATTAATTATCTTGAAACATTGATTCAGCTGATAATAAATCCAGGGGCGGGTGGGTAATGGGGGTATCGAAAAGCAAGTTTCAAAATGACATGGAGGAATGTTTCAGTTCAGGGACATGGGCTGAATCTGCGTCAATTATTAATTGTGTCTCAAGCATCAGGGAAGATGGGGCATGACGAGGCTGAGATTAAATTGAATGTAGGCCCCAAAAAGCCTTAAGCATTGCCTTTTTAAGAGTCAAGAAATGAATGGGCACCTTGTAAACTAGTCTTTCTTTCTTCTGGGCAGCTGAATGTTATCTTCTTATTGGAGTGCAGTTCCTACTGGATGAATGATTTGAATGGAATGAGAATCTGAAAAACCTTTTATAGTGCTTCGGTGGTTACGGGTTTTAGTTCAACTCAGAGTACTCGCTAATGCCTTACACTGTAATTAAAAATGATTGAAACAGGATGTAACCAAATATTTAATGATTTAGAATTTTTTTTTAACTCCACCCCCACCCCCTGATCCCTCTCAGTGTGTTTGACTTGCTGCTAGCAGGATGGAGATAAATGAATATACCAGAATATTCTGTGTGCTCTGTGGAAAGCAGCAGGCTTGTTGGGCCAAATGATTCTTTGTTGTTTCATAGCTCTTTATGCTCTTTATTTATTAATGTGGAAAACCCTGTATCCATTTTAACCGGGCGTCTGCATGAGTCGGTTTAATTGGAGGACATGTTATTTGAAGTACGATTTGATTACAAACCTATTAACTTATGGAAATAAACCTGTTAACTTGGAAACAATGGAAGGAACCTCACGCAATTTATAGAATTGATGACCTTCATGGAGGTCTAAAAGGTTGAAGCACATCATAGAGCTTTATTTCACTGACCCAATCAGTTAATGCTTTGATGGGAACATATTCTCAGGACAATTGGGATCAGCTGTGAGTATACTCATTTACATAATGAGCTGACTACATTGAAGAAATAATCAGGGTTCACTATTAATTTAATATTTCAGCAGAAACCAGAAATTACAGCTCTTCAGTCCCTACAGTATCTTCCCATTATGCGGCCATGCTATGAACTCAAACTAGTTGTCTGTATACGTGTAAATTGTGTAAAATTTGATGGTTTCCCCCTCAAAAAAAATCTTTCATGTTTTCCAATTCTATTCCACTCTGCAGTGATTTGATTGCTCAGACACACACCTTTCTTGAATTATACGCACATTATGAATGATGCTTCTGAGTTTGATAAAAAGGAGAATGTTTCTATGCATACTTCACATGCTTTAAATGCCTTGCATTTCATACATTTTGTGGCTGATCTTAAAGCAGAGCACTTCTCACTTAATTCCTCTTACAATCTTGTTTGGGCTTCTTTGAAGGGTTTATGAATATTTTAACTATTTACGTTGATAGTTTTCCCTCTTATTTTTCTGCCCCACTGTGTGGAGTGTGAATTGAGGTCACTACTCTTAGAACTCCATGTATTGACTCTATAGGAACCTGGGTTGTTCATCATAACAAAGGCTAAACACAGGAGACAGAGGTAAGCAGGAACATTATCAATATAAATCATGTTTTGTATGGAAGAGATCAGAGCAAAGTTTCTGCATTTCCTGTTATATTACTACCCTGGTATTCCTTTCTGAGCTTCTGAGGTAATAATAATAATATTAATCCTTGCATTTGATATAGTACTTTTCACATCTTATCGATGTCTCAAAGCGCTTCACAGAATATACTGTAAAGTGAATTGACTGTATATTTGTGGGCGAATCTTCATGGAAAAGAATGCTCTATCTACATGCAAGTTGTTGTTATTGTTTTGTCCACAAAATGTACAACCAATTCACTTTACAGTATATTGCGTGAAGCGCTTTGAGACAACCTGAAGATGTGATAAGGCGCTTTACCAAATGTAAGGATTATCATTATTATTTTACTGTGTCGACTCCATTGTTTTTCTGCTTATGTTGGATGGTTGAAATGGATTGCTAGAAAGCTTTTCCTACTGACTGGGGAATATGCTATTCACCAAAACCCTTTCCATGTTGGATAACCAAATACAGACTATGATCACCCATAAAACATGACATCGTAAACTGAAGCTAGGAGCTTTCCAAAGAACAGATGTCTTGTGAGCTCCTTTCAATTTCATCAAAAGAGAAAATTGCTAAGTGCTCAAAAGGATCATGGCAAAATTTCCTTTGTGCAAAGTGCATCAAAAATCAGAAAACTAACATGAGCCAGCAAACACCTGTGTTAAATATAAATGCAGAAACTATATGTGAAGTTTGGGACTAAGCAATTGAGAGATCAAACATTGTGGAGCAAGAACATTTTTCCCTCGATGTCAGCTTCAAGCATTTCAAGGTCAGAAATTACCGAGGTTAAGTGGATAAAACTCCCTCTATCCTGCTATAATAGACTTTAATCCTTACCTCAGAATTAGTGTTCTTGTAGTGCCACCATTTTCCAAAACAGCTTTTGTTAATGCAGCTTTGAGATTGCAAATTAGGGCCAAATTACAGGTGATCTCATTTCTGCTAAAGCTGGGTTTATATAGAACGTAGATAGCAATCTAAATAGCAATTATGTGGGCTGAATTTCATCCCAGCCTCAGAGTTGAAAGGACAGTATTGAATCTAAAAGGACAAATTTTCTTCTGCCAATAATAAAATGGCAATTGCCTTAGTAAAATATTTTGCTGATGCTGTAGATCTCTCTGCTGACTTCCTTCACAAACTCCTGATATACCTAATGGTCAACACAGCCAGGTTCATGTATCAGGTGAGATTGTCACTTGAGTCTTGATCTGTAGCTCATTACTAGAGATACCCATTACAGCAAGAGTTTTTGTAATTTCTGAAGCCTGAATATGAGTAAAAGGTGGCTGGAAAATATGATTTCTTTGGTTTGTAAATAGTTTTAAGCATCTTGCATTCCAATAAACCTTACACCTAGTAACTCTAGAACACGGATGGTTTAACAATTGTTGTGAACTTTTCTCATTGATTCAAAAGATCTTCAAATTAGTTGCACGGTACACTCTGGTCACCATGTTACTGACAAAAATAGAACAATAAGGAGCACAGAGCAGTGCCTCGAACATTTTGGTTTCAAATACAGTATATTGGGGAAAAAAAACTACTTTTTAAAATGTAATTGCCACTGTCAAAAGTACTCCGGAATAAGGTCAATGTTCTCCATAGGTTTATTGATTCTTAAAACTGTTTAATAGACCATTTTAAAAGGCACTGTTACCTTTTGGCTAAACATGTAACTTGCACATTGATTTCTACTTGGTTGCCTTATAAAGTTTTGAAACAATTTTCAACCTAAAAGCTGAACAAAGTACAACAACATAGTACATTTTACCCAACTGAATCAGTGTTGTTTGCTATTGTTAGCAGTTTTGTCCTTCTTGAACAGACGGTGTAATTCTTTGTAAATCTCATACATTTACTTAAACATATCTGAGGTCATCTTTTTGCTTAGATGGTTGACTCACATGTCCTCCTGACATGAAAGGTGCTATACAAGTGCAATTTTTTTGTTGTTGTAAGTTACACTAACAAAATACTCACGTCTTTAAAAGTGTATTCCTACTTTGCAGTATGTATGAAAAGCACACAGGCTACATCTATCAATTTAGATTGAAATAATAATAATCCTTGCATTTGATATAGAGCTTTTCACGTCTTCCAGACGTCTCAAAGCACTTCAGAGAATATACTGTAAAGTGAATTGACTGTATATTTTGGGGAAAAATACGGTAGCCAATTGCGCACAGCAGTGCCCCACAAACAGTCTTGGATTGAAATGACCAATTTTTTTTGAGGGATTAGAAGAAGCTAAGTTCAATCATTTATCAATAACGCAATCCGAATACGAAATAAATCCTCGCTATCTGCGGAAGAAGGAGGAAAAGCAAAAGTGCATGAAAAGGAAAGTGCCAGGATTAGAAGAAGCTAAGTTAAATCATTTATCAATAACGCAATCTGAATATGAAATAAATCCTCGCCATCTGCGGAAGAAGGAGGAAAAGCAAAAGTGCATGAAAAGGAAAGTGCCAGGTTTACTCAGCAGATGGATTATCTAATGAAGAAGTTTGTTCAGAGAGAACAGTTCTCTTTGAAATCAAAAACCACTGTGGTAGCCCTAAAAAGCATGGAAGCAAATCAATGAAAAATATAACTCAACTTTCAATGCTAATACATGTTGGAAAGTAGCACAAAAGGGCAATAACTCTGAGAGTTAGTCTGTGAACAACTAGTGGTCTTAGATCTCCCTTACCCTTTCCTCCATAGATAGACATTGTGATATGTAATGTACACATCACATAGACACAATATGCAATGCAAGCTTTCTGATTGGAATTTTAACTTCCCAATATTGTCCATGTGGAATACCTACAAATTGTATGAGGTTTCCACCCACCCCAAACACATTTCACACATGAAAATCTAGAGAGACCTTGGAAACCTTTTTGAGTGTGTTGTTATATAAACACCTAGGAAGCTGAGTGTATTTTAAAACTTACTTTTCGATTTTAATAAAAGTAAAAGGATCAAAACATGTTTTGGGACAGCAACAGCAAGTTATTTATATAGCGTCTTCCACGCCAGGCGATGCCTCAGAGCACTTTGCTATGGCGAAGCCTGAGGCCTAGCCAGGAGCAGGGGGAAGGTGATTGAAGGGCGGTCGAAGAGTAAGATGCGACCTGAGGGATGGGAAAGGAGGGTTGAGGTGAAGGGGTTGAGGGAGGGAGCTCCAAAGTTTCAGGGTGTAATGGGTAGAAGCACTGCCGCTGATGGTGGAGCAGAGGATTTGGGGACAAGGAGGAGGCTGGACCCAGTAGAGTGGAGGCAGTGGGTGCTGCTGTGAGGAGAGAGGAGGTTAGAGAGGTAGGGGGGTGCCTTCACAAGGAACAAAATTGTTAACATCAAAGTAATGCAATATAATTTAGAGACTATTCATCCCACAGACACTATTAATGGATGATCTCTTGAGGATATTACAACAAACATTTCCCTTGTGTGGATCCAAATTGCTAGCAATCAGGCATGAGAAAATCATTTATCTTCTTTCCTTATAAAGCCTGAATAGCCTCTCATCTTTAGAACAGAAATTAATCCATTAATTTACTAATTATTGCACTGAATGAAGTGGCCTTGGAAATTAGCCTGGAAGTGATTTTGCTATTTTTCAAATTTTATTCCACAACATTATACACTTTTCTTCATTGTTTCTTCAGAAAATAGCACCTTCAGTGAAGTTACCGTGTAGTTTTCTTGTATGTACTGGGTTAAAAAAAGTGTACAATCTGTAAAATGCAGATTTGCTTTATTCGTGCAGCATTCCAGAATTTGGTGAATTCAGTTTTCTGTAATTTTCTTTTAAGAATTGCGGAAAAAATGGTTCCAAAGTTAAGACTGAATTCAACAATTTGCCAAATTCTGCATATTCTAAAATGAGACATAAACATAGTTAATCCAGACCCAGAAGGAATTTCACATCATGTATTGCCAAATTTCATATCGATCTAAATATATGAATACAGTGCATTTGAACAGTTAGATTGCTGCCAAGTATATTCTCAAAGTGGATTGGTCGTGATAAAATGGTTATTGTACTTTTGGACACAACATGTCAAGGTTGAGTTCCCGACCTAACTATTCAGCGCCTTGGGATGTCCTCCCGATGTGAAAGGCGCTCTAAAAGTGTAATTTTGTTGCTGTCAAGCAACTGCCAGGATGGTAGAAGGTGAACAAGATGGATCCTGGACTTCTGTCGCTTGCAATCAAATTCTTAAGCTCTTATGTTCACTTCTACAGGGGAGGCACAAATGTTAGGTGGTCATGAAGGCTGGGGCATATGACTTTAATATGGAAGGTAGATTAATCTTGATTGCGAGACCTGGGTGATAGATCCATGTCTTTATTGAGAGTTCCAACATGTCATACATTATGATTTTAGGAGAATTCTGTTACTTTTCAGCAGGACTTTCCTGGGAAACATTGCGCAAGATAGCTGTTCCATTTTCTGTGTTTTCTGAGGGGGGAGGGGGATTTATTTATTACTTAATACATTTTAACTAAACCTGATGTGATTACTATATATCAAGCAGCGATTGCTTAAAATCATTATTCTTGCTGCAGAACGGAAAATGCCCATCCCATTTTGCACCAGTAAATGAATTTATTTTCTAGATTAATGTGATAAATTCTGTTATTCATCATTTGTTTGGATTTCTCCTAATAAATCTTCAATTTTAAAAAAAGGGTTTATTAAGATACACACTATAATACCGTAACGTGAAAATCACTCTCGTATATCACTGCCAGGATTTTTTATTTTGCAAATTCACCAGCTTTTTATATCTACCATATCCGCACCACCCACTCTATAATTGAAATCTATTCAGTTCTCTGTGTTTTCATTATTAATAGAATGGATAGTAGGAATCACTGGTCTTCGCAAATACAGTATAATTTACATCGTTCATAAACTCAAAAGGATGGGAATGCATATTTTCTGACCACATTAGACAAATTATAGTTTCACATCTTTTATTTTATTCATATCCTATGTCTATGTGGGAGACACATTCAATCAAGGTCAAAGAAAAGTGCACAATCATTCTTTGACTGTTTTCAAGTTTCTGAGTTAAAATCAACATTTCTGCCAAAGCACAACAGAATTTCAGGATCCAAGCGTACAATAAAAGCAGTACTGTTAGGTAATAACATGTTAAATTTGGAAGGCTGCCCTTTGGACAGATTTCCTCCCCCACACGATCTCCTTCACAAATCTGTGAGACCCAATGGACATGTTTTTTAGGTTCTGATTTTATTAGTGTACCTGGGCTTCACTTCTGCAATCACCCTTTCAGTTTATGTGTGGGTGTCTGTGCATGCGTGGGTGTGTATGAACCTAAAATTGACAGATGCATTAGATGGTTAGAAGCATTTTGTGCGTCAGAGATTTAAGACTTTGGCAAGTATCAAAATAAAACGTACAAAGATTTATGCATTATAGTAGCATCAAGCTGGTAGATGTCAAGCACTTAACAACTTTCAGTTATTTATAGTAGCAATGGGACTGATTTCTAAAAAAAAACTCTGCAGCCACATAGCCAGTTTGGGGAATGTTCCCACTGGGAGGAAGTAATTTTAATCAAAGCTACCACCTTATAAATTGTTATTATGGAACAAAGGCTGTTGTCTTCCAGAGACAATACAATCTCTTTAGAAGCAGGAAGAGAGACCGGAGCAGAAAAGTATTGCCCAGTGCATGTCCTGCCTGCTGCCATTGACTATAATAGCCTCAATTCCAGGCCTGGAGAAGGATCCCATTACTCATTCCGGTTCGAGTTCCATTACATTTTTCCCCCTTTTCTTTGGGGAGTATAATGACTGACCTGAAAACTGCCTGATGTTGTAACAATGTTCCTTTAATTTTGAACTGTAAATATTTTGGTATGAGGTTATCTAGGATATATTTCCATCCAATAAAAACAATTCCATCCCTTTCTACCAATTCCCACCAATTCCCACCTTTGTCAGAACATTAACTGTGTGACTGAATGCTGACAATCCATAGGATTCAATTCCTAACTACCAGTTATGTTTTTCTCTTTACCACCACGGGACTATCTTGCAGCTTACCGTTTGAGAATTGTATAGCCAGCCCATCTTGCCAGTGCACTGATGCAAAATAAAATCTGTTCTTGTCATTCTTGGATCATACAAAGGTTGGATTGGAAAGTGAGTGTGATGTGTGCAATCACTCCCAAAACCATTTGTATATTTCTAACACGTTAAGCACTTTGAAATGTCCACCCAATGTGAAATGCACTCTGTAAATATACATTGTATTGTACTTGTATTATATAACCTAATCTAATACTTTGGATCTTGGAGCTTGGTTGACTCAAAAAAATATTACTCACATTTATTCAAAATAGGTTTCCCACTTTGTGCAGTTTTATTCATTTCTGAGCAGCCTTCTGTTTTTTCCTTATTTGTCTAAACAGTTGTATTACTGCAAATCTTAGACATGAATTATTTGGTCACTATCTGAATATACAGGTATAGAGGGATAAATCGCTGATTTTAAAAAAAGTATTTCAATTGATTAGTTGGATCTCTATACTGATTAATATATTTGACAAAACAACAACAACTTAGACTTATATAGCAGCCTCCATGCTGGGTAGTGTCTCAAAGTGCTTAACGGTGATGGAGCCTGACTCCGAACCAGGGGTGTTGGAGGGCGGGGTGGCCGTAAAAAAAAGGCTACTTGGGACCACAATCACATTAAAGCTTAGACTATAAAGCCACTAAAGAATAGTTTGGATGTTTCAGATGATACTGAGTTTTCAACCTAATGTGCTCTGCTCTCCCATTCTACTTTCTTCCTGCCAACATTTTCCCAAATTACTAATTGATATTCCTGCAGCCCTTGTCACTTGTCATGGTGAAAGCCAGGTTTCTCAGCAGGCTTAATATGTCATTGAACGTGTTTTGTGTATTGAATAAGAAACACATTCCCTTTCCCTTGACTTCAGCCTAATCGTTTAGCCAAAAGCTGGTTGCAAAATCTTTGCCTCACCAGATTGGTTTCCCACAAACAGCCCTAATTGTTGGTCCTCACTCTGGAGGTAACTCATTTTTGGAGTGGCTTCTATTCCTTTCTTCACAACAATCAAGCTGCTGATTTAGTCATGAGGGAATATACCTCTGAGTCAGAATGCTATTGAATCCATTTCAAATAAATATAAAAATAATCAATTTACTGTCAAACCGATGCTGCAAGTTAAATATGCATATGTATGAAATTGTCCAGGACTTTCCCATGGAAACGAGAATGCCATGAGTTAGTGTTAAGTGTTTCATTTTCAGAATGAGGATGTACATCAAACTCACGTCAAGGGCAGTTAAGGAATGTATGTAAATATCGAGGGATCTGTTAAAATGTATCTTAAATGTACTGTAACTTCATTTGAATATTGTAGATCCTGCAATTTCAGCAGAGTCCATCTAACGTATATAGTTTGATAAACGATATGCACAAAATAGCAGGTTTATGCCAGTTCAATGTCAAGGGATTATATTTTCCCATATGTGATACAGATACATCCTATTTGTGTGCTACTTTATCACATATTTTGCACATACTTCATGTGCTTCATTTTTACTACACTCATCTTTCCAAGGCTAAATCTGTGTGCTTCATAATGAATTGATTGAACTTGTCATATTCAATACAATTTTCCTCTCTGATTTTAACGTATACTAATGGTTCCTGTGTGACACAACTAAAGGGAGATTTGTTACTATATTTAGTAAGTGATTGCTTAAGATTATCCTGTGCTGGTAATTATTCTTCATCCACCATGATTTCCCTCTCCCAATCCCTATCCAGTATTTATTAATTTCTCCAACATGTATGTGGGAATTAATACTGTGATTATACTATTGTCAGCAAAAGCTCCCAAAATTATATTTCAAAATGTAATATTTGCAGCATTATTACACACTCAGAAGGAGTGCTGTTCCCATATAACAATAATCTTTGCATTTGATATAGCACCATATCATGTCTTTGAGGCATCTCAAGCTTCACAGAACATAATGTAAAGTGAATTGACTGTATTTGGTGGGCAAAATGCCAGTTGCACATAGCAATGTCCCACTAACAGCCATGCACTAAGTAACCAATTTTCTTTGGGGGTTTATTGGCCAGCACACCAGGAGAAACTCCCTTCTCAAGTAGTGCTATGGGATCGTTAACATCCACCTGAAGATGCAGATGGGACCTCGGATTAATGTCTCAACCGAAGGATAATGCAACACACTGGATTATCAGATGGATTATGCGATTCCTCGTCCCGACATGGGACTTGAACATACAACCTTCTGACTCAGAGGAGAGAATGCTACCTCTGTGTCAGGTTGACACTGATTTATTGTAAAATCAAATTAAATATTTTACATTCTTTTTATATTTTATTTTTTTGCTGCTGGAGGGGAGAGTTGTAAGGATTTGTGCGCCTTAGCTTCTGGACATGTTGCCAGTGGGGGATAATGAACAATTGCCGGGGTCTGATTGGAATTTGTCATGGCCATTTGGGAAGGGGAACTACAAATGTCAAACCTGGGTTTTTCAATTATCTCGTTGATCATTAATTTCTAATGTGTGTTCCTTCACATCTTCTGTTAGCTAAAGGCACTTCTTAACTTAATTGCTTATAGGTAGGGTATGCATATCATTAATGCACTTTTCCAATTTCTAGGTTTTAAAATGGGGTGCATGGTTTAATAAATTGGTATGTAATATTCTGATTAATATCATGTGCTTTGATCCACCGACTGAGAGTAGGAATTCTTCACACTCAGCTCCTATTAACTCTGCAAGCCAAAGCCCTATAGGTTAGGGTAGTCCTTGTTGGACAAGCAGCAGGAAGCTTGACAGTCAGTGCAGTCATCGGCAAGCTATGAAATTTAGCTGGTTCAATTCCAGTTACCTCCAGTGCACTCTCTGAGGTGCAAGAGATACAGAACTGCAAATCCATTTAAATCACATAACTTCCTTTCTTTACTGTCACATTTTTTTACACTGATGATTTGGGGCACTGAAATTAATCCAATGTGATCCTACATATAATTAGTACATGTGTGTTTTTCTGTGCGATGCATTGTGTTTGGTGTCAACACCATGCAGTGATCTGGTTGATGTCGACTTCATTGGGAAAGCGCAGATTTGATCCATTACTGAAATAATCCAGAGGAGGCCTCACCTTCTGATGATAGTGGTTGTGGAATATTCTGCGACAGTTCTTCAGAATGCTTTCAATATTGTGGAATGTCTACATTGCGTATTTAGCAAGAGTGGGAAGTCGAAGGAGGGCAGGATGCCTAGAGAGAATGAACTGTTTATGAAGGTTGACTACATGCTTAAACTACAGCTGTTGCTGGCAAATAAATCCACCTTGTCATGTGGGCATTGACTGATCAGAAAAGACTGGCTATTGTCGATTGACAAACCTGTTTGTCTCAAAGGGAACTTGGAGGGAGGCATGTCATTGAAGAATGAAATTCTTCCCATCCGGCTCCTGATAATCCTGCAAGAGATTATTTTAAGGGATCGGATTATTTTAGTGAAACATGCAGCAGGAAGGATGGTTTTAGCTGGTAATATTCCAGCAGGGGTTCAGAATAGCACCTTCACATCAGCAAGATAACACAATGTGCGCCTGTGAATTCTTATCAGCTGGAACTTAATGTTTCTAAGCATTACAAAAGGTCCATGATTTGTCCATTGAAGAATTGAGTTTCAGTATCAGTATTTTTCTCTCTCTCTCTCTCTATACAGGCCCGTACGCAGGATTTTTAATGGGGGGGTGCGAATTGCTAGTGATGGGACCAGCAATGGCCGGCAGCTTGGGGGCTGCCCACGAGGGCCCCTAGCGGGGGTGAAGGGGGCGAAGCCCCCTCGAGGCTCCGACGTTTTACACAGTTTGAGGTCATATTTTACACATTTTTGCGGTCATATTTTTTTTGCATGCCAGTGGACGTCTCTAAAAGCAATTTTTAATTACAGGAATACATTTTTAATAATATAAATCAAATGTGATAATCAAGACAAAACAAGAAACATGATATTTCAGAAACACGCCTATCAAAACTTAAGTAATTTTTACTTACATTTATCAGATTAAAATATGATTTCAGCTTCCACAAAGTGGTGCTACCTTTTTATGTAGTGACTGTATACGGGATGATTTCCAATTGACACACCACGTAGACATAGGCGCTAAAGCACAGGCCTACGTCCATGAGTATCTTTTTTAAAGATAGGCATTTCCGTCCAGACACATATAACTTTTTTGTTGGGTTCTCAAAAGCTTTAATTTCTTGTAAATATGTTGTCATTGTTTGCTACCATTACAGTCACACCTCTCAAAACTTGAGTAATTTTTACTTACGGTGATCAGATGAAAAGATGATTTTAACTTCCAGAAGTGGTGCTACCTTTGTGGCTGTATACGGAATGATTTCCAAACGAGGATGGATTTGAGTCTTGGCATGTGCCTATGTTTACGCGGTGAGTCACAGACTCGCCGCGTCATTGACTAGCGCGTCTATCGACGCGGTATGTTTTGGGTGGACGCCGATTCTGGTGTGCGAGTAATTTTATATTAATACTAAATCATTCAAAGATGTGTATTTATAAGTAATACATAGTTTTGAAGAATTAATTGTTACACAAATGTTCAATAAATTTACTTGGTATTTAAATTTGATAAAAATACAATTCTCTACCCCGGAAAATGTGGACCTTTTATAATTTGGCGGGGTGCCTACGCACCCATCGCATCCCCCCTGCGTACGGGCCTGCTATATTTATATATATATATATATATATACACACACATATATATAGCATATTATAATAATCCTCATTTGATGTTGTACTACTATTACTATGACTAATACTACTAATAATAATGATGTAGCACCTTATCTCATTGTCAAGAAATCCCAAGGTGTTTCACAGGTAAAGTGGTGTGACTATGTGTATTGTGTAGGTGAAATACCCTCCCATTGACACGTCTCAGTCTTTATTACCAGCAGGTCGGGCTAACAATTGCAGAATTGTTTTCTTCTATTACGTAATATTTTAAAATTACAATTCAAAATTGATTTTCTAATTTAAAATCAAGGAATAATTAAAGACGTCATGTTACCTTGTAATCACCAATTTAGAAGTTGAACCAGTTCCAAAAATATCTATTCCATCTTATTTTATTTAAAAATTACACAATCCTCCTTGCGAGGCTTGAACTGAGGTACAAAGCTGCTATTTGTAAACAGTAACTAATGAATATTGGAGGTCCTTCAGTGAATTGCACAAATAAAATCAATATACATTGAAAAATAGAGGTATGAGTTAGTTATAATCAACTGGCTGTAATCTACTCCAGTTTAATAGTGCTGCTGAACAAAATGAGGCATTAAAATACATTAAATGCTGAATTTAACTAAAAACTGACCCAAATGTACTCCAATGCATATACAATGCATTTCTAGTTCTTTATGTGTACTCCTTTATGAAATTGTTACGTTGGAGTGAATCCAGTCTTAACTTTGAAGCCGGTTCTCTGTTGTTCTTTAAAGAATGTATGGAAAACTTCTAATTTAAGTGGTTTGGTTCAGAATTTGACACATTCCGTATGCTCTGAAATTCTGCATAATCAACGTAATCCAGACCCGCATGGAATTGATCCGTTTCACGATTGAACTTATAATTGATACTAGATCCCACTCATGGAATGAGTAGATACTTTAATTGCATTGAACTTTGAGCACCAAGTCTGTCAAATAAAAACTCATTCATTGTCTGGAGTGTAAAACAGGGTTGAACCTTAAAACAGAACGGCCGATTTAAATTCAAATGGACAAATCCCCTTGGATTTGACAAGAATTGATGTGAATTCCTATTCTTCTTCAAAATGCAGTGCTGGGCATACAATTCCATTTTGCGTGGTCACACTTGGTTAAAGAGTCCCATTTCTAATTTATTGTAATTACAAGACAGAACTGCTTTTGGGCATGATGGTGCACTTCTCACCAGCCTCCGAATCAATGATTATTAAGTGTCCAGGGAAGAGAAGAGCAGAGTAATTGGTAGGAAAATAAGAAAGAACGAAACATCAAGCAGTTGAAAGTCCGATTGATTAGATTCGCCACATTGGGTCTATTGAACACAACTAACAACTATAAGAATCTCTGCCAAAGTGTTGTAATTACACGGACACATCACTTCTTCCTTCTTTATTGCTGTTGTGGTCATTTCCAGGTTTTCAGAGGATTTAGCATGAAGAGCACTTTAATAAATTTGAAAGAGAAGTGTTGCTCAGACCAAATAAAATAAAGCTCTATGTCAGCATACTTTAGACATGTTCACTCTAAACCTGGCCTAACTCTTAAGTTTAAAAAGCAGTTATGTAGACAGTTTGGTCCAAATGTTAATGATATATTAACATTACTCATTTTGGTTTCATAAATATGTTTATCTTAACCTTACCAAATGCCTAACATGATAGAGTCTAGTTTAGATACTCCTAAGCAAGGTGATGGTGTTTCTTCATGTATCAGATAGCTGACTGACCCCCAAGTAAAATCTAATAATGCATCTAATCTGAAGTGTGAATTTCAGACAATTTACAAGTTTATGGAGTGAAAAAATCAGAAAGAAATTGTCGAGTCAACACACTGTTTTATGGGCCAAATGTCCACCAAGGCTAAAATGACAGAATACTCTATCGCTTCAAAAGAACTAACACCGTGACAGGATTGTGCAGTAGACAAGGCCGATAAATCAATATAGTTCAACATACAGAATGAATTTGAAAGGCTGCCAATGATTCATTGGCTTCTCTATCAAAGTTCAATAACCTTTTGAATTAAGTTGGCCTATTTCTCACTCTGTCTATTGATGTTACTAACGATAGGGAATTACGATCTGGAACCAGACAATTAGAAGATTTCTCAACACAATCAGTGTGCTTTCAGGAGCATCCAGACTCTTGTATGTGTTTCTAGTTTGTCTATCTTTTCAAGATAAATCCGACAATTGTGGTCTAATAAATGATTATTAATTTCTATTAATTCTAACAAAATGAATCACCTTTATGTTAATAGTTCAGTGAAGCTATTTATTTGTAGCATCTGACTCGTGGTATTCTACAAGTAACAGCAGGAATCCATGACTCAGTGGGTATGTTCACTAATTTATTTTCCAACTCACACAGAAAAACAACCACAATGTCTGGATACCGGAAGACAGTCAAGTACTTGTATTTAATTGATATCAAAAGAACCAGGAATCCACATAAAGATAGCTCAGAGAAACATACCACAGATCAGTAATAATGTTTTCTCTTTTTAATTACATAGAATTACAACAACAAAAGTACACTGTATAGCACCTTTCACGTTAAGAGAATGTCCACGGTGCTGGACAGTCATTGTTTCAGACACGATCTGGGGTCGGGGACAGGTAGGGTGGAAGGAAAGGGAGGGATTTGGAGTGATCAATGGGACTGTCAAAGAGGAGAGTCTTGAGGTGGGACTTGAAAGAGGCCAGGGAGAGGGCGAGGCAGAGGGACTGCGGGATGGAGTTCCAGAGGTTAGGAGCAGAGTGGCTGGAAGCTCGCCCGCCAATGGTGGGGTGGGTGGGTTGGTGGACGTGGAGCAGGCCGGCCTGCTGAGTGGAGGAGACGGGCAGGTTGGTAGGGGATTAGGAGGTCACAGAGGTATGGTGGGGCAAGGCCATGGAGGGCATTGAATTTGAGGACCAGAATGTTGAATTGGATCCTCTGGGCGATGGGGAGCCAACAGAATCAGGCGAGGATGGGGGAGATGGGGTCATGAAGTTTGGAGCTGTAGAGGACACGGGCCAAAGAGTTCTGGATTATCTGCAACCTATGGAGGGAGGAATTGGGAAGGCTGAAAAGCAGGGCATTGGCATAGTCGAGCCGGGATGTGATGAAGGCTTGAATAAGGGTTTCATTGGCCTGGGAGGGTGAGATAATGGCATAGTCGGGCAACATTGCAGATGTGAAGGAAGGCAGAATGGGTCATTGCTTGGTTGTGGGGGAGGAAAGACAGCTGAGTTTATCTTAAATGATAAATTAGTTTATCTATAGCTTTGGTATCTACAATGCATGACGAATAACACACCTAACACCTCTGAGTTCACAGATAGATGCAGACCACTGTTTTTGCATCACCAGCTCACTTGATGCAGAACGCCATCAAGCATGATCAAGCAGAGCTATGGCCAGTGATCACGTCTTGAATGACACATCTGGCAGACGAAGCACATGCACAAAGGTTTCTGCAACAATAACTGACATTCATATGATTCAACGAAGCATACGGGGGTTGATCCCAATCTGAGCCTTAGGCAGAGTATCAATTATGTGATACATTTCCTCGCCGTTCACAGTAATGGATGGTTGTGCAGCTGGATGGAAAGTGACAGAATAAGTTACACTGTGCACAACATGTCTGTCTGCGGGATGTGGAGCTCAACATGTGACACGTGACTTTTTATTAGTATTCATTCTTAAGTTTTCCATATGTTAATCAATGAGAATTGGTTTGAATGGGGAATGTTGCAATTAATTTATGATGTGCTGAAATTGCGTATGATAATTTGCTTTGATTGCTTATCTGGTAAATTGAAACCTATTATTTGATTAAAATACCCAATAAAAATTAACCTCAGATCTTACCTCCCTTGTAATAACTTGATATCTATTCTAAATTCTCTCAAACACCATGTTTTTTGTGAAATGAATATTAGATTGATATTCTGAGCTTTGATCAGTTGAGTACCAAAAGATCAAATTTTTCCTGTTGAATATTTGCACTGATAGCATGTGGCATGATATTCCTAATTGTGAAGACAATTTCACGCATGTCCATGTCATTTTGAAACTATTACAGTATTTAAGAAGTGTGCCAAATAACTGGTAACGCATCTTTCAATGCTGACAAATTGTATAGCAATTCGTGGTTATATTCGATTTCTCAAGAAGAAATATGTTTAACTTACACTTTGCTCTTTTGCCTGTTTTATGTTTCAGTTTGGCACTTCAATTCCATTCAAGCAGAAGAAGAAGAAGAAAAGAATGGATTGGAAACCCTCACCCTTTAGGTAAGCAGGTATCAGTGAAGAATTGCACTCTGTGTATTCACAACTCAATCAAGTGTATACTGTACCTTATTTTACACACATCAGTTTTCTGCCTTTAGAATCCTCAATTTCAATTTACAGTTAATGATTATGCATACCGATATAGCATACATCATTCTTTATAACTTTGCTACCCGGACAAAATTCATTGCTTCTCTTGCTCTGTGAATATTATGAATGAATGATTGAATACTATGAATGAAAGGATTATAATAATAATCTTTGCATTAGGTATAACATCTTATCAACAACAACAACTTGCACTTATATAGCAATAGTGAGGAGGTCAGAGAGATAAGGAGGTGCCAGAGAGTGAAGGGATTTGAGCGCATGTGTCATGATTTTGAGATGTCTCAAAGCGCTTCACGGAACATACTGTGAGTTGACTGGACATTTTGTAGGTGAAACGCAGCAGCCAATTGCAGCAGTATCCCACAAATAGTTGTGGATTGAGCGACTACATTATTACAGTATTTTTTTTTGAGGGATTATTGCCTCCGGTAAAGCAATTCCTACATACTGCTAGGTAAACATAGGCAAGTGGAGTAAGGAAACTTATCCAATATTTTGCCCTACACTGGACTCAAACCTAGGTCCTCTCCCTTGTGAGGCGAATGCTCTAACAACCAAGAGACAGGACTCCACAAGGATCCATTTATAAATATTATCAATCATTACCTCCTGCCTTTACAAGATCGATTAACTCCACGTATGATCTTTGAAAAAACAAATTATTACCTAAAAATATATTGTAAATAAATGGATTTTTTTGCATTAAATATTAGTATGCATTAAAATTGGTGTGGAGGCTGAACTTTAGTTTTAGCAGTAAGACAATCATTGATAATTTAGTTTAGCTTTGGGGTGATTTGGAGTATCAAATGCAAGATTGTTCAACTCTGTGATTTAACAGTGATGGCTATGGCAAAGTACTGTACTGCAGGATTATTCATTTATTTTTCAACCAATTTTGGGTTCAGCCAGATGGACAGCAGTGTATCTCTTTCTGTTCTCTGCAATCCTATGTTCGTATTGCTATAGAACTCTCTTTGACAGCAGATGGTGAAACAGCCACATGTGTAAAATTAATTAAATGCCCCAATATGTTTTGAAACTCTCCTTGATGTTGGATTTGCAGCTGCTGCCAAGCTACGCTCAGCAAAAAAGATTGAAAGACAATTCCTCTAATTCGCTACTGTCGTTTGTGATGACCATTTGACACAACGGCTTAATTCTTCTCCGCAATGTTCTCCACAATAGTTTTTGTATACATACAACAAATTATACGATTACAACTGCAATAATTGGTTGGAGGAGAATCACAGAAATTACAGGACATAAGGTGGCCACTTGGTCCATCATGTCTTTGCTGCTAAAACCCTTGACTACTCTAATCCCAATTCCCTTGCCTCATACTCATTCCTTTAATGTTTCTCTTCTTCAAATGTTTATCCAATACCTTTGTTTTAAAAAATACAATACAATTTACAATTAAGTTTATATTTATATGGAGTTTTTCACACCAGAAGGAAGTCTCAGAAGGCATTATAAATGTTGTAAAGTTATCAGTCTCGTTCGTTACCCATGGCAAAATTTTCCATGTTCAACAGAACTTGAGCCTTTGTGTGAAAAATGTTTCTTCCAACCTCTCCCCAGCAAAATCATAAATGGGCAATTAATTCATGGACTGATGGTTAATTTACAACAACAACAACAACTTTGATTTATATAGCACCCTCCATGCCGGACAGCGTCTCAGAGCACTTCACAATGACAGATCCCGAGACTGAGCCAGGGATAGAAAGGTGACCAAAGGCACGGTCGAAGAGAACTTATTTCCCAGTCCACAAGGAGAATCTTCTTCTATTTTCAATCGTGCTTTAAATCCCACCTTAGAAAGTGGGTAGGAACTTGATTTTACAACATATCTGAAGGTCAGCACCTTCGACCATGCAGTGATCCCCAGGACATCACCAAACTGTCAGCCTAGTCTGTGAACTCGAATCCCAACATATGTTTTGAATCCATAACTTTCTGATCCAGATTTAAGCGTGCTACCAACTAATCCAAGCTCACACTTTGACCAATGAATGCACCATCCTAACAACAACAAAATTACATTTGTCTAGCGCCTTTCACGTCGGGAGGACGCATCCCAAAGCGTTGGATTGCTCCACGATCAAGGAGGGTTGCATTGATGTGGGGATCACAAATCTAATCTATGCAGACTTTAGGAAGAAAAACAAAATGAAATAAATTGCTGGCGGTGCAATGTGGAAATCACATTGTTTGTTAGGAATCTTCACCTGGAGACTCTTGTAATTCAATTTCCTATTAAGTGACAATTTGCTGATCAACAGATTAACGGCTAGCAGATGTGCACTAATGTGCAATGGAATCCCTCCCAAAAGATGTAAATTGTTCAGCAAAGTGTTCAACAATTAGCAGAATGTTTCTGTAAAACTGTAACTGCTAATGTTACAGATCTCCTGTCAAGATGACACTTTTCTTGCAAAAAATTATTTATTGCTTCACTGCAGATTCTGTGCTAAAGTCTGACTGATAGTTTAAAGGAAACCAGCACCACTGTTTTGGACATTTTGACCAAAAGAACTCTGTTTCATCTTGTTTATATTTATATCTTGCGTGCTCATAACGTGGAAACCAGATTGCCAGTTTGCTAATGTTCTCTTATATCTATGTACGTGCTCAGTTTCACAGAACCTGAAACATCAAGGTGCAGAATGCTCTTGTCTTTGGCATATCCACATCTGAATGATGTAAGTAACACAATTTTTAGGGTATGAATTTTAATTTAGGCATTGACTTATTTCAATTAATTATTGACCAATATTTTAAATTTTTTATCAGTATAGGATTAAACAGCCTGTAAAATATTTAGTTGTGCTTGTAATAATTAAATTGAATCACGTCCAAGTGAGCAGAAAACAAACATCTGGAGTATGGGTTGTTGAAAGTATGCTCTTTCTCCTAGCCTCCAAAAATTCCTAAAATATGATGTTCAGCCATGTATGAATAATATTTGGGGGAAATCCAACCTAATAGTCACATCTGAAACACTAAATTCATGTTTAGTCCAGTGAGGAACACAATATTTATCAGATGAATGAGCCACATTCTTGTGGATTTAAGTTCACACACTCAAATAGCCATAGTACTGGCTCATAAAATGTAACATTTGTCATCTTGAATAAGCCAAACGTCAACTGGTCTTAAATTGGCTTGTTTGAGATTGCTTTTGAAAATTTAGTTCTCCCTGTTCAACAAGATACGCAGAAATGTGGAGCTGAGCCAAGTTTTTAACCATACATCTGGACTTGGCTCGGTAACTTCAGTGGTTGAAATCTGGCTCTGAATTTGATGAACCAGCTTCAAAATCTTAATTCAGACCAGCTGGCTCCCCTCCAATATCGGATAAAACTTATCTCAGAACGCAGAAATCTTCCCAAACCATTAAATGCATTCCTTAATTCTTCACTGCACAACAGAGTTGCATAATGAAATGGAAATAAAGTACTGTACTAATGGTCTTTGAGGCACAACATGTTTACCCTTTTTTTAAAAAAAAGCCAGCGTGTTAATATTAAAAGTATATTTGCCCAAGTTATTTGACCATGAATATTGTGTGAGCTGTTTATTCTTCTTCTGATATAACAATTCTTTGTTTAATTGATGGTGAAATGATAAACGTATACTTGACAATGCTATTTGAGACATAGTAATTGCACTTTTCATATCTTCTGGCCATCTTAAAACACTTCACAGCATATACTGTAAAGTGAATCGACTGTAAAGCGAATCAAAAATGCGGCAGCCTATTGCTCACAGCAGTGTCCCATAAACATTCATGGACTGAAGTGACCAATTAAAAAAAAAATTGTTATCAGGCATATGGAATAAGGAAACTTGCCCAAGATTTTGCTCTGCCGGTAATCAAACCCAACTTGCAAAGCAAGTGATCTAACCACTGAGCCACAGGACTCCACATAGGAACAGGAGTAGGCCATTCAGCCCCTTGAGTCTGTTCCACCATTCTATACTGAACGGTGAATATTATCTTTTTCAGAGTGACTAAGTGATGAGGAAGTACTGGGAAATATAATTTTTTTCCATTTCAGGAACATGATGTTAAGATTAAGTAACCCTGGATCTGGTATGGTATCTTAAAAATGATCCTTCAACTCATGAATGTATCTCAAAATAACGTTCCTCTTCCTCCCCGCAAAAAATGTTTTCATACTCTTTGGATGACTAATGTAACCTTTTGGAAAATAATATAATTATAGTCATGCATTAAAAGTGTCAACCATCCAATATTTAGGATGATCTAATTGTGTGGGTGGTGGTAAGGATTCTCGAATGTGCTCAATCCAAGCAAGAAAAATGCATGCTTTCTGTTAGGTGAAAGTGTTACATCAGCAACTCATAAGTAATCTGACTTTTCAATGCCAAGTATAAAAAATAGTAGAGACCAGGGCTGATTGTTAAGGCTGTCATCTTGATGCACGATAAGGTCATAAACTGCATGAGTGATCCTGTACTTTGAACAGTTACCAACTGACTTCTGAACCCTATGATGTGAAAGCTAGTTTGAAATATTGGGGGAATACCACATATACACTGTGGAGGGTATGAGTGCGTAGAAGATTTTGCTCCAGCTTTGTGCTGATGTAAGAATGAACATCAAGAAACAATTGCTGTTTCGCAACTTGAGATAGCAATGCTTATATTTGAATAACACCTTTCACATCAGGAAGATGTCTCAACACATGTCAATTGATTTACGATAATGTGTAGTGACTCCACACTATAGGCGCAAACAATCTCCCGCAAACAGCTATGAAATGAATAGAAATACTTGAAGCAGCCATATTGTATTCTTCCAAAAGGTTTTCAGATGTCTTTTGAAAAGCATATTGAAACTCACATCAAAATAAATCAGATTTGCTCTCTCTAATTTGCATCGGAATTATTTCTGTCCAATAGAATTCTTGGAAATGCAGGGAGTTCATATTGTGATACAAAGTTCTCAAGTCGGCAAATTTATGTGATAATTTTTGTTATCTATAATCACCATTTAAATGACTAATCTAAAGACTAGTATGCATCATTTTTATTGCTATAAATCCTTTGGATTCCGTAAGACCTCAGGGCATAATATGTGCTTCACATATTTAGTGTGTAATTAGCAGTTGCACATTCCACTGTATATAATTAAGAAAAACTTAGATCTTTTGGCTAGATCTGTCTCCCAATTTAGGGCACATTTTTGATAAATGCTTAAGAATTATTGATATAATCTCGCTGCATCAGGACTTTGATTTTAAAAACACATTATGCCTTTTTACACCTTGAGTATTATAATATTTTATTTCCCTACACTAAATACATTCAGGACATGAAACTACACAGCAAATCCTTTGAAACGCTCTAAGACGTCCTCCTGATATGAAAGGTGCTATATCAAATCCAAGGATTATTATATTTTAGAATTTCTAATGCCTTAGGGAACTAGAAATGACTGAAGAGATTAAAATAATAGTGGTAGGTTTTCTCCATCAATGACAAGAATGTATTGAATGATTGATGTGCCTTTTGCAGTCTTGATCTGGCAAGAGCTAAGCTTTCTATAAGTAGCAATGATATATAATTTGGCCTTGCAGTGAAATACAGTACACAGCATTCTGCAGTATTAACTGGTAGATCCATGACGTTTTCAATTTCAGATTATATTCTTTCACAATAAGTGATGACAATTATTGTGCTCCGTGTGCATTCTGCTATCTCATTCAAACAGGCATCCACTAAAGTGAAAGAAAGAACAGATGTAGACATTATTAGCAAAATCCATGCAGTAACATATATTTCTCTCACAGTTAATCGTGAATCAGTGTTAGGAATTGAGAAGCAATATCAATTGTCAAAAACATGAGCATACAAATGGCTATAATATGCCAAAATAGTACTCTTCTTTGACAATAAATAACACACAATTTGCAGTTAATAATTAACACCTTGGAGTTGGCACTTATCAAATCTCTAGATACTCCTTCATCTTAAACAATTTGAACTCTTTGACAGATTCCACACCACATTTTCATGACTGTCAAAGATAATAAATTAAACAGGTTTAGAGTCACAGCTCAGATTCCTCTCCTTCCAGCCCCACTCTCTCCCAATGCCATTTACAGAGCTTTTATTCAACCATAGCCTTAAGTAATTCTTAGTATCTACTGTATAATCACACTGTTTATGAACAATTATGATTTGCTACAGATGATTAAATGTTCAATTCTGATGATCTAGAAAATATTGTCTGTCAACATTAAACGCTTCAGAGTGAAGTTTTGTGTTGGACAATGTACAGTTACTGAGAATAATGTGTGCAGTTAGAATAACAAATTTGCTGAAACTTCTTGGATTGGGTTAATGGTTATATTCTGATTTTTTTATGATTGTATATTGGATTCTTTTGAAATGATTTTCTCTCTGCCTCAGCTCTATATTTGGCTACACTTCCAAGTATACCAAATGCCCTTAAATACTGTATCTTCCAAAAAGCAACCGGAATTCATGCGTAAACTCGGCCAGAAACCACTCAGCGAATCTCAGCCAAGCATGATTTTGTCGCCTTCAACAAACACTGTAGCACAGAAGTTTATCCGCAGCAGGAGTCACTGGATACCAATTGACAGTGTTAATATACGTAGTATTCTCCTCCTGGTTGCAAACTGAAGTCAATTCCCAGGTCAACTCTTACACCCAAGTTTTAATGTTTGCTCAGTTGATAGCACTCTTGTCTCAGAGTCAAAAGGTTTTGGGTTTAAGCACCTTGTCAGAACTTTAAGGTCACAGTCAAGGCTGATGCTCCAATGCAGTAATGGACGAATGCTATATTGTTGGAGATTCTCTTCAGGTCAGACAAAAATAATCACAACAAAATTACATTTGTATAGTGCCTTTCAAGTCCCAAGGCGCTGGACCTTCAATGTTTCAAACCAGAGCTGGGGTCAGGATCGGGGAGGGGGGAGGGAAAGGAAGGGATTTAGGGTGACCGATAGGACTGTTGAAGAGGAGGATCTCGAGGCAGGGTTTGAAGGAGGCTAGGGAGGGGGTGAGGCGGAGGGACTGTCGGATAGAATTTCAGAGGTTAGGGGCAGAGTGGCTGAAGACTCCCCCACTGATGGGCAAGTGGTTCAGGGGACGGAGCAGGCTGGAGCCACTGAGGGAGCGGTCAAGTTAGTAGGGGTTTAGGAAGTCACAGAGGTGGGGTGGGGCGAGTCCAAGGAGGGCTTTGAAGATGAGGACCAGGATCTTGAATTTAATTCGCTGGATGATGGGGAGCCAATAGAATCAGGTGAGAATGGGAGAAGATGGGGTCACGGAGTGTGGAAAAGTAGACGACGCGGACCGCAGAGTTCTGGATGATCTGCGGACGATGGGGGAAGGAGTTGGGAAGACCAACAAGCAGGGTGTTGGCATAGTCAAGCCTGGATGTGATGAAGACATGAATGAGACTTTCAGCGGCCTGAGGCGTGAGGTAGCAGCAAAGTCGGGCAATATTGTGGAGATGAGGTAAGGCAGAGTGGTTCATGACTTGGGTGTGGGGGAGAAGTGACAGTTAGGGATCTAAGAAAGACACCTCGGTTCCTGATTAGCTTGGTGAGACTTTAGAAACCAATGTACCATCTCCTGTTGAGGTGGGTGACAACCATGCCAAGGTACTGTTTGAAAAGAGAATGGAGATTCTCAGTGTTCACCAATTGCACAGGTAAAATTGATCATTCAAATCATGGCTTTGTGGAGTCCTTTAGCTCAGTGGTTAGAGCACTCGCCTTACAAGCGAAAGACATGGGTTCAATTCCAGGCTGGGCAAAATCTTGGACACGTTTCCTTACTCCACACTCCTGATAATAATCCCTAAAATTTTTTAAAAATCCACTACAGTTTATGGGACACTGCTGTCGCAATTGATTGCCGCATTTTGCCTGCATATATATAGTCAGTTCACTTTATATTCTGTAAAGTGCTTTGAGATGTCTAGAAGACATGAAAAGTGCTATATCAAATGCAAGGATTATTATTATTTGGGGCTTTGCTGTCTAGAAATTGGCTGCTGCATTTGCTTATGAATAGAATCACTTCACTTTGAAGTGCTTTGAGATGTAATGAGATATATTACATTCCAGCTATATTGTATTATTAGTACCTCTACTGTCACTCTGGCTGAAATGAACTCAGGATATATTGGGGATCAAACCTGGGACTTGGGTGGTCTGTATTGCACAACTCTTAGTGATGTAAATCCATTGGCCCATCAGAGAGACTCACCTGCTAACGTTGATTCCTGAAGTAAGAAAACCGACTGAAAACATAAAATTAAAGCGAATCAATGACGTTTTGCAGCAATTTTAATTTTCAAAAGGTACAGTAATAAGTACAGCTAAAAATCTATCTCCCTGAAAAACTGGCGTTGAAAGCCTAGAGAATAAAATTGACACCCAATACAGCAGGGTTTCTATCAAGAGCTCTGAAATGCAATGCTAGAACTATTCTGTCAGAGACCACTACTGTATAGTGACCTTAGATTGCCTGGTAATGTCATATGCAAATCAGAGGTATTGATTTTCTTTCCAGTTGTGTTCGTCCTAACTCTTTAAAATCTGCGCTACTTCAAAAATGTAATTTGTGAACCAAGATAAAATGTTGTTTCTCTGTACATGCTTGCCCTTGGTTAGAAGAATGGACTATATAATAATTTTCTTTGTGTGGTCATTACTGTGAATACCTTATTAACTGGGCACTTTATAATAATAATGATGATAATATTATTAATAATAATAATAAGCCTTGCATCACATCTTCAAGACGTCTCAAAGCGCTTCACAGAATATACTGTGAAGTTAATTGACTGTGAATGAACTGAATAGTACAGACAGCATAAGAGTTTCTAGACTTATGTTCATTTAATTCATGAGGCTACACTTCCATTCAACAATCTGTACTGTTGATCATACAGCGTTTTATAAAAGGTTTGCAGATGAACACTTCATCGACCTTCGTATTTGCCGTGCTATTTGCTGTTTCAAGCAATGCAGCTAATGTATTGAAAGAACACTTTTGGATAATGTATTAACGAGTTTTTAAGCAAAACATGCCCTCTAGTTTCATAATTTGTTTGGAAAAAGTATTTTAGAATTTTTTAAAATCATTTACTGCTGAGCTCCTGACCAAAGACATTATTTTACTGCCTGGACAGAAGCCAGGTTTAGAAACTTGACGTGACAGGTTCCAACCAGCCGATCCCTTATTTGAAGCAGGAAAGCCAACTGCTTCAAATAAGGGACTTAAACAATGAAAGATGCTGCAGCCTGAACAAAGTTGAGAACCATTGTATATGATATGACAATCAGCATTTGTAAGGCTTCGCCATGATGGCCAGTCTTTCTGCATGCGTTCATTAATTCACAAGAAAAAATAGAATAACATATATACATTCAGAAACCGATCAAAAGATCAATTGCAGTGATGG
The DNA here is from genome assembly GCA_035084275.1 of Hydrolagus colliei. Lineage (NCBI taxonomy): Eukaryota > Metazoa > Chordata > Chondrichthyes > Chimaeriformes > Chimaeridae > Hydrolagus > Hydrolagus colliei. The sequence continues at coordinate 14,288,897 of CM068754.1, forward strand.
GCTCCAGTGAGGTTTATAACCTTCATCCCCCTTACTCTCAACTCCGTGTATGGATTGAGACCAGGATGGGTAGCCTGAGGGCAGGTTGCTGTGCTTCTTTCTTGGACTAGGAAAACTGTTATCTGTTGATATTGATTCTGGCCACATGTTAAGCAGTGACCTCAAGCATTGGGTGAGATACCACAACATTATGTGTGTCTTGAAGTATAATTTGCATTCTTTTCTGTACCTATTCTACTCCTATACTATAATACATATATATATATGTATATATAGAGAGAGAGAGACATGAAAAGCGCTATATCAAAATGCAAGGATTCTTATTATTAGATAATATATTGTAACTAGAATCTCTCTCTCTATAATATATATATATACTATACTGTTAGCTAGTTCAATGAGTTTTGTGGAGTCCTGTAGCTCAGTGGTTAGAGCACTTACTTTACAAGTGAGAAACCTGGGTTCCATTCCAGGCAAGGTGAAACCTTGGACAAGATTCTTTACTCCACACCCCTGATAATAATCCCTCAATTTTTTTAAAAAAAATTGGTCATTTCAATCCACGGCTGTTTGTGGGTCACTGCTGTGTGCAATTGGCTGCCGCATATATACAGTCAATTCTCTTTACAGCATATTCTGTGAAGCACGTTGAGACATCGAGAAGACATGTAAAGCGCTATATCAAATGCAAGGACTATTATTATTATCAACAAAAGGGTTTGATAATGGAAGTGAAAGATTAGTGCTTTCAGAGAGCCAGCACTAAGTGTGAAAGGCCTCTGTCTGTGCTGTAAAATTCTAGAATTCTATTTGTGTTGTCTCCTTCTCAAATTCCCTGTGAAACTGTAATCCCTGTGTTGTATTCAGCTCAGGTACCTCCAAAATTCACATAGTCTCCTCTGAACCTCTTGTGTCCTGACACTTGGAACTACTATTGTCATAAACACATATACTGTTTTGCATTTGGTCTGAATTTTCTTCCAAAAGATTCAGTGACTACTGTTGTGTTGTAGCTGAATACACATGTTATTTTGTATAAAAATATAACGCTCTTCTGCCTTCCCTCCAAACTACTATCGAATATAGTCTCAGATTTTTATCCATTCAGGAATATTTGACAGTTCTTCCTTCTGTAAAGCACCAGGGAAAGAGCTTTCTAGCATACAAACGAATATGGTTAAAGGAGTGAATTTTTACAGAATCTAATTTATATTATCAAGGTCACTTGTAAATAATATCCTAACCTTGCAAATTAATTGCATAATATCTTAATGCATGATTTAAAATGATGCTGTTAATGAAATTGTACTTTACATTTAGACAGTCATTGAACAGAAAATGTTAATGTGCAATTGATAACCAACATTACAAGAAACGTAAAATTTTAATCATATAATTTTCCATTGATTACTCAATAAAGTATTTATTATTAATCATAATAATCCTTGTATTTAGTACAGTGCCCTTTACATTGGGAGGATGCCTCAAAGCACTTCACAGGATATATAGCAAAGTGTGTCTCGTGAGAGAATACAGCAGCCAATATGCACACAGTAATGTCCCACAAATGGCCATGAAGTGAATTTATTTGGGGAATTGTTGGCCAGAATAAACTCCCTTGTCTTTTCAACTAATGCTGGCATGTTTGCGTTCTGCACCCTCTTATTTCCTGCAGCTTTCTCAGCTTCTTTCTTCCTTTGCTTTTAACATTAGGTCCATTACACGTGTGATATCACCCATCAGGTCATGTTTAAATGGGACAGTAAATTAATTTCACCTAACATATATTCCCAGGGTTTCTTGCAACCTCTAGTTCTTGATCACCAAGTTGTATCTCCTTGTTTTATAAAATATATGTTTTTATCATGAGAAAACAAAATTGAAATCTCTGAAACACGGTTTATGTCACTCTCACACAATGAGACTGTAGTTTGCGGTATTTATTGATTGGTTTCCCAATCTGGAATTGTCAATGTATTCAGCATCTTTGGCGATTTTCCAATTTGGTCTATTACTTACCTCTGGATGCACTGAGACAGCAGCAAAAGAGGACACGGGTTTAGGATTGCAAAGAGCAACTTCAGAACAGAAACCAGCAGATATTCCTTCACCCAGGTGCTAATTAATGATTGGAACAGGTAATCAGGAACCATGGACAATGCCAGGACACTGGACACAGATATAAATTAGCTCAATGCTGTGATGGGGGAAATGTAGGGTGGATATTCTGGAAGAACAAGATCAAATAGAATGAAGAACTTTCTTGATGATCTCTTGTGATCTTTGTTACACTATTGACTTTCCACTATTAACAATAGCAATGGGACTCCTGTTTCTTCATTCATTGATTTATTGGCTTGTTGCTTAGAGAACAAATCTGCTCAGCTGAAGTCTAAATACATTCAAATGGCTTTATCTTTCGCTGATGCTATTATTGCCATATTGGCTGTGAAAATTGTATTTTAGCACTGAAGTGCTCAGTCAGCAATATATTTCAGTTTTAAAGGCGAGGAAGGATGTAATGGTATGTGAATATTCCAAAGGTCTCTACCACAACTTTGTTTCATTTCCACATTCGTATCTATCAAAAAAGATTGGTTGAGCTACAGCAGAATAAGTAGGTCATAAAACATCCATAGATTTGATTTCCAAACTCTCTTTCTGTCCAATTACATTTGTGCAGTGAGATGTTATGTCTGCAAAATGTTGAGCTATTCTCTTCGCTTGATTACTGCAGAATATTGTGTTGTTGTTGGGCAATCTACAGAATATGTAAGAAGAAAACAATTCATTTGGTTTTAGACAAAATATATATTTCACTTGTGTTAATCTGTCCACTGAAATGAACGTTTAATCCTGTCTCATGTACAGGTAAATAGTTTACAAAAGGAAATACTGTAAAAAGTCCTTGGAGGTCTAAAGAAAGGGTTAAAATTATTCAAAAATGGCTGAAACAGCAGCAAAAATCGCAGATTATCTAATTACAGTTTTTTTTTCCACTACTGCACTTTACGTTCAACCAACTCACTGACCTTGAATGCCTGTTGCTTAATTGAAATTGCCAACATTTCAAGTTAAAATGAATGTTAAGTCAACTGCATTAATGCAAAACAGAAAATCATACCGTGAAAGGAGTTGCATTCTATGTGCATGTACAGTAGGGGAAAAATCCTTCCTGCCTGATCTAAGCAGTGTATGAAAGACTTTTCTTGAAGACATCATGAATAAATCTTGAGCTAGGGCCTTAAGGATTTCACATCACAGAAAAATGATGTATTTAGAGCAGCTGATATTCCCAATGATTTTTTTTACAATGTACACTCTATGCAGACGTGTCTTGTAGATTTGATGATAACAAAACATGCTATGCTATAGAACCAGCCATATATCTATATGATTAACTACTAATCACTATCAGTATTTCATACATTGTCACATAGATTTTGTGAATTGCAGATATCCTTAGATTCGCAGTAGTATGCATTACTTGCTCACAGGTTAAACAATGCTGCATTTGGCTTTATGTTTCTGTTGAATGTGGTAATGAGAAGTATTTCTTGATTAGTCGGTTTAGCAGAAACTTGTAAATATTTTGTTTCAGCCATCTGAATCTAAAGTGTTCATCTCTGGGATACATTAAAAAGAGCATCCCCTTCATTTCTTGTACGTAACATGAAATTTCCTCTGGGATAAAAAAAATGGGACATAAATGTTAACATACAGTTTGTCCCTTTTACATTATCAAAGTGATTTCCTTTGGGGAGTAAATTCTCATATGTTTTTATTTTGTCCAACATTATATTGTGTTTTGATTTTCAGCATAAATCCTGGTTTGATGACTTACAATTTACAATGTGCTGTGTCATAATATCAACATATATCTTGCAGTCCTTCTCTGCGTAGCATTAAACCGTTTGCCCATTACCTGAAGGAGACGAACTAACATTAAAACAAACGGTATTATATGAAGAACCACAACGGTTCTGCTCATTATGTGTTTTTTCTTGATCGGTTGGTTCCACGTACAACACAATGGAACCTTGATTATCAGCTATAATCACCAAACTCCTTCCTCACAATTGGTGGATAATCAAGATTCCACTTAAGACAAACAAACTCGTTAAAAACAAACTCAGAATCTTGAAGAATGTCTGCTTACATTTATTATTCGCAAAGGAAAATTACAACAATCAAGGGACCATAATTTTACATGTGTTGAAACCCTTAAACTGTATTCTTTTAAAAATAAGCCGCAAATTCTAGGGCATGTGGGCATTGTGAAGTAGTCCTTCCCCGTGCCAGCTACATTCCAGAGGAACTTGTAAAATAAACATTACCGTAAACTGATTTATAGACCAAGGTTGGAGAGCCTAGCTGGGCAGGGCTAAATTAGGGAAGAAAGTGGGTTATTCATCTTCCCAATTTATAGTAGACAAAGAAGGTTTCACGTAACAAAATGCAAGATACTACAGATGTTGGAAATCTGAAATAAAAACAGGAATTGCTGGGAATGCTCAGCAGGTCAGGCAGCATCTATAGAGAAAGGAAAGTGAGTCAACGTTTCACTGTATTTGAAACAAATTTATGAAAGTTGTTGCATTGAAATGATTAGATTTTAGTTGAAATATTGAAAACCAATGGATGATAACAGATGCCAAAGCTACTTACGCTATTGGAGAAATAATTTGAATGGTAACAGATTCACACTTTGTATTGAATATTTTTTCCGAAGGCAGATGTCTTTCACATTAGGATGCTATGTCTTACAGTTCTTTTGTTCAAATGTTCCATGGTAGAATGTTAGGCAAATTCAGAAATTTAATAAGCACTTTTACAGAAGAGATGATCTTCAGATTCAGATTTCGAAACAGATTGGTCTGTTAAGTTTATAATGATGTGAAAGCCCAGCCTGATCCCTCTCCTCGGGATGCAACTATGTACTCCTTTATGTGCCTCATACCCAAGTATCACAACCACAGTTCAGAATGGTTTCCTCCATTCTAGTCATTTATAACATTGGAAATAGAAGCTATTTAATCTTATCTGGCCTCCATGCTTAATGAAGTGTTTCGAGTCTCACATAACTGGTGACACAGATTCTTGATTTTATATGGTTAAGATATAATTGTGCTTAATGCTCTTTAAATATGCCAATGATGCACTAAATCTGTCATGATTTACTAAAACTTCCAGCATGGAGTGTTTGCTTCATAGGATTTTTTTTCAGCCTCTGAGGTGTTGGTGATACCTAGCTGCTTAATCTCTCTAGTGACTGCTAAGAGGAAGCCCGTAGTATCAATCAGAATGAGACCTCAAGAGAAAGGAAATGCCTTAATCTTGCCTCAGTTTACCTTATTATCATATCTATTGCAAATCAACTGGTACTTATGACTTAATGAGAAAATGGAAGTGGAAAGCAGTATTATAATACACATTGTTTCATTACCAAGGAAGTCTCCAGACATTAACTAGAATCAGTTTCTGAACCCAACGCTGCTTTTTATCCACTGCTATTTTATTTTCAAATAAAATGCAGTACCTGAAATATTTATCGCAAAACGACGACATTTGTACAGCATATTTCATACTTCAAAAAGACATGAGGAAATCCGAGATGAAAAGCTTTCAAGGTTTTTTTTCGTATACACAGCCTGCTAAAAAATTAAAGAGGTTACTGTCAATCCAATTAACACTGCAAATACATCTCCTTTTTTTCAACTTGTTGTTACCACTAGGTTGTCATAGTAAACTTAATAAAAAACCTTTGCAACTGCAAACAAGAAACAGCAGAGATGAACGTGCGTTTTATAGTGCTTTATCACAACATCTTAAGCACTTTATTTTAATGACTGTTAAGCCTAACGATGGTTTTTCCAGTCTATGAAATGTATTTTAATAATCGTTGTATTTGATATGGTGCTTTTCACATCTTCTAGATGTCTCAAAGTGCTTCATAAAATATACTGTAAAGTGAATGGGCTGTATATTTGTGGGTGAAATTTTATTATGTTTCAAAATAAGATACCAGGCCATGGAAATACTCAAATCTGGTTTAGAATGCAATAGAATGGGACATTTCCTAATCTTGTTCATACATTTTGAGATGAGATGTTAAACAAAGATCCTGTCTGCCTGTTCATGTGAATGTCAATCCACTTTACAGGGTATACTGTGAAGCACTTTTGAGACATATCAATGACATGATGAGGGTCTATATGAAATGCAAAGATAATAATCCTTGCATTTAATACAGTGCTTTTTACATCTTCCAGACGTCTCAAAGCACTTCACAGAATATACTGTAAAGTGAATTGACTGTATATTTGTGGTCGAAAGGTTCTGCCCTGACCTGCCTGGATTCTAACCCAGGTCTCTCGCTTGCAAGATGCGTGCTCCAACCATTGAGCTACAGGACTCAGAAGATTATTCTTATTATTATTATTTTCATTGCAGTTATGTTGGCATTGAAATAAAAACCAAACTATCTACTAGTAATGCATCTTTTCATTTCTAATCAATTATATTCTGTAAAGCATTTGGGATGTTCATTTGATGTGAAAAACACTATGTAAATGATGGTTATGATTAGTAATGTATCTCAACAAGTACATTATTTAGAAATCCTTAATGATAAACTATAGGCTATGGGTCATTTTCCTTTGCTGATGAAATTACCTTACTGACATTTTACAGAGATTAGAAATCTTTCCTCTATGACAATTGTTGTAGATATATAGAATCCCAATTAATACACATGAATTAATCTCAAGCATCATCTCCAGGGAACTTCCAAATTTCAGAGTGGCTATTTACTTCAGAGTGACAAGTTGCAGCAGAAACGAAATAGCTTTAACTTATGTCTGCCAAATAAGCTATTAAATATTGCTGTGTTTCAACTGTTGGAAGTGAAGTCACTATGCTTCCAGCAGTATTCTTGATATAAAGTTGGAAGCCTGGTTTATCTAAATTGTATCACCTCATTTGCATAATCAGAACACTGAAATCAGGTCAACATCTTTCTGTTTAAAGAAAGCTATATAAACACAAAGACCCTGTGTGCGCTTTTTACATAATTATGGTTAGCAATGAACTCATAGCATGCTTCATACATTTGTTGATTTGGTTTGCTTAATAAAGACCTTTACGATGTCAACAATTCACATTTATAGAACGTCTTAATGTCTGGCAGGCAAGCGTTCACAACATTGGTGGACCTGACATAGAACGCCCCCCCACCCCCACTTTGCACTTGTGTTCAGTTCTGATGCACCATCTCGGTATCTGATTTGCACCGTCAGCACTTCTGACGAAGGATTGTGTGCCAAAAAGGGGAACTCACTTTCCTTTCTCCATAGATGCTTTGGATCATCCTCAGCGCTTTGGGACGTCCTCCCTGTGTGAAAGGCGCTATATAAGTGCAATTTTGTTGTTGGTGGTGGTGCTGCCTGAACTGTTGAGTGTCGCTGGCAACTTCTGAAATATCCTAAAACGGAGTTTCCTTCGGCTGGTAGTGGTAAAAATGCAAATCCAATTGACCACTATCTTTGATTCAAGAAATGGGGGGGGAAAAAAACCTTAATTTTGGGGGGGTTTACTTACTCTTTGTGTGACAGATCAGATTAGTGCACATTAGCATTTTAAATTGAATCATTACTGCTAAGAGGAAATCTGTTTTTAGGCTTGCAGCAATTTTTTTTTTCCACTGTACAATCACCAATAATTTAGTTGTTCACCTAAAACCACACCTGAAATTCCATTGTATTTAATGCACTGAAGAGGTTAGGGTGTCATCTTATTCCAAATCCATTAGCATTGACTTAACCTATCTCAAATGGATGCTTATTAACCCTTTGCCTTTGAGGCTAAGTTTCTCATTTATTTATACTCAGTTTGCTAAGACATATTGGCCAGAAAAACATGGAACAGCCTTCGATAATGATGTCAAGCTTACAGATTGCATGAGGTCCAAAGGTCTTCCAGCAAATACATTTTGCATGAATAACTCTGGATATTTTCATGTATATATGTGGCATCGTATTACACAGATAAATAATTTGATTTCATTCTGTGATAGATATTGATACTGGTTTATATGCAACATGAATTGGTTGTGACATGCACTCAATGTACAGTCACTGAGCCAGAAGCATTTGAAGATATCATCAGTGCCCGCACATAATCCCTTTTCTTAAGAGTTTAAGGAAATTCAGTTCATATAATCTTCAGAATATTCCTATTTTAGAAGAGTTAAAACGCATTGGGATCTAATGAGATTCTCAACTACCCGGATGTGTCTTGGGCCAAGTTACTTTTCATTTTGAGTTCTGAGTTAGAGCCAAAAGAGACTCCTGCTTCTCTTGAGTTTATCCACTATTTACCAGTTTGTGAATCTCGCAAATTAGAACCCATCAGAGAAGTTTCCTTTCAATGTTGTTTTTAGGCTAAGTCATCTTCCTGTACAATGATATACAATTAGAATCATGTTTAGTTACTTTTGGAGTGCACAAAATCTTCTCATCCCCCTTTTATAAGAACTGACTTCTTATTTGATGTTCTTGCATGAGGCCAATCGTTTCAATTTATTGTGCATCAGGATGGAAAACTGTTACTCCTGACTTTAATTATCACACCCAGCAAATTTGTTTTCATTTGGCGATAACAGTTTTGAGGGATTATCAAGTAACACGGGAACTAAGGGCAAACGAAAGAGTGAAATTAATCACAAATCTAAACGACCATTAAAGTTTACAGCCAAGACCCATTCATGTACTCAACCCACATAAAGACATGCACTTTCTAGCAAGGATCACTGGGCAGCAATCAGGAGTAAGAACTCTGCCTGATTTTTATTTTCTCACTTGTTTACTGAGTCTAATTTTGCTGCCCCTACAAATGTTCTAGCTAAATCAGCAGATAGGGGATCAAACCTCAGATGTTCCTTAGTTGTATGGGTCAACGTGGGTCATACAATACATTTGCCTAGTGAGCCATTTTGGGAACACGATAAGAAGTCTTAAAAAGGATGATTTCATGTGAACTCTTTGAGCGGGCTTGGGTTTCTGATTAAGCAATGGGCAGCCTGATATGAAATCCTTGCATCAGGTCGGTTCCTGTGACGATAAGATGTTGGGGATTATCTTCAGGTTTATAGGTAAAATGGCACTTTATGAGTTAATTATTTAGCGGCCTGGAGGATAAGCTGTGTCTGGTATTCTCCACTAAATCATCCACCGAAAGGGCACATACTCTTCTACTGGAAAATAAATTGAGGCAGAAATGAGTTTATGTCTTGGAAAATGGTCAAATCACCAACCAATGTAAGTCACCTAGATTGTGAAAATTACTTTTTTTTTCTTATCAATCGAAACTATAACTCTCCAAATAACAGTGTTCAGTGATGACATTTTAACAGAAACCAAGGACCGCACTTAAGGATCATTGTAAAATAATTTACAATAATAACATGTGTACTCTTAATACTTTATTTATATTACTCAAAGTGAAGTGATAAAAAGGAATGGGAATGCTGATTTACAATTCCTCCTCCCATCGCATAAGCTGAGGAGAATTCCACCCAGGTGCAATTGAATTTTGGAAAGCTCAACAGTTTGGGGCGCGGAAACAAAAACATTGAAGAGACAGTCTTGAGGGGAACTATTTTTTGGGGGGGAAAAAATTAAAGCAACAGTTTTATGATTCTTTAAAATTAGCTCCAAAGGAGAAGTCTAATTCTGAGCTGAGCCCAAATTGATTATTTACCAGAATCTGTTAACGCTGCAGTAAATATGTGCTTCTAAGGCCATCTTTTCCATGTGAGTGGCTGAGTTGCAGCATGATTTGCTTTCATGTTGCGCTGCTAAATCTTGATTATCACAGTGAATTGCCTTGAAAAAGCAATTTAGAAACAGTATGAAAATACCTACCATTGAGTATCATCAACTTCACATGATCGGTTCGGATGAAGAAGACAATTCAGCCTATTTGAACTCAGGCGACGCACCCTAGCATATTCATATGGCAGCATTGAGCTGTCCCTCAAATTAGGCCAGAGTTCTGACCTCAATGACCTTTGCTGATGAAACTAATTAAGAACAATCCGGCTTTTGGAGGTCTTCAAAGTTGGCAGTTACTTGAACATCCGCGAATCACCAAATCAATGCAGATCAATGCAAGGAAAGAAGCATTTTGTACCAGTTATCAGTGTTAATCCAATATGTGGTTCTTTAAGAGTATCATGTGCCCTCACTCTCCCATTCCTTTGTTTATACAGTATAATGTAAACATTTGAATTCTGTCATTTCACAAATGCTCCAATTATTTGTCTCATCTAAATGTTTCACAAGCATGAAAAAAAAGCACTTGAAGAAGTATATTTCAGCACCTTCAAGTATTGTTAATGAACAGCCCAGGCTAGTTAATCAACACTCATGCTTTGGATTACTACAGAACAGAATGGCTTCAGCAGGTGTGATTCCACAACACCTGTTCATCCTTGGTGGATCCCATGTTTATCGTATGTCATTTTAGATATTCTATCAACGTCAAAAGGGCAAGGTTCACCTAAACAACAGGACATGTTATTTGGGCTTACTGACCATTTCCCATTCTCTTGGAATATACTTTTGATCAGCCTGAATAACTACCTCTTATAAACTTGAAATAGACTGAAGATTGAAGTCACATTAATATGATTAGTCTTCATATTGGTGGCTCTGAGGGATTCTTCTCATCTCCTATATTCAGGAGTACCTGCCACACTTGTCTACTTCACATACTCTTTGTAACATCCACAAGGTATCTAAGGAAGCAACCTGACACTGAGGACAGTTTCATTCATAAGACATACCTGTTACAAAGCAAATATTCAGCTCTCCATATGAACTTTCACTCCCCTGGGAGTATTATTCTCCACCTGACAGATGAATTTGGACTACTATCAGAATATAACATTAACCGGAGTAAGTTCAAAGCTACACCTTTGCCATACAAATGCATTCCTCCTGCCTTTGGAAATTCCATTCTGGAGATGAAAAGCTCTTTTGGAAAACGAAGAGAAGACTCCATGGTTTTCAGCATTTTCTGTGGTATTTTCGCATCTCCATCTTTAGCTTTGAGTAATGTCCTATTGAAATTGCATCTGCAAGCATTGAGTTCTGTTTTAGAGTCCTGTAGGTCAGTGGTGTGCCTTGCAAGCGAGTGACGTGGGTTCATTTGCCAGCAGGAAATGATTTGTTGGCATTTTCGCCAACAAATACACAGTCAATTCACTTTCCAGTGGACTTCTAGAAGACAGGAAAATGTGGTAACTTAAATGCAAGGATTATTATTACTATTATATTGCAATTTCCCATAGATTGGGGAAGTTCTAGAACTTAACATAGTGATTTTTAATTGCAACTTTAAACAGTTTTTGAGACTGTTCCCTCAACATTATTCAAAATTGGGTTAATTGAATGGAATGGATATCTCTGTATCTGGTTTTACAAACTGATCAACCCTAATAATGTATTATAAATTAATTTATCGCCTACAAAATACACAGTTGTTATACTTGACAGTATATCCTATGAAGCCCTTTGAGGTGTCCTCCTGACATGAAAGGCTCCAATCATTTGGAAAGATCATTATTATAGTTACATTCTCAAATAACTCAGGGAGTGATTGAGTTATGTTATTTTTGCATTGAATTGAAGAGATGCTACATATTAAAGATGATTCCCAGTTTGATATCTTGTCTAAACTGTTAGCTCATCTTTACAATCACCTTTATCACAGGGCTAACAAGAGTATAAAAGTAGCTAAGGTTCCAAAACTTGTCTATAACCCTGTAGTTCCAAGTGGAAAGTGATCATGTGTAGGCAAAGGGTAAGAACTGGAGTGGAATACACTACCCTCTTTGGTTTAATAGACTGTTATCATTGACTACCTCATAAATGAAGAACAGTTGTTAAGATGAGGTAAGGAAGGAATGCCACAGTCTGTTGATCTATACCTTGGCTTGAATGCTAAACTCTAAGAGAGTGGTTTAAAACAACAGGAAAAAACAAACACAAGTGTTTTCAAAGGGGATGTATAAATGTGCAAAATGTTTTTTTTATGACTGTTTGAAAACGTGTTTACTTTAACAAGCATTGTCATAATATAACATGTTTTTACTTGAAGGTACATGACAATGCAGAAGTCTTCTGGCAGTAAAAAAAAGATTTCAATCAGTTTTAATGGGCCCTCTGCAAAATCAGTTTGATTAAATTGCACGGAAGTCATAAAGGCTTAGTTATGTCCTCAGGAATTTATCATGTTCATGTTTCACCCTTGAAGGGTTCTGTCATATAAAGATGAGATGAAACAAAAATTGCAAATGTTTCATTTATCTTTACAGGATTTGTAGAGAACACACACAAGCAAACTGGCAAAAAAAAAATGTGAGTGTCTGAGTGAATGAGCGAATGAAGCGGACATGACAAGCAAGTTATAGAGATTAACAAGAAAATAAACATGCACTGCGAACGAAAATGTATGCATTTGAGGGCTGTGACGTGTGATTTTCTAGAGTAATTTGAGACGCAGCTATTAGTACTGTCGCTGGGGGGGAAAAAAAATAGGCCTCAGATGAGTAAGTAAGAACGATAATGATGCAGAGGATTTTGTTTCTTTCCGGGCGTTGATGGAGATCTGACATGATAATTTTGGACCTCTTCCAATGTGATTTATGAGATGTCTGTGCCCATCCTGAACACAATGGGGAAGGTTGCAGGCAGTGAAGTGGCCGTCATGTTGGCAGCTACAATGCAGTAAATCACAATAATCTGAAGAATAACCTGACAGTTTGTGGTATTGTGTGCACACATCTAGATGCCAGCTATTCAGGGATTCTGCCATCACTTAAAGGAGAGTTTCAATTTAGGCATTCCCACAAATGGATGCATGCCACGTTACATTTACTGTTGCTTTGCTATTGTTTCGGCTTGATTGTGACATGCAAAATGTGCATTAATTAACCCTTAAAACCCAGACGTCTTATTATTTAAACAATAAGAACTTCCAGGTTATTTAAATAGGCACGGCAAGAATGGTTGTGACAATGGGAGGCCTCAACATGTGATCAGGCACTGCATCCAGTCTAATTCATCTCCTATTGCAGATATGGATATATTTCGATATAATAATAATCCTAATAATCCTTGCATTTTGGCGTAGCACCTTATCGCATTTTCAAGGCGTTTCAAAGCGCTTGACAGAATATACTGTAAAGTGAATTGATTGTACATTTTGTGGGCAAAACCTGGCTGCTGATTGCGCACAGCATTAGCCCGCAAACAGTCGTGGATTGAGTGACCGAATTAGTAATACTATTTGTTTGATTTGATGCTTCATTTGAAGTGATTATTTTCCGCTATATATGCAATGTATACTCAAGCTGTATACTGTTTGCTCTCAAACCTCGGCAGGCCATTTAAACAAAAGCATACCTCTTATTACACATACTGTAGATTTTCTTTTGAATAGTTGCACTCAGCTATGTATATTATTTGCTTCAGAAGCTGCTGGTGACCCGAATAGAATCATTTAACCCTGGTCTCATCGCCAGGGGAATTTTAAACCAACGCCATCAATTTAGCACTCCATTTAATCAGTGAACGTATATTCCCGTCAACCGAAGTTTACGTTTATCCTGATGCGATGTGCGCAGAAAGTTCTCTACATTGGGTAATTTTCAGGCATTATCGGGGAGCATTCCCATGACTGAGTTTGAAAAAGCTTTCAGAGCAATTATGATCAACAGTGCTTTGGGATCCGCAGATATCAATAGGAAAACTAAACACTTAACACTATCACCATATGTTGTGCATTAGCACTGGTTTTGCAGGCATGCACAGGACAAGACAGACAGACAGACAGATAGATAATGTCTCTACATAGATAGATTCATTATATCTCTATATATAAAGATAAATTAATTATATATATGTCTCTATATATACAGATAGATTCATTCTATCTCTACACATACAGATCAATTCATTATATATATCTCTATATGTACAGATAGATTCATTCTATCTCTCTATATCTACAGATAAATTAATTATACATCTCTCTATATGTATACAGATAGATTCATTACATATCTCTATATAAACAGATAGATTCTATATATATATATATATATATATATATATAGATAAACATACACAGATAGACTATCTATCTATCTATCTATCTATCTGGCTAGAATTTATGCCATTGGTTGGATCCAAGTCTAGGCAATTGTCCCCGCAAGGCGGCGCTGCGGCTTCTCATGCTGCAGACCAGAGACAGAGAGATGGTTTGGGGGGGGGGGGGTGAGAAACTCAGTTTCATTCACATCACTTGGTGTGTAAAACGTCCGTACTTCTACCCCCCTGTACAGCAGCCTCTCGCACAGTCTCCCTCCCTCCCTCCCTCCCTCCCTCCCTCAAAGTATTGGAGGTTGCTACCTATCTAGGAAGGTACTCACTCACTCTCTCTCAATTTCTCACTCACTCATTCAATCTCTCACTCATTGAATCTCTCACTCACTCAATCTCTCACTCACTCAATCTATCTCTCACTCACTCACAGACACACACACACACACACAGAGGCACAGACACACACACACAGAGAGAGAGGCACACAGCAAGTGCTGGGCAACTGAACCGAATCCATGGCATTTCGTGGGCTCTCTCGCCTGCTGGGGTTGACGTGTATCTGAGTGTTGTCTGTCTGCTCAGCTCAGTAACGCCGAGGAGTGGGCAGTGAGTGGGCTATGCACACTTCGTTGACTGCATTTCCAAGAGGAGAAAGAGAGAGGGAGAGAGCGGGAGAGAGAAGGAGGGAGACAGACAGACAGAGAGAGAGAGAGATTGGACAACCCATTGCATTTTTTTTTCTCTCTCTCTCTCTCTCTCGTTTCGTCGCTGCGATTTATCAATCTCACCATGAAGTGAATGAGTGAGAGAGAGAGAGAGAGAGAGAGAGAAAGAACATTTTTAATATAAACACACACACACACACACACAGAGAGAGAGAGAGAGAGAGAGAACGGAAAGACACTTCCGAAAACATCGACAAAACGAGACAAGCGACGAATCGACTGACAGAACAACTGGACAACACAACCAGCGATTGGATTCTTATTCGTGTTCTTTCTATTTGGTGGCAGTTTAAGGCATCTTATCTCTCTACCTCTGTCTCTCTCTGAAAGCATCGCAGAGGAGAGAGAGAGAGAGAGGGGGGGGGGGTTGTGATTCGGAAGCAATTATTGAGGAAGGAGCCCATTTGGTGTTGGACTGTGTTGAACTAGTCACACGCATACACCCAGAGAGAGAAACCAACTGACCGGGTGTCAACTGATTGATTGATTAGTTGACTGATTGATTGGTTGACTGATCGATCAGCAAACAGGAAACCCACCCTATCGATTCCCAAAACTCTCGATCAATGCAACTGCTCAAGATCATCGGCCGTCGACAGGATCTTTAGTGACACCGACCACAGTCGCTGACCACTTCAGGGGATCCATCGCATCCATCCATCGCCTCCCCCCCTCCCCACCCCCCCCTCACTCCCCCTCCACCATCACCCTACAATGAAGAGATGAACTGATGTGATTTCCAAGGTGAGGTGGGGAGTGGAGGGAAGGAAGGAAGGGTGGGAGGGAGAGCGAGGAAGGAAGGAAGGAAGGAAGGAAGGAAGGAAGGAAGGAAGGAAGGAAGGAAGGAAGGAAGGAAGGAAGGAAGGAAGGAAGGAAGGAAAAGCTGGAAAATAGCTGAGACAAATCGATGGGATGAGACGCAGCATCGTTGAGCTGAGAGGCTTTCCGACCCGTGGAATAACCAACCCCCGCTGAGCTGGTGTCGGTCAGACACTGAGAATGTTTACCCAACAACAAAACACCTTCATCTTCATCACCGTCAACTAACTGCTGATCCCGGGAGCTGGACACACACTCACACACACTCACAGATGTTAGCACCGGCCTCGCCTCCACACTTGAAATTCCTTGGAAACTGGTAAGATGTCCACGTGTTTCATTCGCCTTCCATTAAACACGTTAAACCAGCGAGTGAGTGAGTGACTGACTGTGAATGAGTGTGAATGGGTGAGGTAGGGACCGACTGAGTTAGGGACTGAGTGAGTGAGTGGGTGGGTAGGGACTGACTGACTTGAGTGGGTAGGGACTGAATGAGTAAGGGACTGATAGAGTGAGTGGGTGAGGTAGGGACTGAATGGCGTAGAGTGAGTGGGTGAGGTAGGGACTGAATGGCGTAGAGTGAGATGGGGACTGGGTGAGATAGAGACTGAATGGGGTAGGGACTGAGTGAGTGAGTGAGTGAGTGAGTGAGGTAGGTAGGGACTGAACCGACTGAGTAAGTGAGATAGGGACTGACTGAGTGAGGTAGGGACTGAGTGAGTGAGTGAGTGAGTGAGGAAGGAAGGAAGGCAGACTGACTGAGCCAAAGAGTTGCTGCTTGCTTTGACCATCACCAAACTTCCATCTTGAAGGAGCTAAAGTTAGGAAACACCTCTGCAATATCTCCACGCAAACATAGATCCAGCATGACTAAAAACACCCAGCCTTTTGTGTGTGTGTGTGTGTGTGCTGTGTGTTTTTGTGCTTGCAATAGCTCCACGCCAACAGCTTGATATTTTGACGACTGTTAAGAGAAAGGAAGGAAGGGTATAAATCCCCAGTGTGTATTTGTGTGTTTGTATAGTCACTGCTACTCGTGTTTGACCAGAGGTGTTAGTTTTATGACCATAAGGAAATTATATAAACTGTCGGCACCCCTATCCCGTGTGTGTGTGTGTGTGTGTGTGTATGTGTGTGATTAAATACATTGATTTCCATGTTGCATTCATATTATCATCAGAACCATCCAGTTTCTAAGCAGAGTCAGACTGAGTTCAGTCCACGCACAAACAAGTGGGACACTGTTATAGGCAGAGACGGGGAGAGAGAGGAATGGGGGGGGGGAGAGAGTGGAGGTTGAAATGGCTGGTTTGGAGAGTGCAGGCGGTCAGTTCAGGTGGGAAAGCGTTGAACAGATGAAATAAATTCGACGACGTGGATGTGCATTTGGCTTGTGACAGGTAGAGAGAAATAGTGTTCGGGAAACAGCACCTCGGGAGACCTGAATGCCGTTCCCTGGTCTCTACGTTATGATTTATATATGTTATGATTCACATTATGATTTGTACAAAACAAAACACACTGACCTTAAAACCTGGCACTTTTATTATTTTTTATATAATGGTTTCTCCCACCCACCCCTCTATCCATCCAATATTATGTGTGTGTGTGTGTTTTTTTGTGTGTTTTTTAAAATATATATATATATATATACGATTGCGTTAAAACCACGAGTTACCAAAACCACACCACCACAGCTTCCACACTCAACCGTGGAAATGCTTCAGCAGCCGGTTAGCAAAGCGTGTCTTGCTCCCCCATTGATGGATGTAACCCAGTAACTTTGCAGATCAGTCTGGTGTGGAGCTCCTATCGACTTGAGTAGACTTTCGCTGTCACTTTCAGCACCATGACCCATCTGTAATACAAAAATGGGAGGAGAGGGGGGTGAGAATATAGAAGCAACAGACTGGCAGAGCCTTAAACAAGTAATTAAACACAACGGGGGGGGGGGGGGGGGGGACAATTTCTACCTATTACTTGTTGCCAGCGTTTGGATTGTGTGTGTGTGTGTGTGTGTGTTTTGGTATAATTCTCTATCTCGGTTTTGCTTGTGAATGTGAATTCAGTATTTTGAGGAGGGAGGTTGGGGCTGGGGGGGGGGGTGTTTGGAAGGTTACTGGTGTTGGAAGGAAATGAAGCTACGAGAGGAAATAACGCGTTAGTTAGGAGATTACGGGAGGAAATGACTCAGGAAGATAAGATAATTTGAGTGTCTGGAGGTGTTTCAAGCCTTGAGCTGTTTAACCTTGTTACCAAGTATTTAAGTACTGCACTGGGCTGTATTTTGCATCCGTTTGATGTGTGTCGATAATGTCACCCTGTAGATGTATTGACACATATCCCTCCCACACCCTCTCCCTATCTCTCTAGATACTATATATATATATATACACACATATATAAAATACTGTATGCAAATATTGAGTGATACTTGATTATTTTGTGATGATTAAATTGCCGGATTCTGCAGTCAATAATGCTACATTTTATTAGGATTTAAACGATAGATTTCAGAGTCTATTCATTCTGGTGAGTGGATGGATGGATCTTCTCGATCGAACTATGCTCTCTCCTCCCCCCCACCCTCTCTCTCTCTCTCTCTCTATATATATATATATATATAGATAGATCTCGGTATATTGATCTTAAAATGACAGGACCATCACAATACAAAACCTCACCTCATCCGCTCGAGACAAAAGGAGGCCATTCAGCCCATCGAGTCTGTGCCGGCTCTTGTAAAGAAGCAATTTAATCCCACTCCCCATAACCTCGCAAACCTGTCCTCCCCAAATAAATGTCCACCTCTTTTTTTCTATGTTGGGTGTGAATTCAATTCCGGGGTTTAGAGTGTGGAAAGGATGTACTCTAGTGTTTCTCTCTGTCTCTCTCTGCGAGATTGCTGGCCTCCAGTAGAGCCGATAGCGTGGAGATTTGCACAGTCTAACCAGGAGATTTTTTTCCATCCAGCTTTGAATCATTCAGTTGCAGCTAATTGGTTTGTTTATTTATTTCTTTCTTTCTCTCTTTTTTCTTTCTCTCTTTCTTTCGTTCTTTCTTCCTTACGATGGCCAATATTAATTCACGTTAGTCAGACTGCGATGTGGGCTTAATGATTGATTTTTTTTTTAAAAAAGCATTCTAATAGTAATCTTTGCATTTGAAAGAGCGCTTTTTACAATAGCGCTCTAGACATCTCAAAGCACTTCACAGAATATACTGTAATGTGAATTGACTGTCTGTATATATGCACAAAACGCGGCAGCCAATCATGCACAGCAGTGTCCCACAAACAGTTGTGGAATGAAATGACCAATTTGTTTTTGAGCAATTATTATTAAGCGTGTGGAGTAAGGAAACTTGCCCAAGGTTTCACCCTGCCTGGAATTCAACACAGGACTCTCACTTGTAAGGTGTGTGCTATTACCACTGAGCTACAGGACTCCACAAGTAATCAGGCATGTGGAGTAAGGAAACTTGCCCAAGGTTTTGCCCTGCTGGGAATAAAACCCAGTTCTCTCGCTTTTAAGGAAAATGTTCTAACCTCTGAGCTACAGGACTCCGATGTATATATTTTTTAAAAGGCCTGACATCTGCAGCTGGTTAAATTTCTCCTCCGAGATGCAGCTTTCAGTTAGCAGAGAGAACTTTCTCTATCTCTCTATCTCTATCTTGAGCGCTCACTCCCTTGGGAATCAATCAGCGATTCGCTTTCTAATATCAGCTTTCTCTTTTCTAACCATAATAACCACTTGTATGGTTACAAAGCAATTGTAACGATCGTTTTAATCCATTCCCACATGTACTGGGATAATTATTACTGGCCATTGTACCAATGCATACTTAATATTGCTCTAAAGACTTAAGTGTAACGCACCGGTGTGTCTAGCAGCCTATGAATTGTGAATTGCAATTTAAGAAATGAAATGGTGGTGGGGGTGGGTGGGAGAGGGAATCACTCTATCTGAGTGAATAGTGAATAATAAGGAGGCTCTTAACTCCCATGTGTGTCTCACATGCAAATCCACTCGTGGATACTTTTTCTAAACCAATACATTCTCCAAAGCTACTCGGGCATCTGTTGAGTGAATGGCTTGTATTTGGAAACGGTAACACTGTCCCATTCCCCCCCCACTACCACCAACCCCTTTGGGTGGAGGAAACCTGATGAAGATGATGAACTCAGAGGTTCTTTTCATTCCACCTGATTGATTTCTCCCTCTGGATTCTCAAACTGTACATTATTGATCACCTCATTCTGCCATTGATTTCTTCTCAACCGTCCTTTAAAGCAGTGTTTAGCAAATGGGCAAGAGACCAGTATGCTTTCCTTACCTGAATAATGTACTGAGTTAGTAAAAAAAAACAAGATGGATTTAGGATCTCCTGAATTCGAGTCCTCAACCCACACATCTGACCCTGATGAGGACCTGGTGTCTTGAGGAGCTGATCATCTCTTTAGTTGTGTTTGATACACAACACACCGCTCCGCTTTTTACCCATATCAGCATTTGGCCAATAGCACATTCATGGCACCATGAATGTCCCCTGGTTGATCCTAAAGGAGCAAAACTCCCAACCGTCTCTCTTCTGTCACTCTAGGGCCATGCTTCATCCTTAATGTGGGGAGAATGGGGCCAACAAATGAGCAGATTTAACCTATCAAGTGGGTAGTTTAATATTTAAAATACCATTTCAGCCACCTGTTTGGGATTCCTCTTAAGTTAGGTGATAGTAGTAATAACACGTGGTAACTAAATGTGTCACGTTGTCTCCTGCAGGTTTAGGAGACTTGCACTATACTGCCTACTTTGACCTACTTTTTACAAAACACAAATACTACAGATGCTGGGAATCTGAAACAAAAACAGAAGTTGCTGGGGAAACTCAGCAGGTCAGGCAGCATCCATGGAGAAAGGAAAAGGAGTCAACGTTTCGGATCTGACGAAGGGTTGTAGACCCGAAACATTGACTCCTTTTCCTTTCTCCATGGATGCTGCCTGACCTGCTGAGTTTCCCCAGCAACTTCTGTTTTTGTTTGACCTACTTTTTGTGTCTTTGCCATTTTAGTTTCTTAGAGAAACTTTCTTCGTGACAGCTTTGTTAATCAGAGTATTACACAGACAGCAACAAAGAATGATTATAGACTCATCACCCAACTGCATTGTTGTTTTTGACTAACTACCACATCTAATAGTGCCGTATTTCTTAACATAAAGGATCCAGTCAGAAAAAGCAGTGGTTTTCTTTAGAAATCACTGCATATTCTGACTGGTTAGCAAGGGTTTACACATGAGTATAAATGCTATACCTTGTGTTTAATACCTTGATATTCTGTGTGTGTGTGGAGGAGGGATGGGAGGCAGAAAAGTCAATTGGGACATTTTGAAAGAGAAATAAATTTGATAGGCACATGTGGAGGAGGGTTCTGGAGAATAGATACTCATACAGTGGGCTTTAATGGCCTACTTTTGTCAATTTCTATGGTTATATCTTGGAAAAACAGTTTCTATACATTATTCAGTGGTAAGTACAGTATTGTCATCACAGTTGGATGGTTATTAATGATAAATTGGTACTTTTTTGATGCAAAACACTAAGCTTTAGTGAGCAATGGTGACTCATAAATTTGGATCTCTTTAATTCATGCCCACTTTTGCCACATAGAACTATTATTTCTCAAAATAAAGCTGCATTTGATTTATATTACACTAAATAATTTCCTTCGCTTGGAGACTATTAGTTTTATTTCTGAGATTTTGCAGCATTATTTTCTTTCGGTCCCAATTGCCTTTTCGTATCCCCATCGTGGGGAACAAATAAGCTAAAGCATTTGTGCAAGTAGCTTGCTGTTTTCAATTGCACAATCTCTCCTAAACCACACAGAATAGTATTATTGTCTTACAAGCAGCAAAGGTATATTTCACTGTAAATAAATGAAACGCACTTGTGGTTTAAAATCATTAGGTTGTGCTGAGCTTTCCATTTCTTATACCAAGCATTTTCTCTTCTTTGGGAAGACCAATCATGTTTTTGTATATTCAGCTACAGTGGAGCTCCTGTGGCTTAGTGGTTAGAGCACTTGTCTTGCAAGCTGGGGAGACCAAGCTGGGGAGACCTGTGTTCGAATCCAGGCAGGTCAGGGCGAAACCTTAGTTTCCTTCAGGGCGAAGCAAGTTTCCTTACGCCACACGCCTAATAATAATCCGTCCAAAAAACCCACAATAATAAAATTGATCATTTCAATCCATGACTGTTTGTGGGACACTGCTGTGTGCAATTGGCTGCCGCCATTCGCCCACAAATATACAATCAATTCACTTTACAGTATATTCTGTGAAGCGCTTTGGGACGTCGATAAGATGTGAAAAGCGCTATATCAAATGCAAGGATTATTATTAATACACTGTAAATTTCCACTTGTGTTGATCGTTTTGGAAAGCTGCAATCCCAAAACATGATATTTTTTCCCCCTGTACTTGCATTGCCTCCAAGAGGTGTCTCTTAGCAGCATCTGCGGAGCAAGCTTTCCCTGAACCAGATAATGCCTGAGAGGAAGTGAAAAGTTCCTCTCTGGGAAAAGGCCACAGAGTCCAAGACTACATCTGTAGCCACATCTGTAGTCACTTGTCAGTTTTCAGCAGGGTATTTATAATTTATAATGACAAATTTCCAGCCTCTCCAGAACAATTTGACTTCCGTCGCAATTGTGTTACCTTACATTCAGGTAAGGCACGCGTGCCAATTTGTGTTATCAAGATTGCCTGCGGTTCGGGATGGGGGTGGTGGTTGCAGCTTCTGTAGCACTCTGAGACACTGTCCAGCGTGCAGGGTGCTTTATAAATCCGAATTGTTGTTGTCACAGCTTGAGAACGTTTTCTGAGAGAAATGTTTTTCCCTTCTCAAGTAGTATTGTGGGACATTTAACATCCACCCGAATGGGTAGGTAGGGCTTCCGATTAATATCGCATCCAAAAGATGACACCTCTGAGGATGAAGCGTGGCCCGAGAGCGACAGTAGAGACTTAAGAGCCGAATACCTAACATGGTATTTGAACCCACAAGCTCCAGTAGGAATAAATAGATAATTAATATGTTAGTCCATTTTTATTCACAGACTTGTGTAGTTTGATGTGGTACCATCTGGAAATGAATGGAGTATGACTTGAATTTGTGGCCATTCCCAAACTATGTACTGTACATTCCAATGATTGTTTAAGGTATTTGAGTACGGTTTATAGCTTAGACTTTCTCCATTTCCTTTGGCAGTTCCAACAGCATATATTTGGGTATTAATGGTTTCCTATATTCTACAGAGTATTATTGTTGAAAAAAATGAATACAGTATGTAGCATGATCAGAAAACCTATTAATATTTCAATGGATTTTATTTTCTATACCCTTTAGGATTCAATTTACCTAGAGTTAAGACTGTATATTGATGCGGATTGTTAAAGAAAGAAAGATATAAACAAAATGTTTTAGTAAGTCAAACAAATCTTTGCTGAGGTGTTGTTTTTCTTTTAAGAATTAGTTTCCAATAGTGTTTTTAAGCAGTTTTTGAATTCCCTATAAATTTTTGAAGGTCTGTAAGGGGCAACACTGAGTTACAAAGCTGTGTTTTCATCTCAAGGTTGGAATTGATTGATAAAGTGAAGGTTTTCTCTCAATGATGGTAGTTAGGATAGTAGCTGAGTTTGTGAGTTTTATCCAGTTGCCAGTCCATAGGGGGTAGCTCAAGTAACTGATGAATGCAATAATCAGAATCTCCAAGTTAAATTCAGATGGTTTCATTATTTAATATGAGGTCTTACTGTATTATAGATCAGCTTTGAAGACAAATTTTTATACACTGAATTACATAGAACATTACAGTGCGGAATCAGGCTGTTAGTTCCATTTAGTCCATGCTAGTGTATATACTCTTAAAGCCTTCTCACACACCCCTTTCTATCTTTCTCCCTCTTGTATGAAATGTATTAATTATCAAATAATAATTGAATGTAATTGCAATGTCTTTTTTAAAAAAAAATGTTGCATGATTCTAACGAGTGGTTAAGGTTTTACCCAGAATTGTAAAATGCAAACATACATTAGTTTTAATCTATGACTGTTATATCAGGCACAATCACAAGAAATATTAATGATTTGATAATGGTGAATTTAATAATAATCCTTGCATTTGATACAGCGCTTTTCATGTCTTCTAGATGTCTCAAACTGCTTCACAGAACACACTGTAAAGTGAATTGATTGTGTATTTGTAGCCGAAATGCGGCAGCCAATTGCGCACAGCAGTGTCCCACAAATACCCATGGAATGAAATGACCAATTTTTTTTGAAGGGATTATTATCAGGCATGTGGAGTAAGGAAACTTGCCCAAGGTTTCGCCCTGCCTGGAATCGAACCCGGGTCTCCCACTTGTAAGACGAGTGCTCTAACCACTGAGCTGCAGGACTCCACAATTTGTAATGCAATTCAGATGCTCTTGTTTCAAAACTGCCAGTAGTAGAAAGGAAAAATGGCAGTCAAAAGTGTTTGGAGGAAGCCAATTGAGAAATGTTCTCATCTTTGAGTTGTAAACACTATATTCTCTTAATCACCAGAAGGATATCCTGATGATCCAAATATTGCCAATTTCCATGTTGCCAGTGATTGGTGACAGATTTGAGGGATGGACATTCGTTGCAAATTGCTTTCAAGAATTTAAGGGATGCGGTTTAAGCAGCTGCAGGATTAAAAATGTCACATTTCATTTGTGGGTGGGCATTTTCCTTGCTACATTCACTTGCTTTTAAAAATAACCTGGAAAGAAAGGTTGATGCAAAACCAACTGTGACCACTGAATGATTCTCCTTGATGGCTGCAAAGCTTGGCAAGTTGCCACCTGGAACAATTTGTGATTGCAGATATGGTTTCCACCACAAGCAAAATAACTGAAAATGTCTTCATATTTCATCAAATGGTCATGAACCGACTTCTGAGAGTACTGCTTTTTTGTGTGTAATTTAATTTCGAAAACAATAACGCTGAAAAGAACACAGGTGCCGTATGGAATTTCAATAAAGTAACTGAAGGAAGGAATTAATTGCAATTGTGGCTGTCTTGTTTATTGTAATAATGCTTTTATTTGTTATTAGCTGAATAATAAAATAATGTTCTAATGCAGTTTGGATGTTTGTACACGTATACACATTGAGATGCTGCACTGTAAACTAAGTGAAATGTTAAAACTCATAATTGTTTTTCATGCTAAATTAATATGTGCTAAATCTGGGGCAGTGGGAAAAAATTCAAGGACATTTTTCAAAATCCAATAATAATGAATTGTGTAACATTATTTTTTTTTTCTATTTTAGCTGCTGAACAAACCAAAACATGAGAGTTCAGATTCCTTTGGTGGTTCTCATCTATTCTTCAATCAGTGGGAGTTTGAAGACGTTTTCAAAGCGAAATTCAGGTAGGCCTCGCAAGTCTTTGGAAATATTTACGGTACCTGTGCAAGATTTTGCTTTGCTAAGGAGGTTTTGCTTCACTTGAATATTGCTTCTGTAGAATTCGATAGACAAATTCACCAATTTCTCTGTCATTTCAGCTTTGGGTCCAAGTTCAATAGAGCCGACCCCTTGCTGTAGTGCTACTCAATAAAGCACTGCCTCCACTGTATATTTTTCTTGTTCTGTATTGACTTGTCAGCTTCACACACTACAAAATGGTGCACTCTTAGTTGTAGTGGCATTTCCTAAGCTATGCAAAAGAAGCGACTTTAACATCTCTTTTTAAGTGCACAAGTGATGTCAGTGGCAACCTGGAATTGAGCCATTTTTTTCCAACCTCATTTATAATCCTGGCACTGAGACATTGGACACAGCTGGCCATGCTATTAGGTTTCCCTGTTATTTGGACAGAATATTTTGGCAATCACTATTGTCGGGAAGCATCTCAACCAGTGTTGTCTTGTTATGTGATGTAATTTACAAGTCATGTGCCCTTGTGCTACAACGTAATTTATGTGCAACCTGGTCACTTTGTCACCAATAGGCATGTCTCAATAGGATTTTTATTTATTCAGAAAATGATCTGCTCATTCAACGCTCTTAGTATTGCTGAAGCAACGATTATGCTAATCAGAGAGAACTTCAATAGACTAGCAGTCTTTGCCAATCAAGGATCATGTTCAGGTGCTATATCTCAACCAACGAGTTTGTAACCAATAATGTTCTCTGTGAAAACACACTTAATTAGAGTTGGTGGTGTAATTTGAAAATTAAAATCAAACAAATTGACATTTTAGCATCCATCAGCCTTCAGAGTATGACAGCGAGATTTTCTATTCTTGTGGGTGTTTCTGTAACAAATGCGTGTGAGGATTCCATCAGTGTTACCTTCTTAAAAACATAATGATGCACTCCCTTTCTGGTCTTCTAAGTGACACATTACCTATTAATTTCATTTGATTCAGAATTCAATAGTGATCGAATCTTAGATTGCTAAAATTACTATCTGTCGGTGTTGTGAAAAAGCTATTGATCTCAGTAACTGTATAAATTGTTGGAGTATACGTGCATTATTTTATTATCTCTGCTCTGTCAAGCGCCATGGATCATTTAGTGTAATCAGTAAGAACAGTGTCTCCATAATGTTAGCAAGAATGAAACTGGTTAATTCAAAATGAAAAAAATTACAGCAGCATTGTCGATGGTGTGATAATAATGACTTTATCTCATTTCCCTTTATAAACTAACTAGCTGTACCCATTTCAGCTACCCTTGCAACCAAAGGATTCAATATGCAAAGTATTATTATTTTACTTTATATTATTGTATATTATTATAATTTATTATATTATGATATTATATAATGTTAGGAGATCCCCGCCCCACCCCAAATAAGTAAGACCACGACACTCCCCCATTGCAAGATCTTTCCAATGAGGTATAAATCATGTCTAGGTCAATCAATTATTGGATTCTTGGTGGACAGAAACAAACACACAGACATTTTGGCTTTATTAGTATAGATTGAAAAATATGGACTCATTGCAACAAAAAATAATTCCAGAGCATAGTTTGAGACAGTTAAAGGATTGTGTTTATTCACGTAGAGCATTTTTACATCCTTTGCAATAAATAAGCAAATGCTTACTCTTGAACCTGTTAAAAAGATGTGTATCCAGCATTTTACCAGGGTGAATGGTATAATAATACCTGAATGCTAGCATCTTTAAGAAAAGACTTGAAGCTGTGAAGGGAAGATGATAAGGTGGGTATGTTGGAAGAATGAGATCAAATGGGCAAGATAGACTTTTTCATCTGTTACTCTCTTGAAGTTTATACAGTATCTAGTTTTTCTTAAGCGAGCATCTCTTATCTTGATATAAAAATGTAACCTTTTTATGTGTAGCTATTGTCTTTCTTCCCCTTAAATCATTTTAATATATGTTAATGTATTTGCAATCCATCCTGATTTCTTGAAACCTTACCAAAAGTCCAATAACACTGACAGTATATCATTTTAAAAATCACACTGAGTGCTGCATATTACATTAGCTGTGATTTACTGTAAATGATTTTTCTAAAAAAAAATTGAGTTTTGCACATGTGAATGCATAATTAATTACAACCTCAGCTGCCTTTACCTTCAATTTCATTTGTGAAAAGACTGATAATCTACAAATAACCAGAGCACTGGTTTCATATTCTGATTCATCTTTTTTCTGCAATTTCATCTTGTTTTGTCCTGTAAGCTTACTCTAATTTATGCATGAATTGATCCCATGCATTTTTTTCCTTTGGAGTTTTGATTGTGAATGTAGGCTTTTGTTTAAAATACACATTTTAAAATGTATTGTTTATTCTCTATTTTCCTGTTGTTCTGTTAATTGCTTGAGACAATGTTTCTCTGCTCTCCAGATTTTCTTTTTATGAAATCAGTCTGTTCCTTTTCTCTGCTGCTTTCTGTAAATCTGTTGTTTCCCATACTCTGGTATCTATTGTATAATTTGTTTTAACTGTTCTGGTCCTAAAGATTCTTACCTACTTAGCACATTTGTAGTGTGCCTTGGAACTCCTAGGTTCCAAGCCACAATACAAATGTTGAGCAAGAGGAAGGAAAATTAGATCTTGCTTTCAGCAAATATAAAATCTCCCAGTACTTGGTTATTTATACTGTACAGTGTATTCATTCTACACATCCATCTCTCACTTTCCCCTTCTCTCTGATTGACTTCATTCTTGCATCACTCCTGTCTGTTTTGCTTCCCTGATGTTCCTGCGGTCTGTGTATCTCAGTCTACCTCCACACAGTTGCTTTACTAACAGTGAGGAAGGACGATTCCAGTCTTCCTTGTATCTTTAAATAGATCCAATAAACATAGACTGATTGTAGAGGATGGGCAAGACTGTGAGAGCTTCAATCCTACCTACGTGTAGATTGGACAGCAGACCACAGTGGGTGGGGGGGGGGGGGGGGTGGTGGTGGGAGGTGGGGGTAAAGAAAGCAAGTCTCATATTCACACTAAATGCATTTCATATGCTTAACACATTTCTCATTATTCCAAATCAATTATTAGAAATTCAGAGGGATAATGGATATGGGTGTGCAATATAAATGGAGTAACTTGACATGCGCGTATGAAGTGAGCAGGATTACCAATGAAAACATAATACAGTGATAATAATAATCCTTGCATTTGATATAACGCTTTTCACGTCTTCCAGACGTCTCAAAGCGCGTCACAGAATATACTGTAAAGTGAATTAACTGTATACTTGTGGGTGAAACGTGGCAGCCAATTACTCACAGCAGTCTGAAGCTCTCTGAGACACTGTCCAGCATGGAGGGCACTGTATAAATCCAAGTTGTTGTTGTCCCAGAAACAGTCATAGATTGAAATTACCAATTTTTAAAATATTTTTTTTGGGGGGATTATTATTAGGCGTGTGGAGTAAGGAAATTGCCCAAGGTTTCACCCTGACCTGCCTGGATTCGAACACAGGTCTCACACTTGTAAGGCGAGCGCTTTAACCGCTAAGCTACATGAGCGAACTTGTAAACTTTAATGCTGGCTATTGCCATGAGTTCAGCGTGTTGTGAGGATGAAGGTGAGCGGTATGAATAATGCGTCTGACACCGAAAGACAGAATTTCTCCTTTAACTATGTGTCCGTAGAATGATTTGAGCAGCAGCACATCACTGTATTTCTATGAGTTACTATGTGGGCAGAGTCGGGTTTGACTTTAACTGAATATAGAATCTTTGCTGTCTGCAGTAGCTAGCACGTCAGCTATTTAAACCATTCTGACTCCCACTTCTGACCCGAAAAATATATATATTTTTGAAACAAGGCATTGGACAAGTGATTAGGCGGCAAATGTAGTAGCAGATGGAAGGACACTCTGATAATTCTTATGTAAATAGTGAAACCCCTTCGGGCTGGTTGTTAGCTAGGATGCTCAGGTTAACCATTCTGTTAGTGCATTGACTTTTAATGGCAGCTTTACCAAGGCAGCTTTGAATGTGAAGTATCCAGTTTTCTATTAAGGTAATGTTGAAATTTCAAGCCCCATTTAGCTATATTGTTTTTGAATGCATTCTGGCTCTTTCACATTTCTTTATCATTGTTGGTAGTGGTCCTGTCAGCAATTCCGCAATGGCACAGCAAAGCTTTATTAATAAATTTGAAGTTCTAAGCAAACAACTGTTGCAATCTACAGACCAGTAGTTGTGTTAATTATTGAACAGGATGCTCAAGGAATTGGATAACTACTGAGATTTAACACAGATCCAAGGTATGTCAATGGTTTGAAACCAAGTTTTGACTGGGGTCGTTGTGAATCCAAGTGGAAGAACTCTGAAACTCCTGTGGTGCTATACACTTATTTAACTCCTGCAGTGCTGTACACTTATTCAACAAACCCATTTTTCAAGTGAGACAGTGATTTACGTATACCACCAACGTACTCTACTACACTGCATTCACCGCTCACGGTGTGGTCTCCTCTACATTGGGCAGACCAAACACGGATTGGGTGATCGAATTGTCGAACACCTCCATTCTCTACGCAAGCACGACCCTGAGCTTCAGGTTTCTTGCCACTTCAACTCTCTCTCCCACTTGCACTCTGACCTCCCCATCCATGTCCCCTACCCTATTCCAATGAAGCAGAGTAGAAGCATGAGGAACAGCAACTCATCTATCTGTTAGGGACCTTTCAGCCCTCTGGCCTCAATATTGATTTCAACAATCATAGATCATAACAGACCTTCCCACTCTTCTGTGATCCCTAGCACATGATCTGGGTCCCAGACACTCCTTTTCTCTCTCTGGTCTGCTTGTTTTATTGCAAAACAACCCCTCACTTTTCTCCTCCTTTTCTCATGTTTTTTTTGTTGCAATTCCCCCTTTTTGTTTTGCATCATTGGCACCTCTTTAACCTATCATCTCCTGCCCTCTAGCTCATTTTCTCCTTTGTCTTCCTTGCCCGGCCTCCCCCACTCTGTGTTAGTCCTTAAAAGCCTCTCCCTCCCAACATGCCCCAGTTCTGACGAAGGGTCATGGACCCAAAACGTTGGGTCACTTTCCGTTCTCCATAGATGCTGCCTGACCTGCTGAGTGTTCCCAGCTACATTTGTTTTTGTAACAAAGGTGTATAATGTGGTGAGTTAGACAGACAATGGAGGTGTGACGTACAAGCAATTATGTACAATGCATTTTTAAAAAATGTATGGAAAAAGAAAAAGCTTTGTTTTGCAAATAGGGCTCTTAAAATTAATTCTGGGAATTTTAAAAAGATGGATTAAGTTAAATAAATCTATTCTTCACCAGATTAGTCCATGGTTTAAAACTGGTTTCACTGGGGTATGAAAGCATCTCATTACTGTAATATTTGAGATAACGAGAGAGAGTTTAGATAATTATGGAAAGAGTCTGGTGAATTAAGAGTTCTTCCAGCCACTCATCAGTCTGCAGTTGCACTAATAGCAGTGTGTTGGGGAGGCGCGGAACTGACAAACTGAACATGTTTTGCTGGTAAATTGTTCACCAAATGTAGTTCATTTCTTTCTACACACATTGTAGGCAGTTCCCGGGATGAAATATGAAGGCATGGAAATGTTAATTATATAAAAATGCCTTTTCATTGTGACAGCTTCAATAGATCATTAATTTATAGCAGAAAATGATATGCAGTGGCTATATGGCAAGATCAAATGTAACCAGGCACTGTTCAGATTTTTGTACCAAGACGTTTCCATTAATGGCTGACTGGAGTGGAACCAGTTGGATATAAGGTCAAAAATATGTTGAGCAGATAAACATGAACACCTGGTTTTAAAAAAAAATTATCCAGCTTCAATTCATTCCTTATTCGTTGTGTCTCCAATTGCATTAGAATTTAGGTCCACCATCCAGCGAGAAAGATTTTACGTGTTCCTTTTAAGAACATCTCCTCTCCTCATAATAGCCATTTGATTTCTCTCTGTTCTTGGGCAATGTAAAATTTACATCAAAATCCCCTCTATTCAGTTCCTTTACCTGAAGGACTTTTGTCCAACAATACTACTCCACATGGCCATCAGTTGAATAAGAACAGCTGTCATTTTTGCTTGTTGGCTCACAGAAAGAACCCACACTGTCTGCAAGTTTTCATTAAACATTATTGTCCAGAGCCATGTATTCCAGAGTTGTGATACACAATTTGCTGATATCAACCCTTCATTGAACTTGCTTGTAGGCTACTTCCATTTGAAAAGCATGAGCGATTCTTAGCTGAAGTTCTTAGCACAGAATTGGATGAAGTTGCATTCAAATTATACTAGGATAAAGCACAATACTTCTTGAAGGGGAGCAATCTGGTAATTATTTTCTCTCTCGCAATGAATGGTAGACTCAATTGTAATACTGTAAGTACTTATTTGGGGGAAATAGAGAACCGATACCTAAAAGCAGACAGACTACTTTCAATTTGCTTGCAAAGTGATGTGTAATATTAAATTTGAGGTGCAAGAGGGTCCAAATCTACCAAACTGAATTTATCTTGGAAATGGTCATTCCCATTTTTGGTTGGAAAAAGGATTGAGGGGGAAAAAAGCTCAGAAAGCTGACAAATATAAAAAGTGAAGTGATGAAATTGTGATAAAGTGTGTGTGCAAACCAGTGGATATTAATTAAATCAGGACAGAAAAGGATTGATTGGGAAGAAAACCTAATAACTGGAACAGAAAGGTTAGGAAGCTTGCTTACACTAAATACACAGTACTTGCGCACATTATTTACGTTTTATAATTAAGTACTTATTCCTCTTTTTCACATTTATGCCTAAGATTTACTTGTGTAAATAGTGCCAAACGTGGAACTTCTGCAAAATCAGTACAATGCACTGCAGTGCTGAAATCCATACCGTGCAAAAAAAAGTTCATGCCGCATTCAAACTAAAGCTGCTGTTATATAATATGTCATTCTACCATCCATTACATCTGTTCAGTTGCATTGCTTCTGGAATACGTTCAATGTTTTGTTGAACAATTCTGAGAAATTGTGTCACAAAATGATGCCTGAGACTCTTGGAAACCGTGTTACAAAATGAAGGTTGAAAGAAGAGCTTTCATGAGTGAAGCAGCAGCCAAGCATGACTAAGATTAAAATATGTCTGAATAAAAAGGCTGAATTAAGCGAAAGGTTCAACAGAAATATTTTAAGCGATAACAAGGGAACACGGGGCTCTGGATTGTACAACAGATAGTCGAGGTTAACCAAAGGAGTTCTTAACGAAAGTAAGAGGCCAATAGAAAATCTAAGTTTGCTGACAAACGAGCAAGATATCTTGTAAAAATGTTGTCAGCTATGCTTGCTGTACACAGCTTGTTGAAATTTTTAAGGGATGAGTTAGGAAGTAATGTGTAAGATTTGTCAACACATTTCACAAATGAAGACTGTTCAAATTCCAGTTCGAGGAGGCACTTCAAACAAGTAATTGAAGAACATCTGTTTTTAAGAAGTTCTTAGCAGGAGAACATAGCAGACCATTTTTGGTGTTAATGCTGCAAAAAATTAAAGATTTCATATTTGAATTATCCTTTCTTAAAAAAAAAGATTCATTGTGTGTAACTATTTGGAAAAATTGCAAAGAAAGTCCGGCAGGCAAAGAGTTAAATGCAATGATTGTGTGCCCCTACCATCTACAATGCCTTGGGCTCTGAACTCTTAACTAGGAGACTGAAATTTAGATCTTGCTGCTGTCTGACTGTTTGCTGAGTAAGTTTTGGCAGGGTCAGGGAAGAAATCATTTTTTTGCACTGCAGTGTCGTATGTCCTGTCAGTGATCAAGGGAAAGAATTGACAATGCTGTACTGTTGCTCTGTTAATTGAGCAGGGAATTCTAGATTTGAGAGCAAATTTGTGAGAAAGGGGAGTTAAAAATACAGGACAATGCTGAACGCTGCACAAGGAATACAAATCGAATGGAGGATACGCATTCATTAACCAAATTTAATATGTTAAGGAACAGCAATGTTAAAAATGCTAGTTTTTAGATTTTATTCCCTGATGCTGTACTGAACTTGGAAGTTCAACGTGAAGACCTGAAGATCAGGCAGTACTCGGGTTTGATTAGAGTAGTAGATGCAATCAGATGCGAGAGATGTGTTGTGGTTTTCTGTCTGTCAAATGTGGGCAATCTTTGGATACTCTTATCATAACTTGATGGATGGAAGAGATAAGAAGTAGATGCTGCCATTTTTATCATATTAACTTTTCACAGTTGCAGTATGTTTGAATGTGTGTTGCATATAGGATCGTCGAGCTACATGAAAGGGCATTGAGTTTTAACCTACATGACGTAAGGATTGATAAATTGTTCCACTTTGTTCTACCAGCTTCTCAGGATTTAAATTCTGTCATTGAGACCCATTTTTCAAATCATCTACAGCTTGATCTTGTGCCCTCTAATTGCTTATTATGTGTTCTTCTTGAGATTCGGTTCCATTTTAGTTTCTGTGGAAACGACACGCAGCCTATAAGAACCGAATGTATGTTTGTGAATCCGTTGGTGTGACATGTTGGAGTGTCACTTGGTAATTTGATGTATGTTTTTTTCTCCCCACTGTCTGACACAAATAGGTGTAAGTCCTTTAGTTTTGCTCTTAAAATGGTCATGGTTTTCAGAGTTCATAACCTTGATGGGTTCATAAGAAGAATTCTATCGAAGTGGAGCCCAGAATTACTGTGAAGTGCTTTTGAGGTGTTTTGATATGAGATAATGCGCTATTAAAAATGCATGCTCTTTCTTTGTATAAACTGGGAGATTGCCCCTCAACTCAGGATATTAGATGGGTTCTCATTGAGAGTAAAAAAAACATTTTCAAGCATTTGCAATGCACTGTTAAGCTTGATTGAAATAACACGCTGGAGCAGGTAGCTGGAGCAGGTATTCTCTCCACTGGAGGCATACGATGTTAATAATATAGTACTGTACATGGAAACCCTGTTATAGTCCCCCTCATCATAAGACTCTTGCTTCTGTGGACATTAGCTAATGAGAATCACCTAATACTTACTTGGCTGACTGGCTTCCCATTCCCCAAAATGTCTGACTGCTGGGTTATCAACTCACCCGAACATCACCTTCCTGTCCATGTCATGAAAATTAACTGGAGACTTAGCATATGATTTATATTGTTACAGTAGTTGCTGGCCCTTATCTTCTCTCAATATCTATGATATCCGTTCTCTCCCAGTAATTGCATCTACTTGTTGCATCTAGAGTTTGTTTTCAAAGGAACTACATGAAGCAATTTGCATACTTTTATGAAACCCTATCATTGTTTGCTAAATTTAGTTAAGTACTTTACTGCTGCAATATTCTAAAGTGGTCTCAATACTAAACCTTAAACCCTTCGCCTTTTGTTTTCTCTATAGTATTTCTCATTGATTTTATCTTCCTCAATGCTGTTTGCTTACGAGAGATCTGAGTTCAATTCCACACACTTTAGATGCTTTTTAGTTTATTTACTATAGTTCTGGCCAGGATTACACACCAGTTATATTATTTTCTAACCACTAATAGTTATACTAATAGTGCCACCTGCTGATTGTGTTAATAACACAGAAATGTGGAGTCCTGTAGCTCAGTGGTTAGAGCACTCGCCTTACGAGAGACCTGGGTTCAATTTCAAAGCGC
The DNA here is from genome assembly GCA_035084275.1 of Hydrolagus colliei. Lineage (NCBI taxonomy): Eukaryota > Metazoa > Chordata > Chondrichthyes > Chimaeriformes > Chimaeridae > Hydrolagus > Hydrolagus colliei. Next base: position 14,323,794 of record CM068754.1, read on the forward strand.
TATATCAAATGCAAGGATTATTATAATTTCAGGCAGGGTGAAATTTTGTGCAAGGTTCCTTACACATACCTCACAATAATCCCTCAAAGATAATAATAATTTGGTCATTTCAATCCACGACTGTTTGTGGGACACTACTTTGAGCAATTGGCTGCCACTTCATCACTTCAATTTGTGTTTTTTGAATTGGTGTAGAGAATACCTTCTTACTGAGTATAATTGTAGAATGTTTCATTTTGGGCATATTATTTTCCCATCAACTGTTTAATCTCTGTTGCAGAGAGTAAATCACTGCTGGTGATCAAGGGGATTGAAACCTGCTGTTGCTATTTGATACAGAATGCAGCAATCATTGTGCACAAGATTTATGCTTGCTATCTCTTATGGAATGACTCTAATTAACAGTAAAGGACCCAGTCTTCAGTAAAATGGATTGATTTTTCGAACAGTTCTTCAAAATTAGGGGAAAAGTTTGAACACACTTACAAATTGCAATGGGTTGACATTTTTGCCATTAGCAATGCTCTGTAGCTTTTAGAATTAATAGCAATCTGTTTCTGAACTATAAACTATAAAATGGAACCAATGAGTTGCTTTATGCCAATAAAAACAATCCATCAACATAAAACTGTTCAATGTGAATAGTTTTAAATGTTCAACTTCTGTTGCTGCATTCCTTTAAAGATATACTTTTTCCAATAGGAATTGTGTTTTCGGAGGAAGTGTGAATTAAAGGAGTAAATAAAAAATGTGATCCTCTTAAAAGTTACTTTTTTTAACCAATAATTTTTTCTATTCAATAATTGCACCTGGAAATTGCATTTTATATTGCCAATTATTTCTCTGGAATCAATTTGACAGCCTTCACTTTCTATCCTATCTAGATTGGGATCTGTCCAGTCTTAAAAATGCTATTCATTTGTTCACACACGCAAGTTGTAGAATTCTGCAATTCTCCTAAATGAATGGCATATCTTTCCTGTTCTTGTGTAGGTTTGTGAGAGGCTACGAATGTTGTTCTTGCATTTTTTTAAATGTAAGAACTGTTCAAAATTTCCTCTTAATTAATTATTATCCAAACGCATGACTGAAGTTGCAGGATTTGATTTCAATCGTCTGTTCAAATGCTTGTCTTCAGTCTCCATCTGTAGCATAAAATTATTTGCTGGATGCCATGTGATAGTATCCTATGTACATATGTGGAGATTTGTGGCTTCTTTGAAGCTTCCAAGTGCACAGAGTAAATTTGCTTAAAATATAGTGTTCCGGCTTTATCTATGGAAATCTAGTGTGAATGTCAAACCATTGTGGAGATGGTAACTCCAGCACTCCAGTCTCCCATTTTGTGACATAAAGTGAGATTGTTGGTTTTGTCTCCATTTCAATTTTGTATTGTGAACTCCGTGGGAGGTAGCTTAAGATCGACCCTCCTTCGCTCAATGATTCGTACATCAGAGAAGAGAGTCACTGCAGTTTTTTTTAAGCAGCTCATTTTCTTCCTTCATTAAAGAGCTGATTCTATATCATTAACATTGTGTTTAGAAGAATTTGTGAACATTGTGTTTTTTAATAGGGGGGGGGGAGGGAAGATCGTTCTCAGTTGCTTGCAGTAAAACAAATTAGATTTTTATCCTGTTTCTGATTCCATTTGGAAATGGCTCCCTGAGATGGGACAGAGCCAGGAAGCTAAGTATTGAATTGATTTACATTGTATTTTAGTGATGATTTGACACATAAACAGTGTCATATCTGCACTAACTCTGTGATATAAATTAGGCTTAAGAGAGTTTTGTGTTGTAAGATCATGAAAAAGCTGTTCAGTAGTTCAAAATATCTTGAGATACCATACTCCATTGACACTTAAATTTGGAAGGTGAAATTAAGCTCCCATTACATTGCAGCAAGTACTGCCCCAGCTATTAGTCCTAATGACTTGAACACTTTAGTTTCATTGCTTTTTAACACTGTTCCACTCAATAGAAATGCTAACTACTGCATGGTTGGTGCATTTATGTTTGTGTGATTTGACTTAGCTGCTTGATTTAAATAATTGTTGCCAAGGATGAAAGACTGGCTTGATTGGAAATCTCAAGTATCACTTTGTAAACATAAGACAGGCTACACAATTCCTTATCAGAAGCATTTTATCAGTCTCTCTCTCCCCCACCCACCCCTATGCTTAAATTCAAGATGATTGTTGTGTAGCTCACCGGAAAATTCATAGTAAAAATTCTCATTGTTAAAAATGAATGGACTGGTATCCTTCAGCAAGATTAGTCTATAATTGGGCTGCTGTAAATGACCCAGTTTTGAACCGATCACTTTCAAACAGAAAGGTATTAGGAGGGTGAGAAGTAGATTAGCGTGCAAGATGGGTTCTTTACTATATAAATTGGGAAGTGTTTTAAATGATAATTTTTTTAAAAAGACCTAATCCAGTAACAAAATACTTGCAACTTTGTGATAAAACCTGTAATGTTTAGAATGATATTTGAATGTCAACCATTAAATAATTTGCCGAGCTGGAAATCTTCTTTTTGAATAAATTCTGGGGAATTCTCTTTCTGCATTCACTCAACACTAACTTTAAGTTATTAGGTTGTTACCTATTTTCCCTTGAGCTATAATGTATTTCAGTTATTATAATTATAATAATCCTTGCATTTGATATGGCGCTGTTCAGGTTTTCTCAGCGCTTCACTGTAAAGTGAACAGACTGCATATATGTTGATGAAATGTGGCAGCGAATTGCGCACAGCAGTATCCCACAAACAGTCGTGGATTGAAATGACCAGTTGTCTTTGGTAGGGATTATTATTAGGCGTGTGCAGTAATGAAACTTGCCCGAGGTTTCACCCTGCCTGGAATTGAACCTAGTAAGGCCAGTGCTCTAATTACTGAGCTACAGAACTCCGCCAAGAGTCAGCTATTGTCTTGAAATCACAAGTCTTTCACAGGAACAATGGTCCCTTAATTTTAGCTATCCAACCTGGTTGTTTGTCACTTGGTGGATTGCTTTTCTGGGGCTCAATATTCCCTTCAAATAAATAATAACAATTTGGGCACTCAATCCAAGACTATTGTGCACAATTGGCTGCTCTGTTTTGCCCTCAAAATATACAGTCAATTAACAGTATATTCTCCCATTTCGCTTTGAAATGTCTTGAAGATATGATGAGGTGCTATATCAAATCCAAGGATTATTATTATTAGTATTTTCCATGTAAAAAGCAAACACATTAATGATCTAGTAGACCAATATGGTGGCGGCATTTTCTCTTTTTTTAAGACAAACAAAGACACTGCAGAAGTGCTCCAGAAAATAAATTGGTATAGGGATAGTACTTCGAACTGTAAAACCCTCATCATAGCCAACCACTCTTGTTAATTGATTTCAATTTGAAATTAAAACAATAGAATTAGTTTAATTATGTTGTGGCAAAGATTGAGTGCTTCATTGTACTCTTAGTCAGTTCCTACTCCATTAAGGAGCTAGTTTGCCATTTATAGCGTGAAGATGGCAGTTTTTTTTATTGTATCCTTGAGCGAGTTTTAAAATCAAACACTGACATTATAGATAGACTATAGACTGCATTAAGGTTCTGAATGTCAGCAGGCAAGATCTAATGTCTTCATTGTTTTACCTCCTATAAGCTATTGTCTGCTCCATTGCAGTAATTGGGCAAAAGTGCAAATGTTCTCCTTTCATAAGTGTAGGCTCTTCAGGCATTCAGGATTGGTGCTTTTTCCCCCAAGGTTGTACTATTTTTACTCCAAAAGCTACTGAAGGTAGTGAAAGCTAGTGATGCAATGATTATTGAATTACCCAAACAAACCAAGCCTCTGGTTCTTAACAATCACTGGTGATTTTAACCTGAAGTGAGTATAATTATTGATGAATATTTCTCTACAGTTTACAATTGCAATTTCACCATCAATATTCATTCACGCTTTATACTGTTGAAAAATAACACATGGAGCATAAGAAAACCTGGAATAATATCAAGCCCTTTCTTTCACAGGCATTTGCACAGCAATCCGATCATTGAGCTCCGCATTTGCAACTTACTCATTAAACTTCCAACTTCAAGTTCCTTCCTAACCTGTACGGTAGGCACCCTAGCCCTACCGTACCGCCCTTCCAACTCTATTGAAGTTTTCCAAATATACAGAATTGAGAAAGAAAATGTGCTAAAGCACGTATAATTGGATTCATTGATGATCCAAGTAACCATATGATGGAGAATACTATAGAGCATCCAGTGTTTGGATCAATGTACTGTGTGACTCAATTACTGACTGGATACTCACATTGGGCAATTTGCTTATTAACTTTTAAATCACTTTGAATGAGATGATTCATTAAAAGTATCAAACCACAAGTGACTGAAACTTTACCACGGATCTATTAATATCTTTATATGCTTTGTTTTTTTTTACAGAAAATGGTAACTTCTTTTCGGCACCTGTTCTACTTGTTGATAACATGAGCAGTTTTCGAAAATTAAAACCTAATGTGTACGACATACTTCCTTACAAAGTGCACTTTAACATTAACTAAGGAACAAATAATGGAACATATTTAGCAATAGCGTAATTTTGATCCTCTTTTTAACAGTGTTTACAGGAGTAGGGGTAACAGCAGTTGTGATGCTGCTGTGATGTGATGCTTCAACAGCAACAATAATCATGTCAATATGCATAAGTGTCCAATGTGCAAACCCCTGATAATTGTGCCAATATCTGCGTCATGTTTGTGGGTAACTGACTGGGTAAAATTGTACAAATGGAAAAGAAATGCTCTGTCTTCAGAGAAAATAAACCTTTGTGGAAATATTCGATGTCAAGCTTTTCTTTTCACAATGATGTTTAATTTTATGTCAAGCTGTAATCCTCATTTCCACCTGTAGTAAATTGAGCTCCATACTGACATATTGTGGTCCTCTTGGGGCTTACTTTAATCTATAGACCCACGATCTGAGCCCATGTTGCTTATAAATCCTTAATTTTGCAAGAGTCTCCTGGGCTAAAGTTCAGCATGTTCTCCCAGTTTTCATTATTAAGCCACTCGCCTCCCATAACAAACCATAGGCCTAAAGCTCCATCTACCCTTCCAATCAAAAACGATCCAGTATTCAAGGGCAAATGAAAATATATTTCATTGTAAACTAAGCAAGCTTTATCTGAATGGCTCAAATTTAAGATGATATTTATAACCTTCTGTCCCAAGTTTTATTCCTGGGTTTCCAGGAACATTTGCACTTGTCTTCATTTGTAAATATTTTCGATGTGTTTTGACGCTTGGAGAATTTCAGTGTTTGTGTTCTGTCGCATTTCTAAGTGACAATGTTGCAATCACATTCTACTCTATTTAATAGTGAGCTCAATCATCCTGTTCTGACCTTTCTTCATGAGCAAATTTATTTCAGTTTCCTCATGACCAGCATTATTACTATTGTTTCCTCCATCATTATAAAGGAAATTAGTGTGTGGAAGAATTCAAGCCTTCGGACTAATCTCAAGTTCACATTCTGACCCTAGAATATAAATTTGCATCGATATCATTAATCCACAATTTTTTTTCCCCCTCCTCCAAAACATTGACTGTCGCAAACTCTAAATACTTTGTCTGTGATTCAAATTAATAGGGCCATTTAAGACTTATTTTAGTGCTTTCAATATATTGCAGCATTTTGGTTTAGTTCACTCCTCTCTTGACCCAAATGTTCGATGAACCAACAGATCAAGAGAACAGTGAATGAAAACCAAGCAGTAATAGCATCACATAAATCATGGTGTTGTATGAAGCACTTCATTGCTCTATATCCTCCAGTACTTATCAAATGTATACTTAAACTTTTTGGGGGAAGGAGTCAATTGATGCATCATAAAATGTTTTTTTTTCCTTTCTCTCCGAGAGTGCTTCCACGCCTCCAGAACTCTGTGTTGGAAGATGAGAAATTTAACTTGAAGTTAAGATAATCCACTCAGTTATTTTTAAATGGATGCCCTCAATAGCACTACCTTTCAACAGAAAGTGTGCTTCACAAACTTTAATTGCTGACTATCTGTGCATTTCTGTCAGAAACGCAATGAATGCTGACAAAGGCATTTCCAGACTTCAATCAATCCAGTTTGAGATTTTACCTCTGACATTTGGGGAGCAGTAGCTGTACATCATTGGTCCTTTGCAACAGAACTACTGTATTTCCATAATGCTGTGGTTAAAAATCCATAAGCTCGCTTTCAATGTTCTCACTGTAACTGGATTCAAAAATCTACAGAGGACACTGGGACCAAACAGGTCAAGGTAGCCTGATTTAATAATTCTATTGATGGTTTATAAAACCTTATCTGAACATAGTTGGGAACGAACGAATGGTATTTTTTAGATTTGTTTTGTGGTGAGTTTAGGATAGGGTACGGTTTTATGGTTGTGCCCACAAAATACAATCAATCAGCTTAATAATATATCCTGTGAAGCGCTCTGACGTGTCTCAATGACTTGATATTATTAATGTTATTTATTATCTAGTCCAGCTCTGTTACAGCGACGGCTAATTTATATAACTTGAATAGGGTATGGATGACATTTCATTGCCACTACCTACAGCCAGCTGGTTCTTCCGCTCAGTGGCTGACTGCTGAAGCATCAGCAATGACACTTACTGTGTCTTTTTGGTTTGAGTGTAGGCACCATGCCAACTACCTCACATGCATGTACAGTGAAATGAGTTATTGTGTGTAGTGTTCTTTACCACCACAAGAACAATGTACAACCACAACTTTATATAACGGTAATTTATCCACCCTATTTACGTTATATAATGTCTGATTTTGAAAATGCCCAGGATGTTATATAGCTGTCAAGTTTGTGATAGTTTGATCTAATGATTGCACAAGAAGAAAGCTGGCTGTAAGCTGTGATTTTTTTTCTCTCTCTCCTCTCCAGCACATTTTGTTCTATAAAGACGTCAGCAGTTGTCGGCAGTTATAGGTTTCGAGAAGTCTAGTGATGGTTTTAGTTTTATACTTCCAGATGCTGCAAAGCATTACCGCAGTGGATCGGATCACTGAATTAAAAATCAAGCGATTCAATAAATTTTGCTGTTGGAACCAAGGGCTGTCATTTACTCCAACTGTTGATAAGGTGATTTATTAGAATGGAGAGATTGAGCAAAACAAAAATAATCTACATCAATAGAATCATAATGAATTTCAATAAAACAGAATATTTTCAATGCACCTCCCGGGTCTATTTTCCAATTTTACATTGGTTAAAGTTGAAAATGATTGAAGCAAAAATAAATGTTTTGTTTCCATGCTGTATCTTTTCGGGTATTAATACAATGCTTCTATATTCCTCCATTTTGGGGTTGATCTTACAACATTCCCAAACCTAATTAAGCAGAATGGGAATTGCTGCATTTTAACTAAAATGATGGATATTCACACCCAAGCATTGATGTGAAACTTTTGAAGTTTATTCAAATGAAACACATCACTCGGTGAGGCACAAGGAGATAGGATGAGAAGAAACCAATGCAGGAACTTTCCACTGTCCTGTAAATCATGTCGGAATTCACCAATGCTTGTCCCAAGATATTATTACAACTTGCACATGAATATATGAGTGGATTGTGTTTTCTCAATGGATTATCACTCCTCAATGGGTTGTATCTCGTCTGTCGTTTCTTGAATGAAAACTACATGCTAGCTAAGAATACTTAGATTCCAAATAATCCTTGTCGGTTTTCTGTTGCAATGTTCAAATGGCAGAAGGGGCCACAAAACCACACATGATATTTAGATGTTGTATAAGTAATCTATAAAAGGTTATACTGTAATAACTTGTGTTAGAATCAAGTGCCCTTGAAATATATTCCAATAAGCAATTATATTTAACTGTTTCACACTGACTGCATCGTTTTAGTTTATAGCTAAATGCTGGATATCCTCTGGAATATTTTATTTTGATTGAGATGGAGAATGTTCATGGTTTCTTGCACTCATTCTGGAATATTTGTCTCGTTGACATAACTGTTGCATAATCTTCAAGATGGTTGATTAACTTTTTTTCAACTGAGCCAACCCACAAGTGAAAATATGTTGATACCTCTAATAAGTAAAGTGTTCATTCTACATTTGATTTTGTTTGAATTTTGTTTTGTCCCCTTGTCAGTATGTGTGTGTTGTCAAAGGCTGTTAAATTTATCAACAAGGGACAACAATCCCAATTGCCATAAATATATGAATGCAAAATATTGGGAAAACGTAGTTTTTTTTAACTATGTCGTGGGTGAATTCTGTACATCTGTGTACATACAGTGTTGACACTTTGCATAGTTAAGTGTGCATTGTAGCATGCAGCAGCTCTGAATGTGAATCAGTCTTTGTATTGTATGCTAGGTGCTAATGAGAAACTTTGGCACACACTATGCTCTGAAACCACATTTGTATTAAATATTAAGTTGAATGCCAATTTTCTGTTCCTTTGTCTGCAGCTCTGTGAATTACATATGATTACATAGAACATTACAGCACAGAAACAGGCCATTTGGCCCAACTGTTCAGTGTCAGTGTTTACACTTCATATGAGACACCAGCTCCTAATCCTTTCTCCCATGCCTCCATATTCCCTTCTCTCTCACATGGTATGATTGCATACTATACACTAGATCAGTTATATTAGCTTTGCTAACTGCCATTTTGCCATTTATTTTATAATTCTCACTCTTCCCACAAATTGATCACAATATGCTACAATCTACTTATACTGTATATAATTTAAAAAGCTCAAGTTACTGCTCTTATCGGGATATTGTACTTCATTATTTCACCAATATCAAGAAATGCCACTGAATACTTCTACGTTGCCATTTATTCATCTGTATACTCATTAGGAATCTACACAAGTACTTCATTAACTTAGTGATATGTAATTTTAAAAATTGTTATAGATTTATATTCCAATTAATCCTGCATGACCGCAGCTCATCTTTCGAATTCAGTTTGAAATGGGAGAATTGTTATTATTTCAATGCATATGGATTACAGAATCAGCAAGCAACCAATGATTCCATTTGCACGCTTTTTGTTTTGACCTTTGCTTTAATGGACAACCTTCATTGTATATGCGGGCTTCACACTACCAAATTTGAAAATGTCGCGTTAATGTCAATGAAGTTCGAGAAGCAACTGGAAGCAATTCCGAAGAAAGATGGGATTGAGCAAAGTGGGTGATCACTCCTGGTTCAGTCATTGCCATCTTGGGATAATTGGCCTTTAAACAACAACAACCCTTTTTTTTTAACAGTGCCATTCACATAGGAATAACGTCTTGGAAAACTGCAAAGAGGTTTAGCAGCTATACCTATGAAACCAATAAAATAAAAGTTAGTTGTGTACAAGCATTTGTGCAATGTGCACTGTGAAAATTATTTAGAAAGCTAGTTTTCTGAAATAATATGCCTTTTATGCTTATTTTTTAAAAGGGTATATTGTTTTGTGCATGGAAAGATTCCAAGATATAGATAGTTAAATATAAAAATGGGTTTCTGCATTGTTTAATTGACACATGTGAATGACTTGTATAATTCTATAACTCTAGAATTACTTGGGTTGCTTCCAGCATAATTGCCACGATGGTGCAGGAACATATGGCTTTTATTATTCCTATTGAGGCCACTGATACTACAAGTGTTCTTAGTTTACATGAAGATAATAGATATTATGGAACGCTGATGCAGTAGCTCTACTGAAATTGTTCAAAAAAGGCATTTTTATTTAAAAAGCAAACGAATGTGAAAACAACTCAAGTATTGATTCCACGAACACCTTGCATTGACTATGAAACAAACCTGCATATTATTGTGATTACTAAATTGTCTGCATAATTGTGTAATAATTCAAAATAATTTCAATCAATGATAACATTTTAGATTAAAAAAACTATAATAACAATGGAGCTCAGTGGTTAGAGTGCTCGCCTTATAAGTGTGAGACCTGTGTTCGAATCCAGGCAGGTCAGGGCGAAACCTTGGGAAAGTTTCCTTACTCCACATGCCTAATAATAATCCCTCTAAAAAAACAAAACAATATTTTTTTTAATTGGTCATTTCAATACACGACTGTTTGTGGGATCCTGCTGTACATAATTGGCCAACGCATTTAACCCACAAGTATACAATCAATTCACTTTACAGTATATTCTGTGAAGCGCTTTGAGACATCTGGAAGACTTTAACTGTGCTATATCAAATGTAAGGATTATTATTATTGTTATTATATTCATCTTTAAAGAGACTCTATTAGTAGTCTCTAGTTAAGAATTTAATTAGTTGCTTCCTTTCCAATAATGTTGCCATACTTTTTCATATTTGTTTACAGAAATAAATTATTTCATGAAAAATAATTTCTGCGCATAATATAGCGTAAGCCTGCAACTATAAATTTAGGTTTGCATAGATGCAAATGTCTTCTTCTCTGTAGTACATCCAGGATTTATAGATGTTCTTTGTTTCATTAATGAATATATTCGCTTGAGTTACAATTTATGTAGCACCACAAAACTTCTATTTACATTTGATAACAGAAGACACCAGTAGATTTTAATAATTGCATATTTTATCACCTTATAAAATATGTAAATCAGTTGAATTTTCAACCCAAGCCTGTTCTGATGATCTTTTAGATTAAAACAATCTTAGGAGAGAGTTGCCTATTTTAGAAGCTGTAGTTTTTAAACAGGTGTACGAAATAAATTGAACACTGCTGTTCATGTTGGCAAGGAAATGGAATCAAAGAGGGAAACTCTTGCAGTGGGGGGAAGCACTTTCAATAAAAAATGACTATTAGAACAGAATTGGTTGGAAAGCTGCTTCACAGAAGATTCATACATTGCTCCATGGAGGTTTATAATGTATGCATAAGCTCTCCAAACACTTGTTTTTACCTTAAATCTTTGAATCTATTGCTCAATTTCCTCATTGTCGAATTACATTTACTGTATTTTGTTTCAACTCGACACAGCATGGGTGAGGTGTTGAAATCACCAAGGCAAATTGGAACATGACTTGTGCCTTTTTCCAGCCGTTTAGACTGAACTAGGTAATCTGTGATTCAAGCAAAATTAACTTTCCAACAGCCATCAATCTCCACCATTGATCACATCTGTTCGTTTGCATGAGAAGCTGATTCTTAACATTACCACTTTTTAAACACAGTGATCTGTGGCCCTGGTCCTCACCATTATTACATTTCCTAAATAAAAGGATTTCAGCAGATCTTAGAACTGTTTTAACTGCAGCTTATTGACAAGATTCAAATCTGTGCAATGAACACAAGCATCTTTCTTTACCAACCGGCTCTCCCTGCTGTTTTCCTTTAGGCTCTGATTTTGCTGCATACAGTTTGTGTAATTGGTAGTGAAACCAAGAAGATTGCAACACCATTCTGAATGTATCCGGGCTGAAATGATCGACGGGCAGGTATTTCATTATACTGGGAGACTGCTTCCAGACCTGATAAGGAAAATCAGTGTTGATTGAAATGTTGGTCTTCACCAACTCACAATGTATCCTCCAGAGCCAAAAAAATACAAATTCAGTAGAGCACCATGGCATTGTTTCCACAGGCAAATGTATCATGGAATGCAATGCTGTGTTTTATAAAGCATTGCACAAGAAAGATGTATTTTTGCATTAACATTTTCATGATTGTGCTACACCTTGCTATAAGTCAGCATTGATCAATGAGATCAACTGCTTGATTGTAGAAAGGGAGAATGAGATGTTAAATCAACGGACCAAGTTTTTCTTTTGCCCCCCAGGTATAATTTATTGAATACCAAAGTTAAACATCATTTTGTTACGCAATCCAGCAGTGGGCAATATTGGAATCAATGCTGACACCCAAACAGTGTTTGAGTATGAAAGGTCATCCTTACTGTGATAACAAAAAAGAATTAGATAAACCAGTGTAGATCGCATGGTATTAATTATGTTTTAATGTATTCTGGTCAATGAATAATTGGAACTGTTTTTTGATGGAGGCAAACTGCACCCTTGAGAGAACTGGCTGATCAGTTTTCTGTTTGTTGAATAAATGAGCATTATATTTTTTAATGAATAAATAGTGTAGACAGTTTACAGTTTTGAAAGTGTTGCATTTCGATTTACCAACTTAAAAACAACTGCATAAGACTCTGTGTAGAAATGGTAAGAAGAAGGGATTTATTTTCATTGCGAAACTACAATGGGCAAAATATATTTTCCAGTTTTAATACTGTGTTCAATGTATATAGTCAGTTAACACAGTGCAGATGCAACCAATTACATCCCACCAGCTTTGGACTGAGTTTTTTTTCTGTCAGTGTTTTTCATTCAAAATAATAGAAATACTAGAAAAAATCGAATGCTGTCTTAATTTAACATGGGCCCTTTGAGTTCTGTGTTGTCATATTGAGCGGCCTGGATTATTGTAGTCAGTCTTTTCACATGATTGTATTGCATCTTTCACTCTGCAGGGATCACAACATGATAGATCTAGTCTATTGTGTTTGCAAGGCAGTCTCCCAGCTATCTTTTGCTCCAGTTTAGCTTTCTCCTTGATCTATCAACTTTTCCTCACATGCTACTTATTGAAAGTTTTTACAGCATTGCAGAAATAGAAATGCTATCATGTGGAACAAATGAAAATATTTCTAACTTTTTTCTTTTTTTAAAAAAACACTCCAGCAAGTATAGGATGGAAGAATCTAGACTAAGTGCTTGATTAATTTATACGCTATCTACAGATGCTTTCAGTGACCATAAGATGTGCTGAATGAAGCATTTAAACAATCTCATAAACGCAAAGATATATAGCCAGAATTGTCTTGCTGCAAGAGCATCCATTATAGCTGGTAAGACATGAACAAGTGTGTGGAGAAGCATCACAAGCTCTTCACTGAGCAAAAGGCAACTAAGTACTGCAGTTGCACTCTGTGATACAAGTGATTCAGACTGAGATTAATCCATTCTCAGCAGTGGGATAAATAACATATACTCAGATTTGGCCTTGTTCCATGAAGCTGAATTGATCTTCACTGATTTGTTTGTGAATCTGATCTTCACTGATTTGTTTGTGAATCTGATCTTCACTGATTTGTTTGTGAATCTGATCTTCACTGATTTGTTTGTGAATCTGATCTTCACTGATTTGTTTGCCTAAAGCAGCAAAACCTACAACAGGCCAAACTGATGCTTTCAATTCTATCAAGATCTCTGGTAAACGCAATCAATCTTTGACAATTAACATGTTGAATAATGGATTGTTAAATAATCCTATTTCTTATACATGTGAGCCCTTGTGTCTACAATAGAAATAAGACTGATTTGTGTGTCTGTTTTTGATACTTCATTTAAGTAAGAGGAAAAGAATGACCTGCAGATTACTGATTAAACTTAATCAGTAAAAATGAAAACTTACAACAGAGTAGGTAGTTGCAATATTGGTCACTAATCTAACATGACGCAAGCCTTTTAAACCCACCCATTATTTATAGATGCTTTCTAACTGAAGGATTGTCTGAACAATCTAATTGATATTGAGACAACATCTTCCTTGGTGTTAGCCAGTTTCACTAAGTTGTCCTTTAAAACCATTCATCATGATTCTGTTCTCCAGTAAAGCTAAACATAATTTGAATATTATCCAAATGTTATGAACTCTGATTTGTAAGACTATTCTGTGCTGGACAGCTAGCACTCTCGGAAATCCCAAATTCAAATGATCTGATGGAAAATGTTTCCGGAAATCATATTTTAACTCGGGTAATTTTTTTTTAGGTGAGGATATTTCTTCCAATAAAAACTTGTGGTTATGGGCATTTCAAGATCTTATCCTAGAGAATGTTTCAATACTTCTGATCCTCTCCGTTCCTTCTTTGGTGATTCAAAATCAATGCTTCTCTGTGGAGGTTTGATTCAGACAATTTGGGATCTATAGTGAATTAATTAGACAAAACGAACAGTAATTATATTTGGGTTTGAGGGCAGAAGTTTTCGTTTTTGCCCGAGAACTAATTTGTAACCTCAAAATGTGAATTAAATGACGTTCATGGTTGGTAATTTGACCTGCCCTGTTTGAATGAGATGCACAGCAGGCCTAAGAAAAATGTGTTGATGAGCTCTGTCATCATCCAGTTCTATGCTTCAATGGACATGACACCACAGCCCTAATTTAATCTCCTCTTGTGAGGACTGCTGTTTGCAGTCAGACAGAATTGGTTGCGCAGTGTAATCGTATCCAATCGAGAATTGCTGGACTGTGAACACCAGTTTCTCTGCATCACACTGAGAAGGGATTAAACATGCATCACATCATATGGCAGACTATCTGTTTGTTGGGATCTTCTACTTGGGAGATGCTGGACATTTTGCCTAAAGCAGCAAATCGTATAACAGGCCAAACCGATGTATTCAATTCTATCAAGATCTCTGGTAAACGCAATCAGTCTTTGACAATCAACATGTTGAATAATGGATTGTTAAATAATCCTATTTCTTATACATGTGAGCCCTTATGTTTACAATAGAAATAAGTCTGATTTGTGTGTCTGTTTTTGATAGCAATTGCCACAACTAACGGAACATTCATTTAAGTAAGAGGAAAAGAATGACCTGCAGATTAGCTGACATTAAACTTAATTAGTAAAATGAGTATCGTAGGAAGCTACTCAGCCAGGCTTATTAAACTTGCAACAAGAAATGCTTTGAACAGTAAGTGTCGCCAAATATTTCTGTATGACCTACATAGGTATGTTCTGTGCAAGTTGAAATGGAGCAATGTAAGAGTGCATATACTGTGCCCATAAATGAAGATAATTCATGCAGTTTATTTGCAGTTTATTTTATGTTCTGTATGTAATCACTGCTGAGACCTTATATATGGTTTGGAGATTTGACAAATCCGTCTAACGTAACAGCCACAACAGCCCTTTGTCTTTGCTCATTTGCTCTTTCCTCTCCACTGTCGACAATATGAAAGTGCAATCAAATTTCACAATCTGCCCCTTCCATTTAGACACCAAGCACAACACTTATTACATCGCTTTCCCCCCCACCCCCCCTTCTGTAACCGTGGTGCCTTCCTTAACACTGATACTGCCCACCTCCATCTCCAGTTACCTTTACTCTCATTGTCTGTACTGCTGAAGCTCAAGCTGAGCATCTTTTCAATTTTCCTCTGACTCCCAAGTCTGATCTGCTGGAGATGCTTATTTGTTCTAAATCCCGTTTGCTCACCTTGCTTCCCTTAAATCGCTCAACTCCAGTCTCCGGTGGCCTAAACTATTCTTTCTTTATCGCTCTAAATTCACCTGCTGTCTCTGCCACTTCACCCCAGCTGAATAACTCAAAAAAACTTTCATCTGTAACAAAATCAGAGCTATCTACTTTACTTTCCGTTCTGCTAAAATATAATTCTTGTGATTTCAACACTTTCTTTTAACAATGATTTTTCTTTTTGCTTTCTACTGATCAGATGACCTATAATAAAAATAGCGCACAAGAATCTAAATTGAGGCAAAATGTGTATTTCTATCTGTATCAGATGTAGCAATAGGAAAGTACTCTGGTGTATTCTTGATTTTGGTTGGATCCTACAAGTATCTGTCCTTGAGAATGATATTTCACTGGTTCACATATTGGCAGAAGGACTTGGTAAATTGCTTGTGCCACTTCCAGACACATTGAGCCCCCATCCTTCCCGTCTGGCAAGAATACAATACCTGCTTTTGAGTTTCAGTTGCCTCGGGGATTCACAGGTTCTATCCACATCTTGCGGTTGTTCAACGGAAACGTAATGTCTCACGGTTGACGTGCAGAATTTGCTCAGAGTGTCAGCTTGGCTCAGTTGGTAGCCCTCTTGCCTCTGGGACAGCAGGCTGTGGGTTCGAGCCCCACACTAAGTCTTGAGCTGATTATCAAAGATGACAGTCCAGTGGAGTACTGAGACGGAGCTGCATTGTTGGATGTATTGTTGTTTGAATAAGATTTTGAATCAGGCTCCCATCTGTCTTCTCCCCCACCCCCCACCTCCCACCCCCCCACCCTCTGGTGCTTCAAACTCATGTTCAAAATCCCAAGGCAATTGACTTGGGAGTGTTTTCATTGCCTTGGCGAATAATCTTTCATCAACAAAATTTGCCTGAAAATAGATTAATTGATCTTTCATCCATTTGCTGATTATGGGATCTTTCTGACACAGATTTGCCCAATTAAGTAACTCTTCTGCAAAGTGTTTTATTTATATATATCCAAATAATATATATATATAATATATATATATATATATATATTGCGATATGTTAATGGGTTAAGGTTCTATATCAAATGGAAATATTGTACATTGTGCGGTACTCAGTAGATGAAGGAGTTTTGTCATTCTTGGACAACAGTTTTGTTCATTTTCAAAGTTATATTTTTGGTGAACTAATTACTGTACTGAGGAGCAGTTGGCAAAAAATGTGTTGCTGAAGTTTACCTCCCGCAGGGAAGGAGTCACCAGAAAGAATTTCAAGGTCACTCTTCTTGAGCGTTGGCTGTTTCTCCGAACACATGTGAGGGATTTCCCTTGAGGACATTTGCAAGGCAATGACCAGTCGCAGTTTACATGTTTAGACTGAGCATTAATGTATTGACTTGGCAGGTCAGTAAGCCAAGTGGTTTGGGATTGCAGTTCTGAAGGTTGGTTGGTCTGAAGACATGGGTCCCTTTGATAGATTATATCTAGACATTAAACTGTACAGTTAATACAGTTAACCCCCTTCTATCCAAACATGAACATTCAATATCCATCTCCTCTATAGATTCCCCACTCACTAGCTCCAAATTGGCTGATGGCAGGATCATTGCTTGACAAAAATGTTCTTTCGCTGTGTTGTACTTGAAGAAAATGTCAACAACTTAAATTCAGCTGTCTTACACATGCTAAAGTAAGTTCAATCTATGGTAACCTGATTATGTGATTTGATTCCCTTAAATTCCCCACTATTTTTAGATTCTCTGTTGCTTTTATAGGCAGCCAAAGTGCAGGCAGGCAACTTACTCTAGAGTTTTTCTAAAGCATGGACAGTGGGACCGTCAAGCTCAGGGCTGTCAAATCTTCTGATATTTGTTTTGTCCTGTGGGAGAGCACTTGGCTCCCACTGAAGTCCTCTAACTGATGGCTGAGACCTGAGCAATGAGACTGCTCAGACGGAAGAATCCAGGGAATTGAGTGGGCATCCCATCATTGCGTGTCTATGTGGATTAGGAAACCAGCATAACCTGATTTGCTTCACTCTGGTAAAACACTAAAATGTGTCCAGCTCAAACATTATTGTTAAACCAATCTTAAAAAAGAATCCCAAATTAATCTGACTGTTGGTTTTAATTTATGATTTCTGCAAATGCATATGGAATTTTCTCTCTCTAGCAGGTTGTGTTGCCGTATTTTACTGTGTGACTGTGATTGGTTTGTATTATACCAAATGGCTTTTACTCAGAAATGTATTCAAGTGCCTCAGGGTAATTCATTTTGATAGAGGAACGCTGGCTTGGTATTTTCACATAAAGAGCAACCAAATGCCGTAACCAGTCTATTTGCAGATTTGTCCCATCATGTCTGGGACCTCAGTCTAAATGTGAATACAAATGACAATCCAGAATTAATGAGAGGAAAGATTGTTCTTTGTTGGTATAAATTAGCAGCACGAATTGGCACGGAAAACGACAGTCCATAAGGAAGTGTTGGTGTGAGAAACCGATAGTTCGCACTTCCACTTTGAGGAGTATTGGTGTAAAGATCCATTTTGAGGAATAGGAGAGGGAGCTTCACACTGCACCTGTGTGAGCTGTACTTGGCACAGAAAGTGTACAGCGCAAGTGAGAGAGTGTTGCACTTTCCAACACTTGACATCACTCACCTTGAAGGAACACAATATTGATAGAAAAAAAATATGACTCTTAGGTTCCTAAGCACAGCACACCATTCCCTGAGGAGATGGAAGACTGGCCAAAGATGGTATTGAGATGGCTTTACACAGGCATTTCACAAAATGTGGCTGGATTTTCTTATCTCCCTCCATTAAAGTTCTTATTACAAGAATAGTTAATTAAGATCGAGAGCTTTTCCTGTCAGAGTGGATCAATGTACCTACAACTTCTCTCCTTTGGGAAATGAGTAAGTAACTGATGTAGTGTACCACTTACAAAGCCAATCTCAAATATGTAGCTATTTAAGAACTATTTGCTTGTTCTTTGGCTTTTAAATTGCAAAAAAAAAGAATAAATTATGTGTTTGACCACAATACAAATGTCCTCATTGTTTTATTTGCTCTGCACACTTAAAACCTGTGCTTCTCTGCAGTAACACAAAGCCGTGTGTTTATCTTCTGCTTCACAATCCATTATTAGACCTTACTGCTGCGTGCTGTACTTGACCTTATTGTTCTGTAAAAGTATAATTAATGTGTTGAAATACAATGGGAATAGATGGTTTTACTATTGAAACGTGCAAAATGCCAAAAGTGCTGACATTTTTAATTATAGCTGCACTTTGAGGAGGATGGACAGTTCATACAAATATTGATGCAACTGTCAATAGGTTTGAATTACACCATTTAATGAATTTAATACTTAGAAAATCAAGGGATTTTCAGAATGCATGCGAAATTTCTGGGCTACAGTTCTTGAAGTTGGCATTAAACAATCTGCTTCATTCAGTTTCTTCCATTTAGCGTATTGAAGCATGTCCATGGTTTTGAAAAACGTAACGTTTGCATAAAGTCAACAAAAAGGAAGCGATAAGTTTAAACATGCTTCCTCGCTTCTGACTCCAACCATTTCCCCCTAAACACCATCAGCCATCTGCTCTGGTGCTGAAACATTTCCTATAGGGATGCACGACTTAACAGATTTTTGTCATCGCTGCTATATCAAGTCAGCACTTTCCTATCATCTTTCCATTTAGATAAGGCACTTCACAATTGATGGGATGTCAAAAACGCGCTTATGCGGCAATTTAAAGAGTCCATTGGCAGAATAAGGTTAAATGAATCTACACTTCTGTGATGTGTTTTTTTTAAAGAATTCAAATTAATGCACCTTTTTCTGTATCCTGTGATTTTGCTATGAATACAGATGGAGAAAAAACTAGGATGAAATACAATAATCTTATTCAGACACATTTGTACTATTACATCTGTTATAACTTGATTAATCTACCAAAATATAACTTTTCCAGTTTTGTAAAAAAACACAGAATTAAGATGCCCGAATCTTTTGTATCCATTAAGACGCTTCCAACTTAAGACACTTATTTTCAATAATGTAAAGCTTCACTTCTAGATTTCCCATATGGTATTACCACTGCCAATATTTCTACTGACTTCAGCCTTGAAGTCTGCGTTAAGTTGTATAAAGAAAGAAAATCAGCTTCTCCTGGAAAATCTGTTCAGTCATATTACGAATAAGCCCCTATACAGAAAAAATAAGCTGTGCAGTTTTATCAGGATATGGACCATCGGTTTACAGTAGAATGTGATCTCACTCCCCTTGCTGAGTGACATTAATTGAGTGACGGATGGACAGAGCGAACATGTACATTTGGAATGCTCGGTTACCTTTGGACATGGACTCATAAACTTACAACCCAACGAGCAATCGAGAGCTAACGCGTGCTCTAATTTATTCACAACCAAACGATATGGATACCTTTTCAGCAGTGGTGCTGCAAGCAGTCATGAGTTTTATATATAGAGCTACAGTGTGTGCAGGAGCAAACCCCGTCTCTACTTTGTAAACTGCTCACATCAAGGAAACCTGCTTTAAAATTGATTTGTGTTTGGGCGCTGACAAATTCCTAAGTGTGATCTTATTGTCGGTGACAAGAAATCCATTCTAAGAAGATATCCTTTTGATGTGTGCAGTCTTCATTTGGACTGAAATGAATTGGGCAAACCATTTTTGTGACCAGATTACTCACTGATCTTTAAACAGCACATCTAAGCTAAAGGGACCTTTGGGAGTTTGGATTAACTGGATAAATTAAAACTCTTTTGATTTTGAATTCATTTTTTTAAACGTGTTTTAAAGATTAAAGCGTATCAGCATCAGCATGTCTAATAATAATGTGCGAGGAGCAATTGTGTGGAGAAGTATTTTGCTGGACAAATCAGAAGACCCTATGAAGCAAGCTTTTTTTTTGCATATTTAACTCTATCAAATAAATCAGCAGCGGTCATCTGCAAGGGTGTAAAGTGTACAAATCTCCACCAAATTGCCTTGACTGCAACTATACCTCAAGTATCAAACGATAAGATTGTCACAAATCAGACAGAAGCTGACAATTGCTGACTTGCCTTCTGCTGAATTAATTCATGTTTTGCAAAGATTTTACTGGAATTTTGTGTTTACATACAACAATAATCCTTGCATTTGATATAGTGTCATAAGCTTTACATTGGGACATTGAGATCCCTCTTCTAGGCTGACAATCCAAGGCATTGCTGGGGGAGTACTTTGTAGTTGAATGGCGCCATCCTTCAAATTGGCTTTACACTGAAGTCCCGTCTCCCTATTCATGCAGATGTTAAAGATCGCATTACACTATTCAAAAAGAGAAGTAAGTTCCTCCTGGTAAATTGGTCATTCACTTCATGGCTGTGATGGAACATTGTTGCAGGCAAATTGTCTGCCGCATTTGCCAACATAGTCATTTCATTTTTACAGCATTTCATTTGTAGCACTTTGAGGTGACATCCTGACGAGAGACCCAATATCAAACGTAAGGATTACTACTTTTATCCATTACAAATAATTTCCCCTTCCTTCAATAACTTGTTTTAAGAAGCTTTGATGAGTATTGTGACTATTATTAATGAAAAGCAATAACATTGAGTTGCAAATTCTGCTACCTTAGCGCTGAACAAATATTTCCTTGATCCAGATTAAGCAGATGTCTGTCATGTTAAAAAAAAATGTTTTCTGTGGATGAGAGAATGTTAGTTATATCCATTGAATTGCCAGTGAAGAATCTTTTTTAAGTGCAATGCAATTTCCATGAATGATTCGGATGAAATATACTCATCAGTTAAACATTGAAATTGTTACAAACACTGCACATGACAGACTGATAACCCACACTGAATTAAAGATCATAGAATCATCATAGAATTATGCATCACAGAAGGAGGCCATTCAGCCCTTCGTGTCACCTCGTCTCTTTGAAAAGAGCTATCCAAATCAATCCCTCTCTCTCTCCCCATCATTACCACGCAAATTTGTCCTCTCCAAGGTGTTCAATATAATATGTAAGTATTGAGATAAAAAGGAGGAAATGAATAGTACAGTAGAATCTCGTTAACGCGACCACCACGGGACCACGACTAGGTGGTTGCGTTGGCGGGGTAGTTGCATTAGTGAGGTGTCGATCCCGCGATCTTAATCTGACCCTACGTGCAGTATTTGGCAGCAAATCCCCTAGTGACAGGATCGGGAACCAGTCTAGCAACGCAGAAGTGACGACACAGTAGAGTGGCGCAAAGTTTAAAAACTTTTATTGGGGATTTTTTAGTGTTTCACTCCTCACGTTATGTTCATGTAAGGATAACAACACAGTAACTCAATCAGCTCGCACACAAACATTAATTAGACTACACTGGACCATTAATCACAGCACCTATCAGTTTGTATGACCAAACACTGAAGAGTTCAATGTCACAAGACAATTGTCCACCAGAAGCATAGTTTTAGTCCTTTACTTTGAAAAAGTCACGTATTGAAGTCTGCTTTCGAGAACTTGCCACTAGTTCGCATAGTCCATTTTGAATTTCGTACACGGAACTTATCAAGTGGGAAGCGTTTTTTTCGAGAATAAACAATTTTAGTTGTTCAATGCATTCCAAGGCTGATTTCATCGAAGTGATACCAGGTTTTGCACTTTCGATTTCTGTAGTGCACTCGTCATTTTCATCGTCGCTTTCATGGTCACGATCCCCGTCTACGTTTTGGTTTTCAATGAATTCATTTAAGATACGGCTTTCGAGTGTTTCGATATCGCTGTTGCATGTTTTGACATCGTTATCGCATGCTAGATCCTCCTCAACAGTGTCTCCCGTTAGACCGAGATGAACCTGGATTTTCGAAACAAGATCCGACAGAGTAACGTCTTCATCAGAGTCTAGGTTCAGGGCCTCGTCTGTCAGACCGCATGTCTGGAAGCATTTCCTTACTGTAGTTGGCTTCACTTCTTTTACTGTAGCGTTAATCCAATTGATAGCATCAAGAACCAATACGCATTTGGAAATGTTTGCCACATGCTTCCCTTCATCCATCTTGGCCAAGACAGCTTGTAGAAGATGTCTTTGGTAATGGGCCTTGATAGTACGGATGATGCCCTGATCAAGTGGCTGTAACTTAGAGGTGGTGTTGGCTGGAAGATAAATCATCTTCACGTTTGTCAGTACGAGGTCCTTCGGGTGGCTTGGTGCATTATCAAGCAGGAGGAGACCGTGACGGCTTTCCCTCTTCATTTTCTTATCAAAGTTTTGTATCCACTGTGTAAAGATGTCTGTCGTCATCCAGGCTTTTTTGTTATTTTCCCACGTAACCGGCAATGAACTAACATCCAGTCCCTTAAAACACTTGGCTTTCCGCATTTTCCAATAACAAATGTCTTTTCGAATTCGCCCTCCATATTTACGCAAAACAAAGCTGTCAATCGTTCCTTTGATCTTTTACAACCTTTACAATCATCCCCCTTAACCCGTAGTGTTTTGTCAGGGAGAGCTCTGTAAAAAAGCCACTCTCATCCATGTTGTAGACATCACTCAGTTTGTAATTGGCAATGAGGTCAGGTAACTTCTTCTTCCAGTCGGACACGACAGCCTCGTCAACGAATCCACTTTCTCCACAAACCATGGCCATGTTGATATTGTGCCGCCCTTTGAATCGCTCCAACCATGCATTTGATGTTTTGAAATCGCTTACTCCTAAAGGCTTGGCAAAACCTAGGGCTTCCTCTTGCAGAAGTGGTCCACTGATGGGCAGGTTCAGAGCTCTGGCTTGTTGAAACCACTGGTAGGTCAGCTTGTCAATGTCGTGATGATATTGATTCGATCCCGGCTTTAACCTCTTCCGATCATCCTTGACGTTGTCTTC
This sequence comes from Hydrolagus colliei, assembly GCA_035084275.1. NCBI lineage: Eukaryota > Metazoa > Chordata > Chondrichthyes > Chimaeriformes > Chimaeridae > Hydrolagus > Hydrolagus colliei. The sequence goes on from CM068754.1 coordinate 14,346,980, forward strand.
ATACGTTGCTAACCATTCTGCCTTTCTCTTTAGTATCTTCTGGACTTGAGTTTTACCAATGTTGTACATTTTTGCCAGAGCTCTCTGTGACTTCCCGTTGCTGTTGTTGATAAGTTCAACTTTCTCCCTGATGGTCAATTCCCTCGGCTTTCTCTTGGGTGTTGTTGAAGTCGCCATCTCTTGAGTCTTGTTCGCAGTGTACCCTCTCTATGCAAATCACTGTCGGTCCAGTTCGCACTGGACTGCCAATGATTTGCGTAGAGTGGGAAAACTTGCTTTGTAAATGCGAGCCGCACAAGCCATGACCAACTGTCGAGAGATGGAGGCAGCTCAGAGCCTCATGTAGTGGGATCTTAGCTGCCAAAGTGTCAGATTCGCAATCTGGGAGCATTAACCTGGAGCCGGATCAACACCATCAAATACAATAATCCATCACATTGAATAAATAATCCGGAGAGAATTAGCTGGTGAGTGTAAGAATCGCGTTACCCACAAGACGTGTGCATTGCAAAAAAGAAAAGTGCGGCGAACAAAGGAATGTTGCGGGCGTTATTTGAGTAAGGTTGTTTTTGTTCCCCCAAAAATCTTTATTTTTGATTGTAAATGTGGTTGTACAGAAGTCTCTTCCATTTCACGGAGCTCCGTCTCCCCTTTCAAGTGTATGAATTGTAGTACAGTACATTGATTCTGATTTATTTTGCATGTGTGGCGCGAAGTTTTAAAAACTGTTCCCTGATTGGCCAGAGTGGTTGTGTTAGGACCATGAAAATGTTGTTTGGGATCTGCCAAATCAGTGGCCGCGGTCCGGGAACCGGGGTGGTTGCATCAGTGAGGTTTATTTAACATGCAAATGAGATAGGAAATATTCTGGACCAACTCTGACTGCTCGCCTCGGCGGGGTGGTCGGGCCACCTGAGGTGGTCGCCAACCGAGGTTCTACTGTATATATTTTGGATATCTCTATTTCGTCTTCGCGTGTTCTGCTTATAAAAGTTTTATTATGCTGATACTGCACATGATGTTTGCAAAGCAAAAATAAATGTTCTTTTTTTTTTTCTGGGTCACTGTCAGGGCAGCTTGTTTACTGTCAAGTTTTGCATTTTTTAAAAAACCATATACATTATATATAAATATATATATATATACACACACACACACAACAACAAAAAAGCCAACTCCGCACTATCAAATTGCTCCTAGGAAGTTTGCAATAGTTTGTTCAAGATTTTTTTTGGATGAATGCGTAATAACCCAAATAGAAGATTCTGCTTGAAGAACCTTAAATATTTCAAATACTGGATAACACGACGACAGGGGGGAATGATTTGTCTTGTTGCAAGTCACTGTTTTTTTTTGAATAAGCGAGTTCTATTGGTACCAGCTTAACGTGTTCTAATCTGTTACCATAAATTGCTCATTTCTCTTCAACAACAAAATGATGAAACCAATTTAATGAAAAATAGCTGAATTTCGTTCCATTTCAAACTGTTATAATTTTGACACTAGCATTGAATGGAGACAAACTGCACTTCATAACGTTTCATTCCCGAAATATAGTTAAGTGCCCAGTACTACTTTTTATAGTGTAGTCAATCTGCACATGTACATATTTTATGGAAATCTAAAGGTTATGCATTATGTATGAGTGGACTTGGACTGTATAATATGAACAGTAATATCACATCACTGCCTATCTTTTTTGACAAAAGATGTTCCTATACAAATCAAATGTGTGCACTTTAAAAATTCACATTTTGAAAGACATATATGGTTCCACCAACGGCTAAGTTGGTAAATGTCGCTGACAAGAATGAAACTGATGATGGGGAGAGGCTGTGACATGAAACCAAGAGAACCAGCGCCATGGTGTATCCTCCCCCATGGTGTATCCTCTGATTGTATACCAGAGAATCAACTTGCAAAGTGGAGAAAAAGTCTGATAACCATGATGCTATCCCTACTCTGCCCCTCCCCCTTGCTCGGGTCCCGACCTGACTGTTCAGCGCCTTGGGACATCCTCCCGACATGAAAGGCGCTCTAGAAATTTAATTTTGTCATTGTTGTTGTTATCAGTGATGATCTGAGAAGCACAAATATTCTGATGAGTAGACAACATGTCTTTAGAAACAAAACGTCACGCTTCACAAATCTGTTGGAGTTCTTACAGGAAATAACACAACTATTGGATGAAAGCTTTCCGGGAGGTAAAATATTCTTGGAGTTTTGTAATAGAAGAATCCTTGTATTTGATAAAACCCATAAGATCAATGTCTCACAGTGCATCACTGGTAATTATTGTCAAGTTTTGTCACTGTCTATCTGTAATGAATGTTTAATACACGACTTGGACATGTTAAAGGTCTTAGAATTGATGTCAAATTAGACGGACAGACGGACAGACAGATAAAGATGAAAGGAGGCTTCAAATTAGAAAGCAGAAAATAATGATACTGGTTGAAAGTGTTTGACAAGTGAAGTTTAGCAGAGGTCTTGATGTTTACAGTGTTGATAACCACTTTAGAGTAGAATCTTTAATATGTTTTCTTCTTGATAATATCAAGTAACATGTCCCCAAGGGGCAGCGGATGAATTTAATGCAGGTAATGGTTTTGCATATTGGACTGGAAAACGTGGATATGATGAAAGGATACCTCCAATCAATGTTGGAGAGGAATACAACGTATGTGATTATTGATCATCACTCGAATGTGAAAGTGGTTATCAGCGAAGCTAATCAAATACTAATTTATCTCAAGGAGGTTGAGAGGAATCTGTTATTCTAACTTTGAAGATGACTGCTTTCTTTGGAGTGCTGTTGGTTTGTATGTGGTCTTGAAAATTAATCTGTGTAGATGTGGACATTATAAGAAAACAAGGATGGTTATAGATTTTGAAAGCCAAACAGGCTTTTTCAGTAACAACAGTTAATGAACTGTGGACTTCATTCTTGACAGAATTCCACAAGCAACATTATTCTCAAACCAACTGTGTTCAGGTGAACTCCAATAATAATAACTGTTTTTATTAAATTTATTTACTACGCCCAAATTATTCATTTTTAAAATGAAGCGAAAGGAATGAAATGCAGAGAATGTGACCATCTTTAACATACATGGCAAACCGCAAAGCAAATACATAACCATCAATAAACAAGGAAGATGAGCTGATGCTTATGTTGAATGTCACATTTTGAAGAGCCCTCAAGGGTTGTTTAATAATTGGTACACTGTATCTGTCACGTGGCCTCTACAGTGAACAATATGTTTTGGGGAAATGTGATTTGAAATGTTACTGAATTTTGCTTATTTCTTTAACTATCTATGCAAAGCATTTATTTTTTCTTTTAGCCTAATTTATGACTATTCATTTGGCAAATAAAAGAATATTACGCGTTTTTCTTGCTAGAATTTCTCCTGCTTCATAACTGACGATATCCCAGCTCTAGCCCCATATGAAAAATAATTAATTGCTGTGTTGCATTCTCCGGATCCGCAGACATGAATAACACAACAGCAACAACAAAAGTACACTTGTAAAGCACCTTTCACATCAGAAGGACATCCCAAGGCGCTGGACAGTCACTGTGTCAGACCCGAGCTGGGGACGGGGGTGGAGGGAAGGGGGTGGAATTAGGAGTTGCCAATGGGACCATCGAAGAGCAGAGTCTCGAGGCGGGACTTGAAGGAGGCCAGGGAGGGTGTGAGGATTTAGAGCTTCAAGGGTCTACAGTCGCGATTAGAGTTTTCAACATGGCCACTCACCTGATGTTGATTGATCATATCTCTCACCTTTTTGGAACTCTATTTTTGTGCTATTTCCACTACATATTTTGACACCAGGAATTTGTCATTGATTCACTGGCAAACGTACAACACAAATCATGATGGAACCCAGTTTCTGGCTCTACGTGCAGGTTATTTCAGGACCCGACCAGTTGATACCTGAAGAGTAAAAAAGGTACAAAGGCAGGTGTAAATTGGACTGAACTCCACTTCCTCCCCAAATGGTTTGCCCTTCCCTATGGAGTTTGTGGAGTCTTGCAGCTTGTTGGTTAGAGCATTTGCCTTACAAGCGAGAGACCTGGGTTCAATTCCAGGCGGGGCACAACCTTGGGCAAGTTTCCTTACTCAATGCTCCTAATAATAATCCCTCCACAAAAAACAATAATAAATTAATCATTTCAATCCATGACTGTTTGTGGGGACACTGTTGTGTGCAATTGGCTGCTGCATTAAAGCCACATATATACAGTCAATTCACTTTACGGTATATTCTGTGAAGTGCTTTGAGACATCTAGAAGATGTGAAAAAAGCACTATATGAAATGTAAGAATTATTATTATTATAATTAACAAAATGACAGCTTTTTATAAAATCAGTTACAGAAGATCTGATGGCTATGATAAAATCTGATTCATGGAGGACCCTCTTTAATCTCTGTTTTTACCCAACTTCTTACATTTTAACTGCCTTGCAGCTTAGTACACTGTGACTAATTTATTATTGAACATTTTAAGATAGTAAAACAATAGGCGCTGTTCTCATTTCCAAGAATACTAATTGAGTAATAAATTAGAAAAGATTACAGCATGCATCAATTTATATTCTCTTTTGGAGTTTCCATCAAAACCATTATTTGCCTATTTCAATGCAAGTTAATTACAAATTATTGCAGGTATTAAAAATACAGTTAAATAGTCCAAGTAGGTACATCAAATTATAATCCCGATTTCATAGCAGCTCTTAACCTGAATTAATGCAATCGTTAAGCATTAATTACTAACTGGTGTCATAAGCATTGTCCATTCACCAAGGTATGAAATACAACATTTTCAAATTTGTTAGTTTACTTATTAAGTTTTTGTGTCAACTGGAGTTTGAAAGGATTTACCATTGTAGACCCATTTGATTTGCTCCCTAAGCATCATACAGCCAGCTAGCTATGAAATTAATCTTAGTGAAAGGGGTTATTAATAATGCCAAACTAACACAATATTACATAGATTTGTTTTGAATTGCCTTTGGATTATAGGAACCTTATTGATCATGATCTTGTTGAACATTCAAACTCCTGAATAAACATGGGATCTGTGAGATTAGTACATCAGATATTTTGACCCAGCACTTTATCTATCCCAACAAACATATTGTACAACACAGTAACGTTTAGAAGTTGCTCAATCTTTCAGTAGTTTTCCAGTTTTAAGAAGGAAAAAATATGGAACATCACAAAGCCCAACCATCATCGTATAAGAATGAAATATAAACAGAAAACTCCTGATAAATTGTCAAAATGGTTCATTTTCGGATGAAAACAGCTACAATGTCAAACTGAGCGCAATGATCAGAAGGGGAAGATGAGCAGAGTTTCGTTCGGCATCATTTTTGCCAGGAGCCAGATCGCTTTTTCAAATCACTGGGGAAAAAATGGTGAACGTAAGGAAAATCAAGATTGCAACGGTGTCTTCATTATAAAATAAACAAAGTTTGTCACATCATGTATCCCGCAAAGCAGATCTGTAAGCCCTTAAGTACCTAATGGGCACTTATTAAATGTTCACCGGTTGCCCAGCACATCTTGTTTTGCGAATCATGCATGGTAAGTTTTTGATTTATCCAATTTCCCTGTGCCAGTGCATTGTGTTGCTTGAAGGGAAGTAAATTAATATAAATGTAAACTGCTTTTCACAGAGTTTGCTGACACGAACCACCCAGGCTCCTAATGCTTTGTCAGACAAGACAGCTCAGTTTTTCATCAAGTTGCTGGGAGACTGACAAACCTGTGCCTGTGCACTGTCTTTTACAAATAAAGACGTGTATAATGGCCAGGATTATACATTAATGATCATGATTCTTGCGTTTGATGTAGCGCCTTTTATGTCTGTTTGCCGTCTCCAAAGGCTTAATGGGAATTTATTGTGGAGTGGAGTGTTTTTCAAATGTGTTTTTGTAGGCAAATTGATTGTATTTTTTCCATAGTCCTCTTCTTACTAGCTTTAGATTGTGCATGTATTTCACCATGATTCCAAATGTTTTTGTTCAGCACCCAAAAGATGACTACCTCACGCTGTGTGATAGTAATTATACTGAGTAAGTCTTGCTCCTCATGTGCTTTGACACAGCTGTGCTTACAAATTGAGAAATCTTTGCTCAAAATAAGAATGAATTTTCCTAATAGGAAATCTCTCTGCCTTCAATATTTCAATTCATATTTAAGACACACTTAGTGTTGGTCCAAATCCCTGACTGTCCAGTGCCTTGTGACACCTTCTCAACATGAAGTTGTTATACAAATGTAATTTGCTTAGATCATCAAAGCCAATGTACACAGCCTGCGCTTGTGAGTCAAATCACAACTGAACCCTGATTTAAATACTGTAAAATCCTGTTTATCCATGACCCGATCATCCGTAACTTCCATATAACCTGCACCTCCAAAAAAAATCCCCATTCGATCAACCAGAATTTATCCAGCACAATGTATTATTTTTTGTTTTTAATTATTATTATTTTTGTGTGTGTTTTTGGCCGAATACCCGGCACGCACTTTACAACAACAACAACTTCGATTTATTTATTTCACTTTAACCAGCATTGGCCAGATCCCAAGGGTGATTTGGATAAATGAGCTTTTATTGTACTTCTAGAATACATTTTATTTGTATGTGGAAACTGTATGGGATGGTTATGGTCTCCTGGCTCAGCTTCGGGCTCCGCCATTGTTAAGCGCTCTTGAGACGCTGCTCGACGTGGAGGATGCTGTACAAACACAAGTTTGTTGTTGTTGTTATAGTGTGAAGCAGAATCAATAGTGAAAGCGAGACTGCAAGCCCCTCAACCACACAGTTGTATAAATATATAGGACCATTGTGTTGACGCTGTTTTAATTTGAAAAGTCAACTTTATGTAACATTGGATGCTGAGTCACTTCTAGGATAGGGTACAAAATTACTTCATGATCTTCCTTCGCTCTCCTTCAGTGTAGAGAGCACTGGAGGCAGTTTTGCGCCTCATCAGTAAATGGTTACATTAGCCACACGTCTGTGCTTACTGCTCAGATGTAGCAAGCAAAGAGTAGAACATCGGGACAGTTCAGACAGATATAACTACTTGCTTGCTGTAAGCCTGAATTCAGCACATATGCTAGAATAATGCTTGAGTGAACCAACCACAACTTTAGTTTTTCTTAAAGCACTATTACTACATTAGTTAAATACCTTCTGTTTTCTCTCCGTCCACAACCCATGGTTTGACTCGGGTCAACTGTGTGCAGAGTAACTCCAGTGTTTTATTATTTTTTTTAAGTGACTGTTTCGTCGCTTTTATCTTCCTTTTTTCTAAAGCTTCAATACCAATTAATGCTAATCAACAAATTCCTAAACAAGGAGCTACAGAACCCATTTCAAGTCGGTCCAGTTATCTCGAGCATTGCTTAGCTAATGAAAACAAAAGTGTTAAGAGATAAGAGGGATGGGTATTGTTTGTTTTACTACAGCATCTGGACTATCTGCAGACCTCAATCTGTCCCTGACAACTCACTGGGTCACCTTCTGGTCAAATATATACAGTCAATTCACTTTACAGTATATTCTGTGATGTGCTTTGGGACGTCGATAAGATGTGAAAAGCGCTATATCAAATGCAAGGATTATTATTATTATTATGTGTCACAGAGCCTTCGTAAAGCTAATCAGTAGTGAAGGCTGCTACTCCCCAATGTTACACAGCATTGATGGGTGATTACACAGATGCCTGATCCAACAAAACTCTTGTTTAAGAACAAGCAGCCTTAAACCAGGCACTTAGTTGTCCAAAATATTAATGGAGCTGATGATTTTTTTAATACACAGAATCATTGTAACATTAACATTGACGAATGCTGATGGATTGTCTGCTGACTGTTTATCGTTATCAGGACGTTCGGTGAGACTGTTTGTAAGCTATTATGTTTCATTGTATTGACGCTTAGATCCCTGTTGATGTCCGATGGCCAGCTTGAAACCAGTGAGAATGACTTTGAGATAGAGCGCTGGTCAGAGCTAGAGGACAATGCGAATTTTTTAAAAAAAATAGAGAAATGGCAAACAAAAATGAAAATAACAAAAATGAGAAGAAAAGGGAAGAGGGAAAGGAAATCTGAAAATGACAAGAGGAATTGAATGAACTCTTTACGGTTTCAAACTCATCAAATGTAACGTCTCTAATCACCGAAAACCATGCTTGAATTTTAAACGGAAGATTTAAGTACAGTCCTTAAAAAACTAAATAAATTTCACCATTCTTATAAACGCTTGGGTTAGTGGGCAAAGCTACAACAAACTGCAAACTGATGAATGCCCATGTTCAATGCACATGTATGTAGCTGTGGTACAATTGCTGACTTACAGTCTATTAATTCACCACTGACATTTCTTCCTACTTTGCTGCAAGCATAGCAGGAAGTGATTACAACTGGATCCAATGACGGACATTTTTCTTTTAGTACAGGAAGCAGCCCACCAGCTGGGAGTGAGTGGTCAACTTTTACGCACCCAGAGAAAACAGATGTAAAGCTGCACCTTTAGAGCATTCTCTGAATCCCAATTAACCCACTCTGATGGAGTTACACTTTACCAAGATGCAGTACAATGCAATAAATTGCTGGGGTATTTTTGTTTAGCTTGTCAAAGGCTTTGTGGTTCTATTCTTTAAAACACATTTGGAAAAGTGTACACAATCAGAAGATAAATAGAATTCAGTGTTTATTCCTTCAAAAACCTTTTGTGTAACCGACATTGTCTTGGTGATGGGAAGAAGGGAGAAAAGGCAAAATTGTAATGGAAACATAACTCAACCCATATGGAGAGGCTTTAGACGAACTAGGATTGCACTTCATGACCCTGTCTCAGATTATTTAGCTTTTGGAGAACAAGGTCTGTCCTTAGAAATTCTATTACAAAGAGTTATGTTTTTTTGTTATGACAAGAGTATTATTTAGAAGCTGATTCATAACACTTCGATCAAAATTGATAGCAAAATACTTTGTGGTGATGTATCATCAGATGTTGAGGTTATGAACATAGTTATTGGTTAATCTTTGTCTGGTGTACTGTGCCAAATTTTGTTCTACATATATACTATAGAGTTTGTCGTGTTCAGCAAACAGAAACAGAAAGTGTTTCAGGTGTGACGCTACGTCACATTTGTATCCCTAAGGTAAGCTACAGTGCTGAAAAGTTAAGTACCTCAGCTGTTTCTTCAGAGCTCTGTTAAAGTACATGCAAACCACGGAGAGCCCATCGCCAGTGTCACAGATCTGAATATTTGATGCCAATTTATATTTTAACATGAGGAGTCAAAAGGTAAGTCATAAATGCTTACATAGTTCTCGTGCAATTGCTGTAAGGAGAAAGCCATCTGTTGAAGGTAATGAGTGCAAAGCATTCTGTGGCAAGCAAAGAGTAGAACATCGGGACAGTTCAGACAGATATAACTACTTGCTTGCTGTAAGCCTGAATTCAGCACATATGCTAGAATAATGCTTGAGTGAACCAACCACAACTTTAGTTTTTCTTAAAGCACTATTACTACATTAGTTAAATACCTTCTGTTTTCTCTCCGTCCACAACCCATGGTTTGACTCGGGTCAACTGTGTGCAGAGTAACTCCAGTGTTTTATTATTTTTTTTAAGTGACTGTTTCGTCGCTTTTATCTTCCTTTTTTCTAAAGCTTCAATACCAATTAATGCTAATCAACAAATTCCTAAACAAGGAGCTACAGAACCCATTTCAAGTCGGTCCAGTTATCTCGAGCATTGCTTAGCTAATGAAAACAAAAGTGTTAAGAGATAAGAGGGATGGGTATTGTTTGTTTTACTACAGCATCTGGACTATCTGCAGACCTCAATCTGTCCCTGACAACTCACTGGGTCACCTTCTGGTCAAATATATACAGTCAATTCACTTTACAGTATATTCTGTGATGTGCTTTGGGACGTCGATAAGATGTGAAAAGCGCTATATCAAATGCAAGGATTATTATTATTATTATGTGTCACAGAGCCTTCGTAAAGCTAATCAGTAGTGAAGGCTGCTACTCCCCAATGTTACACAGCATTGATGGGTGATTACACAGATGCCTGATCCAACAAAACTCTTGTTTAAGAACAAGCAGCCTTAAACCAGGCACTTAGTTGTCCAAAATATTAATGGAGCTGATGATTTTTTTAATACACAGAATCATTGTAACATTAACATTGACGAATGCTGATGGATTGTCTGCTGACTGTTTATCGTTATCAGGACGTTCGGTGAGACTGTTTGTAAGCTATTATGTTTCATTGTATTGACGCTTAGATCCCTGTTGATGTCCGATGGCCAGCTTGAAACCAGTGAGAATGACTTTGAGATAGAGCGCTGGTCAGAGCTAGAGGACAATGCGAATTTTTTTAAAAAAATAGAGAAATGGCAAACAAAAATGAAAATAACAAAAATGAGAAGAAAAGGGAAGAGGGAAAGGAAATCTGAAAATGACAAGAGGAATTGAATGAACTCTTTACGGTTTCAAACTCATCAAATGTAACGTCTCTAATCACCGAAAACCATGCTTGAATTTTAAACGGAAGATTTAAGTACAGTCCTTAAAAAACTAAATAAATTTCACCATTCTTATAAACGCTTGGGTTAGTGGGCAAAGCTACAACAAACTGCAAACTGATGAATGCCCATGTTCAATGCACATGTATGTAGCTGTGGTACAATTGCTGACTTACAGTCTATTAATTCACCACTGACATTTCTTCCTACTTTGCTGCAAGCATAGCAGGAAGTGATTACAACTGGATCCAATGACGGACATTTTTCTTTTAGTACAGGAAGCAGCCCACCAGCTGGGAGTGAGTGGTCAACTTTTACGCACCCAGAGAAAACAGATGTAAAGCTGCACCTTTAGAGCATTCTCTGAATCCCAATTAACCCACTCTGATGGAGTTACACTTTACCAAGATGCAGTACAATGCAATAAATTGCTGGGGTATTTTTGTTTAGCTTGTCAAAGGCTTTGTGGTTCTATTCTTTAAAACACATTTGGAAAAGTGTACACAATCAGAAGATAAATAGAATTCAGTGTTTATTCCTTCAAAAACCTTTTGTGTAACCGACATTGTCTTGGTGATGGGAAGAAGGGAGAAAAGGCAAAATTGTAATGGAAACATAACTCAACCCATATGGAGAGGCTTTAGACGAACTAGGATTGCACTTCATGACCCTGTCTCAGATTATTTAGCTTTTGGAGAACAAGGTCTGTCCTTAGAAATTCTATTACAAAGAGTTATGTTTTTTTGTTATGACAAGAGTATTATTTAGAAGCTGATTCATAACACTTCGATCAAAATTGATAGCAAAATACTTTGTGGTGATGTATCATCAGATGTTGAGGTTATGAACATAGTTATTGGTTAATCTTTGTCTGGTGTACTGTGCCAAATTTTGTTCTACATATATACTATAGAGTTTGTCGTGTTCAGCAAACAGAAACAGAAAGTGTTTCAGGTGTGACGCTACGTCACATTTGTATCCCTAAGGTAAGCTACAGTGCTGAAAAGTTAAGTACCTCAGCTGTTTCTTCAGAGCTCTGTTAAAGTACATGCAAACCACGGAGAGCCCATCGCCAGTGTCACAGATCTGAATATTTGATGCCAATTTATATTTTAACATGAGGAGTCAAAAGGTAAGTCATAAATGCTTACATAGTTCTCGTGCAATTGCTGTAAGGAGAAAGCCATCTGTTGAAGGTAATGAGTGCAAAGCATTCTGTGGATTACGTACAGAGAGATCTGCAAACTTAAATTCTTTCAGGCAACTAGCTCACAACTATTAAGTAAAGTCATGCATCAGACAGTTAGTCTCTGTCCTTGACTTAATCGAGCTCGAAAATGAAATAATTTGGTCATAAAGTGCATGCTCGACGAGCAAATTGCAAAACAGGTGTTTTATGGCAAATATTATCTGAGCAGGCCAGCGATGTGTTCAGAGGGCATTTTGATTTGGTGTGTCTGCTTGCCCACAGCTTTTTGCACTCCACTTGGCATTTCAGCAGTTGCTCGTTATTTAAAATAAGAGGGTTAAAATACCAATTTATACCTGTCACTTGGAATGCAGGCACACAACTGATAGATCGGTTTCAGCTTCATCAGCTCTTTAGCAACATTGGAATGGTCTGTGCAGGATAACTAAATTATTGAATGGTCTACTAATGGGTCCTGCCTTTGTAAATGGTCAAACGAGTGTCTGCAGTGCAAGCTTTTTCTCGATTTGTTTCAGATGGTGTTATTCACATTGCTGTTGTCTATAAATGCACAGTACAGGCGTTCAATTGATTGATAAATAAGATCTTCCATAGGTTTAATTATTGTGTCACACTAATTACCTGACAGGAAATCATCAAGTGGTCCAATAAAGGTTGTTTAATTAAAACTTTAGCTATGTTGTTTAAGGTGTTGGTGAGAGATGAATGACACTGGACAGAGATGCTTAAAGGTTGAGCAATACTCTGGGTTGAGTAATAAAGGTTAGACAAATGCACCAGTTTGTCCAATTTAAAACCATATATCAACATCATTGGAATGTCAACCTAGACGATGAACTCTGTCTATAAAACAGCAGTCTTCACGTCTCTGCATTTGCCTCACCCTGAACTAAGTTTAAGCACAGCCAAGCCAGTTAATGTTTTATAAAAGCAGAGAGCAACTCAATGAAATATCCAGATTGAGTAATAACGGATAGACAAATTGGACAAGGTATTTGAAACCATATCCCAGCATGAGGTTGCATCCTTTACATAGAAGCGGCTTTAAACCAGTCTGGTATTTATTCTGTGAGCTCACAACACTATTTTCGAATTAGGTTATTCATCCTCATTTGCACCATTCCTGAAGGTTGATATCAATTATTAAAAGTAAAATGCTTGTATCCTCATTTGACTGTCAGTTTATATCTATAAATAATACAGTGAATCCGGTTGGCTTAATAAATGTGATACCCTAGGATCATTTAAAAATGGTACATCCTACAATCATGATGTTGAGTTCTGATGAGAATGGTTGCACTCTTTTAACAAAAATGTGTCCACTTATTTGTGGAATTAATGCTAAATAATGGAAAATTGCTTCTTTGTTTTCTCATAAGTATTTGTATGTCCCACTTAAGACTGAATAAATCATGTTGTAGCTAGCCTTGAATTCAGACAAGCAGACTATGAAGGAAGAAGTTATTAGAGGTCTTCAGGTTGAAATTACTCAGACCTGATAGTTGTACAATATAATCTGCTTTGTAAGCAATGCTTTGAGTGGCCCTGTCCTTGCAGACCTTAAATAGGACCTACAGCTTCCCATTACATTTGTTCATATTATACATTGGCATTTAGTAGGTGTTAATTAACAATGGTGCTGTATTACAAAGCACTTTGGGGAATAAAGAAATTAAAGAATAAAACAAATGGATAAATGGTGCAATTACGATAATCTGCAATAGAATTAAATCAATGATATGATGTGGAGCAATAACTTTTAGAATAATTACACCTTGTCTTTTTCTTATTTAAGCGACAGCTAGAATAATAATTTGGCATTAAGCTTCATGTCACGTCATTACTGTAAATTTTGTCATGCACCTATACATTTCAGTTTCATGTAAAAGTAATGCAGTATATAATATTGACGGTATAGTGAGGTATATACCCTAGAGATATCCTGGAAGACCATGAACACATTCTGCACTCTTAACTACCAGTTATTCCTTTTCATTTGTCTATCACATAAGGGGAAATTCTTCTTCTGTGTCGCTGGGATTTTACTCCAGTGAATATCGGACTGTGGAGTGATAGTGTCCGATCGTAAGATCTGTTTAATTCCTGAATTTAAACTTGTGTTTAAAATCCAGAAGGAAACATGCAGTGAGGAAGGGCTGTACAGCAAGGTAAGCTGTCTCTTCCATAAATCTTGTGGAATCTTCCCTGACACAGATTCTCAATCTCTGTTTCAATGACATAAAAGGATTGATAGCCTTCGGTCTATCTTTCAAGGCCTTGGAATGACCTCCCAATGTGAAATGCTCTATATAAATGCAATTTGTTGTTCTTTTTAATGTTTGAATTTGTTAGGGTTATGATAAAACTACTGGGGACTGTTGCTTGCAATAACTAGTGTGTATAATTTGTTCGATTTAGTCTTTAACAAATTGAGACCCCAAATGTTGGATAACAACAACATTTATACAGTGTACCCCATGCAACGCAGCGTCCCAGAGTGTTAGATAACAATTGCTGACAATATTTAACACAAATAATACTTATGAAACATTGTAAATTACACCACAGACTGAGACATGATATTTAACAACAATAACAGAATTACATTTGTATCACGCCTTTCACATCAGGAGATGTCCTAATTTAAATAATAATTCCTCAAACCATATGAAGTTTGTAAAAATTTAAAAAATCCCAAATTAATGAATAAAATGAAATAATGCAGTTTCTTCAATGTTAATTTTTCTTTACCCTGCAATAACAGAAAATGAAATTTGTAAAAACAATAAACTTGATTATTTGTTTTGTTTGTCCCCAAATTCCCTTAGGAAAAGTAGAATGGCATGGAAATTGGGGAGTCATTATTTATATATCAGCAGAGATTGAATCCTTATCTGCCACGATGAGAGTAATAACATATTTTTAATATAAAAGAAAATTTAAAGTAGTTTCACTTTATCTTCCTCTTCTGTGCCTTCCTGATCACCACATACTAATCTAATGCACTCGGAAAGTAGGACAATGGAAATCTTGTTCCTGTTAGTTCTCTGAAGATAGATCTCTGAATGCTAACCACCAGCTAGTGTCTCATACCTTTGATGGTAGCATTCATAGTCTTCATTGATACTCATGGCTTTGCTACTATGTATATTATCAATAAAACTTCCACAGTACCATTAGAAGCTCTTGACTCAAAAATCTTTTTTCTCTCTCGTGCCAACAATATATTTTTCATTCAGCAACTGTAGAACATGCAAAGTAACTGTGCTCTATAGTACATCTTATGAAGCTCTTTGATATGGTCTTCCAATGTGAAATAATAAATAATAATAATAATAATCCTTGCACTTGATATAGCGCTTAACATCTTATCGACGTCTCAAAGCACTTCACAGAATATACTGTAAAGTGAATTGACTGTATATTTGTGGGTGAAAGATGATGTATGAAATGCAATATATTATTATTAACTTCCTTATAAAACTCAAATATCCTGACAGTGTTGTGTTTCGATGGGATAAAAGTAAAGGCTTGACATTGTATGTTTTTTGTGAGTTGGGTATCTGATACCCTCAGAAACCCATCACCAAACCAAACTGAGAGTTTCATGTGTAGGTGGGATGCACAGAACTCTATTTGATTGGGATATTCTTAAGTACAGTGATGGGTTTTCACATGTGCCAAACACGTGGCTGATCAACAAAAATCTAATTTTCTGATCACTTTTAGTTTTCTTAAAATATGAGATACAGTAGTTTCAATCATTTCTGAAGAAGAAAAGAAAATGGAATCTTGTGAAAGCGTCTAGTAATTCTAGCTGTTCAAAATTGGAATTCAACCAGATTGAAAGGGATACATTTTCTTTTCTTCGTTGAACAAAGCAACATAGTCAGTGCCCACATACTCCACCTTGTCCAGGGGATCATTATTTGTGGAGCTCCCTTGGCTCAGTGGTTAGAGCACTTGTCTTGCAAGCTGGGGAGACCAAGCTGCGGAGACCTGTGTTTGAATCCAGGCAGGTCAGGGCAAAACCTTGGGCAAGTTTCCTTACTCCACACGCCTAATAATAATAATCCCTCCAATAAAAAACACAATAATGCCATCATTTCAATCCATGACTATTTGTGGGACACTGCTGTGCGCAATTGGCTGCCGCATTTCGCCCACAAATATATACGTCAATTCACTTTACAGTATATTCTGTGAAGCGCTTTGGGACGTCGATAAGATGTGAAAAGCGCTATTATCAAATTCAAGGATTATTATTATATTATTATTTTCAGATGAAATAAATTAAATCAGGCTGCAATCCAGAACCCATTATCAGCAAGCTTTTGTGATTGCCATAATATGAAGTGATCTCCCAGATGATGCATTATGTGCTCAGTAAAATATTTTTCAATCTAATCGCACAATCTTGTGTTGATATGTACTTCATTTGATTTTGATCATTACCTGCGTTTCACTAAATGATACCTTCTTCTTGTGTGGAGGGTGAGGTGTGAAAAAAGAATTTAGAAACTATCTTGAATATTTAATCCCCCCACCCGAAGCATGTGTTGAAATTATGCAAAGATGATCTCTAAGATTTTAGCTGATACTAAAAGTATCAGAAGAAACACAGAGGAAACTGATGATCGATGAGCAATAATGATGGTGAGAGTTGTGTTACAGTATGTTATCCACTTGGGTGTGTTGTACATATTGAGTATATGGGTACAACAAATTGATGGTTCACAGTGTCTCTGTATGCATTAGGATTATATTGGGGCACTACTGTGCGCAATTGGCTACCGCGTTTCTTTCACAAATATACAGTAAATTCACTTTACCGAATAATCTGTGAAGAGCTTTGAGATGGCTGGAAGACATCCAGTCTTTCTTTGCTCAGCAATTTGACTTGGAAACATGTGTGAACATCACCTGAGCCCCTCAACCCAAAACCTTTCAGGCGGAATCATCCAGGCTCTTTGAATTTTACCAGTGCTTCTTTATGCGCTTTGAGAAGTCTAGAAGACGTGAAAAGCGATATATCAAATACAAGGATTATTATCATTATTATGAGAGCGAAGAAATCTAAGTGTTTTAATATAATAATATGATATAACTGAAATATCCAGGATGTATTGCTCGAATAATTGACTTAAAGCCTTCCAATGTTCACTTGCAAAGAATGGCTATTTGAACTGCAGTATTTGCCAGAGGCTAGTCAGTGCTCTTGGAACAATACCAAAACAAGCTTTATAATTTCCAGGAGAAAGAGGAAGAACACTGGCGAAGAGGAAGCAAGAGTACAAAGAGGAAAAAAAATCAGTGTGAAGAGAAATACAATTTAATGGCACACAGTAGCAGAAGAATCTAGATGGAAGCAAAGAGGATGGAATGAAAATGCATAAAAAAACACAGCACAGAACAAATCCAGCCAGAAATTATGAAAAGTATTTTTTTTGTCCTCTATATTAAAAGTTCAGTCCACTTACACCAGTCAGATCTCTCCCTATCTGGACAACACTGAGCTGCAAAGAAATAGCCGTATTCATTGCGCTCTCAAATTATTTACAGACCTTTCCCGTAACCCGCACCTATGAAGTTAATATATTTCCCTGGTACTGTACTTTCCTCCAATTGTTCTGAACGTTCCATATTATTCCTGCCAGTGTGATTGCAACAAATGCCCATAGAGAGGAGAGCTGTTCTTGATGAGGTGCTTCATCATGTTGCATTACATAAGGAAATGCTTTGAAGTACTATATAATGATTTACATTGATCTACTCTCACTCATACAAAAATGGAAAATATTTAGCTATGATGATGAGGTACTCAATGGTTTCTCAGTTTTTTTTTATAACTACTTTTGGTGCTGCTTTGTTTTATTTAACATTATCTCGGCTTGAACATTTCCTCTGCAGTTTACTTTCCTGTGTCTCGAACAATTACTTTAGAATCTTGAAGATCTCGTAGCTGTAACAAATGCATCGTGTGCTGTAATTTTATGCAAATTTCAAGTTGTGGTTATCTTCACTCGCTTGGGCTTTTCTTAGACGTTGTCAATGCTGGATTCACAAACCACGAATTTCACAAACCATTACTTGAAATTAATCTGTTCAATGAGTTTTTGAAATTAGATCCATTTCATGATAACAAATGTAATAAATCCAGCACAGATTATATTGCATTTGTGCTGGTGTTAGTCACACTCCATTGTGTAATATTCGCTTTTAAGTATGTTGGGGAAATAGGATTCAATACACCATACAAGAGCTCATGTTGTTGTGTGTCTCTCTCTCCTGTAATTGACAATTTGGCAGCACAATTGTGGAAGCTCCCCCAGGCTAAGTTCCAAGAAGAAACAATAGGTGAGTGATTAGCAAAGCACAATAAATACAAAGCAAAGTGGACCAAAGAGCGAGTTAGAAACCATTGATTCAATAGGTTATATCACGGACCGAAAGAGCAAAGTGTTCTGCTTTGCTTTATGAATGTCTTCTGTACCTCAGATAGAAATACGGTGCTGCCTTGCCGTTTCTCCCAACACATTTTATGATAGTTGCTATATTTTAACGACCGTTCAGGTTTTCAGCATTTCAAGATGGCTTTTTGATGTCTGCAATCAGAAAAGGGTGAATGATGTTTGAAAAGAACACAGCGGTGTAAACAACTAATGTTTGTTTTTACTTGTAATTTTATCATGTGAGGGAAATATCTATTCAGTGGGTTACTGAATGCCACACATTCAGGCATATGTTGGCCGAAGGTCTACTTTCGATCCAAACCCGTGCCATTCTTTTCTGGAATTGCAGATGGCCACTATACTGTGTCTGTTGCAGCCGACAATAGAAACTTGAAGGTTTGTGGCAAAGGTTGAACTGGAGAAATTAAGCAAAGTTAATGGGAAAATAGTATTCAGATAAAGTGCATGAGGGATATCCACAAAGATCGAAACAACAACATCAATTCACAAATAGAGTCAGCTGCTCTTGTTATATACAGTTTTCTAAAGTGTCCTGCATCACCCGACTGCTGAAAACCCTAATGGATTTTGTTTGTTCGTGTATTCACCGCTGTAAATCTGTCTGATTTAACGATAATAATAATCCTTGCATTTGATATAGCGCCTTCTCACATCTTTGCGATGTCTCAAAGCATAAAAAGAAGCACTGGTACTATTCAAAGAATTGTCAGGGCTGAAGCCTTCTGCTTGATCACTTTTGGATTGCAGGCTCATGTGATGTTCACACAGATATTTCCAAGTCAAATTGCTGAGCCGAGAAATGTTGACCATCATCAATGTCTAGGATAAACGTGGATTTGCTGTGCTTGTCACCTCACAGGCAGTTCAACCCAGACAGATCTTATTTACCTCCTTCTACCTGGTTGCATACCACTGAATCAAAGCTGAATATAATTGAGAATTTTCATGTTTTTATTTGTGTGTTGCTTTAGCATTATTAACATGCAAGACAGACCATAATCATAATCATCACTCAATTTATGTTTAGAAATTCACTTTACCAATTTGCTTCACCATCCTCTGCATCAGTAAAGACTGCTTAGAATTTTTCTGACACTAATTGCGTGTTCTCGGATTGCATAAGTTGTACGTTTGCAGAGTAGCCCATAATAATGAATATAAAAAGTATCTGAATCAGTACTAAATAGACCAAAACAGACAGTTATTGATTATTTAAGCCATTGAAGCAATAGTGGTAGAGTAGAATGTCAACTTCCCCTGGATCGGAAGGGTCGCTGAACAGATCAGAAATTCCTTCCAGGCAGTTGACTTTAATCAGATAAGATAGATTGAAACATCATCATCCACCATCATCTATTTTCATCTTAATGCTACAGTAATTCTTTCACTATGTCATCTGCAATGGAAATATGCAGGCTGTGGGATCAGGAGATAACTATTTTGTTGCCCGTCTGAGGACATATTTTGCTGGAAGATTTTTGTTCAGGTGTCCAACCACAACAAAGTTGCACTTATATATACTGTGGCACCCTTTTACATTGGGGGGACATGCCAAGGCGCTGGACAGTCTAGAACAGTGGTTCTCAACCTTTTACAGTAATGTACCCCTTGTTAATTTTCAACATTATCGTATACCCCCAGCCAACCACATACACACACACACACCACCCCCTTCATTCCACTTGCATTTTATGACCAAGCTTTTCTTATATAACAAAATAACTAGCACAGACAAAACGAGGGGAATAACAATTAAATGTACAATTTGGAAGGCTATAAAACGCTAAGTAAGAGAGCTAAATAAGTCAATGTAACCCCGCCACCTGTAACCCCGGGAAATAATTTTGTATCCCCTGGGGAACATGTAACCCTGGTTGAGAACCGCTGGTCTAGGGTTACAGCCTGACCTGGGTACAGAAGCTGAGGAGTTGGGTTAAGGGCCGAGGAAAATGACCAAAGGGAATAAGAGGAGGCTTGTGAGATGGATGGAAGTGTTTTTTGTTTGAAGGCAACTTAATAGCAATAATAATCCTTGCATTTGATGTAATACCTTATCAAGGTATGTCAAAGCGCTTCACAGAATACACTGTAATGTGAATTAACTGCATATTTTGTGGGCAAAACCTGTGTGCAAGATGTTTGCAGTGTACATTTATAGAGATTTAAATCCTTGAGTCCAAGTGTGCATTAACGTGTTGAAATACCTTGAGTGAAATAATTTTCTACCAGGGCACTGACTCATCGGGTTATCTGGAGCAGAATGGAACGAATCCCATTCACCCAGTGGCATTATTTATGAACCGGGGAGACTTGTCAATCACCAGCAGTGCAGAGGATCTGCCTGGTTCAGTATTAACATCAACAACTTGCCTTTACATCGCGCTCTTCATGCGGAATAGCATCTCAGAGGGTTTAACAGTGGCAGAGTGCGATGCAGAGCCGGAGAAATCAGCAAGTTAATGCACAGAGTTTTGGTCATGTGATATTGCTCCCTTGACCGTATAACTCTGTTTTCCCTACTGTTGAATCCACTGATGTGGAGTCAGTTATACTGGCTGCACACACCAATACCCATGGAATTGCTTCACATTATGGCAGCGTGCATGCACATCAGAGCCCATGCTTCAGTGCAATGTTGTATGATGTTTTAGGTCTTACAGAGAATCGCCCTCGATAGTCCCAAGCTCAGTGATCTGACCAGTGTCATATCTTTATCCTGTTGAACCTCCAGTGATATTTCACTGTTGCCCATCAAACACTTGATAGAAGGCCGTTTGGCACATCTGTAATGTATGTTGATACGTATTTATCACCAATATTTATTGATATTTTGCTGAAACAGGGTAGTTTCTCTCCTTTAACCCCACACCACCACCACCCCTCCTCCAAACGGAAGCAAGCCCAGTGGTCCAGTCAGCAGGCAAGAGGCTTTACGCTAAGCTTAAGTGAAACCGTGACACATGAACATTACTGGAAGCCGCAAGAGGGAAGACAAATTCTGGATCTCGCTTCATTGAGTAGAGAGGATTTTTGGAATGAAATAGTCTCTTTGGATAACAGCGACATGCAGAAAGTAGCATGCCTCAAATGGTGAGGGTGCTTACTTTGCCCACAGATCACAGGAGGAGGGGGCTGTGCAGAAAGCCCTGCATTTAGTATGAAAAGTTTGGAGCAACTTCATATTCATTTGCAAAGAACTATAGGGAACTATAATTCATATTCAATTGTATTTTTAGTGCTCAATGTCTCTATATGCTGGCACATCATTCTCTCTGGACTTCAAGATAGACATCTACCAGAATGCAACCGAGAGAGTAATTTGGTTACATGATTTCTGTCTTAAAATGACGGGTTTCGAAAAGTAAAATGTGACAAAAAGATATTGTTTTCCACTGATTGACATATCAAGGTTACAAATGGGAAGTCAACAATTGCTTTCACAGGGATATTTTAGGAAATTAAACAAAAGTCCGGCTCAAAGATTAAGTCCTTCGCCGATCGATATGATTTGGTGTGATGAGGTATATGTTTGACATGGTGTTTGGTCTGACATTGTCAGAGGCACAAAGTGACCACAGCATGTTAAGGAAGGTGCTGGTTGCTGGGAGGCACTTGATTAATGATTAAAACTTGCAGCCATATCAACGCCAAATGTGCGTTGCACGCGGATGGAAACAATTAAAAACCTTAGAGGATTTAGTATTCAACAGTAACATCTGGAGAAGGAGATTCTAAATGTTTTTTTAGTGTGGGCATCCAACAGTTTTTACAATTCCCAATGCAACTTCAGTATAAATGTCTCCTGTTTTGCACTGACTGACTGCAGGGAGGAATGGACGTCTCGAGGAGCATTTGGTCACGGTGGGAGTGTGACTTATGTCTCTCCCTGTGAGTGTGCAACACTATAATTACAATGCAATCAGACATGCAGCGAGTACCACATATGTCTGATTTAAAACAAAATGTAGCTGGCTGTTAAACTCCACATGAATTTATATGATTTGACAGTGGGAATATCATCCGCATTGATCGCTGCCTGTAAGGATTATCATGTCAAAAAGCAAGGAAAGGACAAGCAATTTTGGTGGTCAAACTATTGCATGTCGTCATCTCCTAGGCACAAATTCAATTTGACAACTCGTAATTTTCAAACCAGTGAAAACGCGAACATTATAAATGGCAAAAGTACCCCTTTTTTCACTGATAACCATTGACTTTTGATCACAAATTTTGGTTGTTGCATCACACACTACATATTCTCTCCCTCCATCCACACTCTCCCCCCAACAAAAGTAAAGGAAAAAATAGATTGGATGCAGAATCTTTTAATCTAGATCAGGTTTGCTTGATTTTTTTTCTTTTAAAGAAATGCTTTTATGTAATGAATGTTTAAAATCCAGAGATTGTATGATCTTGGAGTAAAAAAATCTCCTCTGGAATATTGCATTCTGTTTTTTTTAGGTCTGTTCATCTCATAGGCTGGTAAATTCCACATTTAATGAGTTGTTTTCAGTGTGCAACTCAAATTTGTGTTCTGAATGTTTCATTAATGTTCATTAAATCTAGCCCTGGGGTGTTTTCATGTGCATCGTTTTTTTGTTGCATTTAATAACATCTGAATTGTGCAGTGAATGGCTACAGTGCAGAAGTGTGCATGACATTCTAGCATGTAATATTACATTGTTGGACAATCATTAAACGGATTGCAGGAACGAGAATGTAAATTCTATATTGTGCCATGGAAAGTTAAAGGACAACCCGATTTATACAACAAAATAATCTGTGTGCAGGGAAATTTTCTAGATATAGGGCTGAGGTTCCAATGAGCTGGAAGGAAGATACATTGACTAGTGCAATGATCAGCCCATTAAACAGTTGGCTACAAAGGGATCAATTTCACCATTGTGCTCGACTGCATGGTTGACCCTGATAAGTTGAAGCCAATAATTATTGTAAATTGTATACTGCAGCTGGTGAATATTGGTCTTGTATCAGGCTGAATGACTGTAGATCTAGCATTGGGCAAAGGAAGCAATGCTTAATTCCGGACCTTTCTTGGCATTGAGCTCTACGAATTGTGCACAAGCTGGACAGTGTTAAAACTATCCTATGGTGAGCAAACACAACACAAGCTGTGATGTCTGAAGTCCTAACCAAGTTTCTTGAGCCACTAGATATAGCAGTTAATGGGCCATTCAGAGTTGCTGTCAGCAAGCTGTGGGAAACCTGCAAGTCTTCATTGCAGGTGGCAGAATGAGGAAGGCCACATCACTGAAGCTTTACTTTACATGAAGCTCCACTAGACTCAGCCGGGAGTGATTCATACTGAACGCTCGGTGCCCAAAATGGAAGAAGTTTAGCAGATAAGAAGTGAATTGCAAAATGTACATACAAAAATCAGCACTCTGGATATTCAACGCCGGTCACTGGAAGCAAGAGTCTGAAACGTGATCATCTCAAACTGGAATCCCAATTCCGACCATTAAATTGAGCAATTTGTGTTAAACTGTGAATCACAACTCTGGAAACATTGCCAGAATCTTTTGACAGCCAGTTTGGGGTTTGTCATTTCTGTTTCTGGGGTTCTAATATTCTGCAAATTGGAAATTCTGCTTCGTGAGTATGCCATTAGACCTCAATATTGACTTATTTTACTCCTACATTGAAAATTTTAATTTCACTCTCTCCCTCCCTCCCTCCCCCTCTCTCTCTCTCGCTCATTATTTTACTGTTTCCCCAAACTCCCAGGGAGCAGACAATACATATAATTAGCTTCAAAAAAAGCGAGTTATATGCCAAATAATTCCATTATGTTTCCTCTAGCTCCTCTATATGCCAAATTCTTAGGTTCAAGACTTTGAACTCGTAGTCTAACCTGATGTTCCAATGCAGTACTGAGGGTATAACCTGCAATGTTGGAGGAAAGTTTAAACTGAGGTTCAGTGGCATTATTAGAAAAGAGAAAGGGAGTTTTTCCTGGTGTCTTGGCCATCAGTGCCACAATGTATCATTGACTTCATGGCTCTTTGTGGGACATTGCTTTGTGCAAATTGGCTGCTGGTATCAAGTTCAAATTTAGTCACTACAACTTAACAGTGAATCCTATGAACCATTTTGAGATGTTTTGATCATGTATTTGTAAAGCACGATATCAGATTCAAGGATGATTCTTTGAACTGTATTATCGGTTCACATTTAACTCCATCTGTGCAAGATGTATTTAGCATTCTGTACCACTCGCATATGTAAATGTCTTGACAGGCTGTTTGTGAAGAACCAGCACTTTCCAAATCATTTCATAATCCTAATTGTTAAATCAGGCTCAGCCTTATCAAGAAACGCTACAAATACTGTACCTTGGAAGAACTCCTGATTCTATCACTGCTCTTATGTTTGGGCAGACGAATCTCAGTGTGTGCTGGAGTGATAAGAAACTGAAGTAAATCATCATGCAGCTCTCAATTAAAACCTTCTACTGAATGTTAACCTTGACATTTATTTCTTAACGATAAGAAAGTCAGTCTCCTTGATTGAAGTAACATGGAATTATATTATTATTATTGTTGTTGTTCTAGTCAAACAATTGCATTCAACAATTATAATAGATATTCACAATTATAACACATGTTATGATGCATGTGTGGCTTGTTTCTCTGCTTGACTTATGCACAATCATGGAAATGTCTGGAGTTTTACTCGGCACCAAATTAAATATTAAGTTAACGAAACTAACATTTTTGAAGTAGTGCAGGAAATATTTGTTTAATGTCTCCAGCTAATGTACTTCTTCTGTATAAATGGTATGTAGCTCAAGGGTGACAAATGATGGTGCATACTATAATATTTGCTGGTCTCACTGAGTATGCTCAAGTCAGTCTTTTCAGGGCTTAGTTTAAACTATAACTGTTACAAAATGAAGAAACTATATCCAAGTTACCTTGTGCAATGTGACTAGAAAATCGAGGGGATGGGGGTAGCAATTGGGTACAAAGCAGCAAAACATATTAGATTTCTCAGTTTGCTTTCTCTTCAACTGAAAAGTAATGGGAACTACATTTTGAACTATTCTTCATTTCTATGTCCGATTCTTAAAAAAAACTATTCCTTCCTACCTAAAACTGCTAAAATGTATGCTATGATGTAAGATGTTTAGTGAGTGCTGGCTGCTATAGACTTGTTGTTCATTATGTTAATATACTGTAGATGTCTTTGGTTTGCATTGGTATGATGAGACAGCTGACTTGAATGCCTGCTTGCTCTGTGTTTAATATTTGCATCATAGAATCATACGGCACAGAAGGAGGCCTTTCATCCTATCGTGTTTGCGCCTGCTTCGAAAAGAGCTGTCCAACTCAATCCCACTGGCCCACTTTCTCTCCATAGCCCTGCAATCTTGTCCTCCCCAAGTACCCATCTACTTTTCTTATCGTACACCAGTTTTATAATTGGTGCAAAGGTGACTTGAGAGATCAGTATGATGTTACATGGAAGCTCAGAGAGGCCTGAAATAATATGTAACTTTAATCCGCTGCATCCCTATATCCTTATTCTCCCTCTACCTCTCCCTCCCCCCTTTCTGCCTTCAAATGCTTCCATAAAAACCCACCTCTTTTACTGCACCTCTGGTCACCTCACTCCTCTTTCTCTTCTCCTCCCACCCACCCGCCCCATCACCCGCTATCTGGCATCATCTTTGTTAACTGTTTCCAGAGGTTATCCTATGTGAAAGCTGCTGGATATAAGGACAAGTTGTTTGTTTCTCCTGAATTATTTAAATTCAGTTAGTTATTTTATCATGTGCAGTTCCATGTGAGAGATTATTTTTCGATGAAAAGCACAGAAAATCTTTCTATTTGCAGTGTCAGAAATATTCAGAGTTCATTTGGGCTTCTGCGTAGCACTTGGCAGGCACTTAATGGCATGATCCTGGAATGATAAAATCTCACTTATCTCACACTTGAAAAGTTAGTCAAGTTACCAATGATCTATATGAAGATACTTTATAATATATTACAGATTGACATCAAACAAAAAGCACCTCCATGGCACAAGAGCGTTAGCTTTATTTATAACCTGACTGTTTATTCATTTTATATCTGTAGCTGAGTGACTCAGCAGTAATAACTTCCATCAAGTCTAGGGTCAACCTTTAGGGTTTATTTTCAGATGTTTAAATGTTCTTTACCAATTTATCACCAATTGGAAGGTATGTCGTTATCTGGGTGCTTTCTGACGGTTTGAGTGATTCACTCTGTACTTATTTGGGCAGACAGCTTCTGCCTACTGTTGCCCAGTGGTGAATCTAATCTAACCTCATTCATTTAGGGGGGAAAGCACAGCGTTGGTGTTTCTGACGATTAACAGGAGGGGTGAAGGGTTCAAGTGTGGAGGAGGTTCATTGCACAAGAAAAGCATTCACGTGGGTGGATGCCCAGGGCAGGGATGAATTAGGCACTCTGTATCCACTGGAGAGATTCCATTCTGCTCGTGCTAAATTAACTAAAGAATTATCTGCTTGTGCATCTCATTGTTTAATGAGAAATAAATGTTTAAAGGACTCCAATCTTCCCCCCTCACCTCATTTACAACCCCCAGCCCGTTGGGTGAGGCAGTGTTCAGAACTTTGACACGTCCTTCCTACATGAAAAAAACATTAGGTAAATGTCATGTCATGTTTCTGGAAGGCAAACGCAAAAATATTGCTTCTCCTGCCCACGGATATTTCTCAAAATCCGGCATCTGTCCCTCGGCAACCAAAAGGTAGGACATCCCCTGGATATACAAGTTCAAAGTCCCAGCATGGGGTTTGAATCCATAACGTTGGAGTCTGAGGTAGGTGTTGGTTGTTTCATTCAACAGTGAATTTGATGCCTGAATCTGAGCTCATCTGAATCTTACAGTTGCAGTTTCTTCATTCCAAATCGACGGAATCTTTTAAAAGGCCTTATATATATATATATTCATATGTATATATACATTTTAAATTAATTGTGTCATTTTTAGGCTTTAAAACAGACAACGTTTGGAGAGCTACACTTTCTCAGAGGAAAAATGTTCAAGGACAATGTGTGACTTTGTCCAGATCTGAATTAAATTGATCATTAATGTGATTCTCCAAACCGTACCGAGCTAAGCCTTTCTTCTCCACCTGTGCACAATCAGTGAAGTCATTCCTATTGAAATAGGATACAACAAAATGAGACCTGGACTTGTTCCTGTGAGTATACGTAACATTAATAATTTATTTGTTGTTCAAGTGTGCGAGTCAAACAAATTGCAGAGACTCGGGCGTCTCGTTGCATAATTGGAAACAGAGTGAAATATAAAAATGTGTTGCACAATACTAAAAGGTGCTGCTTTTTAAAAAAATCCCAATATCTATTGTTATATTGCTAATAAATGTTGTCCTTCAAAACAAGCATTCTGAAAGCTTCTCATGCCCCACAGGTAATACTCTGAGAAGCTGGCAATGAAACCTCACTTGTCAGAACATCCTTTCCAATTAAAAATGCATAGTTGAAAGTTATAAGTACAGGTAGTGTCATACTTAAAAATTCCACCTTTAGAAATGTACCCTTTGTGGGTGTGTGTGCACAGGCATGCATGCTACAGACGCATTGACTTCACGTATACTTTGATCTCAATTATTGCAAATTGTTGTTCAATTTATTTTTGGAATACCCGCACAGCGAAGGCTGTGCACTTGGTGTCTTGGCATGTTCCCTGTTTAATCACAGTAGCCTTAACACGAACTTTTGACGAATATAATATAACAAAACATTTCACACTGCGCCAAGCTCGAGAAACTGCTAAATAAGGGTTTGGTTCACAGACGTGTGTTAGAGCTGTGCTATCCGCTGTCAATTTTTACCTTTCAGCAAATTTGTGCTTTTCTACTGAAAAGTCAAAAATTGACAGTAGACTTCACATTTAACAAGAACTTTGATTAAGCCATTTTTTGTGTGTTGAACACAAACACTAAAATGTCTGCTTTCTACTTTGCTGATCGAAAATGCATTTTGACATGCCTTCCCTGCCCTTTGTAATGTTCAAAAGGCTTGTCCTAGTTCTCATTCAATACTCAGCTCTGCTTATCACTGTGTCCCAGGCTCTAGCAGACATTACGATGCAGATAGGATGGAGAAAGATGGCAGGGCACATATAGATATGTTCATAAGGAAAATAACTACTAGAGAACACTAGAAGATGCTTCAAATAGAATAAAATAACTTCAGATATGACAATATCAAATCTAATGGTAAGTGTCTGTAAACATTCCTGTTGATATTTTTCATGATCTTGAATGTTGGAGTGGGAGACGTTCAAATCTTCGGAACAGGTTCACTATGAAAGTACAGTTTGTTACAGTGGAAAGTGGCACTGACCTTTCATCAGCACAGTAATTTAGTCCATCTGTATTCAGGTCTATTCGAATATTGAAGGCCCGTTAGGTGGGAGTGTTTGCTGCAGAATTTTGTGAAAAAAACTGAGAGTCGAATAGGAACAGGACAAGTATATAATGCGTGCACTTCTGGTGTTGAAGAGGCTAATCACATCAAATTGGCTTTGACTGTTCCCTTTTCTTCACAGAAAAGCTTAAAGGAGATGAAAACCTTATGGGAACAACTTCTCAACATTAAGTACTTCTCGCGTATATTATTTTTTTAAAAAAGCTTACCTCCTGCCTTGTAGTAAAGATCTTCCATTTAGTAATTAATTTCTGTTCCCATGGAAACCCTGTGTTCGCTCTCTGCTCGTACCTGGCACCATTCCGATGTTATGGTGGTCCACTGTGAACTTCCGAGCGGCTCTGTTCACTGGAACCCAGCACTTGCATTGTATTGTTTAGTAGTCAAGCTGTTGAAGGTCCATCCTGACCGACTAGTTGGCAACCTTAGTGAGTGGGTTTTATAGGGTTGCTTGCCTTTAGGATCAGCACCTCAGCAAGTCCAACGCTAAATGTCTGTGCTTTAAACCAATGGAGCTACTCAGAATTCGCTAAAACTACTACAGGTATTTACACAGGAAGTGCTGTGTTCTGCGTTTCCAGCCTTTCCTTTTAGTCGGAAATGAACAGCCAACAATAACAGTTGCCTAATTAAAAAAAGCTTCCTCCTAAAACACAATCAATTAGAGCAGACTCGCGAGTTCATTTGAGAACATTGCTTAAACAGCACAACATAAACGGACGGATCTTAGAGTATACGGATTTTGCTTTAGTTAGAAAGTATTTGTGATAGATTTACAAAGAATGTATAGCACAAAAACAGGGCACTTGGCCCAACTAGTCCATGCGGTATTTAAATACCCATTCTCTCCTTTACTC
Organism: Hydrolagus colliei; assembly: GCA_035084275.1. Taxonomy (NCBI): domain Eukaryota; kingdom Metazoa; phylum Chordata; class Chondrichthyes; order Chimaeriformes; family Chimaeridae; genus Hydrolagus; species Hydrolagus colliei. The sequence continues at coordinate 14,376,564 of CM068754.1, forward strand.
TCTCCCATACCCTTTTAGTCCCCTGCATATACATGCAAAATTTTTAAGCAGTTGTTCCTTTTAGTAATCTGTTTTTTAATAGAAGGATTGATTGATGGTGCTCTCAAAGATCAGATGTGGGTAACTGTTGAGCGCTAAGTAGACACAAATAAATTGTGCCTCGGAGGACTTGAAGGAAAGTAGATTATCACTGTCCCTAGTGAGAGTAAGGTTTAGTGTTTGAGCCATTGCACTGCCGATCTAATAATATAAAAGAACCAAGCATATTCACCTATATTTGACATTATCTGTGGAAAAAGGAAAACATTGCGCTCGACCATCATGAATCATCACATATTCCCATACTCTCTCCTTCCCTTTCTCATGATACTTCTATTTAATCTTTGTTATTTGACTGTTCTCAAAGATATCAAACTGATATATTTCATGCCCGGTTCACAAGCTGGTTTCAAAAGAAATTCAGTTTTACTTTAAACTTTTTACGCTGTTCAGAATAAAGGCCATAACATATAGCACATGGCTGCGAACAGGAGATAGTGAAATTAGGTTTGTAAATATAGGTATATCAATAATAATAAAATAATAATGCTTGCATTTGATATAGCGTTATAGGGTCTTATTATGTCTCCGAAATGTCTCAGAACGCTTCACATATACTTTATACTGTAAAGTGAATTGACTGGATATATTATGGGCAAAATATGGCAGCCAATTGCACACAGCAGTGTCCCACAAACAGTCATGAATTGAATTGACCAATTTCTTATTATTTTTTAAAAGGAATTATTGCCCCTGTAAAATCAGGACCCTCGCTTGTGAAGCAAGTGCTCTAACCACTGAGCTCAGGATTCCATCATAAATTTATATCAATAAATAGTATGGTGGCAGGCAGTTGCATTCTAGTCCAGGGTCTCATTCAGCGCCTTGGGACGTCCTCCTGACATGAAAGGCGCTGTACAAGTGTAATTTTGTTGTTGTTGTTGCTTAAAGCATTAACCCATATTTTAGCCATTTTCTCTGCATTCTGTTTTTGTCATGACCAAAGTGTGAGTTTTGGTAGACTGGAAACTTTTTAGGAACAACATTAGGTTCTTCCGTCATTGCATTTGAAATCAGGTTGCAAAACCTTTCATCAGAAAAGTTATTTATTTTATTTAACTTTGCCACACTGGGTGTGAAGTTCACCATTCCTTCGCTTCCACTTTTTCTTTAGCAAAAATCGAATTATGTCAGGTATCTGGACACTCACACTTTACAGCCGGCATTCAAATCTATGAAATTAACTTTTGATAAGCCACCACATTGAGAGTTCCAGCTATCTAGCATTGCTTCCATTTCTAAGAATGATGTACAGAGTGAGACTGTCTGGAGCTTGAGTGTAGCCATTAGTTGATGTGCCAAGATAATGCGTTTGTGGAATTGGTGACTGCAGACCTCTGCTCTTTCACTTGACTTCACCAATTTTACATCCGTTTAATGCAGTTCCTTACAATTCTACCATCAGGAAAAAAAAAAGTGGTCAATTGTTTTGAAAAAATTCCTTTTACTCTCTAGAGATGAGAAGAAAGGAATAAAAGTCTCACTGGGGACCTGACATTTGTCCTCCCCCCCACCCCAACCTCCCCCATATTTTTATTCTGCCCTTTAAAGACAAATGGAACAGCAACAAAAAAACGCACAACTTGAAAATTGGCCGCACTTCTTTTTCTTAACGGTTCTTAATTTATTTTAGAAACAATTCCTTGAAATAAATCTTTCCTTTCAATTATTCATATTCATTTGAAACAATGGTCTTTTGGGGATCCTTTTGTGAATCAAGGAATATCATCTGCAAACAGAAGCGCATTCTGTTCCATTATTTTAGGCCGACTGGCTCCATTGCCTGAACGTTGATGAATAGCCACTGCTAATGGCTCCGAGGAGAATAACAATGAAATGGGTGATAATTGGCAAAGCTGCATGCACTTCTGTGTAAATTAAGTGTCCAGGAGTTTGCACTGCTTGTTAGAATTTGTGCTGCAGGAGACGTGGTTCATTATTTTTATCTGGTCTGTAAATTAAGGGGGATCTGAACACTAAAACATTTTTTCGTGGAGTCCTATAGCTCAGTGATTAGAGCACTCGCTTCGCATACGAGAGAGCTGGGTTCGGATCCTGGCAGGCCAAAATGTTTCCTTACTCCAAATGTCTCTTATAATATAGTTTCAATGCAAGGATTGCAATAATAATAATTATTATTATTCATATTCACTTACCATATAAAGCACTTTCTTGTGCAAGTCTGAATAAAAGTTTGGGTGGAATTTTAGAATTTTACAATGATAAATATAGTTTCTCTTTAAAAATAATTTATAACCTAACCTATGTAGATCTGAATAAGAAATTCTGTGATATTTTAGCACCTGTGTTTATCTAACAGCAAGTAGGAACCAGGTTGTTAATCGATTGGAGGATTGCTTTTCCGGGGTAATAATTCCTTCAAAAAAAATAATAAATTGGTCACTCAGTGCATGACTGTTTGTGGGACACTGCTGTTCACAATTGACTGCCACAATTCTCCCACAAAATATTCAGTCAATTCACTTTACAGTATATTCTGTGAGGCGCTTTGAGACATCTAGAAGACGTGATTGGCCTCTATATCAAATGCAAGGAATATTATTGTTGTTATTATCTCAATGAAAATGCATCCCGACTGTTACTGTTACTTGATTCAAGGAGATGTACAGTAAAGGGTCCTCCCTGGAGATTGTTAAGCAACTGACACATTTTACATTATTATTGTTAGCTGTTTTTCACAAAATGAACCTGATGCTCTCAAACTGCAATAGGAATTCCTTTTTCTAACCATTTTCTTTAATTGCTTACTCGTCATACTGTAGACACCGTTACATTTTGGGTTTTCAGCGAGTGCTGTATTTGCTAATGCATTAAGAAAGAAAGCACATCATCGCCAGGTCTTTACAGTATATTCTGTGAAGCGCTTTGAGACGTCGATCAGATGTGAAAAGCGTTATATCAAATGCAAGGGTTATTATTATTATTATTATTACTACCAGCTTGAACAAGAATGCTGGCAATTTTATGGACCAACTCTTACAATAAAGCTTCTATTTCAAGAGCAATTTATAACTTTGCTTGTGCAGATCTGAATAAGAAATTGGGTGGAATTTTAGCATTTTACAATGATAAACTGATTCATTTTATATAGGAATTTAAAAATAATTTTAGAAAGGGAGTGAGAAATAATATGCATATACTGTATAGATATTGATTAATATAATATACATATTACTATATAAAGAGAGCATGTGGAACAAATATTGTACCTCTAATATACAGTACACTGTTTAATCTCAGACACATTCTTGCAAGCTTGTGGTCAGTTCTTACAATTTGATATGATGTGTTTTGTCAGAGAACATTTTGCTGGGGAACGTTCTCTATTTTTATACAATGACAAATTTCAGCATTGTGTTAAGACATTAGGCTTTTTTTTCGCTATGCAAAGATGATATTGTTCCACGGATGTTATTGGGTGCTCGTTTGCCACGGATCTTGTAGCCAACCCTTTTGACAGAATTCTGATGTATTTCCAAATGTGTTCTTTCTTTGAAATGTTCAACAGTTCGATAACCCCATCTTACTAGAAGCAACCGCAAGCTGAATCTCTGAACTAACAGGATGGGCTTGCCTGGGTGTCTTTTCTTTCATGTGCTTTGTCTTTAGTTTATCATTAGTGAGAGACACGGTAACTTTTGATGAAACTAGGCACACATATGATACTCCATCAATTATCCTTTTCTCTTTTAATGAGATGAGAAGTGACATACCCGTACTTCAAAATGATTTAAATTTACTCATCTTTAGGTTCGCTTGTCAAGTAGCATTTTATCTAATTATTCAGCAATGGATAAACTTTGATCTCCTGAGTGGAAATCGAAACTGCGGAAAAACTTTGAACACAATCCCTGCAAGGAGGTAGAACTAAAATGCTTATGCAGTACAGTACTTAGAAAGCTAATTAATTACATTTGCTTTGCTTCTCCTGAGAGTTTTGTGGAGTAATTATCGCCATTACCTTAATCTTTTGTCCCAAGTAACACTAACAAACGTAATTTGTGAGGCAGGGGGTCTACGTGCACAGATGCATCAGGTGTGAAGTTTGACTGCCTTTGGAGACGTTCAAATTGACTGAAAGGAACTGTGGTGCAGGCAAGAGGGAATGTTACATTTGAAGCACAGTTGCTAGTCCATCTGTTTGAGCCTGTGTTACCTTGTGTGATCCATTTAAAGACTGAATCTCTTGAGTCTTCACATCCATATAGGCAGCATTTTGTTCAACCTAAGTCCTTATCTTGGCAGACGGAAGGAGCAGCGACAGTTCGAATCTCTACAGTTTGCCCACAGCTCACTTACTTGCAGCCAGCATAACACATTCTGTATAAGTGCTATTCAGCATTGGCAAAAATATCAAACATTCAGTATAACAACACCAACTAACATTTATATAACATGCTTCACATCGGACAGTATCTCGGAGCGCATAGAAATATACTTTATTTTTCTGATCATTTGAGTTTACCTTCCATTTATAAATAGAAATAATTCTTGCATTTTGATAGAGCGGTTTACGCGTCTTCGAGACATCTCAAAGCGCTTTGCAGAATATACTGTATGACTAGTGAATTGACTACATTTGTGGGTGAAATGCGGCAGCCAATTGCGCACAGCAGCGTCCCACAAACAGTTGTGGATTGAGTGACCAAATTTTTTTTCATACACAGTTGAGGCATACCAACTACAGGACAAAGGTTCTATTCCAAACTCTTTCAAAGATGTCACTAGATTTCAGCATTTCAGAGTTAGCTCTGTGGAATTCAGTCAATGCATGAGATATCGATTTTAAAAGTGGACAGTTTGGTGAGTTAGCACACTGTACCTTCACCTGGTATGATACTTCCAGGAAATATTCAATGATTGTCCATCTCTCTCTTTCTCTGCTGAGCATATTTGTTCCTAAATGAAATGGCTGAGTCAGCCTCAACTAGAGAGTTTCACTGTGAGCGAGCGGCATGGAAATTTAATCCATTACCAATTGCCTGTCTCACTTGGAGAGATAATCAGGATTGAAATGGCGAGGTTGTCATAGAAATAAGTATTCTACTGAGGTTAGAATTAAGATACATGACTTGAACAGTGAAGAGAGAGCTCTCCATTCTGTACCTGACCTCAAAGTGTTTGGTGACGATGCTGATGCCAAGAGTGGAAAGTGCTCTGGTCTCACAATCCCGTATCCTTCATTTTGATGAGCACATTGTGTCTTTCCTTAAAGAAAATATTCACTGCAAAGTTCCGCAACAAGAGATGATGCTCTATGCATTCAACAATAGAACAAGGATTAGATAAACACAGCTTTTGGTTCAAATATATTCAATTGTGGTTCATGTTTTTTTCACTTACGGGGAATAAAAGCTGATTTTATATCTCGAGCATCTTCCCAGCGCAAACACTAGTGATTTTCTTTATGGATCGAAGACAGAAAATCAATGGGATTGTTCTGTGACCTCAAGAAGAGCACATGCTCTGCATCTGATTACTTTACAGCATAATGCTGTGTTGAAAGCGGAATTGTTAAAGAAGACAGGGATTTCCTTACACAATATGCTGCCAATATTGATATCTTGCTATCACATTGTGATGCATGTACACTTTCCCCCATGGGGAGGAAAGTGCGTTTATATCTTGGATCGTGAAGGAACAATGCTGGAGCATGAGTAAACTTTCGTTGTGTCAGTTGTGTGCTTTAAAGAGTCCTTGAGTTGGGCAAAAAAAAAAAACATAAAAATGAGAGAGAAAAGCTTTAATATGCGGGGAATAGAAATATTCATCCCTCATATGGTATTGGATGTCATATGTCTATAGATTGCCAGTGACTCCAGATTTGAAGCTTTTTTAAAAAAGCGCATTTGTAGTGCATGTAATCTGTTCAATCCCAAATTGTGCCTTCACATGAATAAACTAAAATCTATTTTAGGTGTGAGTCTGGCTGAATTGGCAGCATTCTTGCTTGTGATTCAGAACGTCACCTTCCGCATTCACCTGAAAAAAAACTCAGTCACTACACTTCACAGTAAATTCTATGAAAACTTTGAGATGTCGTCCTGACACGAAGAGTGCTATATCAACTGTAAGTTATATTGCATCTATTAAATGATATCTGCTGGCAGCTTTATCAAATATCTTTCACAACATTCAAGAGCTCTATCGGCACTAATCTTTTTTAATTTTATTAATATTTCACTTGTTGAAGTACTGTACCTACATTGCAGTGCCAAAAGGGTAAGTTGAAGAGACTTGATTTTCAAAAATTCTGTGGCATTATGGTGAAAAATACAATAATTAAATCTATTTAATGTGAATTTGCACCTCAAATCTGCTTTGAAACATTGCATTTACTACCCCAATATTTCCAATTGCACTTGAGATATTCCCACTAGTTGTTCAACAATAGAAAAATACACAATTATGTCTACCTGTGTGTGCTCTAGCCATTGAAAATTAGAGGTAGAATTGGTTTACTGCACACCATCCATCAACAAGCTACAGATTTCATAATCTAAAAAGGTTTCCAGGTGTAATCCTAGGTACATTTCAATAGTAGGATTGCTGCCTCAGTACATAATTGAAATGAATCAATAAAATTTCTAAAACTCCTGTAGAAATATGAAACAGAGTTCGCTAAAATCATTTGGTAGGAAATAATTTGCAAATTCTAATAGTTTCTATTCATTATTTTTTGGTGAGTGCAACTGCATTTGAAATGCACTCACATAACGTAAAGACTATATATAGGGTACGGCTGGGTAGAGACTGAAAATTGTTCCCTAGTCAGTGATCAAGGTAAACAACTTTTCAAGATTCGGATTTAGAATTTAGCTTCCACGGTTTTGCAGAGGATTGGGAACAAAGCATTCAAATCAACTCCTAGAGTAATGCTGAGATGCTTCTCCTGTGCCTCCTGTGCTCTGCCTATTTGGTCTAACAGTAAAACATCAGTTTACCAATGTCTACTAACTTATCTTATCTCAGTCCAGAATTCTGTATAAAACGATGAGGGCTGGGGCTTTTGACTGGGTGATTAGGGAGAAGCTATTCCACTCACAGGGAGAAGAGTGAAAGGAGAGCTTATGAGAATTTGTTTTGCATACACAGCTGTCGGGAAGTGGAATGCCCTACTAATTAAAATGGTAGATTTAGAATCCATTGCGGATTCTATTGCGGGTTTCAAGAGGGAAGAAAGCAAGTATATGAATGTCTTCATGTCAGGAGAACATCACAAAGTGCTTCACTTAATTCACTGTAAATTGTATTGACTATATTTTTAGGTGAATGCGGGCAGTGGGAATGATAGAGCTTGCACTGAGAGCTGGGTTTAATGTTCTGTAAATTTCTATTAATCTTACTTGTGACATCTAACCAATCACAAATACATACACCAATATAAGCATGTAAAGATATAGATCAAGTTACCCTCTTACTTCGTTACAGATGGCACAAGTTTTCTTCTTTGAAAAAACGTAAAACAAATAAAATGGACAATAATACAACTAAGAAATGTTAACCTACAGTAAAGATAGACAGTAATAATTAAACAAATGTCTGGTGGGTTGTATCATATGAAAACACTTGATCCCATGCACTCATACGAAATTTAACATCATATCAAAGCAATAGGAAGTCACTATTGTGATTACATTGCCTGTGCCTGCAAGATCCAATTTAATTATTCTTTATTGTCAGTCTCTTGTGGCAGTACGTTTTCTGAGAAATGTTTATGCTTAGCAAACAATTTTCTATAGCGTACAAATTCAAGTGAAAGAACAGAATTCAAAGTAGGGAGGTTGGGGTTTTTACTATGATGCAGATAACTATAATAATAATAATCGTTGCATTTGATATAGCACTGTTCAGGTCTTCTAGACGTCTCAAAGTGCTTCATAGAATATATTGTAAAGTGAATTGATTGTATATTTATGGGCAAAACTCAGCAGCCAATTGCTCACCGCAGTGTCCCACAAACAGTCCATTAATTTATTAATGTTGTTTTTCCAAGGGATTATTATTAATCTGGGTCTCATGCCTGTAAAGTGAGCGCTCTAACCACTGAGCTATAGGACTCCATAAGTGACTGAGCAAAATATTTGATATTTTAGAAAACCAGTTTGAGATTGTTTCCAATGTGTTCAGTTTTGCATTTATTCAAACACAAGCAGGATGATTTTGTTTTGAAAAATCTCTGCCATGCGCAGTCACGTGAGCTGAACAATGCAGTGAGCGCACGGTGTTCAAATTAAATCTTGTGGGATAAACAAATATGTTTATGTGAAAGTCTGCTTTTGGTGCTAAGAAGTGAATGCCCTTGGAATACTAAACCAACTTACTCTAATAGAGAGCAGAAAGCCCACTTAAGTAGTTCATTAGCTGTGTGGCATATTCACCAGTTGTTTCAATATTATTCTCTGTGGATACCTGTCAGCAAGCAGGTGCAGTCCATTTCCCTTTATTAATGGAAATGAGACGAGCTATTGACACTAAAATAAACCAACCTCTGCGGTGAAATAACACATATTACCTTGCCAAATGCTAACCTTTACGGGATTTCCAATATATTTTATTTCTCTGTGGCTGAGCCCAGCAAAAAAAAAAGGGGAAAGGTAAATGTCATATTTGCATAGGTGTTTTAACAGGTTGATATGGAGTGCCCAATTTTAACAATCCACGCAGGTATAAAATTCCTGCAGTAAACCTTTTGACTAACAGGATATAAATTTGTCTAAGAAAAACTCCAGTTTTTCTTTGCAACCTTATTCCAAATGATCCCCTTGAGCTCAATATCTACACTCTTCATCATTGATTGTGCGATTTGAAGTAACGCTCGCAATAATGCGATTGAGACTAATTGGACCATCGCTAACTCATCCATTCCCACCGTGGGCCTCGGACGTTAACCTAGATTTCGAATTAGGAGAAAGATGTGACAAATTTGCTCTGACACTATTTGCGTTTCGGGAAATGCATCGTTTTCTAAGATGTGTGGCAAAAGCTTGTGAAAACACCTTCAGACCTCCTGGAGAGTGTCATTAGTATGCGTAAGCATCTGTTGTTTGCATTTAGCATACATTAGGATCTGTTTACTGTTGGCTGTCATTCTTCAAACATCAACATGAATTGTACAAAATCATTTCAATTTTTGACTCGAGACACCAACTTTTAAAAATTTAAGATGCTTCAGAGGAAAATCAAACAGTTACTTGAAAATGATAGCCTTGGTTATGCCCTTCAGATAAAATGATAAACCAAGGTTCTCTCTATCTGCTTGTTCAGGTGGACGTTAAATATCCCATGGAACTATTCGAAAAAACAAGGTTGTTTCTCTTGATGTTTCATCCGACAATTAGCCCCCCACCTCCCTGCCCCCAATAAAATAATTTGTTCCTTTGGCTGTTCTGTGGTACTGTAAGCAAATTGGCTGCTGCGACCAACCACAAAATATACAGTCGCTTTACGGTAAAATAATAAATAATCATCCTTGCATTTGATTTAGTGTTTGTCATATTTTCCAGACGTCTCAAAGCGCTTCACAGAATATTCAGTAAAATCGACTATATATTTGTGAATAAACGCGGCAACCAATTGCGCACACCAGTGTTCCATAAACAGTTGTGGATTGAATGACCAAATTCTTATTTTATTTATTTTCTTGAGGGATTAATATCAGGCATGTGTTGTAAGGAAACTTGCCCAAGGTTTCGCTCTGCCAGGATTCAAATCCATATCTCTCGTTTGCGAGGCGAGTGCGCTAACCACTGATTTACAGGACTCCACAGTAAATCCTGTGATGGCATCCTCCTGAGATGAAAGCTCCATTTAAATATAACTAGAATTGTTATAAAGAATGTACTATAAATGACCTTTGTGGCTATCCGTAGACCTATAAATGCAGAACTGTTCCATTAAGTCACATAAGCCTAAATTGCATGTGTTTTTGCCAAACTTCTTTAGAAGCCTGCCTTTAAATAGACCCTGGGTTCCTCTAAAAACACTTTAAAAAATATTCATTCCATAGCATCAACATTACTGTACAATCTTAATAGATTTTGGCGTTAATCATCAATCTTGTTAGTTTGTTACATTTTTCAGTCGCCCAGTTCCTTTCTAAATTTGGCTTAATGCAAGCCATTCGTCCAGGTGCACATCAACATTGAGTAAATATCTTCAGAACATTTCATGTATTTCAGTAAGATGTCTAATTTAACTCAAAACTGATCAGATTGCCACTTGATGCACAGCATGTTCACTGATCTATTTCCTTAGAAATTTAGATTTTGATCTCATTTTAAACATTACACATAAATTTCTTCACAAATAGCAAGATACTGTTGTAATGTGTGCTGATTCAAGTTTAAATAATCTCATAGGAATACATTTAGAATGACAAATGTATCTCACATTGTGCAATGAGTTAATTGTATCATAGGGGGATTCTGTACTCACTGCTCATTATTCTAGTTGGTATCTTATTTTTAATGCTATTAACATGTTTATTAGGAACATGTGGTTTGCATATTGCTCTCCTATTGATGTTACTTACTACATTTCACAGTATAATTCCTGCACAGAGCTTTGAGATGTCTTGATGAATTGATAAGGTGTATTTAATGTACTAATTATTGATATTATTACTAGTATTATGATATGTACTGGTGAGTTACGTTATGGAATCTAATAGAGATGTATTCATTGGGCTACAATCATCTTTAATAATATGTTTTGGATGTCCAGTTCAGATTGTCACGAACAATGCATTTATTGTCAATATATAAATATCGTTGACAATTGCCAATGTGAATTTGAATGTCTTTATAAAACCTTGCTGTATTTTTACAAGCATACAATGTATTTCTCTTGTTTGTTTGCCTAAATGATTTTACTTCCCCCAAACGAGAGACCTGGGTTTGATTCCAGGCAGGATGAAATCTTGGGCAAGTTTCCTTACTCCACACTCCCAATAATAATTCCTCAAAATAAAATTTAAAAAAAATTGGTCATTTCAATCCACAATTGTTTGTGGGACACTGTTGTGCGCAATTGGCTGCCGCGTATCGCCCACAAAAATATACAGTCAATTCACTTTCCAGTATATTCTGTGAAGCGCTTTGAGATGTCTAGAAAAAAGCACTATTTTAACTGCAAGGATTATTATTATTATGTTAGCATACCAAAGAGATTGAAAAAAAATGATATGCTCCTCAACCCCACTTGAAACTATATAATCCTTTGCATTTGTATTGTATTTGTCATTGCACCTTATCACATAATTTTTTAGACATCTCAAAGTACTTCGCAGAATACGTAAAGAGGGATTGACGGTATTCTATGGGAAAAATGAATTCATGAATTTAAAAACAAAGAATTGCTTTGTTTGACTGGAGGTAACGAGAAATTTATTGTAATTACTGTGTGCTGTAACAAATCGGTAAATACTAATTACAAAATATTATTCATTGATTTTAAGAAAAAAGAAACTACAATGCAATTCCTCCTGGAATAATAGTAGTAATAATAATAATCCTTGCATTTGATAAAGCACTTTTCACGTCTTCTAGGCATCTCAAAGCACTTCACAGAATATACTGTACAGTGAATTGACTATATATGTGGGTGAAACACGGCAGCCAATTACACACAGCAGGGTCCCACAAACAGTCGTGGATTGAAATGACCAATTTAATATTAGTTTATTTTCGGAGAGATTATTATTAGGCGTGTGGAGAAAGGAAACTTGCCCAAGTTTCGTCCTGCCTGGAATTCAACTCAGGACTCTCGCTTGTAAGGCAAGCGCTCTAACCACCGAGCTATGGGAGTTACTTTCCATTTAGAAGCTGCTGACCTTGGACAACTATGACACATTGTGTTCCAATGTCCGACAGCCATTTCATCAAAATATGGGTGAATATGGAATACATCACTGTGACAAAGTATGTGATTGCCAAGTGAGGTTAGAGAATGTCGTACATTTTAGAGCGAAAACATCAATTATGAGAAGATGTATACATTGACTTCACAATTTGACAAAATGACACACACACACAGGTGCACCAGTTTATTGACTTGAGAATCTTTCATCCTGTATATTGATTACAGTGACAGAACCAATTCTCTGGCAGTAAAATACCATCGTGTAGGAGAAGGGTTTATAAGTGAGTCATGAAATTATAATTTCCATCTGTTCCACAGCAGTGTTTGTACTCCTGTTTGTAAATATAACGGCACATCTCCTTCCAGCATGGACAATTTTTCACAGCTTAAAAATACTCTGAACAGTCTTCCTAACACTGTGTGGAACTCTATCCCACTCAAATGGAATAACCCATCAAAAGTGAACTTGCAATACTCCCACCACTTCCATTAGGAATTCTTGTTGCCAAGCAATTACGTAAGTGTATCTTTTTTGTGTGGAGGGGATGGTGAGAGGGTTCAGAATAGTATTCTTGGCAGTCAGTTCAAATCAGAACTGAAGAATTATTTAGTCTAACTGCCTAGGCATGTTAATCGTGTTCAGCATCAGTGTTATATAACATGCATTTTTACGGTATCACAATACCCTTATTTGATACAGTGCCTCACCACGTGATCAAGGCATTTCAAAGAGCTTCACAGGATTTTATGGTGAAATGTACTGCAGGCAAATATCATTCGACATTTCTGGAACTGTCTCTGAGGTGTGAGCATTTAGTTTGTCATGCGGCACAGTATCGAACAGCACAAGAAGTACAGCATGCCTCCAATTGGTAGGTATGAAAATATCCCTTTAAATAAGGAAAATAAACTCATAGTCTGCCATAAGTGTTGCCCCGTCAATTTAAAGTGGATGGAGAAACTCAAGGGTTAACAATTTAGCCCAATTCATCGACTCCAGTCGCTATATCAATTTGGTTGCTGCATCAGTAATCTCTTCTGGATCTGCAGTCTACAACGTTTGCAGTCAGGGACAAAGAACACTCCATGAAGCAAGCGAGAACTTCAGCTCTAATGAACCTTACAGCAATCTCAATGCAAAAAAAAAAGCCCACACAGAGAAAAGCTCTCTGATTGAGTGGAAAATAGTCTAGATGAGAGAAAAGGGCCTTTTTAGACCTGCGAATAATAACATTTAAAACGCTTCCGATTCCGGTTAGAATCTGTATGAACGGGATCCAAGGCTTAGAAGATGACAAAGGATATGAAAATCAGCCCAAACCATGTTGTATCATTCTACAAAATGCCTGATAATTGTTTCACTACTGGCTACTACTTCTAATGCCTTTGTCTAGCTTAACTGTATTCAATGTGGTTTTATACAAACATCTGAATAAAAATTAAACAAATTTCTAGTGTTAAAATAAAATTTCAAAAAGATTCGTTAACCATAATTTTAATTTTTAATGATTTCTAGTACAAAGGAACCTCACAAGAAAATGTTGTGTCTCATAGAATCATAGCGTCATGGAAGTCATATAAGTCTGCAGCGCAAAACAAGGTCATTTGACCCGAGTCTGCACTCATCTCGCTATCCACACCCCTTTATTTATCAGCTTTTATGTTTCATATAACTATCTATTTCCTGTTTGAAACTCGCAATGGCCTCTACCTCAACCATCTCACTTGACAGGACATTCCACATCCCAACAAGCACTACCCTTCTTTGATGCTAACTTCAGAAAAGGTGCTGCGCGCTCTTTGAAACGTTGGCAAGGCAGCAAACTATTGTACAGTATAACCAACTACTCTCAAGAAATTAATTATCTGCTGCTCAGCTTGAACTCCTGACTGTAGCGTTTGAATGAAAGTATGCTTGATTGACAATTAACATTGGGAACAAAAGGTGCCTCCGAGGGAAATGGTATTCAGTATAGCTGATGCGAATCTCTCCTGCCGCTGGTTGTGTTTGTGGAGTCCTGTAGATCAGTGGTTATAGCACTCGCCTTACAAGCATGAGACCTGTGTTGCGAATCCAGGCAGGTCAGGGTGAAACCTTGGGCAAGTTTCTTTACTCCTTACTAATCTCTCCAAACAAAAAAAAACCTATAACAAATTGATCATTTCAATCCACGACTGTTATGGGACACTGCTGTGTGCAATCGGCTGCTATGTTTCACCCACACAAACAAATATACAATACAGTCAATTCACTTTACAGTATATTCTGTGAAGCACTTTGAGACATCTAGAAGACATGCAAATGCAACGATTATTATTGTACAGTAATCTCTGATTCATTGTATTTGTCTACCATTTGTAGCAAGAGTATAGGTTTCTTGCTACTGGGTCCTCGAAGCTGACGCCCTCTGAGCGGCAAGGTTACAGCACAAAGGTTTTTACAACGTTTAGACGGGTAATTTTATAAAGTAGCAGCAGAGCAAACAACGCATCCAAATGAGTACTTCAGCAGCTCATTCATACAGTAATGGGAATGTGTTCATTATGGTTGTTGTTTTATCCCAGGCTGGTGTTATGAGTCACTCTTTAGATGAGCTATTGTCTTCTTGAACCCCATGACTCAATATTGCTGCGGATACACGTGCATTTTAAATCTGTCGGTAGAGGAAGAAATTGAAGCAACATAGTATATGCCCTTATCATTAGATGGCTGTATAGTTCAAATCTTGACACTCAATTTATTTATATTCTCATAATACTTCAAGTAGCAAAAACTCAAGGAGCTGGACCTGTAAACCAACCCCATTGGAAATTGTAATAAAAGTGGATATATATAACATTTAAATATCACAAACAAAATGCAAAATACTACAGATGCTGGAAATCTGAAACAGAAACAGAAATCACTGGGAACATTCAGCAGGTCAGGCAGCATCTATGGAGAAAGGAAAAGTGAGTCAACGTTTCGGGTTCTGACAAAGAGTCGTGGACCCAAAACGTTGACTCACTTTTCCTTTCTCCATTGAAATATCACTCTCCTTGATATAAAGGAACCAAAAATTGCTGAAGCCATCAAATAGTATTCTTTACATTTGGTGTAGCGGCTTTCATATTGGCAGGATGGCTCAAAGCATTTAACAAGGTATACTGTGAAGTGCAGTAATCGTATACAGTATTTTGTAGGCAAAATGTTTCATATGCAAATTTCTTATCAGATTGATGAACACACACCAAGTGAAACAAAATCTCAGGTTTCAAAAAGAATTTCTAAGAGATTGTAATTGGTATAAATGAAGTGTGAATGAAGAACATGATCAATTTATTTAGTCTAATTTAATTGAGGTTTCAACATCTGGGCGTTCTGCAAATAAAGACGTACAAATTTGATTTGTGACCTTTGAAGCAGTAAGTGTGAAGAAGGTTAAATCTCACAGAATTGATGGCAAATTAGCTGAATTGAAAACTGTCTTAGCAAGTGCGAGCAGAAGATGGTGATAAATGATTAAACATTCAGTCTGCGGGCAATAACTTGCAAAGTTCCATAGGGAACTTGGTCCGGTTGCCTTGCAAGTCACACTATTTATTATATACTTAGAAGCAAATAACTGCCTTTAAAGTTATAACATTTATTAATGATTCTAAACTAAATGGCTAACACAAGGAGAACAAATAGCATTCACCACGATTAAATAGATGGACTAAGAAGTGGCAGATGGGTTTTAATGTAGATAAATGTATGGTAATGCATATGGCAGCTGTAAATGTGTTTGCACAATGCAGGTGCCCAGTAGTAGAGGTGGAAAACGAATTTGGTGCGATTGTTTATCATTCGCTTAAGGTTTCTGGTAAATGCATTTGCGCGCAAGTTTGTGCGTGCAACCAATGAGATCTGAAGCTGAATATGCTGCCGACGCTTGATATCAAGGCTCACATAAATAATGGGCACTTGGATGCTTGTGAAACATCACCCAAGTAGAAGGTTTAATTTAAAAAAAAACATCAATACACATTCAGGAGAGGAGAAGAGAAAATAGATGAGAAAAGAAAAAGTTTATGTTGTGCTGATTGACTGCTTCAACAGGATGTGCAGTAGCTTTGGGAGTAGGGTTGGAAAACATCAAGAAAGATGCAGCCAAGCAAATGAGATGAACAAATACTTTGAGAGATGTCACTGTTGTTTCTCTGTGACTGAAATGAGGATGGAAAGAGAAGGGGAGAGAAACAAGTCACGGCTGATTAATGAAAGAAGGGTGAATATTCTGAAGGCTTCCCGTGTTTACATTTGTGGATTAGTGAATGTCTATTCAGAACTGGGTGCCTTCGGATTGGGTGGTATACTGGTATCATAGTGGTATTTACATCATCTTTTGAAGGAATGATTCAAATGACCATTTCTTGTTCCATATGTACGTGTGAATGAACCGTTCGGTGGTTTTCAATATGATGTGTGTGGTATTTCTGCCACTTTTGATTATGGTCCAGCTTCTTGAACTATCCAATAAGCAGTGCCCCCTCCCCCCCCCCTCACCAAACAAATAACAACAACAACAACAACTTCGATTTATATAGCGCCCTACATGCCGGACGGCATCTCAGAGCGCTTTTAAATAAAACCCATGGTGACATAGCTATTTTACAGTTGCCATGATTAATCAATTGGTGACACCAGCTATGTGGTTGAAAAATCGGATTAACATTGGAAGGAAGTAAATTGTCAAAAGTAAATCTTACAAGGGGCCCACTGTGCTGAAATTAATTTTTACGTTGTTTTAAACAAGAAAGGAATGCTATTCATTAAGACTAGAGAGCTGTTACGAGGTGGTGGTGGAGGTGTTGATGTTGAGAGAATGAATGTAAAATGCATGTAATAATAATCCGAAAATTAATGTAGCTTCTGCATTACATCTGTGAAAAGCACGTTTGCTGGTGGACACCTGGCAGGTCTTTGGTTTTGCTGAAAAGCATTATTTTTACAGAGTAAATGATGGTTTTGTTTTGTCCATACTTTTCATGTCTTTCTGATAGCTTTTAAGTACCAGGTCATTCATCACTTCATCCCTGCCCTTAGGTTCTTATTACGCAATTTGCCTTTCAGTCATTTTCTCGTGTAATGATTTAGAATCTCTGCTCCCTCTCCAAAATAAAACTAATTTATTTTCTGTTTTTAAAAAAAGAAACTCCAACATACATTTTAATGTACAACCATTCAAATAGCACAAATCCTCTAATATTTTACATGTGCTCTCAAATTTACTGCACTGGTTCGTCTTTAAGGTGTAGCACTATGATAATGTAATAATCGTGACTGAGCAAACAAGATTCTACCATCTGATTAAACTTGGACGGATTATCCTTTAAGAATTTTCAGCTACAAAGAACTTTTAACATTGCATTGGATTGAACACCATTTTTTTTAATGCATGCATTTTGAGTGTGCGTTCCTTTTGATTTATTTTTACGGTAAAAATTGTCATCCAATTTGAATTGAAGTGATGACTATCTGTAATCTACTGAGGATTTGACGATAGGTAGGTTAATGTGTAGGAAGAGAACACAGGTGGAGTTGTGCTAGCCTCAATTTCCCAGTAGAATACTGGCAGTGTATTAAAACTATTCAATCACAATTCTGTCACATTTTCAGCTGCTCGTTGAATCACGCCTTCGTTTCCTAGCTCTTTGTTTCTTTTCACAAATTGCCGTCTGAGCTTAGAGATAACTCTCTGTTGCTGCCGATATGCTGATCGAGGTGATTTGTGACACACCGACATATGTTTGAGGATATCCCAATGAGATGCTCTACAGGCCTGTCTTTCTTGAATTAAGCTTGAACCTGTAGTGTTCAGCAAATTGGAAAGCAGTACGTTTTGAACAAAAGAGGACTCAGTGCCTCAGTGGGTTGGCAAGCTGGTCTTTCACCTCTGGAGTCTTGGTTTGAAGCCAGCCCAGATCAATGAAATAAAAGTCTGCTTACTCTGCCAAGTGTAGAGGGCCCATGTGAGAAGCATTTTCACAGTGTCCATCCAGATTTTGGGAGGCTCAGATCCAAGTCACAAAACTGCCCATACATTTGGCACATGTTGATACTGAATTGGCACTTTTACAAGAGGCGTAAGGATGGTGGACTTGGGAAGTCAGAAAGTCACTTTGATGTAGAAGTAGGTGGTAAGATACTGAATTCGGATTGTGTTACATTTGGGCAGATATTTAACTTGCAAGTTATGCACAGCAGCTTTGGCAATACAGGCAGCTAATGGGATTGCACCACAAGAATTGCATGTAATTGCCAAAGGCATTCGGCCTAATGCTAACTAGCCATAGCATTAGGGTCCAATGGGGAATGTTCACAACTTGTGATTGTAGTGTTTGTGGCCAATGAACCACAGATTCTAAACGAGCAAAGTCCAAAACAATTGAACAAAATGTTAGTGAGACACAACCAACCATCTTGATCTTTCAGTCTATTTTGCCAGACTTTGCTGAATGGAATGAAATGGGCAAATCAAGTCCAGTTTGCAAATATCATAAATTTAGTTGTCAAAATGAGGTGAACCAATGGGAAAATAAATATGCATTATAGTTTGCAATGTTTTATTCAGTTTATAAAAAATGTTCAGGTAACCTGACTTTTTTAAAGGTACATTTCCGTTTGTAATTTGACTTTTGTCTTGATTCATTTTTTTTGACAAAGAACAAGGTGTGCTTCAATCTAGGTAAAAGTGAATTAATTATAATGATGGTTAAATAGCTCTCCAGCTCAGCATAATGTGTTCGGATCTTAATTAGCCTTCAATGTCAACATTCCAGCAGCAAAATCATATTCAAATGTTACAAAAATCATCGTTTGGGGGGGACAAATAATGTGCTTCAATTATGTGTTGACATCTTCAATTGCAGTTCAGAAAATAAAAATTATTCTGATGATTGATGCCTGTAAAATATATTTCAGAATTAACAAATAAATACTGTTTGGGTAGAAACTAAATGTGGGACAGTTTTTCTATTTAACTTACATTTAAAAAAATCAACATATTTGTTTTTTGAAGGATTAGGAATTGAGGACTGCAAAGATTCAAACTGATCAGATGATTTCTTATTTAGAATTTGATCATGGTTCATTGCCTTTGCAACCGTGTACTGTATGTATATTAAAGTATTTTGTCACGTCTATTGTCAATTATATGTTTTGGTATAACCATTCATCAAAAATAAGCTAGGTTTTCTAAGCTCTGTCAGTGGTGTGGAAACATTTACTTTGAGAAAATTTCAAGTCGCAATTTAAATTTTGCACTGGACAAACATTTTAAGGTACAGTAAAATCAAAGATCATTGTATGTATAATGAGTAGCACTGCAATTTGTTAATGTCAAACCTTTGTTTTATACTGAACACAGTGAAATCAAAGGTATAATGAAAGCAATGAGATTAGTTATTGAGCTCAGATCATTGCATTATGGTCCATCTTCAAGAATCCTGCATTGCAGAAGCTAAAGATAATTTTCCCCCCAAAATTGTACAGTAAACTAAGCAGCTAAGTATACAAAGTATAGTAATTTTTATTATTTATGAATTCCAAAACCTGCTAAAACATTCATTTTAGAATGAAGAAGATTTACAGTGAAAATGAATGATAACAAGTACAGTATATGGTATTCAGAGTGCTCATGCACTCTGGACACTGGACTCCATTTATTTAATCTCACCTCACTAAGGAAACAGAGACAGATTGTAACACTGGACTGCTATGTTGGCTGAGCTGATCAAACTCAGCACACAGCCAGTGATCAAAGCTGTGATATTGCCTGATCTGTATCACTCTGGACCACACTAAGCAGTATTTTTACCTGCTGAGAAAAAATGTTTCCTTTGAAAAAAAACTCTGACACAAATACATCTTGGGTGACAGACTGCTTCGATCAAAGTGATCTCTAGAATGACAACCAGCAGTAGAGACGAGCAAATAATTGTTTGCAATGATTGACATTTTGATCATCTACAATTGCCATAACACACTGGGATAAGCTCCCAAAGAAATTCCAATTCTATCAACTGGTTTAATTGGAATTTGTTTCAGGCAAAACTGAATTTCGCTTCAGAAAATGTGCACAATACAGTAGGTGTGTTTTTATGCAATACACTTGACAATCTAAGTCACATTTATATAACACCTTTCATGTCTGGAGGACAGCTCAAAGTGTTTTCGAGACATCTTAAAGTATAGTACTTCAAATGATTTACCACAAAGTGCAATGATTGTGTATTGTATTGTGGCCAATCTGCGCACAGTAATATCCCACAAAAAGCCACAATTAAAACCACATTGAAGAAATATTTATATCGTGAGATGTTGATGAATCGCAAATTTCTGATGAATGAGCCTTAAGTTCTAAGGAAACTGTACATTTTTCTAATGGTAGAATAAAGCTTCATAATTCTAGTAATCAGTATGAGGCAAAATTTATATCTGCTAACTCAATAATATTAATACTAATCCTTGCATTTAATACAGTGCCGTATCACGCCTTTGAGACATCTTAAAGCACTTCACACAATATACTGTAAAGTGAATTGATTGTATTTTGTGGACAAAATGCAGCAGCCAATTGAGCACAGCAGTGTCCCATAAATAGTCATAGATTGAAGTGACCAATTTATTATTGCTATATTTTTGGAAGGAATTAATACTCCCACAAAATTGACTAGCAACCAGGCTCCTATTTGCTCCTGGGTAAACAGAGGCTGGAGTAAGGAAACTTGCTCAACGTTTTACTTTGCCAGGAATTGAACCCAGATCTCCCACTTGCAAGGCAAGTTCTTTAACCACTAATGTATAGGACTCCACAATTATTTTAATGAGTAAAATATGGGCAACCTTAGATTCACAGATACCTCAGATCGTGTGTATTATGCTCAATGGCACTGATCTACATTAATCATAATGTATAACTTGATGCTGTGATGGGACCTTCATCAACCAATCTTTAATCAATAATGTTTTATTTGGTTGTTAGTCGGGTGTTTAAACAGTTCAACGTTGACAGTAATATGTTATGTACAATGTTTTTTTCTTAAATAAAACCTTTTCCAACATAAGGTCGTGTATAACATTCATGCTTTGCCTTTTAAAACTTTTTTTTATATACTGGCAGAAACAGCCAGGTCATTGCCTTAGTTCAGTGTGTTTCTGTAACAGCTACACTTTGATTCCTTTATACACTTGTATTATGATATCTGTCCCTTGAAAGTAATTTATTGGATTTTCTGGAGGAATAATAAACAAGCTATCAAGTGCAAGTTGACACTGAAATTGTACACTGGTCAGCAATAATGCTGACATTATTTTTCACCTGATCTGCAATCAGAATTGCTACACTGATATTTGACAGATAGCGCCTGTGTTCACTGTCCAGGTCAGATCATTGTTATTACAATGCAGACTCCGGTGGGTAATCCGCTTTTTTTTTCATATGTTCAGCCAATTTTCAAGTCAATATCCAAAGAAATGTGTAGGTGGTGTGTAGGTTTCAGTACATATGAATCATTTTATTTGTCAGACCTAGTGGATCCAAACAAAAGATGATTTCGTACCACATCGCACAGTTGATGAAGCTGATGGGGAAGAATAGAAATAGCTTGGCTTTTGATTGAAATGTTTTGGTTAAAACACAAAAAAGAGAGAAAAAATATGAGAGCATAAGTTTTGAGGAATTCCAATCGTGTGTTTTCCTTTTTTATAAAAATGGTAGCAGCCTTGTTATGATGGGCCATAATCTCATTTTTTGAGTTAGGAGGGAAAGAACTTAAACTCAGTATCAATGTCTCGCTTGGATATTTGCAAAACGTATTTGTGTGGTTCAAATACATGATCGAATTTGTACTCTTTTTGGAATGAATTTAATCATCGTCTTATGTTTTCTGGAATCACTGTCTGTGAACTGAAAAGTTGAGCGGGTTCTCTAAGGATTAACAGTTATTCTCACCAAGTATGTGCAGAGAAGTATGTGGAATAATGTACAGCGCTGTAACCTGATTGAAATTTGAAAACAAACCCTTAACTTGTCATAGCCTTAAACTCAGCGCCTGTAAGTGACTTTTGTTTTGCATTACATGCAGTCTACAAACCTTTATGTAGCATTTTATGACCATGTCTCTGCTGCTAAAATTTTGGGTTCTATATCCATTCCTGGAGCATTCAAAGACCTGGTTTTGAATCACTGTTGTCCCCTGTGAAGTAAAGTATTCTTGTCGTCTTGTACTGCAGATTTATTCAAAAATATGTTTGTGTTTAGATTGCCAAGAAATATGATCCCAACTATATCATTAAATATATTTTATATCAGGATTCTGAAGCATCAAGGAGTTTGCATAATGCTGCTGCTATCATGAATAAATAACCTAGTTAGCCACCTGTTTCTGGGTAACCTGACCATGCCAATAATATGACTCCGCATTTTTCTTGGGGAACAAAAGAGGACAATACTGTGGAAATGCTGCTCAGTATTTGCATTTACAGTAGATGTTAGCATGCACCCTGTGTTACTGGGGCAAAGTTTATATTTGTAGCTTTCACAACAGGAGGATGTTTCAAAGTGCTTACCAGAGTGGACGACAATCCTGGGATCCTGGAGTTCTCGATGGCTTAGTTTCACGACAGGTAGTGGCTCTATCATCTGAGGCATCAGCAGTACTCTGCGTTTTGAAGTGTCCACTCTTGTACATTGAGGTCTCAGAAAGAAGGCAAAGCCTTTTGAAGTCCTACCTATTGAAGGTACATGAGGGAGAAAGGAATAGAAGGTTATACTTGTCGGCTTAGTTGAGGAGACTCACGTGGAGCATAAACACCGACATAGACCAGATAGACCAGTGCTGCATATTTTAATGTATTCTAATGCATTCCTTTATCAACAGTAATGTTTGGATAGTTTATAAAAGTGGGAAAAAAATGTATGTGCAAATTAAAGAAATGGCAAAAATCATAGAAAAACCAATTGTGTTGTGCTCAGTGGTATGTATTCTGCTGAAGAATGTTCCAAAATGCAAACTATTTTGCACGGTACAGAAAGTTTGGGCAGATAATGTCGAGATAATGACAGAAATGTTTAAAGTATTAATAAAACAACAGATCCTTGAAAGAGCACCAACTGTGAGGTAAGTTCCTGAACAGCTGTCGGGATTCATGAATAGAATAACTTTTTGGACACAGTGGGAGGTTTCATGCAATGATAGTAAGATTTAAAAATATATATATTTATACATCACATATATTTACAGGAAGGAATATGGTTGTATTCAGAGATTTGATGTTTCTTTCATTTGCACATTAAAATGCCTGAGTTGGTTTTGTGTTCATAACAGTACCAGTTGTGTTGCAATATAAGGGCGAAACCTTTGGCAAGTTTCCTTGTACCATACATTCTTCTTGGCTTACCTAGCACTTGTTAGTTGATTTTGGAATGTGGTCACTCAACCCACGACTGTTTGTGGGACACCCGTGAAATTCACTACACTTTACAGTATATTCTATGAAGCGTTTTGAGGCGTCTCGAAGATGTGATAAGATGCTATATCAAATGCAAATGCATTTGCATCAAATGCAATCATTAGTATTACTATTGTTAGACCCAAATAAGGCTCTCCAGATTTTTTTAAATATCCAAATGATATGAGATAAAATGGTGACTTTTCATATGGGTCAGAAGTGTCTGCGTTCCAGCCCCACTTCAGGACTTGAACTCATAATCTAGACTGATGCTCCAGTGCAATACTGAGCAAATGCATTATTGGAGTTGTCATCTTTAGAATTGGGCATTTAATTGCCAGCCTCTTCAGGTAGCCATTCACCCCAAAACCCCCACTTTCCTTCCACCCTCCCCATCCCCGACGCCAGCTCGTTCTGAAACAATGACTGTCCAGCACCTTGGGACATTCTCCTGACGTGAAAGGCATTATACAAGTGTAATTTTGTTGTTGTTGTTGTTGTTGTTTCCCATGCCCATATACTTATTCTTCTGATGTGTTATCTTTAGTGCTATCTTCTTCACAGATCAACCTTTACATGTTTTAGATTTCACAGATCAACCTTTACATTCTCACCAATTCCTTGTATTTTGACACAATGAAGAACACCATAATTAGCAAATAAGTGTATACAGGTGCTTAAACAAAGTTACAGATGGATTGACTGCTTTAGTTTGATTTTTGTCTCTTATGAGCTTCATAAAACACGTTAGTGTTCTGAAAGTGTTCTCCCATGCTCTTTGATTGGCAGAGCAATGTTTAATTGCTCTCCCAATTTCACTGCTCGCAATAACCGCGGCATTGTGACATTTTACACTCCTAAGCATGTCCTACAGTATAATTGCTTCATCTCAAAATATTCCTGGGATAAATCTTTATTGTGTTTTATGTCTGTGAATTTCATATTAAGTTTGTGTGGAGGGGAAAAAAATTACAAAAGAGCTGTGCAATAAATTTGAATGGTTGACAGTTTCTTACATCAATTATTGCAGGCAAGGTTTAAGCATTAACATTGATGCGATATCATCCGGAGAGACAGATTACCCAATGTCCATTTGCATGGCCTCGTGTAATTGGTCATAAATTATTTTGATTTGCATTAAATTAATATCCATAACCATCTTCGAGCCTGCAGTCTCTACCATGTTGCTGTTGAATAAGTTGAGCTGTATACCATCTCGCCCAGGGTTCTTTCTGAACTGTCCCAGTTTTAGATTCCAAGGTTACAGTGGAAAATAGTAAGATTTAACGGGCAATAAGCAATTGGCTTTCACAAAAATTCAATGACTTGGTCACACACGTTCTGGAATCACTGGCTCCTATCAGTACCTTGCCATTATCCTGCAGAGCTAGTTTCAATCAACCTTTCTCTCTAGTTGCATACAGAACATCTCAGCAGTCCTAATTGTTTAATACTATAGTTCTATAAAGCATCTCTCTCTGTTCTCAAGTGCCTCCATCCAACCTCCTTCCACCACAGCTGTCAACTTTCAAGGAAATATTAGGAGTGAGATTTACAACCGGAAAGATTGCAACAGGTTAAAGAGCTACAGTAGTTAGACCTGGAGATCTCTGCTTATTTTTCACTTTAATGCATCAAAATAAGTTTTGATTTTTAATTACATTAAAGGACGCTACTTTGAATGTCCACAGACTGTTGTAAGTGATATCATGTAATGACTCAGTGGTTCACCTTATATTTCAGCCAATCATGCCTTTCTAACACTGATTGGGTATCCATCTTAGAAATTCCATTTTAATTCCTCTTGACGCTTCGAGGTTAGGTTGTGTCAGACTTAAGTACCCATGACATGCAGCCAAATGCTGAAAATCATCAATGGTGTAACCCAGATACCTGGATTAAGGAATCCTGTTAGAAGCTACCAATGAAACATCAATATGTGTACATTCAAATGCGCCCAAGTACTCTATCTGTCATCTGTTTTTGTGCTGCATGAGCTCTGTACAACTTCTTAACATAGAACACAGTGACTAATGTGGTTCTTGCCTTTTCTGTTCCTATTTTGCAGTTGATGGTTGTATTGACTGGTCTGTAGATCTCAAGAAGTACAAGGTACTGACAGGTGAGCCTGTGCGTGTGAAGTGTGCCCTTTTCTACGGATACATCAGGACTAACTACACCATGGCACAGAGCTCAGGTCTCAGCCTAATGTGGTATAGAAATAATGGACAGGGAGACTCGGAAGAGCCTATTATCTTTGCTGGACGCAGAATAGGCAAGGAAGAGGATTCAATTTGGTTCCACTCGGCAGAATTGCTCGATAATGGATACTACACTTGCGTCTTAAGGTAAGGTTGCATATTGAAAATATATTTTGAAACACACATTAAAAATGGCCACAGTTTGAAACTATTTCCCCCACTTTGACATACGGCTTTATAATGCGATGTGTGATGTGATGATTATCACTGATCACCATTGATAATGATCGCACTGCATATCGCATTTTTCACCCCATAGTTTAAAACTAATTACCTGCCACTTGTATATTAAAAAGAAAGATGAGATAAAGCATCTGAATGGCAGGCAGCATGAAAATTTAACTTTGTGGCTTTCTTTAGCATTACAGCTTCCCACAGTACCATTAACTATGTCTGAATGATAAATCCCATGCAATTCATCTTTTAAGAACTGAGGTTGGGGGAATACTGTGGAATGATAACCAACGCATATGGAATAAAGTTTTAATTTAGATTGTATTATTAGGGCTTGAGCTTTGATTTAATTTTAAAGTTGTTGGAAAGTATTCAGGCGTCAAAAGCTCCACAACAGTTTTTTTTAATGTTTCAAACCCTTGTGTCAAAGTAATTAAACATTGCATGTGGATTTTAATATTAATAACAAGATGAAAATATATGAGGTTATGAAATATATTGTGTAATTTCTCCAAACTATAAGGCAATGTGGACTCAATTATTATTACTGGCTTACTATGAAGTGACCAGAGATTAATATGAGCAAATTGATCAGCAACTTCTTTCTTAAATAAAAATAAGTCAATGTTAACCTCTGGTATCCATACAAATGTGGATTTTATCATCTATAGCGGCTTTAATGTTTATAAAGTGCAATACAATTTACACTTATAGTGTGCCTTTCATGTTGAGAGAATGTTTCAAAGCGCTTAGCAATGCTGACTGGTCACCCAACCTGGAGATTTGCTATTTCACAATTAACTTGCTGTATATGTGCAGGATATAGATAATTTGAATGGATCTTGAATTCAATCAAGGCACCTACACACCAGAAACCAATAGAAGTTTAATCAATGCTATTAACCAAAACACTTAGCAATTAATAGTGCATTAATGTTGCTTCATAAAAGCTGAATAGGTCACTTGAGTCTGCATGTGTGAGACCGGGTGTAAAATGCTGGGAAAGGCTTCTCCAATTCACGCTTCATTTAGCACTGTCAGAATGTGCTTTGCCCATGATTGAAAACCCTGTCATGGTAAGAGTGAAGATTTATATTGTGCCAATAAATCTGTATCCCAAAAATAGAGTGTAGGAGGAACACTATTATTTTGTGCGGCTAAACGGTAAAAAAATTTGTGAACCTTAAAATGCCACAAGAGGCATGTCACCTTATAACGCTGGCTTCCCCGTCCAAGAAACAAACTCGGAAGCTAAACAAACCCAAATGAGATGTTTCCACACTGATGCATAGAATCAGATATGGCACTTTGCTGTTATATACCGCAGGCTCTCGTGATTGCTAAGGTATATAAATTGAAGGGACTGATCAACCCTGAAATGAGCTTTTTTCAGAAATGTGTGGAAAAAAAAGGAAAGGCTTTCAAAGTTGATTATCTGTCCTCAGAGCAGTGGGAATCGTTATGACATTCAAAATTTGTTGCTGTTTAAATCTGTTACTCACATTTATTACTAATTTAAACGTTGGTTTTGACAAGGTCATTTTACCTTCAGGATTGCACGTAAGGAACTAACCTGAGAAGACTTGTTCAATTTGCAGGATATATTTTGCTTTGTGATCTCTACCCAAATATTGAATGTTGTAAACTGCAGTATATTGTTAAGGAAATAGAAACTGGACCAAGTGAAGAATCCATGTTGGGATTTCTTGTGTCCCTCTCCCATTTTGTTTCAACCCCTGAAGGAAAGTTGTGCAAACTTTCACTCTGCCCCAGAAAATAATGGAGCCAAGCTCTAGCATATCTGCCGACATTATCTCTGATATTTAATGCAGTCTGCATGCTTCTCTCAGATGACATTTCCAAGATGCCAACAAGATACAAAGCGCCGCATTCCATTTTGTATTTGTCTGCATATATCCTTGTGCCTGCAGCTTTCAATCTTATCTCCCCCTAGCTTCATCACAATCATGAAAGTTAACCGCTTTCTCTGGAAGTCTTTCCACATATGGTAGGAAAAGAAATCAATTCTTAAAATAGCTATTCTTGCTTGAGCCATGCTAATTTGTATTGCGTCCTCCAGTTTTACACTCTCAGTCCAAGCTTAAAAAGCCTGTTACATTGCATTATCCATGCCTCTTGATTTTAAAGTGCTGGATTATACTCCTTCTCAGCCTTGTATTCAATGTAAACCTATTCAATTTTCTTTTAGACTTTCAAATGCTGGAATCAACCCAGCCATATCTACTATCTTCCACATCTGAGGTGATAACTGACGAGGTCAAGTGAATATTGACAGTTTTGCCCTGCAATTTGGACACTGCTCTGATGAAATCTCTAGGTTGCACCAATATCCAGCCTATATTTAAAAATAAAAACATTGTTTACAAGGCCATCTGTGATCTGACATTTTAATGCTGTAGTTTTTCTGCAAATCATGCATCACTGAAAAATAGCTTCTGCTTCAGAAAACAATTATATTATGATTACAGCCAAACCAATATTAGTTTAGCATTTTGTTCCGGGTAAGAGACCATCTCATCCTTCTCAACCCTGCTCTATTTACAATAATAGGCCGTTCTTTGCTATCAACTTTTGACGTTAATAATTTCACTTTCGCCACTTGAAAGAGTAATTTTCAGGAACAATGTAATTTGCATTGGTGTCAGGCAAACAATGGCAGCTGTGAATTGCTTTGGAATCTTTTGAACACCTCCTTAATAATGTTTTGAAAATACAGTATATCCAATCTTGATGTCTGACACATTACAGCAAGGCGTCTCCAACCTGGAGAAAATGAACACTTGGAAATAATTTACCAAACTGCTTGCTCTCATCTGTTTGCTAAAGGAGAATGTTATATTAATCAATGGTACAAATTTTTTTAAATTTTTATTGGTGTTGGGGGTGGAGGTGCACAGTAATGCCCAATGAATTGGAGACAGAAAGCAAACAGGCACGCAAGCTTGGAAATAGATGCATTTGTAAAAGTTAGATGAGTATAGTCATTGTGTCATCAGCTCTATTCTCTTTCTTCAGGATTGAATTCAAAATCCTGGTCTTTGCATTCAAAGCCCTCCATGACCTCGCCCCACCCTATCTCTACGACCTCCTAACCTCCTACCAACCTGCCCGTCCCCTCCGCTCAGCAGGCTTTGGTCTGCTCCATGTCCCCCAACCAATCTACCTCACCATCGGCAGGCAAGCCTTCAGCCACTCTGCCCCTAACCTCTGGAACTCCATCCTGCAGTCCCTGCACCTCGCACCCTCCCTAGCCTCCTTCAGGTCCTGCCTCAAGACCCTCTTCTTCGACGGTCCCATCGGTCACCCCAATTCCCCTCCTCTCCCTCCACCCTCCCCGATCCCAACCCCAGCTTGGGTCTGAAACATTGACTGTTCTGCGCCTTGGGACGTCCTTCCGACGTGAAAGGCGCTATACAAATGTAATATTATTGTTGTTGTTGTCTGACTAAGAAACATGCACAAAGTATATAGCTAAGAAATACTAACGTTTCCTGCTGACCATCGAACACAAATTTGCAGAGCCCCAAAGAAACGATGCGGAAATATTTAAAAATAACTTTAAGACAATATTTTACTAAAAAAAAGGATGAATTGAATGTAAAACGAAGACTGCAACTGTTAACGTAGGCAAGTGTACGGTTGTGAAAGCTTTGATTTAAACCACATCTCCTGACGTTATTTGATATAAAATCACAGCTTGTCTATTGCAGATTTTTGTACGTGTTATTTTTGTCCATCAAAACTGCAATAATGTGAAATGAATTACACCAACATACCCATAAATAACAAAATTCTCATGCGCTGGCTGAATTAAGTAACAAATGCAAACAGGACTGAAGATATTTTAGCTTACAGCTGTTCTCAGATATCTCTCCAAATGGTTCAATATATGTCAAGACATATTTAGAGTTTGCAACAGCTCCAATTTCCAGTCTTGAAGCAGACATATTTTCTCCTTGGTGAATATGAACTATTGAATGTTACTCTTTGCACCTGGGATCATAAACTTCATAAATTGCAGCGATTAAAACCCTAAGGTGATAAAACAAATGGCTTCAACTCACTTTATTAAGGAAAACGTGTTGTGAGTCTTCTGAGTAAATCGTCTGATCTCATTTCAGTTTTGTCTCAAAAAGTATTGTCCGGAACTGAAGCAAAAGGCCTTTCTAGGTTTGCTGTAGTACAAATTATTCTTACTTTAAATTGTCGCTCAGCATTTTAATTTAGTTTCTGCTATGTTAAATCCAACTCTTTTCCTGGAGGTGAATTGTTTTTCTAAGCAAGATTATTGAAATTACTCCATAAATCCTTTGTGCATTTTCACTGGTTTCACCACTCTATAAGACGGCTGATTTAACACTTAAAGCTGGCAGAAGACACTAAGGTTATTTATGTCAGTCGTATCTTTCCAAAATAGTTTTTAAAATGTATTTGGACTGTGGCGAGACCTTTAATAGATTAATTTTTGGGGGGTTCAATGATTTTCACTCCCCTCAATAAACTTGGCACTTGTTATGTTTGTCTTAGAACAATTTAACAATAGCTTTTTCAAAAAATCAGGCAGCGTTTCAGACGCATTACTTTTTGAAAAAAAAATTGGTTTAATTTTCACTGTTCTCAGCTGTATAATAACTGGCCTTATCTGGGTGCCTACAATTTTAATTGGAGTTAAATTGGGAAACAGATCTAATGATTGGAAAATAATCATGTTATGGTGATGGACTTTATGCCCCATTAATTCTGCAATTTCAGGCCTTGTAATTCAAAGTCTTTTCAGTAATAATCTACTGTATAAATTTTATAGTTAATAAACCAGGTTTGTAAAGTCATTGAGTCATATTTATTTATTGCAAATTTTTTTTGTAAACTTAACTGTGAAATGTCTCATTTTTAAGATTGAAAACAGCAAAGTTTACACTTTCCATGGGTCTTAGTGTATATGAATGGGTAGTCCATGTTGGCTTGCTTGCATGATGCATAGAGGTACAGATACTAGCATTAAGGGTTTAATTTAGTTCTGTACCTGAGGGCATTATTGATCAATAGTAGCACTGTAGTTATTTGACACGTTGGCCAAGAGCTCAACTGTGGTCCATGCAGGGATAAGAAAGACAATGGGTATTGGCTATTTGGTTGATTTTGTGTTACAGGGCTACAATGAACCAGCACAGAGGGAATATGGAAATAAATGAGCAAACTCTCACCCCCTGGTGCTTTGTTTTCTCCAGGTGTATCACCTTATGTGACTGCCTGATATCCCACAGACTCTCAATTGTTTATTGTGGATTGTAGTTGTGCCTTGTTTTGCAAAGAGCAAGAACTATTTCAGTCTCCAGGCGGTAGCCAAGTGTGCAAGAGATTTCATCCAATGGGAAGTGTAGCCAGTCATAGGTTCTATGGTGTTCACAATTTCCCCTGGAGGGCAGAAGGTGAGTTCAGACCAGAATGTGGTAGGCTGAACTCATTGGTCTGAGTCAAGTGGTAAATTGGATTGCATTTTATATTGAGGAATATGATTTTGTTCTGTTGATAGCAGAAGTTGTCCTACTGTGTAACATGTACCTTGCCCATTATTACTGAAATGCACGGTTTGGCCTTTGTGGACACACTTTTGTCCAAAGTGGACAGTTTTGTGGTCCCTGTTATCATGCCATATCGTTGTCGTTTTTTCCAGTAGTTTAAAATTCTTGGATGGTCTGCTTCATTTACAGCACAAAATTGACATACAACAGAATGTTATCTGCATGAAGAGTGATTTATGCTCTGTGATTTATTACAACATGTAATACTGCAGGGAAATGCTTGTTTCTCCAAAGTATATTTGCAACTTCATTGAACTTGAGCCAAAAAGACAGCAAACTCAAGAGCTGTTCTGCTCTGAAGTACAGAAACTATATGACAGTGGCCTCAGGATGTATAAATATTATATATATAATACATGCTGATTGTGTTTTAACAATATTTTCCTGCAGTTAAAATTCCTTGCTTATTTTCTTCTGACACACAGTTGAACACCAGATGGCTCGGTTGAATGTAAGAAAGGTAGAAGTCAGCAGTGTTTCTCTGTGATAACACCTTCAAATCAGATCAGCAGATGAATAACACTGTGCCCTGACCAGGTCTCAGCTGCAAAAATTATCAACACTATTGAAACGTTGGCAACAATTTTTTCAGCTTTGTGTAATTGATTTGTCATGCGGAAGAAGTTAAAGTGGCCAAACTGGGATCAGATGTTTCATTTCCTACCAATAACTTTTCTAACCATTTCTTGAGTCAAATACTGGGATATAGAATACACTGGATTATTTAAGAATAAGAGCCTGTTTCTATTAGAATGAGGCAAATAACTATTAAAGTGTTCTATCAGGACCCTTGTTGTCACGATTAACGATGCCGTTCGCAATGCACATAGCCGAGAACTGGCCACCTCAATCTCCAAAATTGGCACAATAGGTTGGTTTATCGTTGTGCTCTGTCAATCTATGATTCAATTGAAGCTTAAAGTACGGAATGAGCAATGACCATATGATCCATCGGGCCAGCTCCTGTTGTAGATCGTGCAATGTTCCACCCCTTGTGCATTTTGGATCACCCATTCCATCTACTGTGAAGCTACTCTCTGAACTATCAATGGTAAATCGAACAAAAACTCCCAAATATTCAGAACCCATGCCCAGCTCTTCAAACCTGGCTTCTGTTCTTCTACAGATAAAACCCAAAAGCACAGCAACTATGATGTTCACGGATTATGTTTTTATCTCTACTCTGTGGAACTCTCTCTTCCAGTAGGGTACTTTGAGTGGTACAAAATCAACATGTCTGCCTTGCCACTTTAATGTGTTCCATTTCCTTGGGAATTGTGGCTCTCTCCAATATTCTTTGACACCTATTGCGTTGGCAGTTATAAAGGCAAACAAAAAGATTGGATTTCTCCAAAAGAACACCATGTGTGTCAGGGGAATTGCTTTGTGAACAGTAGGACTAGAAATGCATTGATTAGCATAGTAGATAATAATAACAACCCTTGCATTTGAAATCGCACTTCTCTCTTCTTCTAGACGACTCAAAGCACTTCACAGAATATATTGTAAAGTGAATGGACTGTTTATTTCTGGGCAAAATGATCAGAATAAATAAATTCCTCCATTAAATAATGTTTTCCTTTAAAAGTTTTATTGACAAAATACTAAATATTTCTTTTTCATCTCCATTTTGGGGTATCATCTCTTCTTCCAATTTATATTTTGCCCTTCACATGGGGTTGTTGTTGTTGACATGGATTTGTTATAACATGCATCTCCACTCATTCACGCTACCTTCAGTTGCAGGATGGCTGCACCTCCCTTATTGTTTCGAAGATGGCTGTTCCTTGCATGACCTATTTCCATAGTTCTACACACAAGCCAAATCAGTCCTTGCCGCAACTCGGATGTTGCTGTGTAGTTTGAAGCAAACCTGGTGCATTGATTCATTGATTAATTTATTGAACCATTGGTGACCGGAATGGAACCTGTTCATTTCAACCAGAAAGCAGGGTAAACAGAAGTATGATAATGACAACAAGATGGCATTTGGAGAGCACCTTTCACATTGGGAGGCACAGTCAGGGGTCAGGACCCGAGCATGGGAGAGATGGTCGGGGCAGTGTTGGGTTGAGGAAGGGCAGAGAGGTAAGTGGGGTGGCTGAAAGTACTGCCAAAATGGAGGGTCTTGCGCCAGGCCTTGAAGGAGGCAAGGGAGGGAGCAAGGCAAAGGGATTGTGAGATGGAGTTCCAAAGAGTGGGGGACAGAGAGGCTGAAAGCTTGGTTGCCAATGGTAGGGCACATCATGCAGGAGACATGGAGCAGGCCGGACTTAGCATATCAGAGAGGTAGGAGAGGGCAAGGCTGCCGAGGATGAGTGAAAGTGAGGATGAGGAACTTGAATTCAATCCTCTGAGGGATGTTGAGTCAGTGGAGCTGGGCGAGGTTGGGGGGGTGAGCCTGGTGCAGGAGAGGACATGAGCTGCAGAGTTTTGGATGATCTACAGATTGTGAAGGGAAGAGTTGGGGAGGCTAACGAGGAGGGAGTTTCCATAGTCAAGCCTTGAGGTGACAAATGAAGGTGTGAGAGTTTCGGCAGGATGAGGCAGTAGCGGAGTCGGACAATGTTGCAGTGGTGGTAGAAGGTTGTGCCAGTCATGGCATGGATATGGGGGAGAAAGGACAGTTGAGAGTCGAACAAGACGCCCAGGTTCCTGACTGGCTTGGTGAGGTGGAGTGTGGAGGTAAGGAGAGGAGTGGGGATAGGGTCAAGGGAGCAGGTGGTGTGTTTCATGGTTGATATGGTGATGATGATAGAGGAGGGGGAGAAGGGGTGAGCAGAGATGGTTGGTGTCCAGGGGTAAGTTGGAGACACATTTCCTTAAAAGTATTAATAACGTAGAAATTGCTGAATCCAGGTTTTTTACTTCTGTTTTTTGAAACGGCATTAAAATTTAATTTCTACTCAGCCCCGTTTTTATTTCCAGGTGGGATGTTGCCAAGAATCAATAGGTTTCCTTTCTCTCTCTCTCTCTTTCTCTCTCTCTTTCTCCCCACCTCCGCTGAACCCTCCACCACTACCCCACCCCACCCACCCCACCCCCCCACCTCCCCCCTCCCTTTCCCACTGAAATATCTATCGCTGGGTTGAAATTATAAATCTAAAGCTTTTCTCTCGTTGCAGAAACACAACATACTGCATGAAGGTGTCAATGTCCTTGATGGTGGCTGAAAACGATTCAGGACTTTGCTTCAACAGCAAGATCAGAAATTTTGAAAAAGCTGAAATTACTAAAAGTAAACAGCTCTTCTGCCGGGACATTGAAGATTTCATAACAGTGATTAGAGAGCTCGATATTATATGGTACAAGGTAATAAAAGCTTCCTTCTTAATAACTTATTTATGTTTTGAAAATAAGCATTCCTATGAAACTAAAAATGTGCATTTAACAACTGCAATGTATCAAAGACACAAAATGATAACTGGAGTCTTGACTGATACGATACTGAGCCTTGAGTGTTCCATTGGACTCAATGGCAGGCATTAATGTGTGGTAAAGCACTACATTTCATGAAGGAGCTTAGCTATCAATGCTTAACTGTCGTGTCACTGTTGCTGTCTATCTGCCAGAGGTCAAAATGACTTACAACACGTTTGATGGTGAAATAGGGAATCTAGAGTAAAATAAAGCACTCCACTGTGCCTCATAATTTACATAGTTCTCAATCCCAGATTCCATTATCTAATCTATGGGAACATTAATTGTAGCCATATTTTCAATGCTTTCCATAAGACATGTATCCTTTATACTGTCACTATAATTGTTATGGTGTTGAAGCAGAAATACCGCTTCCAGTGATTTAACTCTTAAAAAGCATTAACTCCTGCCTTGGTTTCTTTAAATCAGGTATTTTTCAGGTTTTCAGTTGAAACTGTGTTAAAATAGCATTGAATTTTGTGCACAGATTCTGGTGCATAACCGATGATACCAGCAATTTCATATGAATCCAATTTAACGGAAGCTTTGGCTTCATAATCAGGGAGTAAGGGAGCTTACTTAAAAGTAACGTTAATAACATTGGATTTGTTACGCATATGTCATACGATCTTCTCCACTTGTGGAATCGGATGTCTGTCTGAATTCTCACTACTTTTATGCACTTAAGCTATTTGGAATAATTGAAATCTGCCCCCAAAGCGAGTTTCTTTCCTTCCAACTGAGCAACGACCTCTGTGTTATGTTTGTAAGTCAGTATCTGCTTACTGAGGGGATTTAAAATAAGGTGCAAAACTTCCATTTTATAACATTCCTAATGACCAGGCAATTCAGGGGAACACAGTCCCTTAAAATCAATGCAAAAGTTTAAATTTAGTTTGAAATCTGTACTTCTCCTTTATGTCCTTTACTGACATTGGGTAGATTACAATAATAATCTTGGTAATTTCAATCCACAACTGTTTGTGGGACATTGTTGTGCACAATTGGCTACTGCGTTTCACTCACAAATATACAGTCAATTCACTTTGCAGTATATTCTGTGAAGTGCTTTGAGACGTCTAGAAAACGTGAAGTGTACCATATCAAATGCAAGGATTATTATTATTTATTATTATTATTAACTTGAACTCTCAGCTCTTCCACATTTGTATTATTGTATTCAGTTAGACTCAGAGTTCAAAACTTGATTTGACAATAAAGCTAAGGGAATGTAAAAGACAATTATAATGTTTCTTTACAGCGTTTGATTGAAGTAAAGCTTATCGTTTGGTGGGAGTGGAATTCTGATTTTGATATTGGCAAGTCTGAGAATTCTTTGTGAAATTGAGAATAAGAAATGAATATGTAACACTTGATATTTTGATATTTCAATACTTCTTATTGAAAATTCTTATTCTTGTTTCTTAATTTTCCTGGCAAATTCTTATTACAAAATGGCAATGTTAAAAATTTGAACAGCCACTCATTGTTCATTACTTTAGCCATTGGAACGCTTTGAGAGTTGTGCTGTAATCAGATTCATTTTAAGAGCAGCCATAAAGTCTAAAGAGTTAATCTTGTGTTAAATCACTCCAGCTGCTTTACTAAATTGTCATATGGTAATTTGAAATGATCTCCTGCGTGAATATACTGTATCAAGAGTTCAATATGCAGATATAAAGCACGTTATTTAGTATTTTGGTTGTGTGTGGGGATGGGGTGGGGTGGGGTAGAGGGAACCAGGGGACAGGTGGGGGAGGGGGTTTGGTTATATATTTTATCCGGTTTTACAAAATGTATTTGTAAAAATGAACCTTCAGCAGGGAGAAGGGCTATGTGGAACTGCAGCAGGATCCTCTCAACTTTCCGTTGTTTCTATATTTATCTCGCTTGAGCTTCCCTTCCTGCTCTGTGACAAGGTTCAGTATTGATTGCTCTGTGAGGCTTTGTAAGATTTTATAATCTTCAAAAAGGCAAGTTTAATTTACCAAGTGTTCCTTGGCCATTCATCCTCTGTACAGATCTCAAAATAAAACCAAACCTTTATTATCATCCGTTTTCATACACCTTTAAATTGATTAGTTCCCATTGTGCACTTTCTCCTGTGGGATATTGTGCAACTCTTCACATTTCGCCTTGATGTGTTCTGGATCAGTAGACACAGAGATTGAGTCAGGCCTGAAGAGATAACAAATTGGCTGATCTAGTGGAGAAATGTTCCAGTTTGGTTTCAAATACATATATGATATGGTAATGAATCCAGGTAAAATAACTGTGTAGATTTTTTTAGTTTATTTTGAATTCTGTGTTAACACAGGAATGTTTACTCAAACCCTGGAGAAGTACAATTATTCAAAAGCAGGACTCCCTGGTGATACAAGATGTTCATGAAAGCGACACTGGGAATTACACCTGTGAATTGAAGTACAAGAACAAGCTGGTGAGACGAACAACTGAACTAAAAGTTACAGGTGAGACGTTCTATTTCATTCACCACAGCACGTGAAATTCTACATTGCGCTAAATATCTAGCAGACTACAGAGTGAGCATGCTGTTGTTTGAGGCCATTTGTGCAGATTAATTACGAGAAAAGAAGCATCAATAGGAAAGTTGTACAACTAACGATTCGACTGTCTGGTGGGTATAAATGTCTAAAACCATCAGTTTGAGCGGATGACCTCAAGATTTTAACAGTTTCTTGTATTGATAACTAATTTTCACTGAAAACAGCAGTCAGGAGGCTTAAGGCACCAGATGGGCCAAAGGTTGTCAGCTGATATCGTGTGGAATTTGCCACACGCCAACAGTCTTTGGTAACATGAACGGACATAAAGCAAGATATTGCAGATCCTGCCTCACAAAGGGTACTTGATGATCTTTTTTCTAATCTTCAGTAATCGTACAATTTCAAAACTGACCTTTACTAGCTATCATAATGGACTGAAGATTAATGCTTGTTGTTGCAAATGAGCTCAGGAGAGGCATTTGGTTTGTTTTAGCGTTGTCGCCTGGGTAGTCGTATTTGATGATTTATTCCAAAATTGCAATAAATATACATTTTTAAGTTATCCTTGGTTGTAAACTTAACTATGAAAAGAATAATGTGCCAACCAATGCAGCCTAACATAGATATAACAAGGGAGTCTCTTTATTTATAAATTTGGCAGAGAACCAGAAGAAGATTTGAGCCAACCTGTCTCCCATTAGCGGTACAAGCACTATGTGTGCTTTAACTGCAATCATTTTCATTAACTCTGAGTCATATCCATTCTATGGGCTGCTTTTTTTTTTACAAATGCGTGAAACTCCTCTGCAAAATAGTTACCAGAGGTTTAACCTGAATGAGCGTGAGAATGAATTAGATACTCTGGGGAGCGGGAAACAGTCTAATTATACTCTCGTCACCGAGAATTAGAATAACTGAGGATTTTGAAAATGTGCTGGGAAACAATGGAACATGTGGTTTATTCTGAGTGACAAAGGCATTGCTGCTCGTGATTGCTGCAGAATTAAGCCATTGACAATATCCATGTTTGCATACATGAGTGAGAGGGGGAGGGGAGGGGATAGGGAATGGATATTAGGAGGGATGAAGTATAACACAGACTAGTTGAGCTGAAAGGCCTGTTTCAATTCTGCAAAGTCTTATGTAATTCTATGCAACAATAACAACATTTGTACAGCGACATTTACGTCAGGAGGACGTCCCAAAGCGCTCCACAGGCAGCAAGTCAGTTGACAGATGCTGACAGTAGTCAGAATTTGCTGACGGCTTCATAAGTCATCTAGAATATAAAAATACCATGATACAGTTGTGAAGAGCACTGTTTATACCTCTACTGTGATTAGTTTTGGGTTCACTAGTTGAGAAAGTATATTTTGAGAAAAGCCTATAGTATTGAACTAGAATGCAGGTGGGATGTAGGAATTTAGACAGCTATGCTAGGTAACATTGAGTTACTGTACATTTCTTGGCACTGAGGTTTAAAGGGTAATATGACTTGTTTATGGGAATGTATAGATTTGTCAAAGATATGAAAACCACTCTTCCCTATGTTACCCAAAACATGGAAGTAATGATAAAATTAGAGCTTTTGGACACTTTTAGGTACAAAACAGTTTAGTCATAATAGCTTTTTTTTATATACAATTAATTTGCACAAATATCCCAACATAAACAACCTTTCAATTGTTGTTGAGACCAGAAAAATGTGTAACCATACACCGCCCAAAGAATATAAATATAGACTCAATTCATGTGTTCAGAAAGAAGATTAAGATGGATGTATAATATGTTTATTATATTGAGAGAGATATAGATACCGGTGAAATTGGATAAAAGTAATAAAGATCTCCATAACCTGAGAAAATGGCTTCCACAGGTTAAATGGTCAACTTCTATTCTATTCCTAAACACTTAAACATAGCTGTGGAGGTGTATGTGAGATTGCAGATTGATCCAATTTAACAAAAGGCAACCTCAAGGAATATGACTGCGAAGCATACTTGGAACTTTCAATTTAAAAATAAATTACTCTCGAGTTTCCTTGTCAGTCAATAAAGAGTCTCTACAGTTCTGCCTGTTTTTCATGAGCACTAAAAACGTTGCCTGTATTTGTGTTCTAGTTTGTGCTGAATATGGTTGCGTATAAATAAAGATGTGTAGATTTGCAAGATTAACATAGCGCTACTGGTTTATTATGCTCTAAAGTAGGATCTAGGTAGCTGCAATATAATTAAGTCACACCAACATTTATTAGAATATTTGGTGTGAAAATAAGGATTTCAGTTGTGAAAGTGTAGTTCTTAATGAGCTTATGTAAATTAAATACGTGAAATTCATAATATTTTGTTTGCTGCTAGAGTTCAAGCTTCCTGACAGAATTTCAAGTACTTCTTTAAATCAATTCTCATGCAATAATTCATTCTGCCATCCATTAAGCAATAATTTACATGTTAATTATCCATCTTCTCAACAAATGATGAAGAATTGATTTTTAAGTGAGTACTCTTTTTATCTGAAAAAGTTGAAACCTATTACCTATGGAGAGACTGCAGATGGCAGAATATTATAATGAGTTATAATCTATTCATATTTTATCAAGCCACAGTGATGAATAATCCTTTCAAAGTCTATCGGTGACTTCGTTTGGAGCAAATGTAACACTAACACTGTGTAACCACTATTATCTCCATGATAAAAGTTCCGTAATGCTAAATACAAATGAATACATCATGATATTTAATATCTGGAACCATTTTTATTGATGATTTGTCTCCTACATTTCATGTGACAAATCGTCAGCTCATTCAGATGTGGATGAATTTATTGTTTTTATAGACAGATAGTTGCCCAAGTACCCAGCATTAGACCTGCAAAAGGAAATAGATTGATCTTTTTCTTCCTTACAGAAGACTGGAATGTGTTAGCACATGTGACTGTTGGAGTTAAGACTGGAGAAATGTTTCGAAAGGAAACCGTAGACTTATTTCAAGAGAAACAAAATAAAAGATTACAGGGAAGGAAAAGAGGATTGAGGTGTACAGTAGTTCTACAACAACAAACAACAAAATGACATTTATAGAGTACCTTTCACATAGGGAGGATGTCCCAAGGTGCTGATTAGATTAACTTCTAATTAGAGGAGCTCACACCAGTAGAGCATTAAGCTCAATAGTCTACATAACCTCTCTTTACTATAATGTGTCTATCTGTTGAAGTTATAGACATTTCTTGTGGATATCCTGGCTGTTCTCATTTGATGCACTTGGCCACTCTTAACAACATTCAAGAGCTATACCATATGTAAATTATATTGTCCAACTGCGTCATTGACAGTTTGGTACTTATGGCTCTGACAACCCCAGTGGGAAGCTGCCTAGTCAGGTTTATCAGTCAGCGTGAGAATGGAACTGATACAGCATTTGAAGGGGTTGCTCTGCAAGTTCAAAGGCAAAGAGTCATCTATCACCCTGTGGTTCTCTCCAAGGTGATGTGTTGTTAAACAAACTAATATGTCTGCTCTAGTATCAAGATTTTCACAAGATCTGTTCACTATTATAAGCGGGTAATAATCCCTTAAAAAATGCGGTCAGTCACTCAAACAACTGCTTGTAGGACACTGATGTGCGCAATGGGCTACTGTGTCTCGGCCCCTAAAATCACAATCAATTAACTTTACAGTATATTCTTTGAGATGCTTTGAGATGACTGAAGATGTGATGTGGCGATATAACAAGTGCAAGGACTATTGTTATAACTAGCAGCTTGAATTCTAGTTCGATCTACTCACATTGAGTGAGAAGAAGCATTTAACCATTTGCGGGCATGAGATTTCAGCAGTCTGGTACCCAAATGTATTTGTTCTCTGTCTTAGTCCAGTGTTTCCACCCCAACAGCACACTAATTCCAAACGCAATATTTGTTCCTGCTTATTGGATTCATAGAACAGCAGACTACCCAGCCCCCTGAAAGAGATTTTTTTAAATGTCACGATCAGTCAGTTCAGTTGCATCAGTATAGGATTCCAGGATGCTACTCATTGTGAAGGGAGCTGTATAAGTGCAACTGTTGTGGTTCTACAGGACATCAACTCAGCATTACAGAATTTTGCTTGTGAATTCTGCCTGTGTGGACGAAGAGATGAAAACGGAGATTGACTCGACCAATACTTCTGAGGCAATAGTCGCCAAGGGAGCTAAACAGAATGCTGAAAGACTTTGTGATGTAGGTCAGACATTAGAGATGTCAGAACCGCAGGCATCAAGCATGTAGAATAAACACAAGATTATAACAGTGACAGCGCGACAGTAAAACAGCATATGCCATGACAAGCCCAGTGCCAGCAAATGGGACAAAGCAGCATATTTGATCTAATAAATGTTAGTTGTGGCGGTTGTTATCTGCAAAAAGTGGGGAAATATTCTCTGCTGTCAGAGGTAAGCTATGCAGTCAGGAGCTCACAGAACCACTCTGCAAGGATTGTTTTGCAGATGGATAGCCCGACGAGTCTCCAAGGAATGTTACAAAGAGAAGCAGAGTGAATAATGTGTCATCAGAGAACAGCACTGATCAGTCAACTCATACACTTAATGTCTTGCTGTAATGGAATAAGATTAGATTTGTTGAATTGCCTTTCCTCGGCCCCGACGTGCAGATTTTAATTCATCTAAAACAGATGATGTGCTTTTCATCATGTAAACTGTCCTAAACAAATGCATGATAGTCCTTCTAACCCACAATAAAATTAAAACAATACAAACCACAGCAAAGGCAGACAGTAAGAACTCTCCTTGTGGATCATATATAACAACAACAACAACAACAATTTACATTTATATA
Organism: Hydrolagus colliei; assembly: GCA_035084275.1. Classification (NCBI taxonomy): domain Eukaryota; kingdom Metazoa; phylum Chordata; class Chondrichthyes; order Chimaeriformes; family Chimaeridae; genus Hydrolagus; species Hydrolagus colliei. The sequence goes on from CM068754.1 coordinate 14,418,823, forward strand.
GCGCCTTTCACGTCGGGAGGACGTCCCAAGGCGCTAAACAAGAGGCGTGTGACCCGAGCTGGGAGGGGAGTGTTTGGGAAGGGGTGAAACACGAAGGGGAGGTAAAAGAGTTCGGGGTGGAACTCTTTTACTCTTTTTTCAGTCCAAGTCTTTCTGACGTTTTCTGATCTCAATTGAAATGTCTGCAAGGCCTCGGTGTCCCCTAGGCCAAGGAGGGCAAACATCACAGAGAGTTTCCAATCCTGTTTCCTATTCAATGGCCCTTCCTAGAATCTGCATGTGTGTAGACATCAAGTGAGCAGACAATCATTCTCTGCCACAATGCTCCATTTCAAGGCTGTCACACAATGCCCAAGCTGCCAGAGGGTGTATTCTGTATTAAGATTGACATTTATAAAATACTGCAAATTAGACCCACCACATCTAGTTACAGACAGACAAGCTGCAAATATTTTCCCTACATGCTAGCCTGATTACATACGTCAATCACTGCAGGCAGTTTTGGCATCTAAAGGGACTGTAGGAAAAATATTTGGACATTTTCCATCTCGGGACCGTCTTGCTATTTCCTCCTGTGCAGCAAGGATTGTGAAGTCTGCATTGACAAACTTAGTCCTCAGTAAGCAAAAATGTTCAGAATCCACAGCAGCTCAACAAGCATCAGGAAAAGTGTGTGTGTGGGGGAGAAAGGGGGTGGGTGGGGGGAGTAGATTCATTGTTCAAGCATTGTCCACAAGTCCTTGGCTTTGTTTGAGTTTTCCGCCGCTCAGCAGTTTCTTTCTACTTCTGCAGTTGCACTATAATTGGACAAAATGTGGCTTCTTATTTGCCATACGCCAAGACGTGAAACAAAGAAACAATGACTTGCGTTTCAACAATAACAAATTTAAACAGTGTGCTCATTACCTTGGGTTGTAGACAAAGGGATGAGGGATGATTATGGTGGCTGAAGCCAAATGGAAAATTGGAACTCTTTATGAAAATAGTGGGAAACATTGCCAAACGTTGGAAGCAGGAACTCAAATTTATCTGGAACTGCAAAGTAAAGCTTCACTGTACAACAGCAACAACACAATTACATTTATATAGCACCTTTCACGTCAGGCGCTGAAACATGACAACCAACATAGTCAGGTTAGCAAGGGGAAAACAGGTAGAGAAAATATTTTTAAGAGATGGTATTTAAAGACTAGAAATAGCTACCAAGAAAGGTGTCTAGGATGGTGTAATATTTAAGCAATTACTTGATACCGTAATGGGAGAGTATTTTGCTCGGTGGCTATTCTGGAATGGGAAAGAATCAATTGCTAACTTGCAAACAAACACTTCTGACTGAAGTTCGAGTCAAAATCCCTTTACCCCCAAAATCCAATCTCTTGAATTCTGGCAGTTGTTTGCCAGAACAACTTGCCTCAAATAACAAAAACTTTAACCTTTGCAATTACAATGATCACAGTTATATAATACAAAAGTGCTGGAAAATAGAGCCACATGGAAGAAAATCACTGTTATTCGTCTTTGCTAACGAGGGGGAATAGTTTCCTTTAGAAGGAAGTATTTGGAGATGATTTCTTTTGCGAAGCTCATTTGTCACTTGAACAGATGCAGTGATGCAGCAAGCAGGTTCTTTTCTATGTTTTGGTTAGTTCTGCGTTTTGTTTTTAAGGGTTATTATGCAGGGAGAATTAGGACATTTTATCAAATACTATAAATAATTAACTGCTTAAAGCTGCGCAGTGATTCACTCTTTATTTTTGCATGCGATTTGGGTGTTTTTTTCAAACATTTTTAAGATCATTACATTCGCTGGCCCACTATGTGTGTGACTTCATGAAAATAATGTGTGGTAAAGGCAGCTTTTATTTTACATACCGAAATACTTTCATACAGAAAAAATATTAACTTCTTACTGAAGTATAACAAGGTATTGATTCTCAGTAATACTTAATACTCACGTGACGAGGAAAATGAGCAGCACACTCTGTCTCAATTTTTCAGTATGGATTTGCTGACTAAGCTTTCGTATCTCTCATCCCCATATCGATTTTGAGCAGGAAAGCTAAACAGGTGAGCAAAGACCTGTTTATAATTAAAATAAATTATGTAAGTTCAACACAGTTGATTTTTCTGACCATAGGAGGAAGTATAGATAACTTATCCAAAAGGAACTGTAATGTTGGTTTTCCATACCTAGGCTTAATAAGTATTCAATATCCAATTTATACCCTTGATTAAGTCTTTGACACTTGTGATCTGTAAAAAACAAAGAAAGAGCAACTGTAAAATGGTGCTTATTAATTTGCTTTATCAATGTCGTGTTATGGGTAGTTTGGACTGTAACTTAATGGAGCAGTAGTTTAATCAGAGGGTTGAAATTCTGCCAAATACAAGTTTGAAGCTTGAATAGTTTATGCCATCGTCTGAATCCCTTCTGGTGAAATTCAGCAGAAAACAGATAATGGCTGAGAATGTGTTACAAGGCTTTAATATCTTCTTAGGATTCGCATAATCCTTTATTCAAAGGAAGACACATTTCAAACAATAAGGTGGGTCGAGAAGTATAGGATGGATGTTAATGCAGATACATTCAATGTGAACAAACATTTATTGAATAATTGTTATTCAATGGAATTAGAAATCTTTAGTTTAGAATGAGAGGAGCAGCCCAATGGTACATAGAGCTGCAGATGAGATATTTTGAGCGTTCTAGCCAGGGTTTCAGAAGGAGGCTAACTTGTCCTTCAGATTCTCTGGTTTGAAACAGCCAGGGGTTGCTACTCTGGTTCCTCTCCAGGATTCTCTTGTGCATTGGGTGGGGGAAAGATCAGGCTTGTCTGACTCCTTGTGTAGTCACTCACTGTCAATGCTCACATGTAATAATGGTCAATTGGGCAAGGTAGCAAGTGCCTCTGGAAACACATCCCAGACCAGGACCAGAGAGACACACATGTGAGTGGGGAAAAAAAGAGCAAACAAAATTTGCTGCAGTAAATAGTTTGAACAAAAGTGAAGGGGTGACCTTTGTGGAGATAGGGAAGGAAATAGATTTGAGTACAATTATTATTCATTCACTGGTGTCTTTTATTCAGTGAGAAGCTGCTAATCTACACTACACATAAATCCAAGAATTGTGGATAACAAGCAAACATTAGCAATCACTCAAGTGTCCTCAATGAAGGAGCATAGATTAAGTTTTTACTTCTCGGATGTTTGTTTGAATGCACAACACTCCAGCTGTTTTGAAATGGTTGGGCGGGGGTGGGGGTGGTAATAGTCTGAACACAAATTGATATGTTGTGCCTCTATGATTTATTGTTGGTGTCCTGACCTTTGTTTATAAACTGGTCTTTGGAGAACTGCTGAGATACCAAAAGCTATGAATCAACAGTTACTTTAAAATACTGCAGGAATAAAACCCTGACATTTGAGATTATATGTCACAGTGGCAAATATCCACATCTGTATTGTGAACAGAGCACTGCATGCAATCATTTTTTTGTATCATATTGGCAATGTTTCATATTGCAACAACAACAACAAAATTACACTTCTAGAGCGCCTTTCACGTCGGGAGGACGTCTTGTCCAACCAGAAAGACGGCCAGAGCAATTTCCTGGTAGCGGCATATTGCGGTGTGGCCCCGAACAAAATACTGTATAGAGTTGGCATTTCATTGGTACTGGGTTACCATTCGTTAATAAGCAAGGTAGGCCGCCTGGTGGCTTTTGAAGTGATTCTTAGTTACTTTTCAGAGTGTGATCACTCTTTGCTTAATCTGAGCTGCGTGCGTGTGTGCGTGCGTATGTGTTGGGGGTGGGGGCGGAAAGGGTTTAGAATAAACGCAGGATACATCTGAACACGATGAGGTTACTATACATAGATATAAGGAGTGGAAAAATAACACGGATAAATCATCGCAATATGGAACAGCTTCACTAATGATTATCATTCCTCTTAGAGACAGCAAGTGCAGCCCATACTCTTCAATCTCTATAGGACGGTCCTGACCTCACTAAATCGCAGTGTGATCCTTACCCACAGAAGGGAGGAAATGTGACACACCTTCACTCACTTCACAACGCAGGGTTGCAGAGCTTCATTGGCAATGCTTGGAGAACATTCGTTTATTTTAGGAAGGGGTGGATTTATAGCTTGGAAACTTGCAATAAAAACAAACTGCGAGCGAGAGATCACATTCACTCTGCTATAATTCACTCATAATTACACGAACTGTACTGACTTCTCAAAGTTAGGGTGGCATTTATTAAATGGTTGGCTGAGCGGGCCAAGTTTTAGAATGCCTACCTCACGATTTGAAAAATACACAGTCAATCCATGCACTTTACTGCAAATCAGCTGTCGGCACACCTGCTGGCGAGAATTGGGCATTTAAGTGAAAGATTCTACCTTGAAATAATGGAGGTTAGAGAAAATAGCCGGTGACCACCTCATGATTACGGAGCAAAATTGAGGTCAGTCATGGAGGTACTTACTATTTTAACTCTCTCACCTTTGTAGCAAGAGGAAGATATGTGATTGAGGTGAAAGGCCTGCTTACAATGGAATCATTTCTTTTTCTAAAACCGATTATTTATATGGTGCCATTTCTTGTACAAAGCAATGTTGAATACAACACTAATATATCTGCTTCTTTACAGAGTAAAACTAAACATGTAATCCACAATGGTCACATCAATCCATGACTGTTTGTGTGGACACGGCTGTGCGCAATTGGCTGGCACATTTCGCCCACAAAATACAAAGTCAATTTACAGTATATTCTGTGAAGCACTTTGATACATCTCAAAGGCATCAAACGGTGCTATATCAAATGCAAGGATTATTACTATTATTATGTTCCAAGCAACATACTTTACAACCAACATTAATTTTATTCTGTCCATTCATGTGTGCTAGTCTTTTAACTTACTACTACATACTCTTGCGAATGCTGTTTCAATATCTTGACTGGTTGCAACATTCAATGTTTTACAATCCAATTAACCTACCATGAACTCGGCATGTACTGACTAACGCTTCATAATGTGGCTTTGATGCCTCTAAGTACAGCAATAAAGATCATCAGTACTGTTACTGAAGCAATCCGATAGGAGTACATTCAGAGTATTTATGCCTCGTGTCATGTCTGCATGAACATGTAATGCTTAGAGATAAAAGCAAGATGACAATGAGCTATTGATGGCCATTTTACTGACCGTGGATATTTATCCCGTGGAATGCAATAGAGACAGGTTAATCAATGTGAAAACTTAAATTGAGAACTAGTTAATGTAACAGTTCAAAAATAAGCAGTGGTTAATTAACCGTTTAGGTGAAGAACATTTAGTTTTCAATGGGTTACCGTTAAGAGTGGTTAAGGCACTTGAGAAGACACAAACAGCTTGGTGTCATAAGGGAGGTAGTGATCAAATGGGTCATCCAAACCTCTATTGTGAATACATGTCAGATACACATGTCTGAATTGACTTTAAATGTAAACAATTCAGCTTGTATATATTTATTATACACAAGTGTTTATTTTGGAACATATGTTATCTAGCAAGTGTACAACTGCCGGAGATTGTTTGCCACTTTTCATTGCATAAACTTTAAAAACGGAAGCCGTTAATCCATTTTGATCCAGTGTTCCAATGTGAAAGTGATGGTGTGGCAGATACGTACTGCAATAAACACACCAGAGAGCCCACTGTCCTTTATTGTATCGGACACGATGGTCTCCAGATAAGTGATTTATTCCGGTACACTAATGAGGCAGATAATTAATAGCACTGACATCCTGTACGCTCAGAACAAGCCTTTTGTCTTGGCATAGACTATTTCGGTCCATTTTTTCCATCAACGTTTAGTCCAAATCATCATCAGACACAGCAAACAACTGGGATGATTATACAGTGTGTGTTTTTTTAAAGTCAAAGAAATACATTAAAAAAAGGGTTAATTTGGTGATTAACATGACCAGTTTGTATTAACACTATGGATGTAAAATAATAATATTTTTTATGCATATATGGATAGTGTGCTCATAAATATCACAACATAAATGTAAAACTTTAGTCTATATTGACACTTTTATATAAAGAAACATGCAGTTAAAATGTCATGTTCAGTTTTCTCCTATGTTCTGAAAATTGGCATTGTTTTTGGGCAAAGAAATCCCATTAAAGTCACTTGAACAAGATGCATACACGTAAGCTTTGTTATATCTGTTTGCTGACACTTCTTATTATAAAAGAACCATGCTTGAGACAGATGATTGCTGCCTGGCCACGGACATTTTAATATTAGACTGATTGCTGTTTTGACAGATTCATTAGTTGACTGGCTTTTCCATTGTGTCTGAAAAGTGTGCAGGTGATCCCTGTTAAAAGGAGCTTGCATAAAAACTTTCGCATTTGCACAGCAAATCTCATATTTTCAATAAGTCTAAAGACACAGTCCGATCGGCAACTATTTATTCATCGAAGCAGCCCTCATATTCAACTCGAATATTTCAGGTAGAACTTTAAGAGGAAATGTGTTGACATTGTGAAGGTGAAAATGTTACTTTATAAATGTCTTTTTAGGGTAGATATAAAGTCATCTTTATTACATATATTTGAACATATTCCAGTCCTTGGGTGCAATCTACCAGAGGAGTCATATAATCAAGGTTGTTTTCCAGCCCATTCAAACCCAATGAGCATTAGCCACCTTCATTCAGGGTTACATTTAATGGGTGGTTAAGGCACAAGACAAGGATTAATATTTATACTTTTATATTGTATTTTACAGTAGGAGCAATCTGATTATTGACCTGCTGGAGAACATGCTTAATTTTTCTTTCCTTCCTTACCTGCTACACCCTGTGGTTCTGTTTTAAATCAGGCACAGGTCTATTAACAAAACATTTACTTTGACCTTTCTATAATCCTTTTTTTGTTTCCTTCTCATCTTGTGGTGTATTTGAATCTGTCAGTCAATCGTTTGTAATGGCTGTGTCAGCACATTGCATCCCAGGTGAAAAGGCACATCTAAGTGGATTTGCACTTCCATTCAGATTGACGTTGGTTACAAATTTGCTTCTCTGGTGTAAAGGCTAAAATAGTTTGTTTCATGCGCAAGGTCAGCAGGCCCTCTCTTCCTATCTGCTCTGTATGTTAAAGAGATACATGACAAGTCACTGAGTCAACTGAAACGGCATAACTGAATTACCCTTTAGTCAATGACGGGTAAATTGGTGCCACATTTTTTCCATTTTAACTTTATCTGCGATCTGTTACAAACAGATTTGTTTCTTGTTGGGGTGATATAAAATCAACATTTCATAAAGTTTTGTATAAATCTTTGCATTCATGTGGGTTAATGGTATTTTAGTAGGGTAGTACCCATGCTGTTAAAATACATAATCCCACATAAATCTCTAAAGGCATATGTGCAGGGCAGACTAATGGAGCCTGACTGAAGGAAAGAATGTGTTCATTTAAAAGCGCTGAAAGGTTCTGAGCTACTGTAGGAGTTTGAACTCTTGTGGGGTTTCTAAATTTAATGCGCCCAGGTTGTTGAACAAGATGGTTTTAAATCAGAATTTACATCTAAAGAAATACTTGGACTCTACGGCAGTCGACACGTTTCCCTTTGACATTGATTTTTCAGCTGTTCCATTGTAAATCGTAAGATTTTTTTTGACGCCTTTCATTGCAAGAGGGAGTGTAAGAGTAACGGCCTTGAGGGATATGTTACTCTTGGGAGCCAAACGCTATCAACATAAAATATTCCACAGTTATTTCCCAAGAAGCGATGTATCCACTGAGGCAGGTCAAAAAGCACCTTCAGGAAAAACAAACAGGGGGCTGTGGGGTGGGGGAGTGGGGGTTGTAGGTGTGTTGGTTGTGTTACATTCTTTGATTGGCTGCCATTCACTAGGAAACAGTACCTTTCCCACTTCTGGATGCCGATGAAACATAGGTTTCATATCTGATGGATTTGATGGTTAATTTCAGTGTGTGTGTTGGGGGCCGCGCGGGGGGGAGGAGGAGGGCATTCACATTATGCCTCTGAAGAGTATTGGAGGACTAATTATTATATAATAATTATAATAATCTTTGCATTTGATATAGCACCATATCAGGCTTTTGTGGCGTTTCAAAGCGCTTCACAGAATATATATATATATATATTGTATATATATATATATATATATATATATATGTAGAGAGAGAGAGAGAGAAAGTGTGTAATTCACCCATAGTCCTCCAAATTGGTTCTCAAAAAATAATTTTGGTTTCAAATTTAAGAAGAAGAAATTGTGTCATTGTGATGAGGAATGTAGGTTACTTGCTGGGACTCAATAATATTTGATGATATTGCAACCCGATTCACGCTTTTACTGATGTAATTTGTTTGGTAGTGCTTTGGATTCAATCTGGAAATATCAAATATTTTAACCTGTTATTATCCTCTGCTCCCACACTCACAAAAGAACCAGCTGAATCTGTGCACTGATTTCACAAGGAGCTGTTTTGAAATTGCACAAACTCATTGTCTTTTGTTCAGATTCCTTCCAACAGCATCTCCTAATTCAGTCCAGGATGAATTTGAACCAGATTTTCCCAGTGTTGAAACAATGTGCTCATCCAATTTTTAAACTGAGGGCCTCTACTTGCTGCTCAGTGTGATGACGATTAAATGAGTATTAAGGTGTGACGGGTAGGTGGGTGGATATTGAACTTACTTGTGTTGTAATTCAGCGAAAAGGCAGAGAAAACAGAGCTCTGATACATGAGGCAGAGTATCATTAAGCACACTTAATGCCAGGAATAGCTGGAGCTGTTTAAAGGTTTAAAATATGGGCACATCTTCAGTGAGGCAATCATCCAAGCAGACCCAAAGCAGTAGAGTATATAATTACATGGTGATGAGCAAGGTGTTGCAGTGTAATAGCAGTTTTGCTATCATCCACATCTCCAGTTCCCAAACCAATGCAAAAGTCCTATGTTCCTTCCGACAGCTGATTGCCCAGAGATCTGCCACACACTGTCAGCAGCTTGTATCCTTAAACTTAACCCTGTAAGAATGAGCAGCTGTCAGTTCACCTCCACACAGTGAGTGCCCTGGGGTTCTTTGGCGGTTGGGTTTAGAAATCCTACCTATCTTATCAAACTCTCAAGCAATTTCGGAAGAATGCAGAGAAGCGTTAAGATCATTTAAATGTGGCAAATGTTTTGTTTGCTCAAGATCATGTTGTGATCGTATGGCGAAACCTGCACACCTTTTCTCCATCAGCAGTGCATCCAACCTTGGAGTTAACTGTGCAGCAAATAAATCTGTTTCAGGATGGGTAGACTTCGTCCCATTTCCATCAGGGGTGGACTGATGTGTCGCTGCAGAATCAATAGCATTGCATTTTGAAACAGAAATCGCTGGGAACATTTAGCAGGTCAGGCAGCATCTATGGAGAAAGGAAAAGTGAGTCAACGTTTCGGGTCCACGACCCTTCGGCAGAACTTTATTAATTGTATTTTGCATGTTCTAACCTGCGACTACAGTGGTTAGAAGTATTTCTTTGTGGGTGTTACTTCGTTGAGGGAGTGTCATAGGTAAGCTATTTTGTACACACAGGAAAGGCTGCAAACTCCAAATTTATTTGCAAAAGGTGAATATATATACAGTAATAGTAAAATAATAATCCTTGAATTTGATATAGTACTTTCCACGTCTTCTAGATGTCTCAAAATGCTTCACAGAATATACTGTAAAGAGAATTGACTGTAGACATGTGGGCGAAACGCGGCAGCCAATTGCGCACAGCAGTGTCCCACAAACAGTCGTCGATTGGTGTTTAGATTTGGTGACATAGCAGTGAGGTAAAACCAAAAGTATTTTCGTGTAGAATAAATGAAATTATCCCATGTGGTTTGTGAGAACACCCAAGTCTTAAGACCTGAAGAGTTTGTATTGGGACACACCACAAACAAACCAGAGCTTTCCTACAGTTTAAGGGATAGTTCAAGAATCCTGGTTCAGTAAGTATTGGTTAGTCTTCATTTGAGTGAGGACAGGATTCAAGGTCATTCTCTGGGAGAGGATTCCACGGGGAAATGACTAGCAACGTATTATTACTTCTGCTGTTCTTTATGGACTCTTTTTCATTGCTAAAGAACTGTGAGAAACCACAGAAGCATTGACTCTGGACATATTGACAGTAACTGTTAAATCTCCAAGCTTTATTAAAAAATCTCAATCTCGAACCAGCTTCTCTAGCCACGACCACTACGTCTTCCCCTGTATAGTGCAGATGGATCACCAGGGGTTGAATCCTGATTGAACTGAACAAGGCTCAATACATTCATAGTGGACAGGTGGAGAGGTGAGGGCGACTTCACGGCAAAGCTATCTTGATGGTTTTATTGACTTGCGTTTGCCAGGGCAGAAGATGAACGATTTGCTAAACAATATCCAACATTGTCTACATCTTCCTGAATGATTCCAAGAAATTGTTCAGTTTGTTACAGATGGTGTTTTTAACAAAGGAATGGCATCAATTTTGCTTCTTTCACCACAACACTATGATGTATCATTTAAGACCAACTGGTAAATTTGAGGGATCCCAATGATATTGTTCCGATAATATGGTAACTTGCCGTTAATCATGATCTTGGGCTCATTTCAGCACTGAAGAATTTTCAGAATCATTAAGGAAATTAAGCAAAAGTGGGTTGACCAGAAACAGCCCACAAACAACAAAGGAGGCATGAGGTTCACTCAGATTGTTTAATGCAGCTGTTTAAATTGCATGACCTCTTATATATTTGCATGTTTGAGAGACTCTGTGGCTTTAGCAGTAACTATTCCTGGAGTGAATTTACATTTGGCAATGGCGAGCACCCCGTAATAATGAGACTCTCTGTTCTCATTATGCAGAGCTGATCTTAGTTTTGCAATAAATTGACTCTGGTACAAAAACACTCAACTGTTAAGAGGACTGACGGGCAACGAGTTACTGGAGAAAGCACTTTGGGAAAAGCTGCCAGTGATAAAGTTGTGTATCAGGACAGTTGTGGATAGACCAATTCTTTCAGGGCAAGGAAAGCTATGTCTAGCATCATGCTGTAAAAGGAAGAAATTATGAATTCAGCGGTCTGTGTCTCAGCATAACCGCCACTGAAGACCAAAGTGCGGGCAGCACGGGTTGCAAATCCAATCCGTAGCAGTGTGTCCCTTGCCTTTGTGCGCCACAAAATATTTGTAAATAAATTGTCCGCAGGTTGGAGACTGCGGATCAAAATCAAGATAAAAAGATCACAGCAATAAATCACTGCAGCAGCTTTTCACAATTGGCATTTTCTGTGAAAATGCTATGAATGATGAATGGATTAGATTTTAGCCTTTTATTCGACTCGCATTTTCCAAGTTCCACCTTTCGTGTCAGTAGGACTCTTGCTTGCATTTTCCTTTCACTCCACAGGAACTCCACCTTCACTGCTGTGCATGTGGATATGTGAAGGACAGCCGCTGACTGCAAACAGTTGTTTCTTTAGTTTTAGGGGAGATTAGAAAATACTGTACTTGTATTAATAAAAAAATTATAATTATTTTAGTATTTTTTCTGCTTAATTAAATTTGCTCATTAGATATTGGCTATTCTTCCATCTGTTTAAATTAGAAATAAAAGATTTGTCTGGCTCCAGCCTTCTGTTCGTCCCTTACCCCACTCTGTTCCCCCTCGATGCCTTGGGACGTCCTCCTGACGTGAACGGCGCTCTACAACTGTAATTGTGTTATTGTTGTTCCATCACTAGTGGTCGTGCTTTCAGCCACTATGCCCCAAAGCTCTGGAACTCTCTCCTTCGGTCCCTCCGCCTTGACCTCTCCCACTCCACATTTAATTCCCTTCTAATGACCTTCATTTTCGATCGTGCTTACAGTCACCTCTGCCCTCCCTCTCCCCCTGGCTCGGGGTCAGAGTCAGCTACTGTGAAGCGCTCAGGGACACTGTCCTGCCTAAAGAGCACTATATAACTACAAGTTGTTGTTGATGTATATTTATTCTTCAAGAGTACATTTTGCCACCCGTGAAATTTGGATACTCTGTGTGATCATTCCTCATTGACGTGATAAAGTGTCAGGGAAAGTAACCTCAGTATCCCACAAGTTGTATTTATTCCCAATACTGTTCAAATTCCTTGAAATACTATATAACAAAATCAGTAACTCTGGTTTACGCATGTTCAACTGGGTAAATAATCAGCTCCTCGGCAAATAAAATATCTTATGAAAGAAATTGCAGTATCGATGTTTTCAGTTCTGTTTGTAGTATTCATCCGTTTCCTCAAATATCTTATGATTATGTTTTCCATTTGTCATATTGCTGTTCAATAATGTATAGCATTTCTACTTACCTGCAGAATTTTGTGCCTGTTTCATATTAATAAATAACCTACAGTATCTCTGGGGACATCTGAGGAATTTACAAAAAACAAGCTTTTTTTTAAAAAAAATGCATGATTAAAATATCTTTGTATCATTGCCCTATTAAATTTAAAACTTTGTACTTTAAGAAAATGAATCGATCATGATTTTAATTTTTTTTTTAATCTTATGGATCCTATGTTATGGAAATAGCCTCATGTTTCAATTGCTGAATTACTAGTAATTGCGATCACACTATAGTAGAATTACATTATTTTATACTTGACCGTACTGTAAATTTACTCAAGGAGTTTCACAGATGATGATGAGGCAAGTGGGGTCTCATTATTGTCCTGCTCCAGGGAGGGAAATTACTGCATCTTATTATCATCTGAGATTTGTTTAACATCCAACCATATTACACCAAATGTTCACAATAGCAGCAGAAGTGAGTAAGATGTTCAAGAATGCAAGTTTTATTTCACATTTTCAACCCAGGGTTTCAACCCAGTGAAGTCTGGCATGGACTGGGGTAATTGGGAAGCAAAGTTTGGTTCGGGTGAGAATGTGGGCTGTGATATTTTGAATGAGCTGGATATTGTGAATGGTGACGGAGGGGAAAGTACCTCAACTAATCCTTTCAATTCCGATTTCTTGCTCTAATTTCTTTGGTTGCTTTCTGAACTCAAACGTGCTTCTCCTAATCCTTAAAGTTGATATCGACTCTTTCACATCAAAAGGTCTTGCTTCTCACAGGACTTCACAGAATTCACTGTAAAGTTTGGTGATTGCGTATTTTTTTAGGTGAACTACAACTATTAATGCAGCTTAAAACATTTCTTGATCCTTTCATATAATGGACTTAGGTATAAATTAATACTGTTTAAAGGATATATTCCGCTGTTGGAGCACATTCTCAGGCAATTGACCCTGAATATGTTCAAATTAATATTGATTGTTGTTGGTTGATGAGAATTAAATTGCCAATGCAATAGTTTTACTGCCACCACAGAATCTCAATTAATGGGGCTTAAAGTTGTTTTGGAATGAAGACAGGATTTTTTATTCATCCAGTATGACTCAAGTGGGTAGTAGTTAAGTAGTACTGTGGTAAGGGAGTGCCTCTTTCACTCTTAACTGTGTTGTGTCATTTAATTTTAATGTTCTATGGCTAAAATTTTAAAATTCCCTTTGTGCAAACATTGAAACCTCAGCACATATTGGAAAGAGTGAGAAAAATAATAGTGCTTAAGTCTTGAATATTGAATATTTCAGTGTTAGAATGGAGCTCAGAGTACATTAGTGATATGCTCATTCATGATAATACCAATAAATGTTTCAATTTAATTAGCATTTCTATAAATTGCAAAATGCGTGCCTAACATCATCAATATTTTCACAAATGATTAATAAAAGAGTACTGCCGAGAGACTCCGTGAAATGTGGTGTCTATTTTTCTGCAAACATTCTTATCGGGTAATAAATAAACATGAAGGATCTATGCTTCGAACGGGTTTTGAAGTACAATGCTCTGATCGGGAATTGTGTACACTGTCGGGGAAATGATCGGCAAGTGGTATGTTTGTTTAGAATTTAATGCATGAACAAAATGATGTTTAGACACAGTTGCACATTCTGCTCCCGAGTTCCCCATTTTCAGGTTGTGCCTGAAGACCTTCCTCTTCCTCCTTGTGTATGGTCACCTCTCCCACTCCCCCCGGCTCAGTGTTGTGCTCCACTACTGTCAAGCGCTCTGACACGTTACCATGTGTAAGGGGCTATATTAAATGCAAGTAGTCGTACATTTGTCATTTTCAGTCATTGATTTCAGAACATTTTTTTGTTAAATATACAGCACATGTAATAATCTGTCCCAAAAAGAACACCATAATAAAATTGGTCTTTCAATCCACGATTGTTTGTTGGATGCTGCTGTGCGCAATTGGCTGTTGCGTTTCGCCCACAAATATACAGTCAATTCGCTTTACAGTATATTCTGTGAAGCGCTTTGAGACGTTGATAAGATGTGAAAAGTGCTATATCAAATGCAAGGATTATTATTTGTATTATTATTATTATATGTTTTTTTTAAATGTAAGATTTCCAAATATCGGGGAGATTTTTCAAATGGATTTTTCAAATTCCTGCACCTTAAATTTTTCCGATGAGAATCAAATTCAACTAATGTTCTTGGACTGTAAATATTACAGAACCGTATTTCCATAGTTGCCAGTTTTAAAAGCTAATTGATTCTGCCCATCCCAGCTTCTTTGCTATCGCATCAACTTTCGATGCTGAAAATGTTAATAAACAAGTTGGAAAATTGAATCTCGGTATGCAAATTGAAGCAAGCCCAGAGTCGGGGAACAATCATGAGTAAATATACTTTTGGTAGAGAGTCAGAAATTGCTTTATGGTTAGGACTCACAATTTAAAGAACCTTTTGACATTCAAAACCCTAGGTAACGTACAGTTTGGCACACACGGTGCTGAGTTACACTGCTCAATTCAGATTGTTCTCTCCTCCAGAAAAGTACTGCCTTATGTCTGTGTAGATAAATATATTTACAGAGCTCTAGCCACCAATGTCTAAATGCTTGTGAGCTTGTGGAGTCCTGTAGCTCAGTGTTTAGAACACTTGCCTTACAAGCGGGAGACGTGTGTTTCGAATCCAGGCAGGTCAAGGCAGGTCACAGAATATACTGTAAAGTGAATTGACTGTATATTTGTGGGCGAAACGCGGCAGCCAATTGCGCGCAACAGTGCCCCACGAATAGTCATGGATTGAAATGATCAATTCTATTATTTTTTTGGAGGGATTATTATTTGGCATGTGGAATAAGGAAACTTGCCCAAAATTCGAACACAAATCTCACGCTTGTATGGCGAGTGCTCTAACCACTGAGCTACAGGAGCTCCATAGCTCCAGGATTATTATTATTATTAAAGGCTTTCTCATCACATACTGACTGCTAAGTACAAACTCCAGTTGTATTAAAGCTTCTGCATCAGTATGATGTAAAACACAGCATAGAATTAGACCAGCATGAATACACTGCACCAGCACACTTGTGTTTACCTGTTGTAGGATTAAGAGAGTGTTTATAATAATAATAGAAGTATTTAAAAACATTTGACTATATAATGTTGACTTACCATCATAATTTTCACACTTTAATCTCCACTGAATTGCATTCTTGGGTTCGAAATTTAACCCAGTTTCCAGCAAATGGCTAAAAGACTGCAATTTACGTTGATTAGATTAATGCAGCAAAATCTGTCCTAAAATGGGAAAATAATGTGATTTATTCTTGATGGCAATTGCACACAATTGGACTTTTTAACTTGGAGGCACATACACATAGTGATTTCAATAGCTGAAGTAGACCTTCTCAAAGGCTCTTAACATCCAAGCTTCCAAATCTGCTCAAGTATAGTGAGGAGATTTTTTTTTCTCAACCGTATATGTGCCGCTGAAGATGTATGCAGGAATTGGGTTACGAAGCCCTTCTTAGATGTTTAGTATTATGGATACCCAGTTGTTGTCTTTAAATCCTATTGATTCCCATTAATTTTATTGATTTCTCTTCATCCACCCCACCCCCAAAAAAATCTCATTCTGTTTTATCAAGCTGCTACAATGGAGGTACCTTTTCGATTACAAAGAGTATATATCTTATCAGTAAATGCAGGAGGAGTTTGTGATCACATTGATTAGAACACTATTTATATTACAAATCCAAATTGCAGTAAACCAAATAAAAATCTGAATAATTTGCTCATAATATTTTCTCTAGAGACCAAAATGTTTCTTTACTTCAGTGGGCAGGACATAGAAACAATCTGTCTTCCATACTCCTCTCTGAAATGACCGGACATGATATGATGATACTCTTGATATATGAACTATAGGTATGGAGCTCGTCTGAACCTACATAGTAGAAAAATATAGGAACGTATGGCCACCAGGGATACGAATAGCTGGAGAATAGAATAAATTGCCACCTATTACAGTGGAGACTACTATGAAACAAGTTCTATTTCCCCCTTTACTCAGAAAGGAACAGAATATGCACTGTGCCCAATCCATCAACTGACACCCCAGTTCAATGGGCCCTGGCCTCCTACTCGTCCTTCACACCCTCCGCCCACCATCGGAGGTCGCGCTTTCAGCCACTACGCCCCCAAACTCTGGAACACTCTCCCTCAATCCCTCTGCCTTGCCCCCTCTCTTCCCCCTATTTAAGTCTCGCCTGAAAACCTTCCTCTTTGACCATACTAATGGCCACCTCCCCTCAACCCCACTCGCCCATCTCGGGAGTCAGGCTCCGCCACGGTTAAGTGCTGAGACTCTACCCGGCGTTGAGGGTGCTATATAAGTGCAAGTTGTTGTTGGATATAGCAGAGTGTAAGTTGAAGATGCACAATGTCGCTAGTTTATTTTAAAATACCTACACGTTATCATTTACACTTTGAGACAGTCCCCACAACCCCCACCCCCCCAGGAATATGACAGAAAACTCCTCTAAAAAAATAAATTGTAAATTGAAGTTATTCAGATGAAGGTTATGATGTAGATATATATCTATGTCTGATGTGGATATCACTGAATAAATAAAATGGCCTGGAGGGATAAATAGCACTGCATTATTCTAATTATTTTACAATTGTCTGTTCGTAATTGAGGTCGGTTCCCTAAAAGGGGAGCCTGGAATAAGGGCTAATTTCCCTGTTTAACTTCAACTTTGCTGCGTCATGCTTCAGACTTTTCAAATTAATTAGGGTGTGGGTATCCTATTTACATCCTTCCTGTACTTAATTATATCACTTTCTCTCTTCATTATAGTGCAATACCTTGATTAACGGTACTCCAGTGAGACAGTCTGCCATTTAATTGGTACAGTAAGTAATGCTGCCCCCCTTTGTAGTTTTTGTTTAAAAAGAAAGCACCTTCATACCGCACATTTGGCAGCAAATTGCCGTGATTTGGGCAGCAGTTTTATACCAAACTCGCAGTCTAAAGTGAGGCTCATATAGCACGTATCACCCAGAGGAGGCAGTTTCAGAGGATTCCGATTTGTATCCCACAGTCTAAAGGAGGCTGATGTAAATTGCAATGGGCTCACTGACCCTGGAGGTTCCTTCCAAGCTTTTTGCAATGTCCTTGGGAGCTTTCAACCGCACTTCTTGTTTTTAACCATATCCAGTTCCTTAATAAAGGAACTTTCTATGTCAGCATTCCACGTGTTTGCCAAGGCACTATGCACTGCCCTAAACACTGAAATTGGGCATTTGGTTTGAAACCAATGAAGCAGTATGAATCCTGTGTTTTGTATGATATTGCTATATTATCGTGAGTACTCTGAACAACTTCAAGGTGACACTTTGTGATCAGCGCAGGCCTCAATCAATGCCTGTCTCAATGAGCAGAAGCAATCACACCAAATACGCGAATGAAAGGAGCCACAGTAATCCAAGGTATTTGTATTTGTGGGATTTAGATTCTCAGATCTTCATTGAAAGGATTAAGGTGCCAATGCTACATCCTGAAGTCTTGATTTTAAAAAAACTTTTAAAACAAAACTATTTTTCTTGTTTAAAATCATGCTTACGTTTCTTTTCAATATAAATGTCAAAGAATCATTCCAGGAGCATTGCTTTGCAGAGCTTCCAATTACAGAGGAGGCAAGTTTGCATTCAGAAGCTGATGCCATTGACTGCGGGAGATAAAGAATTAGCTTACGTATGGAATTCTTTCTCATAAATAGCTATTGAGGTTGAACCTGTTAGTAAAAATTTATTTTTTAAAAGGGGTTGGAATTTGACAAAGACTAATATAGGAATGTATGGAGAGACCAGAGCATGGGATGAATGTAGTCTCCGTGGTCTAAATGGCTCCATTTTGTGCTCTCATTTATTTGTTTCCATTGGTAAGAACAATGGCATTCACATCATAAATTTTGTCTGGCTTAGCCTAACCGAGCAGCAATGAACGTTCAGTTAACAAAAGGAAGATAAGATAAAACTTTGGAAATTAGGTTTGCATTGCTCAGTTTAGGCTCAGTTGGTGAAAATTCTGAATGTAATAATAATAATCCTTGCATTTGATATAGCGCATTTCGTGTCTTCTAGACATCTCAAAGCGCTTCACAGGGTATACTGTAAAGTGAATTGACTATATTTGTGGGTGAAACGTGGCAGCCAATTGTGCACAGTATCTCACACTCTTGCTATGTGCAACTGAAATCTGTTTGTTATCAAAGGCAGAAGACCAACAAGGGAATACTCACTAGCTGAGCTGCCGTGAGGTATATCCTGCAGATGATGTAACAAAACCATGTGAGAAATGAGAAGCTGTCGGCATCCAGCATCATTGTCACCTCTTTATCAATATCAACCCATGCCCAATTTATGCCAAGCTTTCTGGGTCGATTCAACCTTGAAGTGGTGGATTCTCCAGTAAATCAATTTGAGCCATAAAAGTATAAATGTAGATGGTGTGAATCAATTCAATCTCTACTCTGAATTGGTCTCATAAAAGTTCTTGGGAGAGTCTAAAGGGCCAGATCTGTTAAATGTAGCAGCAATTGTCTGGCAAACACTTATTGTTTTACATCTCAACAAATTTCTGAAGAATGCTTAGACAAATTCTGAAATGCACTAAAAGCATTAATGGAGAATGATAGCATGAGTGACAATGAAATTCCTTTTCTGTATTTTTTACTTCCAATATGCATCTGAAAATGGTGATTCTTTTGGGGCTAAATTTGGTTCCATAGACATCAGCAGCCCACTGGTTAGTTGCATGGATATATACTATCCTTCATGTACTATGCTGTAGCATAGTGGTGAGAGCATTTGCCTCGCAAGTGAGAGGACCTGGGTTTGATTCCCGGCAGGGCGAAATGTTAGGCATATGTCCCTGTTTACCTAGCAGTAAGTAGGAACCCCGTAGTTAATCGATTGGCGGATTGCTCTTCCAGGGTTAATAATCCCTTAAAAAAAAAGGACGTTATGAGGCACTATGTCAAGTATAAGCAATATTATTATTATATTCCCTGGATGACAATTCCTGCCCCACTAAACTAGAAATACTAAACTGAGGTAAATCACAGCATTCTGCTGCTGACTTGAAAAAATGTTCTGTGTGGAAGCCATAATTTATTTGAAAAAGCAAAAATGACAATATTTTGGCCAAATAAAGCTATAATGAACATCGATTTCATTTAAAGCCCCATTCTGGTTTGCATTGCCAGCAAAATCTGCCTGCAGTTTATCTAACAGAAACTATGTGTTGCATTATTTTTCCTTCCAAACCGAGAATAATTTTTTAAACTGGGACGGGGAGAGCTCAGAGGCTGATTCTTGAATGTTAAGGAAAAGAGTATAAAAACTTACTAAATTATTCCTACTTAAATGGAGAGGGAGTAATGACTTCTCATTGTCTGCTGCTCACATTAAGAAACATAATTCCCAGTTTCTTAACCAGCTGTAAGAATCACCAGGGATTAATTTTGCAAGCAAACATCGGTGAGTCAAGGGCAACATTGAATTGACAGGAAAAAAATGAGTAGTTCAGGAATAATGGTGCCTACCTATACAAAGTGGATTTTAACCACAGAACAAAAAAAAATGCTGCTGGCAGACTGGGGAGGAGGTGGTTGTATGCCATGTTAGGGTATCTCAGCAGGGAACTTTAGAAAATGTGATCCTGTTTATATTATATATAATGCAAAAGATAACACAGACACCTGATTCTTAACACACTCAGTTCAAACCACAAAAAAATCTGAATGCTTTGGAATTATCAAATGGATAAATCAAAACACTACAATTCAATAAGAAGTTTGGAAAATAAAGCCAATTTTTTTTCATAATACAGTACAGTAATGTGATGGAAAGGCAACATGCAAAGGGTAGGTCATCACTCATAGAACTTCACCTGTGTGCAAGATCAGAACTGACCAGCAAAATTAAGCTGCAAGGTTTGTGGATGGGAATTGACAAACCGAATAGTGTGTACCCAGCTTTGATCCATTCTATCTGTGAAATCCTCTCCACAATTGTCATGGCCTGCGAACTCTAATTACTTATCATTCCCCATGTTCTTATTGCAGCAATTCTGCTACAACTTTATATTCTATCTTCCGGAAATCATTTCCCAAACCACTTTGGGCCTGACCACATCTCCCTGATTTCAAACTCTTGTTGTTTTTCTAAAAAAAACTTAAAAGCTTATCATTTCATCCATTCTTTTACTTACCTCCAAATATTTTTCCTATTAGCTACTCTACATTCCCTTTGGTAAAGCTCTGAGCTATTTTAAGCGAAACGCATTATACAAATCCAAGTCACTCTTGCGGAGTAAAAGCTCCAGGAACTGGAGAAGAGTGTTTGGGGTTTACCAGTTTCAATCTTGGTGTCGAACTGGCCCACTGGTTGGATTCCTTTTAGGAAACTTTGTGCGAGTTAGAATTGTAATGGCTCCAAGGTTGTATTCTGACTAGGAATTGACGAGGAAGCTCACAAACTGAGTTTCAACATCCTGACTACGCAGTAACATATGGGTGGGTAACCATGATGTGATTTCTGCAGCTGAATTAAGATGCAGTGAAGAGAATAAACCTTGAAGGATGAAACCGAAAGGATAACGGTTATAAATCACTGATGTGTTTGCCATGGGGAAGGGGACACGGGAAGGAGAGCTACTGAAGCAATGTGATCACGGTTACACCTCAGAACAGCGTAAATTACCAAGAGAGAGCAGTGTTGTTTGTGGGACGACAATGGAAGTTCTGGAGAAAGCATGTCAAATTAAAGTCAACAGTGAAAAATGCTGTCAAAGGCTGTCGCATTTTTTAAATTAACAGTAAATCTGACCTACTTTAAACTGCTTTTGGCCACCATATTTCACAACACAAAACTGGGTCTTTGAGTAGCAAACAAGACAATAATATAATAATAATAATAATAATAATCCTGGCATTTGATATAGCGCTTTTCACATTTTCTGGATTTCTCAAAGCACTTCATAGAATATACTGTAAAGTGAATTGACTGTATATTTGTGGGTGAAATTCGGCAGTCAATTGCGCACAGCAGTGTCCCACAAACAGCCAAGAATTGAAATGACCAATTTTTTTGGTGGGATTATTGTTAGGCATGTGGAGTAAGGAAGCTCGTCCAAGGTTTCGCCCTCCCTGGAATTGAACCCAGGTCCCTTGCTTGTAAGGCGAGTGCTCTCACCATTGATCTGCAGGACTCTACAATATCTACATGAGAGGCACAATCATTCAGCTACAAACACAGTCACTACAGTAAAACATTCTGAGACATTTCAATGGCATGACAAGGCACTGTAGAGATAAGCCATTAAGTCCCTCGAACCTGTGCCACCAGTCTATTAAATCATGATTGATTTGTACTTCAACTCCATTTACCTGCCTTTTATCTATATCCATTGATACTCTCACCTAACAAATAACCATCGACTTTGGATTTGAAAATTCCAACTGACCAGCATCCAAAACCATTTGGGTGAGAGAATTCCAGATTTCCACAACTCCTTGAGTGCGTAAAAAAAATGCTTCCTGGTGTACTTCTAACTGGACTCACTCTTATTTTAAAATAATACCCCCTGATTCTGGATTCCCTCACCAGGGGAATTAGTGTCTCTGTATCTACCTGTATCTACACTGTGTCACTTTAAATACCTCGATTAGATCTCCCCTCAACCTACTGAACTCTAGGAAATACATGCACACAAATCGTATAAAAGACTGGCTATGCTCAGAATTCAGTGCTTTCATCCCAGTATAATTTTGGTGAAGCTGCAAGGTCAATAAATTCTTCTAAAGGGGCAATGCACCAAAACTGGTCGCCTCACACCAGATGGGAGTCTGACCAAAGCTCTCTCTACCAGTGAAGCATCGCTCCCTCGCTTTTGTATTCCAACCTGCTTGTGATAAAGGTCAGCATTCCATTAGCCTTTTTGATTGCTTTCTGTACGTATGCACTCGCTTTTAGTGATTGAGTGATTTGTGTCCTGGGACACCTTAAATCCATTTGCTCCTCCGCAGTAAATCATCTTTCAAATGTAAATGCAAGGATTACTATTATTGTAGTACAATCCCTTTCCCTTTGGCAAATTTTGAAATTTCGATTCAAAAGCTACAGATATTATACCGGATATGCTCTATTGCATAAGCACATCGTGCATTTTCATTTAACCATTTTCTGATGTTTAAAATGCAGCGCTATTGTCAGCATTAATCTTATCCTGGAAAATTGCTCGTTGATTTCACTCAACCATCCTCTGTTTGAAACTTTTGAACCACTAATTGTTCGGAATCTTCGCAGGAGTCTGGACTTGCATTGCATAATGTGTTGATATGGGTTTCAATTCGATCATTCTAAATTTGCCATAATATTTGTTCTCAATCACATGCCAGACCTTCTATAATTTGCAGCAAATGTTAATAGAATCAAATATATTGACTGCTGCATTAACATCTTCTGCAGCATTTGTGTGAGTGTGTGTGTGTTTTTGTCTTATCTGCTATCTTCTATTGGCTCAATGGAAATCAATAAAGCCAACATTTCATTAGCAAAAACATCAATATGCACATCGTACTAAATTCTGACCCCAGCATTTCCAGAGATTAAAGGTTGAGGTGTTATGGAAATTGCGGTTCTGTGAATCCAATGGTGTAAAGCAGACAGCAAGATGCTCCAGCAGCCAAAAGCTGTATTGAATGTCTCGCCACATGCACACAAATCGTATAAAAGACTGGCTAATGTGACACACGATGGATGAACTAATAATGCCAGTTTTTCATTAAACTGACACTGCTTCAGAACGTCTCCTTTCTAAAGACATAGGTAAGTTATCGCCTTCATAAAAAGTCGAGCCACCAACTAATATAGTATTTCTCATTTGAGCACTTTCAGGCTTTCTGATGCCGAATAAAATGAAGCCTGTAAAATGGTCTGTCACATTTCAGGGTAATCGCTAAAATTTAACAATGTTGGAACTGGCTCCAAACTACAGTAAGCTCAGTCAGTGATGATCAGTGTTGTTCAATACTCACAGCTGCATTTACATACAGTGTGCCGGTGTGAGAAAACATCAATTTCAGGCATTTTACTTACAGAGTTCAGCGTTGCCTCTTTGTTCTTAATTCTTGTATTAGAAGGTGTATGTGTGGGGGAGGCATGGAGAGCTCTTATGCAGTGTTGATGATGGAGTACTGCGTCTTGCACCTGTAGTCCAATACACGCTATAGGCAAATATTTTTGTTTTTAGCACCTTGGGACATCCTCCCGACGTGAAAGGCGCAATCAAATGTAATTTTGTTGTTGTTGAATTGGAAACGTACATATCTACTTTCTTCCATTTGGTCCGCTAAGCATTGTTTGTAGCTAACCCTTTCACAGCAGGCTTCAAGAGGAATAACAATAATAATAATAATAATAATAATAATAATAATCCTTACATTTGATATAGCGCTTTTCATGTTTTCTAGACGTCTTAAAGTGCTTCACAGAATATACAGTAAAGTGAATTCATAGAATCATCGAATTTTATGACACAAAAGGAGGCCATTCGGCCCATCTAGTCTGTGCTGGCTCTTTGAAAAGAGCAACTCAATCCCACTGCCCAGCTCTCTCCCCATAACCTGACAGACCTGTTCTCCCTAAATAAAGATCTAATTCTCTATTGAAAGCTGTTATCGAATCGGCCTCCACCACTTTTTCAGGCAATGTCTTCCAGATTCGAACAACCCGCTGAGTGAAAACATTTCTCCTCATCTCCCCTCTCTTCGTTTTGAAACTATTTTAAATCTGTGACCACGAGTCACAGATTCGCCCACCAAAGAGTCACTAACACAGTTCCCCAGGTCTCTCTATTCCCTCACACCCCTTAAAATTGTACTATCTAACCTATATTATCTCCCTTCATTTCTTCTCCCAAAATGTATCACCTCACACTTCTCTACATTAAACTTCATCTGCCATGTGTCTGCCCACTTTACCATTTTATCTATACCTTCTTGTAGATAGTTACTATCCTCCTCACTATTTACTATTCTCCCTAATTTAGTATCACCTAAAACTTGGAAACTGTGCTCCCTACACCGAAGTCTAGATCATTAATATATATTAAAAACACTCAGAGGGTAGTAAATTTATGGAATTCACTACCCTAGAAGGCTATGGATGCTCAGTTCCTGAACATTTTCAAGGCTGAGAATGATAGATTTTAAAAAAATAGAGGGATTAGGGGATATGGGGATGGGGTAGGTAATTAAAGTTAGGTCCAGAAGATCAGCCATGATCTTATTGAATGGCGGGGCAGGCTCGAACGACTGAACGGCCTACTCCTGCTCCTAATTCTTATGGTCTTATGGTGTTAAAAGAGCAGTGGTCCCAAAACCAATCCCTGGGGGACGCCACTGCACACTTCCCTCCAGTCTGAAAAACAACCGCTCACCACAACTCTCTGCTTTCTGTCTCGCAGCCAGTTGTGGATCTATGCTGCCACTGTCCCTTTAACACCGTGGGCCTCTACTTTCCTATTAAGCCACTCATGCGGCACTTTGTCAAATGCTTTTTGAAAGTCCATGTAAACCACATCAACTACGCGACCCTCGTCCACCCATTTCATTATCTCATTGAAAAATTCTATCAGATTTGTAATGCAAGATTTGCCTTTAACAAATCCATGCTGGCTGTCCTTTATTAGCCTATATCTTTTTAAGTGAAGATGTATCTTGTCCTTGATTATAGACTCTAGAAGTTTGCCCACTACCGACGTGAGACTGACTGGCCTATAGTTCCCAGGGTTGCCGCTTTTTATACAGAGGAGTAACATTAGCAACCTTCCAGTCCTCTGGCACCAACCTTGTGTCCAAGGAAGATTGAAAGATTGTGGCCAGAGTCTCTGCTATTTGCTCCCATACTTCCCTTAGTAACCTAGGAAGCATCCCATTCGGACCGGGTGACTTACCTACCTTGAGCGCCGTCAACCTTTTTAGTACTTTAGTATATTGTTTATACTAATCCTATCCATTGCAGGCACAATTGACTGTATATTTAGGGGCGAAACAAGCAGAAGGAAGAAAGGCAGTGTTACAAAAATTAATTGGAATTGGAAGGCCATTTGCCATTGGGATTGGAAATGAATAGATAATATCTGTTCAATAGATGTTCATGTTCTAAGAGTATACTCCCAAAATAATTGAGGAGCCACTTGCGTATGGAGCTGAACTCGTGTTTGGTCTGATTTGACTATTTTTCCGACTGAGAGAACAATATGTTAGGTTACGCTTGTCTGAGAACCTCATCAGTCATCTGAGACACTTAGTACAACATAGATGTCTGGTGGGTTTTAGTTTATGCCCCAGTTGTTTGAAAAGAATGAATCAATCAATCCACGTAACCTTTTATAAGTATGGACTAGGGATGTATTTGTTTTGGCAGTATTGGTCTTAAAAGTCTACTTCAAATCATCAGACGTCAGCCCTGCAGTTACTCATCCTTCACTTCCTGGAGATTGGCTTTCTGGTTCAGAGAAGGAATGCAGTAAAAGAAATCCTTGATATTTCACTTCTTACTGTCACTTAGACAATAAGTAATGCAGATCCATCCCCCGTTGCAATACTGTGCGTCTCCTTATTGTGAGTAAATAATAGTAGTTGAAGGCTCCAATAATTCAACCTTTCTGCTAAGTAGCCTCAAACGTCTGCAAAATATGTAAATAGCTCAACACTTATTTGCTGTGGCACAGTTCCAAAAGGCAATTTTACACTAAAACTCTACAGCTGGGATACAATTTTGCCCAGAGAGCTTATAAATAGCTCCCATCCAAACCCACAGGTAGCGTTTGGGCAATAATTACACTGAAACAGTAATTTTCACGGTGTCTGCCAAGCTTTGTGAATAGGTTTCATGAGTTGACTTTACACATCTGAGTAGGTTAAGTATAGCTTCCCATTTACAATGCTTCCATGGATGTGTTTCATAACATTGTGCATTCATTTGTTCAAAAATCGAAATGTTCAGTGAAGACCAACGATTTGTATTTTTAAACTGCATTAATATTTCGACTGAATCTGAAACCAAGATTTGAATTGTGGTTAAATATTTTTTATCCATCGTTAAAAAATCGTTTTGGTGTTTAATCCTTTTTTAAAAAATTGTTTTGGTGTTTAATCCCATCTGAGACAATTTAACAGAGAAATATATCAAAGCTGCAAATGAGATAACCTGAATGTGACCCGATTAAGTATAAACTAGTCAGCGGGGTTTTGATCTTGTTGGAGTTACTGTAAGTTTTGAAAAGTATTGATGAGCAGCTTTGTAAATCAAATAAGTTTAAGAATTAGCTAATTTTCCAGTTCCCGCCAATGGCTTAGAAAAGGCTTCCAAAGAAATCCCTTCGAAATCTTAAAGAAGCAGATGCCCACAACTGTACTTCAGTCAGTCACCGTTTTCACCTAATTGGTTGTTTATTTGCTGTGTTTGCTGTAACAGCTGAAGTGCGCGACTTGAGAAATAAACCAAATCTAAAAGGAAACCGAGGGAGAAAGAGCACCATTTATAAGACAGTTGCAAAGCAATTTTTTTTTTTTATTGCCACAGTTTGCAGCTAATGGTGTTTGTTAAAATTCAGTTATATTTTTAAAATATACTAAGTAGTTGAGCTGGTTGCTATGAAAAATGCTGACCTTTGTCTGCTCTCTATACTGGCATTAAGTTATGCAACGAAATAGTAAAGGCCTTTGCTCAAGCTCCAGGCAAGGTAACTGCTTCACCTGATAATAGGCCAGGGACAGCAGTTGGTAGATTAGACGGAGTGACTGGCAGCAGTCGAGAGTAAGAGCTCCTTCTCCACAGCATCTAGCCTCAACTTATTGTGCAGAGCCCTGCTAAAACTGTCAACCTCCCTGGCATCACCGAGATGACGGATGTTTAGAAGACAAATAAGTACTTGTTAAGATAGGAATCAGAACAGGGAAGAAAATTGATGGAGGCAGATGAACGCCAATCTTGCTGACAGGCTGCAGAGTGCTAAACAGGAAAGGGAAAAAAAAAGATATGTGTTTATCCTTTTTTAAAAAAAATCTGATGGTCTCACTAATGGCAATGTTACACTGCACCTAGCAGTTTGACACCAGTTTGAGTTGTGCTGCCCCACAGAACAGGAGACCACAGATCTCTCCATGCAGCCACAGACTGTCCTGTAAATTGTGCGTTCTCTCTCTCTCTCTCTCAATTTCACTTTGGATTTGGTTTCTATTTGCTGCTATCTGAAGGCCACCGAAGTGTTGAGGTATCCTATTTTGCGGAGCAGTCAAATTAATCCCAGTGTGTTCCCAGTGGTTTGGTCATTGCATGCTGAAGGCAGAAGATGCCAAAATGATTAACAGTGAGACTGATCTCTGCTTTCTCTTTCTGGTTTGTTGCTACTTCACACATTTACAACTCAATCTGAAATTCAAAGGTGACCAATTGCACCTGGACCATTGTTGCCGTGGATCTCAGGACAATCTCCACTTCTCTTCTAATTAGTGCCTGAAAAACATCTCAGGATACCGGGTGGACATTACAAGATGTTTAATACCTATCAGGTATTTGAAATGTCAGTTTGACATTTCATCTGAAGCACAGCAACCCTGACAAGCTCGTTCCGGGTATGTCATTGGAGTCAGTTTACATATACAGTATATAGTTTGGGACACAGTATGTCAAGCCACTGCCAGGATGTTGGAAGACAAACTAGATGAACATAAGAATGTAAGAATAAGGAGCAGGAGTAGGCTACTTGGCCCCTCGAGCCTGCCCCACCATTCAATAAGATCATGGTTGATCTTCTAATCTAACTCCAACTGTCCGCCTTATCCCCATATCCCTTAATCCCTTAATCCACAGATGGATTTTAGTCTTCTTTCGCTTAGCAAATTCTTATGTTCCAGTATATCAGTCTGGAGCATTCAAAGTTCCAACGTGGACTAAACCTAAACCTTATCACTCAAGCAAGAGTCAGGACTGACATTTAATTTGACCTAATTTGAGGGTCTAGATTGACTTGATTTTCTTAGCTTTTCAGAGCATCAAGAATTGCCCAATTTTCCACATTTGTGGCTAAAGCTTATTAGGTTTTCTTGTGAATCGAATGAATTCAAAACCCTTTGAACAATCAGGTAGTTTGAAAGTTCTCCCTTTAATCTCAGAAGTGTAGTTGAATCAAAAGGATTCTCGGTTGATGCATTCGATAACGTGAAAAGATTTTAAGACCTAAATTTCAAAAGTAATTACTCCACTTCCAGCTGATCTCTCTGGTGTTGTGGACATGGTTAAACGCCCTTATCGCAGCAAACAGGTAAAGAAACATTGCAAATTACCCCCTATAATGTGATACAAAATATTCACTTAACTGTAAAACTCAAGGGGATTGTAAGAAAAAAGCAAATTCTCAAGTGTTTCCAGTGTAGAAACCACATTGGTCGAGTTAACTTGCTAACCCAAGAGCACAGACATTTTACAGCGTTTCTTTGATGTAATGACGACTAGTTTGACACTTAAATGATGGCTAAACTGTAATAATCATTGATTGATTTGCTTTTTAAGGTTGCAGTTTATGATTGTTTCATGGGGTCCAGAACCTGAAGCAGCCTTCATTTTAAAGCGCGCATTGTAACAGCGTGGGTTTAAAGAAATAAGCAATATTTCCTACTGGAGGTTCTGTTGCCATTTATCTTGAAAATGGCTTCATTTGTTATCCGACGTTGTAAAGTCTCCTGCAGAACTCGAAACCAAATGCAGAGCCATTTATCATGAGTTCAGTTTTATTAGAAATGAGGCTTTTGAAACATCTTTGCTACATAAGTAGTAAATTTAAGGTCAAACTTTACAATGAGAATGGTCTATGATTTTTTGAGGAGACTGTCTTTCAATAAGAAGCCCGGAGGCAGGTAGCTCCTACAAATCACTATTTCCAGCACTGGCTTCTGCAAACATATTGTACGAGGTTAGATAAGTGAATTTGGATTTGGGGGGAATTTTTAATGGAGAGGAGGTTCATTCACTGGTAAATTCCCATGTGCTGTGGGATTAAAATTTAAAAAAGTTTTCAGAGCAGCAGTGGGCTGATTGGTTTTGGAATATTAATTAACTGTGGACAGTGCTCCCATGTTTTTTTTGAGCTGGGGTTGACAAGAATGATGGCTTTCATTTGCATTCTAAATCACTAGCTGTCCCACAAAGATGGACGAGGAACTCTTGTTTCATTTGTCACTTTTGCTCTACATTTTTCTTTGATTGAAAAGGAAAATTAAAAGTAAACTCGAACGAAAGATATAATATATACATATGTATGAGAAATCCTTGTAAAGTGAAATTGTCTCAGAATGAAGTGAAGGTTATTGGAAGGGGGAGATGAGAAAACTTACTTTTCGGTAAACAGAGAAGCCAAACGGTCCTCGTGGTTTCCTCCTTTGGATATTTAATCCTTTTGTTCAGCAAAGATATCCACATGAAATTAATTGGATTGATGAAGGTGAGAAGGATCACTTTGACAATAGACAATGAAGATTAATACACACCATGCTAATGCCTCCTACCCCTTCCCCCTCCCTACCTCCTATACAAGTAGCTGTTCTCACTGGAGACCCCAATTGAAAAACAACACTACAATTAAAAAGCCATTTGAAGCAGGAATTGCCACAGAGGAAAAATATCAAGAATCCCCTATTGTAAAATGTAGAATGGCGAGTGGCTGGAAATGGGTGATAAAGTTATTTACTCTTGGGATTCAGATAACGTTACATATTCGAGAGCAAAGCTGCAGTGTTTAATCATCTCAATCCGAAAATGAAATTACATCTTAATATCACTCTATCATCTATAATTGTTTTGTAATCTAAACTGTGGCTTTAATCAAATGAGAATAATGTTGGCGATAGATAATAATTGTTGAACTCACATTGATGTAAAAGTGAGGGGGGCAATTTTAGTGTCATTTTTTGCACAATAATATGGATGGATAGCCACAGATGTATTTTATGGGTACATTACTATTATCTTGTGTTTCCTAAAGTAGAAGTAACAAGATAATAAAGAGACTGGTAGATGGTGTACGGTTGTCTGTTTATTTCATAACCAACCAAACATTTTGATCAATTCAAATGGCGGTGTCCAATATGTGGTGAGAACTACTGGGATACTTTGGTAAGGAGTTGGATCTCTTCTTGGTTACCTGACATACACCTCACTCCTGTAGCTCAGTGGTTAGAGCACTCGCCTTACAAGCGTGAGACCTGTGTTTGAATCCAAGCAGATCAGGGCAAAACCTTGGGCAAGTTTCCATACTCCACATGCTCAATAACAATCCAACCCAACACAATAATAAAAATTGGTCATTTTCAATCCACGACTGTTTGTGGGGACACTGCTGTGCGCAATTGGCTACCACATTTCACCCACAAATATACAGTCAATTCACTTTACAGTATATTCTTTGAAGCGCTTTGAGTCGTCGATAAGATGTGAATAGCATTATATCAATTGCAAGGATTATTATTATTACACAGCCAAGTGGGAATTCTGCTCTGAAAATAAATTGCTGGTGGGGAGTTCCTGTAATTCTGAGTGACCTACTTTGTTTCCCTTATCGGGAATCCTGTTAGAAATCGACCCCACCTCCTCTAATCAATTCAGTGCATTTAGTTTTCAGCAATTGTTGCTCAATCAAGTAATCTTTATGCCATACATATTCTATATTCTGCTGTAATATCTCAGTGATTTGGGTTTGCAGATTGACTCTGAGTTTAGTGGTTTAGCCACGATCCTTCTAAAATGTAAATCACTTATTATGCCCTGTTCAAATAAATAAAATATTGGCAGGCACTATATATGAATAGACAAAACGACTTGATAACAAAATGTTACGAACCAGGGCTGTCTCGATGGCTCGGGCGATCTTGTGTGAAACCTATCAAGCAGAAAAGACGATCCTGTGATCGATCACTAATTTTATATGTGACAGTTGCCGAGCATACGCTGGTAATGCTGATATCCTCTGTATATTCCAGGAAGGAAAAGTTATGCTAACTAACCCTTTGCTGTGAAATGCAAGGTTAGACTTTGCTGTGTCGTAGAACAGCAACTCACAAGTGGAAAGCAGGAGCTCGTGTTGAGTGAACTTGGTGATAGTTTCCCTTTGGGGAAGGAGTGGGTGGGTGGTGGGGAGGGGGAGCAGGGGGCAAAGTGCATTTAATATTACCCTCGAGCCCCATTGCTTGCCTTGAAGCCTCTCCTCCAGCCAAGACTGTGGATACGTTTACGGATACGTTTACGACGAAGGCCCTTAATGGCACTTCATTCGTAGCCCCCGGCTGTACAGATGATGCCCCCATGTTTCTTCTATTCTGTGGTGCCCTCTTAAGAAATGTGTCTCTCAACATATTTTCACACCAAATCGCGCTGAGATCCACACGGCAGAAAGGTGGATGATTCATCTGTGCACACAAGCTCATCCGCTGTCACTTTCATTACCTTGAGTTGTAAATTGCATCATTTTAATAGTGTGCTTGACATGACACAAAAGAACAAGAGAGTCCAGATAGTTATTTACAATGTTTAACAACTTGGTATCATGCCAGCTTTTGGTGAGGCCTGCAACGTTGCTAAGCAACCTCGTGTCATATCAAATAGGTCATTTACTTGGTAAATTGATATTTTTTTCAATGCTACTTTTTTAACTCCATGCTGACAGGGTTACATTTCGCTTCAACTTTTTCTTTACATCTAAAACGTTTAAAAAAATAATTTTGGGTGGAAATTCAACGGAACTTTTTTTTCCCGCTTGTCTCACTATTTTGGGGGGGTGAAATGGGGTAGGGATTGAAATGACACCTGGGTCTTAAATTGACCAATTGCAAAATGCAGACTTAATTTCGAAGCTTTTGATTTTTGATACTTTCCTTTAAGTACTTGTGAACCCAAATTAAAACTGAATACAACAATTTGCCAAATTCTGGAAATTTGGATAGAAGTTCATCAAAAAGTCAGTGCCAGTGTTTATCCTCTACATGGGCTTCTCCCCTCCACATCTTTATTTTCTTGTATGTGCATCCTCCTAAGTACGGTTATATAAAAAGCTAGCATTGTTATCCTGAGAATTTCATCAGTTACCACAAATGCTTGGTTCAAAGTGTCGTTAAGTAAGACAAGCAAGATTTACTTCAGATACGCAAAGCAATGTGATGCTTCCCATTTGTATAAAGCATGCACACATTCTATAACGCGTCCCATTATATGCCTAATCTGTGTATTTTCTTGTGTCTTTCAGCTGTACTTACAGACAAGGTACCTCAGCTCCTGTTCCCGCTTGAAAACCAACTAAGTGTTGTAGAAGTCCAGCTAGGTAAGTTCTGGGAAACATGCATTTTTAATTTCTGCTTCATTAACAATTGCTGAGTTAACATTTTGCATGGCGAATTTTTGCCCTTGTTTCTTGTTTGCAAATTGGTTTGTCTTGAGCCAATTATGAATGCAGTTTATTGGAGAATTCACTTTGATCTTACTATATATAGAAAACGATAGTAGCACAAGTTTCAACATTCTCCCTTTTGCCTTTCAAATTTGTATAATACTCATGATTTTAGAAAAATTCAATCCATTTTCGCTTTCAATCCATTTGCATTCAAAACTGGTTGTTCACATTTCCAAGGGTAGCGAGGATGATGACTGCTTGACCTCTGTGGACTCACCCTATATGGGATGTTTAAGTGAGAACCTAGTTCTTATTTATTCAGTGGACTTCATGTCATTCAAAGAAACATTAATTGGATTTTTTTTTAATTACTATATTATTCGGTGCATTTTAATAATGATTAATAATCCCTAAAAAAAGGTTTTAGAAGGTGTGAAAAGCATTACGCATATCAAATGCAAGGATTATTATTATTTATTATATTTTAATTTGACTTTAAATTGGACTATTTTAGGCTTTTTGTTTTTTCATTTTCGATCGATGAAGGCTGTTATGCTTGGGATTTGGGGATCTTTTGCCATTCTATCAATGCCTAAAGATGACACTGCAACACCGATTGTCAGTGTTCAGTGTTAACCAACAACACCTAAATAATATTGAAATGCAAGTGATTAACATGTGACAAAAAGAAATGAGGAAAAAAAACTTGTTTACACAGTAATTTGGCTTGGCTATCTCTTGCTTGGAGCGGTTTCTCTCCACAAACAAACTCGGTGAAGACGGGAGATTACAGTGGTGACAGAATTTGTGCTGTAAACATTGGAATGATGGATTAATTTAATTGTCATTGTTTGACTTTCTGTGCACATGGATTGCTGAATCTTGTCAGAAGTTGCTGGTAGTTCTATCAGGTGGCTCCAGCCAACCGTTTTTCCATATTGCATAACGTGCCGCAAAATTCTGCAGTCAGATCCAACTGGCAGCAAAGCTCTCTGTTTAGCTTCCAATGTGAGATGTCAAATGGTGTGCAGGGAGCCATTTGACGGTTTAAAGGTGATATTTGTCGTCTGTTTGGACTTTTTAGAGGAATAATTAGTGATTCTCAGGGAAACATAATTACCTCTTAAGTTACCAGCATGTTTTAATGAGACAGAGGGGTGGGAGCAAGGATAAAAGAGTCCTAATTACTTCAGAACAGCATAGTTTCTTAGTACTGATGTGACGACTTGAGCAGTTTGTTTTCCCCCAGTTATGCATTCTGCTTGTCTGAAGACCTGTCTCAGTTTGTAACTCAGTCTCAAAAACATTTGAAGGTTGAGCTATATCATTGAAAACTTGTCGTTTTGCAAAGAAGCCATTTTCCAAGCATTTTAAGCCTTTGGAACTTTTTTTTAACAAAAACGCAAAACACAAGCAAATACATTGTTGGTCAAAAAACTGCCATTCCCAATTCTAAACTATAGAATATCAAATAACTTTGAGGTGGCTTGCCAGCTACAAACAAGCATAGTGTAAGCTCTTTAATTTTATTAGCCTTTAAAGTTCGAGGAAACGCAACAGAAAAGGTTGATGAACTTTGAAAAACACAGATTTTTTTTGTTAATCGATCAAAGCTCAAAACGCTTGGAATGTTGAGGAGTCTTTAAAAGCCAGGAGAGCATAATAATGTAATTTAAATGCAGGATTTGTTTTAAGGGTTGGTGAGTTCGTTTTTTGAACCCGATGAACCATGTCTTTGTGCCCTTTTCGCTACTGAGGGGAAACTGCAAAGTAAAATGTGTTCGGTGCATCGGTCGTGTCCACAGAAAAAAGGTGTGAAAAGTTATCTGTTCATTTATATAAAAAACTAAACAACAGCACATAATTGGGGAGGGTGGGAGATGGGGCAGCGAAAGTACAGTGGGTGCTGCTGATATTTATAGCTTTGTTCATGTGCATCATCTGTTTCATGTAACATGCACACCAGGACGCAATTTCAAGTTGGAACTATTGCAGTGACACTAAAACTAATTACAAAGCATACAGCAATCTGAGCAATGTCGCCTTTATCTGCTCATTCTGTAATTTTCTGCTTGATTGTGATGTTTGAGTCGTAAATGAGTCACGGCTGGCGAAACGTCAGACACGTGGATACAGATCACTCTGCTTTAGCTCTGGCTTTGTAATGCAATTGAAGTGTAAAGTTGTTTGCGGAAGCTACCACCATTTTTTTTGTTTCCAGTGTGTTACTGGGTTGTATCTGCTCGTCTTGCTATATCCACTGGACCTGAATGACTGTTAAACAAAACAATACTAAGATTCCGAAAGCATT
Organism: Hydrolagus colliei; assembly: GCA_035084275.1. NCBI lineage: Eukaryota > Metazoa > Chordata > Chondrichthyes > Chimaeriformes > Chimaeridae > Hydrolagus > Hydrolagus colliei. Next base: position 14,454,039 of record CM068754.1, read on the forward strand.
ATATATTCTTATCATTCTTTCAGCAAAAGTCACGGTCATGCTTTTTAAAAAACAATCTACAAAATAATTATTTCGCCTCCAATGGCATATAATGTCAGACTAACACAAACAGTGGATTGCGCAAGACCAGAAGAGATCATAGTCTTGAAGACATGTTAAGGCGTTATATCAAGGATTTCTATATTGGTCCATTTGGCCAGTCTACTAAATTCGGAATGATTATATAATTATCTCAGCAATGAATTCAGTGCAATGCAATTCTTACATATATTGTATTTGCTCATTTCTCCCCAATAAAGTAACAGTAATAACATCAAATCAACAGCATCTGTCTAAATAATGATGAACTCAGATTACCGCTTGTCCTGCGGAACAATGCACCATTTGCAACACCTTGGGACATTGTTGGCTGTTTTCATTTGGCAGAACTTTTTATTTCCTTTCAACATCCGCCACGGAATACTGGAGGACCTTTACTTATATGCATGAGCTCTGACAGATTGCAGACGAGGGCAGCAAAGTTAATCCCCATTGTTAGATGTGTGACATGGAACTCAGAGAGAAAAAAAAGCAACATTAACAAGAAGGCAAAATAGCACTTAAAATAAAGAAAGCACACACACTACTATAACCACATGTGAAAATCTAAGGGCTAATAACTTGTGACGTTGTAGATAGCTGAACAGTTCCTATAAATAATAAGACCTTCTTTCATCCAGGTCAGTATATATTAACAAAATTCCTTAATGCACTTTATCTAGTGAAAAGATAGTTGACTGGTATTTTCTCAAACATTTTGATCTTCCTTCAGGTTACTTTTGCATACAATTAGTTCCTTCTCTCTAATGATAAAACGTATCTAAATGTGTATTCCACGATAAGGTGTGGCACCTAATGCATGCATGTAGTGTTTTGCCCACAACAACCCAGTCACTACATTTCACGTTACTGAAAAGCCTTTGAAGTGCTTTGGAACCTTTTTGACAAAGCGATAAGGCACTGTATCGACAGCATGGATTATTATAATGATTAAAATTCTGTAAATAATTCAAAAGTCAAGTATAAAGTTGAAAGTGCTGCAGTGGCTGTTTTAGTTTGCACCATAACTTGCCAGACCGAATGACCCATCTCTTTGACACTAAAGTAGACATTCATTTTCAACTCTGAATTTCTTGACCGGTTCAAAATTTGAGGGTGACTACCACGATTATGTTCTGGAAAGAATCATTCTGCTTTCAGCAAGTGGGATGGAGCGCATAATCAATTGTTGTAAGACTTCTCAAGCAGAACAATTGCTCAAGCGCAAGTCCCAACAGCTGAAAACTGTCTGGCGTTTCACAGAACATAGACATAATATTGTATCTCTTTCACGTGGCATTCTTGTGTAATCTCGATTGGGTCTTGTCTGCTCCAGAAACATACTGCCTGTCCACGAGGTTCTTCCATAGAATTGGGATCAAACTGATGAATCCACTTGTTGCGTGATGAATCAGCAAAAGTGAAAGATATTAAGAGTTGTCGCAGTCAGACTTGACTTTTCCTTTTGTTAGGAATGTAGGCCTGCATCATCACTGTGAAATGGTACTCTTTACTGTAACCTCTGTTCTGCTGAATACAAAAGTTTAACTAAAGTGCAGTATTGAATCATGCCAATGATTGCCTTGTGACTGAAGACTATGACAGATTTGTGTTGACTTTTTAGTAATTGAGTAATATGAGTTCTACATATGTGAACAGATTTGTAAACTACAGAAAGTATAAAATATATTCTGTGCATCATTCCAAAGGAATATAATTTGTGCTACCTAAAATACACTATTGCTATGAGATTTGGTACAATACCTTTTGGAGATGTTTGAGTGTGGAGGATGGACATTACCTGACCTCTCATACTACCTATAGGGGAGACAGAAGAGAAGGCAAAGTTTCATGCACACATGGTCAAGGAGATGGGTGTGTGACTGCTTAGACATTGTACAATGTTCTCTGGACTGCTTATACATCGATGCCTGTGCTCACAGTATAAAAACATCTTCCAGGTCTGATGACATTTCTCACACTGAAGTGAAATCTGCAGAATTTTTTATTGCACATTTGGCATCTGTGCAATGCACAAGATGGTTCCACACCGGTAGCAAACTACAATATTACTTCCCATAGATTAGATAAAAAGTTGGGCTTATCCCAATTCACAGCCATGTATTGCAATGGATCCGTAGGGATGACTTGGATCTGTAATGTATTAAATAAAGTGAATGTAACCTACCAATAGTTAAATAATTGATCAACCTTTAATGATTTTATTTCCCACAAACACTGTTCCGCAACAGTTTTGTGGGACACTGTTTGGCACAATTGGCTACCACGTTTCCCCCACAAACAACAACAACAATTTTGATTTATATAGCGCCCTCCACGCCGGTAGGCATCTCAGAGCGCTTCACAATAGCGGATCCCAGAACAGAGCTGGGGGCAGAGGTAAAAAGGTGACCAAAGGTACGGTCGAAGAGAAAGGTCTTCAGCTGGGACCTGAAGCTGAGAAAAGAGGGGACAAGGCAAAGGTAGTGAGGAAGGGAATTCCAGAGCCTCGGGGCATAGTAGCTAAAGGCACGGCCGCCGAGGGTGGAGCGGAGGATTCGGGGGACATGGAGGAGGCCAGACCCAGTGGAGCAAAGGCAACAGGAGCTAGTTTGAGGAGAGAAGAGGTCAGAGAGGTAGGGGAGTGCAGAGCAGTGGAGGGATTTGAAAACAAGGGTGAGGATCTTGAAGTTGATCCTCTCAGGGATAAGGATAGTGAAGTCTGGCAAGGACTGGGGTAATGGAGGAGTGAAGTCTGGTGCGGCTGAGTATGCAGGCGGCAGAGTTTTGGATGAATTGGATTTTATGGATTGTGGTGGAGGGGAGACCGGCATGGAGGGCATTTGAATAGTCCAGCCGCGAGGTGACGAAGGCGTGGACGAGGGTTTCAGCGGCTTTTGGGGTAAGGTATTGCCGGAGGCGGGCGATCCGTCAGAGGTGGAAGAAGGCGATGCTGGTGAGGGACCGGATGTGGGGGAGGAAGGACAGTTGGGGGTTGAACCTGACGCCTAGGTTGCGCACAGGTTCGGAGAGTTTCAGGGGGAGACGGGGAAGGTGGAGGAGGTGAGAGCCATGTGAATGGAGACGTTGACCAGAGCCGAAGAGCATGGCCTCCATTTTGTCAATATTCAGCTGCAAGAAATTTGCGCTCATCCAGCTCCTGATGTCTGACAGGCAGGCTGACAGAACACAAAATATAATCAATTCGCTTTACAGTGAAGAGCTTTAAGATGTCTGAAAAACATGAAAAGCATAATATCAAATGCAACCTTGGTTATTATGCACTGCTAAGATCACAAAGCAAATCCAAGTTCTGCATTCTATCAGGACCTACAAATAATTGCATTTATATGCCTCCTCACCACCAAGGTTTCTCCATCATTCACTTCGGGAACGTTTCTCAATAAAAAGCTCTTTCTCAGAAGAAAGCAATTGTTTTCACATGATGCTCAAACCATTCACTGTTTAATCTTTATCTCCTGTCACACTGCTCATTCCAACAAATTCTTATTGCAAGATGTTTACCTTCCAGTTGCTACTGTACTTGCATTTTGCCACTCTCCAAAGCATCTCGGGTAATACTAAATGGTAAAGAAAGTTTGCTTTGACATGTTTAGATAGTACTACACATACTTGTATTATTCATGGTTCCGTTGCTCGTACTAAAACAAGTAGGCAAATGTCAAAGATAAACAGTAACATTCGTTCCTTTTAGCAAACAACATAAATGCTTAATAGAAAAGATTGTCTGGTCAGAAAAGGCTTGATATTTTCTCCAACTGATAATGCAGAGCACCAGTTGCTAGTGTTTATTACTCATAAATAATAGTTCAGTTTCTATAAAAGTGTTGAATCTATTACCATATTTAGGCCCCCAGAGTAGTTAAATGTGCACTATGTCAATTATGATGTTTTTTGGTTGCTCAAATATTGTTGAAGGTGCTGAATGGTGCTACAATTCAATCAATGTTGTCTTGCTGGAAAAAGTCGTTAACATTGTAAATTATTAATAATAATCCTTCCATTAAGATAGAACCTAATTAGGTTGTTGAACGCTTCAAAGTGTTTTGCAGCATTTTACCATAAGTGTAATGACTATTTGTCAGCAAACTGGCTCAACTGCTATAGAGAGGTGAACAAGCAGGATAAGGATTAAGCATCTGTGTAATCTATAGACTTTTATCATAAGCTGTGGAGGTTGCTAATACCTTCAGGACTGTGATAGTTTTTCGAGTTAGTTAAGATCCATTTACGTGCTGCAAGATTTTCATTACTTGGAATTAAGAATGTGTCTCTGCTGGTTTAGCTGATTTCATTTTATAATATTCAGTACTAGAAAGGCATGGAATATTTTATATATGGATTGTGATATAGTATATAAAAATGGTGCAATGCTGACCGTGATTCACAGTCCAGTCAGGATTTCATCCACATTGGGTTTCCCACAGTGTATCAGCACATGTCAACCTAGCAGTAAAATATGGAATATTTGGCAAGCTCAAATTCCTGGTCCCAAAGTAAAGCACTCTCTCCTCACTCAGCACCATAGATAGACAGCTTGATTTTAGCCTATCATTCTGCCAGGGAAATGCACATTAAGTGCACAGGGATTTCAGCCACAAAATATATAGTCAATTCACTTTACAGTATATTCTGTGAAGCACTTTGAGACATGATAATCAAATTAAAGGATGATTATTATTATTATTGAACCAGGTCTACACTATCAACCAGTCATTTCCACATTGCTTTCCGTAGCCGAGATCTGAAATTGGAAATGAAACGTTGAGAGAATTCATTGGTTGAAAAAAAACGTATTTGTGAGTCATCTGAGGGCTATTTGGTTGCCTCTTGATACCTTCACCTTATCATCGTTTAAGCCATGTTTCCTTCTGATTATAATTCCAGGGCAGAAGCACAATAGATTTTTGATGCTCTCAACTCACACATTTTACCACATTTCCGCAGGACGATTTTGGTTGCACATCAAAAATGCATTCACTGTTCAAAATCCAGCCCTTTGGATTAATCGGCTATTCAGAAGCTCAAACACCAACAAGTAGGCTTTATCACTTTTTTGTGCCTGGCTGCATAAATTACTCTCATAGTGCCCTATTTAGCAAAGCATTGCCTTGAGTGATCTTCGTAACTTTCATCTGGCATTGCTCAGCCTCCCCTAGGCTCCTCTGAAGTCCAAAACAACTCTTAAACTGCAACTTAGGCCAACATCACAATGAACAAATTGAATTAAACTTGGCTTGTATTGTTAGATTTTTAGTATCCATCAATATTTTAAGTCTGCTAAATATTTAAATGATTTCTGCATCGACAGAAAGCAACTTGAAGCCGAGGCAACTCTGAGTAACCAGGTACTTTTAATCCAGTTCTTTGTGTTAACGTTTCTACTGCCGATTTAACATTATACAACCCAAGTACAGCACCCATAGCACCATTGGAAAAGAGAAGGGAGATTCTCCTGTTTTCTGGTGAATTGGCTTTTCACTTCATGACTGTTCAGTGCCTTGGGATGTCCTCCCGACTTGAAGGGCCCCCCTATAAATGTAATTTTGTTGTTGTTTTGAGGGACTTTGCTATCATCTTTACCTAAAGATACCATCACTACATACAAATTTGAGACTTTTTGATATGGAACATCTACATCAAATGCAACAATTGTTACGAAATTAAATTACACTGGAATTATTTTTGTTTAAAAAAAACACTTGATGGAAACGTTGTGAGGAGGTATGAGAGGGAGGCAGTATGGTGGGTAATTCTGGAAGGATGGGATTGGAGAAATCAAACAAACTTCTTCAATTCATCGTCTCTGGTGATTTGACACAGGGCTTGTTTGCATTTTTGTCCATAAATATTACAACGATAATGATACATTGAGCCACACAATTCAAATGGTAAGGTGGATACACTCTGCATTCTATTTTTTAAAATGTAAATGTATTTTTTTAAATATTCTGCATTTGATACAATAAAGAAACTCAACAAAAGGCAAAATACATCTCCCTTTAAATTTTGCTATCGTCTCCAGAAACAAACATGATATCCTTTCCTTGTTACATGATACACTGCACCTTTTATTGCTTCACAGCAAGTCATGAAGTGCTGCAGTTGTGTGTGGCTGAAGTGAAGAATGCTTCACTGTAGCTAGCTTAGCTTTTATGTCCACAGGGTTAACATGCATTTGAATTCAATTTTTACACTCCTAGTGAGGCGCAAAGATAAAAATTTGAACTAAACCAGAATATTAAACAGTGTTTGGGGAAATATTTACCTCTACCATTAAGCTTTAATCCCCAATAAAGAGGTTAAGATTAAACCAAAGATCTTTCACCGCAGGTGATTTAACTCCGCTAAAGTATAAAAGCATGGAAACAATTATTTAAATCAGCTAATCTATGTCAAGATAGCGCACACAGTGATATCTCATTTATTACTCGGGGTTTTGATCCTGGTGAATAGCTGCCTCTGGCAGGTCAGCAGGGGGATGATGTCTTTGGTCGGGCTACAGTGATTTCAGGCTAGTTGCCAAGTCAGAGCTGTCTACACACGATAAATACAGTGAATGTGAAAGCGAAATACTTCTTTCAGAAGAATCAGTTAAACTGAAGTAAAGTGGTTGGTTTCGTTCTCTGTGTTACTATGAAACAGATACAATCTGGAAGCCATAATCTTGCCTTCCCTTCTGATTTATTTAAAAAAACACTTCTTCAAAGACAGCATTGTCAGAGATGAGATTATTTGGATGACTCTATAAACCGAGGTCCTGTCTGGGTGTTCAGGTGCACTTGAAAGATCCCATGGCATTTTTGAAAGGAGAAAGAAGTTCTAGTTTACCTGAACAATCCCCCAGATTTAAAAAAAAGTGACTCAATTCATGGCTGTTGTGAGATGTTGTCCTATAAAGGACATAGCCACTATACTTTACAGTATATCCTATAATAATAATATTCCTTGCATTTGATATACCGCCTTAACACATCTTTGAGATGTTTCAAAGTGCTTCACAGAATATACTGTAAAGTGAATTAACTGAATATTTTGTGGGAAAAACGTTTGCAGTGCTTGGAGACATCCTACCGATGTGAAAGGTGCTATATCAAATGTGATTGTTTTTAAATGCAGGAAGGAAACTGAAAAGTGAAGAGTGTCAAAAAATATTGAAGTTAGAAAATTATTAAAATCATTGACTTAATGTAATGTGAATTGTATTGTAATTTAGATAAGGTGGATCTTATCACATTTCATAGTAGGAAGACTGAAAAATTAAGTGCAGTCTGTAGGATTCGTATTTACTTGTGGGTGCAGACAATCAGCGGGTTAATGTATTTCAGAAACCGATAGTGCATCATTATTGCTAAAAGTAACATATACAATTAAACAAGGCATAGTTCATTAACTAAAGCATCACATGAAAACGTTGATGTTCCGTGCCAGCAATTTCCTTGTCAACAAGAATTCTAAGTTGTAAAAATAGATACTCCACATTGGGACTTAGCACAAAGAGCTTCTCCATGGTCCCTCTGAAGAGCTCAGTAAGGAATTGGGGAGATGGTAATTTGAGGATTTTGGATGGTACGTTTTAAATTTACAAGAAAAGTCATGGTTATACTGTGTTTGAAAGAATGCAAAGATAAAGCAGAGGAAAAGGTACTAGGCATTGAATCAGTGGGCTATGAAGAGGGAGCTAAATCAGTTGCCATTTGTACACAGTGAACACTATCTAAAATGCTGAAAAACAGGAAGGGAATTAGAGGATGGCTGCGGAGAAGCTCTTTATACTGAGCTCAAGGCCATTCATTAAAAGCTATGGGGAAATCAAGAGCTGAACACAGTACAAGAAGTAATTACACACTTCCCCGTTAGTTATTATCCTGTACAGCAAATTGTAACACATTGAGCAAGGACTTGATTGATGCAATCAAATGTAAATGGATGGATTTTTGATCATTCAGGGAGCAAGGTGGAAAGACAGTGAAATTCCTCCAACTGTAAACCTGCTGCATAAACAGGATAAATTAGATAATAATAATCCTTGCATTTGATGGACTGAAAGGCCTGCTTCGTTCCTAGCTGTTTAAGTTCACAAATAGCGCGGCAGGCACCTGATCCACTGCAAATGATCCATTATTGGAATAAACCATCTCATTACGAGGATGGCTATGGAGAATCCCCTGGAGCCAACGCAATAGGGGTTGTCATTCTGCTGTGGGCTAAGTATATCTGCAGGGCCAGGCAAATCAATGTTATTTGCTTACACATTTCAAAGAAGAATATAGTACAGTAACACATATTCATTTCATTTGACACCGTGTTGGGAGCTTGTTCAGTTTTAGCAAGAGAGTTGCTCTCTACATTTTAATAGAAACAGCGCTTGATAGGAATATGTTATCCTGGAGTTGCTGCTTTGCAGACATCGTTCTGAGGCAGTGCTGCTATTGATCCATTATGGTTACACTGCGGCATCAGTAGGTTTTGAATACTCTCCTGCTGTCGTGTGCCCAATCCCATTGAGTTGAATGAGGCAGTTGTGCGCTCTCTTATCACCAACTGTAAACCTGCTGTGAAAAGCGGGTTAATGAGCTTAGGTCATGGACACCTAGAGGGTATGCTCTCGCCAACTGGCATCAGCAAATGTAGATTTAATGATGTTTGCTTTGCAGAAGTTATCAGATGTAGGGAACATGAAGGTGTGCCTATTTAGAGGCTTCTACGGCACTAACCTGTTTAATGAATTTACCGACAATTAATAAATTTCCTGAAAGGTATAAAATGCCTTCCACTCCAAAGGGCAACAAGACTCCCTGTTGGGCTGCAGTACATTTAGAGAACGAGTGCAGTGGTGTCGTTAATCTCAATCTGTTCTGAAGTAATACAAATCCTACCTGCAGATCAAGTGTTCAGGATTTTATTCAGAGCATTTCCAATTTGATTTATTTGGAAGATATATTATTGGGTGACTTTGCATTTGTGATCTGTTTGTGTTTCAGACTGCGGAGAGAGCAAAACTTACAGCAGCCGGGCCATAGGAAAGTCACTTTGATTTCCTCTCCACCACACTTTAGGGGCCACACGAGTGTCATAAAATCTAATTACAAATGTCAACAATACAAAGGCCATTCGCTGGAGCCATAATTCATTTTATGGGAAATGGGTCCACTGTGGCAGTCAGAATACTGGTTACTATTCCACGGCAGGAATGAATTGTTCTGTAATCCTTACAAAACTGCTAGAACAGACAGAATAGTGCAGAGGGATCCACAGAATTGCATCTTCCAAACAGATATTAAAGTGGATCAACGATACTAACAACCCCAGTATTTGGTATATAGTGCCTTTCACTGTGAGAGTCTGTCACAAAGATCTTCGCAGGATTTTGCTGGAAAGTGTAGTGACTGGGTATTTTGGAGTGAATACAATAGCTGATTTGCGTACAGCCACGTCCCATAATCTACATGCAAGACATTCACATAAGCCAGATATTTCAAAATGCTTGTGGTGAGAAATTCCACCTGGATCTAATGTATAATTTTAGAGCATCCAGAATGTGGCAGTTTGTTGAATGTTGAATTGATAACAACAATAATAATCTTTGCAATTGATATGGAGCCTTATCACAATGTTGAGACGTCTCAAAGAGCTTCACAGAATATATTGTAGAGTTGATTGACGGTGTATTTTGTGGGTACGACGTGGCAGCCGGTTGTTTCAATTGAAATTTTGTCTCAGTTTTTGTTTTTAATAATTTTCCAAATTCTGGACAATTTTATTTTTTAAAAAGCCTAAAAAAACTGAGTGAATCCAGCTCCAGGTGGAATATCTCTCCATTTGTGATCGGCAGATTCTGCTGCACTGTTTTGTGATAAAGCAAATACTTGCTGCATGTCTACATTGGGTTTACTATAACTTCAATTGTAGGTTCTGTATATATTTGAATTGGATAATAATACAACATTTGGGACTCTTTCAGTTGAAATATGGGGATGCAATGGGGACTATGCAGCAGCAGTCTCCTTTATCTTCCAAAGACTAGCAGCCCACAAGGGGACTATTATTTCACTTAGAATTGATACAATAAAACTATGAATGTGTACATACTGACTGGCTAATTGTTAGTGATGAAATCACCATGTGAGCAATTTCATGACTAAAATTGTAAAGTAATGAATTCAGTATCTTGAAACCTCCCTTTGGAGTGAGAGTCCATTGGAGAGAGAAAATAAATTGCAAAGTTATATTTTTGTTAATTGCCATTTTACGTCACTACCCAGCGTGAAGTGTACTATATCAATTCAAATTGTTGTTGTGCATTATTACAATTAATATTAATATTCATTTTATTTTTCTGTTTAGCGTTTTCCTATTTTTTTTCATTTATTCTGGTCCCTCTGCACCTCCATCATCTTAGTTGGGAAAGTAGCATGAATAGCCTGCTTCATGAACACTGTGTTGATTAACTTCATAAGTCATTCTATCATGTAGAGCATTTTTAGTGGCATCCAAGTCTCACCACAGGCAACATACAAATCTCTTCATCAAAGGCAGAAAACCTGGCTGGTTTTCCCCTTTTTTATTGAGAGACAGTCAAGCAAACTGCAATGTCCAACTCCCATTGCCAAGTGAGATTAGTTAACTCAGCACAGTCCAGTGATTCAATACGGAGCTTCTCTGGTTTGCATTGCTCAATTATATACCATACAAGTATTTTCAGGGAATAGTGTATGAATATACTATTATACGAGCAGTACATGATGCACTGAAAAAAATCAATAACGCCTAGTCATTTTTATTTAATTCAATTTAATAGCCTAAAACAGATCTTGCATACTTTTCTACAGAGTAGTCGCTTCTTTGAAATGATTTTTTATTCAAAGTGCAGTCCAACGAGCTATTTCTAATCATAGATTAAATTCATCATGTAATTCACAAAGTTATAAATAGTTGAGGAAACGTAGCTTCTACAAGACAATTCTGGTTGCTGAAGTTCAAATTGCATGTAAAACACTTCATGACTAATCCCTGTCTGAAAGGATATGTAAATTCTACTCCTGCATTCACTGGTTGAAAAGGGCAAGATTTTATTTTCACTCAAAAGCTTATAAATCTTTCAAAGCAGGAACATTCTCAACATTTAGTCGTAAGCATTGTCAAGTTGCGTGATGGCTATGCAGATAAGCAAGCATCATAGAGTGCTGAGCAAAACAAACAAGAAAGATCCCAGGTCGAAAAGTGAATAGATCAGATGTAGCCATGCTGTCAAGCGGAAAGTTCATAGTGAATACAGCAAAGGTATTCAAACTGAAGTAATAACTTAAAGGAAAGATAAGGTCGTGGTTGTCTGAGAACTAACTCTACAATAAGGCAGCATGGATTCGAACTGAGAAGTGGTTGAATTATATAACAGTAATAATAATCCTTGCATTTGATAGAGCGCTTTTCACGCCTTCTAGACATCTCAAATTGCTTCACAGAATATACTGTAAAGTGAGTTGGCTGTATATATGTGGGCGAATCACAGCAGCCATATGCGCACAGCAGTGTCCCGCAAACAGTCGAGGATTGAATGACCAAACTGTTATTGTTTTTCTTTGGAGGGATTATTATCATCAGGTGTGTGGAGTAAGGAAACTTGCCCAAGGTTTCGCCCTGCCTGGAATTGAACCCAGGTCTCTCACTTGCAAGGCGAGTGCTCTAACCACTGAGCTACAGAACTCCACAGGACTGTATATTACTCAGAAGGTGGTGAATATGTGGAATGGCTTACTTGAGGAGGATGTGGAAAGTGACTATGTCACCTAAATAGTTTGCCAATAACTTGGCAAGCTATTTAGTGAGGAAATCATTTGAGGTGTACAACTGACAGACCACTGTGGGGGACAATGTTGGGGCCAACAAGATGGGCTGTAATGGTCTTTTTCTAGACCTGTATATTCCTAATGTTCCTATCAAAAACAACTTTATGAACCTCATTTCTCCTATAAATGGTAACAGGCTACAGGAAATGAATGGGAAGTCTTTTCCTTCAAAAAAAGGACAGAGCTCTCCTGCCAAGCTGCTGCTACCTCAAGCAACAATAATGATGTCAATATGGTGTTAGGATGTTGTAGCAAGTGGAAGTGCCAATGCGTATTCAGAGACTCGTATAATTCAGATTTGATTTTCCTAGGGCTTTTGATGCTCCATAGTAGTGATTCAAGGGTAGCAAAACATGAACTTGCATT